>CM062814.1:551501515-552864237 GCA_031772625.1 Pinus tabuliformis | reverse complement strand
AAAACAAGCTGGAGAAGAAACCCCAACTCCTGCTTACATTACCATCCCATGAACAGAATTTTAAATCTCCTGTTCAGCAAGATATCCTGTGGGTCCTAGAATTTGATGGCTCAGTTAACAAGTTAGGGGCAGGAGCTGGAGTTTGGATACATAACAAAGGGAAAGACCATGCAGAAGGCAGGGCTTATAGATTAAATTTTAGATGCACTAATAACATGGCAGAATATGAAGCTCTGTTACTAGGTCTCAAGCTAGCAAAGTCATTACAAGCTCCTAGGCTCTCCATCATGGGAGATTCTGATCTAGTGATTCAACAAGTAAAAGGAAGTTTTGTCACCAATGACAAAAGATTGAGGTCCTACAGGTCTGCTGTAATTGAAATATTGGAGACTTTTTCTGAGTTCTTTATCACAAAAATTTCAAGGGGCCACAATCTCCATGCACACAGCTTGGCAACATTTTCCAGCACCTTCAAATTCCCATTAGAACCCAATAACTGTTTCACAGCCGAGGTCAAATACAGACCCTCCATTCCTAACAATGTCAAAGAATGGCAAGTATTTGAGGATGACATGCAAATAAACAATTTTTTAACCTTGCAACAAGAATTCACAGGATTAAATATTGACACTGAGTCAGCAAGTCAATCACAAATACTTAATGGAGCAAGTCAATCACAAATACTTAATGGAGCAAGTCCATCACAAATACAGTTCCAACAGATTTCTCAGCCAATATCACCTAGAACAGCAAAACAATTACTGAGTCTAACCATTTTCAACAATGAAAACATTCAGCAAATTCACCAAATTGACCGTGAAGAGGTGAGCAGCGCTGAAGCTGAAATCATACAACTCAAAGACAATTTCCTTCCAGTTGGCCTTACCCCACTAGAGGACATTTTTGATTCAAATGACGTCCCCAGGAAGCCAAAGATGCAGCCATTAGACACAGCAGTTGAAGAATGCAACATTGGTACTATTGACAAGCCTAAAATAATAAAGCTATCTGCTTCTTTGCCCCCTGATCAAAAACCCAAATACATTGACCTCTTTAAAGAGTTTCAAGATGTTTTTGCATGGGGTTATGAGGATCTAAAGTCCTATGATACTTCTGTCATCCAGCACACCATTCCCCTCAAGCCTAATCAAAAACCATTCAAACAAAAATTGAGAAGGATCAATCCTGTGCTCCTCCCTTCCATTGAAAAAGAATTGCATAAAATGTTCAAAGCTGGTATCATAGCACCAATTAGGTTCTCTGAGTGGATCTCAAATTTAGTCCCCACAAGGAAGAAAACTGGTGAAATTAGACTCTGTGTAGACTTAAGGAATTTAAATCAAGTATCACTCAAAGATAACTATCCTTTACCCAAAATGGATCACATTCTCCAAAGAGTGGTGGGGGCTTCAAGGATGTCATTGCTTGATGGATTCTCAGGCTTTAATCAAATCTTGGTACATCCTGATGACCAAGATAAAACTGCATTTACAACCCCATGGGGAACTTTCAAATATGTAAAAATGCCCTTTGGATTGAAAAATGCAGGGGCAACTTTTCAAAGAGCAATGGATATTGCTTTTGCAAAAGAGATTCATGACTTCCTGGTCATTTACTTAGATGATCTTACACCCTTTTCAAAATCTGACCAAGAGCACCTGAAACATTTGAGACAGATTTTCCTAACATGCAGAAAATATGGCATTTCCTTAAATCCCAAGAAGTCATTATTTGGCTTAGAAGAAGGGAAACTCTTAGGGCACATTATTTCAAAAGACGGCATAAGAATTGATCCAGATAGGATACAAGCTATCCTACAAATGCCTCACCCAAGGAATGTCAAGGAGTTGCAGGGATTCTTAGGAAAAATTAACTTTTTAAGAAGGTTTATCCCGAATTTAGCAGAACTAATCAGATTATTGAACAACATGTTGAAAAAGGATTCAAAAGTAAAATGGACTGTTGAAGCAAAACAAGCCTTTGAAAGTATAAAAGTGGCATTGACTCAAACCCCAGTGTTAACCAATCCTCAGTTTGACAGAGACTTTATCATTTTCTCCTTTGCCTCCCAGCATACTATTGCTGCTGTTTTATTACAGAAAGATGACCAAGGGAATGAGAAGCCTATTGCCTTCTTCAGCAGAGCTCTTAGAGATGCCCCTCTAAAGTATCAAATTATGGAGAAACAAGCTTATGCTTTGATCAAAGCTATTAAAGACTTTAGGATTTACATCCTTTACTCCCATGTTGTGGCTTATGTACCAAGTCCTATTGTCAAAGACATTCTCACCCAAGAAAACTTAGAGGGCAGAAGAGGAAAATGGATTGCAAACATACTAGAATTTGACATTGAAATAAAACCTACAAAGCTAATAAAAGGGCAAGGCTTGGCCAAGTTAATGACAGAAGCAAATTTCCAAGCCCTAGACATCAATCAACTGGACAGTGAAACAGAGCTGGCGACTCCAAAGATCAATGTAGCCTTTGAACAATCCCCATGGTATTCTGATATCTGTTATGTGTTACAAAACCTGTGTGCTCCCCCAGGACTGTCCAGAACTAAGTGTAGGTTCCTAAAAATGAAAACATCTAGATTTTGTGTAATGGATGGAAATTTACTTTGGAAAAACCATGAAGGTATATTGCTGCACTGTCTAATAGAGAATGAAACTAACAATATCATGCAAGATTTCCATGCAGGAGACTGTGGTGGACATTTATACTGGAAGTCCACTGTGGACAAGATACTGAGGGCTGGTTATTACTGGCCCACCATGTTCTCTGATGTTAAGAAATTCACAACCTCTTGCCACAAATGCCAACTGTTTGAGGGCAAAAGACAGTTGCTGCCACTTCCCTTAAGCCCCATTGCAACAGAGAGACCTTTCCAACAATGGGGCTTGGATTTCATTGGGGAAATTCATCCCTCATCTTCAGGCCAACACAAATGGATTTTAACAGCAACAGACTACTTCACCAAGTGGATTGAAGCTGCCCCATGCAGACAAGCAAATGATTCAGTGATCATTCAGTTTTTGGAAAACAATATACTGGCTAGATTTGGCTGTCCAGACAAAATAATAACAGACAATGCTGCTGCTTTCAGATCCAAGAAAATGGTGAACTTCTGCCATAAATTTCACATTACTTTGGGCCATTCTACTGCTTACTATCCTCAAGGAAATGGCCTTGCTGAATCATCAAACAAAAGTTTAATAAATATCATAAAGAAGGTGCTGGAAGAGAACAAAAAGAATTGGCATAAGAAACTAGTCAATGCTTTATGGGCAGATAGACTAACAACAAAAAGATCAATTGGGACCAGCCCATATGAGCTAGTCTATGGATTAGAAGCCAAATTTCCTTCATCACTAGGAGTGCCGGTTATGAAGCTTCTGCAAGAGAGTCAAGCAGAGCCAAATGATATGCAAAGGAGGATCAATCAGATAATCTGTTTACAGCAAACTAGAGAACAAGTTTTCAGCAGAGTGCAGATATTACAAGAAAAATTAAAAAAGGCCTTTGATAGAAGAACCAAAGCAGAAGATTTCAATGTGGGAGACAAAGTTTTAAGATGGGATGCAAGAAGAGAAGAGAAAGGAAAACATGGAAAATTTGATTCTTTATGGAGAGGACCATTTGCTGTCCAAGCAGTACAAGGTAACAACACTTACTTCCTTAAAGGTCTGACTGAAACTGACTTGGATGAAGGTCCTGTCAATGGCAGGATGCTGAAGCACTATTTTGACTATTCCCCATGAGTGCAACCTAAGGTTCCCTTGTATATATGCAGATGTACATATTATTTTCTGTTTAGATTGTAAAAATGCAGTTTTCAAAGTTATTCACCGACCAGCAAAAGGCAAATAGAATCAGAGGTCTTCCAAGAAAGAAGCACACAATTTTGACACATCAAAACAGCAAATTTCAAGATTGGTATGGGCAGTCAAAAGCAAGGCAATCTGACCTGCTGTTCTTGGTCTTTCAAAAGAAAAACCATCCCCATGTGGAGCCACTGTTGGATACCTATACCAATAGGTTTCATATTTCATGATTAGCAAGAGAAAGTCCAAATATGCTCTGCTTTGATATCACAAAGATCCCATATTTCCTAGAGAACAAGAAGGTGTGTAAAGTGTTTCAATGATTGATGACCTTATTTTCCAAATTTTGATGGATGATCCAACAGTTTAATCTGGATCATGCCATGTTTTCAATTTTCTGCTATAGACTAGAGAAAGAAGTCTGTTCAAACTGCTTAATCTTGGCAGACAACTAGTTTAGGTAGAGAAGAAAAGGCTCCCAACAGCCTAATCTGGGACCTTGGAAGAGATAAGGGTAGAAGTAGATAGAGAAAGCAAAAGAAAAAGCCAAAGAAAAGAAAAGGCAAGTAAGGGTCTGCAAGTCCAAGTGCACCCTCCAAGAAGAAATAAAAATGCTAGGCAAGTAGCTGGGTAAGTAGTTGGGGTTGCAGAAAGGTTATCCCTACCATTGCAGAGATGGTGATGGTGGGCATCAAAGCAAAGTTAATTAAGTGACAAGGGTGTTCTTCTTCATCGAGTAACAGCAGGAAGCATGACTAATTTCCCTCATTTTCCTCCAATTTCATTTCTAACTTTCCCCCATCAGCTAAGATTCATGGAAAAGACTAATGTTTCATGGTGTTTCTTAATCTTTAAGAAGCCACATTTCTTGTCTAAAGATCTTTTCATTTTGATCTACTCTTAAAACCAAGTTTGTTTCACATAAACTTAATGGTTTCCCCCTCCACTTACCCTCTCCTCCATACTAACACTAACCCTACTATATAAATCCCTTATATCACCTTTTTCCCTAATATTACTAACACCAAGGTGTATAAACCCCAAAATCTTATAAATACCCACCCCCTTGGCATTATAGCCAATAAAGTCTCGAGTCAGGGATCAAATGACACCAGGTCATGTTGATGAACCTATGCCAACTACCCCTTCCCCTTCATGAGCTAATTCCTCTATTTTAACCCCTTTTGCACATAAAAAACCCCTAAAAAGCCTAAATTCCCACCTTCACCCGCTTCAAAGAGCAAAAATTATGAAAAACCCACTTTCTGCTCCCTAACCAAGGTTAGCGCATACAAATTGTTTTTTTGAAATACATTGGAAATTCGTTCAAAATACGTATTTATGCCTCCGCCCGCTTCCGTATACACTGACCATCTCACCTCCCCGATGACCGTTGGATCAGGCCCTCCAGATCCGACGGCCCTGATCGCGTCAGAGTCCTTCCGACGTCCGCGGATTATGCGTACTATCTCCCCGTCACATCAGTCATCCGACCACCGTCCGATTTAGCCTCCGCAGATCTGACGGCCACCATGACGTCGGAGCTCGTTCAATGCCCGAAACTTACCTCCCGACGGCCGTATTTTGAGTACGTCACTCCGCTGCCACGCGCCCTCATCACAGCGCGTCGGAGGTACAACCGCTGCAAACCACCGCCGTACCGGGAGCGGTGCGATACGAAACCGCTGCCGGTTTCCGTTTTTCCGCTCCGCTTACACTACGTCCTCGCCGCGTCAGCAACCTGTCATCGCTCCGTCACCCAGGTACGCTGTCTTGTCATTCCCTTGCCCAGCCATTGGTCCACTTGTCCTGCCATCTCACTGCCCCTGTGGACCAACCAGACCCCGCCACCTGGCCCGTTGACGTCCTGCTGACGTCATCCGGCCCTGACCCCACTCATGACGTCATGATGACGTCAGCACAGATTCGCGCCAAAATCACCAAAAGGTCTATTTTAGCCGAAAATTCGTGTTTTTTGCCATTTTTGTGCATTCATCGTCGTTTATTCTGCATGCATAACTACGACTAAACCTGCACCAGCTGCGGAAAAGTGTTCCCTGACCACCAGAACGTCCATTTCTTCAGCGCCAACAAGCTCTGACCGATCCAAATCTACAGGTATTCCTCATTTGAAGCTCTGAAACTCCATTTTCACTGCATTTCGCATATCAATGAGTAACAGACCTTAAGACCCCAAATTCACCGTTAAATGCCACCGAATTGACATTTAAACTGAACCAGAGCCATCACTACGCTTCTGTCGAACCAATGTAGGTAATTCGAAAGAAAAACTGTCGCTGGTTCGCGCAATCGTGAACCCGTCACCTGCAGGAAATAAATCCACCACAAAAGAGCATCCTCTGAACATTTCCGCCACCCACCTAATCACTCAGAGGCAGTATTTCAACTGCTGCAGCCTTACCTTCACCCTTCACTCATAAAACCATCATTGTCTGCAAAGAAACTTTGTCAGTATTACTCTGCATAGTAACAGCAGTCTTCAAAAGAGAGCTACATCCCAAGAAGAGTCATGGACCCCCCTGTAGCTCCTATAGCCCTCAATGTAGCTCCCCTGAATGTCCCTAATAGAACATTGGACACCAGAGCATTAGCAGACTTGGACTACAAGATATCAGAGGAAATGTTGAGCAAAAGCAGGTTCCATTTACAAATCCTCAATGAAATAAAGATCAAACATGAGAGGGGGACAGACATCCTGGGAATTTGGGATTCATTTCTCCCAATATTCAAGCTTCCTCAGGTTAATCAATTCCCTGAGCTTGTCTACTTAGTTGCTGACCACTATGATGCATCCCAGAGGGCAGTGCTGGACTCTTCAGGATCAATTCTGTTCCTCATTACCCCTGAAGCCATCAGGGAGATGTTGCAGTTCAAGACAGATCAAAAGTTGGTCCCTCTGTCATTAGCTGATTTAATAGTACAGGGAGCCAGAACGACAGAGGCCCAAATTACAAAGATCAACCAGCTGTTCATCCAAGCCGACACTCTACAAACTCCTCCCATCAACTGTGTTTACCTCAACCAATTGGGCCTAGACCTTGTTGACATGATCAGTCCCATCCTGGGATATGATTCAGTAGAACATGTGGATGAAACAGTTATACAAATGATGCTTATGTTTTCCCCAGGAAAGAAGCCAATCTACTATGATTATGCCACATACATATCAGACAAGATGCATGACCAATTGATGAATTTGTCAAGAGAAAGGGTATTTAGATACACCTCTTACCTATATCATCTGCTCCTATACTTCCAGCATGATAAGTTCTCCTTCCCAAAGAAGAGAGTAGATGCACAGGGCAATCTGAGATCAGTAGTGTATTGGACATCCGTTTTTCACATAGTAAGCTATTCTCCATACACCTACTGCGAATTTATTGATCTTTTCATCCATCCAGCCTTGACTCTACTGTTGGGTTCACCTCCTCCCAGATTGACAGACGAAATGCAAAGACTCCTGCATTTATCAAAAGCATACAGTATTGGGGATTGGTATTTCTACCAACACCACACCGTCATTAGAATATATGGGTGTGAGTTGCCCCCATTTAGACTACCCAGATTTGTGCCTATGAGGCTATTTGCCTTAGAATACTTCAGGCAGTTTGGCTTTGTGGATATGTTCCACTTCTCAGGCAGAGGTAAAAAGGCACAGCTAAAGGTCAAAAGTCAACTTGGCCATTTCCTCTATAATGAAAGGGATGAAGGGTGGAAGGAAGCAGACAGAATACTGGGGGGCTTTGGTCTTAAATACAGCCTCATATGGAAACCCTATGACCCCAACAACTTCATTACAATGAGGAGACTCAAATACAAATTGTCTGCTTATGGTCATTATAGCCTTCCTCACTTAGAAAAATACGCCAACCAAAGCAAGTGGAGAAGAGGAACTTTAGAAGAAAATGTGACTCAAGAAGAGCTTAATCAAAGAGCTCTAAACAACCAAAAGAAGATGGCTGACCTTGAGTTTTATTCACAGGTCCCCTCACTGCCAGGCACACAAATTGGAGCAACAGCATCTTCCTCAACTGCCCAACATCAAGCTACAAGAACTGGTGAAAACGTCCCAAAAAAGGGCAAAGGCAAAGAGATGGAGCAGGAGCAACAGCAGGAACAGCAACAAAAACAACAGCAGCAAGCAGAAGGGCTGCAGCAAGGGCAGCAAGAAGAATCAGAACAACAAGATCAACAACATCAAGAAGAACAAGGGCAGGAGCAGTCTGCCCAGCAAAAGAAAACAGTGAAGACTCCTCAGACCACTGAAAGAACGGCACCTACAAGACAAGACACCACCTTTGATGCCTCGGTCCTCCAAACCCCTCAAAAGGAGGATACATTTGTCTTTAGAAAAAGGGACAGAGAGACTCCCCTGACATCCTCTATAGACCAGGGAGAGAAAAGGCAGAGACTCAATGATTTTCCAGAGGAGGATATAGCAATAAGAGAGGCATTGGGCATGGGCCCACCCAGCAGAGAAGCCTCAGCAAGTTCCTTCCAGCAGGAACAGGACAGGACCATGGGAGGGGAGGTCAGCTCCTCCAGCCAGCAGAAAGAAGAGCAAGTAAGCATCAAGCAGCAATTTATAGACATTAAGAGGAGGAGTGACCCTATCAAAGTACAACTGTACAATCACCTGCTAAACATGGCTCCTTCCAATCAGCAGAGACTTATGTCTGCTTTTGATGTAAGTGAAGGCAAATTGACAATGAGTCACTTTATGCCTACGGCACTCCGGCCACAATCCACTGCTGACTATCTTAGGACTAACCTAGAGGTCCTTGCCAAAGACATACACCCTATGGACAAAATTGAGCTGCATAAGCAAACTGGCGAAATGGTGTATGCTTCATTGGCCGACAAGACTTTGGAGAATTACAAATTAACAAGCAGTCTGAATGCCACAGCTTCCCAGCTAGAACTGGAGAGGGCCTCTTCTCAGGCCAAAGACAACAGGATAAGATCCCTGGAGGAAATCATTGTAGAAATTGGGCACAATCCCAATGACATCAAAGGGATACAAGAGATCCTGAAACTTAGAGATGCTGACATGGCTGCACTGAGAAAGAAGATCAAAATTCCAGCCACTATCCATCCACAGACTGATGAGGTAGCAAAGCAAAGGTATGAGCAGGATTCTACTGCCCTGCTAGTTTCCATTTACAAAGAGCTTGTGAAGGCACAAGAAAAATTGGGGCAATATGAAGCTATACAAGCACCTCTACAAGCATCATTAAAACAAGCACAAGAAGGGCAGACATCTCAGCCTTCTCCGCAAGTCATCAATCTTGAGGAGACTGTTCCTACTACTGTACCTCCACCTCAGCAGGCTGAACAAACAGCCACATCTACTTCAGCAGCACCCATCAGCACAGATCAGAGCCTAGATATGCAAAAGCTAAAAAATGAAATACAAGTTTTGGAAGCCCAGATGACAGAGCTGAATGAAACTAAGGAAAAGCTGGCCAAGGTAAATGAAAGGCATGATAAGACAAAAAGAGAAGTGGGAGAAAAGGCCAAGGAAATCAAAGCCCTTAAAGACAAGATCAAGGAGCTTGAGAATGAGCTCAAGCTAGATAAAATCATAGCTGAGATCAGAGCAATGATATGGTCCAATATTGGTCAATCCATCAACAACCAATGGCCATACATCGAGACAATCCATGAGCAACTAGAGCTCATCCCAAAGGCACAGAGGGAAATCCGAACATCAAGGGCCTTATTGGGAAATATGCCTGAAATTGCTACAAGAATGATCAATGTGCTCAATCACAAAACAAGTTCTCAGTTGGCCACCATGGGAATTGCAAATAGAACTGAGACTATTCAAATGATCAAGAGGGTTCTTACTCTTAGAAATCTGGTACAGACATTGGACAGAAGAACCCAGGATATGCAAACAGAGGTAAACAGGTTCATGGAGAGATTCCAGGTATTGCAGAATAGAGGACTCCCTAGCTTACTGAACAGCGGAGGGAAATTATTCACCCATGAACAGTATGCTAAAAGAGTGAATGTTTTGGCCTCAGCACAAGTCAATGAGAAGGCCAGCACTTCAGAAGACACAGGGCCTATTACAGGGCAGATTTTCTATGGTAAGATAGAAAATCTATTTTATATAATGAATGAAATTAATCACTTATTTGATGTGGCCCCAAATTTTTTCAAATATACTGAAGCAGAAGAGACAATGGAGGCCATCCTCAGGCATCAGCTCCCTACACAGGAATGGTGGACAGATGCAATCCAGAGAATTTTGTAAAAACAGTAAGTTATTCACCAACTTCTGTTTTTTCTACAAATTATGATGAAAAGAGCAGTCAACAAAGTCAGCAGGCATCATAAAATCAAAGCTGAGCCAACTCAGCGGATGTAGAGGCCAACAAAGCAGAAAGAGAGAACCACAGCTGGCAAACCCGAGAACGCCCTGCGCAGCCAAAAGTAAATGCGTATCTCCAGAATTAACACAGAGTAATGCAACCGACTCAGTGACTCCTAAAAGTCAAAACAATCCTCTGACAGACATAAAGGGCATTTACGCTGCATTTAGCATTATAATAACTTCTTGCCTACTTTCTGAACACTATTGAAGATATTTCTCTCTCTCAGATGACTCAATACCTGAGATATTTTGTATACATATTTCTATAAAATCCCCTTCGCATGAGATAGAAAAGGTTGTTGTGAATTTCTCCTGAAGAGTCTCTTATGCTGTAATCATTTTCTGAAAGTTAATAAAGGAAGCAATGGAATTTCGTGGATGCTTGATGTGTTGAAGATGTTCTGTGCCTGTTCATGACTGCTGGATCCCTGCGTATCTTACCATGCAATAAGTCTCTGTAACTTTCTCCATGTTTAGTTTGTTTTGTTATAAATCCATATACGCTATCTGATTTCCAATATTAAGCAACAGAGAAAAAGAATAACTCCCAGGATTTGCTCACTGAGCACCCTGAGTTCAGTCTGTGTTGTTTATAAATGTTTTTCTTCAGGTGTAATCTATACAAAGTGTGATTCTTAAGCTGCTGCACTTTCAGAATTCATCTTTCACATATGCCACTGTCACAGGAATTCAAACTTTGCTCCCGTGCTCTGCGTTCACTTTCATTTCACCAACCTAATAGAAAATTCTCAACAGATTTCTGCTGGTTGACATATATCATCACTCAAGTTTAAACTTGTCTGTTAAATACACAATTTTGTAGCATTGGCGAAAAACATTAATTGAACATAAGTTTTCGAGGATATGATTTTAGATTTTATATTATATCTAATGTTCTATTATGGATGAAAATGAAAATGAAGATTCGACAATAGTTTTAGATCTTATATATTCCACCTGTAGTATATATTTTAATCATAGCTTTGATTATTGGCATTTGAATCCAAATATAATTTTTGTTACTGTAACATTTTTAGTTATTGTTCAAGAATTAGGAAGCATAAAGACTTATAACAAAGATCAATAAACATTATTAAATGAGAGAAACTATGATTGTTGACTTTACAATTAGCTTTTATGCAAATAATCAAATTTAGAAAAATTTTGTCATTAAATAATTAATGTCAATTTAAACATAGTTTCCTACTTTCACATCTATGTTTATGTTGCATACTTGAATTATACATTAGGAAAAAAATGTACAAATATAAAATATTGAATCTACATAATATACATATCATCTTTTGTTCTTTTAAAAATAATTCTCAATTTTTTTGGTATTCTCTTCTCTTTAACTCTTTCCAACCCTATTAGAAGAGCCACAAACTAAGTAATTAGCAAGTTAGATTGGAGGGGTTCTTTGAATCGCTGGAAATACTGAGAGGGGGTGAATCAATATTTCTTTTCAATTGTTATTTTTACAAGTTAGATCACTTATAATTATAACAAAAAAGGAAAAATAAGAATAAATAATTTTATTAATCTCTTCTTTACCGTAAATTCAATACAATAATGTGTAGGGATCCTACCCTAGACGAAGACACCAATCTTCAATCTCCTAGGCTCCAACATGTATTTTTCCAAGCACTAACTTGGACTTCCCAAGGCTTTAACCTTGTCACTTTAAGGCACCAACCTCTAGAGCTCCAACCCTATCTCTAGAATAGGCTCCAAGCTGGTTTCTTGAGGACTCTTATCCTATAGTGCCCCAAGCTTATCTTTCAAGGCACCAACCTTGTCTCTATGAGGCTCCAACCTTTGGGGATCCAACCCATAGCCTCAATTTGTCAATATATGTTTGATGATTCTTCATAGCTCCTAATATCTTCTTCAATGAGACCTATCAATCTCTTCAATAATGTCTTTTACAAATCACTTCATCAATGAAAACCTTATCTTCTTAAAAGGTATCACCACTGCTCTTCATGTCACCAAAACAAAAACTCCAACATTACTCCATAAGGGATTCAACAAAGCATCATGTCTCCAAGGGTCTCCACAATCAGCGTCTACAAGCCTTCAAAAATGCTTCCATATGTCTTCAATGAGCTTCTTCAAAGGGTATTCAACATCCTATCCAACTTTTCTCTAAAGAATGCATTCAATATAGTCTTAAAGTATTCAAGAAGGGCATCCAAGAATGCACTTAAAATCCTCATATTTATTAAAAGCATTCTTCAATCTAAAATCTCCCGGGACTGATCGACCATAGTCTTATATAAGTTAAAGATCTACCATAGTCTTATATAAGTTAAATAGCCCGATATATTTTGCTTCCTTTCCAATCCTACGTTGCACACAGGTCCACAGTAAAATAATCACAATTTAAATGCACTTTACTCCACTGTTTAATTTCTAGTGCTACAGGCCATCAGTCATCACGTGATCTTTCAAGCTCATACAGAAGTCCAAAATGCAATGCTTGCACTCTATTCTTCTTTTTAAATTCCCAATGCTTTCATAGAGAAAGTTCTCTGCATTTTTTCTTTTTATGTTTTGCTTATTTCTTGGATGAGTTCATGTACCTTTCTTTGTTGGATTACACTGTCACATACACGAATTATGTTCCCTTTTTTTCACTATGCTGATCCTTTTCTTGACTGAAAATATTCTACCACGGTTCCTGGTATAATTGAGTAGTGTGAGCTTTTTACTCAGCTATAACCCGAGTCTCCATTGTAAGTTGTCCAAACAGAATCCGAGTGACTGACTTCTATAACACAGGTCCGAGATATGTATCTATGTAATTTTCGTAGATTACTTGTCTGAGTTGTCGTGATGAGCCAATCAGAAGTTAACCCAACCAAAAAAATTATATCTCCTCCTCAGCCTTATTTCTGCTTCTGTTCCTTTTATCTGAATTCTTCATTGAAATCCAATGCAGAATAATTCACACCAAGCTTATCTTTATATTGGTTTTGATAAATATGAACAGACATGTCGGTTGGTAATGGAGCTGACCTGTAAGTGTTTGAAGTCGACCTAAATATAAATGTTCTATATAATTGTTTGTGCCTTTTTTCTTTACTGTAGAACTAATCGATATTGAAATAGGCATTCACACTTTCTTCATAGTGCTAATAGTTTTGTTGTAGGACTCCACAACCTCTCGAATAAATGCAACACGTTCTTTATTCCAATTTCCATGCAATTCACACACAAATGATCTGTACCCTATGACTGTCAATGAATTTAATGTAGACTTCTGATGCTCAAGCATAATGACCTGGTTTCTAAGGTGGTATTGTCAACATGTGGTACCAAAACCACATTTTTCTTTGAAGAGTGAACCAAAGTACTCATCATTCCCCTTTTTCTTTCCCACAAGAAGCATCATTTTATCTTAGGTCAATGGGTGTTTATAGACACAACATGCTTTTGGCGAGTTGTGCAAGTAGTGCACAAATGACAGATTGATTTTCTAAAGTAATGAAATCATGCATCATTAGATTAGGGAATTGTCATCTAGGGAATTTGCCTCATCTCATGCTTAGGGTTTTCTCCTAATGTTTACATGAGGATAAGGGTAGCATCACTAAAGGGATATACAGGAATATTTTCCATCTCCAACAATGCCATATTGACATCAATGACAATCTTCACTAACATGAACTCTCTTTTCTATTTGAACATAACACATAACTTTTGAGATGTTTTTTCCTTTTACAAATAAATCTTTATCATATTTATCGTATTGAATTTTTCTATTCTATCCACTAAGAAATGAGTGAATTCTCCCACAAAAAAAAAAAAAAAAAACATTAAGTGGCTAATTTAGTACTTTTGGACGTTTGTATTGCATGCATCAATTAGTTATAACGCTAAATTCTTCTATACTTTTGCAATTACAAAAGGGGTTCAATGATGGCTATTCCTTTGCATGAACACATTCATTACCTTTATACATTGTTGACTTCCACATAGACATTAGGTTGTCACATGATCTGGTTCCGGATAGTGTTTGTCTTGGCTCATTCTTATGCGACACAAATCTTTCCCTTCACTACAAATACTCACATTTATATGCCCACACACATTCTTCTTTGTAAAATTATTTGGTGCACCTTTATCCAACAAAGCACTTGTTTTTCATATACATAAGTTTTGCAGCTCCGCACACATTCTCCCCTTGGTACATTTGTTTCACACATTTTCATCATGCATAACACTATTGCTGTACTCGATTATAAATTAATTATATCCATATTAGTTCTAGTTTATACAAAGTTGTGAAACTTACTTATTTTCCTTTGCACATGAAATTTGTGTTATTCACATATGCACTTCAGCTTTTCACACACCTTAGTTTAAAAGTGTTTAACTCATATATGAATTAGATTCACACGTCTTTTTGCACGCATCCCTTCCTTAAGAAACAACTACATTAATATTTTCACTTTATAACATGGAGGAGACACTCCAGGGGGTTCGTTCAATAAGCAAAGACGTGTGTAAAATATTTAGTTAAATTCCAAAAACTCTTTGCGGAGACATGGAAGGTTCCCATGTCTCTTCCACTTTCGTACATAAGTACACATTTTTCCCTTCGCGCACTTCTTTCCCACATTTCCATTTCACGCACCACTACTTAAAAACATGATCATTAATTAATTATTTGGTTTCACTCTCCACGCATTTTTCATTTGTGCACATATCTTATTTTCACAATCCTTAACTCATAGATGCATTAACTTTGCACATTCTTTATTCTGCAGATCCTTTACTTTCACCAATGTTAAGTGTTAATAAGATTTTTTCAAGTGAAGGTAATTACAACATAGGCCAATAAGAATTAGAAAACAAGAAAGACTATTTTTTTTTTTTTTTTATATATAGAATAGCATCATAAATCTAAATAACCTCATTTCCAAGAATGTATGCCTACACACACTTGCTGCATAGACATTTATGCCATGTGTTCCTTTCCCATGTTCGATTAGGATGCATTGCAAGAAGTGTTTTGTGGAAGGTGCAGATATCCCTTCCACATGTCTCTCCTTCTGTACATATCTATACTTTTGCACCTCCCCACACATTCACCCTCCATATACTTCTTTCACATATCCTCTTTCTGCACGACAAATACATATTTTATGATTAAAACTTCCAATTATTATAACATAGAAGCGTGGTTGTAAAGAGATAGAAACATATATCCTTCAACTAGGTCTAATATATTTAATTTTTGGGTGTTCCAACCGTATGAATATATTTCTCTTGATATATTGAAATTTATTTTAGGAAACAATTTGTAATTGCACAAATCATCTATTACATTCATTTATTCTCAAAACGGTTAAATTTTATAATTAAAGTCGTTGGATAGGAAACTCACTATCTTACGGACTCAAATATATAGTTTCGTAAAACTCGACAATATTTTTGCTATTGTCTTCTTCAGTGGGACTCATATTTAAGAGTACTAAGAAACATACTTGCATGTGATTCTTGGTCATCATGAAATAAATCATTTGTCTTCATTAAAAAAAAACTTGGCCACAAACTATAGAAACACAAAATGAATTCACATTATTGGATTATGGAATAAAATTTATTATTCATGTGAAGAAAGAATATTTAGTTCTAAGTGGTTATCAATATGTAGTTAAAAGATTTATCCCTTCCAATGTTTTGGTCCCAGATATTCCTAAACTGGGGTTAGGCATATCCTTAAATGGTTACACTCGTCAAACAATGAGTAACAAAAAAAACTCTAATTATTGTTATATACATTAAAATCCAATCTAACTCAACTAAGTGCATTACCAATTTAATTTATAGAAAGTAATTCAATGGATTCCCCTTCACAGCAAAAAAAAATACACTTTTAATTTTTTATATTGTAATATGTTTCTGAAAATCTAAATGATCCTTATTATTTGTATTTCACTGAAAATTAAATTTAGATAAACAAAATGAATTTTCATATATAGAGAGGAAATGTTCTTCAGTTAGTTAATGATTCAAAATATGTATTTCCTTATCAAAGGTCAAAAGTCATAGGTTTAAATTTGGAGCGTTAAAATATTGACAATTTTTTAAAGAAAATACACGTGAAAAAATATCTATACATAAAGGGGGATATGTGTGAGAACCTTTATTCCCCACACATATATTTTATGTTCTTAATATTAAGGAAGATGCCAAGTCTAATCAGTTTTGACATGAGTTATGTGGCCAAATACAAAATAATTGATGACATGATGGTCATTCGCTATCCAAAAATTTAAACCTGAGTAGTATACATCTCTCTCCTTGCTATGATCTCGACATTAGCGAATACTTCAATGATTTTTGTAACAATATATGAACTCACCAAAAGGAGTTTCTCGATTTACTTTACCAGGTTCCATGGAGAGTGGCCATAAAAGACGTGTTTTGATTATAACCTTGTGTGCCTACATAATAGTTATTTTCTTCACTTAGATAACGCCCCACTTATTAATTTCATATTTTCACTTGACACGGTGGAAATCTCTTATATTGTTAATGTGCATAATAAAGGATGTGCATATGAGGGTATGTGTGGGAGAACCGTTATGTCTCCACTTTTTCACTTCGACACATCGTCATCCTGCATGACATTTTTTTTCACATCCATGAACTATTTTTAATATGATGGATGAAAAAACACACTCAATAAAACTAAAACTGCAAACTCGAGTTATTAAAAACTATAAAACGTCAATTTCCATGGTATTTGACACACAAAATGTCACATAAGCTTAATCAATCTCCCGCAATGCAGATTAACACCTATTAAAAATTTAATTAAGGCTTAATCCTATGATTAGAAAAAGCTACAATTTTGGTGGTTGTAGGTATAATTCTTAAAGGTAAATATTGACAATACAAGAAATATGATATTGCAAGTGGGAATTAATCGATTTGTAATCATAACATCATTAAGTGCTTAAGATAATTTAGTCTAACACATTGTGTAATGATTACGGGTCCAGAGTACTTAGCTCTTATTATTAAAAATTTAATTAAGGCTTAGTTCTACTGTTAATACAAGCTCCATAATCAATAAATAAGATGTTTCAACATTTATTCAGTGAATCGATGTGCTATAAGAACATCGTTAGAGTGCTTAATATCATTTAGGCTAACACATTATGTAATGATTAATGTTTGTAAGCAAATCGAGAAAATAATATGCATATATATTATAAAACAGTGTTTTGATCCTTTACTCAGCAAATCGATGTGTAATAAGGACATCATTCCAATGCTTAATAACATTTACTAGTTACAAAAATTCAAGAAGGTGGAGAGGGCTTTGCGGCTAGTATCCATAATAGTCAAGGGAAATTTTAAGGATGAAAAATTTACTTGGAGTTTAAAAACATTCGGGAATCTCACTAATCCCTAATATGAAAACTATAAAATGTTCACTGATATATTTGTAAACTTATTCAAGTTTATAATGATTTTATATATAGCCTTTATATAATGTTGGCGATTTTTAAGGTAAAATAATTTTATATTCTAAAATTTGGGCAAATCGTCTTTTATAAAATTGGACATTGACGAATCTTTTTTGTGGGAAATCATAGAAATTAGCCCACTCGGTGAATATTAGCCCCTAAAATTTTCCATGATAATAGCATGATTGAAAGGATGTGTGGAAGAGGGATATGTGCGAGAGAACCTCTATTAATTCTCTTCCACACCTTCACAGACATTCCTCCTCTCTGCACTTCCTCCACACAATGCCCCGTTCATTGGCAACATTTTGATGAAATCTTACATAGATTCAATCAACCGTCCATAACCAGGATTAGCAAATATTAAAACATTAATAGCGACTTAATCCTACAATTAATAGAATCTTCCTTAATAGTAAACATAAGTATTTTCGACATATATTTGGTGAATTGATGCTTAATCAAGACATCGTTCAAGTGCTTCATATCATTTACCCTTATGCATTGTGAAATAATTATTGGTTGTAAGAAAATAAAAAAGGTCGTATCCATACATATTATAAAATAGTATTTTATGCATTTATTCCGTGAATTGACATGTAATCAGGACACCATTTGAGCGCTTAATAACATTTAGTCGTTGTAAACATATCAAGAATGTGTAGAGGGTTTCGAAGCTAGTATCTGTCGTAGAAGATTAGAAGGATGCGTGGAAGAGGGATACGTGTCTTAAAACCTTTACTGTCTCACTTTCACACCATTTCACACATTATCCCTCTCACTCATATTAACCATCAACAACATGGATTAGTGGATACTAAAAAAATTAATAGAAACTTCCCTACTAGTAATTGTAAGTATTTTTGACATTTATTCAACACATTGACATGTAATTAGTACATCTAGTATTTTTGTCATGGTTTGTTCTAAAATATTCATTCCAATAAATATAATGGGGAAAGATTTGGTCATTGGTATTATTAGTCTTTATAGAAGATAAGGAATAAAATAACCAATTCATCATTGACATTTCATTCGTTATGATTTGATTATAAAATATTTATTTATGTGTTAATATAAAATATTAAGTAATTATTGCAAAACTAATTGATATCTTATTAAAAAACTGAATTGAAAATAGAAAAAATAAACAATAAAAAAATAATTAGTTAAGTCAAAATTAAACATAATAAAGTGAAATAGAAAAAGTAAAGGATAAAAATATTTAGGTAAAAATTTGAAAGTTATTTAGTAGTTTTTCTCAACTTGCGAACTTAACCCTGTAAAGAATGGTTACTAAGGTTACATACATTATTAAATAAATATAAATATAATAAAATTATATATACTTATTATTAACGTAGTATTCAATATAACTTTATTTTAAGTTTTACTAATTACACCATGTTAATTATTAATTAATATATATATAAAATTTACAACTAATAACTATTTCATATAAACTTGTTATCAGAGAACTTCATGATTGAATCCTCCTCAACTAATAACTATTTCCTATAAACTTGTTATCAGAAAACTTCATGATTGAATCCTCCTCAACTAATAACTATTTCATATAAACTTGTTATCAGAAAACTTCATGATTGAATCCTCCTCTTTTATTGAGACTTTGAATAAATAATATTTTTCTTCTTTTAAATCTTCAATAACCACAAATCATGCCTCTTTCTCTACTTCGATTTTTATTATCACAAACCACTCCCTAACACATTTATTTGCTTGTAAACCCAAGATGTTATAAGGATACTTATCACTAATGGGCAAACTAAGACCATTAATTGTATATCACTACCGTGGTCGGGTCCTCGGGCAACAAAATATTACACATGACATGATCTTTGCCTAAAAGGAACGCCATCAATGTCTATCAGTCGCTACCAGGAAAGCTGCGACATTAATTTTCATATTCAGTCCTTGGCCGATTCTGAGATCTCATAAAATGATGCAAGAACACGAGGTTTTGAAGTCCAATAGGCAGAAAATTGAAGTAATGGTCAAAAGGTAATTACTTGTAAGAGACACCTGATTCCATTGGGAGCACAAACACCCAATCCATGTTGTGGAATGTCATAAAATAATGCAAGAATACGAGGACTTGAAGTTAATGGTCAAAAAATTGAACCAGTGGTCAAAAAGTAATTACATGTAACAGAGGCTTGATCCATCATAAGCACAAATACCTAATCAAAGATGTCGATCATGATAATTACTCTTCGCACTTTGGAGCTAAAAGCTGCTCAATCTACTCTAATATCGTCTACATTGTGCAGAGATGTAATTCATATCAGGGAATCTGGAAAGTAATTTTTTTTAGATGGCATCTTTCTGGAAGGACCCCATGTTCGCCATTATGAGGTCCACCGAGATATATATGGTCGATGCACTTTTGGATTATAGGATTGGATTTGGGAGAATATTAGGTCTAAATCACAACAGGATAGCAATTGTAGTTATCCCCCATGTTTCTCTGAGATAGAAATACCGTCTAGATCGTACAATTTGTACTGGAATAATAATGGAAGCACATGAGCCGCGCTATTAATAACGATTTGCTGGAGCGATAACGCTTTATTTTTACAAATTCAGAAATACCGTGGATGGTTACTTTTATTAAGCTTTTTAGCGAACACAGAAAAGGATTAACTTGTTAAGACGAAATTTAGTCCAGAAGTTTGTGAAATATAAGCTGCGGTTCAATGGTGCAAATGAATAAGGAAACCCTACAGGGACAGCTTGGGACGCGCATCTCTTCCTGTTCTCTTTCAATAGCAATTCTATGGGGTTGCAGAGATATACACAGGGGAAGGACATGGGCGCGGGTGACTTTAGATCTGTATTTTTCCATCGCCGATCACAGGTCCCTTTAACAAGATCGGCACAGATTCAGCCCCAATCAATAACATCCGCAGAAGAAGTGCAAACCGATCAAGCAGCAGCAACCGCAAGAGGAGGAGATACTGCGTGTAGGAAGGGTGTGCGCTATGGAGAATGCCGAAAGAATCACGCTGCCAGCATTGGGGGTTATGCTGTCGATGGTTGTGGAGAATTTATGGCCTGCGGCGAGGAAGGAACCGCTGCAGCAATGAAGTGTGCAGCTTGCAATTGTCACCGGAACTTCCACAGGAGGGAAGCTGAAAAGGAAACCCTCTGCGAGTACCATCGCATACCCAGGTGATCCTCTGAGACTCCGATCGATGGGGAACTGTAAGTTATGTCCCATTCTATAACATTAATCGAACAAAGTTGTGCCTGACCTATGGAAGATTTTAATTGTTCGTGTCCTCAAACTAGTTCTAAAGTAAAACATAGGTTGCATATTGATTTCCAAATCAATTGACCTAGCATTATCTAGTGAGTGATTACTTTCAGTGCTCACCATGGAAAATATTTTGCATCGTTAATCCTTTGTGCACAAAACATGTGAAATATCGTATTATTCATAGATGTTATGACAAGAGAAAGGTCTTGTACATTGCTTAATCGTTTGTCGTTGATAAAGCTAAATAGTTGATTGATTTTGTTTTCAAATTGCTGTGGATATGCATATGAATTGCTTAGTTTTCCGAATAAGATGTATCTTACCTGAGCTAAGCCTGGGTTTAACTTCAGATGCTTTGGAGATATTAGCAATAGTAGTCTTTTCTTTTTAAATCTTTGAATAGCTGTTTCAAGTTCATAGTGTAATATTGGAAAGGCTTAGAGGCCATGTGAATGAAATGGAAATGGATGTTCATTAGAATTCGACCTAACTGATATTATGAAAATTATAATGGACTAGCTTGAGAGTTGCTTCGACAAATCGATCACGAAACGTTTCTGTAGCACCAAAACCCCTCCGCAACTGTTTTGTGCTCAGACCAGAGTCTCTTTGTCGCCGGGGCATTTCAATCAAATTTCTTCCACCACAAGAAGTTCAATAGTCCCGGCACTTTAATCCATAGTTACTAAGATCGAGTTGGATTTTGCACGGGAGAAAATTGTTTGCCTAAAATGTAATGGGAAAAAATTGGGAAGCATATTTCTTATAACTATTCAAATATATTATATTATTCTTTTAATATGTGACAATTTGAAAAATTTCTTAAAAATGCTTTATAACAAATAAAATTATGTACAAGAACAAAGTTTGTAGTTTTACACTTAAAATAACAAATTGTGGAAATTTTTTTATTCATTCATATAATTAACTATTTTATAGATTATATATTTTAGTATTAAATAAACTAAATTTAGATAAAAATCAGACTTGAATTAAAAAGGAGTTACAACTCACAGGTGAGTACTGCATCTTGACAATTCACTCAAAACAAAGAGAACTCTCTCCGTTCACTCTACTTCCCATCAAAATGAGCAATTACATCATTAAGTAGATTTACTAGAACTCAGGAAGTTGCAACCAAACTCCTAGACTCGAGGAACAAATCCTAAACTAAGGAGATATGTTACAACTTGTGTAACCATTTCTCCATTAATACAAAATAATATTAATTATTTTCAACTCCCCCCCTTAATGGAGAAAGGATTATCCTGAACTCCTAGCATCCCTCTAAACAATTCAAACTTTACACGCATAAGAGGCTTAGTAAAAATATCAGCCATGTTATCACAAGTTTTACAATATTCCACACATATCTCTTTTGACTGTTGTTTCTCTCAAACAAAATGAACTTGAGTATCGATATGCTTGGTATTTTTATGAAAGACTGGATTGTATGCAAACTTGATGGTACTCTGGTTGTCGGTTTTGATAATAGTTGATTCTTTCTGCTCTTCTCCTGCATCGTTGAGAAGTCTTCTCAACCAGATAGCTTCACATGTGGCTGCACGCAATGCTTGGTACTCAGCTTCACATGAAGATAGAGCTACAATGTGCTGCTTTTTGCTGCTCCATGCTATGACCCCTGATCCAATGCTGAATGTGTAACCTGTGATAGATCTTCGATCATCCAATTTACCTGCCCAATCGGAATCTGAAAAACCTGCTAGAATAACATCAAAAGTGTCAGTGTACAAAATGCCATAATTACTAGTACCACTAAGATACCTTAACACACTTTTTGCTGCGACCCAGCGACTTTCGAGTGGTTTTGACATGAACTGGCTCAACACACTAACAGAATATGCCAAATCTGGTGTAGTTGTAGTCAGATATATCAAACTGCCAACTAGCTGTCTGTACATGGTAGCATCCACCTCTTTAGTGCCATCATCAATGCTCAACTTTAAGTTCTGCTGTAATGGTGTTGTTGTTGATCACTGCTCCATTCTAAACCTTTCCAGCAAGCTTCTAGCATACTTCCCTTGAGTAAGAAAAGTTTGTCCAGAGCCTCTCCATACCTCCAATCCCAAGCAATAATGGAAGTTTCCGGGATCTTTCATCTCAAACACTTGTGACATCTGCTGTTTGATTTCTTTGATCAGATTGTTAGCATTCCCTGTTATGATCATATCATCTACATACAAAGAAATCAAAATAATTTGCCTCTGTTTATTAAACTTGGTATACAGATTTGGATCATTCAAGCTCCTTGAAAGCCATGCTGAACAAAAAATGAGTCAATTTTCTCATACCACGACTTGGGTGCCTTTTTTAAACCATAAAGTGCCTTTTTCAATTTACACACAAATGTTCCCGTCCCTTTTTCACAAAACCTTCAGGCTGTACTAAATAGATTTCTTCTTTCAAGTCACCAATCAGAAATACAGACTTGACATCTAGCTGGTGTAACTACCATTTGTGTTTTGTTGTTAAGAAAATTATCATTCTAATGGTGTTTAATTTGGCTACAGGAGCAAAGGTGTCATCGAAATCTATTCCCTCTTTCTGTGAGTAACCCTTTGCTACCAGTCTAGCTTTAAGTTTCTCTATCCTCCCATCTGCATTTATTTTTGGTTTATATAGCCATTTACATCCTATGGGGGTTTTACCTTCAGGCAATTCAACCAAATCCGAAGTATGGTTTTTGTTTCTTGAATCTATTTCTTCATACATTGCAGCACTCCATGCATCAAATTTACTTGCTTCCTCATAATTTGCAAGTTCTACAATGTTTAAAATCTTTGACATTAATGCATAGCCTTTCAATTTAGAATATAATCGAGTCTTCCTATTTGATCTCCTTGGTAGGGGACTTACCTCAATTCTGTCTATTTCAGCCTTTTCTGGGCTTGCATCTTCATTGATTACATCGTCTGTTACTTCTTCTTCTTCTTGTTTCACCTCCCGCTCTTCATCTTCCTCACTGTTTTCTTCCAATAGCAATGGAATGTGCCAATCACTGTTAGAGTCATTCTTTCCTTCTTCAACCTGTTCATGAAATATGACATCTCTGCTTACAAAAACCTTGTGAGTCACAGGATTAAATAACTTGTATACCTTGAACTCAGTGCCCTATCCAACAAATATACATTTCAGGGCTTTAGGATCTAACTTCTTCCTATCTGCCTTAGGTATATGAGCATAAGCTTTTGACCCAAGTATTCTTAAATGACTTACTGCTGGTTTGAATCCAAACAATGCTTCAAAAGGGGTTTTGAAGCCTAGACACCTAGTAGGACTCCTATTCTTTAAATATACAGCAGTGTTAATAGCTTCTGCCCACAGACCATCTGATAGACTGTTACCTTGAAGCATGCTCCTTGCGCACTCCACAAGAGTTTTTTTCTTCCGTTTTGCCACTCCATTCTGTTGTGGAGTGTGGGGCACTGTAAACTGTTGCTCAATCCCATGATGCTTGCATAAATCCATGAACTCTCCCAACCTATATTCTCCCCCTTGATCTGAGCGGAGAATTTTTATCCTCTTTCCTGTCTGGTTTTCTTCCATGGATTTAAACTCTTTAAAATACTGAAAGGCTTGACTCTTTTTACTCAGAAAGTATACCCATGAAAATCTAGTGCAATCATCTGTAAATAAGAGAAAGTAATATGCTCCTCCTAATGACCTGGTTTGCATGGGTCCACAGATGTCTGTATGCACCAGTTCTAAAATATCTCTTTCCTTTCTTTTAACATGCAAAGGGAACTGTTCTCTATGAATTTCCCCTAATCCACATCCATCACAATCCAGCTTAACATTATGGAAAAAGGGAGTCCATCGACCATACCTTTTCTTTGAAGTAGGATGAGGTTTTGCAGATTAATATGGCCGAAGCTATGATGCCAGAGATTTTTGGCTGTCGATCCAGCTGCAACCATTGCCTGCTGTGGCATACTCTTCACATCTAGTCTATACAGGTTCCCCACGCGCACTCCTGTTGCAATTGTTTCCATCTGGCTATCCTTAATGACACAGTTAGTCTTAAAGAATTGAACTTGCATGTCCTGATCAGTAATCATTGAGACAGAGACCAAATTTTTCTTAATTCCTCGAACATACAATACATTTTTAAGGTGTCTAATGTCACCGCTAGGTAACTTTACACGAATGTCACCATGTCCTTTGATCTCATATCCACTATCATCTCCTAAATAGATTTTCGACCCACATGAAGTTTCTTCAAGAAATTCAAACCAGTCCTTCTTACCAGTCATATGTGAGGATGCGCCAGAGTCGACATACCATATGTCATCCTCATCTCCCTTTGAAGCTGAAAGAACACAATCGACTGTAAATAGTCAAAGTTCGTGGCTGCGGTCCACTTCTTCCCCAACAAAGTAACCTTTATGTTTTCTCTGTTTGTTTCTTCCTTCGTCTACCTGCCTCTTATAATAATCTTTAATCTCATGTCCAGGTTTCCCACAATAAAAACATTTCTTGATGGGAAAATTATTAGCAGACATACCTTTAAACGGTCTCTTCTGAAATGTGTTGGATCCTTTCTACTACGGTTGCTGGTGTTGTCTCCTTTTTGCGATCAGAGCAAGATCATTGCTCTGAGTTTTCAAATTTTGTCATCGCTCTTCTTCCTGTAGCAGAATCCCTGTCAGCTCTTCAAATGCAGGGGCTTTCTCTCTTGCTGACAGCCCTGTGATGAACGTCTGGTATTCATCAGTCATTCTGTTCAACGTGAGCGTGACCAGATCTGAATCGGAAACTTTCTCTCCGATAGCTCCCAATCTGTCACTCAGGTCTTTGACTCTAGCAATGAATCCAGCAACGGACTCATTCTCCTCCATCTTTAATGCAAACAACTTGCCTTTGAGTGACAAGACACGGTTTGTATTTTGCGTCTCGTATAGGTTTTTGATCGTCATCCAAATGTCAGCGGCTGATTTACAGTCTCTAATATGTGGGATAACACTGTCCTTGATGGACATCTTCAATATAACCTTTGCTTTTGTCTCCCTTTTATCCCAATCTTGTTCTTGTGTAGCTGTTCCTGATCTCAGCTCATTTCTTGTAACGATCGACCACGCATTTGCACTTTCAAGCAAAGTCTGCATCTTGAATTTCCAGTTGGAGAAATTCAATCCATCGAGTTTGCCAGACTCGTGGAGATATGATTCTATACTGTTATTCATATTGGACTGATAAAATTTCTATCCAACTGAACACTTCAATGAGCCACCATCGGGCAAGTCCGATCTACTACCACCAAACAGATCAGTAACTCCAGTGCGCCACCACCGGGCAAATCTGATCTGCTGCCACCGAATAGATCAAAACAACTCCAATGCGCCACCACTGGGCAAATCCGATGTGTTGCCACCAAACAGATCAAAGATCTCCAATGCGCCACCACCAGGTAGGTCCAATCTGCTGCCACCGAGAAGATCAAAGATCTCGAATGCGCCACCACCGGGCAGGTCCGATCTGCTGCCACTGAGCAGATCAAAGAACTCCAATATGCCACCACTGGGCAAGTCTGATCTGCTTCCACCGAGTAGATCAGGGACTCCAATACGCCACCATCGGGCTACTCCGTTCTGCTGCCGCCAAACAGAGCCGGAAATTCAAAGTGCCACCACCGGGCAACTTCGATCTACAAAAATTGCAGATTTTTCAAAGAGAAAGAGGTTGGCACTCCTTCGACAGCGAAATTCCCCCGCCAGAAACAAAATGGACGCGTTTCCCAAAATTAGCGCGATTAATCCTTTATTTTTCGCGCCAATTGTACTTTCTGGCACGCTAGCATGCTTATCACCCTCAAAACCGCGCCAACTGGCGCGTCTTTCCCTTAAAAAATCGCGCCAGCTCTTCCTTCCGCACAAAAATGGCGCGACTGTTCATGACGAAACCGCGCCAACACTTTCTTGTGCTCAGAGATGATCTGTGATCTGAGACCTGTCTTCAGGTGTTACTGCAGTCCACCTGATTCTACAAAAGCCGCCACTACAGTTCTGTAATCAATTGATGGCTCCCCAAGGTCCTCTATTGTGCATGCATCCAAACTTTCTGCAAACGGTCCATCCCTTTCCAAACCACTGAAACTCCCTGTTATCTTATCAACTTGAAAGGAAACAATTTGTTATTCTAGTGGTTTATCAAATTGACATGGAAAATATTCTTCCTCCATTGGTTCATTAGCTTCACATCACACATGTTGTTCCCCTAGTGACAACTTATCATCTTGATACGACACATATTCATCTAAAGGCACATCTTGATGATCATCTAGTTGATCAACTTGATGGGACACATCTTCTCCCTCATGTCATTGTTAAATTTTCATCCCTGCATAGTGGAATACAAGATATACTTGTAAGTCAGGTGATTCATCATAATAAAATAAGTGAATACTAAATGTCCACATGTTTATTTAAGAAATCACCATAGTGGAAGGTCATAATATGATTTGTTAGTAGTAAACTAGGTAGAGGAAGTTGACATGGACCAAGGGTTATAAGTTGAAACATGAAAATAAAAGGGTTTTGATATCAGGGAAAGATGCATGGAAGAAGAGCATACCAGTAAAGTTATCGATCCGTGTGTCAACAAAAAAAGTTATTCAAAATATGATGAGAGGTAAAAGAATTCCTCCTCACTCAACAAAACTCAATTTGGAAACCCTAGGGTTCTAGTCATAAATCCTAGGGAAAAGTTAAATGAAAAACAAGTTTATAGTTGTGAAACTAGGTAGCAGAAGTTGACATGGACGAAGGGTTATAAGTTGAAACATGGAAATAAAAGTGTTTTGAGCTCAAGGAAATATGGGTCAAAGAAGAGCTAGTAGTAAAGGTGTCAGTCCATTTGTAAAAAAAAAGGTGATTCAAAATATGATGAAAGGTAAGAGCATTCCTCCCCACTCAACAAAAATCAATTTGGAAACCATAGGGATCAAGTCACAAACCCTAGGGAAAATTTAAATGAAAGACAAGTTGACAATTGGAAACTAGGTAGTAGAAGTTGCCATGGACCAAGGGTGATAAGTTGAAACATGGAAATAAAAGGGTTTCAAGCTAAGGGAAAGATGGGTCAAAGAAGAGTGCATAGGTAAATGTATCGATCCTTGTGTCAACAAAAAGGGTGAAGAAAAATATCATCAAAGATAAAAGCATTAATTCTCAATCAATAAAAATAATTTTGGAAACCTTAGTGTTCTAGTCACAAACTGCAGTGAAAATTTAAATGAGAAGCAAGCTAACGGTTGGAAACTAGGTCGCAAAAGTTGAAATGGACCAAGGGTTGTAATTTGAAACATGGACGTAAAAAGGTTTCAAGCTCAGGGAAATATTAGTTGAAGAAGATCCACTAGTAAATGTATTGGTCCACGTGTTAACAAAAAAAGGTGATTCAAAATATAATGAAAGCTAAAAGCATTAGTCCTCAATCAACACAAATTAATTTGGAAACCCTAGGGTTCTATTAAAAAATCCTAGCAAAAAGTTAAATGAAAATCAAGGTGACAGTTCCTAACTAGGTACAAAATGCTAACATGGACCAAGGGTTATAAGTTGAAACATGGAAATAAAAAGGTTTCGAGCTTAGTGAGATATTGGTGAAAGAGAGTGCACCAATAAATGTATCGGTCTCCATGTAACAAAAATGGTGATGCAAAATATTATGAAAGATAAAAGCATATATCCTCAATCAATAAAATTAATTTGGAAACCCTATGGTTCTAGTCACAAACCCTAGGGAAAAGTTAAATGATAAACAACTTGACAGTTGGGAACTAGGTAGTAGAAGTTGACATGGACCAAGTGTTATAAGTTGAAAAATGGAAATAAAAGGGTTTCAAGCTCAGGAAAAGATTGGTTGAAGAAGAGCCACCAGTAAATGTATCGATCCTTGTGTCAACAAAGCAAGGTGATTCAAAATATGATGAAAGGTAAAAGCATTCCTCCTCACTAAAAAAAACTGAATTTGGAAACCCTAAGGTTCTAGTAACAAACGTTAGGGAAAAGTTAAATGAAAAACAAGCTCACTGTTGGCAACTAGTTAAAGAAGTTGACATGAAATAAGGGTTATAAGTTGAAACAAGGAAATAAAAGGGTTTCTAGCTCAGGGAAATATGGGTCAACGACGAATGCACTAGTAAAGGTATCAGTCCTATGTCAACAAAAAGGGTGATTCAAAATATGATGAAAGGTAAAAGCATTCCTCCTCACTCAACAAAAAATAATTTGGAAACCTTAGGGTTCTAGTCACAAACTTGGCAAAAGGTTAAAGGAAAAATAAGTTGACAATTGGCAACTAGGTAGAAAACTTTGACATGGACCAAGGGTTATTAGTTGAAACATGGAAATAGAAAGGTTTCGAGCTTAGGGAAAGATGGGTCGAAGAAGAGTGCACCAGTAAAGGTATCAGTCCCTCTGTCAACAAGAAGGATGATGCAGAATATGTTGAAAGATAAAAGCATTCATCCTCAAACAATAAAAATCAATTTCGAAACCCTAGGGTTCTAGTCACAAACCCTAGGGAAAAGATAAATGAAAAACAAGTTGACATTTGGTGACTAGGTAGTAGAAATGAACATGGACAAAGCATTATAAGTTGAAAAATGGAAACAAAATGGTTTCAAGCTCAGGAAAATAATGGTCGAAGAAGAGCCACTAATAAAGGTATTGGTCCTTATGTCAACAAAAGAAGTTGATTCAGAATATGATGAAAGGTAAAATCATTTCTCCTCACTCAATAAAAATGAATTTGGAAACCCTAGAGTTCTAGTCATAAACCCTAGGGAAAATTTAAATAAAAAATAAGATGATGGTTGGAAACTAGGTAGCAGAAGTTGACATGAACCAAGGGTTATAAGGTGAAACATGGAAATAAAATGGTTTCGAGCTCAAGGAAATATGCGTCAAAGAAGAGTGCACTAGTAAAGGTATCAGTCTTGTGTCAACAAAAAGGGTGATGCAAAATATGCTGAAAGATAAAAGCATTCATCCTCAATCAATAAAAGTAAATTTAGAAATCCTAGGGTTCTAGTCACAAACCCTACGAAAAAGTTAAATGAAAAATAGTTGACAGTTGGAAACTAGGTAGACTAATTTTACATGGACAAAGGGTTATAAGTTGAAAAATGGAAATAAAAGGGTTTCAAGCTCAGGGAAAGATGGGTCGAAGAAGAGTGATGTCACTAAAGGTATCATTCCTTGTGTTAACAAAAATAGTGATGCAGAATATGATGAAAGATGAAAACATTCATCCTCAATCAATAAAAATCAATCTAGAAAACCTAAGGTTCTAGTCACAAACCCTAGGGAAAAGTTAAGTGAAAAGCAAGTTGATAGTTGAAAACTAAGTATTAGAAGTCTACATTGACCAAGGGTTATAAGTTCAAACATGGAAATCAAATGCTTTTGAGCTTAGGGAAAGATGGGTCGAAGAAGAGCACACCTGTAAAGGTATAAATCCCTATGCTAACAAAAAGTGTTATTCAAAATATGATGAAAGGTAAAAGAATTCCTCCTCACTCAAAAAATATTAATTTGGAAATTCTAGGGTTCTAGTCACATGGACCAAGGGTGCTTAGTTGGAACATGAAAAGAAAAGGGTTTTGACCTCTGGGAAACATGGGTTGAAGAAGACAGAAGGTCAATAAAGGTATCGATCCGTGTGTTAACAAAAAGGGGGATTTATAATATGATTAAAGCTAAAAGGTTCACCATATATGAAAAGTAAAATAAATTTAATGATAATGTGAATTTACTGTAGGAGGCACCTGAAGATGATATAATCCCTATGAAACATGTAACTAATGAGAACCATTATATTCTGATAAATAAATCAGTTGGAAAGAAAGGAAATAAATCAACAACACTTAGGCTGTTGCATTTATAAGGACACCTAAACACATAGATTTTATTTAGGAAAACCAAATGAATCACCTACATAAGACAAAGTGAAAAAACAAATGGTTAATTTTCCCTTTATTTCAAACATGTGAAAAAATCAACAAACAAAGTTTATCAAAGGTTTTGCGTATGAGAAAAATTCCTAAAAATACCTAACGCCATTCTCCTCAAGAAGCAACTAGGATTTTAAAATATTATACATTAGCGTATTGGGGCCACATCATAAATGTCACTAGTGATGCTTCTAGTAACCAAAAAAACAACCAAGGTATGGAGAGGGTTAAAGTGGAAAAATGTATTAGGGATATGTCTTGAAAGAGCTGGAAATGCTTCTAGTAGCCTGACCAAGACCACCTCAGGTCTAAGTTCTCCCACACATCAACCTATAGGGAAATATTCCCTAAGATTTGGATGCTAAGTTACCTACATCGAGTGGGAATGGATGAATCTAAACTTTAGCTGTTAGTTTGGACCTAGAACCCTTACCATGTGTCAAAAGACAACATGAAGGTCCATGATTATCTGCCACCTATATCTTACCCCCTTCACAGGTTTCTCTCTATGTATCAGATTTGTCACTAGATGATGTTGGATTCTAAGCTCCCTAAAATCCAAATTTCTATGTTCCAATTTGAAAAAAAACCATGATGTCTTATGTTCTTCCTACTGCCATGGTCCTAGCCTAAACTATAAATTATCTTGTGGCCCTTGTGGGGAATTTAGTGTGTTCAAGTTAAGATTTTTTTAGAAAGGCTTTGCCTCACTCACGGTGTGCAACAAAATAGAAATTCAAATAAATAAGATACAAAGATTCGGGAAAGAGGATATCCTTTATAAAAAGTTTAAGTGATCTTAGCATTTGGGGTGAATGTGTCTGCAAGTAAAATTGTGAGCATACAAAGTGTGAATTGATGTGGATATGTGGCGATCCTTTACCATTCATTTAATTTAACTATATCATGATTGTTCGTTGCAAGAAAATAAATGATGTGTGGATGATATGTCACTTTCTTTTTTTTCCTAATTATACTATGTGAGCATATGTTTGTGTGAAAATTTCAAAGTAAAATATAAGTAATTACTCTACTTGTAATGGCTAGTATACCAAATAAGTTATTAGTGATGGTGTGTGCAAGGTGAATCTAGTGTACATACAAAGTGTTTTAATTTCAAGTATGTGGATATGTGGTTCATGATCCTTTAATACAATTCCCCTACACTATGTGATGTTTGTTCCTTTCAGGAAAATAAATGATGTGTGGATGATGGGCCACTTAATTCTTTCCTAATTATACTATGTGAGCATATTTTTGTGTGCAACATTCCAAAGTAAAATAATATGCCTCAATTACTCTACATGTAATGGTTAGTATAGAAAATTTGTTAATAGTGATGTTGTGTGCAAGGTCAATCTAGTGCACATACAATTCATTTGAATTGCAAGTATGTGTGAAATATATGTTTTATATAATAATAATGTGTGGTTAAAATATATTTCTATAAATGGTTAATCAAACACAATATTGTCAATTTAAAAAAAAATTAATTTGTTAGATCATATTGTCTCCATTTATGAAGAGAAGCATTTGACCTTTTTAAAAATTAGTTCTTTTTAGTATCAATTTTTATTTTCTTCAAGAGACTATATAAATCATAAACTAAAAGTGATATCTACAACAAATTGAAGCATTTCAAGACCTTTTTCAAATTTACTTATTCTTAGAAACAATTTTTTTATTGCTTCAAAAGACTGGATATAAATCCCAAACCAAAAGTGACCGCCACTGTAACAAGGAAAGTATTATATTTTTATTCATATATCGTATACCAAACATTTCAATTATTTAAATACAATGTCAATTATTTATATCTACTGTATAATAATTTGCAAAGTTGTCGAGCTAAATTTACTAATAGGAATTAAGATTAAATTCCTATATAGGAAACTTCTAAATGTACATATTTCAGAGGGAATTATTACTTAAAGAACTTAATGATTTGGCGAACATTTTGAATTTGAGAGAATGGGAGATTCCTCAAAATTCAAGCTAGAGATTACCAAATTTAAGAGCCAAATTTATTTCATGAGATAAAATAAAATCTATATCTATAAATTCATACAAATTTAATCAACTATACGATAAATTGTGACTAAAAACCCACACAATACATAAATACACACTGCATGATAAAATAAGGAACCTATTCAAATAAAGTTTCACCATGTTAATATTTGAAAGCCTACTATACAAAATCAAATTAGTTGGAAAATCCTTTCTTCATTAAAAGCACCATATCATTTATAGTTTTAAAACGTGTAACTAAAATTACCATAAAATAATAGTAAGAATATCATTCTTAAAGGAACAACTTATCACAACTATAGAGAATTTCATAATTCCAAATAAAAAGTGGAATAAATATGAGATGCAAATGAAAATGAAATTGTTGACAATCAAACAAAAAGAAATCAAGAGATAAAGGTCTTAGTGGATTTAGAGAACAAGGAATATGCTTCAAGACCTTGTCAACAATGAATTTACATTGTTATCATTTGTGGTGAAGAGGGGCACAAATAATTTGATTATTTTTTTGGGAGAATGTACATGGAAATTTTACCACAACAATCTAGTAGGGCACAATGAGGGTTAGGAGGATTTAAAAAGCTATATGTTTCTACGTTTTTATGCATGTGCAAAGATTGATATCCAATGTATTTTATGTTTTCAATTATTTTTATCAAATCTTGACAAAGTTTAAATTCAAAAATTCTTTTTTACTTTTGAACCACATTTTGCAATATATTTCATGATTACATATGTTGAGAAACAACTAAATGAATTTAATCAACATTAGATTGCGACAATCTCAGAAGATTAACACTCTAAACATTTCTAGCATATCATCAATACATGCATGTTAATATATTTCTTTTGCATTTATTATTTATAAATTTGATATTGATTAATCAAATGAGTCTTCCATGCATAATTATAGTTATATGCAATAATACATTCATTTTTATGCAAGCACGAATCTAGACTACACTTTGTATGTCTTTAGAATACTTGTTTCTTTTTAATTCTCATAACCTTCATGTGAGAATTTAAAGAAGAAACTTGTGAGGATTTAAAAGGTAGGTATCATCATTTAGGATTTAAAGAAACATTAAATGTTATATATAATGTGAATTTTCTGAAATTTAAATGTTGTTAAATATATGTTTCATAAGGAATGTCTTCTGAATTCACGCACATTGGAAGTAGGGATATTCTTACTCCTTGTAGATGTTGCCACATTTTATCTCTTTTAACTCATACTTTGGATAGAAAACATTAATCAAACTAATGTTTATAGGTTTTACAAAACTTATTTGACAACAATTTTTTCTAATCCCTCTTGTAAGTAAATTTCCATGAATTATAATTCATGTAAATAATATATGGAAATTATGTTCCAATAGTTTTCTTTAGTTAAATCACATCCCTAATTTTTTTGGGTTATATTAAACCATTAAAATTAAAAGGTGACTCATAATTTGCATGAATTCTTGTGGTTTCAAAAAATTTCAATAAACCATGGTTTCATGTGGTTTCCAATTTTCTATGATTTCAATTGGTTTTCTTTAGTTGTTGTTACATCTCATTTTTTAACTACATGGTATTACTTTCAATTCTTATTCTATCTTAGTTTTATTATTTCATTCTCCATTTGTTTCTAGTTTTCAATCATATTTCTTAATGCATTCAATATGGAGCAAGTAATATGAGAAGTGAGACAATTCTAAGTCGCAATATTTGCATGAACTTCTTGTTCTCTCAATTTCTGGTGTCTTATTCTCATAATTTCTCTAGCTTTATCTCATATTTCCTTTGTGGATGGAAATTTCTTTTCTTTTCTAGATCGAAATATCTAATTCTCCATGTTTGTTGTAAAAATCTTTTTGTAATTTCCCCACTCTGATATTTTTGTATGAAAGAATGTTTGCTATTTTTTTTGCACAATCAAATTTAGACACTAAAATATAGCTCGATCGAGACCTTGAGACATATGATTCACTATTAATACCATTAATAAAATTTTGGTAAGGCCACTAGCAGGTTAGCTTTTTAATGGCTTCATCAAGCCTTTCATTAACCACATATGCCGCTTGATCAAGGGTTTCTTTAACGCTCGATCAACAAATTTGAATTTAATAACTCAATCGAGTGTTTAAAGTGCTCAATTAAGCTCTTGAAGTTATAAAAATGATTTTTTTAGCACCTTTTCAAATTTCTCTACAAACTCATTTTGTACCCTATCGGTTTTAGGGCAAAATGTGTCGTCAAGTGGTAGAGTTGATCACATTGGATTCGTGAAAGAATCCTCTATCCAATATAATATGAAAAGTACACTTTCGAATTCATATAATATTTTTCATCTAATTTACTTTAAACATAACACCTAGAACTTTTTCGGATAGTTTCAAATGGGCTCACTAAAAAATCATTAACATAAAATATACACAATGAAATTTTTTCAAAAAATACGACTATTATCTTTTACAATTCCTCTTCAAAAGGGAACTCTTGGTTTTTCAATTTATTTAATTAGTTGAAAAAAATATTACATGAACACATGTGTATCCAAAATGCAATTGAAATATTACTTTGCCAACTTCGAAAAGTAATAAAAAATATAATTTTGCATTAAAAAAAACATTTTTAATATGAAAAATTTAGTTCTCTTCGTGTAGGCCATGCTCATATATATATTAAACATTACACTTTTTAGACTAAATTATGCTACGTGAACACACACATATCTCTTAAGTTTCGTGAAAATTTTGAAGGACATATATTGGATTTCATGAAAAATTGAGAAATTATATGACACTAATATTTTTTGGAAAAAAATTAATTAGGACAACAACATAATTCTCCATATATTTTCTTTTTACTTCGAATCAATTCTCATAATTCTTGTATGAATTTTGAGGGTTGCAATTCGATAAAAGAGGAAAAACTTGAAATTTCATCGCCACATTTGGCCCAAAACTGTAACCCATATTCATGATTTCACCCTCATTTAGTATTTATCCAGGGTTGTTTCTTGGTGTATATCCTCTTCTTTTGATGTTTCTTGTTCCTTTTCTTCCTCATCTTCACAATCTATGTAAAATGATTTCTTCTCAACACACTTATGATCTTTAGTGTATTTTCTATCACAACTGTAAGAAAGCTCTTTTGATCTTTTTTCCTCCAATATTTGTGGTGTAAACCTTGTAGGTTTTAGAAGGCTAGGAGAAATAACACTTCCATGTTTATAGTTGTGAGTGGTATACTTCCTTGTTGCCATAATTTTTCTTTCAACTTTCCATGCCACCCTAAATGCCTTCTCCAAAGAATTAGGTTCCCAAAGGCAAACCTCATGTTGGATGTTATCCTTTAAATTCCTTATGAAGATATCAATCCTATACTCCTCTGGAATATCATTTAGCTTGATATTCATTTTTTGGAAGTCCTGAATGTGCTCCGCCATTGAACACTTTTGTTTGAGATTTATCAATTGGCTAAACAAGGTGTTGATCTTTGTATCCTCATAGTGTGTTAACATCTCCTCTGTAAAAATTCAATAAGCGACAAGTGGTTTACAAGAACCAAGCCATTGATACCATACAAACTGTTGAACCTCTGAGTTGATAATGGTCAAATATCAAGCTAGAGAATCTAAGATATTTGTTTTGGGGTTTTTTATTTTAATTTGGAAGACCAATGAATGAAAAGATGTAACAATGTAATGCCTAACCTTTTGAATAATATTAATACCAAAACAGAGGGCTGCTATAAAATTTCACACAGTGATATAGCTTTAATAGTGATGAGTAGAAACAAAAATAATATGATTTTCACAATCTTCAGATAGAAAATTGTGTAATCATAAATATGAAAACCTTTGATCGATGTTCAGAAAGTTCAAGAGAATTTGCTTACGCTTACAACAAGATGCTCATGATTTATTGATTCAGAGGGAATTAATTAAATAGATAGTTCATTAATCCATTCTCTTTATAGATTATCACTTCAGAAGCTTAAAGGAATAGAATGAAACACAATTATTCCTACCTAGTTATCTTTGTAAGACATAAGAATATGAAGAAAAGCATAATGTGTAATACTGGAAAAACTTACAGGAAACACAAACTGTAAAATTGAATTCATAATCCTTTGCTTTGTATTAAGGGTCCAGAATAGCTAAGTACATCAAATGTTTACAAATGCTTCATCAAGAGTGCAACTCTCTTTCAATGGTCAACTTGGTTCAATGATGAACCCATAATAACTCACAAGGAGAATTATTTATACAACAGTAGAACTAGGAAAATATCCTATATTGTTTTTACAAAAATAGATTTTTTCAAGGAAAAGGAAATATCTTCATGCAAGAAGATAGAAAGAACTATTGAATTGTTGCTTGTTGTCCCTATTGTTTAGGTTCTGCTGGTTTTGGTATTTGATATTTTTCCCTTTAAGCTGCTTGGTTGATTGGTCTTCATGTTGGATGTCATATTTACTTATGACCTTTCATCTTATACACTTTCATATGATACCCTTTGACCTTGTTGACCCGTCAATAACCTTTACTGTGCTTTTTACTTTTACTGTACATTTCAAGTTTTCACTGTGTATTTCAACAGTGAATCATTTAGTTTTTACATGTCTCAGTATCAGGTAGTTGGATATTGATCATATTTCTGTATATTTCATCTATTTTTCTTTTAACTGTATATCTTTATCTGCCTCCTCTGTTTAACATTTACTGTCTCTGTGTGAAGGATTTCTTCTTTGTTTTATCATTTATTGTGTAAATAACTTCTGCTCTGTGTAAATGATAATTGTCTTTTTCTAAAATAAAGTCTTTTGAATGGATTTCCTTGTGAATATGGAACAAACATGTTTTATATGATCGCCTCCAAAATACAACAATTGTTAAGAAAAACACAGGTGGACAGGGAGGTGATAATGGGTTTATTTGAGCTGAGAGGTCTGTGGACGGAGTCTTGGCAATGTTTGGACAGTAATCAGAGGTAAAATTGGGTTGTAGAGGCTCAGGGTGGCGCGGGAAGGGTTATGCGGGTTTCACTTTGTAAATAGGCAAAAAGAGAGAAAACAATGGTTTTGGCGTTTAAACGAGAAATGGTATAACCTTTTAAAATTTGGCGCGGAAACCGATAAGTGAACAATGATGGTTTCGGACTTCGTGGGGAAGCCGTTTTGGAGGCTCATCGCACCGCTTTTGACCGTGGGGTGGTTTTTCTCCAAGGGCATGTGAGTTAATGTGGGACTGCCACATAACCAAAAGGGGCTCGAGCAAAACCACGAATCTCGCGTGCTCTCGGGCAGGTAAAGCTAGGAGATCGGGAGCGCATGATATTGCTATGGGTTGTTGGATCTGGGAGTGGATGATCTGACGGCTATCGCGTGGTGGAGTTGCACAGAGGACAATCGACGAAGATTAGTGGGGCCCGGGGAATAATTACAAAGGATTTGTAATTATATTAATGAATAAGTGGGGTTTAAACGTAAGCGGGTTAAAATATAATGCATGGGTTTATGGAGTTGGACCAAGGTTAATGACGACGGGGTTTGTTCAACCACACCAATGGTGCTTAGATAAAAGTGTTCTTATATCGGGAAAAAGATGATTTGCAGAGTTTTGTTGAGTAATGTGGGGTTTAATAGAACTTAGGTTAAAATGGGTTTGATGGGTAAAAAGGGTTCTTGTCAGGAAAACATGAATATAGCAGGGGTAAATTTATAAAACGTAGGGGGGAATAAAAGTTAGGATAAGGGGTATTATGGGTTTTTATGGGTTTTCTAGGAAAAATAGGAAAATTACAAGGGGAAATGATTTCTTCAAAGGGGAATGGGTTTCACACTAGGGAAAAGGGTTTTTTAAGTAGGTGAATGAGTTTGGAGGGTAAATTACTAGGAAAATGTGTGAAACCAAGGGGCAAAGGTGAAAATGAAGGGAAAAGGGTATTTTCTTAGGAAATGATGGAATAATGAGGAAATTAGTAAGTATGTAGTGTGGGGTGAAATGAAATGAGGGGAAGTTAACCAAAGCAACTTGTGAACATCTTTTCACCTTCATAACTGCTCCCGCACACTGCAACACATGATCAAGAATGATAAATTTTCTTATGCCTCAATCAAATTTGTACTTCTGCAACCTTTCTTATACCTACCCTAACCTTTTTCTTCACTTAATTAGGTGCATTTAAGCTAGCATACCCTTTATTTCCTTTTTCTTTGGAAAATAAAACTATCTAATTTTAACCTTATAACATCCAAGGGCTCAGCTTAAACTGATGAGCTCCTCATTATTCTCTACCTAACTACTGATCTGCCAAGATTAAACAGTTTGGCTAGATCTTCATTCTCTAACTATAAACATGAAATTTAAAGCATGAACTAGTCAAGGTCAAACTATTTCACTGTCATGGTTTATGGCATTTATGACAAGCTACACACAACCATTATTTTTCATAGTAAAGTAAAAAGTAGTGGCACTTGGACTTGCACACTTTCAGAGTTTATTGCTTTTTTATTTTCTCTCTAACATAACATTTTGTTTTTACCTTCATTTTTTAGGGCATCTATTCTAACATTTTCTTTGATATGGACATGTTATCAAGATATTTCCAAACATTTTTTATTCAATATTTTTTTTTCCATATTCTAGCTTAACTTTTTTTGAAAACTATTATCATTTTTTGACTAATTGATTCTAACTTACCAAAACCAAAAAATGCTACAACATTGGCTCCAACTGGGGACTACTTTCTCCTGTAGAATGCAGAGAATGTGCAGATCCATGTGCCTTTTCCTTGGGATATGGAGTCTTTTGCTGTAAAAAATCACACTAACAGCTTGAAAAGTAATAGAAACCATAGTTTTCACAATGGTAGTAATGAAATCTACTTCAATTTCTAAGTATTGAATGTAATGTTTGAGAAACCTTCCATTTACAGGATAAGTGGAATATAGCCCCTCAAGCTTTTGTAGTACATAAGTGTTTCTTCCAATCACTTCAGCAATTGCTAAAGGTCCAAACCACAAGTTGTCAAACTTGCCATGTTTTCCCTTTTCTTCTCTCCTTGAATCCCATCTTAGAACTAGATCACCTTCCTTGAAGTCCCTCTCCCTGGCTCCTCTGTCAAACAGGATTTTCATCTTATTTTGATAGTCTTTCAATTTGTATTGAACTTCATCTCTGGTTTCATTTAGTTCAATAATTTGATTTATTCACCTTGAGAAACCATCAGGTTCATCTGTTGAATCTTGCAGGAATTTTAAAACAGGGAAGGTCAAATTGGTAGGGAAGATTGCATCTTTTCCATAAACTAACTGGAAAGGAGATTTGCCAGTAGATCTCTTTGGAGTAATTCTATTTGCCCATACTGCATAAATTAAATGAGAGTCCCAGCTCTTTTTATGATTTGCTAGAGTTTTTTTTATTACCTTTACCAGACTTTTATTGGAGGATTCTGCAAGGCCATTACCTTGTGGGTAATATGGAGTTAAATGATGTAAAAAAAATCTAATATTTCTAGCAAAACTCAATCATCTTAACACTAGAAACAGTTGTTGCATTATCAGTGACAATTTGAGTTTGGCAACCAAATCTAGGTAAGATGTTCTCTTCAATAAATTTGATTACTACTGAATCAGTAGCATTTCTTACTGGAATTTCTTCCACCCATTTATTGAAGTAGTTTGTTGCAGTGAGGATCCATCTATGCTGATTACTTGAAGTGGGATGAATATCTCCAATAAAATCTAATCCCCATTGGCTAAAAGGTTTTGAGACTATTGATGGAACCACTGGAAGAGCTCCTAATTTTTGCTTACAAGCAAAAATTTGACAAGGAACACAACCTATAACCTTTGCTCCTACTTGTAAGAACAATGTTGGCCAATAAAATCCTACCCTTAATATCTTATATGTTGTTTCTCTCGAAGCATAATGTCCTCAACAAAATCTTGTATGAAACTAATCAATGATTCCTTCAGTTTCTGATTCTGTTAAACATAATAAAAAAATATTTAGTGGGTATTTCCAGTACAAATTTGCATTTATGGTACAATACTTGATTGCTTTCAGTTTGAGAGTTTTACATTAGATTTTGGAGAATGATGCTGGACATTCAAAATGGATCAAGAAATTTACAATGTCTTGGTACCAATCTGACAACAGAAATTTGTCATCAATGTATAAGGCACTGATCTGATTTGAAGGTAAAGGTTGTTATGGATTCTTTTCTTCAGGATGAAGGGAAGGTTCTTATGGATACTCCTCTTCAATATGAAGGGAAGGTTCTTGTGGATTCTCCTCTTCTGCAAGGACAGAAGGTTCTTGTGTATTATTCTTATCTGAAGTTTGAGAAAGTTCTTGTGGATTCTTCCCTTGTATCTCTAAGACAGAATTGTTCTGAGCACTTTACATTTGGATTGAGCTAGAAGCTTAGATAATCCTTGGACTTTTGCCAACTTTGTAGTTTTAATAGTTAGATCAAACTTTAGTATTTGAGTGATCCATGTACCTCTCTTTCCATTACTGTCTGGTTGGGTTAAAACCATTTTCACAACACTGTTAGGAACATAGGCAGTAATAGGAGAATGTAGGACATATATCCTGAATGATTTCAAGGCTTGAATAAGGGCATAAGTTTTCTTCTCAATTATGTCATACTTAAGCTCGAAATCTCTCACAACCTTACTAAAACAGTCTATGGTTTGGTCATGGGAATCTTCATTCTTTTGTAGTAGAACAACAACAAGGGTTGTTTCTGAGGCAAAGGAAAAGACACTGAATGGTTTAGTGTAATCAGGGCTAGCCAAGGTGGGAGCTTCAGAGATAGCTTTCTTGATCTAATCAAAGGCATGCCTGGAAGAGAGTCCATTTAACTTCATGATCGTTTCGGAGCATGTCAGTTATATCTTTTACAATCTCAACAAAGTTTGGGATGAATCTCCTTAAAAAATTAATCTTGCCTAGAAAAGCTTGAATCTCCTTATTGTTTCTAGGTAAGGTTAATGTTTCAATGGCTGACAAACACTTGGGATCAATCACTACTCCTTCTTTTGAAATTATATGGCCCAACAATTTTCCTTCTTTGATAGCAAACAAAGACTTTTTAAGATTCAAATGATATTCTGAATTTTCTACACCTGTCAAAAACCTTCATCAAGTTCTTTAGATGTTTTTGATCAGCTTTAGAAAAAATAGTTATGTCATCAAAATAAATGACCACAAATTTATTTACCTGACCCACAAAAGCTACATCCATAACTCTTTGAAATGTTTCTCCAGCGTTAGATAAGCCAAATTGCATTCTAGCATACATGAATGTGCCCCACGGTATAGTAAAGGTTGTCTTCTCTCTGTCTGTTGGATCAACATTTACTTAATTATAGCCAGAAAAACCATCAAGCATAGAAAGTCTTTGTGATCCTGAAACCGTTTCATGTAACTGATCCATTTTGGGCAAAGGATAGTTATCATCTAATGATGCTTTGCTCAAATTTCTAAAGTCCACAAAAAGTCTAATTTCTCCATTCTTTTTTCTAACAGGAACTAAATTGGCAACCCAATTAGAATATCTAAGATGGAGAATGATCTGGGCATCTAGCATTTTCTTAAGTTACTTTTCTACAATTGGTAGAAGAGTTGGATTGATCCTCCTAAGTTTCTGTTGATAAGGAACTACTTCTGGCTTTAAAGGAATCTTATGCTGTATTAATGGAAGTATCATAGATTTTTAGATCAACATAGGTCCATGCAAAAACATCCTTATAATTTTGAAGTAACTTAAGATATCGAGCTTTCATCTCAGGATCTAGAGATGCACAGATTTGGATTTTTTTAATACCATCATTTGTTCCAATATTAATTTCTTCTATCTCATCTTGTGAAGAAATAGACTAAGGGTTTTGGAGGACATCATTTTGATCGAAAAACTCTTCTAAAGGAATGAGGCCTTTGGGAATAAAATTGTTAGACAATTGAATAATGTCATGATCAACAATTTTGAGATTTGAAGTATCATTTCCATTTACAGTTTCATTTATTTCTGTTCTATCTTCATCAATTTGTAAAACTAAAAAACCATCTATAACCTGCAGAAAATATTTCAAATGTTCATCATCTTCAAATATCTGCAAGTGTTTTGGATTGTCTAGGATGGATGGTATGGATTTGACTTGTATTTGATAGAGTACATTGGTCTGATCAGGAATTTTAAATGAACTAGCAGAAATAGCTAAGGCATCTGCATGAATATTCTGATCTCTTGGAATATAAGTCAAATTAAAATCATCAAAGAAGTTTTCAATTAAATCCCAAACTTCATTTCGATAAGAACTAAGTCTAGCATTTTTAGTCTGAAAAATATTTCTCACTTGTTTGACAATAAGTTTTGAATTAGTAAAAACATTTAAGTTTTGAACTTTTAAGCTTTTGGCTAATTGCAGTCCCAAAAGGAAAGCTTCATATTCAGCCACATTGTTTGTAACTTCGAAGTCAAGTTTGCATGATTGGGTGATATTTTCTTTTTCTAGTGAAATTAAAACTACCCCAGCTCTTGCCCCATCTTTTGTACAAGAACCATCAAAAAATAGTTTCCATACATCAGTTTGATTTGGTATAGGAATTTCAATTACATGTTCTATTTTAACTTGAGTTTCATGTATCTGGTTTGAAGAGAGTTGAAAGAAACCAAAATCCTGAACAATTGCATAAATGGGATGGTTCCTTGGCTGGTTAGTTTTGCAAACAGTGTGCACAAATCTTACCTCTATTTATAAGCTTAGTGGTTCTCCCCCATAAACTGGAATAGTTGCATAAGACATATCCATATGAAGAGTTCCCCCTAATTTGGCACAACAAGACCTAGAAAGGAGAATTCCAAATTTGGGAGAGATATATGTGACAACTATATCAAGCACTACACTTTTCACTGGAATTTGGGCAAGGGTGACTACTAAATCCTTAATCAATCCTAAGAAGGGTACCCTTTTAGATTCAAAGGTGTACAAGTCATGATAGGATCTAGTTATGTCAAGTTTCAAATGGTCCATGATAGTTTTTGGCATGAGGTTATGTGATGCTCTAGAATCAAGCGTACAATTATATAACATGGAATCATTTGTCTTAAGAGTTACATAGAAAGGAGGCACTATTTCATCTATCATATTGAGCTAGGACCAAAGACAATTGTTGGTTTTTCATATTGCAGACTAATGATATCACTTTCAGCATCAACCGAGGTGTTTTGTATCCATTTGGAGACTTGATTTTTATACCCAGGGTTTTTAGAAAGTTTTGAAAGTGGAATTGGAATTTTAAATCTTTCTAACTCTTTTTCAACATTAAATGTAGTCAAACAATATTTATCAATTTGAGCAGTATCAGTTGACTGATTTAATGCTCAAATAATAGATGTTTGAGTTTCAGTAGCTTTGGTACGAGGTTCAATTATTGGAGTCCCCTTAGGAGGTCTTCCAGGGATAGGTCTAGGCCTAAGATCATATCTCTTGTTCAATTCTCTAATTAAAAATTCAGAGAAGGCATGGTATTTAGAAACCTGTGGGGATTCTTGAACTTCTTGAACCTGATTTTGTTGTCAGAGACGAATCATAATTGTCTGATTAGAATAGGTATCCATGTTATTGATATCTTCAGTAATAGTCATATTATTTTCATCAGGTTGTTGGTCATCTATCAGTAAAGGAGTGGGAACCTGCTGATCATTACTAGGTCTGAAGAATTTTTAATTGTGGATTCCTTCTATACTGGCCTTGATTTTGATTTTGGGGTCTAGTAACTGTTTATTGAACTTTCCTAGGTTGAGTCCTAATCTTGGAAATTCTATTAGATATATTTCTAAGAAGAGAAGTTATTTCATCTATTTTAGAATCTTCTGTTTTAGTCTTAGAAGAACTAGAGGAACCAGAGGGTTCTTGTATATATTTGAGTTTTCTTTGGGCCTTTTCCTCTTTAGCTTTCAAGGAAGTCGAAGCAACCCTATTTGCATCCACCTCTATAGAATTTGTTTTCATACCTTCAAGAGTTCTTGAAGTTTTCTCTCTTAGCATTTCAACAAAATCATCGTCAAAGGCTTTAGAAAACCTAGACTTAGCTATTGCTGCAGGGGGTTTACAATCAGGGGGCATCTTATGATAAAGTTTATTAAACCTTTTGATAAAATCTGATACAGGTTCACCAAAGTCTCTTTTAAGTTCTTCAAACTCAGTTAGAAAATAAAGAGGATCTTTATTTACACCCCATTGATTTTTAAATATGTTTGTAAGCTCCTCCTAATTTCTAATGGAATTTACAGGTAACTGCCTAAACCAAATTCTTACATTTCCTTCAAGTGACTGTACAAACATTTTCATGTAAACATTTTCTTGTTCGATATTCATGTTGTCTATAGCATCTAAAATAGATTGAAGATGGTCCTCAGCTGAGGGACCAATTTCTCCATTATATCTGGGAAGGTATTTCAAGTATTCGATTGGGAATGCATCCAGGTTAGCACGTAAGACTAAAGCTGCATACCTAGCCTGTACAATAGGTTGGAATGCCATAGTAGTAGGTTGTGTATGAGGTGTTTTTGTGGATGAAGAAGAAGAAGGTGAAGAAGAGGTAGAAGAAGGTGATTGAGGGGGTGTGTGACTATGTGGAGGTGAAGAAGGAGGGGATCTCCTGAATGACTTTAAAGGCGTCTTAAGAACTAACTTTGGGACCTATGAATGAATACCCTCTTTTGTTTCAAAGAGTGGATTTGTATATATATAGAGATGGTATCTTCAGGTTGTTCATAAGTAGAAGCTTCAAGTCGTTCAGAAGTGGAAGGAAATGAATAAGTGGTAGGGGATATGAAATCTATGGGTTTGTATTCAGGTAAATGAACACCCAAGTCAGACTCAGTTTTAGATGATCCTAGTGGTAATGGGGGTTCTGGATGCTTTTCAAAAGAATGAATGAGGAAAGCTGAATCTAAATCAACTTCTTTATCTAATAGTTCAGAAACCCTAGGAGGTATTTGTGTCAAATCAGGATCAGATGGAATATTACTAAAAGCATCAAATGATACTAACTCTTTAGACTGCAAGGCTGAAGAGGAAGAGGAAGATGGTTGATGTCTCCTTTTAGAACTGGCTTTTCTTATAAGTTTTTCAGGATCTGACAGAGGATTAACTAAGTCAGATTCTGAATGAGATCTGGTGTGCTTAAAGGGTGGTAGTTTGAGCTAGTGGAGTTGCCAGGTGAAAGATTTTATCCTTTCTTGACTTTTAGTCACCTTAAAGGAATAGAAAGGATATTGTTATCCTAGGAAAACTTAATGGAATTCAAACACCCGGCAATGATGCCAGACTGATGTTGTACCTCTGAGTTGATAATGGTCAACTATCAAGCCAGAGCATCTAAGATAATTGTTTTGGGGTTTTAGTTTTAATTTGGAAGACCGATGAATGAAACAGATGTAACACTGTAATGCCTAACCTTTTGAATAATATTAATACAAAAACAGAGGGCTGTTATAAAATTTCACACAGTGATATAGCTTGAATAGTGGTGAGCAGAAACAAAAATAATATGATTATCACAATCCTCAGATAGAAAACTGTGTAATCATAAGTATGTAAACCTCTGACCGATGTTCAGAAAGTTCAAGAGAATATGGTTATGATTACAACAAGATGCTGATGATTTATTGATTCAGAGGGAATTAATTAAACAGATAGTTCATTAATCCATTCTCTTGATAGATTATCACTTTAGAAGCTTATAGAAATAGATTGAAACACAATTATTCCTACCTAGTTATCTCTGTAAGGCATAAGAATATGAAGAAAAACATAATGCATAATACTGGAAAAACTTATAGGGAACAAAAACCGTGTAAAACTGAATTCAGAATCCTTTGTTTTGTATTAAGGGTCTAGAAAAGCTAAGTACATCAAATGTTTACAAATGCTTCATTAAGAGTGCAACTCTCTTTCAATGGTCAACCTGGTTCAATGGTGAACCCATAATAACTCGTAAGGAGAGTTATAAATACAATAGTAAAACTAAGAAAATATCCTATGTTGTTTTTACAAAAATAGATTTATTTAAGGAAAACGAAATATCTTCATGCAAGAAGATAGAGACAGCTATTGAACTGCTGCTTGTTGTCCCTATTATTTAGGTTCTGTTGGCTTTGGTCTTTGATCTTTTGCCATTTAAGCTGATTGGTTGTTTGGTCTTCACGCTGGATGTCATATTTACTTATGACCTTTCATCTAATACACTTTCATTTGATACTCTTTGACCTTGTTGACCTGTCAATAACCTTTACCGTGCTTTTTACTTTTACTGTACATTTCAAGTTTTTACTGTGTATTTCAACAGTGAATCATTTAGTTTTTACATGTCTCAGTATTAAGTAGTTGGCTATTGATCATCTTTCTATATATTTCATATGTTTTTCTTTTAACTTTATATCATTATCTGCCTCCTCTGTTTAACATTTACTGTCTCCGTATGGAGGATTTCTTCTTTGTTCTACCATTTACTATGTAAATAACTTCTGCTCTATGTAAATGGTAATTGTATTTTTCTTCGAATAAAGGATTGTGAATGGGTTTCCTTGTGAATCTGGAACAAACATTTTTTATATGATCGCCTGCAAAATACAACAATTGTTAACAAAAACAAAGGCAAATAGGGAGGTGATAATGGTTTTATTTGAGCTGAGAGGTTTGTGGACGGAGTCCTGGCAGTGTTTGGATGGTAATCGTAGGTCAAAATGGGTTGTAAAAGCTCAGGGTGGCGCAGGAAGGGTTATGCGGGTTTCACTGTGTAAATGGGCGAAAAGAGAGAAAATGATGGTTTTGGCATTTAAACGAGAAATGGTATAACTTTTAAAAATTTGGTGTGAAAACCGATAAGTGAACAGTGATGGTTTCGACCTTCATGGGGAAGCAGTTTCAGAGGATCATCACATAGCTTTCAGCCGTGGGGTGGTTTTTCTCTGAGGGCACGCAAGTTAATGTGGGACTCCCACGTAACCACAAGGGCCTTGAGCAAAACCACGAATCTCGCGTGCTCTCGAGCAAGTAAATCTAGGAGATCGGGAGTGCGCGATATTGCTATGGGTCATTGGATCTGGGAGCGAATGATTTGACGATTATCGCGTGGTGGAGTTGCACGAAGGACAGTCGATGGAGATTAGCGGGGCCCGAGGAATAATTACAAAGGATTTGTAATTATTTCAATGAATAAGCGGGGTTTAAACATAGGCGGGTTAAAACATAATGCACAGATGTATGCAGTGGGACCAAGATTAACTAAGGCAGGGTTTATTTAACAACACCAAGGGTGGTGGGTTTCTTATATCGGGAAAAAGATGATTTGCAGAGGTTTGTTAAGTAATGTAAGGTTTAATAAAACTTAGGTTAAAAGGGGTTCTATGGGTAAAACGGGTTTTTGTCGGGAAAACATGAATATACCAGAGTTAGCTTTATAAATCGGAGGGGGGAATAAAAGTTAGGATAAGGGGTATTATGGGGTTTTATGGGTTTTCTAGGAAAAGTAGGAAAATTACAATGGGAAAATGATTTTTTCAGAGGGGAATGGGTTTCACACTAGGGAAAAGGGGTTTTTAGGTAGGGGAATGCGTTTGGAGGGTAAATTACTAGGAAAATCTGTGAAACCAAGGGGCAAAGGTGAAAATGAAGGGTAAAGGGTATTTTCTTAGGAAATGATGGGATAATGAGGAAATTAGTAATGTTGTAGTGGGGGTGAAATGAAATGAGGGGAAGTTAACAAAATCAACTTGTGAACATGTTTTCACCTTGATAACTTCTCCTGCACACTGCAACACATGATGAAGAATGATCAATGTGCTTATGCCTCAAGCAACTTTATACTTCTGGAACCTTTCTTCTACCTACCCTTTACTTACCCTAACCTTTTTTCTTTACTTAATTGGGTGCATTTAAGCTAGCAGACACTTTATTTCCTTTTTTTGAAAAACAAACTATCTAATTCTAACCTTATAACATCCAAGGGCTGAAATTAAACTGATGAGCTCCTTATTATTCTCTACCTAACTACTGATCTTCGAAGATTAAATAGGTTAGCTAGATATTTATTCTCTAACTATAAACATGAAATTTAAAGCATGAACTAGTCAAGATTAAACTATTTGACTGTCATGGGTTGTGGCATTTATGACAAGCCGCACACAACCATTATTTTGCATAATAAAGTAAAAGGTAGTGGCACTTGGACTTGCACACTTTCAGAGTTTATTTCTTTTTGCTTCTCTCTCTAACTTAACATGTGGTTTTTGCCTTCATTTTTTAGGGCATCTATTCTAACATTTTCTTTGATATGGACATGTTATCAAGATATTTCCTAACATTTTTTATTCAATATTCTTTTTGTCCATATCCTAGCTTAACATTTTTTGAAAAATATTTTCATTTTTGACTAATTGATTATAACTTACAAAAACCAAAAAATGTTACAACACAAACTGATTAGGTTCTAAACATAACCATGCAATGCATATCTTTTGTGTGTGTTGTACATCATGGAGATCAAAATATTTCTCCATCTATAGTATCCATGTTACTGGATCCTTGCCATGAAACTTCCTCATATTGATCTTTAGAATGTGGTGGGTCTTAAACCCAACATTGGATTCTATAAAATGATAATTCATAATTTTTTTTCCTCATAATGATTTTCATGGATTACCTTGTCACCACTAGGAAGCCTTTCTTGTAGCAATTTTGTTAACCCTTCCTTCAACCCTTCCATATTGATATGCATCATTGATTATACTTCTGCTTATAAATCATCGTTCAAACCTCCCATGTCCATTTTTATTTTTACTTCTAAACCATCCATATTAACATTGATCATCTCTTCCAATTCATTTTTGGTTACTCTTTGCGAAAGAGAAATTTGTTGCTTTTGGTCTCGTAATTTTGATATATCATGTTGCATTTCTTCCTCTTATTAATGTGCCATAGTAGAGATTTTTGGCTCCTTACTGCGAGTATCCACTTTTTTTGTTTGAGGAATTTCAAAATCAAACAATGACGTTTATGCTTCACTATTCCCTTTGAATAACTTGAAACTAAAATTTTCAAACAAAGGCTATGCAATTTTTTTAATGAAATACACACCTTTGCCTTGTTTTTTAGGAGCTCGATATTCAAATTGTTGTATCTCTATAATTTCGAATCTCCAAGGTCTGAAATTTCGTATTGTAGTATCACTTTGAGTCTTATTTCCAATATCACAAGTCTGACCAAGATTGGATTCTTCTAGAAAAGGTACTACCCAATATTCCATGATGGCCTAATTATAGAATGGTTCAGTAGAGTGAACTGTTACGAAGTTCCATGTGTCACTGTTTCAAACTTCATCCTTGAAAATGATTTACAAAAAACTAAAGTCTATGCACTTTCAGTAGATTTTTACAAAATTAAAATTTGATGGTCAGAGAGAAAGCTATGAGGATTTTCCCTAGGTCACGTGTTTGAGATTGAATTATGTTGTCTACAAAAGACCTAACTTCTTAAAACCATATCTTAGAAAATATAGAGAACCAAAATCTAAAAATATTACACGAAGTTCACCAATTTATTCTCTCCATACATTCGAAATTTCTACTTCTGAAGCTTCGTAGAAATAAATCTATAGAAGAAATATCACAATGACCTGTTTGAAGCAGCAAAACCCTAGAATCCAAAGCTTTTATGCCAAAAGTTATGCAACCAACTCACAAATTAGAAGAAAAGATAGATCAATGACTTGAGAAATAGTGTCATCGAGGGGTAAACCTCCTTTACATCACATAAATGAACAATTATTGGATGATATAATTTATTATACATCCTTTGTATATAGAGGAGTTGAAGGGGTCACAATATAATCAGAGCCTACATAACAATAATAAGGTAAGGGAACAACATTAATAATAGTGAGTTTCTTTGGGGCACAAAATTAACAATATGGGGGATACATGGGAACAACAATAATAATAGGGACTACACTAGTATTATAGGGACCTAACACTTGACTTGGTAGATCTTTTAATAACACTAGCAGGAGTTTGAGATGCCTGCTACTGTTGTTGCTATTGATGTTATTTTTTTTGTAGTTGTTGTTGATCATTATGATTTCCTAGTACCTTTGACTTCAATTTTTTGTGATCTCATCAAGCACCGTGTATTCTAAGTTTTCCTTTTCCTATATCTTTTCCTATAATTGATATTTGTACAATACACTTTCATTGAACACCACATCTCTACTCTTGACGATTTTATGATTTTCAAAATCATATAAGGGATAACATAAATCATTAACACACTATCCAATGAAGGTACACTTCTTTGATTTTGCCTCAAGCTTTATTTTGTTTTCTTTATTAATGTGAACAAATGCTTCACAACCAAAATTATTTAGAAATGCATAGTTTACCTTCTTACATGTCCATGCCTCCTCTGGAATGTCATTGTTCAAAGAACTTGAAGGACCTATATTTGTTAGATAAACAACAATATCTATAACTTTTGCCCAGAATTGTAAATCTAATCTTGCATGCAATCTCATACACCTTGCACACTCCATTATTGTCTTATTCATCCTTTCTGACAAATCATTTTCTTATGGTGTTATTGGAACTGTCTTCTCTCTATGACTTTCATGGTATGAACAGTAATTATAAAAATCCTTTTTGTAGTATTCACCTACATTATCTAATCTGAGACACTTGACCTTCTTTTGTACCTCATTTCAACTAACGCTTTCAATTTCTTAAAAGATTCAAAGACATTAGATTTATTTCGAATACAATAAACTCAGGTTTTCGTAGTTGCATTATCAATAAAGGTACGATAATAGCAAGAGCCACCAAAAGATTATACCTAAGTAGATCCCCATACATATGTATGCATAATATATAATTTTTTACTCTTGTTTTATTTCACAACTTTGATAAATTTGACTCTCTTTTGTTTCCATAAACATAATTTTCACAGAAATACAAATCAACATGCTTCAAACCTAACAACAAGTTTCTTCAGTGAATAATCTGCATCCCCTTCTCACTCATGTGCTCGAGCCTATGAATGAGAGTGTCATATATGCTCCCGTGGAGGTTAAAGCATTGACGTAATTAGAAATAGCATTGCATAAATACAATGTGCCAACCTTTTCCCATTTTGCTATTACTAGGGCTCCTTTAGAGACCTTCTAGGTTTTGTCTATAATTGTAGTTACACAACCTTCACCACCCAACTTCCTTGTTAAAATTAGATTTTTCTTTAGATCTAGAAATTTCATACCTCCTTTAACAATTGGTTTCCATTCTATTGCTTTATAAGTACCTTACTCATTCCAATGATTTTACATGGTTTAACATCACCAAAATGAACGTGGTCAAAATCTACTTGAACGTAGTTGTGAAAATGTTTCCTATCAGGTGTTGCATGGAATGAAGCCCCTGAATCTACCATCATGTATCCATAATATTTTCTAATGACATTATCAAAGCATCATGCAACACATCACCAGCTACTTTTGCTTGATGATTTTTCTCTTGTTGTTCATCTCCTTCATTTCCCTTTCGAGATTTATAGTCTTTCTTCTGGTGTTCTTTCTTCGACAAATTTTCTAATATGCATACTAAGTCATTCCAACTTTCTCGCAATGAGCACAAAAAGAATAGAGCCCTAACTTCATCATAAAAAATTATCCCTACAGAACTTAACTGACTTGTAACCATGTCAAATTCATTTAAGTGATCAACAAAAAATCCACCTTCTCACATCTTCATATTAAACAAGCGCTTCATAATAAATACCTTGTTTTAGGATGACAATTTTTCATATATGTTGGATAATGGCTTCATAAGACCCTCCATCGTTGTTTCCTTTGAAATTTTGAAGGCAACCGATGCTTCTAGACACAACCGTATTTTTCCTACTACCTTTTTGTCAATAATATCCTATTCTTCGTCCATCATACTTGTCTACTTCTTTGAATTTCTGTTAAATGGTAGGTAAAGATATTTTTTATGTAAGTAATCCTCCATTCGCATCTTTCATAGCTAGTAGTTTTAGCCATTAAATTTCTCAGCCCTAAACCTACCATATTCCACCATTACTCCCACTTGAACCATGAACCCTTTTTTGTTGTGAGTTTATCACTGAAATAAACCTTCGACTTGGATACGAGTTGTTAGAAATTAGCTAAAAAATACATTCAAAACATAAAATATTGCGTAAATGCAAACAAGGAAGATCATAAAATAAGAGAGACATAGATATACGTGGGTCACCCAATTTAGGCTATTTCCATTGAGAAACAAATAGTCATTCCTTTTATATTATCCAACAAATTGAAGCGATACATCCTACAATACATTCATTGTAACTTCCTCTTCACTCTCAATGGTATCCTCTCTCTCTCACATAAAATAATAATACAAAGTCATAATACAATTCTTTCATATAAACAGAGGGTTTCCTTCTAGGAAAAAAAACCCTAAATTAACATAACTTCTACCCTAAATTAACATAACTTCTACTATGAGATCTTCTACCTATTGAACGATCAAGATTAACTAAATATTTTACTACACTACACTACACTACACTTCACTTCCCTTAGACCCATCTTGCAACGCTCCTACTAGGAGCAAACGCCTCTACATTGTACCATCGGAGACTGAGATCCAAACATCGCTGAAATAAAATTTCAACTAATTAACTACTTTAATTTTATATAGTATTAATCGATATAATTAGATTCATTGTTCCCCATAAATTTTATATATATAACAAAATTACAACAATATCAAATAATGTGCTGCGCTTTTATTTTACCTAATAATTTTATGAGATAAATTTTAATAAACATAAAAATATTTCCAAAAAAAGGTATGAATGAAAATATGACAACTTAGTTATCATATTTTGCATTAAATGTAGAGTATTTGCATGGTTGGTATGATTTATTCTTTAAAGAGCAGCTTTGGACACTGCCCCATCGGAGACTGAGATCCAAACATCGCTGAAATAAAAATTCAACTAATTTTAACATACTTCAATCTAACTACTTCAATTTTATATAACTATTTTAGTATTAATCGATATAATTAGATTCATTGTTCCCCCGAAATTATATATATATATATATATATATATTTCCAAAAAAAAGTATGAATGAAAATATGACAACTTAGTTATCATATTTTGCATTAAATGTAGAGTATTTACATGGTTGGTATGATTTATTCTTTAAAGGGCAACTTTGATCCCAAAGTTTATGCATAATTTTTTTTTTTCTATGATCTCACGAGTAATGCTCAAATTTAGATGTATACATTATGCATAAGTCGGAATTATGTTTTTTTTTTTTTTTTAGAATTTTAGTAAAATTTTATAAAATTTAATTATTAAATATATAAATTTGATTAGTAATATTAAATGATATAAATTTTATTCGTAATTTTTTTCCCAAATTGTTTATTTAAAAGAAAATTCGTTTGGAAATTAAATATTTTTTATTTTATTCATTTTACAAAAGCTTTTCCATAAAAAATTGCATTATATTTTATTTCTTAATTTTTTTAAAATGTGGTTTTTTATATTATTATAATAATTATTTTTTTATGTATCGCTTGAAAAATTAGATGTATAATAGAAGGTTTAAATTTTTCTGTCTATGAAGTTGTAAATTAATTGGTTTGTGGGTTTAATCCTTTTCAATTTTATGGGAGGGGCTGAGGTTGGAAGTCACTTTGGGGAAATTAAACTATCCCAAGGGGCATCCAAACTTGATCGAGCTTTACACAATCCTGGTGATAACATCCAACTATGGGCTGATTGCTTTTCTTCCATCCAATAAATAGAGAGACCCCATCCTAGGCTCAACCTAGTCACAAAAAAAGGAGTACAAAATTTTCATGTTAAAAGTGTTATGGATAAACATATTGTATTTCAAAATGAAATTAAAACGCTCAACCTAACCACAAAAAACTAAAAAGAATTCAAAATTTTCCTATTAAAAGTGTTATGGATAACAATATTGTATTTCAAATGAAATTAAAAATATGAACTAAAAAAGAATAAAATGATAAACATAAAAAAATAAAAAAAAAGGTTCCTTGAGTTGTGCTCCTATTGAAATAGGAGGATCACTTGATGATACTATAGGAAGAGAATCCACATGGAGAGGTGGCTATTGTTTACTATCATTGTCAAAAGAGGAAATATCATAAATCCCCAACGAATTTGGAAGCTTCTTCATAATTTCATCCATGGAATTTATGAGTCCCTATTATGCATTAACTTTGTCAGTGAGAACTCTACCCATTAGAGTTTTAATGTGTTAGTTTAAGTTGACCATTAACATGTAGGTTGAGGAATGATCCCTAGTAGAGATACTTACATAAGGGATCCAATCTTTGGTTTCTCTTTCAACATGTTTGTCAAGAATAAGCCTTCTTCGTTGCCAGACTTGGTCTTCCACTTCAAAAATGGCTCTTTATACTACTTTAGTGATAATTCTTCTATAACTACCCAAGGTGGCACACGAAGCTAACTATGCACTTGTTTCACTAGCAATGAGAGGAGAGGAGTTAGAGGTCGAGGAGGGACCCAATCAATCTCTTCTCCCTCCATGATGAGACGCTGAAAGGAAACACTTAGCCATGCAACCAAACAAATTATTAAAAATCACCTTGGGATAGGAGATAAAAGATGGAAGGTAGAATACATATTGGCATAGAGAGGGGATGGGAATTCAAGCCATAGTGGGAAGGAAACCATAGGGAGCGACCATCAAAAGAAAAAGTAAAGACAAGAATAAAAACCAAAGAAAAGCTAGGAGGATGATAGTCCAAAAAGGGTCACAAGATGGAAACAAAGCCTGCATCAACGCTTAAAACACAACTCAAAAATCCATGCAATAAAGCCCCACCAAAATTGACAATCATAGAGAGGGCACATAAAACCAAAATGGTATGAAATCAAAATTATGAGAAAATGTTGATATCATCAGTTCTACGATTAAGGAAAAGTTTAGGATGGAAATAAGGAAATTTGCAAACATGTAACTCCGTCTCTACAGTTGTAGTGCAATCAACATGGCATGATCTAGGTTGACTAGCTTCCAACTGAGAACAAGTACTAGCCTTGCATGCAAAGCTAGATCAATCCCTCAACTTACATTGGTTGACATGTTTCCTATAATTTTCTTTCATGGGAATGGTAAAAATACAAAGAACATCAACTTCCCACATGATCTATGAAAATGGAAATCGTTGAAGAACTATATAAACTCCCTATACTTTTATTTCATGAAAATGGTAAAAATACAAAGGACAACAACTTCCCACATGATCTATGAAAATGGAAGCCATTGAGGACCTATATAAACTTTGGGTCACCTTTCATGATCAACCTTTCCCAAACTAGTATAATCATATACCATAGTCCACCCAAATTCATTCATGATTATCGCTTGTCGACTCCTCAAGTTTACATGTACGATATGTTATCCTTCTTTAGACTCTTATACATCTGGCCTTCAACCTCTCTCATGCACAAATAGGTTATAATGAATTTGTAGGTTATTGTTGACCATGTCAGATGCCATTTGGTGGCAACTCTCACCTTTTGATTAATTCCTTCACAATCATTTTGATTAATAGACAATGCCCCTTCGTATCAACACTCTCCTTAGGGAATTTGTATTCTTTATTTTTATTTTTTATTGTATTCAATTAAAATTTTCATATAATGATTATATAATTTTCGAAATTATAATAATTAGATTTAATTTTAGATATTTTTTTTATAAAAAATATGTTTAATTATAAAAAAATATTGTTATAGATTAAAACGAAAATTCTAAGCAGTGAATTTTTATTATCTTATAATTTGTAGTTTTTAGAATGTCAACTAATATTCAAACAAATTTAACCACTTAAATTTGTGATTTCAAGCATTTTAACCTAAATTTAAATTTTAAATAAAAAATTATTAAAATATATTAAAAAAAACAAACAAACATTTAAACTGTATTTTCCTATTATAAATTATTTACCTTCATATTATGAAGCAACCAATGGCTTTCCCATAGCCTCATTGTTCCCTCCTATCTCTGTATATTGTAAATTCTTTCGCTTCATATTACCAATCAACGGATGACTTTCCAGGACCCTCATTGTTCTTTTCTGTCTTTCCTGCCCGCAGACCCTTTGAGCCATATCAATAGAAACTCAAATGAACATTCGACAATGCGCATTAAAACCCTTTAAAGGCAAATTAATATTCAGAAATGGCGTCACCGTAAAATTTCGATTGATGGTACCGACAGTCTGAAGACTCTGAACCTTGAACCTCGGTGTGGTTTTGTTGCTCCATGTTTATCATGACCCTCGTGTGGATAATGCTTCCAGTGACTCTTCACTTTTCTTTCTGCGTACAATTCAAACACCTTTTACCGATTCGATGGCATACGCCCAGCTCGCGAAAACTCCTTTCCCCACATACGTAGTATTATATTCCTCACATACAATAATTTTCAAACTTCATATTCCCTGAAAAAAATAATTTTCAAACTTCATAGCAAACAAAGGAATATATTCCCAAAGACAAAATACGTTTTCGAACATTGTAAATATTATTTTTTAACAGGTAGATAGTAATAGAGAATCTCAACAGCGTCAAGATCGATCCATTGATTTCTTCCGTTCCCAATATAGTAAGAGTCAAGTACCTAATGATGGGTATTTTTACGTTATTTTAATTAATAGAATGTAATGATGGGTATTTTCTATGTGTTATTCCGGGTGGTTGGTAGGGTTTAATAATAACTTTTCACTCAGATTCTAATCGCATATGCGATATGATTCGTTGCAATAATGCAACCATATATAAAATATGATGTAATTGATGAGATATATAAAACACGCTTCTTCCAAGGGTCCCACTGTTTTAAAAAGGTGATACACGCATTGCATTCAGCTGTTGACCATCCATTAATCTGCGATTTCACAAAATCAAATTGAAGACTATAAGGTTAACATTATAAAATGAAAATAGTTTTTCTTTTTTCTTCATAGGTTGATTTGGGTTTGTTCTTATTTTGTAATTATGACTCACGTTTGTCACTTGTAGTTAGTTAATTTTTTTTCCTTCATGGGTTGATTTGGGTTTGGTCTTATTTTGTAATTATGGCTCACATTTTTCACTTGTAGTTTGTTAATTGTGTTGTTGGTGTTTATTGTTGATTAGCTGTTGTATAATGTTGATTTCACGAAGATAATTAATATTTTTTTGGAGCTATAAGTATATTAATGCATGAAGACAGTGTATGTCAATTTTTAGATTTAGGCAATTTTTGGATTTACTACTTGTCTAAATCCACGAATTGGCATATACTACCCCAATACATTAATAGAACTATAGTTCTAGAAATATTGATAGCCTCTCGTCAATCACTTACAGGTGGACTCATTCTGGGTTTCCCTTGCAATGTTCATTTAATAATGGTTTATGCCTTCCTTTAAGCCTTCACGCAAACTTACATTGTCATTTGCATCGTCCATACTACCCTTGCTCATCTCAACCAAGTGGGCAATCAATATATATGGAGCTATCCATCATGCACGGGGTAGTGTATGCCATCAGTGGGATTTAACCAAATACATTATCAGATGAATGACATACACTGACCCCACTCATTAATGAAAAAGTAACTCCATATATAAATCTGAGTATATTATATAGTAGCATATACTGCCCCACATATGAATGAACAAATAACTCCATATATATTATTCGCCAACCAAGTAGAAATTTATTTACTTTCACTCTTACTATGTGATCATGGCAATGTAGAGGATCAGACATAGCATGCAGGACACAAGATGAATACACAATAATTGCAGATGAGATTATCTGGGATATTCATAAGCTTCGTTGTCACTCCCAATTAGTGCATCCACCTAGACTCTCCACCTGGAAATTTTGAGGGTCATGGACTCTCCACCTAGAAAAACAATTCCGTTCCATTTTATTTCATTGTTAAGTGGATAACAAAGTTAAAAGGAAGTATGATATTTTTCGAAAACGATTACAATGGGAACGCCTTGTATCGGTGGGGCCTTCCGACAGCGCGCAGGTTTGAACCCCCACGAGGCCTACGTAACCACAAACAACAATGCCTGTGATCAAACCACAAATGCGTCTCCCGTCGCTCGTCCAACTATACATATGCACTAGGTAACAGACTGTTCTATGGTCCTTTGCACATATGTCGAATTGGCAGGTTAATTTTGCGCTTCTTGATTTTTGTACAAGTGTTTTTGACCTTGCATACAGCCTACTGGCGGGATGGGCAAGAACACGATTGGCGAGGAAATAACTCCCAAGGAAGCATAAACATTGTTGAAGAGGTAATGGCCATTTTTTTTTGTCTCTGCCCTTGTGATTTACATTCTTCGAGCATTTATTTGTTTTCGTAAGGTTTGATTTCAGGAGAAGCTTGTGTTTATGTCTGTGTTCTTGTGGCCTTGAGCAACATTTTGAGTTTTTGAATAAATCGTAAGCGACATATTACATTCCGTTCGCATTTTGGACAAATAAATCAATTTCACGCAGTTGTAATTTGTGTAGCATTTTAGCTTTTGTTGCTTTAAAATCCAGTTTCCTTGTTTTAAGTTATGGTCAATGAAATTCTCAGCAAGTCGTCGCCAAAGTATGTTCTTTCCATATTGTGTGAGTATATATTAGGTTGTATTTTAAAGCATTAGAGGATTTGTTGCTTTCTCTATGAAATTCTCCACGTTAAACATTATAAACATTGCTCCTGTGGTCGCTAAAACATGTCGTTTTCCGTTTGTACGTGTTGTTTAGCAACTATTTGGCGGTATGCTTAAAGCATTTTTTATTATGCTGCCTTCTTAAGTGAAATTCCTCTTTTCTTTTAAAAATTCTCATCAGTGAAAATGTTTCCATATCGTTGCTAAAATATATCATTTTCTACTAGTAAGAGTCGTTTGAGCGGCTTGTAAACTGTATTCTTGAGCATTTCTTTCTCGTCTAAAAGAATAGTTTTCTTCGGAGCCAATGGGGCGTTCGTTCACTTGTGACTTGTGAGGTAAATGTAGTATTAAGCTGGTCACCTGGGCTTTTTAAGGGAAAGAGGTGCAGGTCAAATCTAGAAATTTTTAGGTTTTGTTGTTGTTTTTTTTCGGAGGGGGCGGAGGAGTGTTATCAACGAAAATCTTACCAAATAGTAGTTAGAACATGTAGTTTCCTTGGTAAGGGCCATGGTTGACTAGTTGTTAGACTAACTTCTCAATTTGTTTCCATTAAAAAAACTTTGTTTGGAGTCGGGCATTGATCCACGGGTGAGGTGTATGGAGTGTTATTCAAGCTATTCACCAGTGTTTCATTCTCGTGCGTGGATTCGTATAACATGGGATTCAAAGGGATTAGGTTGGGTGCAAGTCACTGGAAATTTTGGTAGGCGACATAACTCTTAGACCTGGAACTAAGACGAAGGATGTTTCCTATTTGCAGTGAAGCTCCTTAGAGCATCTTTCATGGTTCACTGCAAAATGTTTCCTCTAGATCAGGGCTTCCACACGTGGGGGGTTTAAAAATTTTGTAGGGTCTGCAAGTCTGGAATTTGCAATGTAAAACGTTGCAGCATGTTTATTGAAGCACTTCCAAAAAAAGGCGGGGATTTGGCGTGCATTCCTTAATTATTTTTTCCGTTAGATTAAAAATGTGCTTATGTTGGCATTTACGAGTTGGTGCATGGATCTATACATTAGTATGGGTAACAAAATTCCCCTTTCACTTCCAATTCAATATTTTGTACCTGGAGCTTAAAAGGGAAACATTTTCAGCCTCTAAAATGCCCCTATACAAAATCGGTGAACATGTATGTGTGGTATTTCAAGTTTCAAGTTCATTATTGTTTTTATAACTCTATATTCCTTGTGATCAAGTTCTATGAATCGATAACATGACATGAAATTTCAAATCTTATTTTCGCTAATATGAACGCTTACCCTAAGAGTGTCTCATAGTTATTACTTTTGTTCAGGTTGTTGATCTAATTTTGGGAGATATTTTCACAGCTCACATCTTCAGGAAGGTTTGCTATGTACAATGAATATTTCATTTAGAGTATACATAAAAAACAATTAGTCCATTTGTAAACATGATTTTAGATCTTCCAAAAATCCCTTGACTCTGTTCATCTATTATTACTTGTATGTTGAATTTGCATATATTGTTCTCAAAGGGTAGTTGTCATGCATTGCGTAAATTATATCCAATTTCCTTCAGGATTAGTGGGAGCCTTGCTGTTTGAGTAACTCATTATAATATTACACTAAATAAGTGACCTTAAATGTGGCATGTTTAGTTCCATAAAAGAGCGAGGTTGTTGGGTGCTTTGTTGAAAATGTAATTTCAACGCAGCCGGACCACTGCCAGAAAACGTTAAGAAAACCCGTCGGAAAGCTCTCGGGTTGATTTCAGGCAAAGGTACTTTTCCGATGTTTGAACCCGAGAAATTTTGGTGATGACACGTGGTTCAGCCCTGACGTAACGCAACGTCATTTTCTCGGAGGTTAACGTTCAGCACTTTTTGGCCTTCCGACATCATTTTCGCCGTTCGATTTGCTCCACTCCTTTCAACCGTTGATTGCCCGAAGCTGCTCCAAACCTGTATACGGCAAATATTAAATTCAATGCATTGCGTGGAGTAAAAGGTTTATGGTTGACCGCCGTAGGTGAGAGAGAGTCATTGAATTTAATGGTGCTACGTAGATTTAGGTGGGCCTTTTTATTATGGGTATGGGCACGTATAATATATGTCTTTTATATATATTTCTTATATACGGTATGTATTAAATGTGAAAACATATGTAATAAGTTTTTATGTTTTTGAGTGTGTTGACTTTTATTATGCATGGCACACGGGAGGTAAATGGAATGTGTTCGCAGCAGCGAAAAGAAGAACCAGAGGCTGTATGCACAGCAGTGCACAAATGTCTTTTGTAATGTTTTTGTGAGGCATAGTAAAACAGAGGTGTAAGAAAAACCATGTGTGGTTTTGCAAATGCATAAAGAAAATGGTGGAGCGAATTTTGTAAGCCTGTGTAAGTTTTGCTTTTACAGCAGTAAATGTTAATGGGAATTTTTCCAGCAGTGTAAATTCTCATATGGAGACACAGTGAATGTTTTTTTTGTTTTAATGAATAGAAATATTTTATGGTGAAATCCTCTGTTCCTCAGTGAATTTTTTTTAAGTCTTCTGTGTGCACAAAAGATCCTGGAGCAAAAGAAACAGAGCATTGCCTCTGTGTGTTTGAATATTTGGTTTTTGGTATTTTCTCCTTGTAAAAAAATACCCAACAGTGGTATCAGAGCAAGCTTAGGCTCTTTAAAAAAGTTAAAGAAGCTGAAAGAAGAAGGTTGTTGCTGCAGCAAAACTTCTCAGGTAGACAGAAGACTCAGACAACAAAGGATTCAGGTATTCTTCATAGCTATCTTGTTTGTTATTGAAGAGACAGTCAGTGTTTTAAATACACAGTCAAGGAATGGCCAGCACAAGCACTGGTATGGGTTTGTTTAACACCCAGCTCCCACAGTTTAATGGGAAGAACTATGACTACTGGTCAATAACTATGACAGCCCTGCTTGCTTCCCAAGATTTATGGGAAATAGTTGAAGAAGGCTTTGAAGAACCAGCAGATGAAACTGAGTTCAATGCATTAACTCAAGGAGAGAAGGATCTGCTGAAGAACAATAGGAAGAAAGATTCAAAAGCCCGTGTGTTGTTGTATCTAGCAGTAGACCAGAGTATGTTTCCAAGGTTAGCAGCAGCTAAGACAGCCAATGAAGCATGGCAAACCCTCAAGACAGCCTATCAAGGCATGGAGAGAGTGAAGACAGCAAAGCTACAATTGCTGAGAAAGTATTGAGAACTGATAGAGGAGGTGAGTATATCTCAAATGAATTCCTAAAGTTTTGTAGAGAAAATGGAATACATAAACAGTTCACAACTCGGTACACCCCACAGCAAAATGGAGTTGCTGAAAGGAAGAACAGGACCATCATGGATATGGCAAGGAGCATGTTAAAGGCAAAGCATTTGCCAAATGAGTATTGGGCTGAAGCTGTACATTGTGCAGTTTATATATTGAACAGGTGTCCTACAAAAGCAGTCATGAACAAAGTGCCAGAAGAGGCATGGAGTGGGAGAAAGCAAGGAGTCACCCACATGAGAGTTTTTGGATGTGTGGCCTATGCACACATTCCAGATCAGCTAAGGAGGAAGTTGGACAGCAAAGGGGAGAAATGCATCTTCATTGGATACAGTGATGAATCCAAAGCCTACAGGCTGTACATTCCATCTACCAAGAAGTTCTTTGTCAGCAGGGATGTTCAATTCATAGAAGAGGAAGCTTGGGATGGAAGCATAGAGAAAACAGTCAATGTCAAGAACTGCTTGTCTCATGATGAAGATGAAGAGGAGGTGGCTGAAATGAATCCCCAAACAACAGCGCCAACACAAGGACAACAAGGTACACCATTGAGGATCAATGAGAGTGCTTCTCCAAGCACACCACAAGGAGGAAATTCAAGTGCATCTTCAAGCACTTGCACACCAAGTGAACGAGGTAAGAAGTTTAGAAATCTAAGTGAAATTTATGATGAAGGAATGAATTCCTTATTTGCCTTGTATTGTCATGTTGATGATCCTATTCATTTCGAAGATGCAATCAAAGATAGGAAATGGATAGAAGCTATGGATGAGGAGATGAATGCCATAGAGAGAAACAAAACATGGGATTTGGTTGAGCTACCGAAAGGCAAAGAAGTCATTGGTGTGAAATGGGTCTACAAGACCAAGAGCAATGCTGAAGGCAAGATTGAAAGGCATAAGGCAAGGCTGGTTGTCAAAGGGTACAAGCAGCAGTATGGGAGAGATTATGAGGAGACTTTCGCCCCGGTTGTAAGAATGGAAACCGTGAGAGCAGTGTTGTCCATAGCAGCTCAAAACAAATGGAAAGTCTACCAAATGGATGTGAAATCAGCATTCCTAAATGGAGTGTTAATGGAAGAGGTTTATGTGGAACAACCTCTCGGATATGAGAAGAAAGGTGAAGAGCACAAAGTGTGCAAATTGAAGAAAGCTCTTTATGGGCTGAAGCAAGCGCCAAGAACATGGTACAGCAGGATAGATTCATATCTATTGGATAATGAATTTGACAAATGTGAAGGAGAACCCACAGTCTACATCAAGGAAAAAGATGGTAAAATTTTAATTGTTGTCTTATATGTTGATGATGTGATTTTCACAGGTAATGATGATCAGCTCATTGAGGATTTTAAATCAGTCATGAAGGATGAATTTGAAATGACTGACATGGGTTTCTTGAGATACTTCTTAGGCATAGAAGTAGATCAAAATGAAAAAGGAATTTTTATATCTCAAGCAAGATATGTAAATCAAGTTTTGAGCAGATTTAACATGCAAGAGTGCAAGGTAGCCATCACTCCCACAGTAATGGGATTAAAGCTCAGCAGAGAGGACAACAGCAAGGATTTTGATCCTAGTTTGTATAAAAGCATTGTAGGCAGCTTTATGTATTTAACAGCTACTAGGCCTGATTTAATGTATGCTGTTAGTTTAATTTCCAGATTTATGGAGAGGCCAAAGGAGGCACATTGGCAGGCAGCAAAGAGAATTTTGAGGTATGTCAAAGGTACCAAAATGTTTGGAATTCTATATCATGCCTCAGAACATTCAGATTTGGTTGGGTACACAGATAGCGATTGGGCTGGAAGTGTAGATGATCGAAAGAGCACTTCCGGTTATGTATTTCATATGGGTTCAGGAGCCATTTCATGGGCTTCTAAGAAGCAGTCCATTGTAGCATTGTCTACAGCAGAGGCTGAATATGTGGCAGCTACAGCAGCAGCATGTCAAGCAGTGTGGATGAGAAGAATGTTGAGAAGCTTAGGCCAAGAGCAGGCAAAAGCGACAGTGATTTTTTGTGACAATAGCTCAGCTATTGCTTTGTCAAAGAATTCAGTGTTTCATAAGAGAACGAAACACATTGATACAAGGTTTCACTACATCAGAGAGTTGGTGAACAGTGGAGAAATTGTCCTAGAACATTGCAGGACTCAGGAACAGGTCGCAGACATCTTGACAAAGCCACTAGATCAGAAAAGCTTTGAATTTTTGAGGAAGTGTCTGGGTATGACCAAATGCCCAGCTGTTGAAATTAAAGGGGAGTGTTGAAAATGTAATTTCAACGCAGCCGGACCACTGCCAGAAAACGTTAAGAAAACCCGTCGGAAAGCTCTCGGGTTGATTTCAGGCAAAGGTACTTTTCCGATGTTTGAACCCGAGAAATTTTGGTGATGACACGTGGTTCAGCCCTGACGTAACGCAACGTCATTTTCTCGGAGGTTAACGTTCAGCACTTGTTGGCCTTCCGACATCATTTTCGCCGTTCGATTTGCTCCACTCCTTTCAACCGTTGATTGCCCGAAGCTGCTCCAAACCTGTATACGGCAAATATTAAATTCAATGCATTGCGTGGAGTAAAAGGTTTATGGTTGACCGCCGTAGGTGAGAGAGAGTCATTGAATTTAATGGTGCTACGTAGATTTAGGTGGGCCTTTTTATTATGGATATGGGCACGTATAATATATGTCTTTTATATATATTTCTTATATACGGCATGTATTAAATGTGAAAACATATGTAATAAGTTTTTATGTTTTTGAGTGTGTTGACTTTTATTATGCATGGCACACGGTAGGTAAATGGAATGTGTTCGCAGCAGCGAAAAGAAGAACCAGAGGCTGTATGCACAGCAGTGCACAAATGTCTTTTGTAATGTTTTTGTGAGGCATAGTAAAACAGAGGTGTAAGAAAAACCATGTGTGGTTTTGCAAATGCATAAAGAAAATGGTGGAGCGAATTTTGTAAGCCTGTGTAAGTTTTGCTTTTACAGCAGTAAATGTTAATGGGAATTTTTCCAGCAGTGTAAATTCTCATATGGAGACACAGTGAATGTTTTTTTTGTTTTAATGAATAGAAATATTTTATGGTGAAATCCTCTGTTCCTCAGTGAATTTTTTTTAAGTCTTCTGTGTGCACAAAAGATCCTGGAGCAAAAGAAACAGAGCATTGCCTCTGTGTGTTTGAATATTTGGTTTTTGGTATTTTCTCCTTCTAAAAAAATACCCAACATGCTTTGCATCTGTTATGTTTAAAGGGATCATAGATTTCTTAATTATTAATAAGAAACTTGGTTGGTAGCACAAAGAATTTTCTTGAAAAAAAAACAGACAGCTTAAGCAGCGACCACAATCTGCTTGTCTTGGGTTGACCGAGTGAGAAAAATGCTCCAGATCATAAATGTAAAGTTTCTACTTAGGCATAGCCATACAAAAGGTGGCATCGTTGTCGATATTTACACCAACACTGCTCAAAGAATCCAGGGTAATCCAGAGACTATCATAAATACCCATTCACATAGATTGTTGTTGTAACAGAAATTTCAGCAGCAACTCGGAACAAGAAGTGTGCTTGAATCACTGATTGTAATATTACACAATAACCCACCCTAATTTTTAGCGTACAAAAATTAATTACTAGCACATCGGACTGTCCTTGGATTTAAACCACGTCCTTAAATTAAGCTACACATGCCCAAATGATTATGGGGCTGTCGGCATAACCCTTAATTTTAGCGGACCCAGAAAAATCGCAGGCAAATGAAAGTTGATTCTGATGTTAACTTATATTCTATGTTGTATAGTTATCAACATGATTCCATTATTGAATGGAAATTTTTTTATAATGCAGTGGAATAGCCTAATCTGTTTTGTTGAGCCATGCATTAGTAGGATCGAACATTTCAAAAAAAATATTGGAATTTGAGAAATTTAATTACCTTGGAGTACAAAATATTAATACAACATATAACTAAGTCATGTAACAATGAAGTTACTTTTATGACAGTTATTCAACTGCATCTTCATTTATGTTAGACACATTTATTTCTTATATTTTTATGATTTAAAATTAATTAAATTGTTGTGTGATATGAATGTGTTATTGGGAGATATACTAGCAATTGCACGAGAGGTGCAAAGGAATGTTGTAACCTCAACCAGCCAAGAAAGGAATGTTGAAAACTCAAGAAGCCAAAAACAGAAACACAAGCGAAAAAATTGAGGTGTTCACCATGTTGAAGTGATGTCCACTATCAAACCCTGGACCCTCATGCCCCTGATGAACAAGATGCAGATAAAAATTTCCAGGCTTTGTTATAATACCAAACTAAACGTGCTTGTATAGAACTCAAGAATCTACATGTGCTTCTTTAATTAACTGTTTGACAGGAATATATGTGCAATGTTTTCCTTGGCCTTGATTTAAGTTTCTCAAGTAGGTAACAGTTATGTTCTATCTATGTTAGACGTTAAAGGTAAAGTTTGTGGGCTCTCACCCAGCCAGGAATGTGACACTTTTCTTGGAAATATATTCATGACATCGACAAAGGAAGTTGTAATCTGTCCTGCTTCAATCTACCATCTGTTTTATTTAATTGAACAAAAAATTTAATGTGTAATTTGGAATATTTTTATAATTGATATTATTTTTGGTTTTTCAACTAAGAGAAAGGTTCAAAGCATAGTTACCAAGTTCGAATTCGAATTCGATACGATACGATAAAAATTCGGATGGAAAAATTTCAATTCGGAAAAAATTCGAGAGTATATATCTTAAGCATTTAAATGTATACGTACTTTTTTTCTTATAACAATAATGTCTTGTTATTTTCTTCCCATTCATTTTGATATTTAAATAATTTTAATCAATATAAACAATTTAAATAATTTTAATCAATATAAACAATTCTAAAATTAGTCTTTACCTACCAAAACTACAACCACACTTATCTTAAATCCAAAATCTATCTCTGTTTTAAAATTCAAAATTCCCTCCTACTTTCAAATCCGATCTAAAATCTTTTTATAATTAATATTTATTTAAAAAAATAATATTTAAAACTCAAAGCTATCCTTCTTTAATTTCAAATTTCATCTAAAATCTTTTATAATTAATACATATTTAAAATGAAAATATTGAAAACTTATTTTTATAATATCTAAAAAACAATTAATTATTATAAAAATTTACTCTTCACTTACTCTTCAAGATTTTCTCAGTTTATTTCTTTTTCTATTATCTCAGCTTTTTAAACTCTTTAAGATAACACTAAAATTTAAAATTTCCATTTCCTACGTGCAATCTGGCTGCTATCTTTTCAAGATTTTGCTCCTAAATTTTTTTCATAATATTTAAAAAATCAAATATTTTTTATAAAAATTACTGTTCAAATTTTTTTCAAATTATTTCTTTCTCAATCTGATAAACTTTCCATTTCCTACTTGCCCACAGCTAATATTTTCAAGATTTTGCTCAAATTATTTCTTTCCTTATTTTGTTTTTTCAGCTTTTTAAACTCTTTGAAACCATACTGAAATTTACAACTCTTTTCTCAATCTTGCAATCTTTCCATTTTCTGCCTCCGATCCCGCAGCTATCTATTTTATACTATTTTAAATTCTCAGACACCCGAATTAATAAATCTTTCAGATAAACTAAAAACCATAAAGCTACGCAAACTAACTCTAAACGAAGCTACACGAACCGAATCGAATTTTCATCGAATTATTCGATTCACGAATCGAATTCCCAAATTTCCGTATTTTTTTCTCCGATACGGACGAATTTGGTAGCTATGGTTCAAAGGTTTTGGCATTGATAATATTGAGGATCTCACTTTAGTCTAAGATCGTAAAAATGAGGGAATGAATGGTGGCTTTTCATTTATGGAGTTTTCGGCCCAGATGTCATGAATGCATAGAAACTAGTTGAAACACGAGATGTTGCATTTGGTACTAATAAAACTATGAAAGTGTCACTTGCAGAGACATTCATTGAGCCTGATGAGGATGCTATGGAATAGGTGCATGCATTTTGATTTCTTAGATATTGGTTAGATAAGATGGATAATTATGATATTGATAAGAAGTTTAATTTGATAAAACAATGTAATCAATCACTTACTCAAATTTCACTGGAACAATGCTCAGATCATCCCAGATGTCAATGAATCTAGACCAAGAGGGAGAGAAGTGCTACTATGGGAGTTAACCTTAGTTACCAAATTCGAATTCGATTCGATACAAAAAAAATTTGATGCTGTAAAATTCAATACGGAAAAAATTTGACATTATACATATTACAAATACTTAATTTTTTTTTTAATATTTGATTTATCCTTTTTTTTTCATAAGCCTTATCCATTGTAAACTCAATTTTGCCATTTTATAATTTTTTGTAATATAGAAGTTACTGTTTTTCTATTTTTTGGTATAAAAGTTATGGATTTGAAAGTTTACCATGAAGTTGGCCATTTTATAATTTTTTGTAATATAGAAGTTACTGTTTTTCTATTTTTTTGTATAAAAGTTATGGATTTGAAAGTTTACGATTTTATTATAATTTTTTCTAATATTGATTAATCTTTTTTCTATTTTTTTTTTATAGGAGTTATCCATTTAACACTTAAATTTGTCAATTTATAATTTTTTCCAATATAGAAGTTATGATTTTTATTTTTTTATAAGAGTTACCAATTTGCAAAGATTTACTATTTTATAATTATTTTTAAGAGAGAAGTTATCTTTTTTTTTGCAATTTGTCACTATATAGAAACCACTAACTAGTAATCTGTTTAAATTTCTCCATTTATAAGTTTTTCAAATATAGAAATTAGGTTTTTTGTTTTTTATAAAAGAGGTACCAATTTGCAACCAATTCATTATTTGATATTTTTTGTTAAGATAGAAGTTATATCTCTTTTAGTTGCAATTATATAGAAATTACTAACTCACCTCTCATTTAAAACAATTGAGTCACATGATGTCTCCTAAATATATATCGGAGCTATTTATATTATTTAATGTCAATGACAATATTGATTCATTTTTAATTAAATTAATTATTTAATAAAAAATTTACATTTTAGTATTAGTAATTTATTTTAGATTATACCATATTCTATCGTAGAACAATTTGTAAATAATATATAATAAAATACCAAAATCAAACCAAAATTAAAATAATCAATTTTCTAACCCTATTTAACATTTTATAGAGAAATTTGATAAAAATTATTTTTTTTATAATATAAGAATTATTATTTTTTACTTTGTTTTTTATAAAAATTATTGTTTATGTTTCTCCAATTTTTTGATTAATCCTCTAAAAAAGTACCCGAATAATTCTTTTTTATAAAAACTAAAAAAATTACGCGCATGAAAACTTAAAAAAATAGCATTAAAGCTAAAAGATCCCTGCATTTTTTTTAAGGCTGCCTTATTTTATAAAATGTATTTGAAAAACTCAATTTATTTCTTGTGTGATTTTATTCAGGGGCGATTTGTCAGCGTTCCTATCCATGGTTACACAGAGCCTGAGCTTCATTGTTTTACACAGCCACACTGTTCGTCAACTCAACCGAAGATAAAGTGATATAAAGCTTTGACCAAAATCGTTCGCCGCTGACCTGTACCGAATTGGAAACTGACGAATTATTCGTCGTACCAAACCGAATCAGCGAATTTCCGAATTCTTTTTGCCGGTATGACCGAACTTGGTAACTATGGAGTTAACCCCGAGGTGTGACACCAGTTTGGAACAACATCATGAAACATAATCATTGACTGTGCACAATACCCGTAGAAGTTTGCAATGTTATTTCTTGAAGTAGTCCTCAATGGAGGTCTTGCGGTGGATGATGATTGGGTGCGACCACCTGAAGCTCTGAATGAGTTCCTTCTGCTTGAACGAAATGGTGACCTTGCGGACCGTGTGAATGAACCATAGGACTCCATTGCTACAACCTATTAATACCAATCAACTAGTTTTCTCTTGAGCTTCGATCAGGTATCAAGTTCGTGTCCTGTGGTGTCTCCTGCATCTTTAAAGTCCAATCTAATACGTTCTCAGTTCCTTGCAATCTTTTTGTTCTCTATTTCCCATTTGAGCTCAATCAACATTGAGTTTGGTCATGCTTTGGACCGTTGTAAGCATCGAAACTATTTTGTGAGCCAAATTTTTGCTATCATTTGGACGTGGGTGTTCATGTCTTGCGATTCATTGTGTTTTTTTTCGTTTGGCATTCTAGTGGCTTTGCAGGACTTGTACATATACTTGAGTGTGGAGGTTATTGAAGTTGGAAAGGGCTTAGGGTTTTGAGGCCATGTTTGAGCTTTTGTGTCAGAGAACCTTTTACGATATGAATAGATATCAATGAGTCGAGAAGTTGCGCCTTCATGTTATCATAAGTGAAAATGAGATTTATATCACCACACAGGGGATGCCCAAAAACTACATTACATAGGCAGTAACATTGTACAGAGGTTTCATGTGTCAAAAGTAGATAGGTGCGAGGAGGACAAAAATTAAACTCGTTGATTCGCTGCAATGAACAATGTTTAGACATCAAAATCCCACAGATAAAATGCCTTCGGCTTAGTTAAAACACAAAGCATCCAATTGTGTATCTCATTATTGTCTTTGCTTTTGGTACAATATACATATGATGAGTGTCATCCTAAACTTACTCATCATTATTATTCTATTAGGAAAGAACTTTTATGACATGGAAGTATGGAAGTATAGTAGTTGACTCTTTTATTAAAATGTGTGTATCTTTACAAATTATTTCATCAAAATGTACATATTTCACAAATTACTGATATTTTTATTACCAATTTTGAGGAATATTTAATCTAAGCGGCTTAGTATAAGTGAAGGCCGAGGAAAAATAGAAATGATTGCTTCATAAACAAGAAGGGATGCACTGTAACAAGTCCCTATCTTGAGGGGCAACTTCAAGAAGCTTTCAGCATCAACTATAGAATATCTTTGTTAATATCTTTTTTCATTGACTTTAGCATGAACCCTCCCAACCCCCTTGGGGGAGGGCTGTCAGACCAGCCCATAAGTATCAGTCAGAGACACTCATAATGCCAATCATAGATAGAAGGTAATTGCTTGTTGTCATTGCTGATAGCCTCCTTTGGCAAGAGAACATTAACTGCAGAAACATGAGAGAAAGCATAAAAGTCATACAAGTAGGGACGTAGCAGGCACCCCTATCTAATGAATCGACGCGACAAAAATAGGTTTGGAAAGGGAACATTAACTGCAGAAACATGAGAAAAAAGTGTTAGCCATTGAAACACAGGTGGAGCAAAATCAGTGAAGCATTTCTGTAATAATATAGATGACCAGTGAACGTTATCATATGCTTTGTCAAAGTTAATCTTGAGAAAAGGAGACTCGTTGGTCCATTCCATGGTGTCTCAAACCGAAATGATAGTGTCTAGAATCTCCCCTGAACAATTCAAGTCCAGTCCTGTCTGACCACTCAGGCATAAATGATCCAAATGTGTAAAGCTACAACATTTGCTAGGATTTTGTGTGAGATATTTAGCAAGTCTAATTAAACTTCGATAAATGATGTCCTAACCCATTGATGTCATGAAGCCAGGAAAAATAAAGTAGGTAGGTATGGCATTACACTAAATTAATTCAATGCATAAGGAACTTACAGAAAATATTCGATAAATGATGTCCTAACCCATTGGTGTCATGAATCCAGGAAAACTAAAGTAGGAAGGCATGGCATGACAGTAAATGAATTCAATGCATAAGGAACTTACAGAAAATATATTATTTCGAATGCTAGAATAGATCTCGTTGTATATAACATAAGCACACAAAATGATCCAATACCATTTGTCTTTTAAGGGACCAATTCAAGCTGATTCAAAATGAAACACAACAATTATGCATAAAAGTGTAGACTAGTGATAGAATAGTAGGTATATTAAAGCAACATGATTTACATATAAAGAAAAACAAATCTACACCATTAATACCACTTGCCTCTGCCACTTGCCTCAACGAGGCATTAACAATTGATAAGAACGACTTGTTGCAAAGCGAGAAACAAGGTCCACTCTAGCTTTAAAATAGAACTATGCTAGACTTACACAGTTAACAACAAAAAAAAAATAACCATAGAGGTAATGTTTCACTAAAGACAGTGTTCTAGACTTTGAAAATTAAAACCAAAAATAAAAACATAACCATAAAGGTAATGTTTCACTAAAGACATAAAAGTAATGTTTCACTAAAGAAACAACCAACGATGATTTACATTTTGTTCATCGAAATGTAAGTTAGAAATGATTAGAAAAATATGAATAATATTTATTTATGCTTAACATAATAATTATTTATGCTTGTTTTCTCAGCAAAAAAATTTAACCCAGTTACTCATAACCTAGAAGCAAAGGCATAGGCGCAAAGGCATAGGCAGCTGAGTTACACTACCTAGAAGCAAAGTCATAGGCAACTGAGGTAGATGAACTAGTTACACATTGAGTTACAAATTGACTAGATCCTGCACTATTGAAACCTCTTCCAACATATCTTGATCTGAACCAGGTTGAACATGGTACAAGAACTGTTGTAGCATTTGATCCTTCAAACACTATCCTATGCAAGGACTCCATTTCAGTTGGAGACTTTACATCCTATATAATAGGAAAAAACCTGTTAAATACAGAAACAGAACATAACTTTTGACACTATTCATCAGATATCTATGTAAAAGCATTGTGACCTGACTAAAATATTCAGGGACCTGTATATATCTAAAATAGTTTAGTTGTTTTGTTTTTATTTAGAAATTAGTTGTTTTGTCTTTATTCAAAAACCAATTATAATGCACCCTAAACTCAGTCACAACCTCAGATAAAGAGACAACCCCACCTCTAATATCACTATCAAGACTAGTAATAAGAGAGGATGGTTACACATTACTGTGTCTCAACGAAAATAGCGAAAATAGACTTTGAGTATGAATGTATAGGGTAAACGAATTTTAATCTTCAATCCATAGAAAATTTCAATACAAAAACTTCAAAACTATCTTCAATGAAGTTACAACTACTGCATGTCCTTGGAATGAAATCACTATAGCATACAACTCAAATTCTGACCGTAATAAAACATTGTCAAAAGTATCACTAGCATCAACCTCATGCACGATACCGAATAGGAATAAAGATGATGTGTCTGAAAAGGAAACTATTACTAAAAAGAACTAAATACAAGAACTAACTACAAAATATGTTCTGCCTCATCTCAGAAACGCTGATAAAACCAGGTTCCAATAAAAATAGGAGGAAAACCTATAATTCTCTCTGCAACCAAGACCAAGAAACCACAACCTAAGACACTAAAACTTTAAGGAGTCGTAAAAAATAGAAAAATAACAATACTAATATATTATGACTATACTCATAGCTATATAGACGCATTCCAGATAAAGTTAAAGGGCAGCTTGGGCTTGACAAATGTATTTTGAACTTTAGAGTCTATATCTGTTCAATGTTCAGCCCATCTGAATCCTTGGGAACAAATTCTGCTAAGCTATATTTCATGCATTTTCCCTGACTTTACATGAGTAGGTTGGAATGCTATTTTGATATAACATGGCTAAGAATGTACTTTTTGAAGGGAAGACAATGACATCCCTTTTAACCATACAAATATCAATTTTTTCACCAAGAAATGGGATAAATATAACATCACCATGAGGCATCATCCAAATATGATAATAATTACTAACCTTTCCTCTTTGCACACCCTCCTTGGCAAGCGAAACAAGCTCCTGAAAGTAATGTTCAGGGTTTCCGCTCTCTTCAAATTCCTGAAAAGAAAGAGACTTACCACAATCAGTCATTGTATCAATTTCTCAAGTGTGTGCCAAGGCACTATACACTATATGGCATAAGGCAAGCTTGAACTCCATGGAACTGACTGTATGGACTAAGGGGTATGGAACTTACTCTTTTGAATGAAATAGAATTCTTGGTTTTTCCCATCTATATGATTCAACAGAACCACAACTGTCCTAGAACTTCGAACAAGACAAACTGTAGTTGATGAGAAGTAATCAACAGGACAAAATTGAAATCTCAATTATACAAACAATTGGGAAAAATATTCAGGAAAGATCAATGGATACAAATATACTAAATGAAACAGGGAAGAGGCTAATCAAATTCCATGATAATTGAAAACATTGAAAATTTATCATGAAATTATGCATAAAATATATGTACATTAAATATTACAGATCATCCATACAGTTTTCAACACCAAACACTATTTTTATAAAATAAAAAAAAAAAAAAAAAACATTACAAATTAATCTCCTACCTGCAAGCAAATGCCAACTCTTAGCAATTGGACCAAATCTACGTCAAGGATGAGGTTCACACATGGGTTCCATAAACAACAGAATTTAAAAGACACAGAAGAGCGAAAGAATGGCAAACTTACCTCGCATCTTGTAGGATGGTTGAACCTAGTTTGCTCTGAAGCCATAGGTTATGCAATATGACAAGCAACCTAGCGATCGACCAAATAATAGAGCGAGCTATCTAAGTTATGATGTGTATGGTTGGGTGTATAATACTTAACCCTTCGCTAAGTTTGGTTGTGAAAGGATTGGATATAAAATAATATTGTGATTATTTTTCATTTTATTTGAATTTTTTTAAAATATATGTGAACATTTTCAGAGTACTTGTGACTTGATATCGTGTTTCCTTGTAATTTCAAACATGTTTACTATGGAATGAGCAATTTTTATTGATTTTTAACACTACTTCTTTCAACTCCAAATTCTCATGATTTCTGATATGTGCATCATTCACAGGGACAAACATGGATGCAGTGATCTTTAACAAATCAAACACTGAGGGTGCAGGGCAAAACAAATTTGTTCAAAGTTAGAAATGGCACTGGAATTCGCTTCTAAGAAAATTTAACAAATAAAACATTGTGGGTAGAGGGAAAAGCAAATTTATTCAAAGTTAGAAATGACACTGAAATTCGCTTCTAATAAAATTTAACTATCTCAAAATCCAATCAATCAGAAGGAAGTGGAGATATGAGTGGGATAAAATTTAACTGTTATGAAATTAAATCATAACAAAATATTTAAAACTATATTTCCGGAATCAAAACAATTTTAAAATCAAAACAAGACCTTTATAAAAGAAGCAACATAGAATAATCTAGATTAAATCTAAAATCTTTCAGAAATGGTTCGGTAAACTTATATGAACAATAACTTCATATATATTGAAAAATAAAATAATACTAATTAGCTTCTGAAATGTCCAACAATCTCCTGACTGGATAAAAACATACACTAAAATCCCAAGGAGATCATTTTACAATAGCTGTAGAATGGAATTTACCCTTCAAATTCCATTGCAACACAATTCTTGCGCAGTTGTTGCATGTCTCGAACAAAAGCCTGCAACTCTGTAAATGAAGATCCCTCTTTGTTGACAGCCATTTTAGCATGCTTCCTCAGTTCCTGAGCTTTCCTTCTCATGTTTTTCCCTTCTTCCTCCGCTAGAAGCATGGTCACTTCCCTTCTTACTTCCTCTTCATCTGGCACACTGTTCACACCCACACATATCCTTATGGCCACACCGAGGTGTTCTTCCAGAAGCTTTGAGTTATATGGTTGATCTGCAATCATGGGCCACGTGATCATGGGGATTCCCATGCTCACGCTCTCCAGTGTAGAGTTCCACCCGCAGTGACTCAGGAATGCACCGATGGAAGGATGCGAGAGAATAAGGAGCTGAGGAGCCCATCCCGATATAATTAGCCCTCTATCTCGGGTCCTCTCTTCGAATCCTTGTGGAAAACCCACTTCAGTTGCTTCCAGTTTGGGCTCACTGTGAGGACGTCTGATTGCCCACACGAAAGCTTGCCTGCTCACCTCTAAGCTTGTAGCCAGCGTGCATATTTTCTTGTTTTTCATAATAAATTGGCTCCCCAAATACACAAACACGACGGATTGCGGAGGCCGAGAACCCAGCCACCGCAGGCATTCCTCCTCATCGATATCCGCCGCCTTTCCCCTATTGTTAATAATTCTTGGATCGATCACCGTATCATCGAAAATAGTGGGAGCGAGTATGGGACCTATGCTCCACATAGGTTTCCTTGTCAAGCTTCTGATGTGATCGATCCCCCAGGAATCGAGTTCGTAAAACGTATTAATCAGGATACCCCGACCCTCCATGCTACTGTTAATGTTCTCTACTAGAAAAATCCACATGGGAAAAGAATCGAGATCCTGTTGTGCCGGGTTCATGTCAATGGATGCCCTTCACAAAGAAAATTTTGTCTCTGGATGCCCTTCACAAAGAAAAATGACACTTGTTAATTGAGTCAAGCGACACTAGTTAATTGAGTCATGCAAGGATGGATTAAGTTCTATTGGATACTGTTTAAACAAGGATGGATTGAATTCTCTTGGATACAGTTTAAAATTTCATTCTTGGGCATGTTTGCTAACCTAGAGAAGGCATAGAGGAGAAGGTATTGCTCTGGGCATGGATGGATACATGCAGACATCATAACATTATAATACCCCCAACAAACCCTTGCGAAGTGATGTGGGCCCCATGGATCCACTTGCCTCATTGTTGTATTTTCCACAAGCCATTAGTCCACTTGTCTGGGCACTCTATTTTGTATAACATGCCACGAAATACATGGATGAAGCCACATGAACCATAACATGCCATGGAATACGTGGATGAAGCCACATGAAGTTATCTGTAAACAAAGCTTGCAAGGAAAATAAAAAAACATATTCTAGAACCTTTTTGGCTTCAACCGCTGCTCCATAAACTTCTGGGTTAACTACCTCCGCTACCTTGGCTTCTACCCATGCAGTGTTTTCCAAGTTTAGTTCTGTTGTGATAAAGCACAAGTCCCCATTTTTACTTGTTCACTTCAAATAATGGGGACCCTTTCTATAAATTTTTGGCTAAATGCCTTTTAGGATTTTTATTTAGTTGATTATCCTACACTTTTGTTAATTTTTCATTTTCGTTGGATTCTTGTTTTGATTACTTTATTAAAATCGATTTTTATAAGCTTCCCATTGACGCTTGTTTTGTCTCATTTGGTCCACTGGTTTGAAAATGGTACTCCTTTAAAATCTCATCATTTATCTAGCCTGGGTTAAAAATGCATAAAATGTACAATATTGCATTTTGTAAATAAATTAGTTCAATAACGCATTTATTTCAAATATTAACGTCTAGTTAGTTTTTACTAACATTTTTCATTTTTTCACTTATACAGCCAAATTATGAAGCAATAAGATTTTAGTAATTTACTCCAATATTTCAAATAAACTACTAATCTTGAAAAATCAAAATGTCAAAGTGGTTGTAGTTTAGATAGGCAAATTAGGCTTTAGATAAATTCATAACTTAATTAGACATCATTATTTTAAAACCAAAAAAATAAAAAATAAAAAATATATAACAAAAAATATAAATAATAATTTTTATATGATCGACAGATCGCATCAGGAAATCTCAAATGAAATATTTTTAGAGAACCCCGATATACACCATCCTCCCGATTTGCCGATTGCGAAAAAATCAAAGTAGCATAAGTATCATTGCGAAACTTCATAATTCATTTGTTTGAAATATTAAAATATAAAAATAAAAATAAAAATGCGATCGCTCCATCGCATCGGGAGTCCTCAATTGATACAACCCCGACTCAACCATTTATGCGATGCGATATGGAGTCAAACCATTCATGCGATGCGATAAGGAGTCAAACCATGACTTTTAATTTAAAGCCATTCTCACGTTGGTTATTTTGAATTGATTTAAATTCATGGTTAAGTACATTAATGTATGAGTGAAGTGGTAGTGTGAATGTTATAGTGAGGATAGTTATAGTTTAAAATTAGTTTAAATATTTAATATATTAAATTTTAAATTAAATAACTAAATTAATATATAAAATTTAATTATTATTTAGATTAATATTAATTAGTTTATAAATAGTTAAGTATATTAGCTAGTTAGATTAATTAATAACAGTTTATTAAATAATTAGTTTAGTTCATAATTAATAATTAAATTAGAATTAATTATTAAATAATTAGAGTCTAATTTTGGATTAAATTTCTAATTAAAAATTCTGATTTTTAACCCAGCAACAGAATTTCCAAAATTGTGCCAAAATTAACTCATCTACTTTGTAAGCTCATAGATTGAGTTATACTTGGCCAAATGAGGCCCAAGATGGCTCATTGGAAAGAAAAAATCAAGGAGAACATTTTTGATGAGGTTTGACTAATAGATTTGGTCATTAATTGGATCAAAAATCATGAAGAAAATCAAGCTCTGAATTTCTAAAACAAAATCAATTCTCTGAGTTATTTTCTGCATTTTCATTTGTCCTAAGCATCTTCTAATTGTAGATTCGCTCATCAATAATATCTTTGGCCAATTAAACCATCCCAGGCATTAATAGAGCTTATATTTTATTTTCAATGATTTATTTAAATTAAATTTGATTGGATTTGTTTTAATGCCAGAAATAGTATTTTGATTTTATTGTTGCATCTTAATTCATTTTGATTTCTTTTTGCAGGAAAACAGTAGAAAAGATATGGAGAAAAACATCTTAGTCAATAAGAATGCTCCATCAATTGAAGATTAGAATTTTTGAGCAAATTGGATTTGACAAATTTACCTTCAACAAACTTTTATCTCAAGAATTCCTTTGAAAATTTTATAAATAGCAGATTGCAGAATGTACTAGGAGTTGCTCTCCTCTGCAATTCTAGAATTCTAAAAGCACTTCTGTAATAGGGATTTAGAGTTGTAGGTGGGAGGAGTGGAATCTCATATCTGGAGATTATTGAGGTTTTACTTTTACATCCTGAGTTATGTTTAATGAACAAAGTTTGCACTATTGTAGCTTTGCTTTTGAAAGCAGAAGCCTAGGAATTATAAAGGACTATTAGAGACTGGAGCTGGAGAAATGGATTTAATAAGTTAGTATTTCGAATACTATTGTTTTAAATGCTGGTTTCATTTTATGATAACAGAATGGTGTCAATTTACTTACATATTTGTGCACTTTTGTCGGTATGGGTAATTTGCTTCTATTTTATGTTGTTATTTATCTTTGCTCTTATGGGTTGAATTATGATTTCTGAGTAACTATTTACTCATAAATCTGTCTTTTAATATTGGTTTAATAAATAGTGATATGTTGTGAACTTCTTCTGCATATTATTGTTTAATAATTCAAGTTACTGATTAAATGATCAAAATCACTTTGTGAACTTCTTCCTGAGTGTTGTTGATTGACTATTTTAGTTAAGAGGTCTTAATAGGATGTGTTTTGCTATCCATAATGTCAGTTAATTGAACTATTTCATTAATATGATATTCATTATAAACAAGACACATTTCAATCCCAATATTATAAATACCTGCTCTTGGTTGGGTTAGATCTATATCTGTCTAATTGAGATAGGATTAAGATATTTTCTTTTGCTTACATTTTAGAACAAGTTTGCATTTAGAATAATTTTTACATTCTTTTAAGTCCTCTTCCCTAAGAGGCCAAGCTTTAGTAGTGGATTGGCTGAGCCCTAAATCAGCTTAAGGATCACTTTCTTTCCTGATCAGTAAGAAGGTTGATCTGATGTCTCTTTTCCATTGGTGAATGAAAGTCATATTTTAAAGCCATTGGAGATTGAGAGAAGGTAACTGGACATAGTTGAACCAGTCAGAACCACCATTCTAAATGGAAAATGAGCTACTTTAATGTCTGGACCGGGTGGTCATCCCCCATGTTGTTGCAACAATTTTTGAGGCTTCAACATTTTGGCACTAGAAGGAGAACCAAAACTTGTTGTCTGTTGGAGTCTTTTCAATTTTAACATTTTATTTAATCACAATGGCTCCTCTTAAACTTCCAATTTGGAGTTGTATCTATGGACGTGCATCTTCCAATACTCCACTCGAAGTGGTAAGACTCTTGTCTCAGGTAAAGTTTAATGGTGAGAGAAATTCTTCTGCTTTTAATCATGTCTTCCAATTTATTCAAAATGTTTCAAATTATGATTTTCAAGGAATTGATGAAGGCATCTTATGCAGACTTTTTACTCTCACATTTGCGGCAAAAGCCAGAAACTGGTGTAGAACTCTTCTGGTTGCCTCAATTCACAGCTGGGATCAATTTGTTACAATTTTCATTTGTAAATTTGACCGCTATGATTATGATCAGGTATATGATGAGATTGAGTATCTATGAAAAGAAAATGAGTCTGTTAGAGATTTTAATATTCGATTTCATTTGAATTGTTTAAAATTTAATGTCAAAGATAAACCTATGAAAGAAGAATCACTAGATTGGTTTGATTATATTTGTTCTCTCCCTCCCATTCCCAATCCATATGAAATTATTTCAAGCTTTGTTTCATCCCTTTCCAACATAAATGAGAATTCCAAATTGGATGTGCAAATAAATTGTGATGAAGAGGTTTCACAAATCTTGGAAAATATTTCTGATTAAATACAAGAAGACAATAGCAACAATTTTGGAGAAAGAGCCGCCTTGAAATATGAAAGCTACTTTGAGGTAAATTCAGAAAATCAGATTGGAAATCAGCAAGTGCAAGCAGCAGTCAAAGTAAATAATAAAATGCAAACTGCTGTACAAATTTCTGAATTTTTCCATGACGAATAAATACTGAAATCAGAGCAGCAAAGCATCCTTCTTCAAGAAATCATGAGCACACAAAGGGATGATTCAGAATCTAAAATTTACAATGAGCATAATGTACAAGAATTCTCAAACCGAGACATTTTTAATTGCATTATTTCAGATTCACATTTTTCCCTTTATTCTGATATTTTTAATGATGGTAATTTTCCCCCTCTTGGTATTTATGATATTTTAGAAATTAAAGAGGATGATTTAAATGAATTACCAATAAATTTTTATCAAGATAAAGAAACAATAATTGGTCATTCTTTTGCCATTAATGAATATGAAATTCTTGTTCCTCCTTGTTTGAATATATTGGATGAGATTGAAGGGAATTCTAGTGAATCTTGTGAAGTCATTTATGATAATTTCTCTGACATTGAGGATATTGATTTCTATTTTTCTCAAGAGAATCCTCATGATAAAATTCAAATAACATCTGAGAATGAGGAACGTTTCAATTTAGAAATTATTCCAACTAATCTTCATTATAAAGTAACAAGTTATCTTCTTAATTTCACTATTCGAGAAAATATTCCAATTTATAATTCATATCATGATCAAGATTTCATTCTTGTTCATAATCATAATTTTCTTTCTAATTTACAAGTTGGAATTCGAAATTACTCAAATTCCATAATTCTAGCCAATCCTTGTGAAAAAGAAATTATTTCAAAATGATCCCAATTGTGTTGTAGCATTAGTTGTACAAATAGTGATTTCATTTTATTTTTATTTCCTCACTTATTTTGTATAAAATCATATTTATTTTCAGATTTTATTTTTCAGATTTTTGATACATTACGCTGGCATATTGAGCACTTTACTATCAAACATTCAATTGATGCATTGCCCTGTTGGAAAATTGAAGTTTTATATTATAATCAAGAGCATCAAAAGCTATTTCAATTTCAATTTCAATCAATGCTAATGTTTTATCAAAAGCTTCTATCTTCTCAAAGGCAATATCAACAAGAGAATGTATTTTTAGAAATCTGCCAGCAATCCAATTTAATTAATAATTTTCCATTTCATTTGAAATATTTCCATCCATTTTTCATTAATTCATTTGAAAAATATTTGGAAACTTTTCCTTCATGGAAGATTGTCAATAGCTTAACATTTACACATAACACTAACAGTTTCTTCTAGGCCTTCGAATCCAAAAGCTCATATCCACAATCTGGCCTTTCATCTCCTCTTTTGAACATTTCCCAACTATTAACAGAAATCCATTCATATTTCTATGATCCAATTGGTATTCAATTGGAAAGGAAATTTCAAAAGAAAGAGATTTTTATTAAGTTGTTAACAATAACTATGCATTCTATTTACAGATTTATCTTTCTTAGTTTAGTTAGATTTGTATTTTTATTACTAACATTTGAATTGTACATACATGCAGGAATTAAAATCAGAAAATGGTTACACTGGAAATATGATTATACATAGTCATTTTCATGTATATGGTTAGAATATGAATAGAATTAATCTAGTTAATTTATTTTCAACAGTTCTGTAGATATAAATAAAACAAAGCAATCAATCCTTCTCGTATCATATACATTTTCAGTGAAACATTTTCTTCTTATCAGAAAATTTTCATTTTTGTTTTCCTTTTTAAAATTTCTTGTAGCAATACCTCTACCCATGAATACATCTCTGCCTATTTCAAATAATGTATTGACAGAATTTAATTAAGTATGCACCTAAATCTGTGTTGATATTTTTCCAGAATTAGTGGCTTTATCTCATTTTGGTCTTTAGTTTATTATCTGATGTTGCAATACGCATCATATTTATTTACTAAAGGCATTATTAAACAGTCACTATAACAATACATATTTTTCTCAAGTTAATTCAGAATGAGTAGAGGTAATGAATTGTTGTTTCAATTCAAAAGGGAAGCATAGTTTCATATTTATTTCTAGTGAATTTTATGAATTTCATATTTCCTGAACATGAATAATTGATTTCCTTCATCTTGATTGCCCACTTTAATTTAGAATAAATAATAAGATGATTTTGAACAAAGTTAAAATTTTGATAAATCGAAGGAAGAATTGGAAGATTCATGAGGTAAAATCTACAGACAATTTCCTTCCAGGTATGCATTTACAAGTTCATTTTCATCTATTATTAGTTTATCTTTTCCTTAGTTTATTTTTTATTTTTGCTCTGTTTTATTTACAGGTTTTCATTTGTGTTCAAAACTTGAAATAAGTAACAAACCCATTTCGAATTTACAACAGGTTCAGAGAAATTTTATTTGTGATTCATTAGAATTTGAGCTTCTTTTAATTTTGCTTTCATTCATCATTTCAATTTGATTTTCATATTGCTGATACTATGGTGAATACATATTCGCAATATTACCATCCGCTCATCTTCGTCAATCATTTCATTCCGATATCGCATAATCCACTTCACAACCATTTGTATTGAAATATTTCATTGAAAGTAGCTTTTAGCATTTTTTATAACAAATTGTTCATAAAAGATCTCTGATGTATTACCTCACTCATATGTCATATCGCGTTTCGCATATCGGAGGTTTGTAGTTGAATATACTTCCATTATCATGAATTGTCGATCTCGGATTAACGACTTTACCGATATTACGATGATCACATAATTCCAGACACGATATGAAATTCAAATCAAGTTTATAAAATATCATGTCCATTCAATCGCAATAAAATTAGGGACATACTTTTAAAAGGGCCAATGTCTCGAATCCAATATGTTATTAAATTTTCATCATAAAATTATCGGGTCCACTCTTCATCGCATATCGGCGTATCGAGAATTGTTACCTCATGTGCTTAAGATCACTGATCGCTGATTAGACATGTCATCCATCACATTGCCGATATCGCAATCGCTTCATCGCATTTTTATTTATGCTCACATCACAATTCCGAATTTGCGATGTGCGTTGTGCGATGTGGGAAGCACAATGTAAATATTCCCCGATCCCCAATATAATATTTCTTCAATGATGCGATTGCTCCATTTCATCGCACATCTTCTCATTGCATGTTTTCATATCAGAAATTTTCCATTGCAATCTCCGATGCGATAGCTTCCAATGCATGCCTCTAAGCCATTAACATTTAATCGATATATGGCATAGCAACAAAGGTGAAGTCTTGCAAATTAAACTTGAAGCATGGTGAAGAAACATGTGATGTGAATCATCCCATAGGGCGATGTGTTATTTTAAAAGCGAGTTTGGGTAACCATTATGGTAAGAAAGCAATTAATGACCAATTTGCAGCATATTCAAATCATTTCGATTTCTCATATATTTCAGTTTTAAATATGTAATTCCATAATTAAAAATAAATTCAAGACCTCTCTATCTTCATATTTAAATTTTATTATCTTGGATGTGGTCTTGATTCTGGACAATTTATAAAATCATGGAGTTTATATGAAACTTATAATATTTTGAGAAACAGTCATTACTGCAAATTCTCATTCTCATTTCTGATGCATTTGTTTTCCCTTGAACACTAAACATTCCATTTTTACATTTTACTGCTTGCTTTAGTTTAAATAAAATAAATAATGATTTTGGGTTATAGGATTTTGATTAGTTTGCCTTCTTCATGTTTTAATGTTAACTAAAAGAAGAAGTTAGTTAATATTGGAGAAACTGATACCTTTCAGGTAAGATCAAAAGCAATCATCTAATGGTAAGATTCATGTACCCACTTTCATTAATTTCTATTTTGTTACTTTAATTTCAGTTTTGTTTTTCTGACACAAAAATTTGTTTTGCAATTCTCCATTTGAAGCTTTCAATCCTCTGCCGGATCATATTTTTTAAGTCCTATACTCTTCGCCTGGCTTTATTTCAATAAGCAGTGATAATCTTCATCCAAACAACTACACCAAGAAGTTTCTGAACCTTTAATTTGTTTCTTTAAGTATTCTTTTTATTAGAAAATGATTAAGATGATGCTTTGAAACAAGATGATTGATATGAGACAGAAATTTTTCATTGTGGCTGAATTTTATCGTCGCTGCTATCCAAAAAGCCTAAAACACTTACAACCCTGCAAGGTATGATTTTTCTAAATCTTGACATAAGAAGAAATGATTACGCGATTATTTTCTTTTTCTTCATATTGTTGAGACATTGGTATAAACATTCTTGTTTGAGTTTATCTTACAAAACTTGAATTTTCCTTTTACTTTTCAAATTTCTTCATTCTTATTTTTTTTGTTGATTTCTTTCTCATTTTAGCATAAGAATTCTTTTCCTTTGGTTTTTAGTTTTGATTTTGGTAATTTTGCCATGATTTATATGGAAGGCCTTCTTGTTACCGAACAATGGTTGGCATATATAGGAAAGATTGTTAATAGTCACCTATTAGCTTTTTCTTAAATCTCTTAGTAAAGTTTGATTTTTTTATTATAAAGGTAGATATACTTAAGGAAGAGATTACCAATCAAGACAAATTGCCAAAGTATCATAAAATATGGAGAAATTTCTTTTTCATCAAAATTGTAATAAATTTGAAATTTCAATATTTTATTAAGATCTTTCAAAGTTCTATTATCAGTCAAGAAAAAATATTTTTAACCAAGTAAAGACACATTACAGCAAATCACCTTTAACTCTGAAATTGTCATTCTTAACTCTTAAGGAGTCAATGATTCTCCCCATCCCATAGAGTCTTATTTTTTTAGAGTATAATCCAGAAATATATTTAAACTTAAAAGATAAGAGGTCTGATCATGAGCCTACTTACCATGATCATAGGGGAAAAATAGGCTGACATTACCAACACCGCTAAACAAACTAGGGTAATGGCTTATGATTGCAAACAATTGTAAGAAAAGGCCTCTCATCACAAGCCAGCTTGTTCAGTCCAATTATAACAAGTGAATGGCATTGTCAACTATCTGGCTACCAAACCAGGACAATGGCTTTTAAGAACTAAAAAAAATATAAAAAAGAAAAAGTAAACATATATAAATAGATTTATATCTAAATCAATAATTCTTAAAGAGACGGGATTCTGAATCATTGATAATTATAAGGTAACCCTGTCGAGACTATAGATGTTTGCTGGCAGCGGTGGCTCTACCTGTGACAAATAAGTATATTTTAAAAGCTAAGCTGTAAAGTGACCCTTGCTTTATCTCTACAGCTAATTAAGGGCTGATATAGAGTCTTGAAATATTTTAATTTATGAGGAATTTTAAGAGAACTTACAAATAGATGATTCTTGCTTTTATTCAGACTAATGAACCTAGTCAAGCAATCCAAAAATAATTCTCTTCTTTAATTATTTTTACTTCTATTTTAGGAAAGTCTTATTCATCAAATAAGAGATAACTGTTTCTTCTCCCGTACATCGCCATTGTTGTGATAAAACACAACCCCCCCATTTTTACTTGTTCACTTCAAATAATGAGGACCCTTTCTATAAATTTTTGGCTAAACGCCTTTTAGGATTTTTATTTAGTTGATTATCCTATGCTTCTGTTAATTTATCATTTTCTTTGGATTCTTGTTTTGATTGCTTTGTTAAAAACGATTTTTATAAGCTTCTCATTGACGCTTGTTTCGTCTCATTTGGTCAACTGGTTTGAAAATGGTACTCTTTTAAAATCTCATCATTTATTTAGCCTGGGTTAAAAATGCATAAAATGTACAATATTGCGTTTTGTAAATAAATTAGTTCAATAACAAATTTATTTCAAATATTAACCTCTAGTTAGTTTTTACTAACATTTTTCTTTTTTTTCACTTATACAGCCAAATTATGAAGCAACGAGATTTTAGTAATTTAGTCCAATATTTCAAATAAACTACTAATCTCAAAAAATCAAAATGTCAAAATGGCTGTAGTTTAGGTAGGCAAATTAGACTTTAGAAAATTTCATAACTTAATTAGACATCACTATTTTAAAACCAAAAAAATAAAAAATAAAAAATATATAACAAAAAATATAAATAATAATTTTTTATACGATCGGCAGATCGCATTGGGAAATATCAAATGAAATAGTTTTAGAGAACCTGATACACACCATCCTCCCGATTTGCTGATTGCGAAAAAATCAAAGTAATATAAGTATCATTGTGAAACTTCATAATTCATTTGTTTGAAATATTAAAAACTAAAAATTAAAATAAAAATGTGATCGCTTCATCGCATTGGGAGTCCTCAATTGATACAACCCCGACTCAACCATTTATGCGCTGCGATATGGAGTCAAACCATTCATGCGATGCGATAAAGAGTCAAACCATAACTTTTAATTTAAAGCCATTCTCACGTTGTTTATTTTGAATTGATTTAAATTCATGGTTAAGTACATTAATGTATGAGCGAACTAGTAGCGTGAATGTTATGGTGAAGATAGTTATAGTTTAAAATTAGCTTAAATATTTAATATATTAAATTTTAAATTAAATAAATGAATTAATATATAAAATTTAATTAATTTAATTAAATTAAAATTTAATTATTATTGAGATTAATATTAATAAGTCTATAAATAGTTAAGTATATTAGTTAGTTAGATTAATTAATAACAGTTTATTAAATAATTAGTTTAGTTAATAATTAATAATTAAATTAGAATTAATTATTAAATAATTAGAGTCTAATTTAGGATTAAATTTCTGATTAAAAATTTCTGATTTTTAGCTCAGCAATAGAATTTCCAGAATTATGCCAGAATTAACTCATCTACTTTGGAAGCTCATAGATTGGGTTATACTTGGCCAAATGAGCTCCAGGACGGCTCATTGGAAAGATAAAATCAAGGAGAACATTTCTGAGGAGGTTTCACTAATAGATTTGGTCATTAATTAGATCAAAAATCATGCAGAAGATCAAGCTCCGAATTTCTAAAACAAAATCAATTCTCTGAGTTATTTTCTGCATTTTCATTTGTCCTAAGCCTCTTCTAATTGCAGATTCGCTCATCAATAATATCCTTGGCCAATTAAACCATCCCAGGCATCAATAGATCTTCTATTTTACTTTTAATGATTTATTTAAATTAAATTTGATTAGATTTGTTTTAATGCCAGAAATAGTATTTTGATTTTATTGTTGCATCTTAATTCATTTTGATTTCTTTTTGCAGGAAAATAGTAGAAAATATATGGAGAAAAAGATCTCAGTGAATAAGAATGCTCCAGCAATTGAAGATTAGAATTTTTGAGCAAATAAAATTGGATTTGACAAATTTACCTTCAACAAACTTTCATCTCAAGAATTCCTTTGCAAATATTATAAATAGCAGATTGCAGAATGTAATAGGGGATGCTCTTCTCTGCAATTCTAGAATTCTAAAAGCACTTCTGTAATAGGGATTAGATTTGTAGATGGGAGGAGTGGAATCTCAGATCTGGAGATTATTGAGGTTTTTCTTTTACATCCTGAGTTATGTTTAATGAATAGAGTTTGCACTATTGTAGCTTTTCTTTTGAAAGTAGAAGCCCAGGCATTGTAAAGGACTATTAGAGACCGGAGCTAGAGAAATGGATTTAATAAACTGGTATTTCGAATACTATTGTTTTAAATGTTGGTTTCATTTTATGATAACAGAATGGTGTCAATTTACTTACATATTTGTGCACTTTTGTCGGTATGGGTAATTTGCTTCTAGTTTATGTTGTTATTTATCTCTGCTCTTATGGGTTGAATTCTAATTTCTAAGTAACTATTTACTCATAAATCTGTCTTTAAATACTGGTTTAATAAATAGTGATATGTTGTGAACTTCTTCCACATATTATTGTTTAATAATTCAAGTTACTGACTAAATGATAAAAATCACTTTGTGAACTTCTTCTTGAGTGTTGTTGATTGATTATTTCAATTAAGAGGGCTCAATAGGATGTGTTTTGCTATCCATAATGTCAGTTAATTGAACTATTTTATTAACACGATATTCATTATAAACAAGACAGATTTCAATCCCAATATTATAAATACCTGCTCTTGGTTAGGTTAGATCTATATTTGCCTAATTGAGATAGTTTTAAGATAGTTTCTTTTTCTTGCATCTTAGAACAAGTTTGCATTTAGAATAATTTCTACATTCTTTTAAGTCCTCTTCCCTAAGAGGCAAAGCTTTAGTAGTGGATTGGCTGAGCCCTAAATCAGCTTAAGGATCACTTTCTTCCTTGATCAGCAATAAGGTTGATCTGATGTCTCTTTTCCATTGGTGTTAAAGCCATTGGAGATTGAGAGAAGGTAACTGGACCTAGTTGAACTAGTCAGAACCACCATTCCAAATGGAAAAGGAGCTGCTTTAAGGTCCGGATCGGGTGGTCATCCCTCATGTTGTTGCAGTGATTTTCGAGGCTTCAATGAGTTCCAAAAGAATCGATAGAGCCAGTGTACCCTAACTTGGTTCCAGGTAAAGATTGAAATCCCGGAACGCCCCTTTCTATTAGAGAACCATACCCCTTTCCATATCGAATTGATCGAGACCAGTAAATGATCCAGTGAATGACATCAGTGAGCTTATTGATCCATAATCGATTGATGAAGTTTATCAATGAAAAGATTTAGTAGACTCTGTAGCAGTGCCCTAGTGTCAAAGTATCTAGTTTACCCCGCAAAGCAAGAAAGACAACAAAGTCAAAGCTAGCAAGATTTTATCCACCATCAGAGGATACACCCGCATAGTTAAGGTGAAGGTAGAGTCAAAAGCAGTAGTTATCTAGTTCTATTATATACATCTGTTTTGTCTCATCATTCGATACCCAAAATCACCCCTTTAAAAGTGCTTGTTTTCTATATCTCCAAAAGTTGCTTGATGAAAGGGTATGCCCTTTTCTATACCAAAGGGGCCAAGCAGGCAGCAACAATCTTCAAAGACATGGGATTCCCCCTTCACCATCAATGGAAATATGATATGAAATTCATAATGGCCCATTTGAAAGGAAACAAGTAGCCTAGTATGGATACGGTGGCCAGTCGAGGGGAGAGGGTTTCTTTACCACTCCTACTGCTGAGCAATACTAGCTCTACACTAGTAGGTTCCCTGTAGTACTTGCACACGACTTACTAGTTGTGTCCATTCTGTTACAATCCAAAAGGTTAGATTGAACCTTTGTCTCCTCTGCTATTACTAGAACTATTCTATCTGCTTGATTCTCTGTCTCATTCTCTTTGTTATTGTTGTAGTTCGATGAAATGAGACTTCTTGCTGTAAGTGAACCTAAACATGGCATAAGATAGAAGTTTCGATCTAGATATTTCAATCTCAACTCAGATTTTCTCTCACCCTTTGATCCTATCCTCTTTAGAGCCTTTGAATAGATCCAATTCCAGATCTATCTCACTTATCTTGTTGTCGATTCCAACTAAGTGATGTAGTTTCCCGCTCTAACTCCTATTGACAACGCTAAGGCAGATCTAAACTAGTTGGTAGCTCATTCAGCTTCTTGTTTCTCTTAGCTTTAGCTAAGCAATTCCTAAGAGTTAATACCATAGTGAAAACTTTCTATTTTTGAGTGGGTACCTCAATTGAGACCTCTCTTCCGGGCTTCACGGGAAACTTCAAGAATAACAAGAAATTCCTCTGCAGCATTTAATCAAAGTGTCTTTCTCTTCGGCATCGGCTACAATGACTGGTAAACTTCCAGCAAACTCTGCTAAGCTTCCAAAAACAACTTATATTTCATATCAGTGTATTGCCTATCAGTGTTAGATTCAACAACTTAGTCCATGATTATACACAGTTTATTGTGCTAGTAACTTAGTGCATGATTATGCACAGTTTATTGTGCTGGTTAATAGCTCTCCTCGGCCCCAAACCTATTTTGCATGCTGGTTAATAGCTCTTCTCGCCCCCGAACCTGTTTTGTTGATGGTTTGCTGGTTAACTGGTTAAGAGCTCTCCTCTACCCTGCCCTGGGTTAACCCAACCGACTGGTTGAAGTGAAATGAAACAATAAGCTCTGGGTGAGAAAGAAGCAGAAGCAGTGCTTGACAGCAATGACAATGAGCTGGCAGACTTAGCCATGTGTAAACCATGCATGAGGTTAATGTAACTTGATCTACAGATAAATCCCAAGATCCCTCCTGGTTTACTCGAACTAATGCTAGCATTAGTTCAGAGATTGGAAATGCTATGGAAACAAATGAAAATGGCAACGAAATAAACAGATATAACATATGCTTTTGGCCTCCCTTTCTCGGGAAGAGGCCAAATAAGATGGCTAAACAAATTTCATTATAAAAAATATATGGGCAGCCTAAAAACTTTCATGATAACCAACTCAAACTAATATTAACGACAGTTTGTTGATTACTATAGTCCCATGCCATTGCCATATAGAAAGGACTAATTAGGAAGAATCATATAAATCCTCTACCAATAAAATGACAAATATGCTTTCTATTCATTCTCGATTCATGATTTTTTTTAATATTTAATTTGATTTCTATAACTAACACAAACTACAAAGACAACATCAATCCAATATAAACATGACTAACTATTATAAGTTATGTTAGGAAGTTATGAGCTCTTGATCAAGATACATCAGACTACTCTCATGCACATAATTGACAATGTCATGCGCTTTTCTTTTTGAGGTGATTTTTTAAGATAATAGGTTTATAATATTAAAATTGATGGATATGAATGACGTTAATCTTTCAATTTAATTTATATTTATTAAAATTTTAAAATTTAATTACACTCAAATTTGTTGAATTATGATATTTTCTCCCATCATTACATGTCAATAAACTTCTCTAATATAAACACTACAACTTAGTTATTCAACAATCTCATGATAAACCAGACAAGTAACCAGCAATATCTTTTTCTTAAAAATCTATTAACAATTTTAAAATTATAAAAAACACATAAACCTTTGATTGTGGGAAATAATGGTTGAATGTAACATACGAATAAAGAAAATATTTTATCTGTTACACACCAGGGAGACTTCACAAGGCAAGCATCATATTTTCTCTGTTAGACACTAGGCAAAGTTCACAAGGCAAGCATCATACATGGTACAAGGTCTTCATGAATTGTTCTTGCAGTAAATTGGAAATGCGTAGTATCTTAGCTGTTTTCATATACCCAATGGTCCCATTCTCATATCTTATACCAGAGCTGCCAAACCACATATCAATTCTCTCATATTGGGAAGTTTAGTATTTGAAGGATTAGGATTATGGGTTTTCATCGTACTCATGGGATGGGGTAGCAGCAGGAGGTTCGCCAGCCAGAGAGGATTTTGGAGAATGTATGGGCTCACATTGTCAGAGAAGTCTCGTTTGATGATTCGATGTCGTCTTCCATGATTTTAGGTAATTATGATTAAGTATCCGATCATGAAGCAAGCAATACTGCTAGGGAGGAGGAGGCCCACATAAAATATGACACTGATGATAAGCAGAAATTAGTTCGCATTATTTCAACCAATTTTTGGAAAGGCTTTTGAGCTTGAGGCAATGGTTGAGCATGGAATCTGAAGCTCTCAATTCTCTACTAGAGGAGGTGAACTCGCAGAGTTCTTCGAAATGCAATAGGAAAAATAAAGACGCTAGTGAAAGGTGTTCCCGCCCTCAAAAAACTGCCACTACGGTGCCAAAGTCGCAAAAAGAGACACACAACTTCCCACCCTGCAAAGCACTGTAGAGGGGTAGGACGAAGGTCCCACATGTCAGAATTAGATAGGAGGACGAAAACCAAACTTGCTGATTCACTACAATGAACAACGTTCTGACATCAAAAGCCTGCAGAGAAAACGCCTTTTGGCGTAATTATTTTCTTGGAATAGAGTGAAATAAATCGATAAGTGTTTTACTTTTTGTTATTTTTAAATAAATAAAGGGAGACATATTGATAATAAAACTTAAAAAAAATACATTATTAATATAATTCTAATTTTAAAAATATAATTATATTTATATTTTAGTAAATTTATATAATATATTAAATTTTGAAATAAAAATTATCAACAAAAAGTTTATAATCTAATGATATAAACAAATTTTATCTCTATATTTTATTGAATGAAGAGGTGTCTTTTAGTCCAATATGATAGACATGTTGTAACTTAATGTAATGTCTTAGAATTATAAATAGAAATATTAATGCAATGTAAACATTTTAACTCACTCAAAATAAAATTTAAAACTAAAAATAAAAGGAAAAATAATTATAGTCATTTCCAATTTCCAAGTAAGATTTTTCTATTTAGGAATTTGGAAACCATAACTTTATTTTGCTAAACGTAGATGACACAGAGGGGGGCTTGAGTTTTTGAGGAAAAATTTTATCTACCATCACATTATATTATATTTTTGGGCTTGAACTTTAGTATTGCCTTATTTTATTTATTACTTTTGTGGATAATCATCAATTCCCTCTTTTATTTCTATTTAAACTAATTTTAATTCTTGCATGAGAGCCTTTTTAGAAGACTGATGTAATTTTTGACAAATAAAATATAATTTTTCTATACAAATAATAGATTAAAATGAACAAATATGGTATTAAAGTTTATAAAAAAAACTACCCACAAATGGAGTTCTTATTAACTCTCCTTGAATAAAAATAATGCAATCATGAATTATCTTGCTATTTTACTTGCAATTTTTTTTAATATAAAGTTGCATGTTTTTGTCATTTTTCATTCTAATTAAATTATAATGATACTTTAAAGTTCAATAGTTAAATTAAATAAGAAAGAATGCTAACTATATAACCTTGTTTTAATTTTAAAATCATCTCTTTCTAATTAATCATATCATTCATTTTTTTTTTTGGTTTATTTTAAACCCAAAAACCTACCTTCAAATTATGTGAAACACAAAATCCTACCCATCAAAATTATTTTCATTAATAAAATTGTTTCACATAATCCTACCCATCAAAATTATTTTCATTAATAAAATTTATATGGGTTGAAGTAATGAAAGAAGTCCCGAAAAAAATAAATCATAATGGTTCAACACTTAATGTTAGATACTTTTTATGCACGCATATAGGTTTATAGGAGAATAAAACTTTTATCGGTGTGGAAGGATTTGATAGAAAGGAATTAAAAAAAGGGCTTGTTCAAAAGACGTAGGAGACATCACATTTATTAACTTTTGCTGAAAAAACATAGGAGACATCGCGTTTATTAACTTAGATATAGTTGTTTTGAGATTTTATTATCCAACGGTGCTTTATAGTGTATTGAGTAGCGATGGTATTTTTGTGAATTTAATTTAAAGAAAACATTAATTTAGAGTGACAATGGAATATATATATATAACCATGATTTATTTGGTTTAAATGAAAAAATACAATTTTAACAAAATTTTTGTAGTAATTAATGGAAAATATTTTTAAGATCGAACACTTTGTAGTAGTTGGTATGACAAATGAAAATAAGTAAAATAAGGTGGGTTGCAGAGCAATAAGTCTTTGCCCAAGAGACTTTTGTTAAGAGCAAAGGTGTCACAAAGCAATGGTGGGAAAGCTAGTTGCACATTTTCAAGAAGCAAATGTGGCAAAGAAAAAATGAGGAAAATGGCTACACATTCTTAGATTCCATTGAAGACTACTTTGCTAAAACTATATGTCGATGCATAAAAATAGCAGACATGAATACGGTGAAAGTAATTAATGTATTTGTTTGAAATCTAGATGAAATTAAAAAATCATTGAGTATTGAGATCCATGGATAAATACATTTTTGTTGTTAGTAGAACCCTTGGTTCTTTAAAAGTGGATATTCAAATCTTATCATTGAAAGAGGTAAATATGACATTTTAAGTGAAGACAAATTAATAGAACGAAGTAACTCTAGTTTTAGAAGAAAATTGTTGAAGATTGAACTATGAATGCCAACAGAACCTCTGCAGAATAATAAATAACCTCTGCATAATAATAAATGGGGTTAGTTGTTAGGCAACAAATGATCCAGGTGCCTAAATTCTTGGAAGTAAGAATAACTTTTAGAAAAGTTAAAATTTGCTAATAGAAACCAAAAGGAAATGACCAACATATTAAGCCTTTAATATAACAAGCCAAAACATTATAAATATATAGTCTTTTAAGTAAGAGGGCAAATTTTTTGCACATACTTCTCCCATCGAAACGATGGATCTCAATCATGAGGTCCCTTGTTCTTTTGTTGATAAATCTTATTTTATGCACCTTGCAACATTATTGCTGTTGGATATTCTATCTAGGAGCCTAGAACAAGTGCTTACAATACACTTCTTGATTAATATTTCTTAACAATGGTGCCTTATTCATGTACTAACTATATATAGGAAGGAACATGATGCATTTATGGTTTCATGGATTGTGGAACTTTTCTGAAGATTGACCCATATTTTTGACAGGATTTGCCAAGAGTTGGAGAATAAACAATGGGAAGTAACTCTTCCACATTATCCACCAAGAGTCTATAAAACAACCTTCCATTCCACTCCTGCCAAGAGAAATTTTGTCACCGAGTAAACTATATTGCCAAACATATTTTATGCAATTTTCTTCCAGTAGTATCAACCAACTAAGCAGTTGGTGATAATAAATATATATGCTACTATAGTAGAAATATAACTTGCGTGGTAACATAGATAACAACCACATGCCAAAGATGACCCACAAGGGACTGACACCAAAAGCAATAGTGATATTAGAGGGAAAACAAAAAAATGCTTAGATCATTTAAAGGGAAAATAGAAAAATACTCAGACCATGCTCACGTTTCAATAAAAGTTTGAATATTTCAATAGAAATACATTGAGGTCCATGGGTGCCATGTACTTTTGCAATCAAGTTTGATATTGGCGAATGTTATTCATAAGCCTTTTTTCCTATAGAAATGTAACAAAGGTTTAGCAATCAATAGATAATAAATCTCACATATGAGATAGTAACAAAGGAAAAAGGAAAATAAAAGAGTGTTCTTTCACTCCATGTATTTGGCAAAGAGATAAAACATCTAAATCACAATAAAATTTCATGTTTTTCTTCTTTCAAGAAGAGGATCCATAGGAAACTAAAGAGAATTCACTGCAAATATCCAAATTTATGCAAATCAGAGAGGAAATTACTTGAAGTTCTTGTGACAGTCAAGCAGGCGGTAGAAGACCCCTAAGCTAGTGAGTGTCTCTCTCCTTCTCAGTGAATGCTAATCATTTGTTAAAGCAATGATCTCACAATAAGGTGCACCCACTATTCCACGAACAAAAAGACAATCAGGGCACAATGGTCATCATTTCAATGTTTATTTATAACACATTAAGATCATCAAATTCAATGATAGGGAAAGAAACTCGGAACTATCCCAACAACCAGGAAGAATTTTAAATTGTTGAACCAAAAAGTTAAAAACTCTTCATTTTCTTTTGATCATAAACTGTGTTCAATGATTCAAAATTTATAAACAATTAGATGGGGTAAATATAGTTTTAGGATCATTCTGGAACACTTTTTAACTGATGAAACCAAAAATAGAACTCTTATTTGATCATTCACTCTGTTCAATGAGCCAATATTTCTAAGAAATAAGATGGGGAAATAATCAAGCTTTAGTAATGCCTCTGGAATTGGCAAGATAATTCCCACCAACTTAAGTGTGAACATCCACCACCTATCAAGAAAATGAGATGTCACATTAAATGAATAATTCCATATGTAACCCCACTTAGCTCCCATGACAACCTACTATTTCACAAACTAAACATACCACACTTCGACAAGCAAATTGTTGAAATTAGCAGAAATCATAATGCTTTATGAATACACAATCTATCATGTTTCCACTGAGTGCACAAGCAAATAATTGAAATTGGAAAAAATAAAATCACTTTTTACCCTTGTGATAATAATTAATTCCTCAAAAAAATAAAAAAAAATAAACAAAAACGATGGTGCCCCTGTACATATTAGGAAGCACTTTTAATGAGAATACTGAGTGGTATTTTTGAAAATGGAAGGGACAAGTATGGAATGGAATCTGGAGCAATAACCATAGTGAGAGCTATAAATACATGGCAATGCTCAACACTTAATAACCAAAATAAAATAACGTGACTCCTGCAATTGGATTTTCTACTCAGGCTCAATAATAAACATTGCAAAAGCAATGAATACCTTTATCCCTGAAGGTCACATTTATTTGCACTTAAAAATAATGAACTAAAGAGTTGTGTGTATAATGCTAAAAGGTATCGAAAATCTTAATTTCCTTGCCATGGGAAATTGTCTGGATCAAACACAAAAAAATCAGAAATGGCAGTTAACACTGGAGATACTAGTTGAAGCTTATGGATTGTTTGTGAATATCTATTATGACTTAGTAAATTGGAAAGTAAAAGTGGAAACATGATTACTAAAGATTTATAACAGTTGCCAGTTAATACTTAAACTTGTTTCGCTAGACTCAGTTAGTTTCTCTATCATAAATTGTTTCTTATTTTAATGAAACACTTTAGAATCGTACATCCTACAACGTTATGGAAGAAGTCTCTAATGCAGAGAAAGTTTCTTGAATGAAATAAAAAAAAAAAAATCAGAAATGACAGTTAAGACTGGAGATACTTGTTAAATATTTTGGATTCTTTGTGAGTATCTATTATGAGTTAGTAAATTGAAACTGAAAGTGGTAAACATGTTTGCTAAGTATTTATAAGAGATGTCACTTAATATTTAAACTTGTTTCCCTAGATTGAGAGTTTCTCTATCATAAAATGTGTCTTCTTTTCATGGAATAGTTGAGAATGCTACAATGTTAGGGAAGAAGTCTCTAATGCATATTGGGGACCAACCATATGATTAGTTGATCTAACTTGATCAAGCACTTGTTTAGAGTAGTAAATTAACTTGTTTGGATCTGACAAAATCCCATCACTGAGGCACATCTCGCATTTTCTATCGACAAATGAGAGTGTATCATGAAAAATAGGATTACGATTTGACAAAAGCAAATCACCACGACACTTCTCTCATTTTTCACCAGCAAACAAGAACATGTCATGAAAGATAGGATATGAAGAAACCTAATTTGATCTCTGATGCCTTGCCACCTATTCATTTAATCAAGTGGAATGACATAATACATTTTCTCAATGGAATACAGTTCAAATTTTGTGTCGTATGAGTCAATATAATTATATTTTCGAAAATGATCAAATATAATTTGGAAGATGCATGTAGGAAAACTCATTAGGAGGATTGTTGTAACAAAAGCACCTATACAAGCCATGTTGGATGGGATGTTTACAGTTGAATGGTATCATAAATACAAAAGGTTTTGTTAACCATCTTTAAAGTAACGTTTTACTTACACTTCCCCATATACTACGATTATCCCTCTAACCTCAGGCCAGTAGATGCCCTTCTTTCTCCTCCTTAGCCCCTTCTCATAAAAGTCACTATTGATTTTTTGCACTTCTTGCAACACTCTTCTTGGACCAGCTAAGATTGGACATGGTGAAGTTTCATTTCTCCATGTTTGCAAAGCGCTACTTATCATAGAGGATTTGTGAGACTTGTAACTTTGATGCCAACTTGGGCACCTAGGTGAGTTATCAAATCCATATCTATAGTTGCAATATATTTATCTAATGCATAATCATTGGAAAATGATAAAGACACTGAAAAAGCTAATTCAAAGTAATAGAAATGAATGTGTATAACATCATATAAGAGAAATATAAATGAATGTGTATAGTAGCATATACAATTGACCAAAATACTTTTGCATGTTATTAACTCTGAATTCCCATTATGAAAAATGTACACACAACATTGATTAGAGCATCATGAAGCTCAGAATGAACTAACAATTGGGACTTATAGCTACACCAATGACTAATATTATTGCAATCTACGGGAGGTGCAAAAATAACACACGTTGGGGGAATACATACCTAGTACTTTTAATTGAGGGTACAAACCAGGCGAACCACCAGAATTAAGCAATCTCACACCATTAAGGCTTCCCCCATAAGAGGATATCACAGGAATAAAAAGTGATAGGTGGGTGAAGGAGAGGATCCAGATAGGGCTGGAAGAAGAAGTTTTCCCTCTGCAAACAACACTAAAAATCACAATTTGGAACGATTAAGGGTACAACTAAGAAATGAATCTAGAATTAAAGGTGTGAATGAAACTCGCAATCACAATTTGGAATGTGGAAGGTGTGAATGTGTTATGAAACCAACTCAAGAAAAGATAGAAAAGAAAGATCCACGCCTTAGAATTCAGCCTCTTCGAGGGGGCAACCTCCTTTACATTACATAAATGAACAATTCTTGGATGATACAAATGACAAAACCTCCTTTCTATATATAGGAGTCTAAGGAGTCACAATATAATCCAGCCGACCTAACAATAATAATATAAAGCCACACAAATAACAATAGGGGGATTCTATGGGGCACAGAAATAACAATATGGGGGTAATAGGGGCACAACAATATAAATAAGGGGTATAACTACAATAGTAATGGGGTAATCACTAGTATTATAGGGACCCAACATGCCCCTCTCCTTCAAAAAAGTGTTGTCCTCAACGCTTGAGTAGTTCTGGATACTTCTGCATAAAATTCTCATCCTCCCATGTGGAATCTTCAGCAGATAAGTTCTTCCACTTGATAAGATACTCTGAAATTGATCGATTTCGTAGCTGTCGAGTTCTTGTTTCTATGACTGCTTCCGGTTCCAATATAATTTTTCCTTCCTCATCAAGTTCTGGCAATATTGTTTGAATTGGGAGCTTGTCACCTATAACCTTCTTTAAACATGAAACATGGAAAACTGGGTGCAATCGAGAAGCTGCAGGAAGCTCCAATTTGTATGCCATAGTACCAATCTTTTGCAACACCTTGTACGGACCATAATACTTTGGTGATAATTTATTATCCTTCTTAGCTTGCTTTAGGGACATTTGCTTATATGGTTGTAGCCGTAGGAATACCCAATCACCTACATCAAAACTTCTTTCACTGCGATGTTGATCTGCCTGTTGTTTCATTCTATTTTGTGCCAACACGAGGTTATCCTTTAAGAGTTGGAGGACTTGTTGTTGATGTTCGATGTGATGTTCCACTGCCTGAACCTTAGAATTTTCTCTTAAATATGATGTGATGGATGGTGGTTGATACCCATAAAGTGCCATAAATGGGGTCATTTTTGTTGCTGTATGGAAGGAAGTGTTATACCACCATTCAGCCAGAGGCAACCATTTGACCCATTGTGTCTGTTTATCAGATACAAAGCAACGAAGATATCCTTCCAAACATTTGTTTACTATCTCAGTTTGCCCATCAGATTGAGGATGATAAGATGAGCTATGAGCTAACTGAGTACCAAGACAAGAAAATAATTTTGTCCAAAAATTTCCAGTGAAAATGGGATCTCTGTCACTTACAATAATCTTTGGGTTTCCATGTAGCTTTTGAACTGTTTCCATAAATGCAGTAGAAACTGTACTGGCTTTAAATGGATGTGATAATGCACAAAAGTGTGCATACTTGGTAAGTCTGTCAACTACCACCATGATGACACTCTTTCCCTCAGACTTGGGTAAACCTGTGATAAAATCCATTGAAACCTCCTCCCAACGTTGGCTTGGAATGGATAAAGGTTGTAATAGACCCGGTGTCTTAATTGTTTCAACTTTATTTTGCTGGCAAACCAAACATTCCGCCACAAACTTTTGAATATCTGATTTAAGGCCATCCCAAAAAAATTCCTTCTTAACCCTGTGGTAAGTTTTTAAAAATCCTGAGTGCCCTCCTAAGGGAGAAGTGTGCAATTCCATAAGAATCTTTTGTTTTAGCTGGGAATTCTTACAGAGGTATAAGCGATCTTTGTACCATAACGAATCATTTTTCCAGCTAAATGTATCAGAAGTACTGGAATCTTGTTGTAGCTTTCGAATAAGTGCCCACACTTCTTCGTCATTCTTCCATTCCTCCCTTGCTTCGTTTATCCAATCTGGTTGGATAATAGAAATGGCACACAACAATGCTTCCACATCCTCATCCTTTCTTGAGAGTGCATCTGCCACCACATTTTGCTTCCCTTTTTTGTAGATGATTTCAAAGTCATAACCCAACATCTTTGTGACCCACTTTTGTTGCTCTTCAGAGGATAATCTTTGTTCTAAAAAGTATTTAAGGCTATCATGATCCGTTTTTACCTTGAAGTGTCTTCCCATTAGGTAGGGTCGCCATTTCTTAAGTGCATGGAGTATTGCCAACATTTCCTTCTCATAAATAGCTTTGCTTAAAAACTTTCCCTTGATTGGACGACTTTCAAAAGCAATGGGTCTTTCATCTTGCATTAGAACAACACCAATTCCATTTCCTGAAGCATCACATTCCACAATAAAGGTTTTTGTGAAGTCCGGTGTAGCTAAGACCGGTGCTTGGCACATTGCCTCTTTAAGATGTTCAAAGGCCTTTGTTGCTTCCGGAGTCCATGAAAATGAATCTTTCTTCAATAATGTTGTTAGAGGTGCTGCTATTCTCCCATAATTCTTAACAAACTTGCGATAATACCCTGTCAACCCAAGAAATCCTCGCAGATGCTTTATGGATGTGGGGATTTTCCATTCCTTAATGGCTTTAATTTTGCTAGGGTCTACCTTAACTCCATGAGATACAATATGACCCAAATATTCCACCTCCTGGACTCCAAAGAAACATTTGGATCTTTTTGCATATAATTGTTTCTCCTCCAATAGTTGTAGCACCCTGTCAACATGTTCAACATGATCCTTCCAAGACTTGCTGTAGATTAGTATATCATCAAAAAATACTAACACAAATTTTCTAAGGAATGGTTTGAAAATTGAATTCATCAAACCTTGAAATGTTGAAGGTGCATTGGTAAGGCCAAAAGGCATGACCAAAAATTCATAATGACCCTCATGAGTTCTAAATGCCGTTTTTGGAATGTCTTCAATCTTCATTCTGATTTGATGATATCCCGAACGAAGATCCAACTTGGTGAAGTAAATTGATCCATGCAATTCATCCAGTAATTCATCAATAACAGGAATGGGGAACTTATCTTTAATAGTGAGCTTGTTGAGCTCCCTATAATCTGGACACATGCGCCATGATCCATCCTTCTTGTGCACCAATACTACTGGAGCTGAGAAAGAACTTTGACTCGGTTGAATTATACCAGCCTCTAGCATTTCTGCAACCATACGTTCAATTTCACTTTTTTGGACATAGGGATATCTGTACGGCCTGATGTTTGGAGGAACACTTCCTGGAATCAGATGAATAGCATGATCATGATCACGCATAGGTGGGAGACCTTTGGGAGTCTCAAATACCTTGGAATGATTGTCCAAGACTTTTTGGAGATCTGGAGAAATAGATGATTCCAATGTGGAAACATCTAGCGAACATAATTGTGCAATTACACCTCTTTGCTCCTTTTTTAGAAGCTTTGTCATACCATTAGAGCTGATTATCTTTCCTGGTTTCCCTGCAATACCCCTTAATTCAACTTCCTTTCCTTCCGAAGAAAATTTGATGAAAAGTTCTTGAAAATTAAAAGCTATTGTACCCAAGGATTGTAGCCATTGGACTCCTAGTACAACATCAGCACCTCCCATTGGAATGGAAAGCATTGGGCTAGTCAATACATATTCTCCCATGGATAGCTTGATATTATGGCACTTTCCAGAGCAATTTATTGTTCCTCCATTTGCAATCATCACTTGACACTCTGGTGCTGGATATAGGAAGCAATTCAATTCTTTTGCTACCCTACAATGAATAAAATTGTGGGTGCTTCCTGAATCAATCAACACTATTACCTTTTTCTTCTTGATTTGTCCTTCTATCTTGATGGTTTGAGGAGTGGTAATTCCCGCCAATGCATTACAAGATATGGTCGGATTTATTTGTTCTTCATCTAGGCTTTGTTCCTGGAATATATCCTCTTCTTTTGACCTTTCTTGCTCCTTTTCTTCTTCCTCTTCACAATCTATGTAGAATAATTTCTTCTCAGCACACTTATGACCTTTTGTGTATTTGCTATCACAATTGTAACAAAGCCCTTTTGCTCTTTTTTCTTCCAATTGTTGTGGTGTCAACCTTGTAGGTTGTGGAAGACTATGGGCAACAACACTTCCATCTTTATAGTTGTGAATGGTATGCTTCCTAGTTGCCATAATTTTGCTTTCCATTTTTCTTGCTAACCTGAATGCCTTCTCTAATGAATCAGGTTCCCAAAGGCGCACATCATGTTGGATATTATCCTTTAAAGACCCTATGAACACATCAATCCTATGCTCCTCTGGAATATCTTTTACCCTTATGTTCAATTTTTGGAACTCCTCAATGTGCTCCATTATTGAACCCTTTTGTTTGAGACTTATCAATTGGCTAAAAAAAGTGTTGCTTTTTGTATCCTCATAATGTGCTATCAATTCTTCCGTAAAAATTGCCCAAGTGATAAATTGTTTACGAGAACAAAGCCATTGATACCATACAAACTGATTTGGTTCCAAATATAAAGTTGCCATACGTACCTTTTGTGTGTTTTGCACATTATTGAGATCGAAGAATTGCTCCATCTGTAATATCCATGTGGCGGGATCCTTGCCATCAAACTTCCTCATATCGATTTTTGGAACATGGTGAGTCTTCGATCCAACATTAGAGTCTATGGAATCATGATTAACATTTCTTTTGTTCTCATCATGAGTTTCCTTTACTACCTTTTCACCATTAGTGACCCTTTCTTGTAGCAAGTTCTTCAATTCTTCCATGTCTGTCTTCAAATCTATCTTCAAATTTACCATCGAATCCTCCACCTTAGTTTCCATGCCCTTTATCTTAGATTCCACCCCATTTATCTTAGATTCCACGCCACTTATCTTAGCTTCTGTTAGCTTTTGTGAGCGTGACATTTGTTGCACTTGTTCTTGTAATTTTGATATATCATGTAGCATTTCTTCCTCTTCTTCATGAGTCATGCTAGAGCTTTCAGGTTCCTTACTAGGTGTTTGCATTTTCTTTCCTCGGGGCATCAGTTACCGATAATAATGCTTTACTATGCCCTTTGAATTCCGTTAAACCAAGCTTACATAAAAATTTAAAAAAAAACTACACACCTTTTTTCACTTGATAGAAGCCTGATATTGAATCTGATGTATCTCTGTAATTTCGGATCATCCAGTTCTGAAATTGCTACCTGTAGTAGCCTTCTGCGTCCTCTTTCCAATGCCACAAGTCTGAGCCAAATTGGATTCTCCAAGTAAGAGTTATGTGAAATCTCCCACAGTGACTTTCTTTTAGACTGGTTCAGTAGAGCAAACTTGTACGACGTGCCACGAGTCACTGTTTCAACCTTTGAATCTGAAACACACATACAAGAAACTACAGCCTGTCCTCTTTCTGTACCTTTTTACGAAATTTCAATCCGATCCTCAGAGAGAGAGTTATGACGATTTTCCCCAGGTCAACGGTTTTGAATGTAATTTAGGAGTCTGCAGAAAGGCCAACTTCTTCATATCATATCTCCAAAAATATCACGTGAAAAGCTCTGAAATTCGGACCCAAGGTTCAGCGCCGATTCTTCTCAAATGGGTTTTTTTTGCGACTTCTGAAACGTCACAGAAACAAAGTTATAGGGAAAATGCCACGATGACCTGTTTGGAGCAGCGAAACCCTAGAATCCAAAGCTCTGATACCAAATGTTATGAAACCAACTCAAGAAAAGATAAAAAAGAAAAATCCACGCCTTAGAATTCAGCCTCTTCGAGGGGGAAACCTCCTTTACATTACATAAATGAACAATTCTTTGATGATACAAATGACAAAACCTCCTTTCTATATATAGGAGTCTAAGGAGTCACAATATAATCCAGCCGACCTAACAATAATAATATAAAGCCACACAAATAACAATAGGGGGATTCTATGGGGCACAGAAATAACAATATGGGGGGTAATAGGGGCACAACAATATAAATAAGGGGTATAACTACAATAGTAATGGGGTAATCACTAGTATTATAGGGACCCAACAGAATGAAACTCACAATCAAAATTTAGAATGATTAAGGGTATGACCAAGAAATGAATCTAGAATAGGTGTGAATGAAACTCACTCACGAAACCTGGTTCTTAGAGGACAGTCATAAAAAGGACATGAAATAATTAAAATAATTAAAAAAAGCGAAAATAATTAAAAACTATATCAAAATAATATTAAATGAAATAATATGACATTTAGAAAATAGATATATGTATCCTGCAAGCATGAACCCTACGTGAAACCTTACATGCCCTCGACGATGTAAGCTCACTTAAACCATCTTTCAAGCTGATTTTCTCGCAATTTCTAGCTAGGTTTGGAATCAGATGAAGAGGTCACTTAAACCATCTTCGAGACTGATTTTCTCACAATTTTTAGTTAGGTTCGGAATAAGATGAAGCAGGTCTGTGAGAGCGTCCAAGGTTGTCGAGCCCATAATGTGCAAGGCTATAGGTTTACCTGCTTGCTCAAATATCTCCTCGCTTTCACGCTGAAAATGAATGGCTTTCCCACTACTGGTGATAACATTTTCCCACCCTCCTTGCTTTGTATAGTCAAGAAACTGGAAATGGTTTGAGCACCTCGAAATGGTTTGAGCAACTTGAAATGGATTTCTTTGATTTGCGGTGGCCTTCCATATCATGTTTAGTTCCCTCTTAAGGCTTAAGTCAACATGAGTTAGCCCTCTTCATGTTCAAAGTGTTACTATTCGCACGACAAGTACTCGTATGGAATGTTTAAAATAGATTTACTAATGATTTTGTTTTTCTTTTAGGAAAGACTCAGCATTGCGAGATAGAGACTTGGTTATACCAGAGAAAAGTACATGAATCTAGTCTTTGCACAGTCCTAAACATGCCTTTTCTTTGGCCCTGCCTCTCAATCTTCTCGAAATCCAAAAGCATTTTCCCCTGCATCCGCACCTAAAATTCCTCTATTCCAGGTAAGTTAGGCCCAGATTCTTTCATGATTTCTTCTCTGGTGGGTGTGAAGTTGAATTCAAAACTTATTTATTTAGTAGACTGATCCTATTGAGTTCTCTGGCTGAGAAAAACCTGGGGCTAGGGCAGTCAATTAGTCCCATTCAATCGGTTGATCAGTAACCACGACAGTCAGACATGCTACTCCATTCTATTGGATGGATATCATTATGAATGGCTTATTAATCAAATATGTTTTGATGTGATTGTAATGTAGGCTAAATAATGATTAGGCCTCCTTTGAATAGGTTGTTTTTTACGCTGATACGCTTCTAGGTAACTTGGTTCTCGTTTGGCTCATTTAGCTGTTGGACATAGTTACCTTTTGTGGTGTGATGCTACTGGGCATCACTTTGGTCTTCTTTGGCATGATGGGCATGAATATTGGTGTGTTCGACATGGATCTCATGCGACATATGGCTCTCGATATGGCTTTTGCACTCATACAACATATGCTAGACATGGATGTCACTATACTGGGCATGACTTATTTGGGTATGTTAGGAATTTCAATATGCGAGATTTGCTTCCTTCACCCTTGATTTCTATGTTGCCTTTGATTGCTATCCTGCCTCTCTAGCTACCTTTTCTTTTGCCTCTCCCACTATGGACAATAGCCTTTCAAAGTAGTGGTTTTGTATTTGAATTTGAATTTTTTGGCTTTTAAACTTCCTATTGTGCCAAATAAGTCTACAAGTATGTTGATGACAGTTAATGAGCAACTGGATCATTCGTTATAGGTAAACTAAAGAAACGAGCTAGAAGTATCATACTAAAATGGATGGTAAGCGAGGTGGTAATAGGGAAGTTGTTGCTATCACTCGATCAACTAACATCAACTAGCTTAGATTCTTCTTAATTTAATGTTGTTGGTCCTTAATCAATTACACTTGAAACTGAAACTATGAGGCATGAATCAACCTGGGCTACTCGATATCGAAAGGAGGAAGGAACTGTAACCAAATATGGAGCAGATTATAGGCAATAAACTAGCTCAAGGGCTTATATTGATCTAGGACTAACACTAATTGATCTTGTTTACTGGGTTGATCCAGTAAAATAACCAGCAACATCAACATCCAAGTCAACAGAGGTACCGAAGGTAACATATCGTATTGAATGCAATTGTTGTTGTAACTAGGGCTACTAAGCCAATGAGAATCATTGAGTAAACTAATACTTGCCTTGGTGCTTAAGCTTCAGCTACTTATGCTCATGCTGCTACGTATGCCTATTTTGGATCTATGGTTGCTGGTGGAGCAACAAAAATTGGCTCTAAAACTAGAGAATCTACTCTTCTATCTCAATATGGAAGGGATGGTATCTTCTGGCTCTTACGCTTCTGAGTCAACTTCTACTGGGTAAATAGAATCTAGCTTCAGAACAAGGAGAAATTATTATTATACCTCTTACGCTTCTGGGTCGACATATACTCGGTAAATAACAACTACGCTACATTCGGAACCGGAAGAAATGCTATCGAGTTTACCCAACAACTAGCTTCAGAACAAGAAGAAATGCTATTGAGGATACTTGCAGATGAGACCCTCTTGACCATCGTTACACTTATTTCTCTTGTTGTCTCTCTGTTGTTACTAAAAGATGTTTTGTCCATAGCTATTGTCTGGGCTAAAAGCAAAAGCTAGATTTACTGCTAGATCAATGGTTGGATATGCGTATTAGTCTATTGCTTTGAGAACTCTACGTTGTGTTGGCTTTACTAGCCACTTGAATCGTCCCATCACTCGCCACTTGCAACCTAATACTTTCCACTTGTTCAAGTTTAGTCCCAGAATGAGATATATATCTCTATCTCACAGGATGATATATATTTAAAAATTAAATGTGTGAAAAGTAATGTTAGCATTAGTTTACCAGTGTTTACTAGCATCAAAATGAAAAGCAAATTTATAAATATATCATATAGTTTTGCCTATTCGCCTCGAGAAGAGGCCAAATAGGATGGCGAAAAAAATTTAGCTTAAAAGCTTTGCTTATTCGTGACTTATCTCATAGGATGATATATATTTAAAAATTAAATGTGTGAAAAGTAATGTTAGCATTAGTTTACGAGTGTTTACTAGCATCAAAATGAAAAGCAAATTTATAAATATATCATATAGTTTTGCCTATTCCCCTCGAGAAGAGGCCAAATAGGATGGCGAAAAAAATTTAGCTTAAAAGCTTTGCTTATTCGTGACTCTTCGTGATAATAAGAAGTTGAACTAATAATAACTCCACCAATTTTGATTGTTATAGACCGACTAATAAAGATTATTAAGTACTAGTTTAGATGATAATATGCATTTGAAAACAAAATGTTTTTAAGATTGAACACTTTGTAGTGTTTGATATGACGAATAGAAATAAGGAAAATAAAGATTATTAAATGACATACATTTGAGAAGAAAATTTTAATTTAGACATTCCTGTACTATCTAAATCACTCAAAAAGACATTTACATTTGCTACATAAAAATAGATGAAAGAGAAAAAAATATATAGATTCAAAAATACCATAAAGACAATAAGGAAAATGATTCCAACATATATTTATAAGGAAAGGGAATATCATATTTTAAAAGGAAAGAGAATATATGATATTTTAATAAAAAGGTATAGAGGTGGTAATTAAACATTTAGCGAAATAAACTTGATTTTAAATATTTAATCACTAAAATGGTCAAATGTGGCTGTCTCTTGCATGCATTGCGAAGATATATTCAAGCAAGCTATATGAAAGGGATTTCTTCCAAAATGGTGAATTAACAGAGTGATACTTAATCATAAATGTAGTGATTTAAATAATGTGAGAAATTATAGAATTTACATGAGTGAGAGCCTCTTTTCCACGCTATTTGACATCACTTTAAAAGGAAACCCAAATAAAAGTAACAGTATTTATGTTTTCTTCGAATATATTTATGAAGGGAGAATGTACAAAATTTGGCTGGGTTAAGAAAAACTATATGTTGTTTCTCCAAAGTTCCACAAATAATAAGAAACTTTCAATGCTTCCATTTTTTTTAAGGTTATTTGGGTGTTTTTATTCTCAATTCAAAATATATTGCCGCAAGTAATACTATGTTTCGGGGATTTAAACTACAACATTTTGTACCCATAATTTTTGGCTGGGTTAAGAAAAGCTATATGTTGTTTCCGCAAAGTTCCACAAATAATAAGAAACTTTCAAGGCTTCCATTTTTTTAAAGGTTATTTGGGTGTTTTTATTCTCAATTCAAAATATATTGCAGAAAGTAATACTTTGTTTCGGGGATTTAAACTACAACAATTTGTACCCATAATTTTTAATATTACTAATAAAACTTTTGAAATCATCATTTCAATTAAAAGATTATGATATTAATAAAAAAATTATATATATATATATATATATATATTATAGATTAAATTTAAAAATAAAAATAAAATTATATAAAAACATAATAAAAAATAATTAAAAAAAAATATGATATAAAATATATATCAAAAAGGTTTGACAGAGCTAGCCATCATAAATTCTTAAATTACTCATCCTTTTTGTAACTCCTTGATTGAACAAGGGAGCGACTGTCGTAGCGGTAGTCCTTGCTGGGGTGCCAAAAGCATGGCCTGGATATATTGAAAGAAGGAAATGTATTCTTGATTTATAGTAGGAGAGATCTATGACTCGAGAGGTTAGGTCTTAGCTCATGTATATTACGTGCTAAGTTCAGTGAGGTGAGAGGATACAGTGGGCTTAACTATTGTTTTATATTGTAGGCATGGGATGTGAACTGGGTTTCTGTAGGACCGGAAATTCGGTCTAGGTTGGGCCTAACTACTTCCAAGGACATATGCCATTAACATTTTTGAGCAGATACCAACCAGTCTATATAACCAAAACGTTGCATCACTAATGAAATAAGTGGTTAACAGAAGTGAAATGCATATACATTTGAAGGTACAGAGGTTAACGGTGCGAAAACGGTGCAGAGAAATCCTAAACAATGTTAAACTGCAAGATTGCGTAAGCCCAAGAAATTATTTGACATGACCATAACTATCAAATAAAGATGGACCTCAAAGGCTATCCAATTAATATGGACTTCAAAAGCTGTAGTAGTTCAGTGTTTTGGAACTGTAATGTATAGAGGTAAAGACAAACTGTAATGTATCAAGCTAAAGAGAGAGCTTTAAAAAAAAAGGCCTTTAAGAGATAGTTTATACTGTAAAACCAATCCAAATTTCAGACATAGTCTATAATTTCAAAGCAAAATAAAATCCTTTTCATGAAAAATGTAATAACATTTTATGTTATGGACTAATGCTACCATAAAATGGACTAATGCTAATCTAAATTAGAAATGTGCTTTGAATGGTTTAAGTCCCAATACATGGATCTCTCTCGCACTCAGCATCTAACCGTGGAACGCAACTTCAGTATTGATTGGCATACACTTGACATTGCAAACAAGGTGAAGCATGTGACCCTATGAATCAAACTTGCTTCCAAAAGGGAACCCGTCTTTGATAATAAAAATGTTTGGGTAGACACACAACCTAAGGATGTCATAGACTTCGGTGGTCAAGAAAGAACTATTCTCAAATTTGAATTGAAGTTTCAGCAGGAGCAGATGGCTAGTCTTTAGGAGCAGATTGCTAGTCTTCAATTAGAAAAGAAAGAATCTGCTCAGAGTATTTCTAGTCTTCAGGAGCATATTGCTAGTCCTCAGGAGCAGACTGCTAGTCTTGAGTCTAAACCCCGTAAAGATATTAAATTGCACCCTCAACAAAGGAAATTGTTTCAAGTTTGTTCTTTTCAGTTCCAAGGACATAACCAAGAATAGTTAATTGAAATAAGGAAATGTATTCTTGATTTGTGGTAGGAGATATCTATGACTTGAGAGATTACGTCTTAGCTCATGTATATTATGAGCTGAGTTCGGTGAGGTGAGCAGGATACAATGGGCTTAACTATTGTTTTATATTGTAGGTATGGGACATGAACTGGGCTTTTGTAGGACCAGGAATTTTGTCTAGGTTGGGCCTAACTACTTCCAAGGACATATGCCATTAATATTTTTGAGCAGATACCAAGAAGTCTATATATGGAAAACATTGGATCACTAATGAAATTAGTAGTTAATAGAAGTGAAATGCATATACATTTGAAGGTACAGAGGTTAACGATGCGAAAACAGTGCAGATAAATCCTAAACAATGTTAAACCTCAAGATTGTGTAAGCCCAAGAAATTCTTTGACACGACCATAGTTATCAAATAAACATGGACCTCAAAGGCTATCCAATTAAACTGGACTTCAAAAGCTATAGCAGTTCAGTGCTTTGGAACTGCAATGTATAAAGGTAAAGACAAACTGTAATTTATCAAGCTAAAGAGAGAGCTTTTAAAAAAAAGACCTTTAAGACATAGTTTATACTGTAAAACCAATCCAAATTTCAAACATAGTCTATAATTTCAAAGCAATCTAAAATCCTTTTCATGAAAAATGTAATAACATTTTATGTTATGGACTAATGCTAACGTAAAATGGACTAATGCTAATCTAAAATAGAAATGTGCATATGAACTACGCAATAAGGCTTGAAATTTTTGTAGCGAATAATCTTTGAAAGAGATGGTATTTAGATATAATTTATATTTGTACTTATGGAGACTTTTGGTTTAATAAAATGCAATTGTTTAGATATGTCTTTCACAATATCAGGAGGTAGTGAACTTTCTCCATCTCCGACACTAGAAAATAGTATAACTAGTCCATGTAGTAGAAGCAAAAGTAGATTTAGAGTAGCATTAAGTGTTACATATCACAAAAATATATTATTGCTTCTTCCATATAGAAATGATGCTCCATGAGATCTGAATATAGTTGAATTGTTCTTTGTTCTAGGGCATGTTGTGCTTATGAGTTGATGAGAGAGCTTTTATTCCAGGCAATGTAGCTGTTATACAATCACACTAAAATGTGTCAGTGGCAGATGCATAGTGCAAGACATATACAATGAACATGTATGACTTGCCTTAATTTGAGATAGAGACAATTATTTTGAAAGAAAACGTACCTGAAGATCGAATTGTTCATTTGCAAGACAAAATTCTCTTTCTGATGTTGACATATTAATTATCTTTCTAATGTTGACATATTAATTCTCTTTCTAATGTTGACATATTGATAAAGAAGGAAAACAGATGTAGCAGACCTGAATTGTACAAAAGTGAATTTTAACATCAGTATAGATGCAAATATCAAAAGAAAACATAATTTAATTCTAGAGACAGATTAGAAGACATACCATAGTTGAACAGTGCAAGTCAAATAGTACAATTGTAGAAGCTTTCTCAAAAAGCTTAAAAGTTTCAAAGACATCTACCAATTGGTAGAGCCGTCAAATAGAGGGTGTTTCTATTTTAGAAGTTGGGAGATGAAAAAGCTTTCTTGAAAAGCTGGTCCAGAGACATCTACCAATTGGTAGAGTTGTCAAATTGGGGGTTGTTCTTGATAAATGACTATTTTTTTAGATCAGATTTGCAAATTTGCAGAACTCGATATGCAAATTGACAAAAATTTGGAATGTCAGCAATCTATTCATGAATCATGTATGTGACACAAAAATCAAATCACGAATTAAATGAATTATCTGACATCAGAGGCAAATCGCAAATAAAATCCTGGTGTTAGATTGCAAAAGTTTCATTAGTTGCCAATTATAAATGACTAGATTAGATGTTTTTTCAAAGTTACAACTACTTTCACTAACTTTCATCTACCCAATTAACTGCTTGGATAAACAATAAAGGACATCGATTATTAGGTTTAGTAGTTGATTCCAATACGTTCCGACTTCTCGGTTCTGTTGTAGTTAACAATTTATTCTATGGAAAATTTTAGAGTGTAAGATATAGTAGTGACTTTCAGTCAGGTTTAGCGGTTCAGTCCAATAGGCTTCAACTTCTTGGTTCTATTGTAGTAAGCAATCTCATCCATGGTTTTTCTAGTCTGGCCATTGTTAAGTTGATTGTGACATAAGATCAATTAGAAATTGCAATGGTAACCTTCAAGGAAATATTCATTACAGTAATGGCAAATTTTGCAGCAGCATAAACTACACTAAATGCAACAGTTCAGCCTTGCAATTGTTAAGTTGATTGTAATATAATATCAATAAGAAGTTGCAGTGAACAATATCATATGATTAATAGTTGGATAGGCATTATTTCTCTTAATGGGCTTCAAGGCAATATTCGTTACAATAATGACAAATTTTGCACCAGCATAAACTACACCAAATCCAATAGTAATAGCATCCCCAGCCTACAAAGTCTTTAGCTAATTCTACATGATTTTCTGGTAGTTTTGGCCCCCATGTGCAATGCATGATAGATTTACTTGTGTTAAGGTAAAAGCTGATGACTATGTAGAAATTTCCTCTGGATTTATATTACCTGGCATGGATGTTGTAGAGGCAAAAGCATTGGATGAATAGTCTAATCGCTGAGGACTTGTCGTACATTCGTATGCTCCCCACGATTGATAGTTGGGGAACAGGAGTTGGGGTTCCTGTTCAAGATGTTGTTGTTAGTGGTTGTTTCTTGGTTTCCTTTTCCTTTGTGCTTCAACTTTTAAGATGTCCATAATCAGAACAGTCATGAGAACAAGTGCTAAAAGAAACAATGCTGCTAGTTGAGTAAGTTCGGTTATGCTAATGGATACCATATAGCTTGTTACTACATTGATAAAAAACCGGTATTCAGATTGATGCTATGTTATATGAAGAAGAGAGATGCATGTCAATATATAGGTGCAGTAAGAAGTTATGTCTTCCAGGGAAGTGAGGAGTTGGACATTGTTTTTGCCAATTTATAGAAAAGTTCAAGGTGTTTGCAAGCTGGCTTTAAGTGTGAATGGAACTGAGTTTTTGGGAATATTTAACGACAAGAAAGAAGCAATTAGTTGAAAAGATTGAAAAAGTATGAAAGACAGTGGGTAATGTATGTCAGTGCCTGCAGAATTTAAGCATCTCAAGCACATTATATGAAATATAGAGACTCTAGAGACATCAGATTTGCAAGTCTGCATTTGCAAAAAAGTGAAGCAACAAAACTACACTTTAACTTGTAAGTAAAGAAACATTCATCAGTTTGCAAGCTCTTCCTAAAGCAAGAGAGTTTTCATAGATGTTTGTACCCAGTTGCCTTTGACAGTTATCATCCCACCTCTGTTCCAGTTTGCATAAAGTGAACTTTTCCTCGAAGCTACCCTACCGAGGAATTGTAAAGAGGGACAGTCCGAGAATTGTAAAGAAGGATAGTCCAGCAAGTTAGTTTGCATAAATTTTTGTCCCCGTTGCCTTTGGTACCTATTTTCCCACCTCTGTTTCAGTTTTCATAAATGTTTGTTCTCCGTTGGATTTGATAGTTATGCTCCCACCTCTATTTCTATCTTTGTGATAGACTACCTCCCATCAAACTACAAACGGGACAAGGAAGGGAGAGATGAGATATGAACTCAAGAAAGACGACAATGTAGTAAAAAGAATATGAACAAAGCTTGATGGGGTTCGCCTCTTTAGGTTTCCCTTTGTGGAACCTATAATCTGGCGTCATGTGTGCTCCCAAGTCTACTAGCAAAACATATACATTTACCATTACAGGGTATCCATCTTGATGATGACTTCCACGATAATGAGAAATAGAAATTAATCTTTCAGTGAATGCTCGGTTTACCCTATGAAATTGCCAACAAACAACATGATCCTGACTCGTTTCTGGTTAAATTTGGTTAATCTGAGACTTAGTTCACTCATTGACCTTTATATTATCATTTAATAATTAACTGATAACAAACATGAGTTGGTCCTTTAAGTGCTATTCCTGAGATTACGGGTGGAGTAGTCTTTGTTGGATTATTGGGAAGATTAATTTCACAAATGCAAGGGGCACATGTTGAGTGAATTCATGAACTTGCTAGTCTCAAAGCCAATGCACTAAGCAAAGGTAGAAGGATCCATTAGAAAAAAAATTGTTCTTGTATAACAAAATTTTACCAAATTGTGTACTTTTATAAGAATGTGAAAATATATTCTTCTAGAAAGAAGGGAACTGAACACGGACAGTAAACTTTGGATGAATGGGAAAATTTTTTCCATACTAATTACAAGAAACAATCCTGCTTTTAAACTAAGATCTTTATTAACCATAAAACTGGAGAAAATAACTCAAAGAGAAAAATAACTTCAATATATTACCCAAAGGCCAGTTTTTTTGTGATTTCAAGTACACTGATTTGCAGTAATTTGCTGCTGACAAATTTGCAATCAATGACCTGAACATTACAAGGTTAGTATTTGAGCAAGTCAAGACAGAAACACTTAATGAGAAAATCTAATAATGCAACGAATAATATGCATAGGCCAAAAGAAACTCAGACATCTGGGGTGTCAATGATAAAAGATTTGGTACAATACAATAACACATTGTTAAGATACCTTTCCAGTCCTCACCTTTCACCGCAACCACAAGAACACCACGTGGACCAGTTGGTTCTCATAATAATGCACTTGTATGAAACACAAAATAGAGTTTCTCATATCAATATTCTTTTTTAAGGCAAAACAGAGTACTCATGTAAATATTGGCCAAATGAAAGTCAAAAGAAATAAAAATGAACAACACCCTAGATAATGGGAGTTACATGGACTCTAGCAGCCTTTGAATTTCTCTTCATTTATACCCCTAAGCTTGTCCTGACCAATAACACCGAATGTCCCATGTTGCACTGCGAATCGATCCTCTAACCCTGTCTTCACAAAGCCTCGCACAGAAGAAAGGAAATGACAGTTAGCCATATGATCTCGTTCATGAAGAAAACAAAACAGTTTAAGTTAATTGCAATGGTGAGGCCAAGGAATTACCATACCCCCATTGAGAGAGGGCTAAGATCAAGCCCCATTACATCAGAGATAAAAATGGAGAACGATTAGCAGACTTACAAAGTAAGGGTTGCACGAATGCTCTAAGTTATCAATAGTGAGCAATTATTGAATCACTGATTGCACAATAAACTATTTCGCGGATGCAATAATCTATTGGAATTATGATTTTCCCATCCAACTAGATTTGAATATTTGAATCAATTACACTGTTGATGCAAACACAGATCTAAACATTGAAACCCAAATAAATTTCTGTCATGATATGCCAATAGTGTGTCCACTGACTTAGGTAGAGGGCAGTAATTTCTGATAGCATAGAACTCTTGAGTTCATGAGTTATAATTTCCCATAAAATGAAGATAATAAATTATAAGATGAAAAATAAACATCATGAAGTAAATGGCAATACTAGCAGTAAGAATCAGTTCAAACATGTGGAATTGTTGGAATCTCAACAAGGGAAAATATCGCAGGAAATGAGAGATACTTGGAAGAATAGAGGAAAAATCCCAATTGGAAAATTTATGAAAAAAAAAAGATTAATAAACACACATTGAACAGAAAATAAAGACAGTTCTACAAGGATGAAAATGTACTAATTGCTACTGTACATGCACATACCAACATAATCATGACTATATTTTGGGAATAGTTGGATTGCTTGAAGAAAAAGAAGATCAGTCCCTTGAAAAGAGAAGACGAAAGAACATTACCATTTCATAATGGTTTCCATTCTCTATAACTGGAAATTAGGGGAAGTACACCACAAGGATACATACCCAAATTAAAGTCTTCATTTCCATTTTTGTTCTCCCTTTTATGATCCATCTCAAGCTCAACCAATGCCTTCCTTCCTATCAACATTTCTCAGGTAAAATATTTGGTATAAGCAGTCTCCAAATTATTTGTACGAGCATTTTTATATGTCCTTTATAAATCTACCACATGAAATTTTAAAATTTTCCGATAAGAAGCAGCAAAAGCAGGTTTCTTGCATACCATCTACAAGTTCAGATATCTTTTGCAACAGTAAAATGGTCGCAGATAGTTGCTCAGTGTTGTACTAAAGGCGAGAATGAAAAATATTTTTTGATGCCTCAACAATGATCCCTTCACATATACAGATAAAATCTACACCATAAAATAATTATATCACTAAAATAGCCCTCAAATGTTAAGATGTCTTAAGGAATCTATCTGTGTCTGCTTCTGATCCTAGCATGTAATGGTCACCTTTAATCTACAGAAGTACTATTAACTTTGGTAAATCTCTCTCCTTTTGTAACAAGGCTCTACAATGCAATATGAAATATTGTTACATTTAGATGTCATTTCATCATTGTAAAACGTTAGTGATAAAATGAAATTAGATGACATTTCATCATTGTAAAATCGCAGTGACAAAATAAAACATACATCACCTCTGTGTATCATTTAGCAACAAACAAAGAACTTCACTGGAAGCCTAGATTTCACATATGATATATAGCTAGATTATTTGAAAAACAATATCTAAAATGAATTATAGGGTATGGTGACTTTGGGTCAATTTCTATATTCAGAGGCAAGACAATGAACACAGATTTTCAAAAAAGTAAAGATGAGTTTTCACAAATTCGGAATTTGCTAGAGAAGGGCCAGTAATGCAGCTAATTTTATGTAAAAAACAATGCCTTAAGCACGGTCTACTAGCAAAAGACGTATGTTTACCATTACAGGGTATCCATCTCAATGATGAATTCCACGATCATGAGAAATAGAAATTAATCTTTCAATGAATGCTCGGTTTACCCTATGAAATTGCCAACAAACAACATGATCCTAACTCATTTCTGGTTAAATTTGGTTAATATGAGAATTATTTCACTCATTGACCTTTATATTATCATTAATAACTAATTGATAACAAACCTGAGTGGGATCTTTAAGTGTAATTCCTGAGATTTCGGGCGGAGTAGTCTTTGTCAGATTATTGGGAAGCTTAATTTCACAAATGCAAGGGGCACGTGTTGAGTGAATTCATGAACTTGTTGGTCTCAAAGCCAATGCACTGAGCAAAGGTAGAAGGATCCATTAGGAAAAAAATTATTCTTGTATAACAAAATATTACCAAATTGTGTACTTTTATAAGAATGTGAAAGTATTTTCTTCTAGAAAGAAGGGAACTGAACACAGACAATAAACTTTGGATGACTGGGAAGCAATTTTACATAGTAATTACAAGCAACAATCCTTCTTTTAAACTGAGATGTTTATTAAGCATAAAACTGGATAAAATAACTCAAAGAGAAAAATAACATCAATATATTACCCAAAGGCCAGTGTTTTTGTGATTTCAGGTACACAGGTTTGCAGTAATTTGCTGCTGACAAATTTAGAGTCAACGACCTGAACATTACAAGGTTAGTATTTGAGCAAGTCAAGATAGAAACACTTAATGAGAAACTCTAATAATGCAACGAATAGTATGCATAGGCCAAAAGAAACTCAGACATCTGGGGTGTTAGTGATAAAAGAACTAGTACAATACAATAACACATTGTTAAGAGACCTTTTCAGTCCTCACCTTTCACTGCAACCACAAGAACACCACATGGACCAGTTGGTTCTCATAATAATGCACTTGTATGAAACACAAAACAAAGTTTCTCATATTAATGTTTTTTTTTAGGAAAAACAGAATATTGATGTAAATATTGGCCAAAAGAAAGTAAAAAGAAATAGAAATGAACAACATCGAAGATAATGGGGGTTACACGGACTCTAGTAGCCGTTGAATTTATCTTCATCTCTGCCCCTAAACTTGTCCTGACCAATAGCATCCAATGTACCTTGTCGCACAACGAATTGATCCTCCAACCCTGTCTTCACAAAGCCTCACACAGAAGAAAGGAAATGAAAATTAGCCATATGACCTCATTCATGAAGAAAAAAAAATAGTTTAAGTTAATTACAATGGTGAGGCCAAGGAATTCGCATACCCCCATCGAGAGAGGGCTAATATCAAGCCCCATTACGTTAGAGATAAAAATGGAGAACGATTAGCAGCCTTACAAAGTAATGGCTGCACGAACGCTCTAAGTTATAAACAGTGAGCAATTATTGAATCACTGATTGCACAATAAAATATTTCACTGATGCAATAATCTATTGGAATTATTGTTCGCCCATCCAACTATATTTTAATATTTGAATCAGTTACACTGTTGATGCAAATGTAGATCTTAACATGGAAAACCCAACTAAATTTTTGTCATGATATGCCAATAGCGTGTCCATTGACCTGGGTAGAGGGCAGTAATCTCTGATAGCATAGAACTCCTGAGTTCATGAGTTACAATTTCCAATAAAATGCAGATAATAAATTACATGATGAAAAATAAACATCATGAAGTAAATGGAAATACTAGCAATAAGAATCAGTTAATACAAGATAGGAAATCAGATATTCAAGAAATACGATAACATTACAAGGTTGCTTCTTACCTTAGATGGACATTTGCTATACATGTTATGAATGTAAACCATGATATGAAATCAAATATTCAAGAAATAAGATAACATTACAAAGTTTCTTCTCACTTCAGTTGGGGATACAATTGACTGTTGCAAATAAGGTTTTCTCCATGCATAGCTATAACAACTGCCCATGCATTGATACCTGCAGTCATAATATAATCAAAAGCCATTGGGATTGTACCATGAGTGGCATATCCTTGGAAATAAAAGAGAAGTATTCGTAGCATATATGATATCTACTTATTGCATACTAAGAAAGAATCAATGAATGCTCAAAACCAGAGTAATGAATTTGTAAAAATTTTGGGTAGAAGTAGGACAAAAATAGAAAAATTTCTTTTAGATAATCAGCAAAAATTATCGAACATTATGATAATCAAAAAATATTGTACAAGAGTATTGTGCCATAAGTACATTTTCTTGGTAAATGAGTGGAAACTGCAAGTTAAATAGTTCTATTAGAATAAGACCATAATATGAAGAAACATATTCATATGAATTCTTCATTTGCTGTGTACGTGAAGGCAGTTTATCGCATTAAACAACCTATTGGATTCCAATAGTTTCCATGTTGCTGGATTTTGTGATTTGTGTAACAAATAATTAGTTAAAATAAAATGATAATATTGTGAATTGAACAGAGGACATACCTGAAAGAAAATATGTTAAGGCATATGTTGATGTACCTTCCATTTGTCAGCCGACATGTAATAGTTCACTATCTTCATTCAGTGTGAACTGGATGTGAATTTTGAGGTCACGTAATATGTATACAGTAGTAGCTTTTTGTTCCAGATATGCTTCATACGACATTGGTTTTAAATCAGGAAGTAAGTCATGTAGTAAAGGTTGTCTGATAATGTAATGCACAATGATATTCATAATAGATTCTATTACAACATTTATACAATGCTTGTAGATGAAAGGGAAATTATTATTGCATTGTGAACAATAGATTGTTCCATTGGTTATCAGTATGGATGAACTGATTGGAGAGTTACAAACAGCACAAACAGGTTCAAAAGGAGTTGAATATGAATTTGCTGCCATCAGGATACCTTCAACCTGTTTATAAAATATTCAAATGTTAATGTACATTATTACATATGAAATACAAAGTTAGTAAAAAGATCATTATTGTTATACTTACAACATAGGTAGATGTAGTTAGTTTTCTGAGATTCTTTACTGCATCTGTGTTAAGTTCAGTTATGAATGTTGACTTTGTTGCTCTGAATATTTTTTCTTTTGTGTCTGTCCTTTTTGTTATATTCTTGAAAATAATTAGGGGGAACTCTCCTTTTTGCAATTGTTGTTCCATTGAAATAATATATTGTTCGTATGTGTCGAACAATTGCAATTGCAAGAGACAAATTACAATAATTATATAATGAAGTAATGCATGTTATCTATTGAAAATTATGAATAATTAATATGCAAACACATACTATTGCATTGTCATTTTCAGAATCTCCATCTTTGATATGGAGTATGTAATGCAATCCAACCTGTTTGGCAAGTGTAACGGCTGCATCGATTGTACCAATTGGGTACATTTCTTTTTTGTTTGCAAAATGCCTAATGGTTATATCTTGAATGAAACAATATTCTTTGCAAACCGCAGGCACAGTTTCTATGATACTTGACTCATTGAGTGAAATTATTTTGTCACAGTCATTATGATCTAAAACAATTTTAAGCAAAGTTATGAAATTTGTAATTAATATGCTATTGCCTTGCAAATTTTTTTGTTCATGTCACTCAACTAAATGTGGAGGTACAGTTAATGTTATAGTCATCATTCCTTTAGCATTTTTCAAATCGGCGTGTAATATTTGACGTGATTTGTTTACTTTATCAAGAAATGCGCTATACACAACCATTATGTCTCCAACAAATAGCTGTCCAATTCTACGACTATTCAGGTCTTCAATTGATACTTTAACCAGGAGTATCTATTTTTTCCTATAAAAATTTCTTAGTTAAATACTCCTATAAACATTTCTACAATGCTATGTTTTTTCTATAAATTCTAGAAGTATAAATAGATTACAATGTTGTATTTCATATGCATACCTTTTTAATGTATCATTTCGTAGATTTGTTGAATCAACTTTTGTTGTTTCTGTTTCACTTGCACTAAAAGAAGTAATTGCATATTTCAATATGATCTAGATATTATCGCATGTATTTTGCATAAGCAATGAATAAAAAGTTTATGATATCTAACCTATACATGTACTGTTGTTGCATTGTGTGGGAGGACTTACGACTAGTGCTTTCTTCACTCCTCCAACATTTTCTAATTTATATACATTTAATTATACATATGTAAAAACAGAATGCATATATAGTAAACATTAATATTATAAATACAAATTAGCATGTTTGTATAGTTATCATTAACATACCTTTTTAAAACAAGTGGTTGGCTTGCATTGTCTATTTCGCCTATTCTTGTTGCTATCCTGTTGCAATTACAGAATACGAACATATTTTGAGTTTGATTTTTCAAATACCAAAACATATGCCATGTTTAAAAATGATTTGTATCTAATTAGTTATACAAAATCTTCTTGTACATATATTGTTGCTATGTTGTTTGAAAGGACTGACTACTGGTGCTTTCTTCACTTCTCCAACATTTTCTAGTTTATATACATCTAATTATACATATGTAAAAACAGAATGCATACATAGTAAGCATTAATATTGTAAATACAAATTAGCATATTTGTATAGTTGTCATAGACATACCTTTTTAAAACAAGTGGTTTGCTTGCATTTTCTATTTCGCTTATGCTTTATATCTCTTCAGTCATTTCTATTTTATTGCAATTACAAAACAGGAACATATTTGAAGTTTGATTTTCCAAATACGGAAACATATGTCATGTTTAAAAATTATTTGTATCTAATTAGTTATACAAAATATTTAACTGCATCAATGTAAGTAATATGTGACAAGTAAAATTGAAATAAAATAAATGGTGGAGATGACTATGGGCATACTCTTTGGTAGGTTCTTGGTCAGCCTGTTCTTTGGTGTCGCCAAACAACTTTTGTTTTTCTTGACGTGTTTTCTCTTTTCCTTTTTAAAGAGTTATGATATGTTATAGAATAGTAGCATATAATTAGTTCAATTTAAAAAAACATTTAAAAGTAAAAAAGTGAACAAGAACATAAAAACCATATAAAAGAAAAGACAAGAAGAATATACTTTCTTGCTTCATGTTCCATGTTCATGTTCTTTTTTCTCATTCGTTTTGTTTAATTGAAAAGGGTTTTACTGGTACAATCTGCGTTCAAGAATATATGAAGTCATATCTATAAATTTACAATAGGGTGCTTGTTCTGCTTAGTTGGAAAGGCCTTCATTGGCACAATTTGCATTCAAGAATATATGAGGTCATATATGTAAATGTACAATACGATGCATAATATATATGGTATTATTATTTGGTTTATTACAGAGAGAATATGCTAATATGCTTTAGTAAAATAGAAATGGCAAAAACAATGACATATTTCAAAAGTATCAAAATTTGCAATTTTGTAAAGTGTTTCATGTGTATATCATAGCTGAAGGACAAGAGATATTGTATCATGATCAGACCAATATGTATCTAATATGAAAATTTTATATTTTATATTGTTAGATTTCCCAAACATGGTCAATGAGTGATTTATGCATGTTATTAGTTTTGTTAATAAGAAAATGAAGATTGTAGTTTTTCATGTAGATTTCTAGCTCTTGTTTTTTGATTGCAATGTACCATATCAATATTGAAGTCCCCCAATATAATTATTATATTGTTTATATCTAAGTGGCATAAATCTTTTGCAATGACATTCAAATTATTGTTCAAATTTGCATGTCGTGATGCATATATATTGAGTATTGCAATTTGTGATCCGTGAACTTTTATTTTTGCCAACAATGCTTCTACAAGTTGCTCTTCAAAATGGATATGTTCAAGAATAATGATATGCTTTTTTATCAGTATCATTAGTCCATGCTTGATGCAACTTGAGATGCAATTGGAATTTTTGAAGTACTCATTTTACATACACAATGACATATATGTTTCTTGTAAGCATAAGATATCAGATTGCATTGTGTCATAATCATTGCATATGTCATTAAGATGTGCATGGAGATTACAAGTGTTCAATGGAAGAATAGAGATGGATTGCAATGATTGTATTGATGAATAGTCATATTCTAATTGCCATTTTGTAGTGCTTTGCAAACATTGCATTTCACAATTTACTTTCTACTTAACCTTAAAATTATTGCTTCTAAGAGCATTAAGCAAATACAATGATTCTATGTTTCTGACACGTGATAGTGCTGTGTATAATAAGCCATGAACTTGTATTCCAGTAGGGTCGAATGCAAGCCTATCCAAGGTTAAGCCCTATGGTCCACGTATTGTGCACACACATGCAAGTTGAATTGGGAATTGTTTCCGTATCTTCAAATGAGCCATCTTTGGTGTGATAAGCATTGATTTTGATATTCATAATATTGGTGTCCAATTATGTGCTATGTTTGGAGTATACAAATAAGCCAGTTTTCTAGATTTTCGATGACCAATATTAGGGTCATGGAACTTAATCCATATAACATCGACCTTATCTATATGGGTATATGATTTAACTATTCCATATGCACCATTTACTAGTCTATCTAGTGCATTATAATTAAAAGCATACATTTCAACTAACATGTTCAACTTTATCACAAGTTGTGAAGGAAAATTAGTTGTATGTTGATGTCTTGGAAAATTGCCATTATTCTCCTCATTTTCATCAATTGAATTAATTAAAATTTCATTGCCATGCATGAGCATTAACATTGTCTTGTTATGCATTGCAACATCCTTGTTTTTGTAAAATAAATAGGGAAATGTTGAATCATTTGGTACAGGGCACATGCAAGTTGTATTAATATATGTTATATCATCAGATGTTTGACAATTTGTTCGCATTCTATTTAAAACTAATATGAATCTCTCATCTGTTTGTCACATAGTCATATGCAATTGGAAGAACTTGACATTATCCTTCCAGAAATCATGTGTTATTGTTTGATTCTTGATTCTTGGTTGTTCAAAAATAAGAGAGCCTTGTATAGGTTGTGCATGTTATGAATCACCACAAAATATGATGTCAATGTTTCCAAATTATTTGGTTTGGACATGTTTTATGTTTCTGAGTCTATTGTCAATAGAGTATAAGAACCGACTACCGATCATAGAGGCCTCATCTATGAAAGCTAGTTGCAATTCTTGATATAACTTTGATAAGTTGTCTAATACTTCTTTGTTAAGTGGCAACAATTGGGACTTGTCAAAAGGAATTAGTAATGTAGAATGGATTGTTGTTCCACCTACATTATATGCAAATTTTCCTGTATATGCTAATATTAGACCCTCTGGTTTCATTGGATCAATTGTCTTTTGTGAATCATAAATTCGTATAAGCATTTGGAAAATTGCTTTTGCTGTCAGTGTTTTGCCTACCCCTGCTCCACCTGTAATAAATAGGTAAATTGGTTCATTGAGGTTTTTTTTTTTTTTTATTCCAACGTCTTTTACAATTGCTTGTTTCTCTTTGTTCAACATTCTTCTGAGTTTGTAATACTCATTGTTCTCCATTAAAAATGGATGAGCAATTATTTGAAATCCAAGATTGATTTTTTTCTTCATCTCAATTTGTTTTGGAAATTGCAAGTCCGATTGCAAATCATATTCCTCATAATGGGAACTATTTTCTTGGTTTTGCATATTTATTTGATTGGTATTCAAAGAACTAATTTGTTCATTTGTTGCAGTCTCTAAATCACCCCATGTTGGATTGATGTTATATGTAAATTTAGCTTCATTGGTCTGAACTGTTTTTTCATGTAATGTATATGCAGATAGCCATGTAAGCAAGTCTTGTTTCAATGTATTTTCACTTTTTTCAAATGGCATATATAATAATAATTTCTCTCTACAAAAGTTTTCAACATCATTGTATTTTTTATATTTGACAAATCGTATAACATTTGGTTTTTTCCTTTTTGATATGTGTGTGCCATCTTTCTTGTAATTTGATACAAATTCTACAAGGCAGATTTTTCTAATGGAACTTGGGCATCTGATGTAGTAGTCAATAATGAAGTGGCACATCACATCCTCTGAATCATAAGGTTCTTGTTTCAAGAGAATAGGCAGTTTAAGCATAAATGTACGTTCATCAACTGGAGATGTGTTTATGAATATACATTCTCTTGAACTACAACTCAATGGCAATGAAAGTGCTATATGCACTACTTGTTGAGCTGACATTTGTTGGAGATTAAGTAATGTATTTCTGAGTTTACGAATCATTTTCATAGCATCAATTTCATTTTTCTCATGATCTTTGCGTATTCTTATAAATGCATTTGTCATAGACTTGTCAATTTTGGTCATATATGAACTACAATATGATGCTCCAGCATATGAATTTAGCACAAATTGTGCATCTGTATTTGCATTCCATAGAGTAGGCATAACCTTTGCAAAACTGTTATTCCAAATGTGAGAAGGTTTTCGTTTCAGGAAAATTATTGATTGCTTTATTGTATATTGCAATAGTTGTATGTACTCACTTTATATTAGTCCTATTTCTACCAAGAAATTGCCATGGGTTATTGAATCATTGTAGTTTGTTTTCTCCAAAAATGGAAAAAGTGATATTGATTTCTTTGTGAGTTTTTTATTTGGTACATTGGTTGGTTTGATGATCATTGTTGATTTCATTGGTGGCATGGGGAAATTGTATCTATAGTTTGAATTTTTTCGTTTCTTACAGCTTCTTGTATGGTGATGTTTATGCAATTTTGCAACATTTGGCTCCGAATGATCTGTATCACAAGTTATGTAATTGTCAAGAAACTTTTCAATTTCTAGATTGCCTTGTTTTCTATCTATTGGAGCATTTTCTATCCATAATAGTCCATGTTCATGTTCGGTTCCAGTATTTGGAAATTCTGTTATGAAATAGTAATTAGATATTTTTCCAAAGAATGTAGCATCATGACATATCATTTGCTTTACAACACTACTTCTAAGTCTATAGTATTGGCTACATGTGACTGGATATTTTCTTATAAGGTAATCAATGTCATTATCTTCTAATGTATCAGTATCATTTTTACTTGCTTTATTTCTAAACAATGTGACCAGTGTACCTACTAATGGTTTCCATCGATGTTATGCACTTGTAAATGTCAGAAACAAAGTTGAAGGTCCCAATTGTCGTATCATTGCAAATATGTTTTTCTTAATTTGTTCCAAATGAACAGAAGATATGCAAATGTTCCTAAAATCTGTGTATCGAATATCAGGTTTCAATAATTTTTCCACATTTGCTTCATACTTGACATCTCTTGCTAATATTTTTCTCCCTCTTAGTTGTCCTTTTCTTATTCGTACCCATATGCAGGAAAGCACTTTATCAATAATTATTCGCATTGTCTTGAAAAACAAATTTGTTGTATGATATGAGAAGTCACCACTTGCTTGTAACAATTCCCATTATACAATTTTTTGGTAGCTAAACCTATTTGTGATTTCATCGTCATGCGCATCACCATATAATAATGTTGGAAAGTTCATTTCTTCTGCATATTTGTCCTTGAAAATCCCTAGTGGTCATTGTCCTTCAGTAGGTGCAAGTTCAATAATCTTGTCTTGCAAATCATAGATGCGTTGTGACTCTATTAATCCATGTACCAATGTTTCAGTGGGTGCCTCATTATTTGCATCACTGTTTGTATCACTTTCGTTGTCACTGTTTGCATTTTGTACGATTTATTCATTATTTTCTTGTAAAACATGGGTCCAATTCTCATTTATACAAATGTTCTCAGCCTTATATAGACTTCTAGAACATAGTTCGTTCAATGCTTTCATGACAATAATTGGACGTACTTTACCTGTTCGGTATGCATTTTTGTATTGCAATCGTCTTTTCAATGCAACTGCAATTATCATTGTATCACTTAGATGTTGTGGCAATTCTTTTTGCACAACATCCATATGAATTGGTACATTGATAATTGATCCTGTTAGGCCAATCTATGATCACTTATATCCCCATTGTCTGATTTGTGCAAATGAAATTCTTAGTGACACAAGTCTTTCTTCTAAATCTGAAAGTATATTTACTGTTGGTAATGGAATGTTACATCTTATTTGTTCAGGTGTTGCAAATTGTGGAAACTTTCCATTTTGGAGTGCTCTTTTGCAAGCAACACATATGTTGTCATCGTTGAAGGTCCTATTGTTCAATGTCAAATTCATATGCTTTTCTTGTAATTCTCTAGTGAAGCATGTGATATTTTTTGCAAAATGCAATCTGGTACAAACTACACATGTATTCCTAGGCATGTCTTGGACTTGTTTCATATAAATGTATTTTGCATCTTTCTTTCTTGGATGGATTTGTTTCCTTATTGTAGTTTTCTTATTGTTTTCGATGTTGCACAATATTTGTTTTAATCCAAAAAATGTCATTCTTGTCTTCTTATTAGAAGATGCTTTTTTATATGAAATTTGAATAGTTCCATCATGAGCATGTCTGGTTGTTTTGAAATCATTATTAGATATTTCATTGCATCTACTTCTTGTACGCATGAATTGTTTTATTTTGTGATAACTAAGCCTTGGAAATTTAGTCAGAGTCATTTGTTGTGAATCATATGCTATCTCAGATTCAATGTTGTTGTCCAAATGTATCTGTGAAAGAGAATTTTTTGCTTCTAGTAGATGCCTATTTGGCAATATGTTATCATTGTTGCATATGTCATTGCATTTGCCTCTTGTATGTATGAATTGCTTCATTTGGTGATAAGTAAGCTTATGACACTTGGTCAATTATTGTAAATGAGATGCTATTTCAAATTCAATGTTGTTATTTAGATGTATGTGAGAAGTAGATTGTTGATTTTCTAGTACATGCTTATGACAAAAGATGTTATCATTGTTATGTACATCACTGCATTTGATTTTTGTACGTATGAATTGCTTCTTTCTGTGATAATTAAGCCTACAATGCTTAGTTGGTCGCATTTGTTCTAAATTAGATGCTATCTCAAATTCAATATTATTGTTAAAATGTACTTGAGATATACATTGTTGTTTTTCTAGTATATGCTTATGACGCAATTGATTACAATCCTCTTTTGCTTCCATGTACACTTGTTGAGAATTGCGATCATATTGTTTTTGTATCATTGCGTGGTAGTGAATATGTAATGTATCTATTTTGAATGACATGATGTTAACAAGACGATTGCATCTCGAATGAGCAGAACTGTAACTGACAAAGTTATTAGCAACAGAGGACCATAGTTGGATGTTCACTTTGAATATGACAGATATCCATTGCAAACAGAATGGTCCACCCTCTACTTGCCCTTTCTCATATGGCATTACCATATTTATGAGATATTGTTGCCAGTTGTTATTCATTGCATAGTGTATCACATCAACTATTAGGTATTGTTCTAAACAATGCAATGCTTGTTGATTCTTATGCATAAGTGCATTGCAAAAAGATTGGACAATGTAAAGTTTCAAACACTGTGCATCGAATTCTGTTGCTACTAAATAGCAAATTGCATTAAAGAGACTGTCACCGCAATTAGATGTCATTTGTTTTGCCATTGTTAATTCATTTAAAAGCATATGATGTGCAATATGCATCCAATGGCTTTGAATATCTTTGCAAATAGATGACAGGTAGATTTTAGATTGTTTAGAAATGCATATTGGGAACTTTTGGTAAAGCAATGGTTCATAATGACCACTAATAGGATTTGCATCATGGAACAGGAGGCAATATGCAATTGTATTTTCATGTTGATTAAAAAGAAAATATCTTGTTTTCCTTGTTAATGACCCAACTCCAATTGATATATTTAGCCATTTAGCTAACCAACGTATGCAAAAGGTATCCCCCCATAGCCCTTGTTCAGATTCCTTTATATTTGTAGATGTAAAACAATGCATTTTATGAAGATATGTACCAACATCATTAATTCCATGTAACTCGTATAGGAAGTCAGATGCTAGTTCATATTCATATGACTCTATTGCTTCAACATCATTATTGTTTAAGAAAAAAAGAAAATGCTCTATTAACCCATTTCGTAGTTGATTTGAAGTACAACGAAAATGTAGAAGCACTTTGAATGAGTCAAACAGACAATCGCCTACAGTATATGAAAATGCATCTAGTCTAAAGAGACCATTTCTTTTTAATACATAATTAATGTTGTCAGGCACAATGCATTGTAATCTAAATTTGTAACTGTCAACATCTATTATTTCTTCCATCATTTCCAATTTCTTACCAAATTTTCCTTGTGCAATTGTCTTCGCCGAAACTCAATTACTTTAGAAATTTTTTCTATTGCTCTTATCTACAGATTTGCAAAAAAAAACTAATGAGATGAACAAAAACTGAAGATGATTGTTTCCAACAAAATAGATATATTAAAACAATAGGCTCTTGCCTTATGTTGCCAAACAAATATCAAATTCTAATAACAAGTCATTTTTAGAACTGACAAAGGAATTGAAAATGAAAAAATTGCTTTGGAAAGCAATATAACTTGATAAAGAAAGCAGTGGAAAGACATAATGAAAATAGAAAGTAGTGCTTATCTGTATAACAAAATGAATGCATTAGAAATGCTTAGAAAAACTTGAAGAAGGGAAAAACAAATTGTTAACATATTTATGTGACCTTGAAAATGATAGAGTTGCTTAAGAATGCTCCCCCTCACTCCACAATAGTCAAAGAGGTCAATCAATATCGTAATGAAGATACACAATGTTATGAAACTAGCTCAAGAAAAGATAGAAAAGATAAATCCACGCCTTAGAATTCAGCCTCTTCGAGGGGGCAACCTCCTTCACATTACATAAATGAACAATTCTTGGATGATACAAATGACAAAACCTCCTTTCTATATATAGGAGTCTAAGGAGTCACCATGTAATCCAGCCGACCTAACAATAATAATATAAAGCCACAAAAATAACAATAGAGGGATTCTATGGGGCACAGAAATAACAATATGGGGGTAATAGGGGCACAACAATATAAATAAGGGGTATAACTACAATAGTAATGGGGTAATCACTAGTATTATAGGGACCCAACATGCCCCTCTCCTTCAAAAAAAGTGTTGTCCTCAACGCTTGAGTAGTTCTGGATACTTTTGCATAAAATTCTCATCCTCCCATGTGGAATCTTCAGCGGATAAGTTCTTCCACTTGATAAGATACTCTGAAATTGATCGATTTCGTAGCTGTCGAGTTCTTGTTTCTGTGACTGCTTCTGGTTCCAATATAATTTTTCCTTCCTCATCAAGTTCTTGCAATATTGTTTGAATTGGAAGCTTGTCACCTATAACCTTCTTTAAACATGAAACATGGAAAACTGGGTGCAATCGAGAAGCTGCAGGAAGCTCCAATTTGTATGCCATAGTACCAATCTTTTGCAACACCTTGTATGGACCATAATACTTTGGTGATAATTTATTATCCTTCTTAGCTTGCTTTAGGGACATTTGCTTATATGGTTGTAGCCGTAGGAATACCCAATCACCTACATCAAAACTTCTTTCACTGCGATGTTGATCTGCCTGTTGTTTCATTCTATTTTGTGCCAACACGAGGTTATCCTTTAAGAGTTGGAGGACTTGTTGTTGATGTTCGATGTGATGTTCCACTGCCTGAACCTTAGAATTTTCTCTTAAATATGATGTGATGGATGGTGGTTGATACCCATAAAGTGCCATAAATGGGGTCATTTTTGTTGCTGTATGGAAGGAAGTGTTATACCACCATTCAGCCAGAGGCAACCATTTGACCCATTGTGTCTGTTTATCAGATACAAAGCAACGAAGATATCCTTCCAAACATTTGTTTACTATCTCAGTTTGCCCATCAGATTGAGGATGATAAGATGAGCTATGAGCTAACTGAGTACCAAGACAAGAAAATAATTCTGTCCAAAAATTTCCAGTGAAAATGGGATCTCTGTCACTTACAATAATCTTTGGGTTTCCATGTAGCTTTTGAACTGTTTCCATAAATGCAGTAGAAACTGTACTGGCTTTAAATGGATGTGATAATGCACAAAAGTGTGCATACTTGGTAAGTCTGTCAACTACCACCATGATGACACTCTTTCCCTCAGACTTGGGTAAACCTGTGATAAAATCCATTGAAACCTCCTCCCAACGTTGGCTTGGAATGGATAAAGGTTGTAATAGACCCGGTGTCTTAATTGTTTCAACTTTATTTTGTTGGCAAACCAAACATTCTGCCACAAACTTTTGAATATCTGATTTAAGGCCATCCCAAAAAAATTCCTTCTTAACCCTGTGGTAAGTTTTTAAAAATCCTGAGTGCCCTCCTAAGGGAGAAGTGTGCAATTCCATAAGAATCTTTTGTTTTAGCTGGGAATTCTTACAGAGGTATAAGCGATCTTTGTACCATAACGAATCATTTTTCCAGCTAAATGTATCAGAAGTACTGGAATCTTGTTGTAGCTTTCGAATAAGTGCCCACACTTCTTCGTCATTCTTCCATTCCTCCCTTGCTTCGTTTATCCAATCTGGTTGGATAATAGAAATGGCACACAACAATGCTTCCACATCCTCATCCTTTCTTGAGAGTGCATCTGCCACCACATTTTGCTTCCCTTTTTTGTAGATGATTTCAAAGTCATAACCCAACATCTTTGTGACCCACTTTTGTTGCTCTTCAGAGGATAATCTTTGTTCTAAAAAGTATTTAAGGCTATCATGATCCGTTTTTACCTTGAAGTGTCTTCCCATTAGGTAGGGTCGCCATTTCTTAAGTGCATGGAGTATTGCCAACATTTCCTTCTCATAAATAGCTTTGCTTAAAAACTTTCCCTTGATTGGACGACTTTCAAAAGCAATGGGTCTTTCATCTTGCATTAGAACATCACCAATTCCATTTCCTGAAGCATCACATTCCACAATAAAGGTTTTTGTGAAGTCCGGTGTAGCTAAGACCGGTGCTTGGCACATTGCCTCTTTAAGATTTTCAAAGGCCTTTGTTGCTTCCGGAGTCCATGAAAATGAATCTTTCTTCAATAATGTTGTTAGAGGTGCTGCTATTCTCCCATAATTCTTAACAAACTTGCGATAATACCCTGTCAACCCAAGAAATCCTCGCAGATGCTTTATGGATGTGGGGATTTTCCATTCCTTAATGGCTTTAATTTTGCTAGGGTCTACCTTAACTCCTTCATGAGATACAATATGACCCAAATATTCCACCTCCTGGACTCCAAAGAAACATTTGGATCTTTTTGCATATAATTGTTTCTCCTCCAATAGTTGTAGCACCCTGTCAACATGTTCAACATGATCCTTCCAAGACTTGCTGTAGATTAGTATATCATCAAAAAATACTAACACAAATTTTCTAAGGAATGGTTTGAAAATTGAATTCATCAAACCTTGAAATGTTGAAGGTGCATTGGTAAGGCCAAAAGGCATGACCAAAAATTCATAATGACCCTCATGAGTTCTAAATGCCATTTTTGGAATGTCTTCAATCTTCATTCTGATTTGATGATATCCCGAACGAAGATCCAACTTGGTGAAGTAAATTGATCCATGCAATTCATCTAGTAATTCATCAATAACAGGAATGGGGAACTTATCTTTAATAGTGAGCTTGTTGAGCTCCCTATAATCTGGACACATGCGCCATGATCCATCCTTCTTGTGCACCAATACTACTGGAGCTGAGAAAGAACTTTGACTCGGTTGAATTATACCAGCCTCTAGCATTTCTGCAACCATACGTTCAATTTCACTTTTTTGGACATAGGGATATCTGTACGGCCTGATGTTTGGAGGAACACTTCCTGGAATCAGATGAATAGCATGATCATGATCACGCATAGGTGGGAGACCCTTGGGAGTCTCAAATACCTTGGAATGATTGTCCAAGACTTTTTGGAGATCTGGAGAAATAGATGATTCCAATGTGGAAACATCTAGCGAGCATAATTGTGCAATTACACCTCTTTGCTCCTTTTTTAGAAGCTTTGTCATACCATGAGAGCTGATTATCTTTCCTGGTTTCCCTGCAATACCCCTTAATTCAACTTCCTTTCCTTCCGAAGAAAATTTGATGAAAAGTTCTTGAAAATTAAAAGCTATTGTACCCAAGGATTGTAGCCATTGGACTCCTAGTACAACATCCGCACCTCCCATTGGAATGGAAAGCATTGGGCTAGTCAATACATATTCTCCCATGGATAGCTTGATATTATGGCACTTTCTAGAGCAATTTATTGTTCCTCCATTTGCAATCATCACTTGACACTCTGGTGCTGGATATAGGAAGCAATTCAATTCTTTTGCTACCCTACAATGAATAAAATTGTGGGTGCTTCCTGAATCAATCAACACTATTTCCTTTTTTTTCTTGATTTGCCCTTCTATCTTGATGGTTTGAGGAGTGGTAATTCCCGCCAATGCTTCCTAGTTGCCATAATTTTGCTTTCCATTTTTCTTGCTAATCTGAATGCCTTCTCTAATGAATCAGGTTCCCAAAGGCGCACATCATGTTGGATATTATCCTTTAAAGACCCTATGAACACATCAATCCTATGCTCCTCTGGAATATCTTTTACCCTTATGTTCAATTTTTGGAACTCCTCAATGTGCTCCATTATTGAACCCTTTTGTTTGAGACTTATCAATTGGCTAAAAAAAGTGTTGCTTTTTGTATCCTCATAATGTGCTATCAATTCTTCCGTAAAAATTGCCCAAGTGATAAATTGTTTACGAGAACAAAGCCATTGATACCATACAAACTGATTTGGTTCCAAATATAAAGTTGCCGTACGTACCTTTTGTGGGTTTTGCACATTATTGAGATCGAAGAATTGCTCCATCTGTAATATCCATGTGGCGGGATCCTTTCCATCAAACTTCCTCATATCGATTTTTGGAACATGGTGAGTCTTCGATCCAACATTAGAGTCTATGGAATCATGATTAACATTTCTTTTGTTCTCATCATGAGTTTCCTTTACTACCTTTTCACCATTAGTGACCCTTTCTTGTAGCAACTTCTTCAATTCATCCATCTTATCATCCATGCCATCAATTTTAGCGTCCATGCCATTCACCTTAGCTTCCATGCCATCCATCTTAGCTTCCATGCCATCCATCTTAGCTTCCATGCCCTTTATCTTAGATTCCACGCCATTTACCTTAGATTCCACGCCATTTATCTTAGATTCCACGCCACTTATCTTAGCTTCTGTTAGCTTTTGTGAGCGTGACATTTGTTGCACTTGTTCTTGTAATTTTGATATATCATGTAGCATTTCTTCCTCTTCTTCATGAGTCATGCTAGAGCTTTCAGGTTCCTTACTAGGTGTTTGCATTTTCTTTCCTCGGGGCATCAGTTACCGATAATAATTCTTTACTATTCCCTTTGAATTCCGTTAAACCAAGCTTACACAAAAATTAAAAAAAAAAAAACTACACACCTTTTTTCACTTTGTAGAAGCCTGATATTGAATCTGATGTATCTCTGTAATTTCGGATCATCCAGTTCTGAAATTGCTATCTGTAGTAGCCTTCTGCGTCCTCTTTCCAATGCCACAAGTCTGAGCCAAATTGGATTCTCCAAGGAAGAGTTATGTGAAATCTCCCACAGTGACTTTCTTTTAGACTGGTTCAGTAGAGCGAACTTGTACGACGTGCCACGAGTCACTGTTTCAACCTTTGAATCTGAAACTCACCCACCAGAAACTACAGTCCGTCCTATTTCTGTACCTTTTTACGAAATTTCAATCCGATCCTCAGAGAGAGAGTTATGACGATTTTCCCCAGGTCACTGTTTTGAATGTAATTCAGGAGTCTGCAAAAAGGCCAAATTCCTTAGATCATATCTCCGACAATATCACGCTAAAAGCTTTGAAATTCGGACCCAACGTTCAGCGCCAATTCTTCTCAAATGGGTTTTTTTTACGACTTCTGAAACGTTACAGAAAAAGAGTTATAGCGAAAATGCCACGATGACCTGTTTGGAGCAGCGAAACCCTAGAATCCAAAGCTCTGATACCAAATGTTATGAAACTAGCTCAAGAAAAGATAGAAAAGATAAATCCACGCCTTAGAATTCAGCCTCTTCGAGGGGGCAACCTCCTTTACATTACATAAATGAACAATTCTTGGATGATACAAATGACAAAACCTCCTTTCTATATATAGGAGTCTAAGGAGTCACCATGTAATCCAGCCGACCTAACAATAATAATATAAAGCCACAAAAATAACAATAGAGGGATTCTATGGGGCACAGAAATAACAATATGGGGGTAATAGGGGCACAACAATATAAATAAGGGGTATAACTACAATAGTAATGGGGTAATCACTAGTATTATAGGGACCCAAGACACAAAGGGATACAACAATGGATATTGATGTTGTAAACTCTATTTCAGAACAATGTATTCTTACATTATCTGAACTGAGCATGTTAGACTGAGATGGAAAAGTTGCAACTGAGTCCTTTGTCAAGCCTCAGTCAGTGGATTGGCAGAATCACTACAACTTTCATGTTAGTATTACTGACCCTTAATTTCAAATGATATTTAGTTTGCTAATACAATTGTTTTGACATCTTTTGTATGATTGTAGAAATTCCACAGTGGTCAAAGTGATCAACGAATCTTGAGCTTGCATACAATGAGTCATCCATTGATTGGTATAACTGTTGTCACAATTATAGTATGCAACAAAGGTTATTTTCAAATTACAACTACATTTATTGAAAAAGCCATTCCCTGAACTCGAGCTGATCAAAAGTTATAGTTTTCTTTACAGACAATGGAAATTCCAAATAACAACTTGTTTCAAGATTAGGGTCTCAAGCATGCCTTTACTTTGATCCTCACCAAGGTAACTCTGGTTTATCTCCATCTTGGATAGCTGATTTATGCATACAAGAGAATGGAGACAAAACATCAGTGGAAAACAAGATGTCGGCAACCCACAAGAACAGACTATTTCTTTGTTATTTAATGAAAATTATAGCATTGAAATCAAACCAAATTTTCAAAATTTTCAGCCCATTTCAACAAAATTTAGTAACTTTGTTTACCTTCATCACGGATGCCTGGCTTATTGATACTAGAGAATGGAGACAGAACATCACTAGAAAACAAGGTGCGCTCAGCCCACAAGAAAGCATTGCATATGAGAAGGCATTGGCACTGTTAACCAGATTGTTGTTAACTTGATCTGGATGCCATATAGAAACTAATATAAATAGATACAAAATGAACAGAACCTAGGGTGGGATAAATAAATACTTGCAATGGCTAATCTAAGAGAAGTAGACCTACAGCTAAAAATGGAATTAAAAAAACTAGACCTACAGCTGAAAAAAATCAACCCTTTTCCATCTCCTGGAAATAGCTAGGTTGCATTTCATAAACTAATCATTTCACCCCTTTATATTTTGAATTATTCTTGGATCAAGGTACCTCCATACTACCGATAAAATTGTGCTCTCTTTGCTAAAATTGACATAAATGCATGAAACCTGTTCAAATCTGCTGACATAAATGCATGAAAAATGTTCAAATCTGCACCCTCTCTGCTTCATATAATCTTTAAAAAATTATTTTCTTCTGCTGATCTACAACAATACCAGTTTTCCTTCAAATTTCATCAAGACAAATCTCAAAATATATTGAAGAATGGTGTCCTTGACTTCTGTCTTAGATGTTCAAATAAGTTGAAAATGTTAAAGATTCGAGCACCTCCCTTACTAGTTAAATTCCTATAGATGGCTGCCAAGTGAATTGTTATTGTTTTGATATTAACATTCAACATCCTCCAGCTTCCAAAATAAATATATTTCAGACTTGGAAATTTAGACTGTTCACAATGTGTTTTTGAATCCTGTTCCCACAAAACTTAAAAGTGACCTCACCATGCATATCAACCACTCCAATGCTCTCACTTAGTGAAGCATCTCGATTCAGTATTTTTTGGATCGGATCTATATAAGAAAAAGTGAGAGATGGAGTGAATTTGAAAGGTAGAAAGCGAGAACCCAGAATTTTTCCTCGAAGCTACCCTACCGACGAATTGTAAAGCAGGAAAGTTGGCATAAATGTTTGTACCTGGTTGCCTTTGACATTTATCCTCCCACCTATGTTTCAGTTTGCATAAAGTGAGCTTGAAAAGTAGAATGCAATAACCCAGAGCTTTTCCTCTCCCACCTCTGTTCCTCTCCCACATCTGTTTCAGTTTGCATAAATGTTTGTCCCCGTTGCCTTTGGCATCTATTCTCCCACCTATGTTTCAATTTGCATAAATGTTTTTCCCTGTTGCATTTGATAGTTATGCTCCCACCTCTATTTCTGTCTTTGTGACAGACTTACTCCCATCAAACTACGAACGGGACAAGGGAGGAAGAGGTGAAATATGAATTCAGGAATGACGACGTCATAGTAAAAATACTACGAACAAAGCTTGATGGGCTCCGCCTCTTTAGGTTTCCCTTTGTGGAACCTATAATCTGGCATCGTGGGTGCTGCCAAGTGGGCTGGATAATAGGTAGGTAGGTTATTTAGCAGCTCCACTAGTGGAATATTAAGTAGGGACAAATGTGTCCATTGGAGTATATATTGATATTCATTTATTGAATTGTTCTATAAAGGAATTTATATGTTTTTTTTTTTTTTTTTTTTTTAAATAACATACCTCAGGAAACAAGTAAAAAAAAAGAATAGGGGAATTCCCAAAAATAAATGTAATTGACATTTCTTTCAAACATGGGGAAATGTTGGAATCTCAATGCAAGAACCACTCTCAAACGGGTGACATAAAAGGAGGAAAGTACTCATTACTTCAGATTAATTTTATTGACCACAAAAATTCTCAGATTGAAAGGAAAAAATAAGTACCAGGGCATTTTATGAGCACTTGATGAGGGAACATATCGCAGGAAATGAGAGATATTTGGAAGAATAGAGGAAAAAACCCAAATAGAAAATTTATGAAAAAAATAGATTCATTAAGAACAACTCTATGGGAGATCAAAAATTTCAATCTTGAAACTTCATCCACATGACTAAGTTTTAAACGGTCAAAATATTCTTCATTTGATTACCATAACATAACATATCAAACAACTCTCTTTAGATAATTATGGCATCCTAACATAGAAGGTTCTTGGTAGAGCTCTTAAATTTCTACTTTATATTCCAGGCAAAAGTTGTGTTAAGTGGTAGATCTCTTAAATTTCTAATTGATCTTCGAGTAAAAAGTTGTATTGAGTGGTTATAACTCATACAATTATAGATGTTATATTTGCTTCCCTAGAAATAAAATATTATTCACTATAATCCACTTATGCCTGGCATATATGAAAATGCCTGCAACCTCTAATATTTTGAGAATATTCCCGAGAGTTACTTTAACAGACAAGGAACCCAATTATATAGATATCAATAGTCCACATCTCATAATATAAAGCATAACTGGTAATAAACATACATTGAATAGAAAATCAAGACAATTATACAAAGATGAAAATCTACTAATTGCTACTCTACATGCACATACCAACATAATCATGACTATATTAACTTAATTCACCCAGGAAAGAATGAGACTCTGGGTTAAAATCAAGCAACTTTATTTGGCATTTTTTTGCGAAGAACCTAGTGAGGGAGCCTTGATCCTTACTATAGAAGCAGCCAGACCAAAATCAGTAGGTAGTATTGCAACAATAAGTGTTGTACATGAAGGCAAAATCTACCCAATAAGGGGAGATGGACTTGTTTGTGAAATATCAAGTGTTGTACATGAAGACCAAATATACCCAATAATGTGAGATGGAGTTGTTTGTGAATGATAGAAAAGAGACAATTTCCCGAATTTAAACGTTGATGGGTATTGTTAGTCCTCTGTCTTTCTATCACAATCTATTTAACGCTATCCTCCATTCCTACATCATATTCCAATAAGGTCATCTGATCTTCTTAAAATACTGCAAAGGGCATTTCCCAGCGAGTCCAGTGATTCTTGGTTTGTTCTGGATGCCAAGGAGAATTCCAGACTACCCATATGCATACGCTGAGTGTAATCTATTCTCATGAATTTGTCAAATGATTTTAGTTATTGCTTATCTTCGGATATGTTCACTCTTGCACAGGACTTTCATAAACTAATATACCGAATATGGTAAAATTAGTGGAGATGTATTCTCAAAAAGGTCAAGAGAGAAAGAATTTCATGGACTTATGGACGAGGGAAAACCAAACCCTCTAAGGATAGTTGCTTTGACTACGTTCATGGACCACTAACTTGTAGGGGAACTATTTTGACATGAAGACTCTCTCGTGGACTATACTGACTATTTTTCATCACCCTTCAATCCGATGATGAACACGGGGTCACGAATCAATTGTGATTCACTCAACCAGGCACAACTAACACCTCAATGACAAATAGCTACACAATTCAAGCTATAAAATCAAAATTCATAATATTCCATTAACATTTTTGAGCAGATACCGAGCAGCTTATATATGCAAAACATTTCATCACTAATGAAATCAATAATTAACAGAAGTGAAATGCATATACATTTGAAGGATTACTACAAAAATGGTGCGAAAACGATGCAGAGAAATCCTCAACAATGTTAAATCGCAAGATTATCTAGGCCCAAGAAATTCTTTGAGCCAAAAAAAAGTCACGACCATACCTATCAAATAAAGATGGACCTCAAAGGCTGTCAAATTAAACTAGACTTCAAAAGCTGTAGCAGTTCACTGCTTTGAAACTGTAATGTATAGAGGTAAAGACAAACTGTAACATATCAAGCTAAAAATAGAGCATTAAAAAAAAATACCTCTAACAATTGCAAAAAAAAAGAAACTGGAAGACACATGTAACACATGCAAAAAAAATGTATAATATAAAAATATATTTCAACACGTAGAACCCTGCGAGCCCACAATTTTACCACCTTCCTGCCTCTCATTTTTCTTGGATACCCAAGGTCTCTACTTCTATCTCTTTTGCATGTGCAACATATCTACTTCCTAGCTAACCAAATCATTAAGAAAAACATCAGATGTAGCTAGCCCTGGAGAAGTATCTTAGATTTGAAAGGCCCTTGATTTAGCAAGGAAAGACAGGAAAAAATCTACCTGTTGCTGCACTCTCGACAATACGGATTAAACTCCCACAGAATGAGATAAAGAGGGCCTATTAGACTTGGAATGATAGAGTGAGATAAAGAGGGCCTGTTAGACATGGCTTCATCATGTTTTTTTACCTATTCATTCTGATAGAAACATTCCAAGGTGTAGCAACCAAAAATGGCTCTAGTTTTCAAGCCCGGGCTTGGCTTCCTTTCAACCCCAGAATTGCCTTTGTAGAGCTTAGGGTAACCTGCCTTTCTAGAACCTGCTTTTCTTGGAAGGTCAGGAAGAAAAAAGAGGAATTTGGTTTCAAGCCCAAGCTTGGCTTCCTTTCAGGCTAAGAATCGCCTTCACAGAGTTTAGGGTTTTGTGTCAGGTAATACCTGGCCTTTTTTCTGAGGGAGGATAGTTCTTGAGTTGCGGATACATCTTCTTTCTGCCTTATGAACCATGCCCTAAATGCTACATAGTGGAATGTAATGCTCTATATGCCTCTGGTAAAGTTATGCAAAATAACAAGGAAAGCCAGAGATAAAGAGGGCCTGTCAGACATGGCTTCGTCGTGTTTGTTTACCTATTCTTCTCGTTTGGGCATTGTAACAAATCAGGCCCATAATCAAGCCCAGGGTTTTGTGTCTGACTCTCTTCATACCTTGGCTGGCCTGTTGTAGCTTAGTCATCTAAAGATCATAGGCTTCACTTATCTACAAGAAGCCTTTAGGAGACAGTTGATTCAATGCATTGCCAAAGAGAAGAAGAATTTTCCAATGGAGAAGAGCAGTGCAACTGCAGTGTATCATCTAGAAATGGTAAAGTTTTGCCCTTCTATATAATATGATAGAATACGCAATAAGGTGCAAATTCAAAAGTACACAAAATTCGATATAGATGAGAATCCAAAGTGTGGAAAAAATGGTAAGTAAATTGCATCCTCTGTTTCAGGATTCAAACGCCAAGGTCTTAGTCCTAAGCGCTCTAGGGGGAGTGTAAGAAGAGGTCAAGGGGTGTACAATGCTGCTAGTCCAATCACCCACCAAAAGAAGGTCGGGCATTAAGCCTGTCTCAACCAAAGGGAGAGGAGGGTGGAGAAGGATGGCGAAGACCAACGGGAGAGAAGAAATAAAGAAAAGGGGATAACCTTGTTCGAGCCGGTCGAAGGTGTACATCCTTAAAGATTGTTTCTAGAAGTGAGCAGAAATTACCAGAATGCTAGAGATAAAGAGGACCTGTTAGACTCAGAGATGAAGTGAGATAAGGAGGGCCTATCAGACATGGCTTCATCATGTTTTTTTACCTATTGTTCTCACTTGGGTATAGTAGCAAATTAGGCCCATAATCGAGCCCAGGTTTTTGTGTCGGACTCATGTATATCAATCAAACCAATCGACAGGCATCGAACATTCATCCATCCATCCAACTGGTGCATATCGAACCGCATCAGAATTCAACCAGGCGAGCACCTGATCTATCCTCAATGGATGCCTCATATATAATGCATGGCCCATCAAGTTGAGGTAGGAAAGTTCTGCAACATAGGAGAGGGTCGCTCATCTTGAGAATCTGCTATGACCTAGAACCACACTCTATCCACTCGCTGCCTAAACTAGAGAAGTATCCTCTCTGCCTGTGGCCAATCAGCAGGCTTTTTACCACCACTGATAGTAGTAGGTGCTCTAACTCATGTGCGGGTAACATATCTTCTACTTCCTCTCAGCTATGGGGAAGTAAGTGGGCTACCTTAGCTCCATTGTTGTAGCTTGGTCATCTAAAGATCATAGGCTTGACTTATCTACATGAAGCCTTCCGGAGATAGTTGATTCAACACATTCCCAATGAGAAGAAGAATTTTCCAATAGAGAAGAGCAGATCATAGGAATTCTCCCCATACGAAATTGATATTGTGAGGTAATCAGTTGTTTGAGCCATGCCCCTTTTCTCTTTAATAAGCAAGCTTGTTGTGGATGAATAGCTGTTGTTGACATCTAAACAGTTTCAATAATTCCTTTCCAATCTTGGGTGAGGACTAAACAACAGGAAAATACCGTTGCTAGCACTACCATGGGGAATAGATACCTTTGTAGCTACGATTGATACGAAACCATCTGAATAGGGAAATAGAGGTTTGCCCACTTATGTAAAACCCTTGCAGTATATCAACCTTTACGGTTCCAGAAGTGGTAAAGTTGTGTAGAAAACAAGAGGTAAGTGAGCAGAAATTACCAGAATAGAGATACCCTCTGCAAACCCCTTCCATTTTGCATGCTATACCTTACTTGGAATTTGATCTCCAGTTGAAACCCATCCCCACTAGCAAGCACTCCACTTTCCTTCACAAACCTTGAAACTAAAATTCCTCAAACCTTGAAACTGAAATTCCTCCACCCTCCTTCGCAAACTCCTCCCTCACTAAAACTCCTCCTCTCCTCCTTAACTAAAACTGAAACTCTCCTCCTTGACACCTGAAACTCTCTTCTCTGCTTTGGAAACTCTCTCCTTTGCAGGACACCAGTAACCAGTAGGTCGTATAGCACATCTCTTAGTCAAAGTGATACAGGAAGGATGCCACTTGGATACATGTGGGAAAACGTGGAGGACTGTGGACAATCATCAAACATTTGGCATCAGATGTTTCTATATAATATCTTGAATAATGAAACTTTGGATATCTTACATGAACCCTTGCACATTTTACCTTTGAAAAATAGAACTTTGGATATTTTACTGAACCCTTGTACATTTTATTTGAAACTTTGGTTATTCTATTTTCCCTAGAAAATAAATAAATTGGAAACTGTGAAATTAGCAATAAGAGGTCCAATACAAAAGCTTGGTTAACTTGTGATGAAACGAAACAGCGAACCAAAAAGTTTAGTTAAAATTTGGTAAGAGGTTTGTTCAAGGAAAACAAATATGAATGTATGATCAATCGCTAGAGTCCCATGCTAGAGGCAGGGACTAATAAATAGGTTATTCCGCCCACTCTCTTCCCATTTGGCTCGACTTATAGGAATTGCGAGTGGCATAAATGGTGGAAAATTTTCAAATTATTCATCCCTCTTTGTAACCGCTTTATTATATAACTAAGTTGTCACGGACCATTTTAGTAGTTTTAACCAATTTGTTTTTCTTTTCCTTCAAATAATTTTATAATATATTTATATCAAAATTTTATTTTAATTTATGTATGTTATTTTAATTATAATTAAAACATACAAAAATGGTTTATTATTTTAATTTAATATTTTTAAATAAAAAATTAAATTCAATTAAAATGATGGTGGAATGAAGTTGAATAACATGATTTTGATTTTAATAATAATGCAGTGTTAAATTATAGTTTTATCAATATTGAAATTTCAAATCAGAAAGATTTAATTACAATAATATTAAATGTTAAGTCAAATAAAATAATATTATTTTTAAAATTTACTTTCCATGTGATTTTAAAATTTTGTATTCAACAATCTGTTCATGCTTTTCAATATGCTATTGGGAAGACCATTTTAAATTTAAAAGTTGAATTTAAAATATTAGGCTAATTACAAGAATTTTAGTAATTTTTAATTTTGGGAAAAAATTAAAATTAAATTTTAAAAAATATTAAAATAATTAAAAAATGTACTAAAATTTTTAGAAATATTAATAAATGAGAAAAGTAGAGAAAAAAATGGATTAAGCTGTGAATAATATCATGGTAAAATTAGGATGTTTTATTTCTATAATTTTATTTTTCATAATTACGCCATAAGGCATTTTCTTCTAAAAAGAAGTCCTTCCCATGCTACCTGTGCTATTGTGACACATTGATTTTGATGTTAGACAATTGAAATAACCTCTTCCATCGGATTGAAAAATATAAGGATTTTTAGTTACAATTCGATAGGAGCATCTTCCTCTCATTTGGGAGCCTCACATTGGTTGTTTGTGCTGTCTTTCGAAACCGTTCGACCTAGCTCTCACTTCAGCCTCTCATTCCCAATGTTTATGATGGGAGAGTTTGACTCTGCAACTCCATCTTTCAACAATAAGCTCGTCACAACTCCAATGACGTCTTCCTCTTGGGATTATACGTTATTTGCAACTGTATTGACACGACACCCACTCAGTCACTGATTCTCTGCCCTATCATTCGTTCTCAGGTACAATTTCTGTGTTAATAGGGTTTTCCTTTCCAAGGTTAGAGGCGACAAGTTCCCAGGATTTTCCTATCCGCTACATAGGCTTGGAGGTAGTTGGGGTTTATTTCCTTTACTGGGTAATTTGTCAAATAAACCTTCAATAACAATAACATGGTTCCTGTAGAATTCTCTTGATTAATAGTTCAAGTATATAAATTGTCACTTTCAAGCACTTATCTGTTGATTATAGGCACACACTTGTTGTCGAGTGTATCGAAGACATATTGTATCAATAACATGACACTACGTTCCTAATACTAGTCACAATTTATGGTTAAATAAACAATGTACAACATACATGAGATCATGAAACTTATAAAAATGAAAATTCTAGTAGAATAAGGATCTCTTTAAGTAATAAGAGCTTGAATTCTCTCCCCGTGCATAGAGAACTCACCTAATATAGTCTGTATCCTTGCCACCAAAATCCTTAATCGATCATATCTCGTTATAACAAATTCAGAAGCCTCAAAGCTTTGTAATGGATCAAATTCCTCATCAAGTTCATCGTGATCAATGACATTTGCATGGGAAATTCGTGTATCCATGTGCGATGGAATCTTAGGTTGAAACCTATAATTCCATGCACCAATGAAAAAAATGTAGAAGAAAATTGTTGGTACAATGAGTTCTTGGTACCAAACCAGGACAAGGAAGTGGAAATGCACTAAAATTGTTGTAATGGGATTCCTCCACCAACATATATCATCAACCCATTTGAAAAAAGATGCAACACGAGAGAGAACATTCATAATACTGAACTAGTTAGCCTTACTTCTCCTCTTGCTACACATATTAGACTCTGTATCCAACATATATTGCACTACTTCCTACTTCAATAGTGGCTCAGCACAAGCTAATCACAATCCAACAATCTTCATTGTTGTGTTTCTTAACATGTCCTGCTGACTTAGGTTCAAGGGATGCAAATATTGCATCTTAGGAAGAAATGGCTAAGAGTAAATATGAATAACATGAAGCAAATAAGAGCAGGAAAAATGCACTGCGAGTTCAATTTATCCCATTGTTTTCACACCATAACTCTCTAGAACCAACAATGGATAGGAATTTCTATAAACTTGATTTCTTTCCAGTGTTGAAATGCAGATCCACACCTTTCCAAGCAAATATCTTTGAGTGCTAAATACTTCTTATATGATTTTTTCATGTAGACGTGCCAATTATGAAAGACCACTAAGGTCACAACAGTGCACGGGTAATAAACTTTCCATGTGTATTGCTCATTCTAGCTTGGGTCAAATCTATCAATAATTCTTCTCGTTCTAACCCATTATTGTCCATACTTTGCTACACAGTAGGCATCTTTTGTACCTCTTCCTCCTTTGGTTTTCATATGTAGCATTTTTTTGGCTCCCAAAATTCCCAATTCAATCACACCTATAGATGGTTTCCATAACTGTTTAGTAGTTGGCCTTAAATCACTGCTTAAATGAGCAGACTCATCCATTACATGATATCCCCCATCAAAACAAAAGAGTAGATGAATTCTTACATGATGCTTAACATCTGGTTTTCCATTTATTTTTTCTCAAGTGAGCCACCTTCATCTTACCATACTGTAATCTAGTCTCCTTTCAATTATATTTAGTGCAATTATGGTTTGGCCTATGTCCTCCACATCCTTGTTAGCACTGCTACTAGGTCGATCCTCAACCAATAACATAATTTTCTCCTCAAATGGTCCAGTTGCAACAAAGATCAAATATTAATTCCAAAATGGGCTCGATAAGGTTCTTGAATTAGAAGTTCTAGTCCTCAAAACCTGTATACCTAGTTACACACTCACTTTGAGCTCAAGGAAATTTAGCTTTCCAAGAATCTACAAGTCTTGGGCTTCAATTACATTGACTCTCAGATACCATCATTTTGGGGAGAAATATACTTTTGATCTCATATTCATCATACCTCCTATATCATACTACCAAGCCTCTGGGAATGTTTCATCTATCTGTGTTCCCATCCAGCTACAAGCATAATATCACCATTGACTCTACCATCACCTTCCAACCTAAACCATGAAGGTGCAAAAGGGATGTCTAGAGGAACTCTTGTTGGACCCTCTGAGAGATCAAAGCAGACTCCCCCAAGGAAGTCATCCCTTGAATTTCTTCCATCCCATACTTAAATCTCCATAGTGGGTGTTGATTGAAGTGTGTCTTTGCCAAAGGCAAAGATCTCATTCCATTCAAGATATGCAGTGTTATGAAATTTTGGTGTATGGAAAATTTTGCCTTCCACTTTGATTTTCACAAATGGATCACCTGCATACCCTATAACAAACCAAATAATTCAGAACCAAAATTAAACTTACCAAACTATGAACTATTCAATGAGTGTTTTTGAGAACGGAAACTCACACATTGTGCCTAGATTCTAAGAAACACGAGAAGAGGGACAGTAATTTAGTCATATTTCTTAGCCTTGTGGAGTCCTTACCATGCCACAATTCTTACCAACATAAGGAACAATGTTGCATCTCTAAATAATATCAAGCCAATCAAATACCTATAATTTAACTATTTGGGAACAAGAGCTTGAATCATTCGTTATAAATTGTATTAACTGAGAATATTATTTTCTCGAAAAATAAAAAATGAGAAACCCATTAACCTAGAAACTTCCATCTTCCATGACATATTTGGAAAATTTACCCATGCTAATATATTTGAAATATTACCTTACAGTAACTAGTTTGGTGTCTTATGGAGATCAAAATTCATCGCTAATTTGGACACTAACTATAGTCTATTACAATTAACCTGAAAACTCCTTGCAACCTGAATTTAATTTTCTAAATATTTCTAAATATCATCAATACAGGAACCATCCTAGTATACAAGATTTCTCTACTCATAGCTGAATGTTTTTATTACAGTATAGTGTGAAAATATATCTCAAGATAGAGCATTACCTATAGAATTTCTGGATGTAAGTGTTCTTTCATTAACAATTCTTACAGAAAGATATGCCATTTCCTCAACCAATCAAAAGTAAGCCACTCATTGTGGCCTAGATAAGAACTCCCCAAATCCTTCATGAGATATATTGTAGTCATGATTGAGGGTCGGGCCATGGTTGGTCTCTCAAAATGATGCATTGTTACTACTGCTATGTGATCCGCTTTTGCTACTTCTGGGGGCTTCGTGGATATTTCAATAGTCTTATCTTTTGTAGATGGAGTTTATTCAACCTATGGTGCTTTTTTTGGTGGAGCTTCCCAGGTAACTTAATTCTTCCCAAAAAATGATGACGTATACCCATAGTGGTTTTCTTATCATTGCAAATCTGAATTTCTAGTTCCTCACGAATCATTGTTGATAGATCACTTATAGCAAAATCTAATTTCTCATTCCAAGTAGGATTCATATCCTTATACTTCATCTTTGTACGCTTGCGTTGTCCATCAAAATCCGCCTTCACAAATGAACTGGCTGGTCCCTCTCCATCCTTTGGCATGAAGTTCTTTGCATCTGGAAACTCCAAATTACTTTCCTTGTCATCATTCTTACAGGGAACACTTACCTCTATGATCAAAACAAAGGGTTAGACATTAGCAAAGAAGGAGTTACTACAATTACTCTTCTATACTAGTCACAATTCTTTTTTAGTCCTATGTACTTTTGCAAATTTTTCCTAGAAAATTATACAATGAACTCTGAGATAAACAGTGGAAATAATCCACATAAACAAAGCCCTATCAAAACTAAAATACACAAGTCTTATCTAAGAAAGCTGAAAAACACCCAAATTAGCTTATTCAGGATAATCAATCCTAACAAAGCAGGTAACCTGAAATAATATGTATTAATAGTTCAAGTATATAAATTGTCACTTTCAACCACTTATTTATTGATTATAGGCACACACCTGCTATCAAGTGTACCAAAAACATGATGTGTCAATAATAGAGCACTATGTTCCTAATACTAGTCACAATCTATGGTTAAATGCACCAGGAAACCACTGTGTGTACAATCAGGCATTTATATCATGCTCTGGGATCCAAAATTATTTTTAGGTGAACCGTATATATGTCAAATGAATAAATTTCACTGAGACCCTTCTCAAGTCTCTTGAAGGGAATTTAATTTGTGCAAAAGGTGTTTCTTTCAAGAAAAATTTTCACATATTTATAACTAAATTCTGCAAGATTTACTCATGAGAATGAGACTCATAGGACCCCTATTGAGTTATATTTAACACAGCCCTGTGACATCCAGACACGTATCTTGCAATGGATTGATGAGCAGGCTTTGAGCATGACACCATGGATCTTGAAAATGATCTTATGAGACCTTTTAATGGATAAACCAAAATCTTCCTCACTTCACCTACTCTTACCCACCATGACTTTCTATTTTTTTGATCGTGCCTCTAGCTTGCTCCTTCTTTTTTCTAGGCCTTTTTCACTTGCTCCTTGTTTTTCAAGTTGCGAGAGGATCCTGAGTATTTGAATCTAGCCGGTCACGATTGATGAAATAAAGGAAACACACCCAAGGACACTAACACCATTGATGATGAATATTATCCAAAGGAGGAGGAAGAACTAGAAGATGATATTTAACAATAATTTGTTACTAATTTTGAAGTATGTGATTGCCCATTTTCTACCTTGCTCTTCCTATTCTTCTTATATAGAGCAGTCGTGAATCTAGTGTTTTGAATGAGAACTTCGTTTTGTGCAGTGTATTATTCTTGCGACTGATTGCAAGCACAGTTAACACAGTCCAACCATAAACACTACATGTCAAAAATACAATCCAATAAAACGCAAGAAGACTATATATTCACATGTACAACCACTCAAAGCAACCACATGTCTTTTCAGACTATTTACAAAGAAACTAAATGCATCTTAATGTTGAATTAAAATTTTATTATCGAAATTGTTCCATCATAATTATTCATCTATGGTCTTCCTTACATGTTTCTTTTGGAGGATCATGTGGTGCAAATGAATAATAACTTTTAATACAAATTTGAAGTATTAAGAAGTGATATCCTCCAGGAGCCCAACGATTTCCTACACAAACTCATTATTTATAAGGATCTTGCGGTCGGGAAGAATCCCTCCTGTATGTGTCCATGATAGTAATAAGCTAGTGAACATGTAGCAATATGGTGATTCTTGACCCACCATGAATTTTTCTTGTTTTGGTCGTGGTTGTAACCTGCTCCTTCTTCTAGCTGGACCTCTTTCACTTGCTCCTTGTTTTTCAAGTTTTGAGATGATCCCGAGTATTTGAATCTAGCCAGTCACGACCGATGAAATAAAGGAAACACACCCAAGGATGCTAACACCATTGATGATATATATTATTCAAAGGAGGAGGAAGAACCAAAAGATGAGATTTGACAACAATTTGTTACTAATTTTGAGGTATGTGCCGAGAAATTTCCCATTTTCTACCTTCCGCTTCCTATTCTTCTTATATAGACCAGTCGTGAGTCGAGTGTTTTGAATGAGAATTCTATTTTGTGCATTGTATTCTTTCTTGCGACTGACTATAAATACATTTAACACAGTCCAACCTTAAATGCTACATGTCAAAAATACAAGCCAAGAAAACACAAGCACATTGTATATTCACATATACAACCAGTCAAAGCAACCACATGTCTTTGTAGACTATTTACGAAGAAGTTAAATGCACCTTAATGTTGAATCCAAATTTTATTATGGAAATCATTCCATCATAATTATTCATCTACGATATTTTATGAGTTTCCTTTGCAACATGATGTGGTGCAAATGAATAATAACTTTTAATACAAATTTCAAGTATTAAGAATATATATCCTCTAGGAGCCCAGTGATTTCCTTCACAACCTCATCACTTATAAGCATCTTGCGGTCCAGCGAAATCCCTCCTATATGTGTCAATGATAGAAACAAGTTGTTGAACATGTAGAAAATTGGTGATTCTTGACTTAAACAAAGGCTGGAACAACCATAGGACTTTGAGATGTAAATTTTTGTTACCCTACTGCTTTTAGATTGATAAACGAGACCATGCATAACTGAATTTGAACCTGTATCTAAGAAGACGCTTTCAAGCTATTCATACATAGTATCCTCTAGTGGCTATTAAACATTACGAAATAAATGTGAACTTATTCCCCTCATTATCTAGCTATTAAATATTACGTAAGAGATAAAACTCAGAAAACAAAGATTCATTCATTTTTCCATTTTAGCATGGAATGAACAATGAGTTTAATTTCTCCCATTTCTTTCACACCAGAATGCTGGAGAACCTACAATGGATAGAAATTTCTATAAACACGATTTCTTTTTAGTGCTGAAATGTGAATACACACTTTTCCAATGCGAACATATCTGAGCATTGAAGACTTCTTATATGAGTTGTTCATGTAGATATGCCAACTATGAAAGACCCCTAAGGTCCAAACAGTGCATGGGCTATAAACTTCCCATGTTTATTGCTCATCTCAGGTTGGATCAAATCTAACAATAATTCTTCTCATTCTAACCCATTTCTGCTCATACTTTGCTACATAGTAGGCATCTGTCATGCCTCTTCATTCTTTGGTTTTCATAGGTAACATGTTTTGGCTCCAAAAATTTCCAATTAAAGTTCATGTATAGATGGTTTCCATAACTGTTTAGAAGTTGGCCATAAATCACTGCTTAAATGCGCAGCCTCATCTGTTACATGATATCCCCCATCAAAACACAAGCGTAGATGAATTCTTCCATGATACTTAACATTTGGTTATACATTTAATTTTTCTAAATTGAACCACCTTGAGCTTAACATACTATAATCTAGCCTCCTTTCAATTGTCTTTAGTGTAGTTCTGGTTTGGCCTAAGTCCTCCACATCCTTGTTACCACCGCTACTAGGTCAATTGTCAACTAATGACACAAGTTGTTCCTCAAATGGTTCAACTGCTATAAATATCAAATCTTCATTCCAAAATGGGCCTGACAAGGTTCTAGAATTAGAAGTTCTGGTTCGCAAAATTTGTATACCTAGTTGCACCCTCACTTTGATCTTAGGAAAATTTATCTTTTCAGGAATCTGGAAGTCTTGGGCTTCAATTAAGTTAACCCTTAGATACCATAATTTTGGGGACAAATACTTTGGATCTTGTGTTCATCATACCTTCTGTATCATACTAGCAAGCCTCTTGGAATATTTCATCTTCCTATGTTCCCATCTAAACTACAAGTATAATATCATGTTTGACTCTACCATCACCTTCCAACCTAAACCATGAAGGTGCCAAAGTGTTGTCTAGAGGAACTCTTGTTGGAACCTCTGAGAGATCAAAGCAGACTCCCCCAAGGAAGTCATCCCTTGAATTGCTTCCATCCCATATATAAATATCCATAGCGGGACCTAATTGAAGTGTGCCTTTGCCAAAGGAAAAGATCTGGTTCCATTCAGGATATCTAGTGTTATAAATTCACAGGTACAACCAGTTAAAGTAAACAAATGTCTTTGTAGATGGTTTACAAAGAAATTAAATGTAGCTTAATATTGAATTTGAATTTTATTATCAAAATTGTTCCATCATAATTGTTCATCTATGATCTCCCTTACAACGTTTCTTTTGCAACATGATGTTGTGCAATTGCTAGTTATAGACCATTCAAAAAATTGGACTAGGAAGAAAAAGACAATTGCTTGAACTTTAAATGAGATTTTACTTTTAATTGAAACTCTTGTAATGATAATTTCTCTTCTAAATAAACAAATTTTCATATTTACATATTTTTTAATCTTTGTTTTTTAGTAACTTTTTTCTATTTGTGAAGATCTTTAATAATAATAATAATAATAATAAATTTAAAAATGGATAAAAATAATATTAAAATATTAATTACAAATAATAATAAAAAAATTAAAAGATAGAAACAATATTAACCTCTAATATAAATTTAAAAATAATGTGTTTAAAAAAAATAATAATCATATCACAATTATTATATGGAGTTTAAATATTTTATATTCTATTTTTTTTAGATATATTATTTATTTATTTTTTCTTAAAATACAATGAATAAGGAATTTTCGAATAATAAATTTGAGTAATTAAATCTATATAACTTAATACTTCATAAAAAAAATCCAAAACATTAAATGTCTTTATACATTTAAATTTACATTTTAAAGAACAAAAAAGTTACAATTTAGTTACAAAATTATATTATTAAATTTTATTAAAAAAATAAAAATAGAATATTTAAATGATCTATTACCTTCATTATCAAATTAAAACATATAGCAATGTATTCACTTGTTGACTCGAGAGGCTCATTCTAAAATCCAAAGTGATTCGGTGATGAAGGTTAGTGTGGCAGGCCTAGGGAATCCCTAGAACGATATCCATTAGAGATATATGAGCCCTGCAGCTAATAAAGAATTTTACGAAAAGCTTTGAGGTTATGACCATTTATTTGGATGAAACCAATAGTGATAAACAATCCAAATTAGAGGATTATCCAGTGTTAAAAGACTATGATGATGTATTTGTTGAAATCTCGGGATTACCTCTACAGAGAGATATAGATTTCTCAATTAATTTGATGCTTAGAGTTGCTTTGGTATCTATGACACCTTACAAAATTAGCACTATAGAGTTCAAAGAACTATAGATGTTGTTGGAGGAGATGTTGAAGAAGGGGTACATATGACCTAGTGTATCACCATGGGGTGCTCTAGTCCTATTTGATAAGATAAAGTATCTAATATTGCATTTATGTGTAGAGTTTTTGTAATTGAATAAAATTACTATTAAGAATAAATATCCATTACTGAGAATATATGATCTATTTGATTAGATTTGTGGAGAAAAGACATTTTACAAGATTGAATTGAGATTAGGGTATCACTAATTATGAATATAGGAGGAAGATAGAAATAAAACATCTTTTCAAACTCGTTATGGACATTATGAGTTCGTGATTCTGCCTTTTGGTTTAACTAATGCACCAAGTGTTTTCATGTGTTTAATGTATGGTTTCTTTAGAGATTATTTGGATAAGTTCATTATTTTTTTATGCTAATGGAAAAACATGTGAGCAATTTATGAAACCAACGTTTCGGACTAGCTAGGTGAGTCGATCATTAGGGCAATGAGATCTGTATTTTCATTATTGTCTTTCTGGATGATATATTTATTCTAAATCAGAAGAGGTATCTGATCAAGATCTAAGGTTAGTTTTCCAGGTGCTTCGAGAACAATACTAGTGTGCTAAGATCAGTAAATGCTCTTTCTATCAGAAGCTGATTCAATATTTAGGCCATATTATTCCATAGGATGAGATAGTTGTAGAACCAAAAAATATTAAGGTCATGAAAGAGTGGCCAGTTCCAAAAAATGTTATAGAGGTTAGGCATTTTATGGGACTGGTTGGTTATTACAAAAAATTCATTGAAGTATTTTCTAAGATTTCCAATCCCATCACTTTTTTGTAGAGGGTTTTAAATTTGACGAGACTTCTAAGTGTGAGGAAGGCTTTTAGCATTTGAAGGCTCGCTTAACAAGAAATCCAGTACTTAAGATAGTGGATCAAAATTAGGATTTCCCAATATGCACGGATGCATGCTAAGAAGGCTTAGGTTGAGTGCTTATGAAGAATGAACATGGGGTATGCTACGAGTCTTTGATGTTGAAAGAAAATGAGAAAAATTATGCTACATATGATTTGGAATTGGAATATATCATTCATTCTCTTAAGATGTAGACACATTATCTGATGGGATTTAAATTTGAGTTACAAATAGATCATTATGGGTTGTGGCAATTGTTTGAGCATCCAAACCTTAATGATTGACAGATTAGGTGGCTTGAATTATTACCTGAATACAATTTTCAGATTATATACATTAAAGAAAGAGAACAAAGTGGTAGATTCGCTTGGCTGAAGAGTTCATTTGATGTATTCTTCAATAATAAGTATTTGTAAGGTAGATATAATATACATGGTTACAGAAGTTGTAGTATTTAACCATCAGGAATAGTTTATAGCAAGAGGAGAAACAACCAAAGTATTTAGATTATGAGGTTGGAGAAAATGAATTTGTTCTTATAAAGGTTGTATAGATGCTTCAAATGTGTAGGAGGTGAAAGAGTTAATTTTAAAGGAAATCCATAGCATGCCTTTTGCAGGACACATAGTATACCAAACACTACTACAACGATCAAGAAGAAATATTTTTGGTTGGGATTAAAGAATGATGTGGAAAATTACATAGGCAATAATTTAGAGTGTTAGAGAGTTGAGGTTGAACACAAGCATCCAATAGGCTTGTTACATCCCATACTCATTCATGACTGGAAGTGGGATATCATGTCAATGGATTTCGTTAATAAGTTACCCAAGACAACTAAAGGGAATGATGTGATTATGGTTGTGGTTGACAAGATTTCTAAGGCTAATCCTTTTATATAATAGTAAAATTGAGGCCCAAATCAATTAATATAGCTGATATTTTTATGAGAGAGATTTCCAAACTACTTGGGTTGTCTAGGGCGATTATTTCAGATACACATTCGAAGTCCACATATAACTTTTGGATTGGATCATTTAAAGTTTTGGGTGCTAATTTGAGTTTTAGAGATGCATATTACCCTGAGTCCAAAAGATACACAAGGCATTTTAAATAGGTGATTGAGGACATATTACGAATGCATGGCATGGATAAACCATCCAAATGGGAGGGAGGACTACCTACATCTGGTAGAGTTTTCATAGAATAACAGACATTAATATTCATTGAAAACAATTTCATTTGAGGCATTATATGGTAGGAGATGTCATGCTCTTATGAGCTAGATCAATCTAGTGGACAAAGTCATGGTTTGTCTAGAATTTCTCATAGAAATGGAAGAGAAAGTTGTGAAAACTAGGTGAAACCTTAAAGTTTCCCAATATAGGTAGAAAAGTCATGCAGATGTGCCTGTAGATCATAATGAATTTAAAGTTGAAGATCATGTATTTTGAAAATTTAGACCATGGAATAACTCATTAAAGTTGGTTAGTTGCGCCAAATTAGTGGCACGTTATTGTCGACAATTTAAGATCCTAGGCGAGATCGATTCAGTTGCATACATACTTTCTTTACCTGTATCCATGAATGTTCATGATTTATTCCATGTATATTTTCTTAAAAAATATATTCCTACTATTAATTATGTAATTGATTGAAATATGATCCAAGTGGAACTAGAGGGTGAATTCCTGGTACATCCCATAAAAATCTTGGATAAGATGGTCAAGGTGCTCCAAAATTGAGTCATGGGCATTGTAAAGGTACAATGGACCCTACTCGGTCCTGTTAAGGCAACTTAGGAGTGAGAAGATGTAATGAGGGTAGGGTACCCTTAGATTTTTTACTGATGCACTATATATAGATGTATATATGTGGCATTAAGGATAATGCATAAAATAAGTGGGGAAGGAATGTAATAACCCCATGTGTTATCATGTGAATATATGTATATTTATATTGGGATGCTGATCCATTGACATTTTTGTGGGATATCATGCCTATGTATTTATGTTTTTCATATTTTGGGGGCTAGTATGCCTCGACTTATGTGTTAGATTTGATTATGTGGTCGAAGGGATTGAATTGTAATATGATGTAACTAATGTACATATTTATGCTAAATTGATATAAAATAGATTGGATGTGGATTCCACTCCACAATAAGAGTTTAGGGGGTATGTGACTCAACCATAACATGGGATCAATGATGGTGGATGACAGATGGATGATGAAAGCACCTAGGACCCACGATGCTTTGAGGTGTCACATGGATGAGAGAGGCAATGCATTGAAGCCAAGTATATACATACTTTCTTACATGTGTCATTATTATTATGATCATGATTACCATCATTATAATGGGTATTTTGAGGATTACAATTTGGATGATGATGGATTTAGACGTTGGCCCTGAGTGACCAATTGGTGAGTCTTGGGTATGGGTTCTAATACCAATTGGGAGTTGTTTGGTTTACGACTCGAGGCTACCTAGAGAGTTGGAAACACATGTTATTGCATTCATACCCTAGAAGTAATCCTGGAAGTTGCATAGAGCCCTGGAGTAGCAAGATTATTTGGCTGATATCTTGTAATTTTATGTGCCATCAAGGGTTCCTCAAGCCTAGAAGCAGCATTGTTGTAGGTTGGCACCTTGATAGTTAACCTGGAGGGTTCCTTATGCCCTGGATAACATGGTCATTGGGTTATCACCTTGGCTATGGATGTATACTTATTTTTAATTATAGTTTCTCGTGGAGTTGCAACCTTGGCTGAGGGGTGACCCGTGCTTGGAATGTATGAGCCATGTGGTCTATGGGAGGGTGGAATATGAAGAGCTTGTAGCCAGTTAGTCTACTTTTACAAGATAAGTGTTCAATTTATGTATCATGTTGTTTATGTGATTAGTTGTTAAAACCCTAGCTTTGGGATTGTGTACAAATGATTATAATGTTTATTTGTGAAACTTGATTATTTATTAATACATTTCATTACTCATGGATGCCAATGCATTTATGTTTATTGGAGTATTTTTATAAAATTTGATTGAGTTTTATGTCTTTCCATTATGCAAAGAATAATTATGAGACATATGTGTTAAAATCGACATTATAAGTGTTTTTTATATGCATTTATGAAAACCCTATACTTCTAGGCACAGAAACTACTATGTTAAGGTTAGGTTTTTTGCTTCCATTGAAAAGTAATGTAATTTGAGTGTTGTGTGGTAGTGGTGTTTCCCAAGAGGAGGCTAGAGATATTAGAAGGAGATATTCAATGAATTTGTCAAAATTGAGATTATAGTCCTTTTGATGAAGGATTACATTCAAGTGTTGTTAGTGAAATTTCTTCAATAAATCATGAATCCAAAAGACAACTTACAATCAAAAAATCATATCTATGCTTTCAAATATTGTGAGTGTTCTTAAATCTTCTAACATTTATTTTTATTTTTACCAATGTTTAATTATTTGGGATTTTTGGTTTTGTTATCATGACCCAAGCTATTTCCTAGATGCAGCTTTTTGTCTTTCGTTGCAGGTACCTTTTTCACAATACAATTCACATGAGCCCAATCCCATTCCCATTGGGATGAATGCATTTACTTTTGTAATAAACTATCAATGTTTTGATGAGTTCTTTAGACACCAAACATTATTCTCTACACCAAAAACATTTTGCAATGGTTTAATATCTAAATGTAAGTTTAGTTACATTATTCCTTCCATTTTCACATGCCTTCCATTCCCCAGATACCTTTGTTTTAGAGATAAATAATTGTTTATTACATATACTTAATTTATTAAAGAATAGTTATTGCTATTTGTCAGAATTTAGGGGCGGATAGTTAAAGAGATAACATGCAAGATGACATAGTGATTGAGGTATAAGAATATTTTCATTACCAATGTAAGCAACCTCTAGAATAAAAAATAATGATTGACAAAAATCACAGGTTGCAAAATCTATTTTCAATTCTATCTTTGGTGATTTCATGGCAATTGTTTTGTATTCATTTATTATCTGATTACTCTATTCCAATTCTAAGATTGTTCACCAAATTTATGAAGAAATTTAAGATAATATTTTGCATAAGATATTCTACATGTTTGAATTTTGTGGCATTGGTGGAAAAAATTAATTGAACATAAGTTTTCAAGGGTATTCTTTTAGATTTTATATTACATCCAATGTTATATTATTGATCAAAATAAAAATGAACATTCGACAACATTTTTGGATCTTATATATTCCATCTTTAGTATATATTTTAATCATAGCTTTGATTGTTGACATTTGAATCCAGATACAATTCTTGTTACTATAACATTTTCAGTTATTGTTCAAGAATTATGAAGCATAAAGACCTATAACAAATATCAATAACAATAGTAAATGAGGGAGACTACGATTGTTGACTTTACAGTTAGCTTTTATGCAAATAATCAAATTTAGAAAAATTTTGTCATTAAATAATTAATGTCAATTTAAACATAGTTTCCTACTTTCATATCTATGTTTGTGTTGCATGCATCAATTATACATTAGGAAAAAATGTACAAATATAAAATATTGAAGTTACATAATATACATATCATATTTTGTTACTTTAAAAATAATTCATTTTGTTGGTATTCTCTTCTCGTTAACTCCTTCAAACCCTATTAAAAGAGTCACAAACTAACTAATTATTAAGTTAGATTGGAGGGATTATTTGAATTGTTGGAAATACTGAGGGGGGGGGGGGGGGGGGGGGGTGAATCAATATTTATTTTCAATTGTTATTTTTACTAGTTAGATCACTTATAATTAGAACACAAAATGAACAATAATAATAAATAATTTTATTAATCTCTTCTTTAACATAAATCCAATAGAATAATGTTTAGTGCTCCAACCCTAGATGAAGACACCAATCTTGTTTTTTTGCTAAAGCAAGAGACTTTCCTTCTATTTCAAAAACCCAAAAGTAAAGTTACAATAAGTACAAAAGGCCTAAAAAATTCAAGGCCTAAAAACCTCAAGGCCTACGAAACTGAGGAGACTGAACAATCAAGGAAGTGACCCTCTAAACCAAAAAAGGAACAAACTAGCCGATCAAAATGTCCCTGCGATTACAGTTTAGCCCAAAGTCCATGTCCGACAAACCCCCCATCCAAAACGCTAAAATATTGAACAAGCGCGCTTCTCGCTCAAATATTGAACAAGTCCAACCAGATCTAACCTTCCATTGCCCCCGCCAAAAACGACGACACGGAGAGATATCAGAGTGCCAATATGCAAGGTATTTAAGTCATGATGAAGGGTAGTAAGGAAACCCCCCCCCCTTGCCACGTGTTGAGAGCTAAGTGGAATCACTCTCAACGAGCCAAAACCACTTACCGTTTGTGAGCCTAGCGATCAAAAGAAAACCACTTAACACCTGGTTTTCCGAACCGCAAGTAATGTGCCGTGGAATTTCCTTTGGGGGATCACTCCAGCCTTTCAAACTGCTGACCCTGATAACGGAGCTCGTCACTGAGGCATTCTGAAACTGTAAATGTAACCTTGAGTCGCCATACCCGACACGAAGGAGATAAGTTCCCTTACCCCAAAGGAAGTTATCGCCAAGCAGAGAAAGCCCTGTTTCAAAGAACCTACCATCGAAAAGAGAAAGAACAGTCATAAGAGAGCTTTAAACATGGCCTGCCTCTCGTGCCCAAAAGTAAAAAATTTCCTTGTCCTCTGCGCCTTGAGCATCGCAGAGAGCTTTTAGCCTGCTTGGAGGCATATCCTGCCAATTCATTTCGATCCTACAGTCTGGATTAATCACTCCCAGGTTGGCCAGTAGATCTGCAAGTTTGTGCGCTTTCCGCCGAACATGATTGAAGCTGACTGTTCGAAGACTTTCGAGATGTTTTTGGATTCTCTGGTACACTTGTATAAGTCTCCAATGTTTTGAGACCCTTTCAGGCGCTGTTCCAAAGCTAATTTTCTTAACTGCATTTATAGAAATCTCGGAGTCTGCTTTGATGAGAACATTTGAGCTGTGATTGAGTTTAAGAAGCTCCAGACATTGTTCCAGAGCCATTAATTTAGCCATGTTGTTGGTAGCTTTGCCTAAGTGACAGTGGAAAATGAAAATTATTTTTCCTTCTTCATCTCTTAACACCCCTCCGTAACCTGTAGTCCCCGGGTTGCTTTTTGAAGCCCCATCAATGTTACATTTCAAAAAACCTTTTGGTGGAGGATACCAGTACTCCTTTTCCCTTTCCAACACTCTTTCTTTTTTACTAAGACCCTTGAGGATGATCTCATGCATACCCAGCTGCTTGAGAGTTCTCAATTCGAGCGTAGTGGGAGGATTTGAGGGATAGTTGTGCACCGTGGTGGAGACCGTTTCCTTAATCTTCCTTAAGATCAATTCCATCAAGCTAAGAGGAGTAGTTTTTCCATCCTTGAAAATTCTCTTTCCTTCCAAACATTCCAGATAATGGAGCTCAATGTCAAGGTCCAGGCTAAATTAAGGATCTCATGCTCTATAAAATTTGTTCTCCACTTGTTCAAGGTGTTAATGATGCTTCCTTTGACTCTGTCTGTCTGTTGAAAAATTATGTTGAAATACCCCATAACCAGGTGGTGTAGGTGCAGCTATTGAGAATATGATCCATTATCTCCTCTTGAGCCTCACATAATTGACATCTAGAAGGCCTGATCATCCCTGTCTTCTGAATATTCTCCCAAGTTAATATTTTCTTGTGAAGAACTAACCACATAAACAGTTTGATCTTCATCCATCCTTGGTGGCTCTGAAGTTTATGCTAGGACTTAGCCAAAACGTAGGGTTCTAGGTTAAGGGTAATTCCTTTTTCTTCTTTGATATTAAAGATGCCTTCGTTGTTTTGGCCCCATCTTAACATATCCTACCCCTCTGTAGCCAAGACCTTCCTCTGTTCTAATATTTTCATGAGTTCTTCTACTTTTGTTTTTATGGGGCCGTCCCCTCTGCATTCTATTTTCCTCCAGCTTCTCCATTTCTTAGTGTCATGGGGGAGATTCTAGAAATCACTCACTTTTATTAATCCATGGAAATCAGTTTCCTGCTTGATGCTCATAAAGTCGTCCCTTAGCAATATTGGTTCTTGTTGCCATTTGTCTTCCCAGAAGAGAGCTTGTTCTCCTGCTCTGATTTCCCAGAAGCTATTGTTTTGTACTAGGCTCCTGTTATCCCAGGCTTTATTCTAGATGTGAGAGCCTCTTATGTTTCCTGACATTATGATAAGATCACTCGTTTGCCAGGAGCTTGCATAGTTTTCTTTCCAGGTTTTAGCCCAATGTGCCCCTAGTTCTTTAACCCATCTCCACCAGAGTTTGGCTCCTAAAACATTACTTAGAATCTCTTGATCATCTAAGCCTAGGCCTCCATGACTTTTGGGTTTACAGATTTTATCCCAAGAAACCAGGGCCCATTTCTTTCTGGTTTCCTCCTTGCCCCAAAGAAAGTCTCTCTGAGTGTTCCTAAATTGCTGCAAGACCCCTTTGGGAGCTAGCAGGGCTAATTAAAAGAAAATAGGGGTAGATTGAAGAACTGCCTTCGTCAAAATCAGTCTACCAGCAAGGTTCAACGCTCTAAAGGTCCATCTTTTTATCTTGTCTTGCATCTTGTTGAGCACCAGTTCCCAAATACTTTTGTGCATTGGTTTATCCGTAAGGGGGATTCCCAAATACTTAGAAGGGAGGATCTCCCTTTGGAAGCTCAGAATTATGGAGATGTTCCTTTGAATAGCAATGTAAGTGTTAAAGAATTTTTTTTTTGATTTGGAGATATTGACTTCCATACCTGAAGCCGAGGCAAAGTCATTTAATATTTTTTGTATACTATAGCTTCCTTGACTGTGGGGATACCCTGCAGCATGGTGTCATCCACAAATTGTTGATGTGTCAAGGTTTGACCATTCTCAGTTAGTTGAAGGCCCTTGATCTTTCCTGAGACTTTAGCATTTTTAATAGTTCGACCCAATCCTTCCATCATGAGCATAAACAAAAAGTGAGAGACTGCATCTCTGTGCCTAAGGCCTCTGGATGGAGTGAAGATCTCCGAGGGTGAGCCATTCACCAGAATTGAAAAGGTGGTTGAAGTAACCAAAGCCATAGCCCATTTGATCCAGTCATGGTCAAACCCAAAAGCGGAAAGGACCTTTTTTATATAGATCCAGTTCACCTTGTCATACGCTTTTGCAATGTCTAATTGCATGATCATGCTGGCCTACTTTTTGCTAGTGAGAGAGTGAACAACCTCGTGGGCCTGGATAATATTATCCAGGATTTTCCTCCCTTCCACATAACCGGATTGTTCCCCAGAAATCAGAGAAGGAAGAAGAGGTTTGAGTCTGTTGGCCAAGATCTTAGAAATAATTTTGTAAACAACATTACATAAAGCAATGGGTCTGAACTTATCAAGAGTCAAGGCTGAGTCCTATTTGGGGATCAGGGAGATGAAGGAGGTGTTGGGGGCTTTCAGAATGGATCTGCTTCTTTTGGAGTCCTCTACCACCTCCAAAATGTCTTGTTTGACAACATTCCAGCAGGCTTTGAAAAAGTCCACATTAAAACCATCTGGACCAGGAGCTTTGCCATTCTGCATGTCTTTGATCACCGTACTGACCTCTGCTTCAGTTATTGGTTTGTTCAGGTTAAAGTTATCTTCTCTAGACACCATCCTGGGAATATTCTTTATAATCTCCTTGATGTGTTGGTCTCTATCTAGATTATTTTCATTTGTGATGTCTCTGAAATGTTGAACCATCACAGCTTCAATATTCTTGTGAGTGGTCTGAAGCTCCCCATCTTCATTCAATATTGAGGAGATTCTATTATGTGTCCTATTGGCTATGGTGGAACGGTGGAAAAAACGAGTGTTTTGTTCACCTTCTTTGAGCCATTGAACTCTAGACTTTTGTCTCCAAAAGATTTCCTCTTGTTTGCATAAATTCTCCCAATCAAGGTTGTATCTTTCAGCTTGCTCACTTTTTGTTTTATCAAAACCATCTGTGATCAGTGCTTGATTTAGTTCCTACATTTTGATCTCTACTGATTTTTTGTTTACAAAAATGTTACCGAAATCCTTCTTGTTCCATTCTTTGAGCTTGATTTTTATGTGCTTTAGTCTCTTGTGGAGGAGGAACATTTTGGAGCCCTGAACCTGTAGATCTTCGGACCACCATTTTTCAATGTTGTTGATGAAATTTGGGTGGGAGAGCCAAATATTCTCAAATCTGAAGGGTCTGTTCCTGGGAGCATCAATTCCCTTGATCTCTAATTGAATCAACCAGTGGTTAGAGCCTCCAAAAGGGAGAACACTAGCATATATTTCTGTGTTTGTGAGAATCAACTTCTCAGAGATTAAAAACCAGTCTAACTTGGAGTCAACCTGAGCATTACCTCCTCTTTTTTTGTTACAAGTGAAAAGACCGTTATGCATTTTAGATTCCACCATTTTCATGTCTTCAGTGAATGAATGGAATTCTACTGAATCTCTACTAAGGATTCTGGTGCCTCCTTTCTTTTCTGTAAGAGATTTAACCATGTTAAAGTCTCCTTCAATAACCCATGGGATTTCTTTGTGTCTGCTTCTGAGATATTCCAGAGAGTTCAGAAATCTAATCTTCTCATCTATTTTCTGAGGATCATAGATATTCGTAACCAGGAAGGAATCAGACATCCCCATTGGTTGAATGATAGCTGATAAGTAATTTCTCATTGCCTCCGCATCTATAATGCTGGCTTTTTGGGGGTTCCAAACGGTAAGAATGCCTCTTGTTGTGTTCTTTTCTTTGACTTCTAGAAACTCAAATTTACTGAGACATTTGTTATGGATTTGTTTTATTTTCTGAATGGAGAATTTTGTTTCTTGAATGAAGATTATGTCTGGCATTACTAGTTTCATTCTGTTACTTAGTAATCTTTGTTTTCTTTTGCTACCTAGACCTCTGAATATTCCAGGATATAAAGTTCATAATTAAAGATTTGTGAATGAGTAACTGGCTAGATCTTTCATCTTACTCGAATCTATCATTAGCTTTCCACACTCCATGAGGAGCTCATTTTGCTTTTTTCTGCCTCTCTTCTTTCCTGGATTTTTGGTGGCTAATCCTAGAGTTAGTTTCATTGTTTTCACTCCTCTATGCTCCTATTTGTGGATGCTTTTACCTTTCTCCATTCCTCGTTCCTGTGTTTTCCATAAAAACAACTGTTGTATTCTGTTGCATTCTTCTTGGGGTAGAGAGTCTATTCCTCCTTTGGTTCCTTGCATCAGAAATCCTTCTAGATCCAAGTTTTCCTTATCGAGTATTTCTTGTAGTTCATGGTCTTCTAGATCTATTTCGCTTTGGATCATTTCCTGGTCCATTTCCATTTCTGTTTCACTTCTCATAGTTTATTTTTGGGAGTCAATGTCCGGGGAAAACCCTGTGTCCTCTTTTTTTTCTTTTTCTTTAGCATCTACCTCCTGATCTTGACCCTCTCTTGTGATTTCTTTCGGCTCTTCTAGAACTTGAAACTTGTTCTGACTACTCTTTTTCCCTCAGTATGTTATTGCTTTGATCCCTTTTTTCCTCCCCTTCCTCTGCTAGCCACTTTCTGAAAGCTTTCAGTATCCTTCATAATATTAAGTTTTTCTCTGTTATTTTCTTTGCTGAGAGGGCAGTCTCTTAACAGATGTCCATGTTCGTGGCACCTTCAGAATTTGAAGGGGATACGTTCATAGTCTACCGTCTGCACCCACTCCTCATCAAACACTTCCAGGATGATTTCATCCGGAAGTGCTCCTGATAGATCCATTTCCACACAAATCCTAGCAAAGGAGGTATATTTTCCCCTTCTTGTGGCTTCAAAAGCTTTGAAATAGCATCCTAATTTATTGCCAATAGCGGCCAATGATTCAGTTTGCCAATAATCAAGAGGTAGAGAATAGAGCCTTACCCACACAGGAACTGAAGAGAAGGTCTCTTTCTCAGGGACAAAGTTCATTCTCCAAGGTCTCATATAGAGACCAACGACATCAAAACAATAGTGTCCTCCTTTGAATATTCTGTCTTTATCTTCGATGTTAGAGAACACTACTATAAAGAATCCTTTTGACCCAAGATGTAGGTCAATGCTTCCTTTAGGCTTCCAATGATACTTGATCCACGTTTATAAAGCCTTTTCGGTGGGCCATAGTCCCATGAATTTACAGATAATGGTATAGGTTCCCATATGTTCCCTGTGTTCCTACAGAGCAGGAACATTTAATATTACTCGAGGAGTGATATCTGCTTTTGGTTTGCAAGGTCCTTTTCTTTTTTGTCTCTTGACCCCAAACTTTTGTCTTCTTCCTCTTTGTCCTTTGTGTTGTAGTTTTCTTTTGTTCTCGTCCCATCTGTTTCCTTTTCGTTGTCCATGTTTCTGTAGTTCATACCGTCTTTACTATTTCCATTTGGTGATTTACTTCTACTGGACACTGCATCTTTGTAGGAGGGAGACGAGCTCCCTCCCCTACCACCCTCCATTAGGATCGGACTCTGCTCGCTGTGGAAACCCTAGCCGTTGCTTTTCTCCCGCCGTCGCTCCGTCTCTCCCATACAATACATCCGATTTCCTTCTTTGGTGAAACATTTTCGAAGACACCAATCTTGAATATCCGAGGCTCCAACCTATATTTTTCCAAGCACCGACTTGGACTTCCCAAGGCTCTAACCTTGTCACTTTAAGGCACCAACCTCTAGGGCTCCAACCATATCTTTGGTATAGGCTCCAACCTAGTCTCTTGAGGACTCCTATCCTATAGGGATACATTATTATCTTCCAAGGCACCAACCTTGTCTCTATGAGGCTCCAACCTCTAGGCTTCCAACCCTCAACTTCAATTCATCAAGATAATTTTGATGGTTCTTCACAACTCCCAATATCTTCTTTAATGAGCATTGCTAATCTCTTCAACAATGTCTTCTCCAAATCACTTCATCAATAACAACCTTATATTCTTAGAAGGTATCAACACTACTCTTCATTTCACCCAAACAAAAACTCCAAGGTTACTCCATGAGGGCTTCAGCAAAGCATCATGTCTCCAAGGGTCTCCACAATCAGCTTCTACAAGTCTTCAACAATGCTTCCAGATGTCTTCAATGAGCTTCTTCAAAGGGTATTCAACATCCTCTCCAACTCTGCTCTAAAGAATGCCTTCAATATAGTGTTCAAGTCTTCAACAAGGGAATCCAAGAATCTACTTCAAATCCTCATATCTGTTAAAAGGATATCTCCAGGTCTATTCAAAAAGGCTCTCCAAGTCTATTTCAAGCTTAGGCTCAAATCTGTTGCAACAAAGGTTTTTAGGACTGCTACCAATGTTCTTCAGGATACTTCAAATAATTCTTCAATCTAAACTCTCCAGGAGCTGATCTACCACAGTCTTACACAAGTGTTAAATAGCTAGATGTCTTTTGCTTCTTTTCTAATCCTATGTTGCACACAGGTCCACAGTAAAATACTCACAATTTAAATGCACTTTACTCCACTGTTTAATTTCTAGTGCTGCAGGCCATCAATCTTCACATGATGTTTCAAGCTCATACAAAAGTCCACAATGTAATGCTCGCACTTTATTCTACTTGTTAAAGTCACAGTGCTTTCATAGAAAAACTTCTCTGCATTTTTTCTTCTTATATTTTTCTTATTTCTTGGATGAGTTCTTGTACCTTTCTTTGTTGGATCACATGGTCACATACATGAATTTTATTCCCTTTTTTAAAATTTTCTAATCCTTTTCTTCACTAAAAATATTATACTACAGCTCCAGGTATAATTCATTGCTCCAAGTTTTTCACTAGGCTATAACTCGAGTATCCATAGTAAGTTTTCCAAACAAAACCTGAGTGAATGTCTTCTATAACATAGGTCTGAGATATGTATATGTGTAATTCATCTGTAGATGACTTGTCTGAGTTGTAGTGATGAGCCAATCAGAAGTTAACCCAACCAATAAATTTCTATCTCCTCCTCGGCCTTATTTCTACTTTTGTTCCTTTAATTTCTATTCTTCATTGAAATCCAATACAAAATAAATCATGCCGAGCTTATATTTATAGTGGTTTTGATAAATATGAAGGGACACATCAGATGGTAATGGAGCTAACTTGTAAGTGTTTGAAGTCGACCTAAATAGAAATGTTCTATATAATTGTTTGTTCCCCTTCTTTTTTTGCTGTAGAACTAATCGATATTGAAATAGGGATTCACAATTTCTTCATAGTGCTAATAGTTTTCTTGTAGGACTGCGCATCCTCTCGAAGAAATGTAACACATTATTTATTCCAATTTCCATGAAATTCACACAAATGATGTGTACCCTATGACTGTTAATGAATTTACTTCAGACTTCTGATGCTCAAGCCTTAATGACATGGTTTCTCAGGTTGCATTGTCAACATGTGGTACCAAAACCACACTTTTCTTTGAAAAGTGCACCAAAGTACTCATCATTCCCCTTTCTTTTTCCACAAGAAGCATCTTTGTATCTTAGGTCAATGGGTGTTTATAGAACTACATGCTTTTGTCGAGTTGTGCAAGTAGCGCACAAATGACAGATTAATTTTATGAAGTAATGAGATCGTGCATCATTAGATTATGGAATTGTCATGTAGGTAATTTGCATCATCTCGTGCTTAGGGTTTTCTCCTAAGGTTTCCATGATGACAAGGGCAACATCATGGAAGGGTTATACAAGAATATTTTCCATCTCCAACAATGCCATATTGGCAACAATGATAACCTTCACTAACATGAATCTATCTCTTTTATATTTGAACATAGCATATAATTTTGAGATGTTTCTTCCTTTTACAAATAAATCTTTATCATATTCCTCATATTTATTTTTTTCTATTCTATCTGCTAAGAAGTGAGTGAATTCTACAAAGAAGATATTAAATGGCTAATTTACCTTTATTGTTTCTACTATATCCCTTGATAAGTGAGTGAATACTCAAATAAAAACATTAGGTGGCTAATTTACCTCATTTTAATTAGTATTAATATTTAATTACTAGTTGTGTTGGTTATTGTCCAAGACTTCTCAAGTAACACAAATTAAAGCAAAGATCAATCGACATTACAAAAGGAGGGAAACTGTGATTGTTGGATTTAAGGTTAGATTTTATGCAGATAATTAAATTTAGTAAACTTTTGTAATTAAGTAATTAATGTGAGTTTAAACTAAAATTACTACTTTTGGATGTATGTTTGTATTTCATGCATCAATTAGGTGTAACACTAAATTCCTCTATACTTTTTCAATGACAGAAGGGGTCCAATGATGGTTATTCCTTTGCATCAACACATTCATTAGCTTTGTACATTTTTTACTTCCACATAGACTTTAGGTTGTCACATGATTTGGTTCTGCATATTGTTTTTCTTTGCTCATTCTTGTGCGACACAAATCTTTCCCTTCACTACAAATACTCACTTTTACATGTCCGCACACATTCTTCTCTGTAAACTTCTTTGGTGCACCTTTATCCAACAAAGCACTTGTTTTTCATACACACAAGTTCTGTAGCTCCGCACAAATTCTCCCCTTGCTATATTTGTTTCACACATTTTCATCATGCACAACACTATTGTGGAACTCGATTATACATTAATTATATCCATATTAGTTCAAGTTTATGCAAAGTTGTGAAACTTACTTATTTTCCTTTGCACATGCAATATGTGTTATTCACATATGCACTTTATCTTTTTAGACATCTTGGTTTAATAGTATTTAACTCATATATGAGTTAGCTTCACACATGAGTTTTTGCTCACATACCTTCCTTAAGAAACAACTGCATTTATATTTTCATTTTATAACATGGAGGAGACTCTCTCGTTGGTTTGTTCAATAATCAAATACTTGTGTAAAATATTTAGTTAAATTACAAAAAATATTTTAGGCGACATGGAAGGTTCCCATGTTCCATCCACTTTCATACATAAGTACACATTTTTCCCTTCGCGCACTTCTTTCCCACATTTCCAATTCACACAATGCTACTTACAAACATGATCATAAATTAGTTATTTGGTTTCACTCTCTACGCATTTTGCATTTGTTCACATATCCTACTTTCATAGTCCTTAACTCATAGATGCATTAACCTTTCACATGTTTGTTTTGCACATCCCTTACTTTCACCAATGTAGTGTTAATAAGATTTTTTCAAGTGAAGGTAATTACAATATAGGCCAATAGAAATTTGAAGACTATCATTATTCAATTTGTTTATATATAAATATCATCATAAATCTAAATAACCCCATTCTTAGGTATTTCTGCCTCCACACACTTGTTGCATAGAAATGTATTCCATGTTTTCCTTTCCCATGTTTGATCGAGATCCATTGCAAGAAGTGTTGTGTGGAAGGTGCAGATATCGCTTCCACATGTCCCTCCTTCTGTACACATCTATACTTTCACACCTTCGCACACATTCACCCTCCATGTACTTCTTTCACATATCTTCCTTCCACATGACAAATACATATTTTACGATTAAAACTTCCAATTATTATAGCGTAGAAGCATTGTTGTAAATTACTAGCAACATATATCCTTCAACTAGGTCTAATATATTTAATTTTTGGTTGTTCCAGCAGTATGAATATATTGCCCTTGATCCATTGAAAATTATTTTAGGAGACAATTTTTCATTGCATAAATTATCTATTACATTCATTTATCCTCAACACTATTAAATCGTATAAGTAAAGTCAGTGGATAGGGAACTCACTATCTTCGGACTCAAATATACAGTTTTTTAAAAGTAGAAAATATTTTTACTATTGTCTTCTTCAGTGGGAAATCCGCTCCATTCTCACATTTAAGAGTACTAAGAAATGTACTCACATGTGATTCTTGGTCATCATGAAATAAAGCATTTTTCTTAGTAAAAAAGAAACATGGACACAAACTATAGAAACACAAAATGAATTCACATGATTGGATTATGCAATAAAAATGATTATTTCATATGAATGAAGAATATTTAGTTCTGAGTAGTTATCAATATGCACTTAAAATATTTATCTCTTCCAAAGTCTTGGTCCTAGATATTCCTAAAATGGTGTTAACCATATCCTTAACTGGTTACACTCGCCGAAAAATGACTAACAAGAAGAACTCTAATTATTGTTATATACATCCAAATCTAATGTGAGTCAAATAAGTGCATTACAATTTAAGCTATAGAGAGTAATTCAATGGATTCCCCTTCATAACAAAAACATTACACTTTTAATTTTTTTATATTGTAATATGTTTTTGAAAAGTCAAATGATCTTTATTATTTGTATTTCATTGAAAGTTAAATTTAGATAAACAAAATGAATTTTCATATATAGAGAGGAAATGTGCTTGAGTTAGTTAATGATTCAAAATATGTATTTTCTTATCAAAGGTCAAAAGTCACGGGTTTAAATTTGGAGTGATAAAATATTGACAATTTTTTTAAGAAAATATGCATGTTCAGAAATGTCTATACATAAGGGGGATATTTGTGAGAAAACCTTTATTCCGCACACATATATTTTATGTTCTTAATATTCCTCCCTTATTTAGGAAGATGTTGAGTCTAATCAGTTTTGGCATGACTTATGTGGCCAAATACCAAAATAATTGATGAGATGATGCTCATTCGCTGTCCAAAAAATTAAACCCAAGTAGTATCCATCTCTATCCTTGCTATGATCTCGACATTAGCGAGTACTTCAATATTTTTTGTAGAGATATATGAACTCCCCAAAAGGAGTTTCTTTATTTACTTTGCCAGATTCCATGGAGAGTAGCCATCAAATATGTGTTTTGATTACAACCTTGTGTGCCTACATAACATTTTTTTCTTCACTTAGATAACACCCCACTTACTAATTTCATATCTTCACTTGACAGGGTGGAAATCTTTTATATTTTTAGTGTGCATAATAAAGGATGTGCAGATGAGGGTATGTGTGGGAGAACCTTTATTTCCCCACTTTTGCACCACCACACATCTTCATCCCACATGAAACTTTTTTTGCACATCCATGAACTATCTTTAATATGACGCATGAAAAAACGCACTCAATAAAACAAATAGAACTAAAATTGCAATCTCAGGTTAATTAAAAACTATAAAGTGTCAATTTCCTTGGTATTTGACCCACACAAAATGTCACATAAAGTTAATCTGTTATGGAACCAGCTCACAAAAAGATAGAAAAGAGAGATCCACGACTTAGAATTCAGCCTCTTCGAGGGGGCAACCTCCTTTACATTACATAAATGAACAATTCTTGGATGATACAAATGATAAAACCTCCTTTCTATATATAGGAGTCTAAGGAGTCACCATGTAATCCAGCCGACCTAACAATAATAATATAAAGCCACAAAAATAACAATAGAGGGATTCTATGGGGCACAGAAATAACAATATGGGGGTAATAGGGGCACAACAATATAAATAAGGGGTATAACTACAATAGTAATGGGGTAATCACTAGTATTATAGGGACCCAACATGCCCCTCTCCTTCAAAAAAGTGTTGTCCTCAACGCTTGAGTAGTTCTGGATACTTCTACATAAAATTCTCATCCTCCCATGTGGAATCTTCAGCGGATAAGTTCTTCCACTTGATAAGATACTCTGAAATTGATCGATTTCGTAGCTGTCGAGTTCTTGTTTCTGTGACTGCTTCTGGTTCCAATATAATTTTTCCTTCCTCATCAAGTTCTGGCAATATTGTTTGAATTGGGAGCTTGTCACCTATAACCTTCTTTAAACATGAAACATGGAAAACTGGGTGCAATCGAGAAGCTGCAGGAAGCTCCAATTTGTATGCCATAGTACCAATCTTTTGCAACACCTTGTATGGACCATAATACTTTGGTGATAATTTATTATCCTTCTTAGCTTGCTTTAGGGACATTTGCTTATATGGTTGTAGCCGTAGGAATACCCAATCACCTACATCAAAACTTCTTTCACTGCGATGTTGATCTGCCTGTTGTTTCATTCTATTTTGTGCCAACACGAGGTTATCCTTTAAGAGTTGGAGGACTTGTTGTTGATGTTCGATGTGATGTTCCACTGCCTGAACCTTAGAATTTTCTCTTAAATATGATGTGATGGATGGTGGTTGATACCCATAAAGTGCCATAAATGGGGTCATTTTTGTTGCTGTATGGAAGGAAGTGTTATACCACCATTCAGCCAGAGGCAACCATTTGACCCATTGTGTCTGTTTATCAGATACAAAGCAACGAAGATATCCTTCCAAACATTTGTTTACTATCTCAGTTTTCCCATCAGATTGAGGATGATAAGATGAGCTATGAGCTAACTGAGTACCAAGACAAGAAAATAATTCTGTCCAAAAATTTCCAGTGAAAATGGGATCTCTGTCACTTACAATAATCTTTGGGTTTCCATGTAGCTTTTGAACTGTTTCCATAAATGCAGTAGAAACTGTACTGGCTTTAAATGGATGTGATAATGCACAAAAGTGTGCATACTTGGTAAGTCTGTCAACTACCACCATGATGACACTCTTTCCCTCAGACTTGGGTAAACCTGTGATAAAATCCATTGAAACCTCCTCCCAACGTTGGCTTGGAATGGATAAAGGTTGTAATAGACCCGGTGTCTTAATTGTTTCAACTTTATTTTGCTGGCAAACCAAACATTCTGCCACAAACTTTTGAATATCTGATTTAAGGCCATCCCAAAAAAATTCCTTCTTAACCCTGTGGTAAGTTTTTAAAAATCCTGAGTGCCCTCCTAAGGGAGAAGTGTGCAATTCCATAAGAATCTTTTGTTTTAGCTGGGAATTCTTACAGAGGTATAAGCGATCTTTGTACCATAACGAATCATTTTTCCAGCTAAATGTATCAGAAGTACTGGAATCTTGTTGTAGCTTTCGAATAAGTGCCCACACTTCTTCGTCATTCTTCCATTCCTCCCTTGCTTCGTTTATCCAATCTGGTTGGATAATAGAAATGGCACACAACAATGCTTCCACATCCTCATCCTTTCTTGAGAGTGCATCTGCCACCACATTTTGCTTCCCTTTTTTGTAGATGATTTCAAAGTCATAACCCAACATCTTTGTGACCCACTTTTGTTGCTCTTCAGAGGATAATCTTTGTTCTAAAAAGTATTTAAGGCTATCATGATCCGTTTTTACCTTGAAGTGTCTTCCCATTAGGTAGGGTCGCCATTTCTTAAGTGCATGGAGTATTGCCAACATTTCCTTCTCATAAATAGCTTTGCTTAAAAACTTTCCCTTGATTGGACGACTTTCAAAAGCAATGGGTCTTTCATCTTGCATTAGAACAGCACCAATTCCATTTCCTGAAGCATCACATTCCACAATAAAGGTTTTTGTGAAGTCCGGTGTAGCTAAGACCGGTGCTTGGCACATTGCCTCTTTAAGATTTTCAAAGGCCTTTGTTGCTTCTGGAGTCCATGAAAATGAATCTTTCTTCAATAATGTTGTTAGAGGTGCTGCTATTCTCCCATAATTCTTAACAAACTTGCGATAATACCCTGTCAACCCAAGAAATCCTCGCAGATGCTTTATGGATGTGGGGATTTTCCATTCCTTAATGGCTTTAATTTTGCTAGGGTCTACCTTAACTCCTTCATGAGATACAATATGACCCAAATATTCCACCTCCTGGACTCCAAAGAAACATTTGGATCTTTTTGCATATAATTGTTTCTCCTCCAATAGTTGTAGCACCCTGTCAACATGTTCAACATGATCCTTCCAAGACTTGCTGTAGATTAGTATATCATCAAAAAATACTAACACAAATTTTCTAAGGAATGGTTTGAAAATTGAATTCATCAAACCTTGAAATGTTGAAGGTGCATTGGTAAGGCCAAAAGGCATGACCAAAAATTCATAATGACCCTCATGAGTTCTAAATGCCGTTTTTGGAATGTCTTCAATCTTCATTCTGATTTGATGATATCCCGAACGAAGATCCAACTTGGTGAAGTAAATTGATCCATGCAATTCATCCAGTAATTCATCAATAACAGGAATGGGGAACTTATCTTTAATAGTGAGCTTGTTGAGCTCCCTATAATCTGGACACATGCGCCATGATCCATCCTTCTTGTGCACCAATACTACTGGAGCTGAGAAAGAACTTTGACTTGGTTGAATTATACCAGCCTCTAGCATTTCTGCAACCATACGTTCAATTTCACTTTTTTGGACATAGGGATATCTGTACGGCCTGATGTTTGGAGGAACACTTCCTGGAATCAGATGAATAGCATGATCATGATCACGCATAGGTGGGAGACCTTGGGAGTCTCAAATACCTTGGAATGATTGTCCAAGACTTTTTGGAGATCTGGAGAAATAGATGATTCCAATGTGGAAACATCTAGCGAACATAATTGTGCAATTACACCTCTTTGCTCCTTTTTTAGAAGCTTTGTCATACCATTAGAGCTGATTATCTTTCCTGGTTTCCCTGCAATACCCCTTAATTCAACTTCCTTTCCTTCCGAAGAAAATTTGATGAAAAGTTCTTGAAAATTAAAAGCTATTGTACCCAAGGATTGTAGCCATTGGACTCCTAGTACAACATCAGCACCTCCCATTGGAATGGAAAGCATTGGGCTAGTCAATACATATTCTCCCATGGATAGCTTGATATTATGGCACTTTCCAGAGCAATTTATTGTTCCTCCATTTGCAATCATCACTTGACACTCTGGTGCTGGATATAGGAAGCAATTCAATTCTTTTGCTACCCTACAATGAATAAAATTGTGGGTGCTTCCTGAATCAATCAACACTATTACCTTTTTTTTCTTGATTTGTCCTTCTATCTTGATGGTTTGAGGAGTGGTAATTCCCGCCAATGCATTACAAGATATGGTCGGATTTATTTGTTCTTCATCTAGGCTTTGTTCCTGGAATATATCCTCTTCTTTTGACCTTTCTTGCTCCTTTTCTTCTTCCTCTTCACAATCTATGTAGAATAATTTCTTCTCAGCACACTTATGACCTTTTGTGTATTTGCTATCACAATTGTAACAAAGCCCTTTTGCTCTTTTTTCTTCCAATTGTTGTGGTGTCAACCTTGTAGGTTGTGGAAGACTATGGGCAACAACACTTCCGTCTTTATAGTTGTGAACGGTATGCTTCCTAGTTGCCATAATTTTGCTTTCCATTTTTCTTGCTAACCTGAATGCCTTCTCTAATGAATCAGGTTCCCAAAGGCGCACATCATGTTGGATATTATCCTTTAAAGACCCTATGAACACATCAATCCTATGCTCCTCTGGAATATCTTTTACCCTTATGTTCAATTTTTGGAACTCCTCAATGTGCTCCATTATTGAACCCTTTTGTTTGAGACTTATCAATTGGCTAAAAAAAGTGTTGCTTTTTGTATCCTCATAATGTGCTATCAATTCTTCCGTAAAAATTGCCCAAGTGATAAATTGTTTACGAGAACAAAGCCATTGATACCATACAAACTGATTTGGTTCCAAATATAAAGTTGCCATACGTACCTTTTGTGTGTTTTGCACATTATTGAGATCGAAGAATTGCTCCATCTGTAATATCCATGTGGCGGGATCCTTGCCATCAAACTTCCTCATATCGATTTTTGGAACATGGTGAGTCTTCGATCCAACATTAGAGTCTATGGAATCATGATTAACATTTCTTTTGTTCTCATCATGAGTTTCCTTTACTACCTTTTCACCATTAGTGACCCTTTCTTGTAGTAACTTTTTCAATTCATCCATCTTATCATCCATGCCATCAATTTTAGCGTCCATGCCATCCATCTTAGCTTCCATCTTAGCTTCCATGCCATCCATCTTAGCTTCCATGCCCTTTATCTTAGATTCCACGCCATTTACCTTATATTCCACGCCATTTATCTTAGATTCCACGCCACTTATCTTAGCTTCTGTTAGCTTTTGTGAGCGTGACATTTGTTGCACTTGTTCTTGTAATTTTGATATATCATGTAGCATTTCTTCCTCTTCTTCATGAGTCATGCTAGAGCTTTCAGGTTCCTTACTAGGTGTTTGCATTTTCTTTCCTCGGGGCATCAGTTACCGATAATAATGCTTTACTATGCCCTTTGAATTCTGTTAAACCAAGCTTACACAAAAATTTAAAAAAAAACTACACACCTTTTTTCACTTTATAGAAGCCTGATATTGAATCTGATGTATCTCTGTAATTTCGGATCATCCAGTTCTGAAATGGCTCTCTGTAGTAGCCTTCTGCGTCCTCTTTCCAATGCCACAAGTCTGAGCCAAATTGGATTCTCCAAGGAAGAGTTATGTGAAATCTCCCACAATGACTTGCTTTTAGACTGGTTCAGTAGAGCGAACTTGTACGACATGCCACGAGTCACTGTTTCAACCTTTGAATCTGAAACTCACCCACAAGACGTTACAGTCCGTCCTCTTTCTGTACCTTTTTACGAAATTTCAATCCGATCCTCAGAGAGAGAGTTATGACAATTTTTCCCAGGTCACCTGTTTTGAATGTAATTCAGGAGTCTGCAGAAAGGCCAACTTCCTCAGATCATATCTCCGAAAATATCGCGTGAAATGCTCTGAAATTCGGACCCAAGGTTCAGCGCTAGTTCTTCTCAAATGGGTTTTTTTTGCAACTTTTGAAACGTCACAAAAAAAAAGTTATAGCGAAAATGCCACGATGACCTATTTGGAGCAGCGAAACCCTAGAATCCCAAAGCTCTGATACCAAATGTTATGGAACCAGCTCACAAAAAGATAGAAAAGAGAGATCCACGACTTAGAATTCAGCCTCTTTGAGGGGGCAACCTCCTTTACATTACATAAATGAACAATTCTTGGATGATACAAATGACAAAACCTCCTTTCTATATATAGGAGTCTAAGGAGTCACCATGTAATCCAGCCGACCTAACAATAATAATATAAAGCCGCAAAAATAACAATAGAGGGATTCTATGGGGCACAGAAATAACAAGATGGGGGTAATAGGGGCACAACAATATAAATAAGGGGTATAACTACAATAGTAATGGGGTAATCACTAGTATTATAGGGACCCAACATAATCAATCTCTTGTGGTGTGGATTACCACCTGTTAAAAAATTAATTAAGGCTTAATCCTACGATTAGAAAAAGCTACACTTTTGGTAATTGTAAGTATAGTTCTTAAATGTATATATTGACAATACAAGAGATATGATATTGCAAGTGGCAATTAATCGATTTGTAATCGAAACATCATTAAGTTTTTAAGATAATTTAGTATAACACATTGTGTAATGATTACTAGTTAGAAATATATCAAGGTGCAGAGGACTTTGCTCCTAGTATTAAAAAATTAATTAAGGCTTAGTCATACTATTAATACAAGCTCCACAATCAGTAAATGAAACAAGTTTCAACATTTATTTAGTGAATCGATGCGCAATAAAAACATTGTTGGAGTGCTTAATATCATTTAGGTTAACACATTATGTAATGATTAATGGTTGTAAACAAATCGTGAAAATCATATGCATATATATTATAAAATAGTCTTTTGAGCCTTTATTCAGTGAATTGGAGTGTAATCAGGATATCATTCCAATGCTTAATAACATTTACTAGTTAGAAAAATTCAAGAAAGTGTAGAGGGCTCTGCGGCTAGTATCCATAATAGCATGAATGAAAGGATGTGTGGAAGAGGGATATGTGTGAGAGAAGCTTTATTCCTTCTCTTCCACACCTTCGCACACATTCCTCCTCTGTGCACTTCCTCCACACATTGCCCCGTTCCGTGGCAACATTTTGGTGAAATGTTACATAGACTCAATCAACCTTCCACAATGAGGATTAGTGAATATTAAAACATTAATTGAGACTTTATCCTACAATTAATAGAATCTTCCATATTATTAAACATAACTCTTTTCAACATATATTTGGTGAATCAATGCACAATCATGACGTTGTTCAAGTTCTTCAAGCATTTACTCTTACGCATTGTGTAATAATTATTGGTTGTAAGAAAATAGAAGAGGTCATATCCATACATATTATAAAATAGTATTTTCTACATTTATTCAATGAATCAACACATAATCAGGACATTGTTTGAGTGCTTAATTACATTTACTAGATGTAAACATATCAAGAAGGTGCAGAGGGTTCTGAAGCTAATATCTATCGTAGAATATTAGAAGGATGTGTGGAACAGGGATATGTGTCGAAAACCTTTAATATCTCACTTCCACACCATTGCACACATTATCCCTTTTGCACATATCAACCATCAACAACATGGATTAGTGGATAATAAATAAATAATTGAGGCTTAATCCTACAATTAATAGAAGCTTCCCTATTAGTAATTGTAAGTATTTTCGATATTTATTCAACAAATTGACATTTAATTAGTACATCTAGTATTTTTGGCATTTATTGGGCAAAAGATGCATAATCATGACCTCCTTTGAGTGCTTAATAGAATTTATGAGTTGCAAACAAATGAATAACGTGCAGAGGGATCCACAACTAGTATCCATCATAGTAGATTGGAAGGATGTGCGAAAGAGGGATGTGTGTAGGATAACCTTTGTTCCATCACTTCCACAACTCCGCACACATTCCTTGTTCGCACATATCAACCTCTTGCAACATGGATTAGCAAGTATTAAATAATTAATTAAGGCTTAATCCTACAATTAAAAGAAGTTTCTCTATTCATAAACATAATTCTTTTTAACACTTATTTGGCAAATCGATGTGTACTCAGAACATTGTTCCATTGTGTAATGATTACTAGTTGCAAACAAATAAAGAAGGTGTAGAGGGTTCAACAACTAGTATCCACCATAGCAGATTGCAGAATGTGCGGAGAAACCTCTATTCCCCCACCTCCTCACCTATGCACATTGCCTGATTTTGTGACAATATTTTGGTGGAATGTCACATAAACTCAATCAACCTTGTGCGGTGTAGAATAACTCATATTAAAAAATTAATTAAGGTTTACACCTATGATTAAGAGAAGCTCCCTTGCTAATAAATGTAAGCCTTTTCAATATTTCTTCAACAAATTGACGCATAATAATGACATCGTTTGTTAGTTGTAAATGGATCAAGAAGGTGCAAAATGCTCCGCAACCAATATTTTTTGTAGCAAATTACATAAATAGGAGGTACCCCATGTAAGCAAAGTTGTTTTCAGAAAGACAAGATGCAAACCCTAGTTTTTTTACTTTTTTTGGTGTATGGGAGATTTGATGCATAATCCGAACATCATTTACTAGTTATAAACAATTCAAGAAAGTTCAATGCACTTTGTATCGAGTATCTACCATTGCAGATTATGAAAATGAGAGGTACCACCACGTACAAAAAAATGTTTTCATAAATACAAGATGTGAATCTCACACTTCCTTAATCGTGCCAACATATTGATAACTATTGATAGAGGCAATGACTATACTGCAACTATCCCTTTGTTTGTTCTAAACTATTTATTCTAATAACTATAATGGATAAGGATTTATTCTTTGGTATTGTTAGTCCTTATAGAAGATAAGGAATAAAATAACCAATTTGTCATTGACTTTTCTTTGGTTATGATTTGACTATAAAATATTTATCTATTTGTTAATATAAAATGTTAAGTACTTAATTTTTAAATTTTATCGATATATCAAAATTTTACTTCTTATCATTTTATTGCAAGATTAATTGAAATCTTATTGGAAAACTGAATTGAAAATAAGGAATAAAAAAAGAAAATGCAAGGGAAAAATTAGAAAAGTCAAAATTATACATAATAAAGTGAAATAGAAAAAGTAATGGAAAAAAACATTTAGTAAAAAGTAAAAAGTTATTTAGTGGTTTTTCTCGACTTGCAAACTTAATAACATTATATACATTATATTTAGTGGTTATTAATAACATTATATACATTATTATTAGCATAGTATTAGATATATATTTATTTTAAGTTTTACTAATTACCACTATGTTAATAATTAATATATATATAACCACTATGTTAATAATTAATATATATATATATATAATTTACCATTAATAACTATTCATATAAACTTGCTATCAGAAAAATTCATGATTAAATCCTCCTCTTTTATTGAGACTTTGAATAAATAATATTTTTTTCTTCTAAATCTTCAATAACCACAGACCATGCCTCTTTCTTTACTTTGATTTTTATTAGCGCAAACCACTACATAACACATTTTTTTGCTTGCAAACACCATCTCGTTTAACGGAAGATGTTACAAGGATACTTATCACTAATGGGCAAACTAAGACCATTTATTGTATATCATTAGCGCGGTCGGGTCCTCGAGCAACAAAATATTACACCTGACATGATCTTGCCTAAAAGGAACGTCATCAATGTCTCTCAGTCGCTACCAGGAAAGCTGCGACATTAATTTTCATATTCAGTCCTTTCCCGATTCTGAGATCTCATACAATGATGCAAGAACACGAGGTTTTGAAGTTAAATAGTCAGAAAATTGAAGCAGTGGTCAAAAGGTAATTCCATGTAAGAGACACCTGATTCGATTAGGAGCACAAACACCCAATCAACGTGTTGTGATGGCATAAAATAATGCAAGAATACGAGGACTTGAAGTTAATGGTAAGAGAATTGAACGAGTGGTCAAAAAGTAATTACATGTAACAGACGCCTGATCCATCATAAGCACAAATACCTAATCAAAGATGTCGATCATGATAATTACTCTTCACACTTTGGAGCTAAAAGCTGCTCATTCTACTCTAATTAATATCGTCTACATTGTGCAGAGATGTAATTCATATCAGGGAATCTGGAAGTAATTTTTTTTATATGGCATCTTTCTGGAGGGACCCCATGTTCGCCATTATGAGGTCCACCGAGACATATATGGTCGAGGCACTTTTGGATTATAGGATTGGATTTGGGAGAAGATTAGGTCTAAATCACAACAGGACCGGTATTGTTAGTTATCCCTCATCGTTCGTCTCTGATAGAAATAGCGTCTCCGTCGTACAATTTGTATTCGAATAATAATGGAAGCACATGAGTTGCGCTATTATTAAAGATTTGCTGGAGCAATAACGCTTCATTTGTACAAATTCAGAAATACTTTGGATGGTTACTGTTATTAAGCTTTTTAGCAAAGCACAGAAAAGGATTAACTTATTAAGACGAAATTTAGTCCAGAAGTTTGTTAAATATAAGCTGAGGTTCAGTGGCGCAAATGAATAAGGAAACCCTACAGGGACAGCTTGGGACGCGCATCTCTTCCTCTTCTCTTTCAATAGCAATTCTATAGGGTTGCAGACATATACACAGGTGAAGGACATGGGCGCGGGTGACTTTAGATCTGTATTTTTCCATCGCCGATCACAGGTCCCTTTAACAAGATCCGCACAGATTCAGCCCCAATCAATAGCATCCGCAGAAGAAATGCGGCCGTCTGAATTGGTGCAGCAAACCGATCAAGCAGCAGCAACCGCAAGAGGAGGAGATACTGCGTGTAGGAAGGGTGTGCGCTATGGAGAATGTCGAAAGAATCACGCTGCCAACATTGGGGGTTATGCTGTCGATGGTTGTGGAGAATTTATGGCCTGCGGAGAGGAAGGAACCGCTGCAGCCATGGAGTGTGCAGCTTGCAATTGTCACCGGAACTTCCACAGGAGGGAAGCTGAAAAGGAAACCCTCTGCGAGTACCATCGCATACACAGGTGATCCTCTGAGGCTCCGATCGATGGGGAACTGTAAGTTATGTCCCATTTTATAACATTAATCGAACAAAGTTGTGCCTGACCTATGGAAGATTTTAATTTTATCGTGCCTTTAAACTAGTTGTAAAGTAAAACATATGTTGCATATTGATTTCCCAATCAATTGACCTAGCATTATCCAGTGAGTGATTGCTTTGAGTGCTGACCATGGAAAATATTTTGCATCGTTAATCCTTTGTGCACATGACATGTGAAATATCGTATTATTCATAGATATTATGACAAGAGAAAGGTCTTGTACATTGCTTCATCGTTTGTCGTTGATAAAGCTAAATAGTTGATTGATTTTGTTTTCAAATTGCTGCGGATATGCATATAAATTTGCCTGGTTTTCCGAATAAGATGTATCTTACATGAGCTAAGCCTGGGTTTAACTCCAGATCCTTTGGAGATATTAGCAGCAGTAGTCTTTTCTTTGAAAATCTTTGAATAGCTGTTTCAAGTTCATATTGTAATGATGGAAAGAATTAGAGGCCATGTGAATGAAATGGAAATGGATGTTCATTAGAGTTGGACCTAACTGATATTATGAAAATTATAATGGACTAGCTTGAGAGTTGCTTCGAAAAATCGATCACGAAACCTTTCTGTAGCACCAAAACCCCCCGCAACTGTTTTGTGCTCAGACCAGAGTCTCTTTGTCACCGGGGCATTTTAATGAAATTTCTGCCACCACAAGAAGTTCAATAGTCCCTTTGTCACATGGGCACTTTAATCCATAGTTGCTAAGTTAGTATTCGATATTGTCTTGAAAAAATTGATTGTCTAAAGTAAGAAAAAGATTGGGAACTATATGTTGGAGACACGATTGCTCCCCCAACGCGAGTCTAGTTGTTTCCGACTCTAGACCTCTGGCTCTAATACTATTTGTTGGAGACACGATTGTTGTTACAGTAAACAGACACATCGCTAGATTTAACCACATGCCATGAAACACACGGGAGCGTTAACCTTCTACACCACCATTAACGGTAAGCCAACAATATACCTTTTATAACTATTCAGAGATATTATTTTTTCAATATTTTTAAAAATTGAAATTGAAAAATTATAATTTTGAAAAACTCAATTTAAAAAAAAAAATATTTATTGCAAATAAAATTATAAAAAAAATGATATAATTTTACATATAAAAAAACAGATTTGTGGAAATTTTTGTATTCATTCATATAACTAACTATTTTATAGATTATATATTTTAATGTTCAATAAACTAAAACCGTATACAAATCTATATTATACAAAACCATACAAAATCTATATTATCATACATTTTGTTACTAATATCTTTTATTTTTTATAAATAGATTATATATTTTAATGTTCAGTAAACTAAAACTCTATACACATTCTATATTACACAAAACCATACAAAATCTATATTATCATACATTTTGTTACTAATATCTTTTATTTTTTTATAATATAATAATAAAATTTTATATTTACTCAAAATTAAAAAAAAAACATCACTTAAAAAAAATATAATTTTTTTCTATTTTTATTTAAATTTGATAAATAAATCTCTCGATATATTTACAAATTATTAATTTATACATTAAAAATAATACATACATCACTACTCTCCTCTATAAACGTACTTTCTATATTAACCTATTTTTTACTTTTGTATATATCATGGGGATATACATACCAAGCCATAAATTAATATATATAAACATTAATTTCAATAAAGAACTTCCCCAAAATTTCATTAAAATATGCATTGTTCGCTTTGTATTATGTAGTCCTCGACCGAGCTTCGAATGGCCTATTATTCCACGAACCGAATCGAACAATCGAATTTCCAACTTTTTAGCATTATTTGGTAACTAGGCTTTAATCAAATTTCATCTATCATGAAAGCTAAATAGTCCCTTTGTCACCATGGCATTTTAGTCAAATTTCATACACCATAACAAGTTCAATTTCCCATATGTGTGGCAATTGGCCTATAACTCAACATTCATGCAAAATTAGAAAACAAATATACAATTAAAATGGCCATAATTAAAAATGTTTATTAAAAAAATTCTCAACGAGGCACACTAAAATAAGAGTCAAATAGTAAAATAAAAGTCAAATAGTAAAAGAAAATATTTTATATTAGACAACCTCACAAAATTTTGAAAACAAAATCCTCTAAAAATACCTAAAAATTAAAAGAAAAATGCCACCTTGATCAATACAATAATAGTCATATCTCTCCTATTATGAGGTATCATACATTAATCTCTATTAAGTCATGTCTTCATCAAAATCTTTTAATACTTTGATGTATCTTGATGCATTAATGTTTCATTATTTATTAAAGAATTTCTTAATTAGAAAAGCTTAATGTTTCATTACTTATTAAAGAATTTCTTAATTAGCAAAGCTTATATTGAACTTTGTTCAATATGGCATTTGTATTTCATATCTCAATCATTTGCATTTGAGATAGTAGATATGATAAAATTATCAAATCTATAGAAAATATCAATTATTCACTAAAGTACAATGATATTTGTATATCACAATAATTTGTCTATTACTATGTTCTTAAAGAACAAGTTCATTCAATTTCTTGATGAAATCTCTTTAAATATAAAAAAGTGTATTATGTTGGCACATTTTAAAGTCTACAATCAACATCGTACCAAACAAGTTATCCAAATTATTAGGGCACATTAAAAAAGGTATGAATTCCTATCCCAGTGTTCAAATAATATTCAATTTACATGTTACATAGTACCTATGTACATAGAATTAATGTGCTCCATATGGATCACCAGGTATAAGATTTCTAATGTTGGCTAGTTACAATCACAATATTCCTCCCAATACAATCTCTAAGCAAGATAGTAGCTCATTTTTTCAATGCTAAAATAAATATTTCATACATAACATCCTAGATTTATTATAAAGAGAAGGTATATTTTAGGTGTTGATATGATCAATATGTATTTCGAACATAACAAATAATTTTCCGTGTTCGTCGGTCACATCCAATCTCCAACACAACTACTATCAATGGACATCCTTTGGATAAAACTCCAAAAACATCTACACTACTTCCAGAACATCACAATATCTACAAAATCCTCTCCACTACATCTAGAACATCAAAATTTAATCATCAGTGCAAACTCAAAATTTTATCTTAAAATTAACTCTAGTATTGTCACTAGACTTCTCAAGACCACCTCACTCTATCTTTAGCTACCTCCATAAAAAACCAATTGATATTAACTATAGAAATTAACCTCCATCTCTAAACCAAAGTGTTTATGTTCATCCTTGTACTTGTGGAACTGACATCTCAAACAACATACTAGAAAAAACACAGTAACTTTGCGTTGGGTTATAATAGTGCATAATATGACTAAGAACATGTACTAGGCATAATCTCAACATGAGTATAAATAATTAAAAATTAGCCATCTTAAGAACATATATCTATTTAGGACACCTAGGTACCCAACCATGTCCCTCATAAATTCTCTAGGAAAATACTCTATATACATGATGTATCTAACTTGATGTTACACATTATGCACTACTGTAATTTAAGAACTTCTCGTGAAACAAATCTAAAATGGCATTTAACAATGAAACAATTAGAGGAGATAAAGCATGTTATTTATTTCTTCCTTTAGCTATAAGAAATGTGGAATGAGGAACAACTTTTACATTACAAACTTGTCAACCAATGCTACAAAATATGACACTTAATTTTTTGGATTCATGAATACTCCTTACAATATATATATATATATATATATATATATAACAAGAGTAGAAAATCACTATTATAGTAAAAGTCATTAACTTAAAGCTCAAGTTAGATACATGATTTACATAATCAAGTTGAAACTAGTGGACATGGTCAGAATAGATTATGTATCAACTACCAACTATAGAATTATGACCTTGAAACTTTTGAACTAAACGCTGCAATATTTACCATATTCTACTTGTACATTAGGGACACTGACCTAAGAAAAACCAAAATTTACAGAGCATCAAAATGTTATAGTAAACTATGAGGAATTATTTGTCTGATCTGAGTTATAAGTCTCGCGATTAACCATTGAGGAAGGGGAACATGACCCCTTTGGCCCTACCACCAAATTTAAGGTTTTATTTAGCCTTGACCCCAAATTAGTCATGCCATTAGCCTTGGACTTGTTTGATTTGAGAACATAGAGACATTTCTTCTTGGAAATAGACATTTGAATTAGCATTATCTCTTTGGAAAGAACTCCTAAATATAAATGGTCAATTATATTCGAGGAATCACCAAAAACAATTACCTCCTCAATTCCCAAATTTACAATTTTTGTCCTCAATTCCCAAGTTTACAATTTTCGTCAAAACACTGTATAAGGCATAGGCCTCCACAATTTTGCTTAAAATGTGACTTAAACCTTAAGTATACCTATGTTCATCTTTACTCTGAAATAAAAAATTCCCCATTTTAATTTGCATCTTCAACATATCCATCATTTACATTTTTGACAAAAATATACGCTCTTGATCTTGAATCTGGCCTACTTCCCCTAACCATTATAAAAATAATTAATTTTAACAAACACTACATCCACATATTTTAACTCAAATCTTTTTTAATTTCTAGCTCCAAAATGCATTTTTTTAATCTCCATAAAAATACACAAACTTGCCCACAATGAAACCCATGATGTAATCATATCAATTGGTTCTCGTAATGAATGCCAGCTAGATGTAGAAATTTGCAATATAGCATAACTGGACTTTCTACGCACTTGCCTGGGTCAATCATCACAAAATAAAACAATACCCAATAGTATCTACCCTATGTAGCAGATGGATCATGACCAAATAACCATCCATGTGGATCCAAAAATGACAATTTATATAGGTTGGTTTCCATTTCCGTTATTCTCCAATAGAAAATAAATGCCATGCATTGCAATACTAAGATCAATACATAGGCATTACCAGAAACCATCTATTCCAGCGTCTACGAGAATTAATAGTGTCGGTCTAACAAAATGCACACTCCATGAGCAAGAGTCCTTGTTTATTCTCCTTGAGGAATATTTTTCCTGTATCTTGGACCCTCACATGACGCTTTACATGATAAAAGTACCTTTCTGGATCAGAATGACGAGAGCGGCCACATTGAAGAAACCAGATAGTAGTTACTAGACCACATACCATACGTCTACCTAATATTCCTATCCTCAACCAATCAGCCTATTAATTGTCATCTTAGGATTTCTGTACGTTCATGTACAACAGCTACTCGTAACTCATTTCTCGATTGCCTAGTTGTTAACTCGAACTTTCTAAAGTCATTAATAGAGGCAAAAATCCCTAAGAGAACTAACATATAACCATAATATAACCATAAGAGTAATCTATAATCTAAATGAGCAATAAATTTTTTCAAAAAATAATGGAAATTCTGACCAGATTTTGACCAAAATTCGGCAAAAATTTTGGGAAATCTAGATTAGAGCTGTCAACCTTTATGATTTTGGGTGTCCTAGGGCTTTTTGGCGGTGTTGAATCCATTTCAACTATCAAAGAAATGATTTAAACACTCCTATGGTTGTATTTTTTGAAAAAAAAAAAAGATTATGACAAAAGCTGGCTTTCAAAGCAAAATTGTAGCCTCGGTAGACAAAACCATAACAATAGACCACAACAAGGGTCTATTTGAGTTAGAGCTGCAAACTACAAACACCCAAAACATATTAATCAAGAAATTTAGACAACGAAAATAGATTAATGAAGAAACTTAAGCGACACACATTGTGTTACAACCTTATCTATGAAGTATAGGTCAAATGGTCTGTGTGGAAATTTTGTGGGCAAGGGAAGGGATTGTATGTGAAGGCTTCATTGAGTTTCAAGAAATTTTAGTGACATCATCTTAATGACTGAACTAAACATATATCAATAAGGAAAATGGTAAAGGATATTTAAACTATATCTATGAACAGTTGGATCTTCACTTTGAATAACTCGCAAAAGAAAACAACGAAATTTAAGCTTCATCCCTAGACCCATTAGTGTATTGTACTTGTAACAACAATCATAATATCATATACCATCATATCTTTCCATTTGCAAATCCACCTGATAATGATTTAACAATCCTCTAGACAACATCTTTTACCATAATGACAACTACAAGATGAATGTGTTCAAAAATGCATGCCCAATTAGATCCATTACAAGATCAACATTGCTACTCATTTCAAATTGATCTATTAGATATTAGAATACATTTGATCTAATTTATCTTGGATTGATTGGTAGTGTAGATTCCAAACTAAATCACAATGACAACAACGGGATCAATGTCGTGGAAAATGATTTCACAGTTAGATCATCTCCAAGATCAACAATACAGTTCATTTCATATTGAACTGTTTGATATAACAATAAATCCTATTAGTTTCATCTCACATAAGATATGGATAGAGGAGGATACCACATATAACACAGTCATATATAAGTTGTTGCTCAGTAAATTCCATTGATTCAATTGCTTGAAACTACATAATTAAATACATTCGAAATATCTAAAAATAGATGTGCTAGTATTATCTCACACATTCATGACTAAGAATCCCTAAATTAGAATTCTAGTCTGACTAAAAGACCTTAAATTTAGATTGTATGTAAACTTAATGAAACTACATTCTAACTTAATGTAACTAGAATATTATCTCCAACACTCCCTCTTAATTACAACCATTAATGTCTTTCTAAGTCACAACTACACAAGTACAATACTTGAGATTAAGCCAAAAATATATTTTACTTCTCCATGTTGATGCAGATTTTCCTCAACTCTATGTTGTATAATATTTTTCTTCTTTTTTTCATATTTTGCATGGTGTTTTTATCTTGTTTTGTAGCTTCATCTCTACTATAGTCATCTTCTTCAATATGTCCTAATCTTGAATTTCATATTAATATGGTTCTTCTTTTTCATTTTCTTCTACCTCAATGATTGTTGAGTGAATTTTTATGTCAATCCTTATAAGATTAAAAAAGGCTTCTTCATTTTCTTTCATCTCCTCTTCTACTACTACAATAGTTTCGACAACTTTGGTGGTTTCCATGACTTTTTCTATTTCACCTTCTATTATAGTTATGATAGATTTTCCATAACCATTTTTTTCTTTATTATACTTGGGTTTCGAAGGTCACATTCCAAGCAAGACTAACTTAGCTTCATAATCAATTTCAACATTCATTGATAGGGTATTCTCGCCTATTGTCGTTGCTAAAAAGTGTTGAAATATGTAACTATGTCTAGTCTTCATAATGAGACATGTAATCTTGATTTTATATAATAAGAAAAATAAATTTATTATTGTTTTTCTCGAGTCTTGGATATTATGCTCAAGGAAATTTACTTTTAGGTCAAGCTCCCATTGTGAGCTCTTGGGGCTTCTCATTGAGTCCACAAGTAGGTAAGTCATTATCATGTATGAAATACCCATTTGGAGCATGTTACATTGTAAAATAAATGTTACCCTGAAAGACCTTGTCTATGGGATATAATCAAGTCAGCCTAGGTGCTATATCAAGTTGGCCTAGGTGCATGGGTAAAGATCCTATATATGTAAGAGGACTTGGCCACATTCATGGATCATCATCAATCGTCTATGTGAAGAAAATAAGTGTGAATAAGAGATAAAGGAAGCCTCTTGAGAAACGAATAAGAGGAGGAGAAGATCGAATTATTCTAGTATAGTTTTTGGGCTCTTCATCTCACAAGTGTGATTGCAACTAGGGTTTCTATAGTAAGGTATTACATACATTGAAAAGAAGCTAAGATATAGCTCAAGAAAGGATCATTTTCCTACTAGAATTCACAAGGAAAATAACCCAAGCCAAGCAAAGGAGAGAAACCACTTATTTTGTCTTCATCATCTCTCACATGTGGCCTAAGGTTTCTGAAGCAAGGGACAAAATATTGCAGAAGTTGCAAGTAGACCATAATTGCTGAAGGGGAGGTAAAAATGGATTTCAAGGTATTCTAGTGCCAAAGCTGAAGAAAAGGAAGAAGAAACTAATTTGAATTGGAATACAGAGGCAAGGTTGACTCGATCTCAAGGGTCTAGGTCTTGGAATTTGTCAATTGAATATTTTCTAATAAGAAGAAGTCTTATGGGTTTTCCTCTAAGAGTGAAGACATTTTGGACATGGCTAATCACCTATATGTTGTGTCCTTTGTCTTATTATTCTTTATGTTTTTTATAGTTGTTTAATGATAGAAAATAATAATAATATCAAATAAATAAGAATTTAGTTAAATAAAATCAAAGCACATCATAAGCAGTTATTAAGCAAGAGAAACTGCCTACACTTTCTTCCCCTTTATTTCTTAACATGGTATCAAAGCTAAGGGGAGAAGTCAAGAAAAGGTAGATTAAAGAAGGACACTCAAAGGCCTAAGCACTAGAATATCATCAAGAACATGAATCATCAATAAGGACCTGTCATTTCAGAGGCACCACAAGGGAAAGAACTACATCATCATCTTGCAAGAAGTTATTAAAGAAGACCTCAAAACCCTAGTTCGTTCAAAGAAGGACTCTACACTTGAAGAATTCTTGGGAATCTTGCACAATCATCACCTCAAGGAAAACTGAGACCTCAAAGACCCACTTGTACTTAAACAAGGACTACAAATTGAAGCATATTGATGTCTCTACATCCAAGGGAAGCAAGAAGAAGCATTATCTTCATCGTCAAGAAATCAAGGTGATATCCCTCTCTTTGAAGAATCACTTGTGAAGGATCACTTTTTAAGGAAGACATCTTCATCAAGAAGACATCTTCTATTATCAACATCATCATGAAAACCAAGAATGCGTCAAGTTGAGGATATTGTCATCAAGGAGCATCTTCACTTGAGAAGTAAGTACTTTTATATTTATGACTGAATCATCTATCAAACTGACTTCATTTTGCAAGGAAAGCATCAAATTGGTTGGGTCATAAAAATTTCTTGCATGGAAGAAGAGGAATGATGTGATCCTCATAGAAAATGAAGTTGTTGATCCCATGAACGGTGCAATCAATAAACCTACAAAGGAAGGAGCTCAAGCTATTGCACAGTACATGAAAGGAGAATTAAGGGCTCAAAGGATCCTTATAGCATCTATGAAAGATCCCATCATACCCTATGTATCAAAATTGGAGACTTCAAAAGAAATATACGATAAACTAGTAGAATTATTCTTTGTAAGTATCGCTGGAGAAGCGATATCATTAAGAAAAGAACTCTACAAGATGAAAGTATCTAAGGAATAATGAATAGCCTCATACTTTATGAGGGTATTAGAAAAGGGGACTAATTACAAGAGTTGGGAGAAATAATGTCTGGTAAAGAAATGACCACCATAGTGCTCAATGAACTACCAAATGAATGGGGAAACATTACAAAAAGCATATATGGAAAGATTGAATCTACCCCATTTAATGAATTATGGTCATTATTTAAGATTGAAGAAACACTATTAAAGGAAAAAAGTAATGTAGGATCAAACAAGCAAGCTCAAGCATTTTCTTCCATAGCTAGGAAGAAAGGAAAGTTTGGTCCTCACAAAAAGAACAAGAATAATATGTCAAAGATCAAATGTTATGGATTTAATGAATATGGGCACTACAAGAGAGATTGTCCTAAAATCAAGAAGGAAAGTGGCCCATATCACCAAAGAAGTGGAAGAAACTCAAAAAAATAACTCAAAGAAAGAGGAAGTAAAAGATCTCTACTATGATTGAGATAATCTCCTCCACTGAGTTCTTCTTAGTTTTTGTAAAGTATATATATCATGGTAGGAAACATTAGAAGAATGATACGATGCATAATTTAAGGACATGGCATCATAGTAGCATACATTGAAGCAAGAGCTCATGATGTCATTAGAAAAGCTTGAAATAATGACTGAAGTAGAAGTCTACATGGATGTAGCAGTGACCATATAAAGGAAGCAACTCTTGGTAACCTCATTGCAAGCATGTGTAATACATATGGTTGAAATAAAGTCATCTATCATGATAAAAGAAATTCATTATACATCATCATGAGAAAGGAGCTTCTATTGGATGAGGATAATCAAGATCCTCTGTTTGAATCTTCATTAGAAGGTTCACCTCTCTTGGAGGAAGCAAGTGTCTCGTTGACAATTCCACCTTGTATGGGATTCATGGTTTGAAAGGATGATGGTATGGTGACAAATGACTGCAACATGTTGATATGGTTGAAGTACTCTCAATCAATAAAAGGAATCAGTTGAAGGAAGCCTAGATGAGAAAAAGAAGGAAATAGGTATGTATACATGTATTTAATTGAGTCATGTAATTATATGGTTGCATGGGTAAATGCTCTATCTCATGAGTATGATCAAAGAAAAGGGATCTCCTCCTCTCAAAAGATTCATGAAGGTATGGTTCACATATTTACTAGACGAAATCAACATTATATGTGCTCATATGGAATATGAGGTGGTTGAAAAGATGAAGCTACTATGAATGAAAGTTCTTGGGAAGAAACATGTGAAGGAAGGAAGAAGAGATCATGAGATATGCAGCTATGTTCACATAAGAAAAGACAATCAATATCCGATGACTAAAAGAATTGATAATGACATATCCATAGAAGGAAGACCATGATAAGGTCTATAAAGAAAAGGAGGCCCTTGACACATGAACTCTTGGAGATGTGTTTATAAATGTGCCAGATGTTGCAGGCAAGCTAGATGTCATGATCAAAGGTCATCACAAAAGGTAATTGTGATTTGATGTTTTTATTATTATTTTTGAACAAGAATCTAGATGGGTTGATATAGGGATAGCAAAAAAAGGTTGTATATGTCACCTACAACTAGCACTCATGTGGTTGGATGAAAAGTCCTAAAGGAAACATTACTTGGAAGAGGTAGAAGTATGAATAAAATCCATATGTCGACTAGAAGATCACTTTCAAATTAAGACTAGGATGGCATGGCTAATGTAGCTCATGAAGGAAAGTGATAGATCGTTGATGTCCTATCACTGATGAAGTCTCCATTATGCAATAGGATGATCTCCATGACATTGAAAGGAGGAGACCCACAAGTAGGTGAGAGTCCCATGATCTCCACCTATATAAAAAGGTTGTTGGAAGCAAGTCCTTGGTTAAGAGGGATCTTGGAAAAGTCTATGTATAAGAGGGCGCTCGGGTTCATTCTTTTTATAAGAATGGGTACATTACTTTACAGTAATGGCTATATCCTCCCTAGTTGAAATGAAGAGATAGAGACATCGTTCTTGTCTTTACTTTGGGAAGAAAGAATGGAGGATTGGGTAAGGATATGGCACCCAATACTCTTTGAGGATGAGGTAGCGAATCCAAGATAAGAGTAGTCGAACAGGATCTATATTCTTTGAGGACCGAGAATCCAAGACAAGAAGAATATTGGAAGGACATACTGTGTGAATGGGTGGTGTATGTACCTTGAGAGACAATGTGGTGTCTATAAGTCATTGGTCTCACCAACATCGTGCTTTGATCTTGTGGAGATATAGAGTTGTTAATCAAGGTCAAGTTCTATGTGATAATATTGATGATATGATGCTAAATAGATGGGTAACCAATCTGACTCTTCTTATGAGAATTCTTCAAATTGGGAATGTCCAAGTACCTTGTATGGATTATGAATACCTTGCTAGTTAAGAGGAAGCATTGAAATATGTAACTAGGTTCGGTATTCATAACGACATATGTAATGATGATTTGATGTATTTGATGTAATAAGAAAAATATATTTATTATTCTTGTTCTTGCGGTATGGGTTTCATGCTCAACGAAATTTAATTTTTGGTCAAGCTCCCATTGTGAGCTCCTAGGGTTTGTCATTGAGTCTACAAGTCATTAAGTCATTTTCATGTATGAAAGACCCATTTGGGGCATGTTAAATTGTAATAGAAATTTCATGTGAGTCAAAGAAAGAGTAAAAAAAAGACCTTGTCTATGGGCTACAATGAAGTCGACCTAGGTGCTATGTCAAGTTGGCCTACAATCATGCGTAAAGAGCCTATATAAATATAAGAGGACTCTGCCTCATTCATGGATCATCATCAACATATATGTCAAGAAAAGAAGTGTGAATAAGAGAGAAAGGAATCCAATTGAACAATAAATAAAAGGAGGAGAAGATCAAAGTCTTCTAGTATATTTTTTTGGCTCTTCATCTCACATGTGTGACTTCAACTAGGGTTTATGTAGTAAGGTATTGCATACATTGAAAATAAGCCGACATATAGCTCAAGAAAGGATCATTTTGCTAGCCAAATTCACAAGGAAAAGAACCCAAGCCAAGTGAAGTAGAGAAACCACTTATTTTGTCTTCATCATCTCTCATGTGTGGCCTACAGTTTCTGAAGCAATGACCAAAATATTGCAGAAGTTGCAGGTAGACCGAAGTTGCAAAAGAAGAGGTCAAAGTTATTGTCAAGGTGTTGTAGGGCCGAAGTTGAAAACAAGGAAGAAGCAACTAGTTTGACTTGGCAAACAGAAGAAAAGTTGACTCAGTCTTTGAGGTGTCTTGGTCAAGGGTGTAGGTCTTAGAATTCATCAATTGAATATTCTATAAGAAGAAAAACTCTTGTGGGTTTTCCTCTCAAAGTGGAGAGGTTTTGGACCTGGATGATCACCTATATCTTGTCTCCTTTATCTCATTGTTATTTATTATTTTTGATAGATGTTTGATGATTGAAAACACTAATAATATCAAATCAAGAAGTTAATGAAGTAAAATAAAAACACATCACAAAGAGTTATCAAGCAAGAGAAATTACTTACACTTGTTGCCCCTAGATTTATCAACACAAAGGTGGTTTCAATTTTATTCTCAACGTGTGTATCTGTACACTCAATTTTACTTTTTTTTCCATATTCATGCAATGCTTCTCGTATAAAATGAATTTTTTCTTCTGCAATTTAATGAACTGGATTTATTGTATTACGTAACATAACTTTAGTGTCCATGTTTTATTTATATTATTTTACTTTAGTAGGCATTTTAATTATTTCTCTAATTATTGTTGTGATATTCAAATATTTAATTTTTCCTGTTATAATGGGCACTCCATTAACACTTGTAATTCTCTTTTACTAAACTAGATGCTGATCAATGTTGCTCCTCCTTTCACTATATGTCATCTCCAAAATATTCCATTCTTCTTTGCACGTAATTACTACTGTAATCTTGGGAAGAATGTGGTCATTAAAAAACTATTGAATGAGAGATAATTCCACTACATCAACCCTTATGTTAGCTATGAGTTGATCTATTTCATCTTGTTTCATAGCCTCATAGGTTGCTTGGCTTGAGGGTTCTTCAAACCCGTCAAATATAATATCCTATAACTCATCCGTTCCTAATATGGTTATCTTAATGGCCCAAAACACATAATATTAACGAGAGAAAATTGAAAGTGTTAAAAGATAAAAACTAATAAAAGTCATGCTAATTAAATTTTAAGATAACTTAGTATGCTTATTTTAATAACCTAAAACTCATTATATTAACTAGAAAAAATTAAAAGTGCTAAAAAATAAAAACTAATAAAATTCATGCTAATTAAGTCTTAAAATAACTTAGTATGCTTATCTTAATAGCCTAAAACTCATAATATTAACTATGAAAAATTAAAAATGTTAAAAAATAAAAACTAATAAAATTCATGCTAATTAAATCTTAAGATAACTTAGTATGCTTATCTTAATAGCCTAAAACTCATGATATTAGTAGAAAAAATTAAAAGTGTTAAAAAATAAAAACTAATTAAATTCATGTTAATTAAATCTTAAGATAACTTAGAAAATTAAAAGTATTAAAAAATAGGAACTAATAAAATCCATGCTAATTAATTCTTAAGCCAACTTAGTCGTTGTCCAAAATTAACAATGAAGAGAACACCTTTAAAAAGTAATTTTACATAATCATATCTTTATGGTCTTTTCCTTATATATCCAAATTACGTTAAAATATCTTTTTAACTTTCGCAATATCTCTAAGATAAATAATTGCTTTCACTTTCAAAATATATTTAAAATAAATAATTCCTCATAAATAATTAAGGGTGTATGTACATTTTGTAAATAACTTTTCTCTTTATTTGGAACAAATTATTTTCAAAGTTTACTTTGTTTATGTGTTGATCATGCCTCGACATTATCAGTAGCTCATGGCAGCTACTTTCTTAGAATGACAACTCTGCTAACAACGAGATACAACTCCTCTCTAAAAAAACTATTTCTTGAGCAGTGACCAACAATCAACTGTAACCGTGTCACTCCAAACAATCTAAGGTTATGGTTGCAGCCCTCTTCCTCTCATTATGACGAATAGTTAAAAAAATGGGTGGGTTTGCTTGTGGTTACGACTATGGCTAACATTTTAGCAGCGTTTTGACTTACAGCATATTGCAGTGGTGGTTCTGAAACCTTCGATCAGCGTCTTTTTCTGGTACTTTTGATATCTCACCCTTTCAACGAATGGCTCATTTTCTCTTGATATAGCAACCCTACAAGCCAGTTCCCAATGACGGCTCCAAAATTACAATGGTTGCAACTTGGAAAACCATCTCTTTTAGATAACAGTCGATGTTCTTGAATAACGAACAGAGTCTTCATTCCTCAACTCACGAATTATTCCTAAGCTCTCTAAAAAATTTCAGATGGATAGAGAAGGAAACCACACAATTTCACACTCAAATATGAGATGAGCGTTACTCAGTAAATTCCATTGATTTAATTTCTTGAAGCTGCACCATTAAATAGACTCAAAACTATGAAAAATAAATATATTGATTTTAACTCACACATAAGTAACTAACACTTTCTAAATTAAAATTCTAGCCTGACACAATCTAAACTTAAATTGTATATGAACTACCTGAAACTGTATGCTAACTAAATGTAACCGCGAGTAATTATCTCTAACATCACAGAGAGATAACCAAAAATGGTAACAACTCAATTTGTACAGTTAGATCCTCTCAAAAATCAACACCATTATTTATCTGAGATTGATTTGTTGGACATCAAAGTAGATCTGACCAGTATCATCTGACACAGATTGGTGGCGTCGATTTCATAGTAAGCCACAATGACAACAGATCGATCAGTGCCCTGGAAATGCTTTTAAAATTTAATCCACTCCAACATCAACACTACTTCCAATATAACATTGACGGATTTAGAATATATCTTCGTCTAGAAAGTTTGGTGGCTAAGATTTCAAAATAAAGGAGCATTTTCTATGTTTGGTAGTCAATGTTGAGTTCATAAACTTCCATTCAATCTTACAAATCTCACGTAGAGTGGATAAACAGTCGAATAATTTTGATGAACATATATAACAACCACTCAACACAAATGAGGGCAATTGCAATGGCTCTTTCTATGATTTCCATATATACAAAGATAATATATGAATTTAAATACAATATTACCATAGTGATTAATTGTCGTTGACAACGAAGCATGCATAAATTTCCATTTTTTGGCATATACATATAAGTATCAATAATTTATACGATCTCATGAGAACCAATTGACGTTGGCAGCATGGCGTTTGCATTGATCGCAACGGTGGAGCAAGTAAGCTTGACATTGATGTTAACCATTGATGAAATACTAATCAAACGTGTTCCTGAGGTTTGCTAAAGCTTGTACAAGTCCCAGAAGTCCTGAAGGATGTGGTGATGAAGTTCCCTGAAGTTCTGGGAACATAATATTTGATTTTTCATAGGTATACAAAGCAACAGTCTCCTAATCTCCACAAAGAAACACTCTCCTAGTGCTATGGTCCGCCACCATGTAGTCACTGCAGTTTGCTGCGTGGTGACCATTCTGTGCCAACTGCATTGTCCTATAGGATTCAAAAGGAAATTCACGAGCTTGAACTATGGAATTTCCCATGGTTTTCTCAAAGAAGGTTCTCAACGTCTATGTTCGAGTGTGAATGCATTAATAACTCAACAATGATTTGATGTGGTCGATTTGGTCCAAAATGCCAGGAATAAGTCGATTTAGTCGTAGGAGTTGATCACCTTAATGTACATTGGTTTGATCTCAATTAAGTACTCATCTAGTCCCTGTTCATTGTGAATGATGAATGAGATGTGTTGCGGTTTGATCAGGTCACATCCATTTTGCATTCGGCCCACGCATTGTGTGAATAAAAGAGTAGTCGTTGACATGGACGAGTACGTTTCGGTACTGTGTTGAGTGTTGTTTAAATGTCCAAGCAATGGATCCAATTTAAGGTTACACTTTGAGTGTTTTGGTGACAAGATATACTTGTGTAGATGGAGCGATTGATAGTGCGTATGGATAATTGTTGAGGTTGGATTTCATGAAGACTGTGTGTGCATGACATGTGATGCACACAAAGTGTGTGACCTGATATCGGCATAAATCTATTCCATTCCTCTGATACCATGGAATGGGATTTGGAGAAATAAAAATAATGACAATCTAGATTTGAAAACGATATTGCTTAAGACTGTAAAAAGCCTTCTATTTCAAAAATGTATAAGTTCTTCTCATTAATGGATGGATGTCCATAATATAAAACTGATCCGGAATGGATGAAAAGAATGTTAAATTGGGATTTATACGCTCATCCATCAAAAGCTTTTGATATGAGCACACCTTGTGCTGAGAAAAAAGAAATCTATCTTTACAAAGGAAGCAGTATATGGAAGATACATCTTCCTCGATTTCTTTTTATAGTTGGAAAGAAATGGAAGAAGGGAAAAAAGTTCACATGGCAGACGCAGAGGTGTCTTTTGCACAAAAACATTCATGGACCAGCCATGATGGCACCAAGATAGACACTACCACCACTTTTCCACCTTTCAAAGGAATATTGCTAGGTGGGTCTAGTAATGCAGCAAAAGCTATTCCTTTGGTCCCCACATGTGAATCTGCATTGGGCATTAATGAAAGAATACAGAAAGCAAACAAGGAGGTAAATTGGACAAATATTGCTCTTAAAGTGTTAGAAATGAATATGATCAAATCCCATGACCATAAGGACTGTTTTGATTCCTTACATGTTGTTGTAAAGGATGTAAATAATAATCTGAACAATGTAAATTATTCTGTTTCTGTAAGAGTCTTATGGGAGAATTGCTGAGAAATTTTAAAACCTTTCCATAGCACCCAAAGATAAGTGCATTCCTTCTTCTATGCTTTTTAGCCACCCTCTAAATATCCAACATGTTGTCAAGCAAGTAGAAACATTTCCCTATTTATTTCCAAAGGAAAAGCCGGAACTGCATGAAAAATCTCCCAGGAGTTCATCAAAAGTCTCCTACTCATTGTTTTTAGAAGCTTTCACTAAACACGAATACCCTAAATCTTCTGAAAAGCATTTAATTCCCATCTATGAGCCCCTCTCAAGCCAGTGTTCTAGATATCCAGCCCCTGGCCTAGTTGGTAAGGCTAAACTTCCAGAAACTCACACACCTTTCAAACCGGCTCTTATAAAGAATGGAACATTGACAATCTCAGCACTGGTCAAATCACACAAACGATTGATCAAATCTTTACTGAATATAAACTTATTTGTATGCGGGAAAAAACAGAAGTTGAAGCCTGTAAAACAATCATACAATGTTTCACAGGTACATTGCAAAGATGGTGGGATGTTGAATCATCTTTTGCACTTATTACAGAAATGGAAGTAGAAGTAGTTAAGGACGAAGAAGGTGATGTCATATACAATGAAGATGGTCAAAGAAATATGATAGGAGCCCTCACCTCCTTTGCTCTTGAGCACTGGTGTGGAGCTACAATTGAGATTGCTAACAAGCATGAGATGGTAATGATGAACCTCAAGTGTAAAAAAATGTCCCAATATGAAGACTTTCAACGTGACTAGACACAATGAATTTATGAAGTAAAAGAAATTCCAAAATGCATTATGGAAGCAGGTCTATCTTGCTGCTCTACCTTGTAAATTCATTGAGTATACCTAGAGGCAAGAAGTCTTCCAAAATTATTTTGAAGCATACACTTGTGGTGAAATTTATTGCAATATCACCAAAGCATTGGTAGGACTTTGCACCAGCATGAGGGTGAACAAATCAATCCAAAAGATGTCAAGATGGTTCGACAACAAATCAATTTGCAGTAACTATGGGCTTGCAATTGATGATCCAATTGTTTAGAGAAGAAAGAGTAAGAAAAGTAGCAAAAAGGCCCAGAGGCAGCCTACAAAAAATTCAAAGGTCTGTGCTTACAGAACAAACCAGCACAAGAAAAGATCTTACAGATATGTCCTTAAAACTCATTATTATGAGCCAAAACATATCTATCTTAAAACACAAATACAGGACGGAATATTATGTTGGTTATGTGGCCAAAAGGGACATACATCAAATAAGTGTCCTAAAGGTAAATAATCTCAGATGAACATAGGAAAGAAATCACAAGAAGCTACCTCACAAAAATCACAGAGAGAGACAAGAAGACATCCTGGAATCATCTTCAAAGAAGAAGTGCATTTAATGAAAAATGACTGCTGCAACACTTCATAAACAACAAGCACTACTTCCTATAATTCTAATTCCAGCATTAAGCGTGTAAATATACAACAATGTGAATGTACAGAATTTGAGGATTACAATTGCAATAATTCAGAGTCAGAATCAATCCTGAGTTCATAAGAAGACACCGAACATAGGTCAAGTAAGGAAAAATAAAAAAATTGTATGGCACACACCATTGAAGTTGATGAGTCAAAGGTTCTGTCCAACATCAAAATGTTGGCAGAAGGAGAAATGAAAGAAAAGCTGCTATAAGCTTTTCTACAAACAATGCACAAAGAAAAGGGCAAGAATAGTTCAAAGAATAATCAGGCTAAAGCCCTATTTGTAGATGCTTCCTATGAAAATAACACTAGATCTTTTCAAAGAAACAAGGAGCATACAAAGCTAAGGTCCTTAACCTTGGGAGAAGTCATCATGAAAATATGCCATCTTAAAAAAAATGGTTGTTGGCCTGAAAACACAGATCTCTCAGATAAAAAACAAGGACCATATTAATAATGATAATGTAGAGATCTATGAAGATAAGTCGTATTCTAGAATGGAATTTGGAGAAATAACAATAATGAAAATCCAATATCAGCAACATCATGTGTTGTTGACCATTGATATCCAAGGAGAAAAGTTCACTTTGAGAACGTTGATTGATTCAGGCATGGATATCAATGTTATTGAGAAAAATATTGTCCCAACTAAATACTGGAAGGTAGCTCCTTGACAAGTAATTGTAATTGGAACTGAGACTTTCAGGTGTGAAGTTCCTATTGCCACCATCTGTTTCGAAAAATATTGTATGAAGTTAAAATTTGTAGTAGGAGAAATTCCCATAGACTACATATTGGGAAATATGTTTCTAGCAGTAGTTGAACCCTATGGGTTAGCCAGATTTCCTGATAGAAAAGCATGATTTTTCATTTCAATATGAAATCATAAAGGGTTTCTAGAAACATTGACCTTACCATATATTTCTACTCCCAAAATTTCCACAATGGTAGAAATAATGCAGGAAGTAGAACTATCACAGAAAAATATTGAAGAATTGAAAGAGTTTAAATCTTCAATTAGAATCAAAGAACATCTCCTACTTCCTAGAATCATACAAAAAATTGTAGAACTAAGAAAGCACCCAGAAACTGAGTGTTGTTCAGAAATCCCAAAGGCTTTCTGGAATAGAAATGAACACAGAGTGGAATTGCCTTTCAAAGAAAAATATGAAGGAAAGCCTTGTAAGAGTAGGGCAATTCCCATGAATAGGGACTATAGAAATCTCTGCCAAAAAGAAATCTTTGGTCTTCTACAAAAAGGACTCATCAGAGAATCCAACAATCCGTGGAACTCTATGGATTTTATGTAAATAAGCATTCAGAACAGATCAGGGGAGATCCCATACTTGTTATAAATTATAAACCTCTAAAATCTATTTTAGTAGATGATACCTATCCTATTCCACATAAAGGAAGCATAATTGCAAAAATTGTAGGAGCCAAAGTATTCTCAAAATTCGACATGAACTCTGGATTTTGGCAAGTTTCTATCAAAGAAGAAGACAAATTCAAAACTTCTTTCAACATACCAGCAGGGCACTATGAATGGAATGTAATGCATTTTGGACTAAAGCATTCTCCATCTAAGTTCCAGGAGGTAATGGATCAAATTTTTAAGCCCTACTTTGAATGGCTAATTGTGTATATAGACGACCTGTTAATTTTCTCCAACACCATAGATTAACATTTTAGACATATCCACACCTTTGCTCAAGTTTTAAAAAGAAGTGGTTTAGTTTTAAGCAAAAAGAAGATGGAATTGTTCCATACCAAAATCAAATTTCTTCGAAATACGATAGAAGATGGCCAGATAACTTTGCAAAAGCATGCTCTAGAATTTGCTAAGAATTTTCCAGATGTAATCACAGACAAAACACAACTGGAGAGGTTCCTCGGTTGCTTGAATTATGTTATTAATTTTTATAAAGGGTGTCTAGTGGACCACAAGATTCTTAACCAAAGATTGAAAAAGGAGCCTTGCCCAAGGACAAATGATCACACTAAAGTTGTCCAAAAAACCAAAAGCAAAGTCCATACATTGCCAATCCTCTACCTGGTAGAAGAAGATCTCCCAAAAATTGTTGAGAGTGATGCTAGCAACCTTGGATGGGGAGGAATACTAAATCAAGTCAAAGAAGGGACCAAGAAAATTGTACAATTTGCCTCAGGTACATGGAACCCAGCAGAGAAAAACTACTCCACTATCGGAAAAGAGGTAGAAGCTGCCTGAACTATATAGACAAGTTAGATATACACCTTGTACATAAACAATTTTTTCTTAGAACTAATGCTTCAACCTTGAAAAAGGTTCTAACTAAAGAAATAAAAAATCCTGGAGAAGCCAAGTTTGTGAGATGGCAGGCACTATTTGCTAACTTTGATTTTGAAGTTGAGCATATCAAAGGAGAACAAAATTTCTTTCCTGACTTCCTAAGCAGAGAATATCTGGAACACAATTACCATTTGATGGTTATAGTAACCAAATGGAATCCAAACACTCATCAAGAAGTACTTCAAAATATTTCAGATGACACTCCTTGGCCAGTATACATAGAAGAATGGAAGCCATCATGGCAACTCAGAAACACCAAGGTCACGGATGCCTGTTATAGATATATTTGGGCACTGCAACCCCAATCTTATATGTCCATAAACCAAGGGATATTTAGCCCCTAAAAGTGTTGTTTCATACCCTAAAGGATCATGGTCAACTGATTACATCATTCCCCAGAAGTTCCACTTGAAAAACCACTCAGAACTGGCCAAAACTGGACCATACTGACTGCTCCACTGTCAGGGTGCGATGCATACTGACTCCTACACTAGCCAGGCGCAATGCATACTGAAGAGGCCTTCTGTGGGGTGTGATGAGTGAGAATGGACAAATGTCAGAGACAATTTGCTAAGTGGATGCTCATGGAATCTTCTAGAAACCTCTCTTATGACACTTTCCTCTCTGAATTCGCCTAGGGATGAGTAAGAGATCCAAGAAATCTCCATGTGGAACCAAGAACAACAAGTGGAATGACACTAATCAAAAACCCAGAGATGACTCACACCCTTGCAGACATCTATAAATGGATCCCTCATTTGAGAGATCTGGAGGCTGGAATTTGGTAATTTGTAAGGAAGTTTTGATAGTTTGTCTTTTGGAAAGGGTATTGTATTGTTTGGTGATCTTGCTTTTCATGAGGTGAAGAGGGCTTTGATGCTGGGAGGATGATGCTGGATCAGATAGCTGGGTTGTAATTCTCCCTTCTATTATTAATAAAGTTCTTTTAGTTTTCCTCCATACAATCGTGTATTTTTGAATGTTGTTATTTGTGAATGCCATTGTATGTTCAATGTATTTCTGATTCTGCATTGTTTATGATATAATAGATCGAGATGCTTTGATGCTGTTTTGTTACTTTGTCTCTATAGGCATTCACTGAGTGGGATAAGTAGGAAAAGAGGAGCAAGCTCTATCAAGGGAGACAGAAATCAATCAAGGAGTCGAGTAGAACATCCAGGTTGGTCCCTTTGCTTCTCTCTTATCTATCATACATAAAGGAAATCGCAAATTGATTTGATTGTTTGTTTCTAGGATAGCTACCAATCCTAGTGGGACTAGCAGATCGAAAAGACACTAGTTTTCCTTGAAACAAAATGGTGACTCCACTGGGGATCAAATAGTTTGTTTGTTTGTTGTTGATTGTTTGTTTTATAAACTATAGACAGAGCCTGAAGTTATCCAGATAGCCTTAGAACTGCTCTTGCTTTGCAATTGCAAAGTAGATGAATGCTACTTCAGTCAATCTCCGGTTTAGTTTATGATTTGAAAATTTGACTTACAAGCATTCTATATGCCCTGTCGGTAGCTCAATAACCTTCCAAGATCATACCCCTGTACTTTGTTCTTTACTATCCATAATAGCTCAGCTTAACTCACTGAATTCAGCTACAAATTTGAGCCAAAACCCACCTCAGTTGTTCTCGCTGGCCCATCACATTGTCTGTCACTGGAAGCCAGTATGCATCACACTTCCCAATTGTAGCAGGTGAGATGCATCCCTGTTTTTGTGAAGCACAGGTGCGATGACTGAGTAGTCCTTTTTCTCTCCTTGAAATTTGGGTTTTTTGTCGTTGTTTTCAGCTCTGTTGAATTGTTTTGCTGCTTATGAACAGTATCTCATTGTCAAAGCCTCCTTGCTTTACATAGTTCAACATCCATTGATTACAATTAGAAAATGTTTTTATGTATTTTTCCATCATTTGCAATCCTTTGTCGAAAAGTTGCTTAAATCGAACTGTCGTTTTGGTGCAAAAAGAGTGTCATAACTCTCGTTTTGTATCAAAAAGAGAAATGTCATTCTGTCTTCCTTCGTTGGATAGTCGATTGAACTTTTTTTCATGTATTTGATTTGATTTGTTTATATTTTGAAGTTTCAAAAGCATCTTCTACTCGAAATTGAAAACTGTCATTTAAGTCTTCCTTTCTATTTTGAAAAAGAAATTTTCGAAATGTCGCTTCGAAGAAAATATTTCTGATCTATACTTAGTTTTATTTTTGGCATTTTCACATTAAAGGGAACGAAAAACAAATACATGCATTTGCATTTTCATTTAGACTGTGTGCGAAAAATGATTTAGGAAAAGTGCATTTAGTGTGTGCTTTTTTCTCTTTGTTTGAAAGAATCGTAATCTTCTTTCCTTAGTAGCAAGGATTTTCATTGCTAAAAATAAACAAGGATTGTTTATCATCTTAGATTGCATATTTAGGAATTTTATATCTACATCATGTGGTGAACCTTGAAAGACAAACTTCGAAGCAAGATCAACTCTAAAATAAATTTCAATGAACTTAACAATGCTTTGGAACATAACACAACACATCTAGAGGTCTAGGCTAGAGACGTGTTCCGACGTCATAAAATCTGGTAACTATCATTTTCATCGAAGGTTGGGTGATTCCTCATCTTTGATACAACAAGTAAGAGCATGGAATTGTGCTTCCCATACCGTCGAGTATATATTGGGAGACCACAATAGGCTTATATCCTTTATACGTAGGAAGCTGTGTCTGTCGCCCTACCGATTGCAATGCACTGAACACAACATTCGGGAAGATTGACTGCCATACATAAGTCCTTGGTAATTTCTCTTTAATTTATCACCAAGGTGTATTTTGCAGTTTTGTGATTGGTTTGGTAATCCCTCTGTCTAGATCTCCAGAGTATTCACTTTCGTTCCTTTTCAACTCCTTAAAAGAAAAGGTCAATCTGAGCACTTGTCACTTTAGGCTCATTAAAAATCGAAGGGGACTAGAGTAATCTTTAGCTTTTTCTCGACTCTTAAAAATTGAAAAAGAAAAGTTGTGTCAAAGCATCATTAAAATTTATTAAATTCGGAATAACATCCCTATTCCTTCGTTGGTCTTAGGTTGAGATAATGGAGTCCACCAATCAAGGAATCCCTTTGGAGGGGATTCCTATTCCTTTTACATCTTAGGGTAATATTTGTGCACCTCATATGGCCACTTTGTCCCTTCTGGGACATACTATTGGCCTACTAGTATGGCTATTCTCAACCTTTGTGGTTCAAAATAATATGATTCCTCAGCAATCAAATCACCATCCAGTTGATGTTAAAGTTGACCCTTCACCTTCTACTTTGTTTGTGTCTCCCTCCCCTTCTTCCTCTTCGCTTGGTGAAAATAGTGATGCTAGTAACCGAGTGACTGAGAAGAAGAAGAAAGGGAAGGAGAAGAAGAAGAAGTCAGTTAAGCAAGGGGGCAACCATGAATCATCTGGTGAAAATATGCACACGAAATCTCCTAAATATCCTTGTGTAATTTGAAAAGGAAACCATTTTCATCGAGATTGTCTGTGCACTCCTCGGATCTTGAGAGAATGGTCCCCTCGTTCGCAACAACCGGTGTCATCAACCTTTGCTGATCATGTTGATAATACACCATCAACTAGTGATAGTGAAGTCCATGGACAGAAAGGAAAAGTCAAAGTTCCATGTGTGTTATGTGAAGGGAACCATATACTTCCCTGTTGTCCTTTTTTGGCCTCACCACAGCGATTTCCACTTGGATACAAGAAACTCTCCCCTAGTCCTTTACTAGTTGAAAATCTAACAGACTTAACTGAACCGTCGGTCGAAACACCTATCATTGAAAGTGAATCTTCTGAGTCCATATCGGACCAAAGTCAACAGGTCGAGATGGCTGTCGACCCAGTTTTGCCTTCAGAAGGTCCACCTTCAGATGATACCATTCCCAAAGAGAGTGAGAACGATACAGTTCAAATTCTTTTTGTTACTTCCTATTCCGATGAACTTGGGGGCAATCCGCCTGTTCCTTTACAACAGGAGGAAAATCCCCCAATTCCTGCTTCTCAAGGGGTTCATTCAACCATTTATTCGGTACCCCCTCCAAGCAGTCTAGTCACTTCCTTTGATTGGAATCGACTAGCGAGATCTCGCCTTCCTTCTTATGTACCTTTCCGGATCATAGTACAAGTTTACAAAATGATCGTGTTAGGCACTATCATAGATGAGGGTGCGTCAGTGAGTATCCTTTCCTCAACTGCTTGGAAAGCGCTTGCTTCGCCATCACTTATGCCTGTTACATAGAATTTGTCAGGCTTTAACAAAAGAACCAGTCAACCATTAGGGATATTTCCTAAGTTACCGATAACTTTGGGACGGAAAACCGTTCACCTGAACGTGATGGTAGTCCCAGGACTGTTAGATTACAATCTACTCCTCGGACATGACTATGTTTACAACGTGGAAGCTATTGTTTCAATACTCTTTCGAGTGATGTGTTTCCCGCATGAAGGAAAAATTTTCCAGCTTATTGACCAACTTTCATTTCCCAGTTCAAACACAACTCCAAGTCAACCATCATCCCTAAATGGTCTTTTTGCATCAAGAGTATCTCTTCAACCTTTATTCCATCCACCTAATTACCGTGGGTAGTCTGGTGAATGTAACAAAGCTTAGGGGGCATGCACCCTGGTCTACTTAGGCAAACAAACCCATCTGAAAAGATAGGTTTCCCTGTAGGTTATGTGATTGGAAGTTTTGTCCCACACCATTCACCTTTGTCTATTTGATGGACAAAGCCAAGAAAGTGTTTCGTCGGCTCCGCTGACAAAAACAATACTGCTTAACCGTAGTGATTTCCATATGGTTACTTGGAGACTCTCCTTTTCTCGATGCTTGGGGGCATGCAAACCTTTTTATGCAATCAAAAAATGACCAATTTCATTTTTTAGCTTTTTAGTTTTCAACTTCTTAGGTTAGGTGATTGGTCTAATCCACCATTCACCTTTTTCTGCGCTACGGACAAAGCAAAGGAAGTGTTTTGTCTAAACTGTTGATGAAACCATACTACCTAACCTCAGTAGTTCCTTAGCTTTTAGTGTTTTTCTAGCTTTGTAGTTTGGTCATTTCTAGCCTATATAAAAAGGCAATGAGCAATGTTTCTGCAAGGTTCAAGCTCATTAAAAAATTAACCTGCCAAATGAGCAATGTTTCCGCAAGGTTCAAGCTCGCTAAAAAATAAACCCACCTATGAGCAATGTTTTTGCAAGGTTCAATCTTGTTAAAAAATAAACCTGCCTATGAGAAATGTTGTCACATGGTTTAAGCTCGTTAAAAAATAAACCTACCTCCGAGAATAGTTTCTGTAAGGTTCAAGCTTGCTAAAAAAATGAACCTGCCTTCACCGAGCATAGTTTCTGCACGGTTCAACCTCACTAAAAAATGAACCTGCCTTCAATGAGCAATGTTTCCGCAAGGTTCAAGCTCATTAAAAAATAAACTTTCCAACTAAGCATACATTCCCCTAGAGTTCAAGCTCGTTAAAAAATGAACCCACCTTCGGTAAATAACCTTTGTGATTACCATGCTATTAGCCTTTTGAGCCTTGGTTGTGTTCCTGCCATCACCTCCATTCTTTTGGCCGATCATATGCTTCCACTTGATTGTTTACCTTTTTTAGGAACAGCTGTGACGAGTGGTCCTGTTAGCCACCCTCTTCACATCACCATGTTTTTAGAAGTTTGAAACCTACCTGGAACCAAATGCTACCCTAAACGCCACTCATTCCTAAAAAACGAGTCCCCTTTAAACTCTTTTCAGACTCATTAAATATGAAAAGATTGTCGAGCTATTGGCCTTTCCAGCTCACTAAAGTGATTGGAAGTGCCATCCCTCCTGTATATTTTAAACTTTTCAGACTTGAGGGATTATCTCATGAAAAGGTTCGAGCGCTTGTCTTTTTGGCTCGCTAAATTTATCCAAAACTCATCCCTTTTTGTATTATTTTATCCTTTGTCGGGCTTAAGGGATTATGCTACGAAAAAGAACCGATGGAGTTTCCTTTTTGTCCCTTTTCAAACTCTCTAAACATGAAAAGGACCGAGTTATCCTTGTCGTTAAACTCGCTAAAACAATAGTGACAAACTTGTCCACCCAGACAAGAACAAGTTTCACTGTCGCTAAGCTCGCTAAAACATAGCGACAGGTTTACCTGAAGGGAAAATTATAGAACAAACATATGTTATCCTCCTCAATCTTGACAAAAATAAAGAGGTACTGGTCAGCAATGACTAGGGAAAAGGGAAGAAAGCTTGAAGAATTTTATTGGTAGCAGGTCGCTCTTGAACATGACACTTTCAATCCATCACCATGGTTGAGTCGGGTTAGGTTATTCCGTTCACGAGTCATATCACCATTGGTCCTCCACAACATCCATTTTTGGGGTTAATGCTACCAATCCATCTCAGTGTCGCCGATATGTTCAAGAGAATTCACCATCCAGTTAATGTCTCATCCACTGCAATAACTTCACCCTCCATTCACGATCGCCATTCCTGAACCTTGTATTGTCAGATCATTTTTCAGCTCCAGAAAATGATTTTCTTCATTTCGTGTCGTAGATGTGGGACACATTAAGGCCGTCCTACGACGGGTCACTTCTTGTCGACATCAGCTCATTATCTAGGAAGTTGGTTTAGAAACAACCCTTTCAGTACTTTGAAGCTTGCATGCCTGAATGGCAAGTTTCTCACTTTCGACGACAGGTTTACATCAATGGCCTTCGACCGAAAGATTTTGCGTGGTATTCGACATCGGATCATATATTCACAGCACGTGAATTGTACTGTAGTACCTTGAGCGTCATTATCATTATCGGTGATTCCTCTCATGCCTGTTAACAGCTTACATTATTGGCTGGTAATCAGGTGATGTCTTTCCATGTTCGACTTCAAGACATCTTTTCACATGGAACAACTTGTACATCGGGGGAAGAGTGAACGAGTTTGAAGACCCTAGATCTAGTTTCATCCATTCGGGCTGCCATATATTTAGGAATATAAAGACAACAAATGTACACATAAGCTACATAGATGACACATCCAGGATAGGGATGATGACTCTACATATAAGGAATCACTAGTCCATATAAAGAATCACTAGTCAAAGTTCCATGTGTGTTATGTGAAGGGAACCATATACTTCCCTGTTGTCCTTTTTTGGCCTCACCACAACGATTTCCACTTGGATACAAGAAACTCTCCCCTAGTCCTTTACTAGTTGAAAATCTGACTGACTTAACTGAACCGTCGGTCGAAACACCTATCATTGAAAGTGAATCTTCTGAGTCCATATCGGACCAAAGTCAACAGGTCGAGATGGCTGTCGACCCAGTTTTGCCTTCAGAAGGTCCACCTTCAGATGATACCATTCCCAAAGAGAGTGAGAACGATACAGTTCAAATTCTTTTTGTTACTTCCTATTCCGATGAACTTGGGGGCAATCCGCCTGTTCCTTTACAACAGGAGGAAAATCCCCCAATTCCTGCTTCTCAAGGGGTTCATTCAACCATTTATTCGGTACCCCCTCCAAGCAGTCTAGTCACTTCCTTTGATTGGAATCGACTAGCGAGATCTCGCCTTCCTTCTTATGTACCTTTCCGGATCATAGTACAAGTTTACAAAATGATCGTGTTAGGCACTATCATAGATGAGGGTGCGTCAGTGAGTATCCTTTCCTCAACTGCTTGGAAAGCGCTTGGTTCGCCATCGCTTATGCCTGTTACATAGAATTTGTCAGGCTTTAACAAAAGAACCAATCAACCATTAGGGATATTTCCTAAGTTACCGATAACTTTGGGACGGAAAACCGTTCACCTGAACGTGATGGTAGTCCCAGGACTGTTAGATTACAATCTACTCCTCGGACATGACTATGTTTACAACATGGAAGCTATTGTTTCAATACTCTTTCGAGTGATGTGTTTCCCGCATGAAGGAAAAATTTTCCAGCTTATTGACCAACTTTCATTTCCTAGTTCAAACACAACTCCAAGTCAACCATCATCCCTAAATGGTCTTTTTGCATCAAGAGTATCTCTTCAACCTTTATTCCATCCACCTAATTACCGTGGGTAGTCTGGTGAATGTAACAAAGCTTAGGGGGCATGCACCCTGGTCTACTTAGGCAAACAAACCCATCTGAAAAGATAGGTTTCCCTGTAGGTTATGTGATTGGAAGTTTTGTCCCACACCATTCACCTTTGTCTATTTGATGGACAAAGCCAAGAAAGTGTTTCGTCGGCTCCGCTGACAAAAACAATACTGCTTAACCGTAGTGATTTCCATATGGTTACTTGGAGACTCTCCTTTTCTCGATGCTTGGGGGCATGCAAACCTTTTTATGCAATCAAAAAATGACCAATTTCATTTTTTAGCTTTTTAGTTTTCAACTTCTTAGGTTAGGTGATTGGTCTAATCCACCATTCACCTTTTTCTGCGCTACGGACGAAGCAAAGGAAGTGTTTTGTCTAAACTGTTGATGAAACCATATTACCTAACCTCAGTAGTTCCTTAGCTTTTAGTGTTTTTCTAGCTTTGTAGTTTGGTCATTTCTAGCCTATATAAAAAGGTAATGAGCAATGTTTCTGCAAGGTTCAAGCTCATTAAAAAATTAACCTGCCAAATGAGCAATGTTTCCGCAAGGTTCAAGCTCGCTAAAAAATAAACCCACCTATGAGCAATGTTTTTGCAAGGTTCAATCTTGTTAAAAAATAAACCTGCCTATGAGAAATGTTGTCACATGGTTTAAGCTCGTTAAAAAATAAACCTACCTCCGAGAATAGTTTCTGCAAGGTTCAAGCTTGCTAAAAAAATGAACCTGCCTTCACCGAGCATAGTTTCTGCAAGGTTCAACCTCACTAAAAAATGAACCTGCCTTCAATGAGAAATGTTTCCGCAAGGTTCAAGCTCATTAAAAAATAAACTTTCCAACTAAGCATACATTCCCCTAGAGTTCAAGCTCGTTAAAAAATGAACCCACCTTCGGTAAATAACCTTTGTGATTACCATGCTATTAGCCTTTTGAGCCTTGGTTGTGTTCCTGCCATCACCTCCATTCTTTTGGCCGATCATATGCTTCCACTTGATTGTTTACCTTTTTTAGGAACAGCTGTGATGAGTGGTCCTGTTAGCCACCCTCTTCACATCACCATGTTTTTAGAAGTTTGAAACCTACCTGGAACCAAATGCTACCCCAAACGCCACTCATTCCTAAAAAACGAGTCCCCTTTAAACTCTTTTCAGACTCATTAAATATGAAAAGATTGTCGAGCTATTGGCCTTTCCAGCTCACTAAAGTGATTGGAAGTGCCATCCCTCCTGTATATTTTAAACTTTTCAGACTTGAGGGATTATCTCATGAAAAGGTTCGAGCGCTTGTCTTTTTGGCTCGCTAAATTTATCAAAAACTCATCCCTTTTTGTATTATTTTATCCTTTGTCGGGCTTAAGGGATTATGCTACGAAAAAGAACCGATGGAGTTTCCTTTTTGTCCCTTTTCAAACTCTCTAAACATGAAAAGGACCGAGTTATCCTTGTCGTTAAACTTGCTAAAACAATAGTGACAAACTTGTCCACCCAGACAAGAACAAGTTTCACTGTCACTAAGCTCGCTAAAACATAGCGACAGGTTTACCTGAAGGGAAAATTATAGAACAAACATATGTTATCCTCCTCAATCTTGACAAAAATAAAGAGGTACTGGTCAGCAATGACTAGGGAAAAGGGAAGAAAGCTTGAAGAATTTTATTGGTAGCAGGTCGCTCTTGAACATGACACTTTCAATCCATCACCATGGTTGAGTCAGGTTAGGTTATTCCATTCACGAGTCATATCACCATTGGTCCTCCACAACATCCATTTTTGGGGTTAATGCTACCAATCCATCTCAGTGTCGCCGATATGTTCAAGAGAATTCACCATCCAGTTAATGTCTCATCCACTGCAATAACTTCACCCTCCATTCATGATCGCCATTCCTGAACCTTGTATCGTCAGATCATTTTTCAGCTCCAGAAAATGATTTTCTTCATTTCGTGTCGTAGATGTGGGACACATTAAGGCCGCCCTACGACGGGTCACTTCTTGTCGACATCAGCTCATTATCTAGGAAGTTGGTTTAGAAACAACCCTTTCAGTACTTTGAAGCTTGCATGCCTGAATGGCAAGTTTCTCACTTCCGACGACAGGTTTACATCAATGGCCTTCGACCAAAAGATTTTGCGTGGTATTCGACATCGGATCATATATTCACAGCACGTGAATTGTACTGTAGTACCTTGAGGTCATTATGATTATCGGTGATTCCTCTCATGCCTGTTAACAACTTACATTATTGGCTGGTAATCAGGTGATGTCTTTCCATGTTCGACTTCAAGACATCTTTTCACATGGAACAACTTGTACATCGGGGGAAGAGTGAACGAGTTTGAAGACCCTAGATCTAGTTTCATCCATTCGGGCTGCCATATATTTAGGAATATAAAGACAACAAATGTACACATAAGCTACATAGATGACACATCCAGGATAGGGATGATGACTCTACATATAAAGAATCACTAGTCTTCAACTACAGATGATTATCTGTCATATGTACAAGAAAATGAATTTATAAAGCTGATCATGGGAATGCCTGCCTCAGCTAGATCATGAAAATAATATGATGATCATGTATTGTATTGTATCTTATATAGGTCACCTTCCAGATCGAATACCTAGGGTCCTGATGATAAAGCATTTCACCCGACATCAAAATATTTACGACTTCATGCTTTAGGGCGCAACTGTTATAGACATATTTTGGCATTGCAACCACAATCTTATGTGTCGATAAACCAAGGGCTCTTTAACCCCTAAAAGTGTTGTTTCATACCCTAAATGATCATGGTCAACTGATTACATCATTCCCCAGAAGTTCCACCTGAAAAACCACTCAGAACTGGCCAAAACTGGACCATATTGACTGCTCCACTGTCAGGATGTGATGCATACTAACTCCTACACTAGCCAAGTGCAATGCATACTAAAGAGGCCTTCTATGTGGTGCGATGAGCGAGAATGGACAAATGTCAGAGACAGTTTGCTAAGTGGATGCTCATGGAATCCTCTAGAAACCTCTCCTATGACACTTGCCTCTCTGAATTCGCCCAGGGATGAGTAAGAGATCCAAGAAATCTCCAAGTGGAACCAAGAACAACAAGTGGAATGACACTAATCAAAAACCTAGAGATGACTCACACCCTTGGAGGCATCTATAAATGGCTCGCTCATCTGAGAGATCTAGAGGCTGGAATTTGGTAATTTGTAAGGAAGTGTTGATAGTTTTTCTTTGAGAAAGGATATTGTATTGTTGGGTGATCTTGCTTTTCATGAGGTGAAGAGGGCTTTGATGCTGGGAGGATGATGTTGGATCAGACAGATGGGTTTTAATTCTTCCTTCTATTATTAATAAAGTTCTTTGAGTTTTCCTCCATACAATCGTGTATTTGTGAATGTTGTTATTTGTGAATGTCATTGTATGTTCAATGTATTTCTGATTCTGTATTTTTTATGATATAATAGATCCAGATGATTTGATGGTGTTTTATTACTTTGTCTCTACAGGTATTCATTGAGTGGGATAAGTAGGAGAAGATGCACAAGCTCTATCAAGGGAGAGAGAAATCAAGCAAGGAGTCAAGCGGAAGATCCAGGTTGGCCCCTTTGCTTCTCCCTTATCTATCATACATAAAGGAAATCGCAAATTGCTTTGATTGTTTGTTTATAGGATAGCTACCAATCCTAGTGGGACTAGCATATTGAAAAGACACTACTTTTCCCAAAAACAATGCCAACTTGGAGCCCCACACAACCTTACATCATCTAGTGCCTGAAAGGAAGATCTATCCAAAATCTAGCAAGTGAATTCATGACATGATCTACAAAAGATCAATATTAGCAGCTAATCTTGCAGAAGAAGCTTTATATGAAAACTTCAAACATTTAAATGTAATTTGGACTGAAGGAAGTGATAGGACAAAGGTCTATCATAAAAATTACACTATAAACAGGACACGAGACCCAAACCATTTCTCAAAATACATGCAGCCACAAAAATATCCGTAAATATTAGTTCTAGACATCATCTACAATTTCAAAGGCTAAATTAATCTATGGTGGGAGCTTTTATGACGAGATGAGAAAACATATATCCGCTACACCATTTTAAAATTTGGGCCAACATTTGTAAATCAACTTTTATGGCGACTAGGATGGCTGAAAACTTGGTGGATGTGGTTTTGAGTCAACAAGACTGCTATGGATCCCATATATTTTGAAAATTATACTCAAAGAGATTGCATGACATGTGATCAAAATTCTCATGATTGTTTCCATTATCCTTGTAAAACCATAGCAGGCCTAAATTCATACTTAGATGACTGGATATTGAAGACCTTTATGAGTGGACATTTCTAGTGGATTGTGTTAACCAAGATCAAGCATCAGATTATCTTGGTCAAACCAATGATTGTTAGAAGAATTTACTCAAAGGCTTGGGACACTTGTGGAGCATATGATCACCCAGCACTTAGAAGATTCCCTGGTACAAATGCACTAGGGTCATGATTAAATATTCACGGGTTCACGTGGACTCCCGATATAAAGCATCCATAGTGTACAATAAATTCTTGTCTCTTGAATATGTCAGAGACCGGGTTTTCTCTTGAGATTCTCGACAGAAATCTCCCATATCTGTATAAAGAAATTATAGTTTTGTTGGATTCCCTTAAATATCGACTTTGTATAGTTGTCCTATACTATTCTGAGACTCAGAGCACTTCGTCAAATTTTGGTGTGATTTGATCCACATCTCGGAATCATTATAGAAAACACGGGTTGTTGGAAAGTTGTCCCCTTCTCATCCTATATAAGGACAGGAGTAAGGCTCGTTTGGTCATTTGAGTTTGGAGAGAGTTGAGTCTGAGTCTTAGAGAAATTTCTAGCTTTGTGTGTTTTGAGTCTGAGAGCTATCTCCTTGCTCTACATTTACGAACACTCTGTTCGATCTACTTGTATCACATAGCAAGATCTCTTTAGAGTCGAGTTTGGAAGTCTGCGCATCTAGGCCTAAAAAGCTTGGTGAGAAACTCAAGTGGCTAGACTCTATAGGTAGAGTCTTTAAATTTTTATATCTTCTTCAAAGAAATAGTTTGTGTCGGGTCAGGAAGCCTCCAAATATCTTTTGCAGAAATTTATGCTTAATAGATGATATAATTGGTAAATTCCCCCACAGTTCATCTCTAGATTGAAAAAATTGAACATTTGCAAAATTGTAACCATCCTCTGAAATCAATAGAAAGAAATATTTATGCATTTGATATACCCATCTGTGTCATAACTCTAAGCAATACTTTTTCTTTATGAGTATTAAGTTGTTTTTGAGTAAAAATCTTCATATTTTGTTAGAGGAGAGGTTTGCTGGAAGTTCGCTGAGTGTCTAGGGACGTCCACTCACTGAGGCAAGGAGGCCATTGAAGAGCATTAATATGTGACGACATAGAGGTCCATGTAGGGTTCGTGTATCACGATAGAAGAAAGGATATTTTCAATCAGCAAGCTTCGAGAACTCAGAGGAGGAAGCCCCCGCTAAAAATTGGTATTAGAGCCATAACTTTGGTTCTATCGGGTATTTATCCTTAAAACAATTTTTTGATAAAATGGATTTAGAAAGAAAATCGGTTTCATTTAGATAACTTCAACAGGAGGCACAAGATGAAAACTTTAATATGGAAAATCTTTTTCAATCTGCATCTTCTAGAGAAGTTAACTCCACAGAATTAGAAATAGTTGAAAGTTAACCTTCAACCCTATTGGCTTTACCATCTATAAATCCATCCACTCTATATTTAGATCTGTCTATCTTTCATCTTAAAGTAGTCACTAGAGTAACTGTAAAAGAATGTGTGTCTCAAATTCAAGAAAATGTTGAGTCTATTCAGACTATTTCTCTCTTAGACCCGAAGAAGCTTTAGGAAGAAGCTAGAAGACATGGCACCCAGTATCTTCACCTTGGTTGTATAAGAATTGGCATAAATGCATACCATTTATATAGAATACATGGCACCCAATATCTGCACCTTTCCTGTATAAGAATCGACATAAATGGAGTATATATAAGAATTGGTATCTGATCAACTTGATGACAGATTTATGCACACAAAGTGTGTGACCTTTGGCACCTTAATGAGTATAGAAAATATATATACATATAGTTGTGATCTGAACATTGGTAAAAGAGTGATTTGGTCAAAAAGTAAATGGACAAGGAAGAGAGATGGAATGTAGCCCCTCTAGCTAATTGAGATGGCTATGGCATGCATAAATCAATGGTTTGTTCGAGTGTGAGTTCTAGAAGAAAGTATGTAGAGACTAGATTGCTGGGGAGAGTGGTTTGACATGCTATATAGGCATGGTCAGATAAAATAGAGCTTGTGCATTGGAGTGACAGAGTGTAGATCTATGATGGAGACAAAGCATGTTTTCTTGTATATGCAATGACAAGGAGTTAGGAGTGCACTTTGGTGTGTTAGAGATTGTTGTGAGAAGTTGTGGTTGACCTTTAAAGTGCATCGATATACATGCTATTGCGGGTTTTGCATTGATTCATGTCTAATAGTTTTTGTTTGGAGGGATTAGCTCTATGATGTAGAGAGCTACTAATAAGTTCTTATTTTACTTTGTATGTTGCTATTGGTTGATTTTGAATGTTGTATATGGAAACCAATATTTGTACTTAATGTGTGTTGTTAGTGAAGGTCTATGTATGAGTGCGTATGCTCTTGTTAGAGAGAATTGTATGCAAAGATACTACCCATTGTATGAGTGAGATGATTGAGTAAAGAAGGCTGATTTGTTATGCCATTGATATATGTATGTCATTGAGTTGTTGTTGGGGACAGAGTGTTGGTGATATGATCATGTATGAGTGAGGGTAGATTGATTGTGAGAGGGTATTTGTACTGTAGAGTTTGTATTCAGTTGTTGATGAGCTTATAGTCATAGTGGGTCCAGTCTCAAAATGGGATGAAATGAGGCCCATGATTTTTTTGAGTTTGGTGTAGGTGGATCTCTTCTGAAAAATGTGAAACATGGTCCACAAAAGCTTGAAGGTTGGGGCCTTCAGTGGGCGAGTGGTGGATCACCAATAAGTGGTGGCTTGCTAATTCATGGTCTAGTGGCATCCTTTAGGTAATGGCCTAAGAACATGGGAGTGGTGGCTACCATCTAGGGGTGATTGGAAAGTCTTATGTGTTGGGGCATCCAATAGGTGGTGGCTTGTATAGTCATGGGAGTAGTGGCTCCCAATCGGTGGTGGTTTGTAATATTCAAGAAGTGGTGGTTTATGTTAGGTAATGGCCCAGAGAGAGAGTTGCTCGCATGATTAGCAATTAGCGGCTTGAACACTAGTGCTGGCCAATTCATTTGTAAAAGAATATTTCAATTAATGAGAAGAAGATGAAGCAGAGCAAAAGTAGATGGTGGTTTTTCTCACAAAAGAGTTTCCACATTATATCCTAGTTCATATGTTTATGTTTTGATGTTAATGGCTTATCTATTCATATGTATTGTTTTGCATGTTTATATGTTTATGATGTGTGCTTAGATCTACTACATGTGATGTGATGCTAATTGGTGTATGGTTAATTTTGAAATAAAATAGAAAAAAGTTCAATTTGGTTATCCATGTTACAATACTGATTCACCCACCCGCTCAGTATTGTCAAACTTCCAACATTTGAACAATACATATTTTTCATGGAGTTGTAAAGGAACTATGAAGCAACAATAATTTCTCTTGTCGTCTACCAAAGAAAGCACTATACTATGAGAATAAGAACTACTTTTCACAATAGCAACAAGTGTATGACTAAACTATCCTCTCTCATCAACCATAATTGAAACATTTCTCATACATCTATTTGCTTCCCATGATGACTCTATCATCTTTTCCACCACCCCTACATAGATCCTAATCCCACAATAGTCTAGTGGGAATACAATTTTCTTCGAGATGTTCTAGGTATGTACACATAAATAGACACAATCTTGTCCAGACATTTTCACAAAGCAACAATACTTGGTGGAAACCAAGTGGGACAGTACCCACGATTTCATCGATCTTCATCATTCATATCTATGTTCATAATTCACAATTGATCTCTAGTTGACTACTCTAATAGAAATTGATCACAAGGGAGCATGACATGCATGTAAAAAATGTCAACCAATGAACCACACTTTCATTTACCTACGTACAAAATGGAATCTTATTCATAAAATAATAGATATGCCTTCAAGAATTAGCATCCATTTCCACGAAAATGCTCTCTCTCTACATCATATCCTTGATTTTTTCTACCCGTTCAGGCCATTGTCACTAGTTCATTTTCTTCAGCTTCCATGTGAAACACACACAAATTCTCATGAAGAAATGTGTGTTGAACTGCCAGTATGTTGTTCTAGCTCTCAAGAATTGTCTTTCCCATTAGAACTAGTATTAACATGGAAATGGCTAATCAATCTCATTTTCTTATATGATCTCATATTTTTCCTATGGAAATATATTAAGCACCATGCAGTACGTCATTGGTATTGGTTTATTATTTTTCATCTTTTGTATCGAATATCACTTTATTTTCATTCAATATGTCCTCCAAAAACTAAAATGTTTAAAAATGATGTCAAATCCAAAATCTAAATGAGATTAACAACTGTAATAGTTGCAACAGAGCATAGTCCCTACCTTTAAAAATGATGTCAAATCCAAAATCTAAATGAGATTAACTAGGGTAATAGATGCAACACATCATAGTCCCTACCTCTACTGCAAATTAATCAATTAAGGCCATGTTTCCTTTTATGGGGCCCACATTTGCTTGTTATTTGATATTTTTTCATTAGTTGCACATTTACATAAACGCGGGAAGTGCGAAGTGTCGAAGGATAGTAAATGTTTTAATTATGTATAGTGCAGAAGCACAATGAATGTTTTCCTTTTGCGGAGTGCATAAGTGGAGTTGAAAGTTTTATTGTAGGAAGTGTGTCCTTTTTGATACATCGTAAGCTTCCTCTAGATACTGAAAGCTCCAAACAAGGAAATCTTTTCACAAGGAAAGATCCGCACAAAGAACCTATGCCCAATGAAACGTCGATCCCTACAAATATGGCTTCCTTGAATGCATTCATAAATGACACTGAATTTTCTTTCATAATAATATTCAATTCATATTTATGATTTGTAGGTTTATAGTTTTTTAAGAAGAGCCTTGTGGAGAGATTTTACTCTCTAGAGGAAGCTTATTCTGCATAATGAAAGCTTCATTGTACGCTGAAAGCTCTGCACAAGGAAACTCTGCACATTGAAACATTGATCCCTCCAACTCTAGTTTCCCTGCATGCATTCATAAATGACACTTGATTTGCTTTCATAATAATAATAATATTTGTTTTTATCAATTAATAAAATTTATTATTAAATAAATTTGATTTTCTCATAAAGTTAAATTAAATTAATCTATTTTTATGGTCATAAGTTTATAGTTTTTTAAGTGAAACTTTCCTTTTCCATATCTTTCACTGTACAAAGGAAGCTTCCTATGCACAATGAAATCTTTCATCGTAAGCTTCACACAATGAAAGTTCCACCTAAGGAAATTTCGCACAATGAAACATTGATCCCTGCAACATTGGCCTCCCTACATGCATTCATAAATGACACTGAATTTTCTTTCACAATAATATTAATTGTTTTCAACAATTGTAAAATTTATTATTAAATAAATGTGATTTCGTCCTAAAATTAAATTAATTTATATCTATGATTTTTAGGTTTATTGAACACAATTAATAGATAAAAGCATGCTAATATCCCTCTTAGGGCTTCATTGTGTGATTATACCTTTGTACATGTGTTGAATAAATCTACCACTAATTAATTGGTTAATTCGATGTTTCTTTATACAAAGCCCATATTTTCCCATTATTCAAGATTTTTTTGTTATTTATGTATTTTCATTGTGTACAATGTAAAAGGGAAGTGAACGTTTTCATTGTGCGGAGTACAAAAGTGTAGTCAAAACTTTTATTGGATGTAGCGCAGATTTTTTTATGCATTGTATGCTTCCTCTTCCTCCGAACAGTGAAACAAAAGTGTAGTCAGAACTTTTATTGGATGTAGTGCTGATTTTTTCATAAATTGTATGCTTCCTCTGAATAGTGAAATCTTGACACAAATAAGCTTTGCACAATGAAACATTGATCCATGAAACTCTAGCTTCATTTAATGCATTCATAAATGAAACTGAATATTCTTTCATAATAATATCAATTATTTTTGACAATTCATAAAATTTATTATTAAATAATTTTGTTTCGTCATAAAGTTAAATTAATTTAATTTATATTTATGATTTTTAGGTTTAGTGAACATTGTTAATAGTTAGAAGGAACCTAATATATGTATTAGGATTTCATTGTGTGATTATACCTCTTTATAGGTGATGAAGGCCTCTACTGCTAATTAATCAATTAAGGCCATGTTTATGTTTTCTTTGTGCAGAGTGCAAAAGAGCAGTCAAATATTTTATTATGCATAGTGATACATTGTAAGCTTTCTTCACATAAGGAAAAATTTGCACAAGGAAGCTCCACACAATGAAGCATTGATCCCTACAACTCTAGCTTCCATGCATGCATTCATAAATGAGATTGAATTTTCTTTCATAATAGTATTAATTATTTTCAACAATTGATAAAAATTACTATTAAATAAATGTGATTTCATCGAAAAGTTAAATTAAATTAATTTATATTTATGATTTTTAGGTTTACACAACAGAGTTAATAGTTAAAAGGAGACTAATATCTATGTTAGTATTTTGTTGCGTTATTATACCTCTATACAAGTGTTGAAGAAGTCTACCACTAATTAATTGATTAAGGATATGTTTATTTTTGTGGGGCCCACATTTTCTCGTTATTTGAGATTTTTTCATTATTTATGTGTTCACATTGTGCATAGTGCAATTTTTTTGATACAATGTAAGCTTCTTCTAGATAGTGAAAGCTCTGCACAAGAAAGTTCTGCACAATGAAACATTGATCCCTGCAAATATAGCTTTCTTGAGTGCATTCATAAAAGACACTGAATTTTCTTTCATAAAAATATTAATTATTTCTGGCAATTGATAAAAAAAAATTGTTACACTACATTAAATTTATTTAATCTATATTTACAATTTTTAGGCTTACAGGTTTTGAAGAAGAGATTTCCTTGTGTATGGTTTTCACTATCTGGAGGAAACTTATTGTGCATAATGAAAGATTTCATTGTAAGCTAAAAGTTCTCCACAAGAAAACTATGCACAATGAAACATTAATTCCTACAACTCTAGCTTCCCTGCATGCATTCATAAATGGCATTGATTTTTCTTTCACTATCCAAAGGAAGCTTCCTATGCATAATGAAATCTTTCATCATAAACTCCACATAATTAAAGCTCTGCACAAGGAAGCTCTGCACAATGAAAGATCTACACAAGGATGCTTTGCACAATGAAACATTGATTCCTGCAGCTTTCGTTTCCATGCATGCATTCATAGATGAAACATAGTTTTCTTTCATAATAATATTAATTGTTTTCAATAATTGATAAAATTTATTAATAAATAAATGTGATAGTTAAAACGAGACTAATAACTATATTATGATTTCATTATCTGATTATACTTCTTTACAGGAGTTGAAAAATTATATTTCCAATTAATCGATTAGGTCATGTTTCCTTTTGTAGGGCTTGTATTTTATCATTATTCTATATTCTTTTGTTATTTACACGTTCACATAGGTGCGAGAAGTATGGAGTGTCGAGGGAGAGTAAACATATTAATTGTGCACAATGTAGAAAGGCAGTGAATGTTTTCTTTGTGTAGAGTGCAGAAGTGGAATAATTTTTTTTATTGTATGTAGTGCTTCTCTGCATTCACTTATCTCTACACATAGCTCTTGTTGGAACCTCTACAATTCACACATGAAGTCGCACAACAATGTGTGTTAGAATTATAACTTAATACCAATTATTTTGATACATTGTATGAAATGAACAAGTGTGGATTTTTTAATATATTGTAAGATTCCTGTGGACAGTGAAAGCTCCACATAAGGAAGATCGACATAATAAAACATTGATCCCTAAAAATATTGACTTTTTGCATGCATTGATAAATGACATTGAATTTTCTTTCATAATAATATTAATTGTTTTTAGCAATTGATTAAAATATTCTATTACGATACATTAAATTAAATTAATTTATATTTATCCTTTAAGTTTTTAGTTTTTTAAGCAAAGCTTTCCTTATATGGAGCTTTCACTGTACGGAGCAAGCTTATTCTAGACAATGAAATCTTTCATTGTAAGTTGAATGCTTCACACAAGAAATCCCAACACAATGAAACATTTATCTTTGTTCCAATCTCTCTACTAGGATGGGCATTCATTGTAAGGAGAGATGGTTATAGTGGACAGGATCAAGCTTGGGGATTCCAACTTCTTCCAAAGCTTTTTGGAAAGTGCAACGAAAGCCTTTTGTGCCAAGGGACAGTAAATGATTTAAATCTGTTCAATGTGGAAGGGAAATGAACATTTTCTTTATGCAGAGTTTGGAAATGGAGTTGAAAATTTTATTGTATGTAGCGCTTCTCCGCCTTCACTTATTTCCGCCCATAGCTCTTTTCATAACCTCTACATTTTTCACATGTGGCCATCTAACACCGTGTCTTAGATTTAAATTTTTTTAGTCAAATCTTTCCTTGTGCAAAAGCTTTCATTTTGCATAGCTTATAATGAATGCTTTCATTGTGCAGAGGAAGCTCTGCACAATGAAACATTAATCACTACATCTTGCTTCCTTGCATGCATTCATAAATGACACTGAACTTGCTTTCATAATGATATTAATTTCATTTAGAAATCGATAAATAGTTTATGTTACATTATATTAAATTAAATTAATTTATATTTATGATTTTTGGGTTTGTAGTTTTTTAACCAAATCTTTCCTTGCGTAGAGCTTTCATTGTTTGGAGGAAGCCTACTCTGCACAATGAAAACTTTCAAAGTAAGATGAAATCTCTGCACAAGGAAACTCTATAAAATGAAATTTATTTGTTCATAAAGTTAAATTAATTTAATTAATATTTATGATTTTTAGGTTTATCGTTTTTTAAGTGGAGCGTTCCTTATGCAGAGCTTTCACTGTGCGAAGGAAACTTCATTTGAAAAACAAATCATTAATCCATGTAAATCTGGCTTCCCTACATCCATTCATAAATGACACTGAATTTTCCTTCATGACAATATCATTGTTTTAGGAGTTGATAAAATATATTATTAAATAAATGTGATTTCATCATAAAATTAAATTAATGTAATTTATATTTATTACTTTTAGGTTTACTGAACATAGTTAATAGTTAAAAGGAGACTAATATTTTTCTTTGGATTTCATTTTTTTATTATCACTATGTACAGGTGCAGAAGAAGCTTTCATTATGCATAATATACAAAAGAATGAGAAAGGGTGAGCGAAAAGTGCAGAGTGTGGAGGGGCAGTGAAAAAATTCTCCCACACTCAATTTCTTTGCGCACTCTTTCTGTCACACTTCCTCCTCAACCTTTCTACTTCCTCTATAAAGCATATAATTATCCTTTTTTTTACATATGTCGACTTCGCATAGTAAATTAGTATTATGCAGACTACAGAAGAAGAAAGCTTGTTCACACCACACATTAGCTTCTTTTTAATTAATATTGCATAATAATGATATTTAATGCACAAATGTGAAATCACAAATGTAAGAAAAATAAACATTACAATTCAATGAAAATAAAAAACCAATAGTTTCAAGTGAGTTGCACAAGTTCATTGTGCAGATTTCGGAAGACTATTAAACGCTTACCTTGTGCGAGTGTGGATTGGTAGTGAACATTCTGTTTCTCTGGAGTTCACTACCTTTTCACATACTCCTTTTGTAATTAAATTATGTTCAAGAAAGGAAATCAGATTAAAACATGACTCTAGAATAAGTAAATAATTGCTCTTCTTAGAAAATCATTGCCCAAGATATATTTGGTGCATAGATATGTGGATTAAACAGGGACTGGAGGCTCAACATATATGCGAAGGAAGGAGGGAGTGTGTGTGAAAAGTGTGGAGTTCAGAGGGGTATTTAATGTTTTAATTGTGTGGAAAGAGCAATGAAAAATGAACACATTTCCCTTACTTCCTTGTTCCACACAAATTAAGGTGATTAAAAGTTCCTGCACTAAGCGATCACACACACACACACACACATAATAATAACACTTCATTTTACGATGATTTCTTATTTTTCTTAAGATCAAAACATTTTAATCAAGAAAATATATACCCATAAATTGAAATTGCACAAAATCAATATATCAATTACATTTTGAAATAAAGAAAGAACTTTCAATATGCAAGATAGGGTGATACAGGGAAAGAGAAATGAAATCATTTCTCGTACCACCGCACTCCACACAAATTTAAAATATTAAAACATCAAACATTATTCGAGATTTAGAGAAAATAGAACTACTAAAATTAAATAACTCTTAACTACACTTCTATTATGTATTCTTTCCAAATGTACTTATGACATATTATAGGAGATTAAATCATAAGTCGCAAACATTAGGAAACAAAATCATAGTAACAAGAACTATAACGAGATTCAAATTTTAATTATAATATCTATGATTAAAATAAGTGGAATACACATAACATATATCTGAAATATAAAATTGTTGTGTTTTTAGGAAATGTCACAAAATTCATATGCATACAAGATCTTATGCAAAACACTAACTATGATTTTTAGCAGAAGTCATTTATATCGGTAACGAAAATGTTCAATATCTCATCTAATGAGCTCATTCACTATGCTATTATGACATATACTATTTAATTATATGCTGGTCCATTCTGGGAAAGATGAGTAAACAAAATAAATAATAATCTATCCTTTAAACAAATATATTTTGTATAAGGAAAGAACACACAAATGGAACAAATTATGTAACTGAGCCTAAATTTATGTTTGATGTCAAAAGAAACTATCCAAATCCTGCTACCTAATCGTCAAATTAAATACATTTATCCTAATGGGAACTAGGATTGGGCTCATCGACTATTGGATCTCTGAAAACATTATGAGGTTCTGCACTGATCTACTACAACCACTGAATATAAAGTGTTCTTCACTTAACTCAAAATGCATATCATCTCTCACATACACAAAATAGCCAAAAAAAAATTCCCCACAACATTCTCCTATAACTACTTTTCGGGAGTGATTAAATTAGTAAATGCAATCAAAGTAATGGAGCACTTAGCAACTCTCTTCAAACAATAAAGTTGGTTTGGTTCATTGGACTTTCCTCAACTCAATCCACCATCATCTTCACTGAATGAGATATATTTTCAAACTTAACTAACCACCTTCTTCAATAAATGAGAGATTTTTTCAAGTTTAACAAATCACTTCCTTCAATAAATGAAATATTTTCTTTTCCTTTCCTTATCTATATATATATATATATATATATATATATATAGATTATTCTTATTCTTTTTTTTTCATCAATGCCAACACAATTGAATCCATAGGTAATTCATTAGGTAGACGTCCTAGGTTGACATGAATGCCAACAGCATGTGGAAAATATGCTCCCTCTTTGGCATTGTTTTCAAACTACAGCCAAAATACCAAACCAATCTATAGAAACTCCTCAAACATATTGATCTAATTCTCTTTTTCTAGTTCTTACTCTCCCCATTTGACATCAATGGAAAAGGGTGGACAATTATGGTTGAACCACTTGTTGAAGCTTTTTGGTATCAACTTATATGTGAATGAAAAATGACGATCTCCTCATGTCATTAAGCTAATACCATGGAAACAAACAAACAAGTCAACACCATTCCTCTATGCCAACACCATGCACTTCCTTCAACTGCTAGGTTCAACAAAATCACCTTGAACATGTAATAGGATTGAAAAAAAATATCACTATGTTGTTATACATCAAGTTTTATTGTTTCCATATTTCTATTTTCCACATGTAAGAGATACTCCTCATAGAACAAATACTCAAACCATAGATGACCAAAATATATGCAATTATTATAGGGCTTTATAATCATGATACATGGATATATCAATGAGATATAACATCCCACACATGGGTTAAAACATTTACATCCAATAGCACATCCATGTCTAAACAACTCTAAAAACTCTCTCTCATGCATGACCAAGACTCATAACTCTCTCTAATACATGGGTCACTCAACCGATGGAGAAATAATGAAAAGAACAATGACTATAGGGCTAGATCTTGCACACATGAGTGCATACATGGATGAATACATAGAATTACTACAATGCATGCCAAAAATAAGTTCTATGTATGCATAGTTATTACATCAATGCACTCAAAGGTGTTTTACATGACTGAAGAAAGTAACTCACTACTATGCATGCCAAACTCAAGTTCTCCTCAACCAATGGAAAAAATAAGATGCATGTACATACATTGATAAGATAACACTTTGCCCCTACAGGAAGGAAAATCTACGCACCTCTTAGAAATAAGAAAGAAGAATAAAGAAAAAAATCATAGTGCAATGAACTAAAGATGGCCAAGCAACCACCATCAACTCTCCAAACTTTTTGTAGTTGATTGATACAACTACTAACTCCATAGAAAACCTTCTCAATTCCTTCCACAAAAGGGCACCACACCCATATGTTGTTTAAGACGCTCAAAATGTGTTGGAAAATTTTGAGAACTACTGAGAGGAGGGGGTGGTGGTGGTGAGTGAATCAATAGTGTGACTTATTATCAATTCTGACTTTTATTAACTTTACTGAATCACACACTTGTTAGCCAACAACACATTATATTATCTCATGCACATAAACCATATAAGTAGCTAAGAAAATATAGTGATGAGAGCAACAATAAATAACACATCAAAAACACATCCATACAAGAGGCACAAGATATCTGGTGGAAAACCCTTCACTAGGAAAAAACCACCCTTTTTGTTGTTGTGTTGCTATGAGTCTTCTATTAAGCAAATACAGTCTTTTACATAGATTTTTTACTTCGATAAGCTAGGATACTTGACCTCATATACAATAAGTTGACTACCATAAGCCTGGAGACTTGATTCTACTAATTAGCTCGGAAGACTATGTTCTCACACGGATCTACAAATTACCATCCATTGAAATCCACCACGATCAATCAATCCTCACCCATCTCTAATTGGACTATCCAGCTACCATTGGATTGAGAAATTGTTCCTTTCACTGAAAATTTACAATCGTTGCTCCACATCCATGAAGTCACTACTCCTCTCCTTTATGTGGACCTCATTTCATCTATTTTCAAACTAGATCCAAAACTTTCTGCTTAACTCGATTCAACTTTACAATATGACTTCTAGAAACAAGACACCATCATCATTCAAACTCCAGCAAAATAGTTTCCACAATCTATCAAATAAAATTGAATAATATCATCACCAACAACATAAATATATCACACACTCAACCATACTATCAAACCCTCACTGAAAAATATAATTATGGCATACTACAATTAACAACATATAACACAATGACTATGTGCCAAATGAATAAGAAAATCTTGCAAGAACAATTGTTAGAGTCACCAAAAAATATACTCCAAAAACATGCAAAACATCTCCAAACAATCTTTGCTAAAACAAACTCAAATTTGATCTGAATATTGACGCAGTGCTTCAACAATTTGCTCCATTCACTTCCATTTATAGTCACTCACTAAAGGAATTCTTCTCACAACTAGGTTTGAAGCATACTCATTGTTAGATCCCTATAATACTAGTCATTGCCCCATTACTATTGTAGTTGTATCCCTTATTAATATTGTTGAGCCCCTATTGTCCCCATATTGTTATTACTGTGCCCCATAGAATCCCTCTATTGTTATTTTTGTGGATTTATATTATTATTGTTAGGTTAGCCGGGTTATATTGTGACTCCTTAGACTCCTATATATATAAAGGAGGTTTTGTCATTTGAATCATCAAAGAATCATTCATTTGTGTAATGTAAAGGAGGTTGCCCCCTCGAAGAGGCTGAATTCTAAGGTGTTGATCTATCTTTTCTATCTTTTTGTCAGCTGGTCTCATAACATTTGGTATTAGAGCTTTGTATTCTAGGGTTTCGCTGCTCCAAATAGGTGATCGTGGCATTTTCACTATAACCTTTTCTGCAACGTTTCAGAAGCTAAAAAAAAAACATTTCAAAAGAAATCACACTGAACCTCGAGTCCTAATTTTAGAGCTTTTTGCGCTATATTTTTGGAGATATGATCTGAGGAAGTTGGTCTTTTTGCAGACTCCTGAATTACATTCCAAATAGGTGACCTAGGGAAAATCGTTATAACTTTCTCTCTGAGCATTGGATTGAAATTTCGTAAGAAGTTATAGAAAGATAACGGACTGTAGTTTCATGTATATATTTTTGAGAGAAAAAGGTTGAAGCAGTGACTCGTGGAATGTCGTATAAGTTCGCTCTACTGAACTAGTCTATAATCAGGTCACTATGGGAGATTTGGCATAACTCTTCCTTGGAGAATCCAATTTGGATCAGACTAGTGCCATTGGAAAGAGGACATAGAAGAATATTGCAGGTCATAATTTTAGAACTGGATGATCTGAAATTACATAGATACATCAGAGGCAATATCGAGCTCCTACAAAGTGAAAAAAGGTGTGTAGATTTTTTTTAAATTTTTTCTTAAGCTTGGTTTGGAAAATTATTTTGAAGAATTCAAAGGGCATAGTAGAACATTATTATCGGTAACTAATGCCCTGAGGAAAGAAAATACAAACACCTAGTAAGCAACCTAAAAGCCCTAGCATGACTCATGAAGAAGAGGAAGGAATGCTACATTATATATCAAAATTACAAGACCAACTGCAACAAATGTCACTCTCACAAAAGCTAACAGAAGCTAAGATAAATGGTGTGGAATCTAAGATAAAGGGCATAGAATCTAAGATGAATGGCATGGAAGCTAACATGGATGATTTGAATATAGATTTGAAGATAGGCATGGAAGATTTGAAGACAGATTTGACAAAGTTTCTATAAGAAATGCTTACTAATGGTGAAAGGGTAGTGAAGGAAACTCATGATGATAAAAAAAGAAATGTTAATCATGATTTCATAGACTCTAATGTTGGACTAAAGACCCACCATATTCCAAAAATCGATATGAGGATGTTTGATGGAAAGGATCCCGCAACATGGACATTACAAATGGAGCAATTTTTCCATCTCAATAATGTGAAAAACACACAAAAGGTATGTATTGCAACTTTATATTTGGAACCAAATCAGTTCTTATGGTATCAATGGCTTTTCTCTCATAAACAAATTATCACTTGGGAAATTTTTACAGAAGAATTGAGAACACATTATGAGGATACAAAAAGCAACACTTTTTTTAGCCAATTGATAAGTCTCGAACAAAAGGGTTCAATAATGGAGCACATTGAGGAGTTCCAAAAATTGAACCCAGAGGAGCATAATATTGATGTGTTCATAGGGACTTTGAAGGATAATATCCAACATGATGTTCGCCTTTGGGAACCTGATTCATTAGAGAAGGCATTTAGGTTAGCAAGAAAAATGGAAAGCAAAATTATGGCAACCAGGAAGCATACCACTCACAACTATAAATATGGAAGTGTTGTTGCCCCTAGTCTTCCATAACCTATAAGGTTGACACCACAACAATTGGAAGAAAAAAGAGAAAAAAGGCTTTTTTATAGTTGTGATAGCAAATACACTAAAGGTCATAAGTGTGCTGAGAAGAAATTATTCTACATCGATTGTGAAGAGGAAGAAGAAAAGTAGCAAGAAAGGTCAAAAGAAGAGGATATACTCTAGGAACAAAGCCTAGATAAAGAAGAAATGAATCTGACCATATCTTGTAATGCATTGGCTAGAATTATGACTCCTCAAACCATCAAGATAGAAGGACAAATCAAGAAGGAAAAGGTAATAGTGTTGATTGATTCAGGAAGTACCCACAATTTTATTCATTTTAAGATAGCAAAAGAATTGAATTGCTTCCTATATCTAGCACCAGACTGTCAAGTGATCGTTACAAATGGAGGAATGATAAATTGCTCTGGAAAGTGCCATAATATCAAGCTATCCATGGGATAATATGTATTGAATAGCCCAATGATTTCCATTCCAATGGGAGGTGTTGATGTTGTACTAGGAGTCCAATGGCTACAATCCTTGGGTACAATAGCTTTTAATTTTCAAGAACATTTCATGAAATTTTCTATGGAAGGAAAGGAAGTTGAATTAAGGGGTATTGCAGGGAAACTGGGAAAGATAATCAGCTCTAATGGTATGACAAAGCTTCTAAAAAAGGAACAAAGAGGTGTAATTCCACAATTATGTTCACTAGATGTTTCCATATTGGAATCATCTATTTCTCTAGATCTCCAAAAGGTCTTGGAAAATCATTCTAAGGTATTTGAGACTCCCAAAGGTCTCCCACCTATTCGTGATCATGATATGCTATTCATCTGATTCCAGGAAGTGTTCCTCCAAACATCAGGCCGTACAAATATCCCGATGCCCAAAAGAGTGAAATTGAACGTATGGTTGCAGAAATGCTAGAGGCGGGTATAATTCAACCTAGTCAAAGTTCTTTCTCTGCTCCAATAGTATTGGTGCACAAGAAGGATGGATCATGGTGCATGTGTCCAGATTATAGGGAGCTCAACAAGCTCACTATTAAAGATAATTTTCCCATTCCTGTCATTGATGAATTACTGGATGAATTGCATGGATCAATTTATTTCACCAAGTTGGATCTTCATTCAGGATATCATCAAATCAGGATGAAGACTGAAGACATTTCGAAAACAACATTAGAACTCATGAGGGTCATTATCAATTTTTGGTCATGCCTTTTGGCCTTACCAATGCACCTTCTACATTTCAAGGTTTGATGAGTTGCATTTTTAAACCCTTCATTAGGAAATTTGTGTTAGTATTTTTTGATGATATACTAATCTATAGCAAGTCTTGGAAGGATCATGTTGAACATGTTGACAAGGTGCTACAACTATTGGAGGAGAAACAATTATATGAAAAAAGATCCAAATGCTTCTTTGGAGTACAAGAGGTGGAATATCTGGGTCATATTGTATCTCATGGAGTTAAGGTAGACCTTAGCAAAATTAAAGCCATTAAGGAATGAAAAATCCGTACATCCATAAAGCATCTACGAGAATTTCTTGGGTTGACAGGGTATTATCAGAAGTTTGTTAAGAATTATGGGAGAATAGCAGCACCTCTAACAACATTATTGAAGAAATATGCATTTTCATGGACTCCAGAAGCAACAAAGGCCTTCAAACATCTTAAAGAGGCAATGTGCCAAGCACTAGTCTTAGCTACACTGGACTTCACAAAAAACTTTATTGTGGAAATTGATGCTTCAGGAAATGGAATTGGTGTTGTTTTAAGGCAAGATGAAAGACCCATTGCTTTTGAAAGTCGTCCAATCAAGGGAAAGTTTTTACAGAAAGCTATTTATGAGAAGGAAATGTTGGCAATACTCCATGCACTTAAGAAATGGTGACCCTACCTAATGGGAAGACACTTCAAGGTAAAAACGGATCATGATAGCCTTAAACACTTTTTAGAACAAAGATTATCCTATGAAGAGCAACAAAAGTGGGTCACAAAGATGTTGGGTTATGACTTTGAAATCATCTACAAAAAAGGGAAGCAAAATGTGGTGGCAGATGCACTCTCAAGAAAGGATGAGGATGTGGAAGCATTATTGTGCGCCATTTCTATTATCCAACCAGAATGGATAAACGAAGCAAGGGATGAATGGAAGAGTGATGAAGAAGTGTGGGCACTTATTCGGAAGTTACAACAAGATTCTAGTACATCTGATACATTTAGCTGGAAAAATGATTCATTATGGTACAAAGATCGCTTATACCTTTGTAAGAATTCCCAACTAAAACAAAATATTCTCATGGAATTGCACACTTCTCCCTTAGGAGGGCACTCAGGATTTTTAAAAACTTACCACAGGGTTAAGAAGGAATTTTTTTGGGATGGCCTTAAATTGGATATTCAAAAGTTTGTGGCGGAATGTTTGGTTTGCCAACAAAATAAAGTTGAAACAATTAAGACATCGGGTCTATTACAACCTTTATCCATTCCAAGCCAATGTTGGGGGGAGGTTTCAATGGATTTTATCATAGGTTTACCCAAGTCTGAGGGAAAGAGTGTCATCATGGTGGTAGTTGATAGACTTACCAAGTATGCAAACTTTTGCGCATTATCACATCCATTTAACGCCAGTACAGTTTCTACTGCATTTATGGAAACAATTCAAAAGCTACATGGAAACCCAAAGATTATTATAAGTGATAGAGATCCCATTTTCACTGGAAATTTTCGGACGTAATTATTTTCTTGTCATGGTACTCAGTTAGCTTATAGCTCATCTTATCTTCCGCAATCTGATGGGAAAACTGAGATAGTAAACATATGTTTCGAAGGATATCTTCGTTGCTTGTATTTGATAAACAGACACAATTGGTGAAATGGTTGACTCTAGCTAAATGGTGGTATAACACATCCTTCGATACAACAACAAAAATGACCCCATTTATGGCACTTTATGGATATCAGCCACCATCCATCACATCATATTTAAGAGAAAATTCTAAGGTTCAAGCAGTGGAACATCACATCGAACATCAACAACAATTCCTCCAACTCTTAAAGGATAACCTCGTGTTGGCACAGAATAGAATGAAACAACAGGTAGATCAACATCGCAACGAAAGAGGTTTTGATGTAGGTGATTGGGTATTACTACAACTACAACCATATAAGCGAATGACCCTCAAGCAAGCTAAGAAAGATAATAAATTATCACCAAAGTATTATGGTACATACAAGGTGTTGCAAAAGATTGGTACTATGGCATACAAATTGGAGCTTCCTACAACTTCTCGATTGCACCCAACTTTCCATGTTTCATGTTTAAAGAAGGTTATAGGGGACAAGCTCCCAGTTCAAACAATATTGCCAGAACTTGACGAGGAAGGAAAAATTATATTGGAACCGGAAGCAGTCACAGAAACAAGAACTCGACAGCTACGAAATCGATCAATTTTAGAGTATATTATCAAGTGGAAGAACTTATCCACTGAAGATTCCACATGGGAGGATGAGAATTTTATATAGAAGCATCCAGAACTACTCAAGTGTTGAGGAAAACACTTTTTCGAAGGAGAGGGGCATGTTGGGTCCCTATAATACTAGTGATTAGCCCATTACTATTGTAGTTCCATCCCTTATTAATATTGTTGTGCCCCTATTATCCTCATATTGTTATTACTGTGCCCCATAGAATCCCTCTATTGTTATTTTTGTGGCTTTATATTATTATTGTTAGGTCGGCTGGGTTATATTGTGACTCCTTAGACTCCTATATATAGAAAGGAGGTTTTTTCATTTGAATCATCCAAGAACTGTTCATTTATGTAATGTAAAGGAGTTTGCCCCCTTGAAGAGGCTGAATTATAAGGTGTTGATCTATCTTTTCTATCTTTTTGCGAGCTGGTTTCATAACACTCACACTATGAAGCCTTCTCTTCCTCACATACACACACCATCCATCATCACTCAGCTCCAAAGTGAAGTACATAAAACATGGAGGGTGAAATTGACCTTAGGCATGGTACCAAACGTGCCCAAATTGAACTAAATCAATCCACTAAAACCACTACTTGTGAACTAAATGTGTTCACATTATTGGAGGATATTTTCAAACCATTCCCTACCTTTAAAAGTTATTCTTGAGGCCTCTCAGAATTTCCATGCCAATTTTCTTCCGATTTGCGTGAGGAATGTTGAGGATTTTTCATGAAAAATCTTAGTCGCATGCACATCACTAGATAAATTGGACTCAGTACCTTCAGTCACATACACATGCCCATCTCCAAATTACTAGAGCCTTTCAGCCATGTCCATAAGCCTATATCCATGCAAATTGGGTAGAGCATAAGGAAAAACCATAAGCCCTCATCTCAGAACCTATGCCACTTGTTGGATCCTCTTCGTCAACATATGAAATCACCTCCAAATCTATGCTAATCTTAGTAACACCTCTACAAGTGAATCAAACAAGCCTTCCAAATGTCACTTCGAGGTTGACCAAGAAGGCCAACAAACAAGGTTGGCAAGAGTGCCAACAAGTCCTTCATTCTCCAACAAACACATCCATAAACTGTGAGACCTATGACAGACCTGCAATACATTGTAGCATATCTCCATCATCAACATAAGGCCTTAACACTACAACAATTCATCCCCATGAACATAAGCATGAAGACCTAGTATGCCAAATCATCAAGTGTGTCATCATCTCCATCACATGAAGATTTGAATCATCCACCATAACAACAACCTCTACCTCCATGAACACCATACTGCCATCATCTAATAATCATGATTGTGAAATCATACATTTGACATCAATTCCAATATAACCATCTCAATACCAACTCAACTAGTTGTAACCATGCTATAATGAATGAATCCATACATCAACTAGACTACATAGGGTTGGAATCAATGTGAACATGAGCTAACTACCATCATGAACCAATGCCAATATCAGGTAGATGGAACCATGCACACCATAATTCCAACAATCTCCCCCTTTGGAATTGATGGAAACCATACACAAATTCTCCAAACCATCATCCTCTATCACTCCCCCTTTGACATCAATGGAAAATTGACAACTCTATTTGAATAGGAAGCAAAAATAAAGCAAATATACTAGAGTTACATGGATGTAAGTAATTTTTATCAAATAATAACCATACTCTCCATATAATAAGAAAGCATCATATATCCAATCACCATCCATAGAAGCATACCAACTAACAGCCTCTAGTAGCAAGCAACAATATGTGAACATAAGGAAACCATACAACCATCAATGAGCATAAAACAACACTCTCCATAACAACTACATAGAAACAACTAACATACGTCTATGAACATCATATGAGACCAAGAATGCCAACTATCGTAGCATAACATTAGGCACAACATGAACAACTACAAGAAGACCATGATGCCAACAATGAATGGCTAAAACAAACAAGAGCACATAGATGCTCCCCCTAAACACATGCCACCTCCAACATCAATCCATCTTGAAGTGACCCACTTCCACTGCAAACAATGCATCCTTTTGATAATAGAAGGACCATATGGAACAAGACTCCACATGACCATGGCTGAATGACATATAATACTATACATACATGGTTGTAGCAATGACATAAGACCTCATACATGACCAATATATGACCATACAAAATCATTAGCCCATACATATGTCTGCAAAATGATTCCATAAGATTCCTCCATAAAAATCCTATCCCCATGATGACTCAAACCACTAATGACTGGACTCTCAACCAACATAAAATGATTAAATAATAGAAAATGCATGGCTATATAAATCATCATATAACATCTCATACATGGCTTCTCCATGTCTCAAGTCATCTCTATAAATGACTGAAGCAATAATCACATTCTGTACATGGTTTCCCATATTTTCAACCAACTTATCAGTGAAACCAAAAGCATATATGTGCCTGGAAAAGAAATTTACTCTTTTTCACTCATGAAAACACATATAAATCTATTACAAATGACTGAGTAAAATCAATGAAGAAAATGCTAAATATCACTTGTAAATTCCATGCCATGCATAGATCTCCCTGACCTCAATCTACCTCTAATAGACAAGTTGATATTGTGGATATCAATGTGCATGAGGCTCAAATGAACTCATCATACACTACTACAATAACTTTTACACATCTATGTGTCATAGTGCTACCATAAACTTCCCCCTAAAGTTATGCACCTCTCATAAACTCTACACTCCTCTATGAATATGCATGAAATAATCATGGACTGTAGGAGGGAAAACTATTCACTACTTCAAGATTTTTTGCTCCTTCATTCTCCACATGGTATTTAGTGACTCCTTTTCTTCCTTCACTAGTTTTTTGGTAGTTCCTCTTTATATTTTGCTTTAGTTGATTTTTCCTTGAATAATGGGGCAAAAAACAGTCTCTTGCCATATGGGAAAAATTATGACATGTGTAACACTCCATGTGGCCAAGATATGAAGCAAGAGGATCAAATCTCCTACTGATCATGTTAGATCTATACCTTGCATGTAATGTACTTCTCCTCCACTAGTTAGATCTGCAATTAGATGCCTTATGGCCAAATAGGTGACATCAGTAACAATAACCATAAAAAATTTGATTATACATGTTGGCCAATCTCCTTGGCTGCTGAAAGTGTTGCAACCTCCACTGATTTGATCTATACATTTTTCTCTAGCAATTAGCAACAACATGCCCAAATTTGTGACAGTTGTAACATTCTACATTATGCAGAAAAGGAAAAAAATGACTTTGATTCCTTTGAAACCTTAGCCACGATCATCTCTAGGAGCAAAAGTTTTTCTAAAAGTGGGATCGCCTTGATGTTTTCTTCTCTGCTTCTGGTTTTGCTACTTGATCGGATGTTGGTTCTGCTTCTTGTTTCCTTGGTTCCCACTCTTGTTGCTAGTATAGTATGCTACAGGTTTCTTGGGTTCTTCTTTGTTGTTTTTACTTGCATGCAAACATGACTCACCCTTTTGAAATCCAAGACCAAATTTATCCAATGGGGATATTTGGATCTCAAGTAAACTATCCAAAGCTACAATTATCTTCTCCATCTTGCCCTCCTTTCTCAAGGACACCATTTCAACCTCTAATTTCTCACGCACATCTTCCTTCTCTTAATACTTCTTCCTCATACCTTCTTCAACTCTTTTTGATTCGGCCAACTTAATTTTTAAGCTGACAACCTCTTCCTTGAGCTTGGCCTACTTATCATCATAGATCTAAAATATATGTTCTTAATCCTTGCATGCAACTATTAGTCTATAAATCTCATCTCTGAGAACCTTAATAGCATTATAATCTTCACTATGTTCTTCAACATGATCAAAATCTAAATCATCAAAATTATAACTTAACATAAATCATTAATATTTATACCTTTAGGTTCATAATTTTCTGATTTCTTCTCATCATCCGCTATACCATGTGAACTAGAAGAATTAGACTCTTTTGGTTGAGCTTCTTGTTTTTGAAGGCCCTTCCTCCTCTTCTTCTTTTTCTTGTTTCTCTTCTTCTCATTCTCCATATTACCACTAGTACCATCTTCAAATACGGATTCCATCTTGTCCCATATTTCATTGTCATATTTCAAACCTACTAGTCTCTTCATATCATCATCATGAAGATTCTTGTAGATTATGCATCTAGATTGCACATCCCACTACAAAATGTTAGGTGATATTGGATCCTTGCCACATCCTCCACTTACCAATCTCCAAATATTAGATCCACTAGACAATAACTGAGATTTAACATTTTTGTGCCATACATTGTATTTGCAGTAGTGAGGACAACCATTCTAAAAAAAAATCAAAATTCCACCAATGAACCCCAGATCTACTCTCCAACAAGCAAGATCCAACCAAGAGCCTCGCTCTGATACCAATTGTTGGAACCCTTTGAGCACTACTCACAGAGGGGTGAATCAATAATGTTACTAATTATCAATTCTTTCCTTTTATTAACTTTACTTAATCACACACTTGTTAGCCAACACCACATTATATTATCTCATGCATCCATCCATATAAGCAGCTAAACAAGATAACCCTGAGAGAAACAATAAACAACACGTAAAAAACACATCCATACAAGAGATAGGATATCTAGTGGAAAACCGTTCATCAAGCAAAAAACCACCCTTGTTGCTGCTACACTAGTCTGAATCTTCTATAATTGAGAAAATATAGTCTTTTACATAGATTGTTGACCTTGATAACCTAGGAGACTTGATGTGATATATAATCATATGACTCCCATCATCTTGGAGACTCAATTTAAATAATCAAATTGAAAGACTATGCCCTCACATAGGTCTACAGACCACCATCCAGTAAAATCCACCATGATCAATCAATCCTCGCACAACTTTGATTGGATTATCCAACTACCATTGGATTGAGAAATTGTTCCTTTCGCCAAAACTTTGAAATAATTGCTCCACATCCATGAAGTCATTGCTCCTCTCCTCTATGTGGACCTCATTTCATATATTTTCAAACTGGATGCCGGATTTTTTGCTTAACTTGATTCAACTCTACAATATGACTTCTAGCAATAAGACACCATCATCAATCAAAATAGAACATCAAAAATATTCTCTCTACTATAGTAAAATAGTGGCCACAATCTATCCAATAAAACTAGATAATATAATGACTAGTAGCATAAACATATCACACACTCACCCATAATATCAAACCCTCACTGCAAAATATAATTGTTGCATACTCCAACTAGCAACACACAACACAATGGCTATGTGCCAACTCCATCAGGAACTCTTACAATAACAAATATGAGAGTTACCAACAAAATATACTCCAAAAACATGAAAAAACATTCCAAACAATCTATGCTACAACAACCTCAAATCTTATATGAATACTAATGCAATGTTTAAGAATTCTACTCCATTCACTGCCATTTACACTCACTCACTAAAACAATTATTCTCACAACTAGGTTTTAAACATACTTACACCATGCAACCTTCTCTTCCTCTCTCACACACACACCATCCATCATTACTTAGCAGTAAAGTGAAGTATATAAAACATGGAGTGTGAAATTGACCTTAGGCATGGGATTAAACATGCACAAATTGGACTAAATCAATCCACTAACACCACTAATTGTGCACTAAAAGTTTTCTCATCATTGTAGGACCATTTCAAACCATTCCTGACCTTTATAGCTTATTCTAGAAGCCTCTTGGAATTTCCATACCAATTTTCTTCTGATTTGCATGAGGAATGCAGAGGATTTTTTGTGAAAAAACTTAGTTGCATCCACAACATTGGCTAAACTTGATTGGAGACCTTCAGTCACATGCACAGGCCTATCTCCTAGTGACTGGAACCTTCCAGTCATTTTCATAAGTCTATCTCCATGAGATCAGGGTAGAGCATAAGGAAAAACCACAAGCCCTCATCTTAGAACCTATGCCACCTATTGGATCCTCTTCTTTAGCATCTAAAATGACCTCCAAAACTTTGATAATATCGTTAAAACCACTACAAGTGGATCAAAAAATTGTCCCAAGTGTCACTGCCAACTTAGCCAAGAAGGAAAAAAACAAGGTTGGCAAGAGTGTCAACAACAAGTCGTCCATTCTCCAACAAACGCCTCAACAAGTTGTGACACCTTTAATAGACATGCAATACACTGTAGCACATCTATATCACCAACATAAGGCCATCACACTACAAGAATTCATCTCCATGAGCATAAGCATGAATACCTTGTATGCCAACTCATCAAGTGTGCCATCATCTCCATCACATGAAGATAGGTATCATCCACCTATAAAAGAAAACTCTACATCTATGAACACCATACTTCCATCATCTAATCATCATGAGTGTAACATCAATTCTAGCATATCATCTCAATGCCAACTCAACCATTTGCAACCATGCTACAATGAACACATCCATACATAAGCTAGACTACATAGGGTTGACATTAATGCCAACATGAGCTAGCTGCCATATTGAACCAATGCCAATATGAGATAGCTAGAACCATGCACACCATAATGCCAAGAAAATTCTCCCTTGGAAGTGTCGTAGTGAAGATGTTTACAATTTATTCAATTGTGGCAACATACTCCAACCTTACAACTTTATTGACCACACGATCTCTTAGAAAGTGATAATTGATTGGTATGTGCTTCATCTTGAAGTGAAGGATTGGATTTTTGGAGGTGATGATCGAAATAGTATTTTCAAACATGATTTAAAGAGAATTTATGTATTCAATCTGCATATCTTCAAGAGTCTGTTTCATTCCACTGAGAGGCGCTCTACAACCTCTACAACCTAGTATAGGGTAGATGTGTCATTTTAATGTATGTAAAAAGAAAATGTTAGCTCAATTAAAAAATAATAAAATTTAAATGTGATATCAGGGATGAGTGTAAATATTTAAATGTTGGCTCAATTAGTAATAAAAAGTTGAAAGTAATAAACATAAAGTTAAATTTAAAAGTAATGTAAACCCAAGTATCAAGATGAGTCTAAACATTTAAATGTTAAAGTAATAAAAATAATAAAATTCAATTTGTTGGAGAAATATAGCAAATATTAAAAATAGGGTGTACCCATCTATTGAGGAGGAAAATATGGAGTTAGGGTTTTTACTACGCAATAATGCATTTCTGAGTGTGGCCACCTTGCTTTATCCTTTAGATGGCTTGAAGGGGGGTCATGATGGCCATGTTTCGTGGAGGCGATGGATGGGTTTATACCATACGACTTCATCATCCATGCTTGGTCTAATGGGTTTATTTTTAGATCATGGGCTCTTGGTGGTTTGTCCTCACAGGCTAACTAGAATGTTATGGGTGCGTTGTGTTTTGTTGATCCAAATGATTTTGGAGTCCTAGCGGCTAATTCCAGCTTCCCTCCATAGTTTTCTTCGTGCTCAGGAAGTGGGTCAAGCAGGGTATGCGTCAGGTGGTGACCCAGGTTTTAGGCATGGGATTCTGTCTACCCAAGGTATGTCACAGGGGGTAGCGCTGGGATTTCCTGGTAGAATTTCTGGCTCGGGGGTGGATGCAAGTCGGACACTCTGCCTGCTCTAGTCACTCGACATCACGGGCGATGGATCTTTCCTTCTCCTGGTAGTTTTCGACTCCAGAAAAATAGAGGAGGCGATGCTCTGTCTCTTCTCAGAACTGTCCTTTTGCAGGTTTCTCGTGATGCAGCTGACCCACTCATTGAGTTGGAAGTTGAGGCGTGGGCTCTGAATTTCTCGTACGCCACCATCTGCTTAGACCAACCCTAGGCAGCTTGTGTCCATCCCACTTTCGTGTGGCCTACGGGAAACAAGCGGGAGGAAGGCACCAGGTTCTGGGTAAACCATTCCAACTTTCAAATCTTTATAAAATCTCCAGAGGGGATTTCCCTATCGATCTATGTTAGTCAAGAAGATAGTGTTATTTTCTTGAAGAAATCCATTATGCAGAAAGTTGGATATCCAACATATGTGCATAATTTGATTTATGGAGGCAGAGCTTTACAGGTTTACAGGTCTTTGCAAGACTACTGGATACAATAGGCATCCACCATTTTCCTCAACCTAAGATTAAGGGGTGGGGGGGTAGGGTCTATCAAAAAACCTTTCAATGCAGATAAAGGTTTTGGGAGCTATACATCAAAATACTTAGAAGTCAATAAGAACCAAATAAATGGAGGCCCCTCGTTTACAAATATTTTGCAAGGGAACAGAACAACAACAGAAAAAGAAAAGAAACAATAGGTTGCTTATGTCTCTAGCCCACACATAGTGGAGCTAATGAAATCTTCCCCAGAAATAAATATAATTGATTCCACAGCAGATGAGAAATGTGCCTCTTTCGAATCACAAGCTATTATTTGTCTATTTAATTGTTTTTGTCCAAAACTTGAGGAACTCTTTCATTGGATTTAGACCAATTGGTCCCTTGATTGTGAAATAAACCTTTGCTCTAAAGGATTTTTTATAGTAAAGATCCCTTCTCCAGAGGTCAGAGATTGTATATTACAGGAGGGGTCATGGTTCTGGGGAACGATAGGCCTTTTCATCACTTGGTTCCCTTATTTTGATGCAAACACCATGGTTATCTCCAGAATTCCACTGTAAATTTGTTTTCACAATCTCCCCCTACATTTTTTGGATGGGCACATACTTTCAAATATTAGGAACAGAATTGGGAAATTCCTCAAGACGCATACCCAATGAATGGGTGAAAGGATCTACACACATGCCCAAATTTATGTAGGTGTAGACATCAACAAAGGCTTGTCAGACCGTATTCAACTGCTCCACAAGTAGATGACCTAGACTCAGACTCTTGACTATGAAAACACAACCTTCAGATATAGAATTTGAAAACAAACTAGTCATCTTCAAAATCTATGCCCCGAAGCCAAAAAAGACAACATCAGAAGGAAAAATAATGGGAAGCATACAAAAGGATGGAACTTCCATCCATCCAATAGGAAGTGGGGGAATACATGACTGAGGAGGATTCCCCACATCCCCGGACCAACCAGACACCACAAGTAACAGAAAAAAAGGAGGAGTTAGCGCAGGAACCCAAGGGAACTTAGGACAATCAGGAATCAAAATCCTAGGGGGAACACACACAAGAATCCATGGAAACATAGAACAACTAGGTTCAAACAACAAAAATGCCATATTCAATGGGACCTAGTGGGTACAAGTGTACACAAGCATCAGACAATTCAGATTCAGATAAAGACAATCATCGACCTGAAGAGACTCAACTCGCTCTTGTCACCACTTCACCATGTCAAGGGCATTGGCACAAGGTTGAGAAGAAAAAAGGGAGGAAAACTTATTTTTCCCACCCATTATATATTAGTTCTTCTGTTTTTTTCCTTTTGTTAGTTTATTCTTATCATCAGACAATGACCTGGTGATGCTTGGTTTTCAGCAAATGCAACATGTAATTTTATTTTCATTAATAAAATTACGCCTTTCTCCTTGGAAAATAAAATAAAATTCAATTTGTTATATTTCAATTTTTTATTAACTTGTGAATGATATTTGTAACAATACCATAGGCCAATACCATGGCTTAGCAATGCCAAATACCAAAACACCATAACTTATTTCATAATCTAAATATTTATAACAATATGAGAATATCCTTAACCATAGATATTCACCCCCACTTTACTATCGATATTATTAACTTGTAGATAGGCTTTGTTATACTAACATGTGCCAATACCATGGCTTATCAATACCATATACCCAAAAAACTTAACATATTTCACAATCAAAATATTTTATAACAATATGTAAAAATTCTTAACAATGGATATTCACCCCCACTTTGCCATTGATATTATGAGCTTGTAAATAGGTTTTCTTACAATATTATGGGCCAATACCATGACTTATCAATACCACATGCCCAAAAAACATAACTTATTTCACAATCAAAATATTTTATAAGAATATGACAATATTCTTAACCATGGATATTCACCCCCACTATAGCATGGATATTACTAACTTATAAACATGTTTTGCTACAATACCATAGGCCAATACCATGGCTTATCGATACCACATGCCCAAAAACCTCAACTTATTTGACAATCTAAATATTTTATAAATACGTTTAATTTAATTAATTCCATAACATCTTTTTTTAATTAAATCTAAGAGGTAAAAGATTATAATTACTTTTCATATATGGCTAAACACTCTATCCTCATGACTACTAAAATATTCCATTAAAAATTAAATTAAGGTTTTAATAAAATTAAAAATGAGAATACCTTTATATATAAATATGTGAAATTTATAAAATATAAATAATATTCTTGCGACATAGATCCATCTTAAATAAGGATCCAAGTAATGAGAGCAAGTAAACTGACTAATAATAATAGAGGAAAGATAGTACATGATCATTTTACTTTTTTCATTATTGTATTTTCTTTGACGTGATTTATCCAAAATATAGGTTTAATATTTTACAATTAATTGAGTTTTTTTAATTTAGATACTTTCTTAAACACAATACAATGGGATCAAATATAAGAGAACAAGAGGGTGGAAGAGAGGGAGGGAGACAAAGATGGAGGGTGGAGATAGAGGGAAAGAGAGAGGGAGAGAGAGAGGGAAGGAGGCAGGAGAGAGGGAGAGAGAGAAAGGAAGAGAGAGAGGAGGGGAGAGAGGAGGGAGAGAGATAGAATTGGAGGAAGAGAGAGGGGGGAAAGAAAGAATAGAGAGAGAGAGAGAGAGAGAGAGTGACAAGGGAGAGATGGAGAGAGAGTGAAGGAGGGAGGAGAGGAGGGAAGAGAGATAAGAGGAGAGGAGAGAGATAGGGAGAGAAGGGGAAGAGAGAGAGAGAGAGAGAGAGAGACATAGAGATGGAGGGGAGAGAGAAGGGGAGAGGTAGGGAGATAGTGACAGTGTTGAAGAGAGATAAAGAGAGTTGGTGGAGTGACAGAAGGAGGTGGGAGAGAAAAGGACAGAGAGGAAGGAATAGAGAGAGGACTCAAGAGAGAGAAGGAGAGAGAGAGAGAGAGAGAGAGAGAGAGAGAGAGAAGGGGAAGAGAGAGAGGGAGGGAGAGACAATCTCTATGTCTTTTGGGTGAGATAGAGACAGGGGCTAAGAAAGAGACACATAGATACAAATATATATATTATATAGTATTATATAACCATCCTAGATCCATATTAAACCTAGATCTATCAAGCATCAAGAGGGATCAAATATCTGAAGGTGCAAACCTTTCCTCAAGTTTTTCTCTAAAAAAAGAGTTTGCACCTCGAGAGATTTGATCCCTCTCGACACTTGATAGATCCAGGGTTAATATGGATCTAGATTGGTCCATAGTATATGAGTGGAACAAGCAGTTGTTGCTACATATTCAACTTCAGTTGTTCACAATGAGATGGAACTTTTCTTTTTCTTTCCCAAGAGACCAAGCAACCTCCCAAAAAAGTGTTTCTCCTAAAGTGTTTTTCCTCTCATCAATGTTACCACCCCAATCCACATCAATATATGTAATAAAGTTGAAATATTTACCTTTGAGGTACCATAAGCCATAGGCAAGAGTGCCTTTGACATATTTGAAAATCATTTTAACTGAATTTACATGAATCTCTTTGAGATTGGACTTAGATCTTGCAACCAAACCTACAAATTACATTATTTCAAGCGTAGAAGCTATTAAATACAATAATTTTCTAATCATTGAATTATAAATGAATTGAATTACCTGAAAATATTCATGATATTTACTCAATTTACACCTAGTCATTGTAGGTGTGCTAATCAGTTTGCAATCCTCCATGCCAAAGTGATTCAATTTCTCTATTACGTACTTAGATTGATAAATAAAAATTACTTTATCTATTTGAGTAACTTGCAATCCAAGGAAAAAATTTCATCTCACCCAACATGGAAATTTCAAACTATTTTTTCATCTCATCAAAAAATTTGTGGCCCATCTCGTCCTAATCACTCTAAAAAATGATATCATTTACATACACAACAATAATTAGAAAATTATTACCTTCAAATTTGTTGCATAACTTGTTGTACATTGATCCTATTTTGAAGCCTTGTCGCTATAGATGTTTGTCTAACAATGCATACCAAGCTCCTTGTGCTTTTTTCAATCCATATAGAGCCTTGTTTAACCTACAAACTTTATTCTCATCATAAGTGGACTGAAAAGCTCTTGGATATTCTATGTAAACCTCCTCTTCTAGGTCACCATTCAAGAGGGATGAATTGACATCTATTTGATATTATTTTACATTCTTATATCACATAAATTCCATGAAAATTATAATAGCTTCTAATCTATCTATTGATGAAAAAATATCATCAAAAGTAATACCTTCTATGTGAGTATATCCTTTGCACACTGCCTTGTTTATCACCACTATACCTTCTTCATTGAACTTGTTATTGAAGACCTACTTGGTTCCAATAATGGTCTTGTACTTTTTCCTTCATACAAGCTTCCATGTGTTGTTTTTCTCAATATTATCTGACTCTTCATTTATGACCTTGATCTAGTTCTTATCCTCACTAGACTCACCAATGTTCTTAGGCTCTACTTTAGACAATAAAGTAAAATGATCTTGATGAAAGGTGCTCAACAGTTTTCTCCTTGTTTTCACTCCTACTCCTTTGTTCACAAGGATTTTGCTTTTCAAATTCTTCTTTTGTATGTGACTAGTGGAGCCATCTTTGTAGAGTAGGTTTTCTCTTCGTATTCATCTTTTTCATCCTTGTCTTGTACTTCTTGGTCCTTATATTATGTGAAATCATAATCATCTACAAACTATTTAAAGCCTTCAGATTTGGGTAGTGCTTCATCCACTACAATATCAATTCACTCCACTACCTTTTTGTTCCTCTTATTGTAGCATTTGTAACCCTTTATTTTAAAGGAATATCTAGGAAAAACACCATTATCAGCTCATGAATCAAGATTTACAAACTTGTCACCATTCCTCTTTATCTAGTACTTGCTTCCAAAATCTTTGAAGCAATCTACATTTGCTTTCCCCCTTTTCCACAATTCATAAGGATTTTTGTTACTGTTCGACCTGAGGAGGATCTCGTTGGTCAAATATATTGTTTTTTGATCAAATTCTCCCCAAAATGGATTTTCAACACCAACCTCATCCATCATAGCATGTGCCATGTCTTGTATCAACTTGTTCTTCCTCTCCACCACACATTCTAAGAAGGTGCTCTAGCAATAGAGTATTTCCTCTTAATCACATGCTCCACAAAAAACTCTTCAAGTTATTTGGAAATCTACTCACCTCCTCTAGCATATCTTAGGTGCTTGACCTGTAAGTATTTCTCATTATCAACTAGTTAATTAAAATACATAAACTTGTTGAAAGCTTTAGAATTCTCTTTCATGACCATGATCTAGGTAGCTCTGATGCAGTCAGCAATAAACAAGATGGAATTCCTTTCTCCTCTTGGTATTTTCTTCCTTATACGTCCAAAAATGTTAGTATGCACTAACTGTAATGGTATAGAGGTAAAATACTCCTTAGTATTGAACTACACTCTTGTTTTCTTCACAATCTAACATGAATTACATATAGTGTTTTTTGGTTTCGATAATTTTGGGAAGCCTCTAACTACTCCAATCTTGTTGATATTGACAATATTGTCAAAATTGACATGACCCATTCTTCTATGCCATAGACATGACTCATTTATCTTACTCATTCATTAGTTACATCTAGTTTCATCAAATATATATATGTTTCTATCATTTCTAATTGCTTTTGCCACCAACCTTCCTGCTTTTGAATTTATGATTCCACTTTATTTGGATCTGAATATCACATCATGCCCATTATCACACATCTAACTCACATTGAGAAGGTTTTATTTCAATCTATCAACAAAGAGCACATTCTAGGCCTCAGTGCTTCTATGGAACCTTATAGTCATTTTTCATTTGACAAGTTATGCAACATAATTTCTGAAGCTAAAATTTCCTTTCTCATACTCCTTTGTATGTATGAATTTTCTCCTACCACCTATCAAGTTCTTGGAACATCCACTGTCTATAAGGCACTGATCATACTAACCATGGGCTATCAATGCTAACACACATTTTTTAGATTTATCATATTTCTCTTTCTTTATTCTTTCCACTTTCTGCTGACTTGGATTCTCTTCAGTATGCTACATCGAAGAACTTGAAAATCTATATTTTCATTCACTTTCATTATGACTAGAGTTGTTACATCTGAAGCACTCGAAAACATTCATTAGTGGAGAAAAATAATTTATACCATTAGCATTCAAGCTATTAGGGCCTTCAATGTCTCTAGATCTATCAACATTTCTTTTGGAAAAAAACTTCATTCTAAAATTGATTTCCTTGTGCCCAAAATTATGACATGTAAAGAAATAACCATAAACTAAAGTTGGATATCGTACATTGTGTTGCCACTGTAGGGAAGTATATTTGGAAGACGTCTATTGTTTTACTTGCTAATATTTGGAGTCTCCATGATTCTTTTCTATTGATTTGATTGGAGCACAATTGCCTCATTTTCTCTTGTTGATGGATAAGTTATTCATTTGATCATATTTTCCTTTCAGAACATTTGCATAACTAGAGCTTTGTTGATTCTTGGTATCTTATTCAGGAGATTCTAACCCTAATCTAGTTTTCTCATCTGGAGACCTTTACACATTGATAATGTCCTTTAAGGTTTGAGATCCATTTGTAAACTTCCAATTCAAATATGATTGATATTTTTCCTTTTTTATATAAGACCTTAAGGAAATAATTTATTCTTCAAGTTTGTGGAAATTTTCTCCCGATCTCTTAGGTGATTGGTGAGAACTTCTTCTTTCCTTTTTTCTTACTCCGTCTATGTTTTTAAACAAATTATGTCTTCTTCATGAGAGCATGGAATCTGAATCCCAAATATGTTCAATTTTAGTGATTTATTCTCTACCTTCAACTCGACCAAGTTTTTTTGTTGATTCATTAGCTACTGAAGCAAATATTCTTCGAAATTTTCAAGCTCTTGTACTAGTGTCTTCAAGGACTCATAAAAAATATGAGACTTTCCTTCTTTCATTCTACACATTTCCTCCAACAATTTGTTCTTGTTTCTTTCCTTTATTAGCTAATGTAATGCACTAAGGATCTCTCGTTCATAATCTATCTCTGCTTCTTTAAGATCAAATTCATATTTGGATTCAAAATCCATAAGAACATGTTCATTATGGTCATCTTCATATGATGATGGCTCACTACTATCTTCTTGAGAGTCACATTCCTATTTGGAGTAAAATATCTTTTACTTTTGATATTTACCTTTATGATACCTTTTACTTTTATTATTTCCCTTCCTCTCCTTCTGCTTCTCCTATTTCCCCCCCCTTGTGATACGACACCATATTGCAAAATTTCCAACGCTTCCACAATCAAAACATTTGAAGGGAAGTTTTTCTTTGGATTTTGTAGAACTCCATTCTAGCTTCCTAGCAAACTGAGGAAATTCTTGACCTAATTCATTATTGGCATATCTTTATTCTTCCTTGACCCATGGATATTTTCTTGACTTTCTTGGAGTTCTCTTTTACTTTCCTATAAAATTTGAACGTTTCTTAACTAGATTTAGATTTCGCCTCTCCAATTTTCATCTCATATGTCATAAAAGTCCAAAGAAGTTATTCCATTTTTAGAGTTCTCATATCTACCATTTCCTCAATTGTAGATACCTTTGGATTGAACCTTGATTACAAATATCTCAAAATTTTCTGAGTAATAATCTAATTTTGAAACTTCTCATCTATACCCTTGATCAAATTAATAACTTCCTCAAACTCGCAAAAATATTCACTGATTATTTTTTCTTCCTTCATCTTTAGGCTCCCAAACCTCCTTTTGTGTGTTTGGAGCTTCACCTTCTTCACCTTCTTATTACATTCTTAGTTGTTTTGTAGCATGTCCCATACATACTTCACTGACTTGAGATACATAAACTTAATAAGATCGTTCTTACTAAGTCTAGCCAAAATAGCATTTTTGGCCATAGAACTATTTTGATAAACTCTCTTCCCATTAGGATCCATAGGAAGTGTATCTAAAACTATGTATCCTAACACCACAATGGAATAAAAATAAACAACCAAGCTTGTAAAATGTCCTTAAATCCTCATCCTCCATAATCCAAAATTATCTCCATCAAAATAAATAATTTTAACATCTTTACTATCCATGATATTTGAATTTGGGCCTTTCACGAGTTAAGATACAATCAAAGGAGCTACCTGTGATACCAATTGTTAGAAACTAGCAATACTAATAGGGGGTGGTGAATCAATATTGCATGAATATTACAAATTTCTACAACATAACAAATTTTCAGAATTCAAAGTTTAACAACACAAGTAAATAATTATGCACAAATAACATCACATGGAGACACCGATGTTTTATGTTGAAAACACTTTTGGGGTAAAAAACCACTAAACTATTTGTTGATTCTTCTTCTCTTGATCCAGGTGGATATTGGTGGTCACCTGCCTATTCCAATTAGACCCCCAAAACTCTTTCATTTAGTTTCCTAATTTCCCACACAATTTCCTATTTCGATAGTTTTCTATTTTTGGCAGTTTTTCAGTTCCTGGAATTTCAAAACCGTTTTGAGGCCCTAAATGATTTTTTTGGGGGAATCGGGAAAATGTGAGACAAATAATAATTTTTGTAGTCAGAATTTGTTTTCCTTGGATAGAACCTTATAACATGCTATCATGCATGTGAAATGAAGATCATATGCCAAAGTTACGACTCATAGAAGTTGACATTCCAACTAACCCCATCAATGCCCACAAGCTTTTGGCACTTCATCTTCGGATTATGTTTTTGTACGTTAGATTTTATAATTTTTTCTTCATGATAAAAGAGCATTAGAGCCTCATTATAACTTAGTTTAGAAGGCATGTAGTCACCTCATCTCTTCTCATAGATAAGCTATCATTGCCTGAGTTAGTTTGTTTCCTTTCTACATGTAAACAATTTTGAACATTTACTATTTATTAATTGAAGTTTTATTTCGTTGTATCTATATGTTTTTGTTTAAATATGTCTTTCATTTTCATTCCTTCATGAATCTAGATCATTGGTATCAGAGCGGTCTACTCTTCCTCTATTTTTTGTCCATATCCCCCACAACATTAGGGTATACAAAGTTAGGACTTGAATTGGTTGAACCCTTAAAGTACTGACCTCGCTGACCCCAATGACCTCCCATGGCAGGATAAAAGAAAGACAAGATAGTAGGATATCCTTTCAAATTGTTACTTGAAGAGGCTCTAGAGTGACAAAGGAATGAGATGATGGATAATTTTTTCCAAATCCTTCAACATATACAAGTGGGTGAAGCATCTTCTTCTAATAGTCACTTCATAGGCCCCACTTCATTTAACGTACAAGTTAACTTTGAAATTACTATAATTGAAGGCCAAATAGATGTAGTAGATCTAGATAGATAGTTAAATCTGTTGGAAAGATATATTTTTGTCCATAATTTTTCTGATAAGGAAAATATTACTTTTTCACTCCTCAAGGCTAGCCCCCATGTTAAGGACTAGTGGGAAATTTATTGTGAGCAAAGGGATGAGGACAAAGCCTCACTACTTTCAACCTCACCACATGGAAATATTTCCAATATTTCATCAAGGAACAATATTAACCTCTTAGTATCTATGAAGAAAAGTACATAAAATGGACCACACTATGGCAGGAAGGGGACCAAGATGTGCTAGAGTTCACAAATACTTTCATACCCTCCACACGAAGTTGGGTATCAAGGAATCTAAGCGGAATCTGATACTCAAGTATTCTGGCTTTCTGCATAAATACATCCATGTAAAAATGAAGTTCCTAGACATCTCCTTGCTCAGTGCAACATATTGATATGTTGCTAAGATGGAGCATAAATTTAAACAAAAGAAGCAAGAATTTGGATCTGTGAACCAAAGAAGGGAAAAGACACCTCCAAATCATAGAATAAAGGACAAAGCCAAGGTGGAGGAAATGAGGACAACCCATCAAAGCCCTAAGGAATGAATAACATGGCAAAGAATAACAAGGATAGAGTAAAGTGGTGTGAGTTCCACAAGAGCCCCACTCACAACACAAATGAGTATCATGCCAAGTAGTCACTTCTTCCCAAGCTAAACGCTTAATAGTCAAATGAATGCTGCAAATCTCATCTAGAACCTAATAAGGGGTAACATATTATTGATACAAAATTCATTTCCATCATTTCTGCCACCAAGGTGCAAAATATTGAGCTCAAAGAACAAGAGGACGAGGAGCATCTTTTCCACTCACAAATATGGGTGAAGGGTTCACCGTTGTAGTTAATTGTCGATAGTGGGAGCAAAAAGAACCTCATCCGAGTAGAGTTCTTTAAGTGGTTTGTTTTACCAACAACACCACATGTGCAACCATACACCATCACGTAGCTCCACCAAGGGTGAGATCTCCATGTCAGCCAACAATGTTGCATTCCATAAAAAATTAATCCCTTCATGGATGAGTTACTATGTGATGTTTCTCTCCTTGAAGTATGTGATGTTTTATTAGGCCACCCATACTTGTTGATGAGACATGCTCTATATGAGTCTAGATCTCGTATTGTTATTACTTTGGGTAGAAATATATACAGGAGAACATAGGTAGCTCCACCTACCCCCATTTCATTGATCTATAATAAGCAACATAATAAAATCAACTCTTAGACCAGGAAATTGGTTTTCTTCTTGATTCACTCTCAAGGTAAGGGGAAAATCATGACCACATCCATGGATCCAAAAAAGGGTTCCTCCATGCACCAAAATTAAGTTGATAAGGTCGTGGAAGGGTAGAGGTACATCTTCTCCGCACCCACAGAGGTACCCATGCAATTTCAAGAAAAACATTCAATCAATATGACTCCCAGATAACCTCTACTTAATGGTCTGATATAATTTTAATCTCTTCTAGAAAATGAGGAAATGAAGCATTAGATCCAAGAGTTTCTACCAAAAGGGGAAATCCGAGCAAATTCCTCACCTTGAGGTAGCCTAATTGTACTCATGCAAAAGAAATACGGGACCTGAAGACTCTACATGTATTATTGAGCACTGAATAAAATCATTGTCAAGAACAGATACATGATCCCATGGATTGATGACCTTCTTGACTAACTCAAGGAGGCTAAGTAATTTAGCCAATATTTTTTTGACGTTTCTCTATCACCAAGTTCCAATAGAACCAACAAATGTATGAAAGACCACCTTCAAATCCAAGGAGGTTCTCTTTGAGTGGTTGGTCATGCCCTTCTGATTGAAAATTTCCCCAACAACTTTTATGGGGATGATGAATGACATCATGCAGCCTTTCACCAACTCATTTTAGTTTTTATAACTAAATGGCATCCTTATCTTTGGTAACAGTTCGGTAGATAACTTGAAACATATTCGGTATGTCATTTAAACCCTGTGACAACACAAACTATGTTCCAACTTAAAGAAACACTTCTTTCACATGAACCAGGTCCAATACTTGGGCTACGTAATTGATGATCAAGGAATGCATGTGGATCCAACTGTGATCAAATTCAGTTGGGATTGGATAGATCTGATGACTCTAATAGAGTTACACAATGTTTTGGTCCTTTCTAATTTCTATCGAAGGTTCGTTTTTCTATTCTCTCATATCTTGGATACCAACTCCTTAGGAAGACCAAACTATTTTATGGCATGGTTAAAGGAAAACCATACAGCAATTTCTACGGTTTTATTGTATGTTAGCATGGCCTCTGCCCATTTGGTGAAATAGTCTACGACAACCACAATGTACTTATGGTTGTCATATAATAAGGGGTTGTTGATCATGAAGTCTATGCCCCATTTGCAGAGTGGGCCAATGATGATGACTGGGTGTAGGGGAGATAGTGGGGCTCATGCCTTATCAGTGTATCTTTGACACCTCTCACATATCTTGAATTATTGAATATATTCATGGAAAAGAGTGGGATAGAATTAACCAACACAAAGGACGTTTAGAGCAGTGGCCATCCCTGAGAGGTGGCCACCACAAAGCCCACTAAGGAAATCATCTAAGACCTGCTCAACTTGTTTGTGAGTAAGGAACCAATGAAGTATGGTGTGGACGCCTTGTTGATAGAGGACATCCCCCAAAAGAAGGTATCGGGGGCCTTGACAACATATGCACCAAAAGTCGTGATGAGTAAGCTAAGGTTTGAACTTATAAGTTTGTAAAAAGGGGAGGATGTCCCCATACTAGCAGTAATTTGTTGAAACTAAGGACATATGTTCATCAGGGAATGCATCATTAAAGAGGGATCCTTAGGTCTCTGTCATGAGATAAATGATGAACTTGGTGAGGATAAGGGCCTTATTTCTCTTGGAGGAGGAAAACTAAATATCAAATTCTTGTAGAATAATGACCAATCGAGCATATTTTTGGTTCATCATATGACGGTGAGAAAGTATTGCATAGGGTTGATATTTTTTATTATGGTGTTGGTTTGTAGGATTATGTAATGCCGAAGCTTTTGTACTGAGAGGATGAATGCTAAGGCTATTTTTTCAGCTGACTTAATGCAGGCCGAGAGAAGTTCTTGTTGATGTAGTAGATTACACTCTCTCTATTATTAGGTCCTTCTTGGACTAGTACCCCAACGATCGCTACTCCATATATTGAGATTTAAAGGGTATAGTCCTTATTATGGTTAGGAGCGCTAATCAAGGGTTCTTGATGCATCTTTTAGGGCTTCAAATGCATCTTGTCCCTCCTAGTCCCAGTGGAAATGGATATCCTAATGAAGCAGGTGTAAGAATACTTGTGCACGAGTGGAATACTCGAGAGAAAAGTGGCGTAAGAAGTTGGGCTTACGCTGGAAGCTTTGGAGCTTCTTTAAAGTTTTTGGAGGTGAAATTTCCTTAATAGATTTGAATTTGAGAGGGTCCACTCTAATACCTTGCTAGGAAACAAGGGATCATAGTAGTAATCCCGCATTAACGCAAAAGACACATTTGAGAGGGTTAAATCATAGGTTATATTTTCGACGTCATTGAAATACCAGGTGCAGGTCCTCCAAATGGTCATCACACTTTTTGGATTGTATAGTAAGGTCATCCAAATAGGTGAGAATGAGATGAGCTAGATCATGGAAGATATAATGCATGGTTCACTAGAAGGTGTCCCCAACATTTTTAAGGCCAAAGCGCATCACTCGATAGGAAAATGTGCCCCATGGGGTTTTTAAAGCTATTTTATACTAATCAATGTGATGAATCTGAATCTAATTATACCCAGAGAACCCATCCATGAAGGATAGGACCTCATGTACTGCACAAGCATCAATAACTTGATTGATGAAAGGTGTAGTGTAATTGTCTTTAGGATATGCTTTGTTCAGATATAAAAAATTAGTACAAACTCATATCGTGCCCTATTTTTCATGAAGCATATAACATTAGAAACCCAAGATGTGTAAGTGATAGGATAGATGATACTAACTTTGTGGAGTTTCTCAATTTCCTGCTTTATCGCTTCTACCTTAGAGGGGTGCAAATGACGTTGCATTTCCTAACAGGATGGGCATTAGACCAGGTGTCAATATGATGTTCCAAAATTGTGGGGCCGATTCTTGGCATGTCAGAGTAAGCCCATGAAAATATATCCCTATATTCTTGGAATAAGGCATTGTATGAGGCCACCTCATTCTGGGATAAAGCTACTCCCAATGATATCTATTCAACTATGCCAGGATTGTTTGAAATCTTAACCTTAATGGTAGGTGAGATATTTTCCATGTCCCTTCCTCAAATGCATATGGTGACGGGATAGAATTCTTAAACAAATATACATGTCATGGAGGTAGGAAATATTTTGATTCTCAATGAAAATATGATGGCTAGGTGTGTTAGTAGGTACAAATTCTTTTTCAGGTAGAAATTAGAAACATTGGTGCATGGCGTCTGATGGGCATTTAGGTTTCATCATGGCTTCTATAATATCTTCATATGAATGGAAAAGACTATATAGCATTGAATTAGGTTGTGTCGGCCCTTGAGGTTGCAATTCAAACATAGCTTTGCTGGTCGTCAAGTAAGACTAGGATTCGGTGGATGATGACATTGAACCTATCCAAGTTGACACTGTGCAGATAGGATGGGGTTGCATTTTTGTTAAATGTACCACTGATATGGTGGGCTTAGAAATCTTAATACCAAAAAATGATGAGCAAACAACATGAATCATGGTTCCTACAATTGAGGAATAAATCATAAGTGATGTTGTGTGTCGTCAACCTCAGGTGGTGGTAGGATTTCCATAATGGAGGGTTGATAATGAGTGGGAGGAAGTTCCTATAACCTAGGTGGTGTATGAGGGGACAATTTTTCTTCTTCATGAGGAGTTTGACATTGAATCTTAGGTTGTCGAAGTGTTTGTAACATATGACATGTCGCAACACTATTGAGGGAAACGTTCCCCTAGGGCTTCTGGGTTGAAACCCTAGCAGACTGAAAGTTGTCTATACAGAGAAACAAACATTCACACAGCCATTATGTGATTGTAAGAAAATTATATGATAAGAGGGTGTACCTTAGGTCCTACATTTGAGAAGGCCCTTTAGGGTGAAAACCCTTCTTGGAGTTCCCTTTTTGCTCCTTTTATCTGCAAAACCACAAATTTCAAAGAACACAGCAGTATATGGACAAAACCTTATAAAGAAACCATCTTCATGTTATAAAGAAAGGTAGTTAGTTATGAAATATAAACAACCATTCACATATGTATTCTAACATGAATATCATAAACATAAAGAAGATTTATATCGGGAACCAAGACATGTGTTTCTTTTATTATAGACAAATAAAGTACAGAAAAGGAATAATTTCACCTGAGTCACCTTTCGCAGGCTCCAAGCAAAGCTTCCTTCTGGATCCATCGAGCCTCAAGCCTTTAACAAACTCATTCCATGACTTACTCCATGATGTCATAAGTAGTGGATGAACATCAACACACAAGGAAAAAAGGGTTTCCTGTACAAATGGGGGAAGTGCAGAAGGCACAAGGGGCTTCAGACCTGGTTAGGGGAAAAATCTCAGCATAATAACCTTTCTCTCTCTTCTCTCTTCCTTTAGGCCTTCCCATTGAGGTCTTTTTATACCTCTCCCAAAGTAGTTTTTTAGTTGGGAGTTGGTTGGGAACAGTTGGGCCATGGGCACTAACAGGTGATCAATAGGTAAAACCCGCAATCTCCACCCGAAATTAAGGAGTTTTATATTTTTTTAAGTGTTTTAATACATACACGCAGGTTGGGTATATACCTACCCGCGTATACACGCGTTTAACTCAGGGCAATGTCACGTATAAGGGATAAAACATTGTTTTTTAAATTTTAGGACCAGGTCTGGAAGGAGGGGTTGCCCTAGGCCATGAGTGCAACATCACAAACCGTAAGAGTGAGATTTGGAGCTATAAAAGATGCCCCCTAATATATGAGGTCAGAAGGGGTACATGATGGCCGAAATGTATTATGCAAGTACATGGAAAGGAAATCTGTCAAAAGCTGAGGAGGACTTCACCAGAATTCAGCCTGCCAAGCCACAAAAGGAGATAAAAAAGAAACACTATCTGAGGTGGGCATACCCATGCTCAGAAAAAGTAAAGCATGTCCGCATATCATGTACAAGCGGATCCACTAAGTATACAAGTATAAATGACTGGAAAATACATAATGGATCATCTGATCATGATGAACAAGTACATGTCTGAATATCACATATAAGACTGTCAATGATGCTGAAACATGCAACAGATCACTGATATCAAAGACTGATCCCAAAAGGTACCAACTGAACATGATGGAATAGGATGGTACTACACTGCAAACTCAGGTGCCAACATATAGAATGTCTCCATAACTGACTGCAACATATAAGGTGGAGTGGTATCAACTAGCAACAACAAGAGCAACTGTCAAGTGAACCAATGAATGCTGATACAACCTGAGGTCTTCACCGACTGTCGTGGTACATTTCTACACCATGGGAATAAATGATCTGAAGTCGACCATGTGAGAAATCATTTGATTACCGGTCATTGATGTATATCGTTAACAAATGTGAGACCACTCATCGATAATGATAATGAGCATCAATGTACCCAGTACAATTTAACAAGTGTGAATAGATGAGCTGGAGTCGAACACCTGTAAGAATCTATCAATCAGGAGAAAATGATGGTTTCCCACTGTCGATAGCGAAGGATCTGCCACTAATGACTGCAAACCCCAAGGTACTGCCAAATGGACTCTAGATCTTTGCGCCAGAGCAATGAGTCAGAGTCGATAGGGAAAGATCCGCTAGAAGGAAGGCAGTAAGGCATCCTTCATCAATCTAGAGCGAGTGTAACCCATAGGCCAATAATGAGGAAGGAATTGGACGAAAGAGATGTAGTAACCCAATCGAAGTACATTTCCAGCGTACACAAGATGTGACTAACGCACGACAGAAACCCTCTGAACCAACCAATAATGAAAGCTGACACAGAGGTGAGGTATCCACCAATAGGGTCAAATGGAAACCAAGGTACTGCACGAATCCAAATGTGTGATAATGTAGGCTGATGTCGAACACAAGGGAAACCACTCATTCAAAGACCCATGATACTAATTGATGCTGAGCACAAGGTGACCTATCAATAATAAAAATAGGGCCAGGGTGCAGCTCTAGGCCTGTCCTCAGAGCAAGGTGTCGTCGTCGATAAGGACAAGACCCGCCAGCAAGAAGTCAATGGGGACCTTCTCAAACTGGCACGAGTAAACGACCAATATAGCTGATGTGATGATAGACATGACACTGACAACCAGGGATGGCCGACTGAAAAATGAGTCAAGAGACACCGCAGAAAGGCCGACTCAGGCTAACTTCCCTTGAACAAAAGCATGACTCAATGTGACTATGTGGCAGCATATAATGACTCTGTATAAGTTCGCCATGCAGGAGGCACGAACGAACCCTCCATATGATTGGAAGAGATAACCAATCAGGGGAGAACTGACTCAATAACAAGGTTAAGGCTTACCTAAGTCAAACTAAATCCCGCCCAAATGGAGGAGACTTTGTTTTGAGCGCTTTGTTCAAGGTCGACATGACTGACTCTAGCTGCCAACAATAAATTGAAATACTATCCCGTTCCCGCTCTTCTTTGGAATATTTAATTTTTTTGTCTTTTTATATTAAGCTAGAAAAAGAATAAAAGAATGCTATGGTATAGTGGAAAGAACGAGTGTCAGTGAAACAGATGATCTAGTTCCTGGGAATGGAACGTTCCTATGCTCAATGCAGGGATGTGAAAACTGGTCAGTGACACTCAAAGGTGTGTTCCTTCGACGGGTCAAGGTGTGTCAAGTTACAAAATTCAAAGGTATGCAAGGTTGATTTTGCAGTCGTCCTGGTCAAAAGTTGGCTTATACACGAGTCCAAGTGAAGCCGGCTCTAGGACAAAAGGTGCAAATGGTCAACATGCAATGCAGTAGTACAACTCAACACAAAGGAGCCTCTAGGGTATAAGGCTAGAACAAAGCAAAGAATCTAAGAGGAATGAGTCTTCAGCGCATAAGTCATGGCGGGACTACAGAGGACTCCCGAGCCTACTCAAATCGGAGTAGCATGGGCAACAAATGTCAGTGAGGTGCTAACTACGATGCCCATGTAAAGGATGGCTCTACCATCGTGTTATGATTTAAAGAATCGGCGAGTGAAGATGGCTTATGAACCATAACACGATGGGGTCGACCCTATGGAAAATGTATCGGCAAATGGAGGCTAGTATACATAATGCAACGGAAAAATGGTGTCCCTAACATGTATGCCAGTGAGAAAACGATACCTGCCATGATGGGTCAGCAGTCATGGAACCGTCTCGAAATTGTCGAAAAACGTCCAAAATGTCCTCAAAAACAAACCATTCTCGACATTCCAAGCTCCCAAGTTAAAAGTCACATGAGGCCAAACAAAATAAAATTTTGAAAAAGTTTTGCATTTTCAAAACTTATGAAAAGGATTTTGGACTCACCATTTTCACCGTTTGAGTTTGAGAGCAAAGGATTTGGAGCAAAAGGAGCAAACTTCCCATAGCGAGATTCAACCGTTCAAATTCTTCAAAAACATCCAGGTAACTCTTATACTTAGCTTGCAATTGATTGTGACAGGTTTTAAGATTTTTGATTAATGTTTCACCGTTGAATTTTTTGCCCAAAATTTCACCGCGGCGTATACGCGGGTTGGTAATATGAAACCCGCGTACACACGGGTCCTATACGCGACTGTACTGGAGTACAGATTGTGTGTATACGTGACTGTAACTAAGGAAACCTACATATATGCGGGTTCAATTAAAGAAACATGCGTATATACGCCTCTGTAACTAAGAAAAACAACGTATATAAAAGGTTTCAAGAAAAATAAAAAACAAACTGAAGAAACTGGAAAAACTTAAAGTTCAAAAATAGACCAGACAGCAACAGCAAGCAAACAGGCAGCTGAGTCTCGATTGGCTTGAAAACACCCAAACTAGGAACAACAAGAGTGTTGTCCCCACTGGAGTCGACAATCTTGTTGAGGGAAATGTTCCCCTAGGGCTTTTGGGTTGAAACCCTAGCAGACTGAAAGTTGTCTATACAGAGCAACACATATTCACACAACCATTATGCGATTGTAAGCAAATTCTATGATAAGAGGGCGTACCTTAGGTCATACGTTTGAGAAGTCCCTTTATGGTGCAAACCCTTCTTGGAGTTCCCATTTTGCTCCTTTGATCTGCAAAACCATAAATTCCAAAGAACACAACAGTATATGGACAAAACCTTATAAAGAAACCATCTTCATGTTATAAAGAAAGGTAGTTAGCTATGAAATATAAACAATCATTCACATATGTATTCTAACATGAATATCATAAACATAAAGAAGATTTATATCGGGAACCAAGACATGTGTTTCTTTTATTATAGACAAATAAAGTACAGAAAAGAAATAATTGCACCTGAGCCACCTTTCACAGGCTCCAAGCAAAGCTTCCTTCCAGATCTATCCACCCTCAAGCCTTTAGCAAACTCCTTCCACGACTTACTCCATGATGTCATAAGTAGTGGATGAACATCAATACACAAGGAAACAAGGGTTTCCTGTACAAATGGGGGAAGTGCAGAAGGCACAAGGGACTTTAGACCTGGTCAGGGGAAAAATCTCAGCATAATAACCTTTCTCTCTCTTCTCTCTTCCTTTAGGCCTTCCCATTGAGGTCTTTTTATACCTCTCCCAAAGTAGTTTTTTAGTTGGGAGTTGGTTGGGAACAGTTGGGCCACGGGCACTAACAGGTGATCAGCAGGTAAAACCCGTGATCTCCGCCTGAAATTAAGGAGTTTTATATTTTTTTAAGTGTTTTAATACATACACGCGGGTTGGGTATATACCTACCTGCGTATACACGTGTTTAACTCAGGGTAATGTCGCGTATAAGGGATAAAACACTGTTTTTTAAATTTTAGGACTAGATCTGGAAGGAGGGGTTGCCCTAGGCCATGTGTGCAACATCACAAACCATAAGAGTGAGATTTGGAGCTATAACAAACACTGTGATAGGTACTAGTGAAAAAACTATACACATGACTAGTACTAACACTAAAAATGGTGTGAGCATAATTATCGTCCATAGTGTGAGATGATGATGCTTGATTGATATCATGAGGTGGGGAAATCCTGGGAGATGACAACTTTTAGATCTTAGTATCAGCATGAGGTGACTTCCTAGAGTGGGTTGGTCTTAATTATGATCTTGCTACTTTAAAACATGTAAGGTACTGACAATTCTGCGTATGATGTGATCTTTTTGTCCAAGCGGCCTGAGATAGTTTGGTCTTTTCACTTGATCTAGACTGATGATGGTGAGAGGGGATTTGTTGATCGGTTATTCGTTGAACTATTGGTGACCTTATTCCCTCAAACACACATAAGATGGACCTAGATGCTTCATTCCCTTGTTGTGTGGTGGGACCTTATGATTTAGTATCTGATCCAACTAAATCAGAATTTTTACCGATGAATTGTTGCATGAATCCCAACATAGAGTTGAATTGTGGAAGGTGGTGGTAATGTCGCACGTGATGTTTTCTTGCACAAATTTAGAAAGTATGAAATTTCTGCCTCGTTCTTCTTCTTTGGGAAATGTGGGTAACCGGATAAATCGGTTGAATTCCCATAACTCTAGACATTGGTTTATCAACAGGTCTGGTTCGCTGCATAAAGTGCATGTGGAAGTATTTTGGGGTTTCACTAATTCTAGTTTCCTCTAAGCATGGCAAGAGGTTGAGGGACCAGAACAGGGATAGTGTAGGTTTTAACCCCATACAGAAATTACTTGCATACGAATTCTAAAACATATAAAATAAACAATGCGAGAGCATAACACATAAAACACATATACACATATAAACAAAGATTTTCCCCTTGATTCCAAAATCGGGACTACCAGCTTGATTTTTCATTATATTCCTTTCAATGTTACAATACATATTTATACATGCCGAAGCATCCAATACCATGACCGAAAAACCATCATGTCCAAATCCATGGACCGAAAACCATGTGCAAAAACCATGCACAAAACCATAGGTACGGCTAGTCGTGGAAAGAATAAAACACAACCCAACATTCTCCCACTTGTTGTTTTCTTTCCACAGGGGGCCACAGGAGAGCCTAGTAATTTATCCAGCCCTGCAACACCCATTGTTTCTCTACACCAAGAGAACTTCTTAGAGCTCACAGGTTTTGTCAATGCATCTGCAGTATTCTTCAAAGTGTCCACCTTTACCAGCAACACCTTTTTGTCTTCTATCATATCCCTCACAAAGTGATACCGAACATCAATGTGCTTTTTTTTTTAATGGTAAGTAGGGTTCTTTGCCAAGAAAATTTCACTTTCGCTGTCACAGTCCATCCTTAAATCTCCTTGTACTAACCCCATACTTGAACACAATCTCTGCAACCAAATTGCTTCTTTTCTTGCATGAGTGGCTGCCATGTATTCTGCCTATGTAGTTGATAGTGCCACTACAGATTGTTTCTTAGTCATCCAGTGGACTACACCTCCAAATAGGTTAAACACATACCCACTTGTAGATATTCTCTGATCCAGTTCTCTAGCCCAGTCTGCATCAACAAAGCCATGAATATCCAACACTCTATCCAATCCTGGTCTTCCTTTGTAGCACAAACCATAATCACTAGTGCCACGCAAATACCTGAAAACCAGTTTCACTATTGTCCAATGCTCCTTCCCTAGTTTTTACATAAACTTGCTCAATACTCCCACTGCATCTGCAATCTTTAGTCTAGTATAGACCGTCGCATACATCAGGCTACCGACTGCACTTGCATATGGAGCACGGGACATATCCTCTCCCTCTTCTTGTATCTTGGGACACTGTTTAGCAGATAACTTTACACCTACAGTAATAGGAACCTTCACCGGTTTACTATCCTACATATTAAACCTCTGCAATATTGTCTCGACATACTTCTTCTGGTTTAACCAGAGCTTTCTCTTTGCCCAATCTCTTTTAATTTCCATGCCCAAAATATAGTTTGCAACACCAAGATCTTTCATGTCGAATTTGGAGGACAATTGGGTCTTCAAATCTTAGATAATTTCTTTGTCATTTCCAACCAGCAACATATCATCCACATATAAGACTAGATAAATAACACGGTCACCAATTAATTTAAAATACAGACAGTGATCTGATTTGCTTCTGGTGAAGCCAAGTCCCCGTATAAATGTATCAAATTTCTGATACCACATCCTTGGTGACTGTTTTAACCCATACAGAGACTTAATTTAATTTGCATACCAGTTCTTTCTTACCTTTCACCACAAAGCCTTCAGGTTTCTTCATGTAGATTTCCTCTTCCAAATCCCCATGAAGAAACGTTGTCTTCACATCCATCTGTTCTACCTCAAAATCAAAAGTAGCACCTTGGAAATAGGAGAAAAAAAATATTACCAAAATAAATTCTTGGCACCTGGGAATAACCTTTTTCTACCAACTGAGCTTTCTATTTTTCCACCTTTCCTTCTGCATTTGTCTTCTTCTTGAACACCCATTTTCTGCCAAAGGGTTTCCTTCCAGCCGGCAACTACACCAGATCCCAAGCCTCATTTTTGTGCAAAGATGTCATTTCATCAACCATGGCCTCTTTCCAGAGTTTTGAATCCTCTGAATCTACTGCTTCCTTCACAGTTATGGGATCATCATCAGTAATAGATAAAGGAAAATTTGAACAGAAAGCAGATGGACTATACCTTTCTAACTGCCTTCTTTCTCGAATTGATCTTCTCACACCTGGAGGTTGTGGCTCTTCATTTTCTAATTCCTCCTCTGTTGTAGACTTTGATTCTTCCTCCTTTAGCTCAAACTCTATCTTCTTAGGTTCCTTTGGTTGGACTTCATGTTTAATAACATCTTTCACCTCTCTAAACACCACATCTCGACTATACACAACCTTCCTTGTTACTAGGTTCCAAAGCTTATAACCCTTTAAACCATCCTTATACCCAATAAAGATGCACTTTTCAGATTTACTATCCAACTTGGTTCGTTTCTCCTTTCGAATATGTACATATGCATCACATCTAAATACCCCTAGATGTGAAAGAGAGGGTTTCTTAATAGTCCATACCTCTTGTGGAGTCTTATCCTCCAATGCTAGTGAAGGTGATCTATTGAATAGGTAACATGCTATCTCCACCGCCTCTACCGAGAATTCTTGTCCTAACCCAGCACCACTTAGCATGCTTCTTGCCCTTTCCATCAACGTCTTGTTCATTCTTTCTACAACTCCATTTTGCTGAGGTGTATATGGAGTAGTCTTCTGCCGTGCTATACCGTACTTCTTATAGAAATCTTCAAATTCCTTACTGCAAAACTCTCCACCGTTATCTGTCCTCAACACCTTTATCTTCTTCTCTGTATGGTTTTCCACCAGAGCTGTAAGTTCTTTAAACTTGTCAAAGACTTCAGATTTTTTCTTAAGGAAATATATCCATGTATTCCTTGAGAAGTCAGCTATAAATGATACATAGTACACAGACTTACCAAGTGATGCAACCTTCACAGGTCCAAAGACATCACTGTGCATAAGCTCTAATATTTGTTTTGCCTTCTTGCCACTAGAGGGGAAACTCACCTGATTCTACTTCCCATATCATAGAAATGAAAATCCAGAGAGATATTACTCATACCATCTACCATACCTTTACAATGAAGTATTCGAAGGCCCTTCTCTCCAATGTGTCCAAGCCTTTGATGCCACAACATGGTCTTTGTTATCACCCCAAGAAACTCTCCTAGGTTGTATATCAGAGATGCTCGGGAACATTACAAACTCAAAAAAAAGTTGGAAAATTGGTGGATGAATGAAAGAAATGCTGCATATTCAAGCCAGGTAACCACTTCTACTGTGCTTAACCCCAGACATGGGTGAACACCCCCCGACAACAAGGCTTTTAACCACCAATTACTCACAATTTAAGGAAAATGTGATGATGGAGAAGACTGATCACAGCAGCAGATGCACAGGACCCTTTGATGGCCAGCTGCAACCAGTTTAAAGGTCTGTAAATTTGTTTTCTAATACACAGACAGGATGACAGCTGTCTAGCATTAAAATAATAGAAACCAGCAAACAAATTCAATGATACATGCTAAATCCTAACACAGAGGTGGGATGACAGCCCCTCTAATGCTAAACATTAACAGCACATGAATAACTGCAATACAACCACAGCCTGGAACAAGAAGAAGAAGTGGAAAGTGAGAAATTAACAGCAAAAGAAGCTTGTATTAGCTCGAAATGAAGACCAGAAGCTGCAGGTCTCACAGTAGTTACAGTCTCCAGAAGTTGAAGCTTACAACAGAATAATAGTCATCAACCTCATTACATTTTTGTTCTGAGTATATATAGAATCTGTTTACAAAAATTGCTCTGCTGCTAAGTGTGGAGGGGTCATAATGGACCACCAACCACATTTACATTCAGATATGGTGCTCTGATAACAGTTTGATTGTTTTTAATGATCAAAATGGCTCTTTCTATACTTTGATGTCCTTTTTGAGCATATGGAATGTAATGTGTACAAGGCTCCATGACCAATTAATACCTTGATCTGCTCGAAGCCGTCCTTCTTGTCCTTGACCGTGTTGTTACATGAATGCAGGTAGCTGAGGAATTAACACACAGAGTATTGAATCATCTCTTCCTTCTTCACGCGCATGGACAGATCAACTACACAGAAGATGCATGGCAAATGAATGAGGTCTGGGCGCGAATATCAACTGTTGGATAAAAAAAATGGACGGTGGAGATCAGATCTAGGGGGCTATTCTTCGTAAACGAGAAGGGATGAATGATGGCCATTTGGATCGTGGCAGGAATGATCCAACGGCTAATGGGAGCAGAAGATGAGAGAGAGTTAACGGGTGGGGAGCCATACCGGAAGGGTGGTAAGCGGTTTCCCCGCACCACTTTATGGCCAAGGGTGGTTTACGTACACATGAGAATGATCCAGTTATATGGTGACGCATGGCTGACAGGACAGTGGGGAAACCAACTTCCCAGCTGACTAATGGATGCGCAGTTTACGAAAGTGGGGAAAGCGATAACTGTTGGATCATCAAGCGAAGGATCGGACGGTCAACAGGTTGATACATACATTTTGGGGTGATGTGACAAGTAAGGGGCCTGCTGAGTTATATAATTTTTAATTTTATGCGCGCGGGATTAAACAAAAATGGTTTATACAAGGTTTTGAACGGGTTATAAGGGTTTTAGAATTATAAACAAAAAGCGCCCGGGAGCAGAGTAAATAAGGGTTTGTGAGGAAGTTTAGCATAAAATGGAGGAATGGGGAGCCATAAGGGTGCAAGTGGAGTGATAAGGAAAAAGCAAGTTATGGTGTGAGGTAACATTATCAGGGGTTTTATAGGGTTTAATAGGAAACAAAAGAAATAATGGGGTTAAGAAAATAAGGAGAGTGAAAGGAAAGGAGGACATGGAGGTAGCAGGAGAAAAGGGAGAGACAATGATAACCATTGTAAACCATCTCTAAGCTAGCAACAAAGGATCAAACTTATTCCTCCTCCTGGAAAATCAGCAACATGTAGCAGAGCTAACACTAGCTCCTTCTGGGGATGAGATCCACCTTGTGAGGTCTCAAGAACCTGCAGACCATTGCCTTTCTAGCTGAAAACCAATTAATCAAAATTCCTAGTGTTCCATTGGGCATGGAGTCTACTACATTTGTAGTAAAACTGATAAAAACACAATATTTACAACCTTTAAGGCCAAGGGACCTTAAAAAACATAATTTTTCGAAAACCACCCATTAACTAGGCCATCAAAAACTGTCTCTTCTCCCATACTTTTCAGTATAAAGGTGTTGTTCCCTTGAACCTGTGAAATGATGAAAGGCCCTGTCTAGAAAGCATCAAATTTCCCATGATTGCCTTTATTTTCCTTTAGTGCATCCCATTTCAAAACCAAGACACCAATCTGAAAATTATTTGTTTTTGCCTTCTTGTCAAAGGCTTCTTTGACGTTTCTTTGATGTGTTGTAGCTTTTTCAACCAGCTGTTCTCTAATTTGATGTATTTCTGCTAGATCAGTAATCCTTTTTGCCATGTCTTCTTCCTCATCCTGCTCCGTTTGAAGGAATTTTTCCATAGGGATAGTTAGTTGAATTTGAAATACAACCTCAGTGCCATGTACCAGTTTGAAAGGAGAATTGCCTGTGGGTTTTTTAATGGTCACCTTGTCAGCGCACAGTGCATACTTGAGCTTTGAATCCCAATTCTTTTTATTGTCCTCTAACAGCTTTTTAATTATCCTTATCAGACTTTTATTAGAGGATTCTGCTAGACCATTTCCTTGAGGATAATATGAGGTGGAATGAACAAGTTTAATACCCATTGAATCACACATTTCCACCAATTCTTTTGCCTTGAAAGATGCTACATTATCTGTTATCAATTTATGTGGACTACCAAATCTGCTGAAGATATTTTCTGTCAAAAACTTCATAACCACATTATGATCATCCTTCCTTGTAGGGACTGCTTCAATCCACTTTGTGAAATAATCAATGGCTACTAATATCCATCTATGATGGCCACTCGAATGTGGATTAATTTCTCCAATAAAATCCAAGCCCCACTGCTAAAAAGGTCCTTTTGCCTGAATTGGTTTTAGGGGCAGGGATTTCAACTGTTGTTTTCCTTCAAATATTTGGCACCTGTCACAAGATTTAACATAAGAAAATACATTAGAGAATAAAATGGGCCAATAGTACTCAGCTCTGAGAATTTTGTGGGATGTAGTTTTCCAGTAATGGTGCCCTCCACACATGCTGTTATGAAACTATTGCATAACTTCTTTCGATTGTCCTTTGTCCAGACACCTTAGAAATATTCCAGATGGATCCCTCCAGTAGAGCAGATTTTCCATAATGAAAAATTTTACTGCTCTAAGTTTCAAATTTCTGGCCTGACTTTGAGTAAATCCTGAAGGGACCTCTAGCTTCAGCAAGAAATTAATTGTTTTAGCATACTAGTTACATGAAGCTAGATTTTCGGCCACTAACTGCTTCCTCTCTGATTCAGATGCTTCCTCTTTTTTATTTATCTGACCGTTTTTTGCAGTTCCATATACGAAATCAATATCTAAGGACCTGCAATTTTCCTCAGCCAATAAATTGGCAAGCCCTTGACCTTTGACCAACTTTGTGGGCTTCAGCTCTATATTAAATTCTATCATTTTTGCAATCCACTTTGCCCTTCTTCCATCAACATCAGGTTGTGTCAAGACATCTTTAATTGTAGCAGAGGGTACATATGCTATTATCTTCGAATGCAAGATATAAACTCTGAAGGCTTTTAAGGATTTGATAAGAGCATATGCATGTTTCTCCATAATATCATACCTCAGTTTAGCATCCCTCAAATTCTTGCTGAAAAATGCTATTAGATGTTCTGAAACTTCTTCTGCCTGCAATAAAACTGTTGCAATGGTGTCTTCAGAGGCAAAAGAAAATATATGAAACTCCTTGCTGTAATCAGGACTTATTAAATTAGAAGCCTCCATAATATCTTTTTTGATGGAATCAAATGATTTTCTTGCTACATCAGTCTATCTTACCTCTAACCCTTTCTTCAACATGGAGGTTACATGCTTCACCAATTCTGCAAAATTCGGAATAAACCTCCTGACGAAATTAATTTTGCCTAGAAAGGATTGGATATCCTTCTTTGATCTTGGGTGTCCAGACAAAGTCTGTATGGCTTTTACTCGTTCTGAATCAATTTGAACACCTGCAGCAGACACAATATGTCCTATCAGCTTGCCTTCATTTAAAGCAAATTGAGATTTTTGGGACTGACTGAAATTCCAAACCTTCTGCACTTCAAAAACACTTTTTTTAAATGTTGCAAATGATTTTGATGGCTGCTGGAGTAAACTATTATATCATCAAGGTAGATAAGCACAAATTTGTCCTTCTCTCCCACAAATGCTATATCCATAGCTCTCTGAAAGGTGGCTCCAGCATTCATCAATCCAAATGGCATTTTGGCATACATAAAAGTGCCCCAAGGAGTGGTGAATGCAGTCTTTTCTTGATCATCTGGGTGCACAACAATCTGATTAAAGCCTGAAAATCCATCCAAGAAAGACATTACTTTGGCTCCTGAGACCTTTTGCAGCAAATGCTCCATCTTTGGTAAGGGATAATTATCTTTCTTTGAGCATTTGTTTAGATTTCTGAAATCAACACACAGTCTGATTTCTCCACTCTTCTTCCTCACCACCACTAGGTTGGCCACCCATTTTGAATATCTAAGAGGAACAATGATTTTGGCAGCCAACAACTTTTTAATTTCTTTTTCAATTAGTGGAAGAAGCATAGGATTTATTGGTCTCAACTTTTGTTTGAAAGGAACAATATCTTTTTCTAGAGGGATTTTGTGCTAAATTATGCTCTTATCATATGTCTTTAGGTCACTATACTCCCAGGCAAACACATCAGCAAATTGCCTCATTAAATTGTAGTATTCAGCACTTTGATCAGCAGACAAATGAGTGGACAGATTTACATATTTAGGCTGACCTGGACTTCCTATATCATGCTTACAGACTGCTGATTAGTCTTCTTTTTCGGCAGCTTTGTAAGGCACATCATTTTGATCAAACAGTCTTTCAAGAGGAATTAGGCCCTTAGGAATATGATTACTAGGAAGCTGGACAATGTTGTCTTTACCAATTTTATTTCTAAGCTAGGGTTGGGGATTTTCTAACAAGGATTCATTCTCTTGGTCAATTTGCATCTCAGAAAACTCATCAATGACTTGAAGGAACCTATTCAACTCATTATCATCTTCAAAAACTTTCCAATGGTGGACATTGTCAGGCAAGGACGGTATGTACTTGATTTGGACTTCATAAACTAATCTGGGAGGCATGGGAGGCATGAATAGACTAGCAGAAACAGCAAGTGAATCAGCAAGCTGATTTTGACCTCTAGGAATATATGAAATATAGAAAAAATCAAAGGAATCCCTGATTCTCCATACCTCATCTCTGTATGCCTTCAACCTTGGGTGCTTTGCTTGAAAGGTTTTATTTATTTGTTGAATTATTAGATTAGCATCTCCAAATACCTTTAGCTTCTTGATTCCTCTGTATTTTGCTGTATTAAGGCCCAATAGCAGTGCTTCATATTCTGTTGTATTGTTTGTCACTTGAAAAACTAGCTTAAAAGACAGCTGAATGCTTTCTTGTTATGGAGATACTAGCACCACCCCTACTCCTGCAATCTCCTTGGAACATGCTCCATCAAAGAACATCTCCCAAACCTGACTTCCTTGCTCTTCTTCAGCCTGAACTGTTGGTTTCCTGAGTTGCATTTCGGCCTTCTGAGATTCTTCTATTTAGAGAATACATGCTCCAAAATCAGTGTTCACTGCATAAATGGGATGATTTGTAGGATTCTTCTCATCACTAATAATGTATGCCATCTGTGCTTCTCTGTACAATCTCTTGCTTTCTCCTCCAAACACTGGGACAGTGACATAAGATAAATCATTATGTAATGCCCCACCTAGTCTCTTAATCCATGCTTTGGATAGAAGCTTGCCAAACTTAGGAGGGACATTTGCTACCACAATATCCATCATCATACTCTTCATGGGTAGCTGAGTTAAAGTAATGGCTAGATCTTTAATCAATCCAAGACATTTCACCTTCCTTGATTCAAAAGAAAATAAATCATGATAGGGTCTGGTGATATCAAGGCATAACTCTTCCATGACAGCTTTAGGCATTAAATTGTGGCTAGCCCTTGTGTCTAGCAGGCAATTGTGGAGGATTTTGTCATGAATGGCTAATGAGACATAAAAATATGGAGAATTATTATCAGCAGGTTCAATCATAGGACTGAGCACAATGGCAGGCTTGTCATCTTGCAAATTAACAGAGTCAGTGGAGGTTTGTTTGGTTTCTAGCTCAAGGGCTTCAAGTATAGGCTTTCTAAACACTTCACTCTTCACCAACTCAACCAGAGGCACAACTATTTTCAATTTGAACCTCTAACTCAAAGCTGAAAGAAGAAGATGACCTATCAGAACTTTTTACCTCTTGAACTGGAACCTTGAGGATGACTAGATGAGATGCTGGTCTTCGTTGCTTGATATTCTGTGGTTCTGTTTGGATAGCAGCTCCTTGGGCAGAATTTTCTTTGACATTCTTTGCATTTGATCTCAGGTTATATCTCTGCTAATGCTCAGCTTGTAGGACAACTTCTCTATCACATTGTTCACTGTCTTGTTCCTATAGCAATGATTGTTCATATTCAGCCAATGTCAAAAATGCAGCACTGCCTTTATCTTCCATGTAGTGAATTTCATCCTCATTTTCTTCAAATTGTTCTTCCTCCATGACTACATTTTGGAATGTAGCTTTAACTTTCTGATCTTCTTTTGATTCTTCACCCCAATGCATTATTTATAACTGCTCATTTTCTCTTATGAATGGATTCTAATTTCTTGGAGCAAATGTGTTTTGTTGCCTTGGTTTCCCTGAGTTCTGCTCAACTTTCAGCTTAGAAATTTCAGCAGCGAATGACTCTATCATCTTAGTCATTTTATCTAATTTTGGCTCTGAAGATGAACTAGAAGAAGTAGAAGCTTGATTTCTCTGTCTTCTCCTATCAGCTTGATTTTTTAACCTGCCTGCTGCCATGATATTAGACTCTACTTCTAGTGCTGCATCCTGCATATATGCTAGAGTAGCACATCTCCTTTCTCTAAAAAACAAGCAGAAATCGGAGTCAAAAGAATTGGCATAAGTGAGTTTGGAAGATATAGGAGTAGGCTTCACCTCAGCTGGTATCTTACTATACATTCGATTGAATCTTTTATTAAAATCAGGTATTGATTCACCATTTTCCCTCTTCAGATTACCAAACTCAGTGTGGTAATACAGAAAATCCTTTTTATCTCCTCATTGCTTCAAAAATGCATCATATAATGCTTCAATATCTATTATAGATCTCTGGGGAAATTCTTTAAACCACTTCCTAGCCTCTCCATCAAGGCTCTAGACAAAAACTCTCATCCACACATCATTCTCACTTATATCTAAATTATCAGCATAACTGTAAAAAGCTTCAATTCTGCTGTTACTCCCTCTGTACCAATGAATTTAGGCATACATTTTTGATATTCTACCATAGGCTAAGGATTCAAAGGCACAGGAAATACCAATGGTCCATATCTGGCAGCTACAATTCTTTCTATCCTCGTAGGTGCTTGTTGTTCTGCCATGGTTGGAATATTTGGAAGAATACTAGCAGATTGAATGGTAGGAAGTAATGTGATGGATGGCAGAGATAAAGGGATGTTTTGAACTGAATGGGATGCTTTCTTTGGACTGAGATTCAAAGGGGAACTAACTTCACAAGGGGTTGAACTAATCTCTGAAGGTTTTTGCTTATTAACAGTGTTGATTTCTAATTCATCAAACTGTAAATCTTCGGCAACAACTTTATCTTTCAGAGATGAATAATATTTCTTAGGCTTACCTGATCCTGATGCCCTTTTCTATGATGCTTTCTTCGATTTGACAGTATTCTCAGGTTCATGCACTGGTTCAGCTGGTAATTTCTGACGATTTCTTCGAGTATTTCTCACAAACTAAGCCCGAACTTCAATGTGGAGTCACCAAAGGATGGTCTTCTTCCAATGGAGTCGCCAAACAGATGATTACAACCAGAAACTATGTTCAAACCTTGTCTATCATCAAAGCTTGAAGCAGTGTCACTCTCCCAGGGAAGCTGTGCTTCAATTCTCCTCTCCCTGGAAACGGTGCCAATTAATGTTATCACCCTAAGAAACTCTCCTACGTTGTATATCAGAGATGCTCGGGAACATTAGAAACTCAACAAAAAGTTGGAAAAATTGGTGGATGAATGAAAGAAATGTTGCATATTCAAGCCAGATAACCACTTCTACTGTGCTTAACCCCAAACATGGGTGAACACCCCCAGACTACAAGGCTTTTAACCACCAATTACTCACAGTTTAAGGAAAATGTGATGATGGAGAAGATTGATCACACCAGTAGATGCACAAGACCCTGTGATGGCAAGCTCCAACCAGTTTAAAGGTTTGTAAATCTGTTTTCTAATACACAGACAGGATTATAGCTCTCTGGCATTAAAACAATAGAAACCTGCAAAAAAATTCAATGATACATGATAAATCCTAACACAGAAGTGGGATGACAACCCCTCTAATGCTAAACATTAACAACACATGAATAACTGCAAAACGGCCACAGCCTGGAACAAGAAGAAGAAGTGGAAAGTGAGAAATTAACAACAAAAGAAGCTTGTATTAGCTCGAAATGAAGACCAAAATCTGCAGGTCTCACAGTAGTTACAGTCTCTAGAAGTTGAAGCTTACAACAGAATACTAGTCATCAACCTCATTACATTTTTGTTCTGAGTATATATAGAATCTGTTTACAAAAATTGCTCTATTGCTAAGCGTGGAGGGGTCATAATGGACCACCAACCACATTTAATTTCAGATATGGTGCTCTGGTAATAGTTTGATTGTTTTTAATGATCAAAATGGCTCTTTCTGTACTTTGATGTCCTTTCTGAGCATATGGAATATAATGTGTACAAGGCTCCATAACCGATTAATACCTTGATCTCCTCGAAGTTGTCCTTCTTGTCCTTGACCGTGCTGTTACATGAATGCAGGTAGCTGAGGAATTAAGGCACAGTGTATTGAATCATCTCTTCCTTCTTCGCGTGCATGGACAGATCAAATACACAGAAGATGCATGGCAAATGAACGAGGACTGGGCGCAAATATCAACTGTTGGATAAAAAAAACAGATGGTGGAGATCAGATCTAGGGGGCTATTGGGTGTAAACGAGAATGGATGAACGATGGCTATTGGATCACGGTGGGAATGATCCAAGGGCTGACAGGAGCGGAAGATGTGAGAGAGTTAACCGGCGGGGAGCCATACCGGAAGGGCAGTAAGCAGTTTCCCTGCATCACTTTATGGCTAAGGGTGGTTTATGTACACATGAGCACGATCCAGTTATATGATGACGCATGGCTGACGGGACAGCGTAGAAACTGCCTTCCCCACTGACTAATGGATGGGCGGTTTATGGGATAGGGGAAAGCGATAATCGTGGGATCATCAAGCGGAGGATCGGCTGGTTAACAGGTTGATACATACATTTCAGGGTGATGTGACAGGTAAGGGGCCCGCCGAGTTATATAATTTTTAATTATATGCACACAGGATTAAACAAAAATGGTTTATACAGGGTATTGAATGGGTTATAAGGGTTTTAGAGTTATAAACAAAAAGTGCCTGGGAGTAGACTAAATAAGGGTTTGTGAGGAAGTTTAGCATAAAACGAAGGAATGGGGAGGAATAAGGGTGCAAGCAGAGTGATAAGGAAAAATCAAGTTATGGTGTGAGGTAACATTATCTGGGTTTTATAGGGTTTAATAGGAAACAAAAGAAATAATGGGGTTAAGAAAATAAGGAGAGGGAAAGGAAAGGAGGACATGGAGGTAGTGGGAAAAAAGGGAGAGACAATGATAACCATTGTAAACCATCTTTGAGCCAGCAACCAAGGATCAAACTTATTCCCTCTCCCGGAAAATCAACAGCATGTAGCAAAGCATGTAGTAGAGCTAACAGTCTTCTCTCCAGAGACCACTAGATTTTCCACTCCACTTTCAGGAACCACAGAACTGTTGCACCCATCAACAACAATGTTGCCTTGCATCTTGTACATAGTTCCAATCTGAACTCCCTGCATCAATACTAGTGCTTCCCAAACCATCTTGTAAGTATCCTTCTTAAACATTATTTTTACACCTGCATCATCCATCTTGCTTACAGAAATCAGATTTCTGGCCAATGCAGGAACATGTAGAACATCCGGAAGTGTTTTAACCTTTCCACCTTGTAACTTCAACTTTACTTTTCTGCGACCAACAATTCTAGCCTTCCTATCATCCCCTAAGAAGACATCACCACCATCGTATTTCTCATACTCATAGAACCACTCTCTGTGGGGAGTGAAGTGAAAGGATGCACCTGAGTCAATCAACCATGCCTCATGATCTACAGGTGTACTTGAAGAAGCCAAGTACACATCTCCACCTTCATCTGAGGTGGTTTTCACCTCTACAGAAGGAGCATCAACATATCCCTTTCCTTTGTTAGGAGCTTTATATTTACAGTCCCTTTTTTAGTGCCCTTCCTTTCTTCATTTCTAGCACACCATATTTATAGGTTTTCCTGGAGATTTAGATCTCCCACTCGATGACTTATTTTTGTTTCTGTTATGGGACTATCCTCATACAGACAAGGTATCACCATTCTGGCTCTCCATATTTTTCCATCTCATCTCCTTCGTCAGCAAGGATGAGACTATTTCATCAAACTGCAAGGCAGTTTCATTGCGGCCTATTGCAATAACTAGACTATCCCACGAATCTGTCAGAGAACACAACAAATTAATGCACTTAACTTCATCTAAAGTTTAGATATCAACAGATGATAACTGACTTACCATAGTATTAAATGCATTCATATGCTCTGTCATCGAGTCTCCATCGTTCATCCTCAGGTTATGCGGCGTTTTTTGTAGGAACAACTTATTCACCAGAGACTTAGATTGGTACAAAGTCCCTAACTTGTCCCACAAAGCCTTCACCGTAGCTTCCCCTGATACATTCAGCAGTATTGAATTTGACACACAAAAGTGTATTGTGCTCTTGGCCTTCTGATCTAACTTCTTCCATTCTTCATTGGACACTCTCGTTGGTTTAGTACCCAGATCTACCATGATCCACTAATCTTTATCCACAAACATATCCTACATCTTTATTTTGCACAACTCAAAACTCTGACCATTAAATTTCTCGATCTCTATCTTTCCACTACTCACCATCTTCTTTCACCACTAGAATTGATCCCACAGATCTCCCACTAAACAGGGTCTACCACAGGCCCGAGTGAAATTCCTCAGCAACAAAGGCGTCCACTTGAAGCCAAAACAACTCTGATACCAAATGTAGGTTTTAACTCCATACATAAATTACCTGCATACGAATTCTAAAACACAGAAAATAAACAATACGAGAGCATAACACGTAAAACACATATACACAGAGATTTTCCCTTGGATCCTAAAACTGGGACTACCATCTTGATTTTTCATTATATTCCTTTCAATGCTAAAATACATATTTATACATGCCGAAGCATCCAATACCATGGACCGAAAAACCATCGCGTCAAAAAGCATGGACCGAAAACCATGTGCGAGAACCATGCACAAAACCATAGGTAGGTCGTCCCAACCTAATATATGGTCCAAAAAAAAAATCTGGGGCACTGCCTTGGACTCCGTAGAGGGGGGCTACCCACCCCCCTCAAACCCCCCAGAAAGGGGGGGCTGTCAACCCCCTGTGACCCACCCGCTGCATAATCAGCACAACGAAGGGGGGGCTCCACCCCTCCTTTAACCCTTCAATACACTACTTGAGCTAGCTTTAGAAATAATATAACGCAACCCAACAGATAGAAGCAAGACGATTCTTCCTTCATGACATAAACAATTGTTTTAGACCCATCATCTGCTGGTAATAATGGGATATTGGTTTGGGTGAGTGAACTTAACGCATCTCTATATTAAGGGATTTCAGGGAAATGATGACTGCAATGCCTATATTCCATGCATATGTGGCATGCAAGGTTGGAGTGCAATTCCCTATAATGCGTGAGTGTTCTCTTTTCTCCAACAGGGGGAGGAGGGTTCACTGGCACTTTTGGGGCATGCATAAGAGATTTTATCTCATCTACCTCATGGCACATATTGGTGGGCTTCCTAACAACTTCACATAAAGCACGGGGTGGAGTTACCATGGAGGGGGGATCATTTGAAGTTTCTGCCTTCTCTCCTTTTTTCTTATCCCCTTTTTGGCATCAGACGGAGTCAGTGTCGGCGCTGCTTGTAGCGGGGTGTTATCCTGAGGAGGTATAAGAATGACGCCTATTGCAGTGATACTTGAGCTTGCTGACATAGTCTGAGGGGCCAGATACCAAAGTAGTATCACTAGAGTCATATTGAGCAATGAGAGTGTTGTAATGAATTCATGTGAGAAAAAATTAGGTAGGGTGGGAAAGAAGGGTGTTTGGGTGATAGCATATGGTAAGAAAGAAGGATCAGGAAAAACATTGACGTTGTAGTTTGAAACTAGTTCTTGATCTTGAGGGGCATTTTATGAACTCATCATGCACACTGGTGCTCCTATGGCTGGAGAAATATCCTCTATCATAGGCTGGTCTCCAGAGAATGTCCCTAGGAGTGTTGATCGCTTAAATTGGCCAGGGCTGAATTTAGTGTAATTTGTGACCAATTTGGGAGAAGAGGCGATGAAAGGTAGCACACCATTAGGTGTAGTTAATTTCTTATTCTCATAATATGTGAGTTGGTTTATTGTAATAATTCTTTCATGATCGGTCAACATCATTATCCTAAATATGGAAAATGCTACTGTTGAAATTTCGTACATATAAATTCGACCCAACAAGGTATTGTAATCCAACAATGCGCCCAATACTTTGACGTCTATTAGCATGGTTTTTCCAGCAAGTTGTGTTGGAATGTCTTGGTATAGGCCTACGGGAACTAAAGGGCACCCGTCGTTCTCTCTGAGAGTGATGTCAGAAGGTTTGAGTTCGGGGGATTCAAGTTTTTCCCAAACTCATTTGGAGATTATACATGTGGATTCCTCTTCGTCGACTATGCAATGATGGATGGCGATATTATGGACTGAGACTGGGATTTAAAAAGCAACAACTGATGGTAGATGTGGCATGGGTTTACCTAAGTCAAAGACCATTAGGTGAGAATCAGCAGGATAGATTTCTCCAAATGTGGAAAGTAAGGCTTTCCAGTGGGTTGGGCTGTTAGGAAATTCAGACACATAGGAAACAGTTAAGTATAACTTGGTCTAGTGTAGAGTTAGGTAAAGTGTGTTTCTTTACTATGTACTTTTGTAACTTACAGTCCGACTGTCATGATATGTTCTAGACATGAACTGATCTGACGGTTCATTCTCTCTTTAGTATCACTGACACTTAATCTATGACTTAACACCTGATTGGTCCATGATCTCTATTTAAAGAGAATGGAGGTTCATTTGTAAGTGACTGTTCATGAGAGAAGCTTATGTCAAAAAAATTATTTTATTAATAAATTTCCTGAAGTGGCTGCGTTGGCTCAAGCCTTGGACTATTTCCCTCTTTCAGGGTTTTAACCACGTCAAGAATACTGTTGTACTGATCGGTGATCTGTTTGTGAGCATTTTCCTTTGGTGTTCTATCTAAGTAAATTATCCTATAAATTCCTACATGGTATTAGAGCTATTTGAGGGCCACATCTAGTTCGTGATCCAAATCTAAATCCCATACAACTGCATCCAACTGTTGTTTCCTAGATCTACTATTTTTGACTTCTTTCAGGCTGAAAGGACTACTCTATTGTGTTAGGAGCATCTGTTCCAGTGAGGAACTCCTTTTGTTTCACACGAAAAGGTTTCCAGTAACCCTAGCTATGTCATTTTTAAGATATGGATGTATAAAGTCTTTATTTGCAGTTTTAGTTATTCATCTCTTTGTTTATTTTGGTTTATTTAGCTCTATGTTTTCTTATTACCAGATCTATACCTTTCATTTCTATGTATGCTCTTTTCCTCACGACTCTGTGCAATCTAGGCAAATCAGAAATAGAAAGGAAGGATTTGTCTCACATGCTTGCTCTTTTCCGTTGTGCCTTAGTGTTATATCGGAAAATCAGAAACATTGAGTAAAATATTTAGTTTCCGACGAAAGCTAACTTCAAGCCATAAGGTTTGGTTCTTTTTGCATGTCCATTTTGGGTTGTGTCTTTTTTTTTTGTAGGCTAAAAGGGTTTTCCAAGTAAGCACGTTCTCCAAAGCTTTACTGAATAAAAAATAAAAATAAAAACCCTTCCGCTTTTCCAAAAATTACTAACCTTTGAAACTAGATCACTTGGTCCAAAGTTACTTTATGAGAATAGAGGTCCTGGGTTCAAGTCTTTCTTTTTGCTGAGTTACTTTTTCAAAAAGCACATGTATGTTTTAAAGTTACTTTGTGTAAAAGTGTTTTCACCCATTTTAAATAGTGAGTCACTTATAATTCTAAAGTCTCTTTATCTTTTATTTAAGTTACAATTTAGTTCGTAGCTCGTAAAATACCGTTGTAAAAGTGACTTTCACTTATTTATGAAAGTGGGTCACATATTAAAGTGGGCTAATTAGATTGAGTTTGGAAGGGAGGGGGATAATCCGGATCATGCTACTCCATATAACATTATCATTCACTTCCGCACATTCACGTACTTCGTCAACATCTTCAACAACTTTTCTTTAAAAAGCCATAACTTCTTCATCCGGAAGTCATTTTCATAGACATTTTTTTTAATTGGCCTAATTTTTCGAGATCTTTCCATTGGAACACTTAGTTTCAAGATCTAAAGCTTCATTTTTTGTTAAAAGGGAAATTCCATGCCAAGTTATTCTTGACAGCACAAACTACTTCCAATGGTTATCCAACATTGTGGATTTACTTAGAGCTAAAGGTCTTTATAGAATTGTCTCAAGCCAAGAATCTAAACCTAAAGATGAAGAGAAGGTAGCCAAATGGGAAAATTGGCAAGATCAAGCACGTGGTTTGATATGGATGTCTATTTCTCCAGACCTTAGATTCCATATCGCAAAACATGATACCCCTAATGACGCAATGAAACAACTCAATAAAGTTTTTGGAATTAAAAATGAAATTAGAGCCATGAACTCGAAAATGAGTTGCTTATGTTGGACCCCGATAATTTTTCTTCCATTGAAGATTTTTTGTCCAAGTTCAAGACCCTTATAATTCTTTTGGAAGGTGTTAAGGATAAGAAATAAGATGGTAGCCGTATCTATTCCATTCTTAAAAAGTTTGGACTAGCCTACTCTGCGTTTGTTTCCACCTTTCATTCTACTAGAGAAGCCTTTATTTCTCAAGGACAAGCCTACAAGCCCCCCTCTTTTGATGCCTTTTTTGATTCTTTAATAAGAGAACAAGAAAAACTCTTACATCTTGGTCTTCTTAATCTTTGAAACTCTTGTAAGAAAGTCTTAGCTGCCCAACAACAACCAAGTTCAAAGAATCCTAAGAAGAAACATCCTTAAAAGAATGGTCCTAAACCAACCAAGGGTCCTAAGCATGTTCAGTCTCAAAATGAAAAATCAATTCAACAAAATGATAAAGCAAATAAAAACAAAGGGAAAAATACTGATAGACATTGCAACTTTTGTAATCGAGATGGCCACTTAAAATCCAAATGATTTAAGAAGATGGATTCCTTTGAAGCAACAATGAAGAAGAATAAAATCCATTTGGAGCACTCTTCAACTTCAACTTCATCTTCACGAATATCACTTTCTACATGTGTTTTTCAAGCACCTCGGTCTGGTTATGCACTAAATGTATCTTCCTCTTCTCATTCTCATGAGTGGCTCATTGATTCTGGAACTTCTTATCACATGGCCAAAAACAAAGCCATGTTTTCTTATTTAAATTATTGTAACAACAAAAATATATATGTTGGTGATGATAGATCTCTTAGTGTTGTAGAGAATAGAACTATTCATCTAGACAATGGTCAATTTAATGATGTATTATGTGTTCCTACCTTATCCTGCAACCTTATATCTGTATATCAGATAACTCAATAAGGTGAAGGTAAAACCATTGAATTTTCACCTCATGATGTTGTAATTAAGGACCTAAGAGATCCTAGACAGATTTTAGCTATTAGCATTGCTGATGATTCTACAAGGTTGTATAAGTTTAACAGCTTTGGGTCATTAACTCTTTCCTCAGTATTTGTTGGTCATAATGGTAAGTTGGAAAACTTTGGCATGAGTGATTTGGTCACTTAAACTATCGCTTCATTCTGAAAATCTATGTAAAGAAAATAAGGTGACAAGTCTTCCTATGGTATCTTGTAGAGATGTTGTTTGTTTTAGATGTGTATTCAGAAAACATCATCGGGATAGTTTTGAAAACGTGCCTGTTGGCACGCCTCAGCCCCTTTATAGCTTGTGCATAGTGATTTATGTGGTCCACTTCCAGTTGTTTCATTATCTCGCTACAAGTATTTCTTAACTTTCATTGATGATTTCTCCAGACGCACTTGGGTATACTTCTTAAAACTCAAGAGTGAAGTATTTAACATGTTGTTGGCCTTTAAGGCCTTTTTTGAGAAACAATATGGACATCAAATTCTTAAGCTAAGATCTGATAATGGCAGATAATATGTTAACAACAAATTCATCAACTTTTGCATTGAGTATGGAATTCAAATGCAACATATTGTTCCATATACTCCATAACAAAATGGTGTAGCTGAAAGAGAGAATCACACCTAAAGGAATTAGTCTTAATTTTTGGTAAAAAGCAATTAATTGTGTAAATTACATAGTGAATTGCAATCCTACTAAGGATTTAAAGAATATCACTCTCGAAGAAGCATGAAGCTCAATTAAACAAGATGAAAGTCACTTTCGTATTTTTGGGAGTGAAGCATGGGCCCATATTCCCGATGAGAAACATAAAACCTTAGAACCTAAGAGTGAAAAATGTATTTTTGTTGGATATTCTGAAGATGTCAAAGGATATAGACTTGTTTTACCTAAATCCAAAAATGTTATCATTAGAAGAGATGTAAAGTTTGCTGAAAATATATTGGCATATGAGCCTAGTTCGGCGAATGTGCCACCTATCTCTATGCCTTCTAATTCTGAAAATATTTCTTCCTCAGATGATGACAGCAAGGATGACAATCCTCCCCCACCTTCTTAGGATCCTCCTTCATCTTCTCAACTTCCAAAATGGGCCCATTCTATTCGGGATGCAGTAGGTTCTCGTGCAGGTGATCCTAAAGATCAACGATGTACACATTCTCAGTTTGATGGAGCCTCTTCTTTACTAGCTCAAGATTCAATGAATTATGATTTTGACACCTTTGCAGAAGCTTCAAGCCATCCAGATTGGGTCAGAGCTATGAATGAAGAATATCGTTCATTATTGGCAAATGATACATGGGATCTTGTTCCTCTTCCAAAGGGAAGAAAACTTGTTAGATGTAAATGGGTTTACCGAACCAAGTTTGCACTAGATTGAAAAGTTGATAAACATAAAGCTCGTCTTTGTAGGTTTTAAACCTGTACAAAAATTACCTGCATACGAATTCTAAAACAAAGAAAATAAACAATGCGAGAGCATAACACATAAAACACATATACACAGAGATTTTCCCTTGGATCCCAAAACCGGGACTATCGTCTTGATTTTTCATTATATTCCTTTTAGTGTTACAATACATATTTATACATGTTGAAGCATCTAATACCATGGACTGAAAAACCAACGCGTCCAAAACCGTGGACCGAAAACCATGTGCGAAAACCATGCACAAAATCATAGGTAGGTTTGCCCAACCTGATATAGGGTCTAAATTTTCTTTTCGCGGGCCATTGCCCCAGACCCCATTGAGGGGAGCTACCTACCCCCTTCAAACCCCCCGGACAGGGGGGGTTTTTGCCCCCCCATTATTTCTCTTCACCAAGAGAACTTCTCAAGCTCATAGATTTTGTCAATGCATCTGTAGTATTCTTCAAAGTGTCCACCTTTACCAACAACATCTTTTTGTCTTCTATCATATCCCTCACAAAGTGATACTAAACATCAATGTGCTTTGTCTTTGAATGGTAAGCAGGGTTCTTTGCCAAGAAAATTGCACTTTGACTGTCACAGTCTATCCTTATAGCTCCCTATACTAACCCCATACTTGAACACAATCTCTGCCATGTATTTTGCCTCTGTAGTTGATAGTGCCACTACAGATTGTTTCTTACTCATCCAATTGACTGCACCTCCAAATAGGTTAAACACATACCCACTTGTAGATCTTCTCTGATCCAGATCTCCAGCCCAGTCTGCATCAACAAAGCCACGAATATCCAATGCTCTGTCCAATTCTAGTCTTCCTTGGTAGCACAAACCATAATCATTAGTGCCATGCAAATACCTGAAAAATTGCTTCACTGCTATGCAGTGCTCCTTCCTTGGTTTTGACATAAACCTACTTAATACTCACACGACATGTGCAATATATAGTCTAGTACATACCATTGCATACATCAGGCTACCGACTGCACTTGGATATGGAACACGGGACATGTCCTCTTCCTCTTCTTGTGTCTTGGGACACTGTTCAGCAGATAACTTCACACCTACAGGAATAGGAAGCTTCACCTGTTTACTATCCTGCATATTAAACCTTTGTAGTAGTGTCTCAACATACTTCCTCTGGTTTAACCAGAGCTTCCTCTTTTCCCGATCTCTTTTAATTTCCATGCCCAAAATATAGTTTGTATCACCAAGATAGTTCATGTTGAATTTGGAGGACAATTGGGTCTTCAAATCCTGGATAATTTCTTTGTCATTTCCAACCAGCAACATATCATCCACATACAAGACCACATAAATAACATGGTCACCAATTAATTTAAAATACACACAGTGATATGCTTTTCTTCTGGTGAAGCCAAGTCCCCGTATAAATATATCAAATTTCTGATACCACATCCTTGGTGAATGTTTTAACCCATATAGAGACTTCTTTAACTTTCGTACTAGTTTTTCCTTACCCTTCACCGCAAAGCCTTCAGGTTGATTCATATAGATTTCCTCTTCTAGATCCCCATGAAGAAATGTTGTCTTCACATCCATCTATTCTACCTCGAAATCAAAAGCAGTAGCAATAGACAAAAGTAATCTAATAGAAGTTACCTTGGCAACAGGAGAAAAAATATCACCAAAATCAATTCCTGACACCTAGGAATAACCTTTTGCTACCAACCAAGTTTTGTATTTCTCCACCTTCCCTTCTGCATTTGTCTTCTTCTTGAACATGCATTTGCTGCCAATGGGTTTCCTTCCAGTCGGCAACTCCACCAGATCACATGCCTCATTTTTTTGCAAAGATGCCATTTCATCAACCATGGCCTCTTTCCAGAGTTTTTCATCCTCTGAATCTACTTCTTCCTTCACAGTTCTGGGATCATCGTCAGTAATAGATAAAGCAAAATTTGAACAGAAAGTATATGGACTATACCTTTCTGGTTGCCTTCTTTCTCGAACTGATCTTCTCACACCTGGAGTTTGTGGCTCTTCGTCTTCTGATTCCTCCTCTGTTGTAGAGTCTGATTCTTCCTCCTTAAACTCAAACTCTATCTTCTTTGGTTCCTTTTGTTGGAATTCATGTTTAATAATATCTTTTACCTCTCTCAACACCACATCTTGGATGTACACAACCTTCCTTGTTATTGGGTTCTAAAGCTTATAACCTTTTAAACCATCCTCATACCCAATAAAGATTCACTTTTTAAATTTACTATCCAACTTTGTTCTTTTCTCCTTTGGAACATGTACATATGCATCACATCCACATATCCTCAAATATGAAAGAGAGGGTTTCTTACCAGTCCATACCTCTTGTGAAGTCTTATCCTCTAATGCTTATGAAGCTGATATGTTGACCAGGCAACATGCAGTCTCCACCGCCTCTGCGTAGAATTCTTATCCTAACCTGGAACCACTGAGCATGCTTCTTGCCCTTTCCATCAACATCTTGTTCATTCTTTATGCAACTCCATTTCGCTGAGGTGTATATGGAGTAGTCTTCTGCCATGCTATACCAAGGAAAATTTTAAGGATGGAAAATTTTCTTGAAGTTTAAAACATTGGCGAATCTCACTAATCCCTAATATGCAAATTATAAATGTTTATTGATATATTTGTAAAATTAATCAAATTTATAATTATTTTATATATAGTCTCTATATAATGTTGGCGATTTTTAAGGTAAAATAATTTTATATTCTAAAATTTGGGCGAATCATCTTTTATAAAATTGGAAATTGGCGAATCTTTTTTGTGGAAAAATCCTGGAAAATTAGCCCACTGGGCGAACATTAGCCCCTAAAATTTTCCATGTATACCACACTTCTTACAGAATTCTTCAAATTCCTCACCGCAAAACTCTCCACCATTATCTATCCTCAGCACCTTTATCTTCTTCTCAGTCTAGTTTTCCACTAGAGCCTTAAATTATTTAAACCTGTCAAAGACTTCAGATTTCTTCTTAAGGAAATATATCCATGTATTCCTTGAGAAGTCATCTATAAATGATACATAGTACATAGACTCTCCCAGTGATGGAACCTTCACAGGTCCAAACACAACACTATGCACAAGCACTAATATTTGTTTCACCCTCTTATGACGAAAAAGGAAACTCACTCGATTCTACTTCCCATATACACAATTTTCACAGAAATCAAAATCTAGAGTGATATTAGTCATACCTTCACCACGAAGTATTCAAAGGCCCTTCTCTCCAATATGTCCAAGCCTTTGATGCCATAGCATGGTCTTCTCTCCAGCGACCACTATATTTTCTGCTCCAACTTTAGGAACCACAGAACTGTTGCACCCATCAATACAAGTGCTACCTTGTAGCTTGTACAGAGTTCCAATCTAAACTCCCTGCATCAATAGTAGTACTCCTCGAACTGTCTTGAAAGTATCCTTCTCAAACACTATTTTTACATCTGCATCATCCATCTTGCTTATAGAAATCAGAATTTTATCCAATGCAGGAATATGTAGAACAGCTGGAAGTGTTCTAACCCTTCCACCTTGGAAATTCAACTTTACTTTTCCACGACCAACAATTCTAGCCTTCCTATCATCCCCTAAGAAGACATCACCACCACCGTATTTCTCATAATCGCGGAACCACTCTGTATGGGTGGTGAAGTGAAAGGATGCACCTGAGTCAATCAACCATGCCTCATGATATACATGTGTACTTGAACAATCCAAGTACACAACCCCACCTTCATCTAAGGTGGTTTTCACCTCTACAAAAGGAGAATCATCAGATCCCTTCCTTTTTTAGGAGCTTTAGATGTATAGTCCCTTTTGTAGTGCCCTTCCTTTCCGTATTTCCAGCACACCACCTTTACAGGTTTTCCTAGAGATTTAGATCTCCTGCTCGATGACTTGTTTTTGTTTCTATTCTGGAACAGTCCTCATACAGACAAGGCATCACCATTATGGCTCTCCATATTTTTCCGTCTCATCTCCTCCGTCAGCAGGGATGAGACTATTTCATCAAACTACAAGGTAGTTGCATTGCTACCTATTGCAATAACCAGACTATCCCACGAATCTGGTAAAGAACACAAAAAACTAATGCATTTATCTTCATCTGAAATTTTGATATCAACAGATGATAACTGACTTACCACAGTATTAAACGCATTCAGATGTTCTATCACTGAGTCTCCATCTTTCATCCTCAGGTTATACATCTTTTTCCATATGAACAATTTATTCACCAGAGACTTAGATTGGTACAAAGTCCCTAAATTGTCCCACAAAGCCTTCACCGTAGCCTCCCCTAATACATTCAACAATACTAAATCTGAGACACACAATCGTATTGTGCTCTTTGCCTTCCAATCCAACTTCTTCCATTCTTCATCAGACACTCCCATTGGTTTAGTACCCATATCTACCGCGATCCACTAATCTTTATCCACCAACAGATCCTCCATGTTGATTTTCCACAACTCAAAATTCCGACCATTAAGTTTCTCGATCTCTATCTTTCCACTGCTCGCCATCTTCTTTCACCTCCAGAATCGATCTCGCAGATTTCCCACTGAACAATGTCTACCACATGTGCAAGTGTAACCCCTTAGCAACAAAGGTGTCCCCTTGAAGTCAAAACAACTCTGATACCAAATGTAGGTTTTAACCCCATACAGAAACTACCTGCATACGAATTTTAAAACATAGAAAATAAATAATATGATAGCATAACACATAAAACACATATACATAGATATTTTCCCCTGTATCCCAAAACCGGGACTACCACCTTGATTTTTCACTATATTCCTTTCAATGTTACAATACATATTTATACATGTTGAAGCATCCAATACTATGGACCAAAAAACCATCGTGTCCAAAACCATGGACAGAAAACCATGTGCAAAAATCATGCACAAAACCATAGGTAGGTTCGCCCAACCTAATATAGGGTCCAAAAAAATTTCCTGGGGTGCTTCCCTGGACCCCATAGATGGGGTCTACCCAAGCCCCTCAAACCCCCCTGACAGGGGGGGTTGCCACCCCCCCTGTGACCCCCATGTTGTGTAATTGGTGCAACGAAGGGGGGGCACCACCCACCCTCTAACCCGTCGGTTCACTACATGGGCTAGTTGTGGAAAGAAAATAACACAACCCAATAGTCTTGTTGCTAAGGGATTTTTACAAGTTGAAGGAATTTACTATATTAAAACCTTCTCCCCTATTTCCAAAATGAACTCTATCCGCCTCATTCTTTCCCTTGCTGCCTCTTTCAAATGGGAAGCCTATCAAATGGATGATAAATTGGCCTTCTTGCATGGGGACTTGCATGAAAAAATTTATATGGAACAACCTCTTGGATTTATACAAACAAACTCGAGCCTTGTATGTCAGCTTAAGAAATCCTTTATGGTCTCAAGAAATCCCCTCGGGCTTTGTATGCCAGAATGGATAGCCTTCTTTTAGATATTAACTTTTCTAGGTGTCATTCTGACAATACTGTCTACACCAAGAAAGTGGGTAAGTCTCTTATCATTCTTGTTCTTTATGTTGATGATCTTATCCTTACTGGTAGTGATCCCAACATTATAAACTATGTGAAGTCTGGCCTTAAAAAGAAGTTTGAAATGACACACTTAGGACACTTGCATTATTTTCTTGGTCTTCAAGTATTGCAATCCAAGTAAGGTATTTCCCTTTCCGAGTCCAAGTATGCCTGTGATCTTCTATGCCACTTTCACATGGAAGACTGTAAGCCAGCCCCTTCTCCCTTTCATTCTAGAGCCAAAATTTCAGTCACTTGTACTTCCCCTGAACTTGATGCTACCTTATTGATGAGCCCCAATTTTTGGTATAATTTGGGCTCATTTGGCCTACGTGCTTTGCTCAAACCATTCACTTTTTACTGCTTATGCATGCATTTCTTAGTTTATTCGTGTTGTTTGTAGGAAGAAGGGTAGACATTTTATCTACGTGACTAATGCATGATGCTTTCAGGTTTTTGGCATTAAAAGGGAGAAAAAGACAACGAAAAAGGAGACAAGGAGACAATGAGGTGGCACTGCTGGTTTTTAGGAGAGGATGTCCACGGTCTTGGGGACCTTCCTCGTGATTCCCACCAAGAACTCCGAGCTCCAATCCATCTCCCCACCGAGCTTAGAAGCAGCCAGCTGTTCTACAGGAACAACAGTTATAACTGTTCTACAGGAACAGTAGTTATGACTGTCCTACAGGATCAGCAGTTAAACTTTAGTTGGACAGCCGAGCTCCTAAAATCAAGGACATCTATTGGATGATCATTTTTGCATAAATACTGAGGCCGTAGCCTTGCAGAGAAGCTTTTTGAACCTTGGCATTACTCTTGTAATTGAAAAGTACGAGCTAGAGCTCAGTCTTTGTTCCTTTTTGTAAGCCAATTTGGCATGACATCAGATTATGAATAAAGGAGGTAGATTTTGATCTAGTTCTGATTTTTCTCAAGGGCCCAACCTGAGAGCAATAGATCTCCTCAGTGTTGTAATGTGTTTGCATTTCATTCCAGCACTTTGAGTTTGTTTATTTTCACATGCAATTCGAATTCACAGTTTGGTAATTTAGTCGTTTTCATGAGCATAGATAGGACTACTTTATGGTGATTTGCTTTCAGTTGCTTAAGTTTGATAGGAGGATAGATATAATCTCTTGGAGCTCCAAGGAAAAAGGGTTGAGGAAGTCTCCACTGCCATCTCTGTTTGGAGATTGGAGTGCAGCCTATACCAACCACAAAAATACGCAGTTCTTCACTTTATACATGCTGCAACATAGTCTCGTTTATGATAGATCTTTCCATGCACTTCACTCTTGCACCATACACCTTCATCACCGCTTCATGCACATTCCTCTACACGCTTTATATTGCTGTTCATTGAGTTCATAGCACAGGTAGCATAGGTTAATGAATTTTCATCTTGGTGACAGTCATAAGCCATTTGTTTTATTTACACTGCTCTTCATCGTTCTATTACCTTCTTCTTCGTCGTGATCACGCATGCAACCACATCCTTGACCTCTACTCCGCTCTGTTATCTCCCAAACTCCTCCACTCCTCACGTAACTTCATTCTTTAGACATTTCGTTGTTATAACCTTCCATCCATCAACCCACTTCATACACTCGTTCTCCATCCTACTTCTCCACTCCTGAGCCATCACCAGCTTTATTCCTACCTTGCACATCTCCCCCTACCATTCCATCACTCCACCATCACTTCAAACACCCACGGTAGGTCATCCTGTAGCAATTTGTAGACTTCCTGTAGAAATCCCTGCGTTTCCTGTAGAATCCCCTGCAGACATCCTGTAGGAGGCCACTCACTCGGTTGCTGAGCCTCTGAACGTGAGGAACCTCTGTGGACTGATGCTAAGGATCTCTGGGGACCTCTCCTAGCCTCCCCAACCTTTCCCAAGCTTTCCTTCCTTCTGCATCACATCTGCACAACCAAACCCTAATAAGCACAAAATCACAATCACTCAATCCACTTAAAGAAAAAATATAAAAACATGTCTTTTAAGATGCAAGTAGATTAGATTCATGCATTTTCACTTATTAGAAGTAATGGCATCATTGGTAGAAGTTTCCTTCACATTCTTTGCATCATAGAGGTTAGACTAGTTAAATTAGGGTTTCCTAGGGTTTCCATGTTTTGATTTGCTTTCAGTTCATTTTTTCCAAGTAGATTAGTCTTCTTTGAGCTAGCTTTCGTCCATCATTTAACAAGCTTCTTCTGAGAGCCTATAGAAGTTGGCTTGAGCCCTAGCGGACTTGTGCCAGCTGACCAAGTGAAAGCTGCGACAAGAGCTAGTACTTGTGCATACAGTACCGTCGCTTCCAAGTTTGTACGAACTACCGGGTTGATAAAATTAAGAGACAGGAAGCCCCAGGAGTTGTAGCATTATTGCTACAATACTGGAGCTCACCATCTTTTTGGCGCCGTTGCCGGGGAAGCGTCAGAGTATTAGCAATTGTTGCTTTTCTTCTACTTTCTTACTCTTACCTTCTGCTAAGTAGTTTACTTCATTTCCATTCTGCAAAAGTAGCATAGCATTTCCTGCTTTCATAGATTAGCATTTCCTGCTTTCATAGATTAGCATTTCCTTTCTGCAAGCGTAGACTAGCATTTCCATTCCTGCAATTTCATTTGAGCAAAGTAGATTAGTCCTTTCCTGCTTTCAGTTAATTTTGCATCTTTCATAGATAGTTGTAGATCAATCTGTCTCAGTTTTGCAGGTACCAAAAGAAAAGCAAAGCAAAAGCAATCAAAGAGAAAAAAGAAAGTCTTTTCCATTTCATGCCTCGTAGGAACCGAGATAGATCAGGCAAATTCCTACCAAACACCCCCACCACATCACTGAGTCACCCTTCTCTCCTCTTTGGTGACAGTGACCCAGAAGAACCTATAGGTGAACATCCTGAGATATCTAAAGATCCTATAGTAGAAGAAGAGTTAGAGACTACTCCATTTGAAGCTATGGCTGATAATAGAAGAGAAGATGAGAGAATAGAAGGTGCCTTCCCCATCCGAGAGACCAGTGGAGAGATGAAAATGAAAAACATTAGCCCCTCCGCCTTACCTCACTTCCATGGGTTGACCACTGAAGATCCAGATACCTTCCTGTTTGAGTTTGCTGTCCTTTGTAGAACCTATGACTATACTGAAGATGAGCAAAAGTTGAAACTTTTCCCTTCCACTCTCAAGGACGTAGCACTACGCTGGTTCATGGGTTTACCTGGGAATAGTATCACTACTTGGGCTCAGATGCAGCAAGCTTTCAACACCAAGTACCGGGATTACTGTAGGTCCAAGGAAACAAAGGGGGAAATCTTTCGGATGTCCATGGGAAATGATGAGTCCTTAGAGGATTATGAGGAGAGGTTCCAACTAAGCTATAAGCGGGCCAGGTGCACACTTGACCCTGAATCCCTCAAGTTGGTCCTACTCCGAGGAGTCCCTGAAGACCTCTTAGATACCCTTCACATGTTAGCTGGGGGGGACATTTACCAACTGCCTTATGAGGACATCAAGACTGTGTTTAGAAACCACTCCAGGGCAGCTCGGAAACGAGGTAGAGGAAACCACCTCTCAACTAGTGTCCATTTCTCCAAACATGAGCTTGCAAACCAATTAGAAGATCTTAAGAGTGAGGTGAGACAAACCATTGCCATGCAGCTTGATACATTCAGGATTCAGCAAAAGAAAGAAGAGGCTGAGAGAGCCTTGGCTGTCTTCTATCCTAGGTGCACAAGGAGGCACCCTAAGAACGAATGTCCATTGCATTCGGTTGAAGTGTGTTTCGTTTGTGAGGAGGACCATCCCACAAATCAGTGTCCAACCTTACCTGGGTTTAAAGCCATGTACCAAGGGACCGAAGCTCCCACAGAGCCTCTCTATTACCTCAACCAAAGGAGGCCACAAGGATCTAGACCTTATCAGCAGGGGATGCAAGGGGCATCTCAAGCTTATTACAACCCCAACCAGTCAACTCCTATGCCTTCCTGGGGTCCCCCTGCTCATCCTTCATGGTCCATGCCTCCTCCATGGTCTTATCCACCTCAGTACCCCACTCAACCTACTTCTCATCCATATCACTCACATACCCAGCCACAGCCTCAATGGAATGCACCTCAGTCGGGGTGGAGGCCCCAATACAACACTCCTCCTGCCATTTTGCCTCCACCACCAGTGCAACCTCAACCATTACCTCCTGCTCCTCCAAGGCAACCTCAAATGCCTGCTCAGCCGAACCCGAACCCCAACAATAGACAGGCCCAGCAGGTATACACTGGGGAAACCTCATGCCCTACCTATGCTGTGGAGATCCAGGAGATCAACCTTCGATCTGGAAATACTCTACCAGATCGCCAACCTCCTCCCCCAGAGGATGAGGAAGATAAACAGGAAAGTGAACCAAAGGCTATTCCACCCTTTCCTGAGAGACTAACAGCCACCACACAACCTAACCTAGAAGAAGATGAGCTTTTGGGTGAGCTCAAGCAGTTGTGTGTAAAAATCCCACTTCTCCAAGCCATCAAGGATGTGCCAATATATAACAAACTGGTTAAGGAGAAGTGTTTCAAACACCGAGGCAGACGGAAGAAAGATGCCTCAACTATCAATGTCATAGGACAACTGTCTGACCTTATGCTAGGACAAGTCATCTGCCCAAAGTACCTAGATCCTGGAAGTCCTGTAGTAGATGTTCACATCAATGGCACCATTATCCCCCACACCTTGATTGATCTGGGGGCGGCCATCAATGTGATGACCAGGGATACCATGCTTAAACTCAATCTTCAGGGTTCCTTGAGGAAGACCTCGACAGTACTGCAATTAGCAGATCGCTCCACCGTGACACCGAAAGGGATTGTGGAGGATGTCATGGTCTCCATTGATTCTTGGGAATACCCTGCAGACTTCCTGGTTCTGCAACCAAAGGCCAAGCTTACTGGATATCCTCTCATTTTGGGAAGGCCTTGGTTAGCTACTGCAGATGCTTACATAAGTTGTCGGGCAGGAAACATGACCATCAAAAATGGTCCCATGTCCAAGCAGCTAGTCCTATACCCTCCTGCCCAACCTTCTTTAGAGCATGATTTACCACTCTGGTTGGAAGAAGGAGAAGAAGACGAGGTGTATTCAGCACCTCTGTGCACCTTAGATACCACTAGAAAAGACCCCCCAACCGAGGATGACTTGATCGAGACCTTGATCCAGAATCCACCTTTCAGTGCACTACCCTTGGAGGAATTGGTGGAGGATGCCCAAGCTAGCACCTTAGTGGATCTCTGTACAACCAACCCTGTTACTCCCAGAGTCAATAATGTGGAGTTCGGCCCTGAGAAAGCATTGAAGATCAGCTCCTCCCTATCTCCTTCCCAGGAAAAGGAGCTGTGTAGTCTGTTGGCCAACCACCTAGATGCTTTTGCTTGGAGCTACAAGGAAATGAAAGGAGTCCATCCTTCGGTCTGTACCCATCATATATACATCAAAGAGGATTGTAAACCGGTTAGGCAACCTCAGAGGAGAATGAATCCAGCCCTTAAAGACATTGTCAAGGAAGAATGGCAAAAACTGTTGGATGCCGGATTCATCTACCCCATCTCAGATAGTGGATGGGTGTCCCCTCTAGTGTTGGTTCCCAAGAAAAATAGGAAATGGAGAATTTGTGTGGACTACCGAGAACGTAACAAAGCTACCAAGAAGGACCATTTCCCTCTACCTTTCATAGATCAGGTGTTGGATGGACTGGCAGTAAAGAAGTTCTTCTCTTTCCTGGATGGGTTTAGCGGGTACAATCAAATCCAAATCAGCCCGGAAGACCAAGATAAGACCACCTTCACTTGTCCTTGGGGTACCTTTGCCTATCGAGTCCTTCCTTTTGGGCTATGCAATGCTCCTGCTACCTTTCAGAGAGTTGTCTTGAGCATCTTCTCGGAGCTGGTCCATGATGCAGTGGAAATATACATGGATGACTTTACTCCTTATGGGGCCAACTTCCAGGAAGCATTGTCCAACCTGGGGAAAGTCCTAACCAAATGCACCGAGATGAACTTGTCCCTTAGTCCTGAAAAATGTGAATTCCTAATGACTGAGGGGACCATGCTAGGCCATACCATTTCTTCCCAAGGATTGCAGGTGGATCTTAACAAAATTGCTCTCATCAAGAGGGTTCCACCTCCTCAAAAGGTAAGGGATGTCCGGAGTTTCTTGGGATTAGCAGGATACTACCGGAGATTCATTAAAGATTTCAGCAAGCTAGCCTCGCCATTGTTTGGTCTGTTGGCAAAAGATGTGGAGTTTAAATGGACTGACGATTGTCAGAGGGCTTTAAATGAATTGAAGGACAAGTTGGTGTCAGCCCCAATCCTGAGAGGTCCAAACTGGGCCCTACCTTTCCACATCCACACTGATGCCTCGAACAAAGCCATAGGTGCAGCTTTAGGACAAGTTGAGCAGAAACTTCCATATGCCATTTACTTTGTTAGCAAAAACTTGTCCAAAGCTGAGCTGAATTACACTGTAACCGAGAAACAATTCTTGGCTGTGGTCCATGCATTGAACAAGTTCCGACATTATATTACTGGTTACCAGACCTTTGTACATACTGACCATGCTGCTATTAGATATTTGATGAATAAACCAGATGTGAATGCTCGTATTATTAGATGGTTACTTTTATTGCAGCAGTTTGATCTAACCATTGTTGATAAACTAGGTAGAGAAAATGTTGTTGCTGACTTTTTATCTAGATTGGATTTGTCTGCAGATGAGGATGGAACAGTGGACGATCAGATGCCTGATGAACATCTGTTTGCTATTTCAGTACTCTCTCCATGGTTTGCTGATATAGCAAACTATCTTGTTTCAGCACAGTTCCCTCCACACCTATCTTCCAGAGAGAAGAGCAGAATCATCAGAAAAAGTGCCTCATTCACTTGGATCGGGGGCAATCTGTTCAAGCTTGGCCCCGATCAGATCTTAAGGTGTTGTGTAAGGGAGGAGGAAGTCTTTGATATCCTCCTCACTTTTCATGATGGGCCTTGTGGAGGGCATTTTGCAGCAAAGAGAACTGCCTTCAAGATCCTGCAGGCAGGCTACTATTGGCCCACACTTCATCAAGATGTCAGAAGATATGTGAGTCAGTGTGACCAATGCCAAAGAATGGGGAAACCGACCCAAAGGGATGAGATGCCTCTCCAACCTCAAGTGACTCTTGAGCCATTTGAGAAGTGGGGCATGGACTTTGTGGGCCCAATCAACCCCTCTTCGAGGCAAAGGACTTACATCATTGTGTGTACTGACTATTTGACAAAGTGGGTAGAGACCAAAGCAATCAAAGAAGCAACAGAAGAAAAGGTGGCCGAGTTCCTAAGAGAGAACATCTTCTATAAGTTTGGCTATCCAAGAGAGCTGGTCACCGATCAAGGGAGCCAGTTCACCTCCAACTTGGTTGAAGATCTCCTAGCTCATCACAAGATCAAGCACAAGACTTCCACCCCTTATCACCCTCAAGCAAATGGGCAGGTGGAAGTCACCAATAGAGCATTAGAAGGGATCTTGACTAAAGTGGTGAGCAGCAGCAGAAAGGACTGGGCAGATCGCCTAGTAGAAGCCACATGGGCCTACAACACCACTTGGAAGACCACCACCAGTTTCACACCATATGAGCTGGTCTATGGGAAGAAAGCTTTGCTGTCCATTGAGTTTGAATACAACACCTTGAGGATGGCAGCTCAGCTGGACCTAGATCTCAGCCATGCTCAACAAGAAAGGCTGCTACAGCTGAATGGCCTGGACGAGCACCGCATGCAGGCCCTCCTTCACTCAGAAGTGGTTCAACTTCAGAGGAAGGTGTGGCATGACCAACATCTCCATGACAAGCAATTTCAGCCGGGAGATTGGGCTTTGTTGTATGATTCTAGATACAAAGATTTCAAGGGGAAGTTGAGAACCAGATGGCTAGGACCATATACAGTGGAGAAATGCCATGACAATGGATCTATCCTCATTCGAACCATTGATGAGGAAGCCATTCCCATGCTTGTCAATGGGCATCGATTGAAGATCTACAGGAGACCTCTCTCAAGACAAGAGTTTATCAAAACTATGGAGAAATCTGTATTGGTCATAGAGAAGGGTTCTGCCTCTGCCTCTGGCACACCCTGAAAGAATATCTGAAAAAAAAAAAAAAAAAGATCCTTGGGTGAAAACCTCTCTGAGGCACCCAAGGCAAGTAGTAGGGGTGAAAACCTCATTGAGGCGCTCCTATTGCTTTTCAAAAAAAAAAAAAAGAAAAAAAAAAAGAGAAAAGGTTGAAAAAGATCCTTGAGTGAAAACCTCTCTGAGGCGCTCAGGGCAGATGGCACGGGTGAAAACCTCCTTGAGGCGCCCCTGTTATCTTCCAAAAAAAAAAAAAAAAAAAAGAAGAAAAAAAAAAAGGAAAAAAAAAGAAGGAAAACACAATAAGCAAAATATGGTAAAAATTGCAGGTTGCAGATGCTCTATGGAGAAGAGGAAGCCCTTCAACTCACAGCCAAGGGTCCTTATCATGCTGTCAAGGAACCTCATCAGTACCTCCTCCAAGAGCACCCATGTGTTTCAAGGTATGTGCAATGTTATCATGGTTTGAATCTTCTACAGGAAGCTGCTGTCTTTCTACAGGAAGGCGCAATCTTTCTACAGGAAGGCGCGAATTTTCTACAGGGAGGCCGAACTTTCTACAGGAAGCTCTGTGTCTACAGGAAACTTCCTGTAGGAGTTTTGGACGGCCAGAATTCATCTTAAAAAGAGATTTCGTGACCATGGATTGGTTTGGATGCATGCAAGCCTCTGTTGGCATCCTTGCACGTTGCTGTCACCATACCCCACCACCCGTGTCGACATGCGGCCAAGTCCCTGCACAAACAAAGAAAATCGATGAGTTCTCGCGGGAAAGCCATTTCCAAAGATTAACAAATGATGGAATCTCATACCACATGCATCAAGGGCTCCGGGATTGTGATTGAGAAGCCAGAACCGCCATCGTGCAGCATGCACCCAAGGAGAAAGGACTGTTACGAGACCCCTCGCGGGGATCCTGTAACAGTTCAACCTGCTCGAGTGGATACCATTCACAGCACCACCATCCGAAATGAAACGCGGGCGCATGCAAGCAAGACCATCCACTCCAGTGTTGGCAGCTTGTAACCACGAGCTTCCGGGTCTGTGTAAGTCGCACGCAGTAGGTAGATCCGCTCACCATCGTCCGAGAACTGGAAAAATCGTGTGCAGCCGTGCAGGTAAGTGGCTCCACCCTTCCTTCCATCAAATCGCATGAATCTAACTTTGAAATTGTTTGCAAAATGTAAAATTGAATGGTTGAGCGGCCGTATGGCCAGTCGACTGGCCACGTCGGCTAGTTAAAGTGTAATTGGATGTTTGGGTGGCGGCCACGACAAAGAGAATGAACGGCATGCACGTGGGAACACTCTCGTCAGAAGCATAAGTTTAACAGGAAAGGCGGCGGCAAATCTGTGGGAATGAATGCAACAGCAAGTGAATACGCAGGCGGAGGATGGATGACGTCGCCCAACGGTCCGGCGGGGACAGCTCATCCCCCGCGCCACGGATTGTGCCGATTCAAAATCCAATCGGCTATATCATGCGCATGCATTTATCATCCAACACTTCAACTCAGATAGCTATTCTGATCTCCTCTGCACTTTGACACGCCGAGTTGTTGGCTACCAGAACGCTGGTCAAGCACACCACGAGCGCGGCCAACTACAGTCCTCCCCGAGAATTGCGCGCGGCTTCTACAGGAACGCAGTTCTACAGGAACGCAGTTCTACAGGAGCGCAGTTCTACAGGAACGCAGTCTACAGGAACGTAGTCATCTACAGGAAAGCGGGTGCCTTGCGAAAAAGGTGGCCAATTAAGGAGGTAACCCTGAACTCTTAATGTAACTGGTTATTAGAAGTGGCAAGACCATCGTCCACGGTCGGGTTATAAAGATATTGGTGGAATTGTTGTTTGCTGTGCCGTTGCTACCGTTCTACAGGATGTTGGTATAAGTAGTTTGTGTTGAAATTTTGTATGTGCATGCTCTGTCTTCATAGACCAAATCTCTTTTGCATCTGCCACCTTTAGTTAAAACGACCGTGTTCATCATGCCGGGTGGGTTTATAAGACGAGAGCCCACTGATTCAACTAACTTAAGGAGAAACCTGGCAGTGGTAGAGCTCTTCACCAGAGCACAATGGATGCCTTTTTGTGATAAGCTGCAGGGCTACGATGATGAAGTAGCCGAGGAATTCTTGCAGGATTTGAAGCCTAAATCCTAGACACTGGCCACAGTAAACTTCAGAGGTCTAAGCCTCAAACTCACCCCAGAACATATCAGTCGGATCACAGAACTTCCTGTGGGTCTGCCGTGGGATAAAGAGGAGAGAAAGCTGAGTCAACAGGCAAAGAAGGAATTCTTTCCACCTGAGGAAGAATTCTCGGAGGATAAAAACGGGGTGAGAAGAACGCGTCTATCACCACCTTGGAATGAAGTCAGTTTGCAAATCATGAAATATATTACTTGTGAAGGTCGGTTCAGCATCGTGTATGCATATCACTTTTGGCTACTCACTGAGTTGAGGCACCGAATTTACCTTCCTGTAGAGTAAAAACTGAGCATCCCTTATTATCTCCTGCAATCCCTAATGGAGTGTGCTACAAAGCTAAGAGAGGGCATACCTGATCAGATAGCCCACCATGGGTTAATAAAGCTGCTTGTGGAAGATGCATTGCACTCATATAAGGTCCCCCTCTCATGGGAATCCTTCCGCAATTTGACCAAAGATGGGGATATTAAAATGCTGATCGAAGAAACGGGTTCCTCTAGCAGTGAGGAACATGAAGCAGTGGCCGAAGAACAAAGGATGAAGCATGAGGAAAAGAAGGACCAAGGAAAAGGTGGCACACCTATCCTGTCAGCAAGGGAAAAGAGGATGAAGAGCAGAATGGACAAAGCCGAGGTGGCCCACGTCAGCCCAAGTACCTCAACAACACCTGCACCCAAAGCAAAAAGCAAAACTCAAGCAGGCAAGCAAGCGGAAGTGGAGACACCTGTGTCTACAGGAAAGCAAAAACAGGCTTCTACAGGAAGCCCGAAAACACAAACTCAGGCTTCTACAGGAAGCCCAAAAATCATTGAAAAACAGGCTTCTACAGGAAGCCCGAAAACAAAGACAAAGGCTTCTACAGGAAGCCCGAAGATCAGTGAGAAACAGGCTTCTACAGGAAGCCCAAAAGCAAAGACCAAGGCTTCTACAGGAAGCGTGAAAATCGTTGGAGAACAGGCTTCTACAGGAAGCCCGAAAACGGAGACAAAGGCTTCTACAGGAAGCCCGAAAGTGCAAACACGGGCTTCTACAGGAAGCCCGAAGACAGAGACAAGGGCTTCTACAGGAAGCCCGAAATTGGAAAAAGGGGCTTCTACAAGAGGCCCGAAAGTCATTGAGAAACAGCCTCCTACAGAGAGTCTGAAGGCAGAGAGAGGGCCTTCTTCAGGAAGCCCAACGGCAGGAAAGAAAGAATCTTCTACCGGAGGCCCGGAAGTCGGCAAAGCAGGCTCTTACACAGGAAGCCCGAAATCTGAAAAGGAGGGGCCCTCTACAAGGAGCTCTGAGAGAGCAAAACGCAAGAAAGAGAAGGCTGGCATTCTCGAAAAGGAGGCAGCAGCGGCACTGGCTGCCCTCAGTACACCTCCAAAACCGAAGGAGAAAAGGGAGAGGGAGACCCCTCTACCATCTGAAGCCAGGAGAAGCAAGAGGATGACCACGGGCAAGCCACAGCCTCCACCCAGCAGCCAAACCACTTCAGGGGACGTCCCTACTTCACCCAGTGCAAGAACCCCCTCTAGAACATCAGCCACCCCCGAAAAGGGGAGCCCAAAAATAACTTCTTGGACACGAAAAATAGGCCAGTCACCTTCCGAAGCCCGGCTCAAGGAAATAGGAAAGGGGAAGGAAGCATCACCTTCGTCACCACCAGGGGCAGCAAAGGTAGGGCCGCCAAGAACGGGAAAGGAAGAAGCGCCACCCTCGGCAGAAAAGGCAGAACCACCAAAATCAGGGGAGGAAAAGCGTGCTCTGGGCTCTAGTTCTCAGCCAAAGACAAGGAGCCAGGGCGAAGTTGCTCAAGGATGAGCAAATAGTTTAGCTGGGGGGTGATGATGAGCCCCAATTTTTGGTATAATTTGGGCTCATTTGGCCTACGTGCTTTGCTCAAACCATTCACTTTTTACTGCTTATGCATGCATTTCTTAGTTTATTCGTGTTGTTTGTAGGAAGAAGGGTAGACATTTTATCTACGTGACTAATGCATGATGCTTTCAGGTTTTTGGCATTAAAAGGGATAAAAAGACAACGAAAAAGGAGACAAGGAGACAATGAGGTGGCACTATTGGTTTTTAGGAGAGGATGTCCACGGTCTTGGGGACCTTCCTCGTGATTCCCACCAAGAACTCCGAGCTCCAATCCATCTCCCCACCGAGCTTAGAAGCAGCCAGCTGTTCTACAGGAACGGCAGTTATAACTGTTCTACAGGAACAGTAGTTATGACTGTCCTACAGGATCAGCAGTTAAACTTTAGTTGGACAGCCGAGCTCCTAAAATCAAGGACATCTGTTGGATGATCGTTTTTGCATAAATACTGAGGCCGTAGCCTTGCAGAGAAGCTTTTTGAACCTTGGCATTACTCTTGTAATTGAAAAGTACGAGCTAGAGCTCAGTCTTTGTTCCTTTTTGTAAGCCAATTTGGCATGACATCAGATTATGAATAAAGGAGGAAGATTTTGATCTAGTTCTGAGTTTTCTCAAGGAGCTATAGCTCTCAGGTTAGGGCCCAACCTGAGAGCAATAGATCTCCTCAGTGTTGTAATGTGTTTGCATTTCGTTCCAGCACTTTGAGTTTGTTTATTTTCACATGCAATTCGAATTCACAGTTTGGTAATTTAGTCGTTTTCATGAGCATAGATAGGACTAGTTTATGGTGATTTGCTTTCAGTTGCTTAAGTTTGATAGGAGGATAGATATAATCTCTTGGAGCTCCAAGGAAAAAAGGTTGAGGAAGTCTCCACTGCCATCTCTGTTTGGAGATTGGAGTGCAGCCTATACCAACCACAAAAATACGCAGTTCTTCACTTTATACATGCTGCAACATAGTCTCGTTTATGATAGATCTTTCCTTGCACTTCACTCTTGCACCATACACCTTCATCACCGCTTCATGCACATTCCTCTACACGCTTTATATTGTTGTTCATTGAGTTCATAGCACAAGTAGCATAGGTTAATGAATTTTCATCTTGGTGACAGTCATAAGCCATTTGTTTTATTTACACTGCTCTTCATCGTTCTATTACCTTCTTCTTCATCGTGATCACGCATACAACCACATTCTTGACCTCTGCTCCGCTCTGTTATCTCCCAAACTCCTCCACTCCTCACGTAACTTCATTCTTTAGACATTTCGTTGTTATAACCTTCCATCCATCAACCCACTTCATACACTCGTTCTCCATCCTACTTCTCCACTCCCGATCCATCACCAGCTTTATTCCTACCTTGCACATCTCCCCCTACCATTCCATCACTCCACCATCACTTCAAATACCCACGGTAGGTCATCCTGTAGCAATTTGTAGACTTCCTGTAGAAACCCTTGCGTTTCCTGTAGAATCCCCTGCAGACATCCTGTAGGAGGCCACTCACTCGGTTGCTGAGACTCTGAACGTGAGGAACCTCTATGGACTGATGCTAAGGATCTCTGGGGACCTCTCCTAGCCTCCCCAACCTTTCCCAAGCTTTCCTTCCTGCCGCATCACATCTGCACAACCAAACCCTAATAAGCAAAAAATCACAATCACTCAATCCACTTAAAGAAAAAATATAAAAACATGTCTTTTAAGATGCAAGTAGATTAGATTCATGCATTTTCACTTATTAGAATTAATGGCATCATTGGTAGAAGTTTCCTTCACATTCTTTGCATCATAGAGGTTAGACTAGTTAAATTAGGGTTTCCTAAGGTTTCCATGTTTTGATTTGCTTTCAGTTCATTTTTGCCAAGTAGATTAGTCTTCTTTGAGCTAGCTTTCGTCCATCATTTAACAAGCTTCTTCTGAGAGCCTATAGAAGTTGGCTTGAGCCCTAGCGGACTTGTGCCAGCTGACCAAGTGACAGCTGCGACAAGAGCTAGTACTTGTGCATACAGCACCGTCGTTTCCAAGTTTGTACGAACTACCGGGTTGATAAAATTAAGAGACAGGAAGCCCCAGGAGTTGTAGCATTATTGCTACAATACTGGATCTCACCACTTATATCATCATCTTGTAGGAAAGCTTTTGTATCTTACCCATACCCATTGTGACCTTTCCTTTGTTGTTGGCCTTATTGCTCGGTTTATGAAAAACTCACATGAAATCCATCAGAAAGCAATGAAAAGAATATTTCATTATGTTCGAGGTACAATTTAGTTTGGGATTCATTACAATGCAAAAGAATCTCCTTTATTGGTTAGTTTCACTGATTCTGATTAGGTTGGTGACCTGGATGATCGAAAGTCTACTACAGGTTATGTCTTCACTCTTGGTTATGGACCTATTACATGGGCTTGCAAGAAACAAAGTGCCAAATCTCTTTCTTCCGCAGAAGAAGAGTATCATTGTGTCGTAAAAGCTAGTAAGGAAACGTTGTGGCTTCGTCAAATCCTATCTGAGTTTGGCTTTCAGCAATAGCATCCGACTACACTTTGGTGTGATAATAAAAGTTCCATTCAACTATGCAAAGATCCAATCCAACATTAGTGCATCAAACACATTGAACTACACATGAAATTCATCAAAAAGCTCATTCACAACCATGTTCTTGAAGTGCAATATTTATCAACCAATGATCAAGTTGCAGACATCTTTACAAAGGCTCTCACAGAGGCAAAGTTTACTAAACTTCGATTTATGGTTGGAGTTCAGGAAGTTGTCACTAAGGGGGGATAGACTCTAATGCCTCCTTCCTTCTCCTATTGTGTCATATTTGTACATCCTTCAATCCTATCCCAAATTGTTCTTAAGGGGGGATGTTAAGATATTCCAACACATAGGAAATAGTTAAGTAAAACTTGGTCTAGTGTAGAGTTAGGTAAAGTGTGTTTCTTTATTATGTATTTTTGTAACTTACAATCCGACGGTCACGATATATTCTAGACATGAAGTGATTCGATTGTTCATTCTCTCCTCAGTATTACCGACACTTGATCCATGGCTTAACACCCGATTGGTCCATGATATCTATTTAAAGAGCAAGGAGGGTCATTTGTAAGGTGATCATTCATGAGATAAGCTTATGTAAATTTTATTTCTTTTATTAATAAATTTCCTGAAGTGGTCGCGTTGGCTCAGGGCGTGGAATGTTTCCCTCTTTGAGGGTTTTAACCACGTCAAGAATACTGGTGTACTGAACTGTGATATGTTTGTGAGAGGTGTCCTTTGGTGTTCTATCTAAGGAACTTACCCTGTAAATTCATACAATGATTGCATAACTTCCAATGGTGACATAATTGAATTTGTTGTAAGTAGCCTTTAAGTTTTGTCCTTCTCACTGTAAAGGACCTTTAGCCATCTTTTGGATGGGCTCCATGGTGTATCGAGGGATTTTTAAAGATGTTGTAGGTGTTGAAGTAGTTGAGCTGGAAGGATTGGTTTTTGGTGGAGTTCCAAACACTCGGTTGTGCCTACTTAGGAGAACATCTTCTCCTACCATCTAAATGTTGCAGTTTGAGTGACTTTAGGAACTTCCTCTAGAAGGGTTTTGGGAGTTTTCTTATTGAGTATTTACCACTACCTAGTGGGGGAAAGGATGTTGCACCACTGCAGTTTGTTTGTTCCACCCCCCCCCCCCCCCTTCTTTCCCCCATTGTCTTTCATCCTTTTCAACTCAGGGAGTTGAGGAGAGTGATGGGTGTCATGCCCATATTCACCAAAAATGGCACTTGAGTTCTTAGTCCATAGACTCATATTCTTGTTTTTCCTTTGTAGTTGGTTATTGGTTGATCCCTAGTTTAGGTTCTGGTTTGGGTTGTCCCCAGCTAGTGCCTGTGGAGGTTGTTGTTGATTTCCCCCTCAGACAAACTCTCCTTCTAGCTTTCTATTTGGTTTTTTCTTAGCAACATTAGGTTCGTTAGCCGAGTTCAACTATTAATCTAATTGTTTCTATTGAGTGAGAGGAGGTTGCACTATATTAACCCCTGCATTAACTTGTATTGGTGGATTATTCTGTTTAGGTTTAGGGAAAGAGAAATTCTTGTTCCCTTGTCCTTGGATAGCATATTAGTTATGGTAAGGAGTAATTGGTTCCGAATTCCTAGGGGGGATATGGGTCACCTTGCATGGGTTTATTGGTTAACCTACATAGCAGGATTCTACATAGGCATAGGTTGTCCAGGGTAATATGATGTGTGGTGTGGTGGTGTTTTGGCACCAAATGGTTGGCCACTATAATTATATCTAGGGTACTAGAAAGTGTTTCCAGGGTGATTTTAGGCTATGGTACCTATCTATCCATCGATAAAATTGGATGCACCTAGTGTATCTTTAAGAGTCTGCAGGTGTGGGGTGTCTAGAAGAACATGGTAGAGATATCTAGACTGGGCGTCTATAAGCTCTAATTGTTTATCTTTTCTAATTTCCTCTTCCTTGTAATGCGGGGATGAATTTTCCTGTATTTTGAAGTTTTTGATGAGAGGGATCTCAAAAACAGGCCGAGGAGAACTTTCTCTTCACTGTTCTTTACAAAAGTTACGAAGTTTCCGCCATTCATGAATAGGATCTGATATGTGTGTAGCAGGTGTTTGTTTGAAGTGGGTAAGGAGTTCTAGGCCCGATTCATGATGAACTGAGAACTGGAAGAATGTGAGGAATGTTGTAGCTAGGGAGATAAAGGTTCGATGGGACACAAAAGGTTAGACAATATACCATTTCATTGTTGGCCCATTAAGGGTGCATTGAAATAGTCATAATCAAATAGTATCATATGTGATACTATTAGATGAACATCATAGGTGAAAATTCATGAAATGGTCTCCTGGGTCTTCTCCCTGCTTCCCTTCAAATTTTGGAATGTCTGAAGGGAAATTCGTGGGCATGGATGGTCAATTTTAGTCATGCGTAATTGGGTCATTGGTTAGCTTACTCAAATATGGAAGGTTTAACGAAGGTAAAAATGGTATTTTTGAGTTGTCTGCCATTGCAAAAATCATTTTGGATAACTATATGAATGGGGGTTCCCTGATGAGGTTGATTACCCTCATGAGTGCCACGTGGACTCCATGGAGGGGAGTTTTGTGGGCTCCTCTAAGGGGTAGTGTATGAGGTACTTTGACGAGGAGTTCCAAGAAAAGTTGCAGAGATAAAGGAAGATCCTATAAAGGTAGTTGATTGGTGTCTTCTATGCCTAAATGGTAAGAGACCTCACACTCCTCTTGGTAATAGATGAAGGTTTAGAAAATGTTTAGAGTGATAGGCGGCCATGGGGCCCCTTATGGTAACGATAGAGTGTGTGATACCTTTTTTGTTTGAGGGAAGCGGATGATTCTCAAAGCAAATATATCACATGCATAAAACAAAGCAAAAATAAAATGATTTCTTTCCATTTAAATTTATACTTTGTGATCAATCAAACAAAAAATCATTTTTGTTTGTTTTTTTGTACGATAAAATATCCTATAAAGACCTATTCATCCTTTCCACTCTTAAAGTAACTGGGCCTTGCAAAGATATCCTATTATGGGTACTAGGGTAATGTCCCGAAAGAATTGGTGATGCCTTCCAATAAATGAAGAATCGAACAAGGTAACGGATGAGACTTTGGTCTTGCCCACACCTCCACCTGTAGGGATGGATGGCCTAGATTTTGGCCACTAAAGTACCTGTGTCCCACGTGATCATTTAAGTCTTTAGCTTATTGGCAGTCAGTTACCAGTACCAAGCACTAGACGGGTTTGGTAGCCCCAAATAGTATCCCACACACTAGACCTAAGACGAACCCCCTCTGAATTGGGTCTCCACGATGCTCGGGTATTCTTTTTCATGTGATGATTGAAGGATTTTTAAGATCCCTAAGAGGTCAAATTCTATGTCTCAAAGATGTAACATGACCATGGTAGCTTATGGGATGCCTACCCCAATGGTCCTATCCTAAATTATAAATTCTTTGGTGGCCCCTATGGGGAATTTAGTTGGTTCATGTTATGGTTTCTCTTAAGCGTATTAGTTTTCTTTAGTGTGTGAGATGTAAGCTAAAAGAAACTAAGTATCAAAATCTCTAGAGTTTGGATGCCTTCTAATACAAAGCTTATAGAAGCTTAGCGTGTGGTGTAATTTTGTTGAAATGATCAAGTGAGCATGGAAAGTGTGAGAAGATGTGGATATTCGGAGACTCGTTACAATATCCTCCCAATTACACTAGATTACAGTTATTCCTTACATGAAAAAGAAATGATATGTAGATAATGGGCCACTTACTCTTTCTCCTATTACACCATGTGTTACTAAAGGGAGATGGAAAACACAAGTGAGTGAAGAAGGCTTTCATATGCTAGCCTAGGTTCACCTAAAAGACGCAAGGGAAGTAGAGATTACATGCTTTCTGTAATGATAATTGGTCCTGGTCCAAAAATTATTGAAATGAAAAAATTCTTTCGATAGTAACAACATTTATGGATGATAGGCCACTTACTCCTTTACTAATTATGCTATGTGATTTGAAAAAACTAGAAAAATAGATTGAAAAATGTGTGTTGAATTTGGTGACTTACTTTTTCCCTAATTAATTGATATGATATTTTCAAAAAAAATAAAGATAATCTAATTACCCAACTAATTGTGATTAGCAGAGCAATTAAGCAAACTAAACTAACTAGAAAAAAATTGTAGAGGTGAAGGAAATTCACTAAAGGTTGCTAATCACTTGAAAAATATGAAATTACAAGGGTTTTTTGGCTTTCTAGAAACTGCGTGGGATTAGTCATGCACAGATGCATCCATGTGTCTGTTTGTGAATAAGTTGCACGGTTGACAAGAAACTATGAACTAGCAATCTTCTCAGCCAACAATAGGTACAAAAGGTCCTTAACAAATTCCAGAGAGATGTTGAACACTGTGTAAGTTGATCATTTAGAGAGAAGGTCCTGCAAACACAACTACTTAGATTAAAGTAAATAAAATAATGGATTCACCAATCCTTTTGTATTGTTTTTGTAGCAATTGTGTACCAAAAGACACCTTCTTAGTAGTAGGTTTTTCCCTGCAAAGAAAAACAAGTAGTTTGGTTGTTATTAGTGGACAAGTCTGAAGAAACAAAGTATTGCAAATGGTAGAGACAATACATACAGAAACATAAACTAAAAAAAAGAGATGAATGCACAAATAATGATTAATGAAGCAAACAAGTCAACATAATTATGGAAAATGGCTCACGTTATTGATTGTTTGTTTTAGTAAATGAATACAAATAGTAAAATACTAAACACTTCAAGAGAATGCTTTGAGCAATGGTTCTAAAAATCCCTCACAAAGGAGGTTCTTTTCTTCACTCTCTTTGCAAGCTTCTCCTCTCTATCCGAGAAGTATCAAGAATCTCTCGATGGAGAAATCCTATCTAAACTAAGGTGACGGATTGCTAAGAAGCAATTCTGCCAACACAATAATGCTCTACTTCTTCTGCTTCAACAATGAAATGAAGTTTTTCTTTGATATCAATTTGGCTAGCATAAAATTGTACTATGTTTTGGTTCTCCCATGGCATGTTTATATAGAATTTTTTGAATCCATCTTCCCTCTGATGATAATGACTTATGAGTAGGACAAGATGATTCCATTGAGGGTTACATATATTTAGGGTGACTCAAATTTAGTTGTCCTTGACTGAAATCCAATCAGGGAATCATCTTCCAAGCGTGGGAAGTGGTGCTGAATTGATGAGTTGGCCATTCCTTCGACCATGTAGATTTCAAATAAAATATTGTGTGTAGCATGACTATCGAACAAAAAAATCGTGCTAACCTCTCAATTTTTAAATTCCATATACTTTTTAACTTGGGAGAAATTGAATTTTTTGATCTTTAAAATGCCTTCAGTTGGAAAATTTTCACTTGTGCATTCTTCTAGATGATTTTGGGCATATTTTGGATTGTACAAATATGTGTACAATTTTTTGGTGTTAACAACCCCTTTCAAGTGCATCTAGGATTTCAACCATTATTCCCCATTGATGTTTCAATTCCTCTTGCAAATACATAGGAAAAATATTCACATGTTTAGTCCAAAACTGATAAAGCTACCAATTTTATGGAACACATTCAGCACATCCATCAATAGGTTCATGATATCTTGGATAAATCCAATTCCGGGTACAAATAACATCATCGTCAACATCATGTTCCACATAAGTTTCAAGTGGGAGATAATGTTTGGTTGCATTTTCAGAAAGAACTCCTTATCAGAGCCCATCAAAATCTTCAACCACTTAGATATGGTCCTTAAACCATAACCAAGGCTATGCGTGATAAGGATTTCAAGCTAATTATTCCCCACATTCCTTGGCCTACACCCAGTATTCAATGTGGACCACCTTTGGCCATACGTTTCACCATTGTTGGACACATAAAACTTTTTTGATCAATTGATACCCATAGAGCTCAACCCATTTTGTGTTGAAAATGTCACAAATGATCAGAAAATGGACACATATTTTAAGAAAACTCACCAATAGAGGATTCAGTTGTATTGGTTTTTCAAAGCTAGCCATCTCCACGACTAGGGTAAGTGCCTCACAAGGGAGCAAGTTTCACAAAATATTCCCCATCTCACTCAGGCACTCAACATAATGGGTACCATTTCTTCCTAAAGGGGGAGGAATTATCCAAGTAGATATTGGTGGACACTAGACCATTCCACATGGATCCCAACATTGTTTCGTCTCAGTTTCCCGATTTCCTGCACAGTTTCCTATTTCGACAATTTTTTATTTTTGGTACTCTTTTGGGTCGTGAAATTTTGGACAAGTATTCAAAATTTTATACAAGGAAATTACAAAATGAAAAAACAGCTTTAAATAAATAGTATGACCCCTATAGATAACCCTTTTGTTGCTACTAAAACACTTTTCTAAAATATGAAACAATTCTCCACACTATTCCCTCAAGACAATTCTTCAATCTCTAGACAAAATTTTGAATAACATCTGCTATGTTATATCTAATTTTTTTTTTGAAGTTCTATACTAATCTACTGTAGCCACTAAATATAGAAAGTTCTCCACTTAACTCACAATGCATATCATCTCTCTCACACACAAAAGATCCAACCAAAACTCATAGCATTTTCCTATAAGTAATTTTCTATAGTTGTTAAATTAGTAAAGGAAATCGAAGTAGTGGAGAACCTAGTAAGTCTTTTCATACAATGAAATTGTTCTATTTCATAAGAATTCCATCCTTGACTCGATCCACCATCATCTTGATTGAATAACAGATATTTTCAAACTTAATTAATCACCTTCTTCATTAAGCTAGAGAATTTTCGAATTTAATCAATCACCTTCTTGAATAAATGAGAGAGATATTTTTTAAACTTAATCAATCACCTTCTTCAATAAATGAGAGAATATTTCAGTTTAATCAATCAGCTTCAATCAATTAGAGAAATTTTCATGTTTAATCAATCACCTCCTTCAGTAGATGAGATATTTTTTTCTTTTTTCTGTCCTTTTGTTTTCTTTTATTTATTTATATTTTTTCTCCTTCCTTTTTTTCTTATCAATGGAAACACAATTGACTCCGCAATTGACTCCTTAGGTAGACATCCTAGAGCCTTCACATATTTTGAATGGAGAGGTAAAGGTCATTAATGTGGAGGAACCTGCACTAGATGTGAAAAGTGGTAGAATTCCACTTATTATTTTCCAAAACGAGGAGAAAGAGTAATAAAAGGACGTCAGTTGGAAGGGATATGTGGTCAAAGGTATGTGTAGTAGTGTTTTTGTAGCAATGGTGTACCAAAACAAACCTCCTTAATATTTTTCTATTCCCTGTAAAGGAATATAGGTAAAGTTGGTGTTGTTAGTGAAAAAGTTGAGATAAACAAAGCACCACAAATGGTGAAAACAATGCATATACAAACATAAACTAAAAAAAAAAAGATAAATACACAAATAATTCTTAACGAATAAAACAAGTCAACAAAAATAATTGAAAAAGGCTCCCTTTATTGACTTTTGGTGGTAGAAGATGAATACAATAGATGAATATTAAACACTTGAAGATAATTCTTTGAGTTATGGGGCTCAAAAATCCTCTTCAAGAAGGTTCCTTTCCTGAATCTATTTGCAAGCTTCTCCACTCTCTCAAAGAAGTATGAAGACTCTCTAGATGATGGATTGCTTAGAAGTAATATCGCCAACATACTAATTCTCTTACGCCTTCTTCAACAATGAATGTCAGGGTTGATTTGATAGCAATTTGGCCAACATAACATTGTCTCATGTTTTGGCCCTCCCATGGTCTGTTTATATAGAATTTTTGAATCCATATTTCCTCCCTTGGTTCATGAATGATAATGACTTATGAGGAGGAAAAGATGATTCCATTGAGGGTTGCATATCTTCAGGGTGACTCGAATTCGATTGTCCTTAACTGAGATCCTGTCAGTTAATCGTCTTCCAAGTGTGGGAAGTGGTCTCGAATTGGTTATTTGGTCATTTTCTCGATTGTGCAACTTTTGAAGGAAATACTGAGTGTTGCACAACTATGAAAGAAAAAGTCGTGAAAACTTCAATTTTTTAATTCCATGTACTTTGGACCTGAGGAGAAATTAAATTTTTTGAACTTGATAATGTCTTGAGTTGGAAAATCTCCACTTGTGCATTCTACTGGATGTCATTAGGTGTCTTATGGATTGTACAAATACATGTTATATTTTCTGGTTTTAATAGTTTGCCCCTGATGTATGAGTTTAGGAGAAAACGTAGAGCTGAAATACATCACATTTTTATATTATGTTTAAGAATATGATCAACTTCTTGAGAGAGAGAATAACTTGTTACATAGATGAGTAGACAAAACCCTTCACTGAGCATAAAGGATAACCACGGTCTAAAGAAAACCTAAAAAGTAAAATTGTCTATACGAGGCAACCATGTCACATGCTTATTATGATGACTAATATTTTGTTATTACAATGAGATAGGGAATAGATTGTCGAGTCAACAATTTGATGGTTGACATACTAATGGTTGACGATGGTAACAGCTAATGCCCTCAAGGATGTTTCTTGACAAATAGACTGAATATGGTGCCCCCATGCATAAGAAATGTGAAGCACTACTTGAGTGTGGTGTTGAGGTCTTCATGGGTCTTCAAATTTGGGTACCTCCCCCGCATCACGATGTAAGCACTGTTGAATGGGATGCTTAGTGTTACGTGAGTCTTCGACTACATGAAAGAACTGCAACAGTCATTAGGTATGGTACTACCTTGACATGAAAACTTGTGTTTTTGTCAAATTTCAGGGGGGGCCTATGACATCAATGGGCAATAGTGATTCCCATTATGCTACCTAAGGATGTCCCTTAAAGGGGGGAGCATCCAAGGTATTTCCTCGATCCTAGAACATGGGTGTAGAAGTCTACAGGAAAGAAGCGTCAACCAACCGAAATGATGATTCAGGGAATCAATATAAGGTGAAAATATATTGTAATAGTGTGGATAAGACAAGCCATGATAATGAAAGCTAACAATATGAATGGATATGGACAACTGGCCCAAGCTCGGAGCTATAATGTAAGTGGCTACAGTCAAAACACGTTTTCTGACATGGATGGCCCTAGAGTCTATAGGAATTATAGGGTAGGTGAAAGTTTGTTGTGACTGGCGTGAAGAGGGAAAATGAATGTCGATGATGTGTGAGCTCCAACAAAGGGTGACTAGAAATTATCATCGGGTGAAAAGACATGAAAATATGGGTGGGAACCTTTTCTCTAAAAAAAGTATTTTTACATTTTCCAAAAGAATGTGAAGCTCATTTGGGATGTACATGCATGGAGAAAAGTGCCCCATGAAAATAGTTACTTGCATGATGAGGGAGGTAAATTCTATTTGGCCAGGGGTGGGGGCCCCATTGGTTGGTCCTGGTGCTGGGTTGATGAGGAAGATGAAGTGATGCATATGGTGTACTGTAATATGGGTGAAGGGTAGGACAAATGTAAAATGTGGTGGTGCATCCATATTTATCTGTCACAACATACAAGGGGTGGCCAAGGATGGGGTTGGTAAGCAATGAGTGAAGAAGAATGAGGATAATCTTTAATGAATGAAATTTGAAGTTGTTCCTGAGCCTGGGTAGATGGTCATGGATCCCAATAGTATGTGGGATTCTATAACATGAGGTGATCCAAATATATTGACCACCATGGATGTTTAACATATGCAAGGGGAGGTGGTGTTGGAGAGGTTGATGACACGCGATTGGGCATGATGATTGTTTCTTTGGTGCATTGTGATGGTGGCGACCACCCTTGGTCCCATTATAGGAAAAAAGATGATCCCTCTAGCCCAATGAGTGGGTCTAGCAACAAACAAGACAATCTATAAGACACTTTACTAGATTACAATTGAAATAAGAGAAGAGGAAGCAGACCTACCTCAATTTGATGTTATAATGCACTCCTTTGTTGAAGATCTTGATTGTTTACTCCTCAGGCTTAGTCCCTGCTGCTCATAGAATTTGAATACCTACACAAGAGGCCAAAGAGATTATAAAGCATAAAAGTGCAACATGCATAATCAAATGTAATCCACTTAACAGATCAAGGTTCATTAAGATAAATGAAGCATTGACACAAGCATTTATGGAAAGTGAACTGATAGTTATATATATTAATAAAAAAAAGAGGAAGCATAGAACCCAGGCCTTGATGTTAGTAACCCTCCTTGAGTGAACATCCAACTCTAAGCTCAAGCTTTCCAAGCACTCCTTCTCCAAGCCAAAATTAATAGCATGCAAGAACTATCTCACCATAAGGGTGCAAATAATCAGAGACCAACCATTTGGGAATGGCGGGGAATGAATTTATAGGTAGGGAGAGGGAGTTAGGATCTCGCCAAAGATAGGGGAAGGTCCTAATCTCAAGGAGGAAGCTCATAGGGATAAGGTCATAGGGTAAAATTTGGAGAATTCGGCTGCATCTACAACGAACATCATCCAACTCACTGTTCTAGAGGTATTTAGATCACGAAGCTTCTCCTCCATTTTGAGAAAACTTGCCTTTCAAGGTTCAACGTGCGTATTAAGGAAAAATCCACGCTGGCGGTGCGAGGCTCATATGGTGCAACTTGCCATTAGCACGAGAGGGTAGTGTCGCATTTATGCTGACCCATAAATTAGTGTTTTGAGCTCATTTTTCTTTGAAATGCTCTAGGAAACATTTCATTAGTTCTCCAGGGAAGATCTACACTACATACTAGGATGGGTACATTGCATAGTTATCAAGGTTTTTGCACTCTCGGGTATGACACAGGGAAGTGTAGGATGTGTGAAAATATACTTTGTAACAAATGCCCCCTAAAGCGTGAAGGAAAAACAGGGAGTGATGGCTGAGATGCTTTACGAACTAGTGCAAGGACTAGAACAAACACCGTAAGGAGACCTGCAAATCAAGGGCACATATACATACATATATCTGACACCACTTTCATATATATCAAAACATGAATCCATGGTAGGGACGCAACCATTCAGATAAAAAGGACCATGTGAAAGGGTCCACAGTATGGGCACAACCACCCAAATGAAAAGGCTCATCTAGAATTCTAATATTGATGGTATGGAAGCAAGCACGTGATATAGAAGGATCATCATCATCATAGACATAAGGTCCCACAGTATGGTCACAACCATCCATATAGCGGAAACATGTATACAATACTTGAATAATACATAACTCCATGGAGCCTGAGTTATATCATACAAAACTTATGGTCTTCTCTCCATCCCAAATTGATCAAAGTATGAATTCTAACATGTGAATGAATGTGTCAAAGTCGAACATGCTAGAAAACCACCTAATTACGGGGCAATGATGTGAACTATTAATAGGCACATGAGAAATCACCAATAATGACAATGGTTCTCAAGGTACAATAGTACAATCCGTGAATTTGAAAATGAAGCTAAAGATGAACACTCGTGGAATCATCCGATCAAAGGCCAATGATGAAAACATATCTTTGAATGCGAAGAACTTTCCATTGAGGAATGTAAGCTCTAAGGTACTGAAAGGGAGTTTCTAATTCATATTCCTAGATAATGAGCTTAAGTCGATAGGAAATGACCTGTCTAAGGAGGGCCATAAGGACTCCCTCATCATCAACACGAAATAGGGAATAAAGTGGAATAAATGAGTATGATCCAAGAGTGTGGCAAAAAATTAGACATTGTATAGTTAGTAAAATGTAGATAGGACTTCTCTTGAAAACATCGGTGACACGACTCTGGAGTGTGGTAGCATTTGACTTAATGTAGGACCAAGGATCATGATGATGAAGTGGAATGGTTAAATGAGAGGCAAAATGGATCACCCAAACCTTGAAGAACAAGTGACTGAGTGAGGATATCACAAATTTGACATGAGAAACAGATGAGTGTCATGTTTAAGAGCGACATGCAGCCTATACAAGATATGTTTCACTTTCACTTTTTCCCCACTATTCCTAGTGAGTACCCCAATTATTTTTAATCACAATCTTGAAGGGGATATCATATGCTTGTCGTATAAATTCATTCTTCAAATCAATCCATCCTAGTTAGCTTTACGAGACCTAGGAAGGAGAAACTTTGTCTTGTCATGGTGACAAGCCTTTTGTCGTTTAATTTTTACGAGTCCGATGAAAGAGTAACTCGGTGTCTTTTTCATATTTAGAGAGCTTGAAAAAGTGATGAAAAAGAAAACTCTATGAGGTCCCTTTTCATAAATTTTCTCTCAAACCCAAAAAGGTAAAACAATATTCGAGAGAACCTCTTAGCCATGTTCAACTAAGGTATTCCTTTTTTCTAAAATAGTCTATCTCAGTTTGGAAAAGGTTAAACTTATACTAAGTAGGCGTCATTTCATTTACTTTAACTAGTTCGAAATGATAAGTAATCTACAATCTTTTCATATTTTTGGAGTTTGAAAAGAGCTGAAACAGGACTCATCCTGGAGGAATGAGCGGTATAAAAGGATAACAACTCATTCCAGTGATGATGGAATTGATCAAAATATGAAAAGGTTGAGAGGATGGCTAATAAGACCACTCATTGCAGATGTTCCTTAGGCAAGGGTAAAACAACCAATTCAAATCGTATGATCGACCAAAGAGATGGTAGCAATGGAATGCACAAACCAAAGCGCATCTGGAAAATTTTGGTTGATAAAAATGGTAATCACGAGATGTAAAGTGGGAATGGTTTCATGTTTACACAAGCTTGAAACATGGGAAACTATGCTTGAGTGTACTTGAAGATGGTTTCATTTTTTCACAAGCTTGAAACATGGAAAAAACTATGCTTGGATTTGGCTTCGTTTTTACACAAGCTTGGAACAAAGATAAACTATGCTTGAGATGAGTTTGCATGCCCCCAACATAAAGACTCAATTCAAGGTACATGGCCCCCAAGTTTCATTTCCTTCACCTAAGTAGATTACTAGTTAATAATAAGTGGATGGAATAAAGGTTCACTTACGAGATCAAGTGAAAGAATCGACTGGGGTTTTACGAGATCTAATCAAAGACTCAAATTGGAAGGGGATTTCTTTAGTTTTTTAACAATCTTGACACAGGAGAAGAACCATGCTCATGACACCTTGATTCATTCGTTAACAAGCTTTTCTCATGGAGACATATTTCACTTTTTAACGAGGTTGACATAGTAAAAGAACTATCCTCATGGCCCTTTTTTCATTTTTTAACAAGCTTGACATAAAACAAGAAACTCTTCTCCGTGACATCTTGTTTCATTTCAAGCTTGACACAAGTAAAGGAACCATGATCATAACCTATTTCATGTTTTAACAAGGTTGACATAGTAAAAGAACTATCATCATAGCACCTATTTCATTTTTTAACGAGCTTGACACAAGACAAGGAACTCTGCTCTAAGAACTTGATCACAGACCGAAAGAGGCCATGGCTTCCTCTTGGAAATACTAAGAGGGCAGTGAATCAGTATTCCTTAGCAATTAGCACTTCTAAATATTTTCAGAGTATTAGTTAATATTCAATTATTATTAACGTTTATGCATTAATGACAACAAATAAAAGAACACAGTAGGCACAAGAATTTAAGGTGGAAAACCCCCTCTGGGTCAAAAAATACTGAACACTTTTCTAATAAATTCTTTAATCTGCAACCCCAATTGAAATGAAAGAAACAACTTTTTAGAATTCTAGAAAAGAATTCTTCTCTAGCTCCCACTGGAAGGACACCCCAACACCCTGGCTTCTTTAGTAATCAAATGAATGGATGCCCCACCACACTAGCAAGCCATGACTCGCCCTAGCCCCACCATACCACCTTAAAGTGTTCACATGCCCCAACCTGTAGGTGACTTCGTACACCTTCCTAGCACCTCCTCGTCACCCTATAATGATTGAAATAAGACAAGATTATGGGTTCCTAAACTAGGGACAAAAATCCATGATACAATAAGATGTACAATGATTTTCGTGTACTTGACCAAATATCCAATCACTCTATGACCTGAAACCCAACCATGACATCATACCAAAAATGACTCCTATACCTCCCAACACTACCTCTTCGACTCTAGGAAAAATGACTCTTTCATAAATGACTCTTTTACAATCTTTACAATGATGACTCATTTACAACTTTACAACAATGATTATTGGCCTTAACAATACTTGATGATATTTGGATCACTGTCATGTATTCAAGGGTCTTCCACTATAATGCTTCCTTTGATTTGATACTTCTACTCTTGAACTTTTCTTAATGTTGTTCTTGAATCTTCTTCTACCTGCATGCAAAATTTTCCCAGCAAAACCAATCCCAAAATAAAACAAAATACTCTTCAACCTACCTCTACATGCAAAACACATGTAAGTGCATAATAATGAATAAATACAAATTAAAATTACAATGCATACTTGAAGTGTGCTTGTCACTTTTGTTGTTGACTTGTTGCAGCAGTAGAAAAAGACTCCCACTCTTGATATAGGTCTGGAATCTATGCAAGACTATATCCAAACTGACCTAAAGATATATACAATAAAAACTGATGATAGGCCCTAGACTTGTGATGGACCCGGTTTTAAGTATAACAATAGAGACCATTCTATCAACTATGAAAAGACAAGTAATATGAAATTACAACATCGTATAGATTTAGCAGACTTAATGTAGTATCAAGAATAAGATATCCAGAAAACTAACTGTGACATATAGAGACATAGTGATATAATCGAGACATTGTATATGATTACATTTTCCTGCAAAAACATATGTTAGAGATGATCTTAAAAATTCAAATGTAAACACTAATCATAAATACTTTGTGGTCCTTACTGCAGTGATCCTTGAATGCATGCTTTTTCTTGCCTTCTAGGAGCTCTATATTGAATCTATTGTATCTATTTAATTTCGGATCTCCAGTATCTACAATTTCATGTTTTGGTAACCCTTTGAGTCCTCTTTCCAACCCTGTAGGTTTGATCAAGATTTCATTCTTCAAGGTAGAGTTATGCCCAATATCCCACGATGACCTGATTATAGACTAGTTCAGTAGAGCGAACTTGTACAAAGTACCACGTGTCACTGTTGTGACCTTCATCCTTCAAAACGATACCCAAAAAACTAAATTCTATCCTATTTCTGTAACTATTTACAATATTTGAATCCACTTCTCAAAGAAAACGTTATGATGAGTTTTCGAACATCACCTGTTTGACATGGAATTCAGGAGCCTACAAAAACCCTAAATTCCTCAGATCATATCTCTAACAATGTAGTGAACCAAGATATGAAATTCAGTCATGAGGTTCACCAAGATTTCGGTTGAAAGGGTATTTATTTTTGAATTTTGAAGCTTCATAAAAAAGGGTTATAGTGAAAATGCCACAATGACCTGTTTGAAGCGATAAAATCCATATTAGAGGAGGAAATGAGGGTCACTATTTATATGAATGTCTTGAGTTGAGAGTGTCCTCAACAACTGAATGTTGGAGGGATTTTAGGAGAAAAAAACATTATTAATTATTGACTATTCAATGCCCAAAACCAATTATGAGTGCCATGCCACAACCCCATAGGGTTTTAGCACACTAACTCAGGTTGCAAACTTCAAACACGAATATCTCTCAAACCGTGAAGAATTACGTGGTGTGCCATATATCAATGGAAACATTTTGACAAGTAGAATGCATATAGGAGATGCTTGACTCATAATAGAGTAAGTTATCAAGTCAAAATGACCATGCAAGATTGGGGTAGCCCTTGGAGCTACTTGGGATGAAATCAATGACAACAACTGATCAACCATCTCCCCCTTTGGCATTGATGTCAACAAAAGTACTCGCCCTGTGATCTTGACACCTCTTCCCACTTCCTTCTCTCCCCATTTGTTATCAATGAAAAGGGTAACTCCCCCTGAAAAACTGTCATCCTGTGGACTTGTGCACACCTCCACTACCCCTTTCTACATAGTTAGATAAGAGAAATATTCTAGTGAGAACTTGGGAGAATCCCAAGATTTTGGCGAAGATACTCAAATGCTTCATGAGGTAATGGTTTGGTAAAGATGTCAACAATTTGTTCCTTTGTGCCAACATATTCAAGCTTCATATTCTTTTTGGTGACCTGCTCTCTAACGAAATGATATTTGATCGAAATGTGATTTGTATTAGAATGTAACAAAATATTTTTGGAGATACTTATGGCACTAGTGTTATCATAGAATATGGGAATAGGCTCATCAAACTTAACTTGAAGATCTTGCAAGGTTTGATTCATCTAGATAACTTGAGTACAACAAGCTGATGTCGTGATGTATTCTCCTTTTGTTATGGATAACGAGATTAAAGACTGATTTTTACTTAACAATGAGACAAGGCAATCAGCTAGGTAGAAAAATGCTCCACTGGTACTCTTATGATCATCAACACTTCCTGCCCAATCTGCATATGTATAAGCTTGGATGACCAGATAATTTCCTTTGGGATACCAGAGACCATATTTTCTTGTGTGCCTAAGATATCTAAGAATTCCTTTGATGATAATGATATGAGATTCTTTTTGTGATGCTTGGAATCATGCTACTTATCCAACTACCTGGATCATATCTGGCTGAGAGGCTATCACATATAGGAGACTACCAATCATGGATCTATAAAACCTTTGGTCCACATCCTTTCATGAGTCTTCTAATCTTAACTTGCAACTTGTTACCATGGGAGTATGGACTGACTTGCAATCTTCCATCTGGAATTTCTTGAGCATTTTATTGATGTACTTGATTTGATATTTCAATATTATTTTATCCTACTGAGGTATCTCGATAATCATTAGATTGTCTTGATCCAATTTTACATAGATATTTATTGTTAGCGCTTCCTTTCTTGTATCTATAATACTTCAACTATTCTTCTCCCCTTTAACATGTAATGAAACTGCCATCTTTTTTAAACTTCTTGTTTGTTAATCGTAGACTTGTGTCATATATTTTTGCATAGAATCCTCATCTTCAAATTTCTAGGAGTCGATAAGCTGAATTGTTCAAAATAGTTTGTCATTTAACGAACCATTTTGACTCAAGTCATTAACTGAAGTAGTTGTTGATTCCTCACAATCTTCTATGAATCGTGAAAGAATAATTGTTTGGAACTTATTTCCTTCTTGATTTTCTTGCTTATCTTGTACTTCTTCACCCTATACTTGTTTTCCTTTCTAAACCTTCTTATTCTCATCATCAAGCTTTTCATTCATGGTTGATTCCATCTTGTACCTTCATTTACAAGCTATGTATCTGTTGTGGCTAGCAACAAACCCCCTCCTTATTTGGTGTTATTACTAATACTAAATAAGTGGGGACCCTTAGTCAAAAATTTAAAAAATTAATTAGTGCTTGTATTTCCTTTTAATAAAACTTACCATCATAAACTTAGGAAAATACCCTTGAAAAATCTAAAAAGTTTAAGTTTCATGATAAGGTAAGACAAAATATTTCCTTAAGAAAAATCGCATCGCAAAAAAGATAATGAATACCTCCTTACAAGCAGAAGTCTAAGATTGCGAGATCGCGATGCGAAACTACACATTAAGAAAACATTTATCGCATCACATGTCTAAAAAATCACTTACGCTGAAAAACTATAAATTGCCGATATGCAATGGCGCATATCGCAAATCGCATTTCACAGAAAAGAGATTAATGAATGATTGACATATATTATGCTCCATCGATTTGCGATATAGCGATATAGCGATGTTGCGATTCTGCGATATTGTGAATTTGCGATATTGCGATATAGTGAGCTAGAAACCTTGCGATGTTGCGATTCTGCGATGTTGCGATCTGCAATATTGCGAAGCAAATCGCAAAATCGCAAAATCGCAAATCTTAGGGCTCATTGTTCGAGAAAATTGTTTCCATAAACCAAGACCTGGTTATGCGCGTTAATGCTAATTAATGAGTTAGTTGCCAGTTGTTAATGAAATATGGGTTTGTGCTTATCAAAAATCCAGTTCACGTAAGGTGGTATATTTTATATGTCTTCAGCATTTAAAGCTTTCCCATCACCTTTCCTTATCATTACTCGCACCTTACTTGTAAACTGCAGGAATGAAGAACAAAGAATTATACAAAGCAGTATACAGGATATTACGGGGAAGAAAGGCAAAGCTTTGAGCTCTGACAACAAAGAAATGACACCCCTATATATAGACACTGCCTGTAACAAAGACGCTAGTATTACTACTTGGGAAGGCGTGTATAATCTACTTGGAGAAGAGAATCCCAAGGTGATGGAGGTTACGGCTACTGCAGGTTCACAAGGGTCTTCTGAGGCATTAGTTGCAGATTTAGCTTCTTCGTTTTTGCACGAGATAGCGGCGAGGCCAAAAATTTTCCCATACATAGACATGGTTAAATGGGTACTGGATAGCACTGACATAAAAAACAAACAATTTAAAACTCAGGGTCAAGAGCTTACAGAATCATTATCTTCACAAAATTTGAGTTTTCTATCCGCTAAAAGAAAACGCGCAAAAGGCGAAAAACGCACCAAGGAAGCCCAGATCAAGAAACGGAGGCAGTTTCCGATGCACTGGGAAAAACTTCTTGAAAAATGAAAGCCTCTAATTGCTCAGTCACCTGTAAGCCCAGAAATTTGTAAAAAGAACGCTAGAGGTTAAATAAAAAGTAAAACTTGAATCCTAAAACTAGTAGTAATTGTCCGAAACATCTTCAATATGGTATGTACATATGAACGGAAATTGCAGACAGGCTGCAGACAGAAGGCTCAAGAAAAGGCAGAATCAATCAAAAGATTAACTAAGTTGAATTGGGATTCTTACTGGGCGTATTTGGTAAAACCACACAGCCAGTGTATGACTCTCAAATGCATCATCAATTCTGGTGAGAAGATGGTGCCATCTCTCACTGATTCCGTTTTTGCAGGACAATTAAAGTCTGAAGTCGGTCAGCCGACTCTTCTCAAGCAAATGCTGAATGCTTGCCATTTCAAGGATCAGATACAGAAATAGTTAGTTGTTGGTTTTAGATTCAATATTAGTATATTTTTTGCTTTATTTTTGCCTGAAAAAGGGACCGTCATTTAAACCGTATCCTACATTTTTGTAATAAGCTATTTAGATTTAGTTATTAGTATTTAAACCCTTCTCATGCATTTAGAGAAGGGTCCTGAAATTTTTCAAAAACTTATCCCCAGAACATGCATTTTTGTACCCTCTGAGGAGGTTTTGATGAATGAATGGAACAATATTTATTGATATCTGCATTTAATATCTACTACTAATGTTGCACTTCTGTACTCTTAGTGGATGTTGGATGAAGAAGAGATAAATCATTATCGCTTGAAGCTCATGAGTAGAACTAGTTATAAATGGTACTTCTATCCCTTAACTATTTCTGCCTTTGTGTTAAAAGTGATATTCATGTTCAGCTGTTTATATATTGATGCATGAATGTCTGAGTTATCATTTGGCACTTTTGTACGGTGATATCTATTTATTTATGCTCAATGTATTAGTAGCTTATTATGTGATATGCCTTTCACAATTATTTCGTCTAACTTTTTATACGAAGTGGTTTATCTGTATTGAATTCTTTTCTCATAACAGTTGAATGATCTTTATTATCGATTGTTATCTGTAATCATTTTAGATCGCATAATAGAAGGATTACACCCTGGGTTAGTGTAGACTTAGATATTTCTGCTTATTAGAATATAATTTGCATGTTATTAGATTGGAGTTAGAATTAGAGCATCTCACTTAGGAACTTTTAGAAAGGAAATATCAATTCTTCACACACACACACATGAATTGGGAAACTAGTCCCATATCCCCAGTCAGACCCACTATACCAAACGAAAAAGGAGCTATTAACCAAGGTCCAGACCGGGTGGGTATCCCCCTTGTTGTAGACCCGATTTTCGGGGCTTCAACATATTTGGCGCTAGAAGGAGGGCCTCGAACTGTGAATGGAAAGCCAGTCTAAATCTAAATACCATTCTGAGAGTAAATCACCCTCACCATCTCCCCCGACTTCTCCATTGCATTTAGAATCTTTAAATCCAGAGCCAGAAGTCGCAAGAGCAACAGCTACTACAAACCCTAACATTTCAGAACAATCTACTATTGAACCTCTTGAATTTGAATCTTTGATTCACAAACTTCAACGATTTTCTATATCTCCTCAAAGATCTGATAAATATCAAGGGAGCGTGACTTCGCAATATAACCTTGCTCATTCTCTTACCAGATTAAAGAGCGAAAAATTTGGCATTCAACCAACTGAGTTACCTCTACCCACAAGGAAGAGAGCAAGGAAATCTCATAAAGGGTCCGATAGTGAGACTCTTTCATCATCATCATCCATCTCAACCTCTCCACCGTGAAGTCAACCATCCACTCCTCCACTTCAGATCATTGTCCAATAGTCCACCGGTACTCCCACATCTCCTTCTCAATCCTATGAAGTCGTAATATCCTCATCTTCTAAACTGCAGGGATCATCTTCTACACTTTCCTCTATTAATAGATCAGCGATCGCCCAATCTCCATGGAATAACCCAGGGGTAGTCTTAATGTCTGCACCCTTGAGTCAGCTACTGGCTCATCCTGAAAAATGGATGCCTAAGTTTAATCCTGAGGTAGGCATGCTAGCGGAAGAACATATAAATAACTTTATGCTATCCATAAATCTCAATGGAGTTACCAACGAAGACGTTGTTGTTCGACTTTTTCCTTATACTCTGCAAGGAGCAGCCGGATCATGGTATTTTTCATTACCATCTGGATCTATCACTAGTTGGGATATCTTCCAAGAACAATTCCTCATTAAGTTTGGTGATGATAGGTCTATGGCAACATTGATCAACGACCTGTCTAACCTTAGGGCCAAGTCAAAAGAACCTATCAAATATTTCAATTCACATTTCAATAAACTCTTAAACAAAATTCCTACTGCTTCCAAGCCTAGCGAAGAAGTGCAAAGTGAATGGTACATCATTACTTTATCATCAAACATCACAATCTTTGTTGATACGGCTAACAAAACAACTTTAGGCGAAAATATGAAAGAAGCAATAGCAGTAGAGAAATGTATTATAGCCCTAGAAAGGAAAAACGCGACAGAAGAACGAAAATCCAAGAAGGTTACTTTCAAGGAAGATCCCAAGAAAAAACGATTGAAAGATCCATTCGATTTAGAAGGATTAAAAAAAGTTTTCAAGACCATGTCCAACGAGATGGTCGATATTAAGAAACAAGTGGCAGAAACTTCTTCTAAAAAGCCATACAAACCTTTTAGAATAAACCCTTCGACTGATTCCAAACCCCCTAACACTATTAGAAGTGTTGAATCCGAAGAAGAAGAAGAGGAAATTGCTACTGAAGAACATATCGATGAAGAAGAAGTTGTAGATTTACAAGGTATGTGGGATTTCATCCTCCCAGATGAAGAGGATCAAGAGGCATCCCCGGTTGGTACTCACAGTAGAAATCAACTTGATCCTCCTCAACCTACACCTAAGCCAAAGAGCACAAGCTCGATGACTAAGGATAAAGTCGCAGCCAAGAAAACGACACCTAAAGTGACTCAAACTAGCTCAGTCCAAACAGACCCATCAACTCCATCTAAAACGTTGATCATTTCAGATGAAATGGAGTATAATATCATAGAAGACATGAAAAAAACTAGGGTCAATATCACTTTTTATGAATTGAGCAAGTTAAAACACCAACAAAAGATACTTTTGAAAGAATTACATGTTGTACCAGTTGCACCTTTTCCCGCCGTTGTAATCTCTCAAGCTTCCCATGACATGGGAAGACCTCCAACTAATGCGATTAATAAAGTTGATCCAAACAATATCGCCTTAACTGGAGGAAAATCGAGATCTCATACTCCCCCATTTCTTCTTACTTATGATATTTTCAATAAAAATTTGCATAATTGCTTAGTGGATTCTGGAGCTTCATCGAATATTTTACCAAAGTCAATATGTGCAAAATTGAACATTCAACCACAAAATTCAGTTGTGCGTATAGTTCAATTAGATCGATCGCAAGTCGAAGTGATTGGCGAATTAAATCAGGTTACCATAAGGCTGTCATCCAACCAAAAGGTATGTCAAGTTATCGACATTTTAGTTGCTGATATTCCGAAATTTTATGGCTTAATTATTAACAAAGATTGGTTAGAAAAACTTCATGGATACTTTGCAACTGACTGGTCGCACATGTGGCTCCCTTACAATGGTAAACCAAATCAAATAAAAGTTGAGAGGGAAAGACATTAGAAATACATAGTAACATAACTGAAGGGAGAAAATGAACCAATAGCATATAGAAATAACATAATTGGCAACTACTCAGTAGATTCTTTCCTAGGAAATTTTAATGCGCATACTTCACCTTACTTAGAACATTCTGTTTTATCTCAAGTAAAAAATTTCTCTCAAATAGATAGTTCTAAATGTATTAATTTTATAGATAGTCCTATAAATAAATCTTTATTTTCGAAATTATTTTTTGACAGTTCTAAGTCTAACGAAGGAGCAGGAGCAGGATGCGTGTTAATAAGTCCAGAGGGAGATAAAACTATGCTAACTTGCAGACTCGAATTTGATTGCACCAACAATACTACAGAATACGAGGCTTTAGTCCAAGGGTTATACAAAGCAATTGGATTAAATGTCAAATACCTTCAAGTTTTCGGAGATTCTGAAATTGTAATCAGACAGGTATGTAATACTATACATTGTTTATCAGGTCATTTAAAACATTACCAATCTTTATTTCAAGATCTGACTGACACTTTATAGAATTTAATATTTCATCAATTCCCAGACTCCAGAATGCTAGTGCAGACCTCTTAGCTAACGTAGCTTCCAAGCTCATTCCTTCAGAAGATTTTAGCCCTGATCGATTTTCAATTGAATTTATTTTTAGACCAACTATTCCTGATAACATTACCAATTGGAGGATTTTCAACGACGATCCTAATATCATGAGTTTCCTCACATCTGAAGGATCCTACACCAATCAAATAATTGACGAAGGCCAACATGACCGACAATTACAACAAGATAGCACTAAGAATGCCATACCTAAGTCTATTGTTAAGTTAGAAGACCTCTATGATTTGAAAGATTGGTTTAAAAGATCTACCAATTCAAAACTCCAAAGTTCAACTTTGAACTATGAATTAGTAAATCTAGGAACTGATACCAAACCACAGAATATCAATCTAGGCCTTGGTCTAGCTCCTGAAGAAAAATTAGCATATATTCGTCTCTTGAGACAATACAAAAATTTCTTTGCTTGGAATTACGATGAACTCAAAATGTACAACACCTCCATCATCCAACATACTATTCCAATGAAAAACGATGAAAAACCTGTCCAACAAAAGTTGAGAAAGATCCATCCCAATCTAGAAAACCAGATCAAATTTGAACTCAATAAGTTATTGAAAGCCAAAATAATTTTTCCCATTCGACATTCCAAATGGGTTTCCAATATGGTCCCTATTAGAAACAAAAACAGAGACATTAGAATCTACATTGACTTTTGAAATCTTAACAAAGCCTGCCAAAAGGATAATTTTCCTTTGCCTCCCATGGAACAAATACTGTAGGTAGTCGCGGGGTCAAAATTAATGTCATTCTTGGATGGATTCTCAGCATAGAATCAAGTGTTGGTACATCCCGATGATCGATTAGAAACCAAATTTAGAACTAAATGGGGCATATGCGCATATCAAAAGATGCCATTCGGTATTATTAACATTGGTGCCACATTTCAGAGAGCCATGGACATCGCATTCAAGGGGTTAGTTAATAAATCAGTGGTAATTTATTTCGATGATATAACTGTATATTCCAAGAAATGAAACAATCATCTTAGAGATTTGAAACAAATATTCCAACGTTGTCAAAGGTATGGAATTTCACTTAACCCGAAAAAATACTTTTTCACATTAAGTGAAGGAAAAATTCTCGGATTCATAGTGTCAAAATCTGGAATTCACATTGATCCTAACAGAATCAAGGAGATTTCCGCAATACCCCTACCTCACAACAAGAAAGCCATGCAATCTTTTCTTGGCCAGATTAACTTTGTAAAGATATTTGTTCCATATTTTTCAAGAATCGTGTCTCCTTTACAAGCAATGATTAAAAGGAACTCAAACTTTAAATGGGGCCAAGATGAACATGAGGCATTCAATCTGATCAAACAAGCAATTGTTAATGCTCCATCTTTAGCAACTCCAAATTTTTCCGATCCTTTTATTTTATATACATTTGCCTCTGATAGACCATATGTTGCGATAATCACTCAAGAAAATCAAGAAAAGGCAGAAGCCCTAATTTATTTTTTCAGTTCCAATTTACAAGGCGCTGAGTTAAATTATTCAGATGTGGAGAAACAAGCTTATGCTGTTTTCAAAGAAATTAAATATTTTAGACCTTTTTAAATCAAAAAACATACAAAAATCATAGTACCGTTTCCAGTGGCAAGAAATATTCTAGTACAGAAGGATGTGGGTGAGAAAAGAGCCAATTGAGTTACTGCCTTACAGGAATATGACGTAGAAATCTAACCAGCAAGTATTGTAAAAGGTCAAGGATTTTGCAAAGTGTTGGCCGGAGCATCGCTTATGTCCGAAATTCCATCTGCAGAGATACAAATGTATGAGGTAAGGCTAAACGATGTTGAGTCATTATACACAGATATCATTTATTATATAAAGAATGGATACGCTCCTTCAAACCTCGATCATACCAAGAAAATAGCTCTAAGGTTGAAAGCCAAACAATATCATATCGTGAACGATGTTCTTTTTAGAAAAAATTATGATTTTGTTCTCCTTAGATGTCTTAAGAAATCTGAAGCTGAAAAAGTCTTTTAGAAACTCCACGATGGGCCAGCAGGCGGACACTATGCTGGAGATGCTACTTCTCATAAAATCCTATGTGCAGGCTATTACTGGCCCACATTATTCAAAGACTCACATAACTACGTGAGGAAATGTCAAGTCTATCAAACCACTGTTGGGAGACAAAAGAAACCATCCTTGCCACTACAACCAGTTAACATTGAGCAGCCTTTCGATCAGTGGGGATTGGACATAATAGGTGAGATCGTTCCTCACTCTTCTAAACAGCATAGATATATCCTTATAGCAATAGATTACTTTACTAAATGGGTAGAAGTAGTTCCACTCAAGACGGCTAATGCTGAACATATCATTGAGTTCATAGATCAGTTCATAATCACCAGGTTTGGGTTGCTTTCTGCTTTAATGTTTGATAATGCATCATATTTTTCTGGTAATGCAATGATTGAATTTTCACTCAAAAGGGGTTTCAAGCTTAAATACTCGCCAATTACTATCCACAGGGGAATGGATTAGCTGAATCTACAAATAAAAACTTAACCAGAATTATTGAGCGAACCATTGACCAAAATCATAAAAGTTGGCATAAGTCTTTAATATATGCTTTATGGACAGATCGAATAACACAGAAAGCCTCCATCAGCACTTCCCCCTTCAATTTAGTTTATGGGAAAGAAGTGGTTCTTCCAACTCATTTGGCAATTCCCTCTTTAGCCTTGGTTCAATACATTGATGAAGCACCAACTTCTTCCTTACAACTAAGGCAGCTGGAAATAATTAAGTTAGAAGAACAACGAGAACATGCCAAAATAACTCAAGCTCATCATCAAGCATTAGTAAAAGCCTCTTTTGATTCAAACATGATATCCAGAAAAGACATTCAGATGGGAGATCTAGTTTTAAAATGGGACAAGGCTCATGAGGAAAAAAGGAAACACACAAAATTTCAAAGAATGTGGCTTGGCCCTTTCCAAATCATAGAATTCATAGGTCCGTCGAATTTTTTGTTACAGGATTTAACAAGAAAAATAGATTCTTTACCTATTAACAGACAGATCCTCAAAAAATATTTTCCATAGGAGATTATCCTTCTATTTTGTAGATTAGTTTTTGTTTCCATAATAAGACCAGTTGTAAATGGTTACATTTGAGATTTATGAAAAAGACACAAATTCTCTCTTAGATTTTGTTTTTTCACTTGTATAAATAGAATTCTTTTAGAAAACTGATTATTATTATTGAAAGATACAGTTAAAGACTCTAGGCCTAGAAATGATACTAGTTTCAACTTTGTAAATTTTGACAAAAAATGACCTTTAGTGGGAAATTGTTTTATATCAGTCCAATGAAAGGTATCAATAACAAAAATGAAGATTCTCTGTAGAAAAGCTCTTTCCAAAAAACTCTACCATTGTCGTCCAGAGCTGTCTTAAGGAAACAATGACTTCCTCCCCACCTAGGAAACTTCAATGTTCAGGGAATAATCCAATAATACACTTTAACTTAAAGAGTAAGAGGTCTCATCACGAGCCAACTTATCATGATCATAGATATTATAGATTGCTGGCTTTGCCAATACTGCATACCACAACGGGGCAATGACTCAAGATTGTTGCAATCAAAAGACAAGGGGTCTCATCACAAGCCAGCTTGTTCAGCAAAGCTATAAATCAAGTGAATGACTGTGTCATAAATTGGCTATCAAACCAAGACATTGTTCTTTAAGGGTAAAAAAGAAAATGAAAGCAATAAGTGTGGATATGGATTTCTCTTTGAAAGTTGTAAATTTCTCTAAGTAGGATACAGGATCATTGCTGGGTAACAGGTAACCCTGTCGAGGCTATAAACGCCTGCTGGCAGCAGAGGCTCTACCTACAACAAATGAGCATATTCAAAATTGATTTACAGAGAAGGCTTTGTTTTTATCTTTATAAACCAAGTAATTACTGATGTAGATACAAGGACTAGCTTGAGGGAGTAAATAATCAAAGTTGAAAATAGAAGAAAAAAAATATCATTGATAGGTAAAAGCATAATGTACTTTGTCTTTCTATAGTAAAGTTTAATTTCCTGGAAAATTTTCTATTTTGGAAGTTTAGAAAATCCAAAAGAAAAGCAGAGATAACTGGTTCTTCCAAGTGAATCGCCAATTGTTGTGGCCAGCAACAACCCCCATTCTTATTTGGTGTTATTACTAATACTAAATAAGTGGGGACCCTTAGTCAAAAATTTAAAAAATTAATTAGTGATGGTATTTCATTTTTAATAAAACTTACCATCATAAACTTAGGAAAATACCCTTGAAAAATCTAAAAAATTTAAGTTTCATGATAAGGTAAGACAAAATCTTTCCTTAAGAAAAATTGCATCACAAAAAAGATAACGAATACCTCCTTACCAGCAGAAGCCTAAGATTACGAGATCGCGATGCGAAAGTACACATTAAGAAAACATTTATCGCATCGCATGTTTAAAAAATCACTTACACTGAAAAACTCTAAACTGCCGATATATGATGGTGCATATCGCAAATCGCATTTCGTAGAAAACAGATTAACGAATGATTGACATATATTGTTCTCTAGTGATTTGCGGTATAGCGATATAGCGATGTTTCGATTTTGCGATATTGTGAATTTGCGATATTGCGATATTGTGAATTTGCGATATTGCGATATAGTGAGCTAGCAACCTTGCGATGTTGCAACTCTGCGATGTTGCGATCTGCTATATTGCAAAGAAAATAGTAAAATTTCTTCGTCGCAAATCTTTAGGGCTCATTATTCGAGAAAACTGTTTCCATAAACCAAGACCTGGTTATGCGTGTTAATGCTAATTAATGAGTTAGTTGCCCGTTGTTAATGAAATATGGTTTTGTGCTTATCGAAAATCCAGTTCATGTAAGGTGGTATATTTTATATGTCTTCAGCATTTATAGCTTTCCCATCACCTTTCCTTATCATTAATCTCACCTTACTTGTAAACTGCAGGAACGAAGAACAAAGAACTATACAAAGCAGTATACAGGATATTATGGGGAAGAAAGGCAAAGCTCCGAGCTCTGACGACAAAGAAATGACGCCCCTATATACAGACACTACCTGTAACAGAGACGCTGGTATTACTACTTGGGAAGGCATGTATAATCTACTTGAAGAAGAGAATCCCAAGGTGATGGAGGTTACGGCTACTGCAGGTTCACAAGGGTCTTCTGAGGCATCAGTTGCAAATTTAGCTTGTTCATTTTTGCACCAGATAGTGGCGAGGCCCAAAATTCTCCCATACACAGACATGGTTAAATGGGTACTGGACAACACTGACATCAAAAACAAACAATTTAAAACTCAGGGTCAAGAGCTTATGGAATCATTAACTTCACAAAATTTGAGCTTTATATCCGCTAAAAGAAAACGTGAAAAAGGCGAAAAACGCACCAAGGAAGCCCGGATCAAGAAACAGAGGCAGTTTGAGATGTGCTCGGCAAAACTTCTTGAAAAGGAAAGCCTCTAATTGCTCAGTCACTTGTAAGCCTAGAAATTTGTAAAAAGAATGCTAGAGGTTAAATAAAATGTAAAACTTGAATCCTAAATCCAGTAGTAATTGTTTGAAACATCTTCAATATGGTATGTACATATGAACAACAATTGCAGATAGGCTGGAGACAGAAGGCTCAAGAAAAGGCAGAATCAATCAAAAGACTAACAAAGTTGAATTCTGATTCTTACTGGGCGTATTTGGTAAAACCACACAGCCAGTGTATGACTCTCAAATGCATCATCAATTATGCCGAGAAGATGGCGCCATATCCCACTGATTATGTTTTTGTAGGACAGTTAAAGTCTGAGGTTGGTCAGCCGACTCTTCTCAACCAAATGCTGAATGCTTGCGATTTCAAGGATCAGATACATAAATAGTTAGTTGTTAGTTTTAGATTCAATATTAGTATAAATTTTTCTTTATTTTTTCCTGAAAAAAGGACCGTCATTTAAACCATATCCTACATTTTGGTAATAAATTATTTTTAGATTTAGTTATTAGTATTTAAACCCTTCTCATGCATTTAGAGAAGGGTCCTGAATTTTTTCAAAAACTTATCCCCAAAACATGCACTTTTGTACCCTCTGAGGAGGTTCTGATGAATGAATGGAACAGGATTTATTGATATCTGAATTTAATATCTACTACTGATGTTGCACTTCTGTACTCTTAGTGGATGTTGGATTAAGAAGAGATAAATCATTATCGCTTGAAGCTCATGAGTGGAACTAGTTATAAATGGTACTTCTATCTCTTAACTATTTTTTCCTTTGTGTTAAAAGTGATATTCATTTTCAGCTGTTTATATATTGATGCGTGAATGTCTGAGTTATCATTTGGCACTTTTGTATGGTGATAGCTATTTATTTATGCTTAATGTATGCGTAGCTTATTATGCGATATGCCTTTCACAATTGTTTCGTCTAACTTTTTATACGAAGTGGTTTATCTGTATTGAATTCTTTTCTCACAACAGTTGAATGATCTTTATTATCGATTGTTATCTGAAATCATTTTATATCGCATAATAGAAGGATTACACCCCAGGTTAGTGTAGACTTAGATATTTCTGCTTATTAGAATACAATTTGCATGTTATTAGAATAGAGTTAGAATTAGAGAATCTCACTTAGGAACTTTTAGAAAGGAAATATCAATTCTTCACACACACACACACATGAATTGGGAAACTGGTCCCATATCCCCAGTCAGACCCACTATACGAAACAGAAAAGGAGCTCCTAACCAAGGTCTGGACCAGGTGGGTATCCCCCTTGTTGTAGACCCGATCTTTGGGGCTTCAACAGTATCCACAGTTATAAAATTTGTAACATTCGATGTTATTCATAGAAGATTTCATTTGGTGTCTATCAAATGATCCAGCAAATTTGCTTTTAGGATTTTGCCGATAATAGTTGTACCTATTTGGAACTTCACAATCCCTAGCAATATGTCCAAAATTGTTACATTTTTAACATTCTAAATCATCTCTCCAATGGTCAAATTTGTTGATATTATGTTGAGTTTTGGAATATTCGTTTCTGAAGGATCTCATGGAATTATATTCATTCCAAACTTACATGCGGCATTATGTAGCTCTATGTTGAAACCTTCCACATGAATAAAAATGACCATAAAAGATAGGTTGGTACCTCGGAGGAAATCTTCTTCGAGGAATTGTCTTCCAAGGTTCCTGCTGCGAGTCTTGATCTCTTGATTTAGCTGAGAGATCTATCTCCTTGGTAGATTTCACATATCCATCTTCTTTATTTGTCATAGAAGGATTCGACTTCTTTTCGAATTTTTATTTATAACCAAGACCAGTCTTGTCACTGTATGATCATTGTTTCTTGATGAGTTCGTCCAAATTCCTTGAACTGTTGGCATAGTTTTGAATTTTTTTTTCCATTTTTTACTTCCTTTCGGAGAGCAACTATTTTAGCTTCCACTTCTTCACTCTCCTTGTTGCTTTCCTTTACTTCTTTCCTGAGTGATTGTTCAATTCATTTGTATTCTTCAACCTTGATTTTAAGATTGAGGACCTGTTGCATTTCTGTCTTCAATTCATCTTCAAGAGTGTTAACATGATTCTTTTCAGCATTGAGCTCTTTGATAACCCACATTACTTCATTTTGAAATTTGATTTCAGTCATTTCTTCTTCTTCGTCTCCTTCTTTGTCAGTTGCCTCTTATTTATTGTGCTTGGCCATAAATAATACTCTTCTATTGACTTCTTCTTTGTTATCACTATCTTCTTCAGATGACGAACTATCTTCTTTGGAGAAGAAACTTTTCTTAAGCCATTTCTTCTTTCTTTGCTTGTTGAACTTCTTTGGACTTTTCTTCCCTTTCGTAACACCCTAATTTTGTGAGGAAATTTGGCTGCAAAATGCACAACCTCACCACAATAATAACATATTAATGGAAGTTTACCTTTGAATTTTCTCGTACCTATTCTCATTCTCCGTGTGAAGTACGCAAATTCTTTATCTAAGAATTGTTCTTCATCTTCTTCCTTTTCCTTATCCTTACAATTGCAAGTTTTTGCTTTCAGAGTCTTCTTTTCCTTACTATTCTTCTTGGATGCAGAAAATGTTGTTTCTAAGTGAGATGTGCCATCCTCTTCTTCAATCCTCATTTCATATTCCATAATAATTCCATGCAATTCATCTATGCTCACATTCGTGAGATTCAATCTATCTTCCAAGACAGATACCTTAGGGATAAACCTTGTTGACAAGGTTCTAAGGATCTTTTAGACAAAAATTTTCATTTCAAAATGTTCTCCCAAACCTTCTAATGTATTTTTTGTTTCATAAACACATTGAAAGTATGCAGCAATGTCTTCATCTTCCCTCATTTTCAGTTGCTCACATTTTTCCCAAAAAACTTGAAGCTTTGCTTCTTTCACCTTCGACTGACCTGCATATATATTTTCAAGCTTGCCCCATACCTCTTTAGCAATTTTGCAACTCGATTCCTTAAGATAAAAGGATTTGATAAGCCCGATGATAATAAGATATTTAGCCTTTGCATCATATACCATATTTTTGTTACCTTGTTCATCCTGGGTTAGTGTGAAGCCTTTTTCAATGATTTCGCATACTTTGTATCCTTGCGCCAGCAAATGAACCTCCATTCTTTCACTCCAAAGTGCATATTTATTTCCGTTGAGCAAAGGAACTCTATTCAGAGTATACTCCATGATCTCGTTCTAGTTGTTAGAATGGTATTGAAGGAACTAAGCTCTGATCCCAGTTGTTGGAAATAATGAGAGGGGGGGTGAATCAGTATTCCTTATCAATTAGCACTTTAAAATATTTTTAGAGAAATATTTAACCTTCAATTGTTATTAATTTTTATGCAGTAATACAAGTAAATAAAAGAACACAGTAGGCACATGAATTTTAGGGGAAAAACCTCCTCTGGGTCAAAAACCACTGAATGCTTTTCTAATAAATCCTTTAATCTCCACCCCAACAGAAATGAAAGCAACAACTTCCTAGAATTATAGTAAAAACATTCTTCTGCACCTCCCACTGTAAGGAAACCCCAATGCTTTGGTTCCTTGAGTAATCAATTGAATGGATGCCCCAACACCCTAGCGAGCCACAACTCGCACTAGCACTACCCTACCACCTTGAAGTTTTCTTAGGCCCCAACCTATAGGTGACTTCATACACCTCCCTAGCACCTAACTGCTACACTACAATGACTGAAATAAGACAGGACTGTAGATTCCTAAACCAAGGACAAAAATCCACGATACAATAAGATGTACAATGGTTTTCGTGTACTTGACCAAATACTAAATCACTCTATGACCTAAAACCCAACCATGAAATCATGTCAATGGTGACTCTTATACCTCCCAACACTTCCTCTTTAACTCCAGCCAGCATGAATCTTGCACAAATGAATATTTTACAATCTTTACAATGATGACTCTTTAATAAATTACTCTTTTACTCTTTTACAATGATAACTCTTTTACAAAAGACTCTCTTACAACTTTACAATGATGAATCTTGGCATAAAGAATACTTCATGATATTTGGATGACTGTCATGTATTCAAGGATTTCCCACTCCAATGCTTCCTTTTATTTGATACTTCTGCTATTGAATTCTTTCTTGATTTTGTGTTTGAATCTTTTCTACTTGCATGCAAAATTTTCCTGGCAAAACCAATCCGAAACCAAAACAAAATACCCTTCAACTTACCTCTTTCTACAAAACACATGTAAGTGCATAATAATGAATAAATACAAAGTAAATTACAATGTGTACTTGAAGTGTGCATGTAACTTTTGTTGTTGACTTGTTGCAGCAGTAGAAAAAGACTCCTACTCTTGATATAGGCCTGGACTCTATGCAAGACTATATCCATAAATGGCCCAAAGATATATACAATAAAAACTGATGACATGCCCTAGAATTGTGATGGGCCAAGTTCTAAGTACAACAACATAGACCGTTCTATCAACTATGACAAGACTACTAACATGAACATACAACATCATATAGAATTAGCAGACTTAGTGTAGCATCAAATGTGTAGTATCGATAATAGGACATCCGAAAAACTAACTATGCCATATAGAGACATAGAGGTATAACCGAGACACTGTATATACTTACATTGTCCTGCAAAAACATATGTTAGAGATGATAATCAAAATTCAAATGTAAACACTAATCATACATACCTTATCATAGGAGAGTTACCCTTGACTGTTGATGTGTGGTCCTTAGCGTAGTAATCCTTGAATGCATGCTTTTTCTTGCCTTCTAGGAGATCGATATTGAATATCATGTATATATGTAATTTCGAATCTATAGGCTCTGAAAAATTGTCTTGTGGTAGCCCTATGTGTCCTCTTTCCAAACCCATAGATCTGATGAAGATTGGAATCTTCACGATGGAGTTATTCACAATCTCCCACGATGACCTGATTATAGAATAGTTCAGTAGAGAAAACTTGTATGAAGCACCACCTGTGACTATTGCAACCTTCGGCCCTGAAAACTATAACAAACAAACTAATGTCCAACATGTTTCTATCACTATTTACGAAATTTGAATCAAATTCTCAGAGAGAAAGTTATGATGATTTTCCCAACATCACTTGTTTGACATGGAATTTGGGAGCCTACACAAACCCTAGCCTCCCCAGATCATATCTCTGAAAATATAGGCAATGAAGATCTGAAATTTCTTCACAAGGTTCATCAAGATTTTATCTCAAATGGGTTTTAATTTAGGCTTTTGAAGCTTCGCAAAAAAAAGTTATAATGAAAATTCCATGATGACCTATTTGAAGCCACAAAATCCCTACTAGAGGAGGATATGAGTGTCACTCTTTATATGAATGTATTGAGTTGAGATGGTCCTGAACAAGTGAACATTGGAGGGAACTTAGGAGAGTTTTTTTATTATTAGTTATTTACTATTCAATGACCACAACCAATTATGAGTGCTATGCCAAAACCCCATAGGGTTTTAGCCCACTAGCTAGGGTTACTATCTTCAAACATGAATATCTCTCAAAACGTGAAGAATTATGTCGTGTGTCATATATCAACGGAAACATATCGATGACTAGAATCCACATAGATGATCCTTAACTCACAATAGAGGAAGTTTCCAAGTCAAAATTTCCATGCATGATCGAGGTAGCCCCTAGTGCTCCTTGGGTTGACATCAATGACAAACACTAATAAAAAATATCCCCTTTGGCATTGATGGAAACAAAAGTAATCCCCTTGCGATAATGACACCTCTTCCTACTGCCTTCTCCACCCCTTTGTCATCAATGGAAAAGGGTAACTCCCCCTCAATAAGTATCATCATGCGGACTTGTACACACCTCCACTTCCCCTTTCAACTTAGTTAGATAAGAGAAAGATTCTAATCAGAAATTGGGAGAATCCCAAGGTTTTCACGAAGATACTGAAATTCTTCACGAGGTAATGGTTTGGTAAAGATGTCGCCAATTTGTTCCTTTGTTCCAACATATTCAATCTTGGTATTCTTTTTCGTGGTCTACTCTCTAACGAAATGATATTTGATCAGAATGTGCTTTTTTTTGAAATGCATCACAGGCTTTTTGGAGATAATGATGGAATTGGTCTTATCGTAGAAGATGGGAATAGGTTTTTCAAACTTAACTTGAATATCTTGCAAGGTTTTCTTCATCCAGAAAACTTGAGTACAACAAGCTGCTTCCGTGATGTATTCTGCTTCCACTATGGATAACGAGATTGACGACTAATTTTTACTTAACCATAAGATAAGGCAACCACCTAGGTAGAAAAATGCTCCACTAATACTCTTATAATCATCAACACTTCCTACCCAATATGCATCTATATAAGCTTGGATGACCAGATCATGTCCTTTGGGATACTAGAGACCATATTTCGCTATGCCCTTAAGATATTGAAGAATTCCTTTCACAAAAATGATATGAGATTCTTTTGGTGCTGCTTGGAATCGTGCTACTTCTCCAAATTCTAATCGTGGATCTATAAAACCTTTGCTACACATCCTTTGATGAGTCTTTTAAGTGTAACTTGCAACCTGTTACCATGGGGTTAAGGACTGGCTTGCAATATTCCATCTGGAATTTCTTGAGCATTTCCTTGATGTACTTGATTTCATATATGAATATTCCTTTATCCCGTTCAGATATCTCGATAATCGTTAGCTTGTATTGATCCACTTTTAAATAGAGATTGCTTGTCAGTGCTTCCCTTCTTGAATTTGTAATGCTTCAACTATTCTTCTCCCCCTGAAGATGTAAGGAAACTGCCATCTTGTTCAAACTACCTGTCTGTCAATCTGTTGTGGCCACAACCACCACCCTATTAAAACCTGTTCTAGTGGAAAATTTGAATGGGCCCCCTATGACATTTGACCTTTCATTTATAACTAGAGTGTCACATGGAATTATGTCTTCTAAGTTGAATGGTCAACGACCCCCTAATAAACCTATGCAACAGGATTCATTTGTAACTCGGTCTAGCCTTTCATTCATATCTTTCATCAGGACTTATTCAATCCTCATAAACCTTCTACCACATCCTTATTTCTATAGCAATGCTTTATAAATAGAAACACTCCACATGCACGTAAATCTTACCTTTTCTGCCTTGCCTCGGTCTTCACACATTTTTCATGCTTTTATCACTTATCGCAATCACTAGTCGGCTCATTACATACCATATCACATGTTGAATTGATCAAGGGCAAAGGCTTGTCTCCCATGAATAATTGCGATGTGATTAAGTCTCCGGTCACATAGGATATCACGATCGACACTTTCAACCCGCGCATCGGCCCAAGCCACAAGGCATTCCGTGATATGGCAGAACCGCCGATATTATTAAGTGCAACATATACATTTTTGGGTTTGGAGCCCATCACAAATCAAAATCGGAGGAGCCCAAGGCTTATACATAAGGCGCACCGCAATATATTGGACCCGCCGATATTATTAAACGCGCCATATATATCTTTCGGGTCCGGCCTAATCGCAAGTCGCATTAGGTGGAGCCCAGGGCTTATACATAAGATGTGACATCATATGGAAAACTCGACGATAAATATAGATCTGGGTGTATAGGATTTGAAGTCTAGCCTTATGGTCCGGCCGTAGGTTTTCCCATGTTTTCCCATGTATTTTTTGTTTCATAAACACATTGAAAGTATGCAACAATGTCTTCATCTTCCCTCATTTTCAGTTGCTCACATTTTTCCCAAAAAACTTGAAGCTTTGCTTCTTTCACCTTTGACTCACTTGCATATATATTTTCAAGCTTGCCCCATACCTCTTTAGCAGTTTTGCAACTCGATTCCTTAAGATAAAAGGATTTGATAAGCCCGATGATAATAAGATATTTAGCCTTTGCATCATATACCATATTTTTGTTACCTTGTTCATCCTGGGTTAGTGTGAAGCCTTTTTCAATGATTTCGCATACTTTGTATCCTTGCGCCAGCAAATGAACCTCCATTCTTTCACTCCAAAGTGCATATTTATTTCCGTTGAGCAAAGGAACTCTATTCAGAGTATACTCCATGATCTCGTTCTAGTTGTTAGAATGGTATTGAAGGAACTAAGCTCTGATCCCAGTTGTTGGAAATAATGAGAGGGGGGGTGAATCAGTATTCCTTATCAATTAGCACTTTAAAATATTTTTAGAGAAATATTTAACCTTCAATTGTTATTAATTTTTATGCAGTAATACAAGTAAATAAAAGAACACAGTAGGCACATGAATTTTAGGGGCAAAACCTCCTCTGGGTCAAAAACCACTGAATGCTTTTCTAATAAATCCTTTAATCTCCACCCCAACAGAAATGAAAGCAACAACTTCCTAGAATTATAGTAAAAACATTCTTCTGCACCTCCCACTGTAAGGAAACCCCAATGCTTTGGTTCCTTGAGTAATCAATTGAATGGATGCCCCAACACCCTAGCGAGCCACAACTCGCACTAGCACTACCCTACCACCTTGAAGTTTTCTTAGGCCCCAACCTATAGGTGACTTCATACACCTCCCTAGCACCTAACTGCTACACTACAATGACTGAAATAAGACAGGACTGTAGATTCCTAAACCAAGGACAAAAATCCACGATACAATAAGATGTACAATGGTTTTCGTGTACTTGACCAAATACTAAATCACTCTATGACCTAAAACCCAACCATGAAATCATGTCAATGGTGACTCTTATACCTCCCAACACTTCCTCTTTAACTCCAGCCAGCATGAATCTTGCACAAATGAATATTTTACAATCTTTACAATGATGACTCTTTAATAAATTACTCTTTTACTCTTTTACAATGATAACTCTTTTACAAAAGACTCTCTTACAACTTTACAATGATGAATCTTGGCATAAAGAATACTTCATGATATTTGGATGACTGTCATGTATTCAAGGATTTCCCACTCCAATGCTTCCTTTTATTTGATACTTCTGCTATTGAATTCTTTCTTGATTTTGTGTTTGAATCTTTTCTACTTGCATGCAAAATTTTCCTGGCAAAACCAATCCGAAACCAAAACAAAATACCCTTCAACTTACCTCTTTCTACAAAACACATGTAAGTGCATAATAATGAATAAATACAAAGTAAATTACAATGTGTACTTGAAGTGTGCATGTAACTTTTGTTGTTGACTTGTTGCAGCAGTAGAAAAAGACTCCTACTCTTGATATAGGCCTGGACTCTATGCAAGACTATATCCATAAATGGCCCAAAGATATATACAATAAAAACTGATGACATGCCCTAGAATTGTGATGGGCCAAGTTCTAAGTACAACAACATAGACCGTTCTATCAACTATGACAAGACTACTAACATGAACATACAACATCATATAGAATTAGCAGACTTAGTGTAGCATCAAATGTGTAGTATCGATAATAGGACATCCGAAAAACTAACTATGCCATATAGAGACATAGAGGTATAACCGAGACACTGTATATACTTACATTGTCCTGCAAAAACATATGTTAGAGATGATAATCAAAATTCAAATGTAAACACTAATCATACATACCTTATCATAGGAGAGTTACCCTTGACTGTTGATGTGTGGTCCTTAGCGTAGTAATCCTTGAATGCATGCTTTTTCTTGCCTTCTAGGAGATCGATATTGAATATCATGTATATATGTAATTTCGAATCTATAGGCTCTGAAAAATTGTCTTGTGGTAGCCCTATGTGTCCTCTTTCCAAACCCATAGATCTGATGAAGATTGGAATCTTCACGATGGAGTTATTCACAATCTCCCACGATGACCTGATTATAGAATAGTTCAGTAGAGAAAACTTGTATGAAGCACCACCTGTGACTATTGCAACCTTCGGCCCTGAAAACTATAACAAACAAACTAATGTCCAACATGTTTCTATCACTATTTACGAAATTTGAATCAAATTCTCAGAGAGAAAGTTATGATGATTTTCCCAACATCACTTGTTTGACATGGAATTTGGGAGCCTACACAAACCCTAGCCTCCCCAGATCATATCTCTGAAAATATAGGCAATGAAGATCTGAAATTTCTTCACAAGGTTCATCAAGATTTTATCTCAAATGGGTTTTAATTTAGGCTTTTGAAGCTTCGCAAAAAAAAGTTATAATGAAAATTCCATGATGACCTATTTGAAGCCACAAAATCCCTACTAGAGGAGGATATGAGTGTCACTCTTTATATGAATGTATTGAGTTGAGATGGTCCTGAACAAGTGAACATTGGAGGGAACTTAGGAGAGTTTTTTTATTATTAGTTATTTACTATTCAATGACCACAACCAATTATGAGTGCTATGCCAAAACCCCATAGGGTTTTAGCCCACTAGCTAGGGTTACTATCTTCAAACATGAATATCTCTCAAAACGTGAAGAATTATGTCGTGTGTCATATATCAACGGAAACATATCGATGACTAGAATCCACATAGATGATCCTTAACTCACAATAGAGGAAGTTTCCAAGTCAAAATTTCCATGCATGATCGAGGTAGCCCCTAGTGCTCCTTGGGTTGACATCAATGACAAACACTAATAAAAAATATCCCCTTTGGCATTGATGGAAACAAAAGTAATCCCCTTGCGATAATGACACCTCTTCCTACTGCCTTCTCCACCCCTTTGTCATCAATGGAAAAGGGTAACTCCCCCTCAATAAGTATCATCATGCGGACTTGTACACACCTCCACTTCCCCTTTCAACTTAGTTAGATAAGAGAAAGATTCTAATCAGAAATTGGGAGAATCCCAAGGTTTTCACGAAGATACTGAAATTCTTCACGAGGTAATGGTTTGGTAAAGATGTCGCCAATTTGTTCCTTTGTTCCAACATATTCAATCTTGGTATTCTTTTTCGTGGTCTACTCTCTAACGAAATGATATTTGATCAGAATGTGCTTTTTTTTGAAATGCATCACAGGCTTTTTGGAGATAATGATGGAATTGGTCTTATCGTAGAAGATGGGAATAGGTTTTTCAAACTTAACTTGAATATCTTGCAAGGTTTTCTTCATCCAGAAAACTTGAGTACAACAAGCTGCTTCCGTGATGTATTCTGCTTCCACTATGGATAACGAGATTGACGACTAATTTTTACTTAACCATAAGATAAGGCAACCACCTAGGTAGAAAAATGCTCCACTAATACTCTTATAATCATCAACACTTCCTACCCAATATGCATCTATATAAGCTTGGATGACCAGATCATGTCCTTTGGGATACTAGAGACCATATTTCGCTATGCCCTTAAGATATTGAAGAATTCCTTTCACAAAAATGATATGAGATTCTTTTGGTGCTGCTTGGAATCGTGCTACTTCTCCAAATTCTAATCGTGGATCTATAAAACCTTTGCTACACATCCTTTGATGAGTCTTTTAAGTGTAACTTGCAACCTGTTACCATGGGGTTAAGGACTGGCTTGCAATATTCCATCTGGAATTTCTTGAGCATTTCCTTGATGTACTTGATTTCATATATGAATATTCCTTTATCCCGTTCAGATATCTCGATAATCGTTAGCTTGTATTGATCCACTTTTAAATAGAGATTGCTTGTCAGTGCTTCCCTTCTTGAATTTGTAATGCTTCAACTATTCTTCTCCCCCTGAAGATGTAAGGAAACTGCCATCTTGTTCAAACTACCTGTCTGTCAATCTGTTGTGGCCACAACCACCACCCTATTAAAACCTGTTCTAGTGGAAAATTTGAATGGGCCCCCTATGACATTTGACCTTTCATTTATAACTAGAGTGTCACATGGAATTATGTCTTCTAAGTTGAATGGTCAACGACCCCCTAATAAACCTATGCAACAGGATTCATTTGTAACTCGGTCTAGCCTTTCATTCATATCTTTCATCAGGACTTATTCAATCCTCATAAACCTTCTACCACATCCTTATTTCTATAGCAATGCTTTATAAATAGAAACACTCCACATGCACGTAAATCTTACCTTTTCTGCCTTGCCTCGGTCTTCACACATTTTTCATGCTTTTATCACTTATCGCAATCACTAGTCGGCTCATTACATACCATATCACATGTTGAATTGATCAAGGGCAAAGGCTTGTCTCCCATGAATAATTGCGATGTGATTAAGTCTCCGGTCACATAGGATATCACGATCGACACTTTCAACCCGCGCATCGGCCCAAGCCACAAGGCATTCCGTGATATGGCAGAACCGCCGATATTATTAAGTGCAACATATACATTTTTGGGTTTGGAGCCCATCACAAATCAAAATCGGAGGAGCCCAAGGCTTATACATAAGGCGCACCGCAATATATTGGACCCGCCGATATTATTAAACGCGCCATATATATCTTTCGGGTCCGGCCTAATCGCAAGTCGCATTAGGTGGAGCCCAGGGCTTATACATAAGATGTGACATCATATGGAAAACTCGACGATAAATATAGATCTGGGTGTATAGGATTTGAAGTCTAGCCTTATGGTCCGGCCGTAGGTTTTCCCATGTTTTCCCATGTATTTTTTGTTTCATAAACACATTGAAAGTATGCAACAATGTCTTCATCTTCCCTCATTTTCAGTTGCTCACATTTTTCCCAAAAAACTTGAAGCTTTGCTTCTTTCACCTTTGACTCACTTGCATATATATTTTCAAGCTTGCCCCATACCTCTTTAGCAGTTTTGCAACTCGATTCCTTAAGATAAAAGGATTTGATAAGCCCGATGATAATAAGATATTTAGCCTTTGCATCATATACCATATTTTTCTTACCTTGTTCATCCTAGGTTAGTGTGAAGCCTTTTTCAATGATTTCGCATACTTTGTATCCTTGCGCCAGCAAATGAACCTCCATTCTTTCACTCCAAAGTGCATATTTATTTCCATTGAGCAAAGGAACTCTATTCAGAGTATACTCCATGATCTCGTTCTAGTTGTTAGAATGGTATTGAAGGAACTAAGCTCTGATCCCAGTTGTTGGCAATAATGAGAGGGGGGGTTAATCAGTATTCCTTATCAATTAGCACTTTAAAATATTTTTAGAGAAATATTTAACCTTCAATTATTATCAATTTTTATGCAGTAATAAAAGTAAATAAAAGAACACAGTAGGCACATGAATTTTAGGGGCAAAACCTCCTCTGGGTCAAAAACCATCGAACGTTTTTCTTATAAATCCTTTAATCTCCACCCCAACGGAAATGAAAGCAACAACTTCCTAGAATTATAGTAAAAACATTCTTCTGCACCTCCCACTGGAAGGACACCCCAATGCTTTGGTTCCTTGAGTAATCAACTCAATGGATGCCCCAACACCCTAGCGAGCCACAACTCGCACTAGCACCACCCTACCACCTTGAAGTTTTCATAGGCCCCAACCTATAGGCGACTTCATACACCTCCCTAGCACCTCGCTGCTACACTATAATGACTGAAATAAGACATGACTGTAGATTCCTAAACCAGGGACAAAAATCCACGATACAATAAGATGTACAATAATTTTCGTGTACTTGACCAAATACCCAATCACTCTATGACCTGCAACCCAACCATGAAATCATGTCAATGGTGACTCTTATAGCTCCCAACACTTCCTCTTTAACTCCAGCCAGCATAACTCTTGCACAAATGAATATTTTACAATCTTTACAATGATGACTCTTTAATAAATTACTCTTTTACAATTTTACAATGATAACTCTTTTACAAATGACTCTCTTACAACTTTACAATGATGAATATTGGCATTAAGAATACTTCATGATATTTGGATGACTGTCATGTATTCAAGGATGTCCCACTCCAATGCTTCCTTTTATTTGATACTTCTGCTATTGAATTCTTTCTTGATTTTCTACTTGAATCTTCTTCTACTTGCATGCAAAATTTTCCCCGCGAAACCAATCTGAAACCAAAACAAAATACCCTTCAACTTACCTTTGTCTACAAAACACATGTAAGTGCATAATATTAAATAAATACAAAGCAAATTACAATGTGTACTTGAAGTGTGCATGTAACTTTTGTTGTTGACTTGTTGCAGCAGTAGACAAAGACTCCTACTCTTGATATAGGCCTGGACTCTATGCAAGACTATATCCATAGATGGCCCAAAGATATATAGAATAAAAACTGATGACATGCCCTAGAATTGTGATGGACCAAGTTCTAAGTACAACAACATAGACCGTTCTATCAACTATGACAAGACTACTAACATGAACATACAACATCATATAGAATTAGCAGACTTAGTGTAGCATCAAATGTGTCGTATCAATAATAGGACATCCGAAAAACTAACTGTGCCATATAGAGACATAGAGATATAATCGAGACACTGTATATACTTACATTGTCCCACAAAAACATATGTCAGAGATGATAATCAAAATTCAAATGTAAACACTAATCATACATACCTTATCATAGGAGACTTACCCTTGACTATTGATGTGTGGTCCTTACCGCAGTAATCCTTGAATGCATGCTTTTTCTTGCCTTCTAGGAGATCGATATTGAATATCATGTATATATGTAATTTCGAATCTATAGGCTCTGAAAAATCGTCTTGTGGTAGCCCTATGTGTCCTCTTTCCAACCCCATAGGTCTGATGAATATTGGAATCTCCAAGATGGAGTTATTCATAATCTCCCATGATGACCTGATTATAGAATAGTTCGGTAGAGAAAACTTGAATGAAGCACCACCTGTGACTGTTGCAACCTTCGACCCTAAAAACGATAACCAACAAACTAATTTCCGATGTATTTCTTTCACTATTTACAAAATTTGAATCAAAATCTCAGAGAGAAAGTTATGATGATTTTCCCAACATCACTTGTTTGACATGGAATTTGGGAGCCTGCACAAACCCTAGCTTCCCCAGATCATATCTCTGAAAATATAGGCAATGAAGATCTGAATTTTTTTCACAAGGTTCATCAAGATTTTATCTCAGATGGGTTTTAATTTAGGTCTTTGAAGTTTCACAAAAAAAAGTTATAATGAAAATTCCAGGATGACCTCTTTGAAGCCACAAAATCCCTACTAGAGGAGGATATGAGTGTCACTATTTATATGAATGTATTGAGTTGAGATAGTCCTGAACAAGCGAACGTTGGAGGGATTTTAGGAGAGTTTTTTTATTATTATTTATTTAATATTCAATCACCACAACCAATTATGAGTGCTATGCCACAACACCATAGGGTTTTAGCCCACTAACTGTGGTTACTAACTTCAAACATGAATATCTCTCAAACCGTGAAGAATTATGTGGCATGTCATATATCAACGGAAACATGTCGATGACTAGAATCCACATAGATGATCCGTAACTCATAATAGAGGAATCTTTCAAGTCAAAATTCTCATGCATGATCGGGGTATCCCCTGGTGCTCCTTGGGTTGACATCAATGACAAACACTAATCAACAATATCTCCCTTTGGCATTGATGGAAAAAAAAGTAATCCCCTTGCGATAATGACACCTCCTCCTACTGCCTTCTCTACCCCTTTGTTTTCAACGAAAAAGGGTAACTCCCCCTCAAAAAGTATCATCATGTGGACCTGTACACACCTCCACTCCCCCTTTCAACTTAGTTAGATAAGAGAAAGATTCTAGTGAGAAATTGGGAGAATCCCAAGGTTTTTTGGAAGATACTGAAATGCTTCACAAGGTAATGGTTTGGTAAAGATGTCACCAATTTGTTCCTTTGTTCCAACATATTCTATATTGGTATTCTTTTTCGCGGCCTGCTCTCTAACAAAATGATATTTGATCGGAATTTGATTTTTTTGAAATGCATCATAGGATTTTTGGAGATAATGATGGCATTAGTCTTATCGCAAAAGATGGGAATAGGTTCATCAAACTTAACTTGAATATCTTGCAGGGTTTTCTTCATCCAGAAAACATGAGTACAACGAGCTTCTGCCATGATGTATTCTACTTCTGCTATGGGTAACGAGATTGAAGACTACTTTTTACCTAACCATGAGATAAGGCAACCACCTAGGTAGAACGCTGCTCCACTGGTACTCTTGTAATCATCAACACTTCCTACCCAATATATATCTATATAAGCTTGGATGACCATATCATGTCCTTCGGGATACTAGAGACCATATCTCGCTATGCCCTTAAGATATCGAAGAATTCCTTTCACAAAAATGATATGAGATTCTTTTGGTGCTGCTTGGAATCATGCTACTTCTCCAACTTCCAATCATGGATCTATACAACCTTTGCTCCACATCCTTTGATGAGTCTTTTAATCATAACTTGCAACCTGTTACCATGGTGTTAAGGACTAGCTTGCAATATTCCATCTGGAATTTCTTGAGCATTTCCTTGATGTACTTGATTTCATATATGAATATTCCTTTATCCTGTTCAGATATCTCGATAATCGTTAGCTTGTGTTGATCCACTTTTACATAGAGATTGCTTGTCAGTGCTTCCTTTCTTGAAGTTGTAATACTTCAACTATTCTTCTCCCCCTGAACATGTAATGAAGCTACCATCTTGTTCAAACTACCTGTCTATCAATCTGTTGTGGCCAAACCACCACCGTATTAAAACCTGCTCTAGTGGAAAAGTTGAATGGGCCCCCTATGACGTTTGACCTTTCGTTATAACTGGAGTGTCACATGGAATTACGTCTTCTAAGTTGAATGGTCAAGGCCCCCCTAATAAACCACTGCAACAGGATTCATTTGTAACTCGGTCTAGCCTTTCATTCATATCTTTCATCGAGACTTGCTCAATCCTCATAAACCTTCTACCACATCCTTATTTCTATAGCAATGCTTTATAAATAGAAACACTCCACATGCATGTAAATCTTACATGTTTTGCCTTGCCTCTGTCTTCAAACATTTTGCATGCTTTTTATCACATATCGCAATCATTGGTCAGCTCATTACATACCATATCGCATGTTGCATTGATCAAGGGAAAAGGTCTGTCTCCCATGAATAATTGCAATGTGATCAAGTCTCCAGTCGCATCGGATATCGCAATTGGCACTTTCAACCCACGCATTGGCCCAAGCCACAAGGCATTCCATGATATGGCAGAACCACCGATATTATTAAGCACAACATATATACTTTTAGGTCTGGAGCCCATCACAAATCACAATTGGCGGAGACCAAGGCTTATACATAAGGCACACCGTGATATACGAGACCCACCGATATTATTAAACACAGCATATATATCTTCCGAGTCTGGCCTAATCATAAGTCGCATTCAGCGGAGCCCAGGGATTATACATAAGATGCGATACCATATGGTGGACTCGATGATAACTATAGATCCGGTTGTATATGATTTGAAGTCCAGCCTTATGGTCCAATTGTAGGTTTTCCTGTGTTTTCCCATGTATTCTGATAAAATGTTGTGGTCCGGGTTTTTCAAAGGATAATCCAATAGGGGTGATGTTGCATGTGATTGCCCATTGCGAAGTGTGATTGTGACTCAATCGCATCACAACCTTGGCTGAACCAGGGGCCGATTCTTTCACACTCACTCCTTTTGATTTCAATACACCTTATCCTTTTATAAAGTTTTAATGACGGAAATATTTGTTCTTAGGCATTTTTATCATATGTTTCATGATCATAAAGCTAATGTTAATTATCTCTACAGGCATGGATTAAAAGACGCATGAACGGATCTGAAGAGTTGATATATGTGGGTGTTTTCTAGTTAAAGATCTGGCCTTAGGCATTCTCGGTCAGGTTTCCACGCATTGCCTGTGTATTCCGAAAGTGAAGTTGTCTTGGGTTTCATCATGAAGAGATGACACATATTCATTCTCCTTTCCATCGACATCCATTCATTCCTCCCCAAGAAGTAGAATGCTCTAGCAAATGTAACCCTAACATGTTAGCGGTTACATCGACTGTTCTACGTCCATATATTTTGATTTGTATATCAAAAAGAGAGGGGAGGTGAAAAGTTAGGGGAAGAGCGAGGGTCAGTTCCTTCTGCATAAGTCTTACCTTCGAAGATGAGGGCAAGGACTTTTTTTTTGGGCAGAACAACTTTTGATTTATTGTGCTAATAAAGAAGACTGTTTGGGTCAAGAAGGAGCCTTTTTTCAAATTCATTTTCCTCTTCTTTCATGGGTTTAGAATCAAGATGTTATTGTTGGAATTAATATAAATGTCTTCTGTTTTGTGCATATTGATAAAAGACAGCTTGTGACTAGTCCTAGTTATTCAAATATAATTTGTTACCATGGTTAATTCATGAGCGACTGTTGATTCGTAACCTTGTTAAACATTAGTTGCAAGATTTATTTGTATGGAAAGGAATGTGTATTCCTGTACGAGTGATTAGATTGCAATTAAGCTTTAATATAGCCTTGTTCATCTGTGAACCATTAATTGATTCATTTGGAATCAGAATCCATATATGATGTTTAATCTCCTCTTTTTATTCTCCTGCAGGATAGATTAGGATAGTTAGGACTAGCATAAGTAGTTATAGTTAGTGTAGATAGGATTTGATACATATAGGTTAGCTATTTCTTTCGTTGATTTAATTGAAGTCTTCCTCCAAGAAGCAATCTTTCAACACATATAACAGTTTACGGGATCCTTTAAAACCCGTCGGAACTAGCCATTGCAAATGAAAGCAGATCTAGTGTGGGTTTGCAATCGAGTTAGTTCCCCTTGTTGGCATAGCGAACATTCGCCGCGTCAACAAATTGGTGCTAGAAGGAGGAGCTGAACCATTGTCCACAACTTTTTATGATTTCTTCTATAAATTTCGTGCATGGATTCGAAAATATTAATGCATGGATCGTAAAGGTCGAAAATATCCTTCCTCCCATTCAGAAAAGCCTCATTTCGAAGAAACAGAGATCCCTCTAAATCCTGTGCTTGGGTCATTAGAAGAAGAGGCACTGTGGGAGTATCTTGTCACTCAGGAACAACCAGTCAAAGTACTTACTCGGGCTTATGCTTGTTCCCTCTCTCAGCTCCCCATATTTCACTCTTTACCTCCGACAGCTAAAAAAAGGCCAAGGATCTATCTTATAAACGAAGAGACATTTGGAACCCCTTCTCTTGAAGATATTGTGCTAGAGTCCTTACAAATTATCGACACTCCTTAGGAATAAATTCCTGAGGATTCACTCTCTAAAGGTAATCCCTGGCCCAATTTTGGAAATCCTAATAAAGAACACCTTGAAGAAACCTTCAACCAGAACCTCCCTATCCATAATATGGCTAACGTTCCTCTTCCAGATGGGAATCAGCTTCTACTGAGCGGGAACTAACCCCCACCTCCTCCCGGAGCACTCCCTCCCTGTCTCGCTCAGGATTCTGTAGCATTACCTAGGCAGCAACATCCCTTACTCAAGAATGCAGAAAGGGTACTACCTAAATTTGACCCTGAGAGAGGAGACACAGCTCATAACCATATTCACTCCTTCTTCTTGGTCATGCGCATGTTGGGGGTAGCCGATGAAGATGTAGTATGTTGCTTATTCCGTTTTACTCTAATTGATGCAGCCTCCACATGGTACTTTAGCTTGAGAATAGGATCGATCACCACATGGGTTGCCTTGCAAGAGGCCTTTTTAGACAAGTTTGGTGATGACAAAACACATGTGGCCTTAGTTTTAGAACTATCCCATTTGAAAATTGAAACCAAAGAAACGGTTAAGGATTTTAACATCGAGTTCAACACTTTGTTCAACTGAATCCTGGCTAACACTAGACCTACTGAGGAGGTGCTCGTGGAATTATACATCACTACTCTCCCTGTCCCTACTACGATGTGGGTCAAAAGGAGTAATGCACAAACCTTACAGGGTGCTATTGATGAAGCAGTAAAAGTCGAGAATGAAATGATCAGTCTCACAGTATGTCATCATACAACCAAAGAAAAGAAAGCCTCTCAATCATCCAAGAAAAATAATGGGAGTGTAACAAAGGGGTTGAAATCAAGGAAAAGGATACCATAGATGTGGAAGGTTTGCATCGGATCATTAAGAAATTGACAAACACAGTCATCGATATGAAAGGGAATTCTGGAGAGAGTACAAGTGGGAATGGAGGAGATTATAAAAACATAAAATCTTTCAAACCTTTCTATTGTAAGAAGACAGAAGGTGGTCATGGTAAACTTGCACTGCCTGCTCCACCCAATGAAGGGAATTTAAATATGGAAGAGATGGCTCTTATCGGATCACTCCTTAACAATGAAGAACCTATAGTGGAGCTGGGGCCAAAACAAGAAAATGAGGAAGAATACCAACTAGAAGAGCCCTTGGACGAAGAATCTCAAATCAATGTACTATGGGATTTCTATACAAATGAGAATGGTGACGACGAAGGAGATAGTATGGAAGAAATCATCACTAATGAAATCCACACATGAAGTAAAGGGCCACTTGAGGGTGTGATGAATCCTGTAGACCAGACAAAGAAAGAAGTTCACCCTTTGAAGGCATTTGCTCCTAAAGTTCCTGTTGAGAAGGGTAGACCTAGTGGTAATTCCAAGAATACTCCAGTTCTGAATTATCCACAGAAAGATAATACACCTTTGACTGCAACAAAAATGACTGAAAATCGTAAACTCCCACCTAAGAACGACAAAACCAATATGTTTACTCTGCCCTACCCTATTTATAACATTGATTACAACATTGTGGATGATCTTAAGAAATCTTGAGTTAATATCACATACTTCGATTTGCTAAAATTCACACAGCAAAGAGATCTGCTCTTGAAAGATATGAATGAACAGAATTGCAAATCTCCCACCATTCAGAGTAGACAAACCAATAAGTCAGCATCCAGACTCGTTAGTACCCCCAGTACAGCCCAAACACCATCAGCTATGGAAGCCACTCTGTAAAAAATGAATCGAACCCCACAAGATGTTAGTGCGGCCATGATAGGAAGGAAATCAAAATCCATGATTCCACCTTTCCTTATCACATTTGAGATCTTCAACATGAACGTACATAATTGCTTGGTAGATTCCAGTGCCTCATCCACCGTTATGCCATATGTTGTTGCTAAAAGAATTCACGTGATACCCGATAAAACTGGAACTAGAATTATGCAATTGGACAAAATGAATGTGAAAGTAATTGGGGAATTGAAAGATGTGTTGGTTCGGATGGCTACCAAACCACAATACACACAAGTCACTGACATAGTGGTAGTCGACACACCGAAGGCTTATGGAATTCTTCTTAGGAGGGATTGGTTAGCAAAACTGAATGGATATTTCTCAACTGATTGGTCCCATCTCTTGCTGCCTCAGAAGGGAAAAGGTGATATGTTGAGGGTTGATCGAGAAAGATACATGAAGTATGTGGTGATGGAAATAAATGGCCCCAATGAACCTGTAATGTTTACCAACTCTATCCTTGGGAATTATTGTTTCAACTTCTGTGCCATCGAAACCTATTTTGGATAATTCCATGCAGAGACAGTTGAAAAAACTGTGACAAACACACAGTTGGAAGCTCTCCTCTACAATCCAACTGATGAATTATCCTATATTATAGTAGATGATAAGACTAATTTCGTAGAAAGAAGTTCAATTAATGTAACATTAGATTCTATATTTTGGACACTATATTTTGATGGCTCTAATTGCCTTGGAGGTGCAGGTGCTGTGAACATTCTCATTGACCCGCAAGGGAACCAACATCTGATGGCCAGCCGGTTGGAGTTCGCGTGCACCAACAACACGGTAGAATATGAAGGCTTGTTGTAGGGCGTGAAGAAAGCCATTGATATGAAGGTGAAAAATCTTAAAGTTTTTGGTGACTCACAGATAGTTGTCGAACAGGTAAGGAAAATGATACATTGCAATTCATCACACCTGGTAAGATACCGACATGAGGTATGGAGCTTAATTGATAATTTTGATTCTTCTAATATCACACACATACCTCGAGGGAAAAACCAAGATGTCGATATGATGGCTAGTATGGCTTCAAAACTTCTGCCTAATCTTAGATTAAACAAGAATAAATATTATGTTGAATTTATTTCCAGACCATCCGTGCCTGATAACATCTCAAAGTGGCAGGTGTTCGAAGATGACTGTTGGGTCCCTATAACACTAGTGATTACCCCATTAATATTGTAGTTACATCCCTTATTAATATTTTGGTGCCCCTATTATCCCCATATTGTTATTACTGTGCCCCATAGAATCCCTCTATTGTTATTTTTGTGGCTTTATATTATTACTGTTAGGTCAGTTGGGTTATATTGTGACTCCTTAGACTCCTATATATAGAAAGGAGGTTTTGTCATTTGAATCATCCAAGCATTGTTCATTTATGTAATGTAAAGGAGGTTTCCCCCTGGAAGAGGCTGAATTCTAAGGTGTTGATTTATCTTTTCTATCTTTTCTTGAGCTGGTTTCATAACATTTGGTATCAGAGCTTTGGATTCTAGGGTTTTGCTGCTCAAAACAAGTCATCGTGGCATTTTCACTATAACGTTTTTTCTGCGACGTTTCAAAAGCTAAAAAAACAACCCATTTGAGAAGAAATCGCTTTGAACCTCGGGTCGGAATTTCAGAATGTTTCGTCCTATATTTGCGGAGATATGATCTGAGGAAGTTGGTCTTTTTGCAGACTCCTGAATTACATTCCAAACAGGTGACTTGGGGAAAATTGTCATAACCTTCTCTCTGAGCATTGGATTGAAATTTCGTAAGAAGGTATAAAAATAGGATGTACTGTAGTTTCTTGTATATATTGTTTAGAGCCAAAGGTCGAAACAGTGACTCGTGGCACGTCATACAAGTTTTCTCTACTGAACCAGTCGATAATCAGGTCACTGTGGGAGATTTCGCATAACTCTTCTTTGGTGAATCCAATTTGGATACGACTGGTGGCATTGGAAAGAGGAAATATAGGGCTACTATAGGTTGCAATTTTAGAACTAGATGATATGAAAGTACAGAGATACATTAGAGGAAATATCGAGCTCCTACAAAGTGAAAAAAGGTGTGTAGATTCTTTTAAATTTTTTCTTAAGATTGGTTTGAAAATTTATTTTGAAGGAATTCAAAGGGCATAGTAGAGCATTACTATCAGTAACTAATGCCCCAAGGAAAAAAAATGCAAACACCTAGTAAGCAACTTGAAAGCTCTAGCATGACTCATGAAGAAGAGGAAGAAATGCTACATGATATATCAAAATTACAAGAACAAGTGCAACAAATGTCACTCTCGCAAAATCTAACAGAAGCTAAGATAAATGGTGTGGAATCTAAGATAAAGGGCGTGGAAGCTAAGATGGACAATTTGAAGATAGATTTGAAGACAAATTTGAAGAGAGACATGGCAGATTTGAAGATAGATTTGAAGATAGACATGGCAGATTTAAAGACAGATTTGACAAATTTTCTACAAGAAATACTTACTAATGGTGAAAAGGTAGTAAAGGAAACTCATGATGTAAACAAAAGAAATTTTAATCATGATTTCTTAGACTCTCATTTGGGATCGAATATGCACCATATTCCAAAAATCGATATGAGGAAGTTTGATGGCAAGGATCCCGCAACATGGATATTACATATGGAGCAATTTTTTGATCTCAATAATGTGCAAAACACACAAAAGTTACGTATTGCAACTTTATATTTGGAACCAAATTAGTTTGTATGGTATCAATGGCTTTGCTCTCGTAAACAAATTATCACTTGGGAAATTTTTATGGAAGAATTGACAGCACATTATTAGGATACAAAAAGCAACACTTTTTTTAGCCAATTGATATGTCTCAAACAAAAGGGTTCAATAATGGAGCACATTGAGGAGTTCCAAAAATTGAACATAAGGGTAAAAAATATTTCACAGGAGCATGGGATTGATGTGTTCATGGGGACTTTAAAGGATAATATCCAGCATGATGTTCGCCTTTGGGAACCTGATTCATTACAGAAGGCATTCAGGTTAGAAAGAAGAATGGAAAGAAAAATTATGGCAACCATGAAGCATACCACTCACAACTATAAAGATGGAAGTGTTGTTGCCCCTAGTCTTCCACAACCGATAAGGTTTACACCACAACAATTGGAAGAAAAAAGAGCAAAAGGGCTTTGTTACAGTTGTGATAAAAAATACACTAAAGGTCATAAGTGTGCCGAGAAGAAATTATTTTACATAGATTGCGAAGAGGAAGAAGAAAAGGAGAAAGAAAGGTCAAAAGAGGAGGATATACTCCAGGAACAAAGCCTATATAAAAAATAAATGAATCCAACGACATCTTGCAATGCATTGGCAAGAATTAGCACTCCTAAAACCATCAAGATAGAAGGACAAATCAAGAAGAAAAATGTAATAGTGTTAATTGATTCAGGAAGTACCCACAATTTTATTCATTGTAAGGTAGCAAAAGACTTGAATTGCTTCTTACATCTAGCACTAGAGTGTCAAGTGATGGTTGCAAATGGAGGAACAATAAATTTCTCTAGAAAGTGCCATAATATCAAGCTCTCGATGGGAGAATATATATTGATTAGCCCAATGCTTTCCATTCCAATGGGAGGTGCTGATGTTGTACTAGGAGTCCAATGGCTACAATCCTTGGGTACAATAGCTTTTAATTTTCAAGAACTTTTCATGAAATTTTCTATGGAAGGAAAGGAAGTTGAATTAAGGGGTATTGCAGGGAAACTAGGAAAGATAATCAGCTCTAACAGTATGACAAAGCTTCTAAAAAAGGAACAAAGGGGTGTAATTGCACAATTATGTTCGCTAGATGTTTCCACATTTGAATCATCTATTTCTCCAGATCTCCAAAAATTCTTGGACAATCATTCTAAGATATTTGAGACTCCAAAAGGTCTCCCACCTATTTGTGATCATGATTATGCTATTCATCTCATTCCAGGAAGTGTTCCTCCAAACATCAGGCTGTACAGATATCCCTATGCCCAAAAGAGTGAAATTGAATGTATGGTTGCAGAAATGCTAGAGGCTGGTATAATTCAACCGAGTCAAAGTTCTTTCTCTGCTCCAGTAGTATTAGTGCACAGGAATGATGGATCATGGCGCATGTGTTCGGATTATAGGGAGCTCAACAAGCTCACTATTAAAGATAAGTTTCCCATTCCCGTCATTGATGAATTACTAGATGAATTGCATGGATCAATTTACTTCACCAAGTTGGATCTTCGTTGAGGATATCATCAAATCAGAATGAAGACCGAAGACATTCCGAAAACAACATTTAGAACTCATGAGGGTCATTATGAATTTTTGGTCATGCCTTTTGGCCTTACCAATGCACCTTCAACGTTTCAAGGTTTGATGAATTCCGTTTTCAAACCATTCCTTAGAAAATTTGTGTTAGTATTTTTTGATGATATACTAATCTACAACAAGTCTTGGAAGGATCATTTTGAACATGTTGATAGGGTGCTACAACTATTGGAGGAGAAACAATTATATGCAAAAAGATCTAGATGTTTCTTTGAAGTACAAGAGGTGGAATATCTGGGTCATATTGTATCTCATGAAGGAGTTAAGGTAGACCCTAGCAAAATTGAAGCCATTAAGGAATGGAAAATCCCCACATCCATAAAGCATCTGCGAGGATTTCTCGGGTTGACAGGGTATTATCACAAGTTTGTTAAGAATTATGGGAGAATAGTAGCACCTCTAACAACATTATTGAAGAAATATGCATTTTCATGGACTCCAGAAGCAACAAAGGCCTTTGAACATCTTAAAGAGGAAATGTGCCAAGCACTGGTCTTAGCTACACTGGACTTCACAAAAACCTTTATTGTGAAATTTGATGCTTTAGGAAATGGAATTGGTGTTGTTTTAATGCAAGATGAAAGACCCATTGCTTTTGAAAGTCATCCAATCAAGAAAAAGTTTTTACGCAAAGCTATTTATGAGAAGGAAATGTTGGCAATACTCCATGCACTTAAGAAATGGTGACCCTACCTAATGGGAAGACACTTCAACCTAAAAATGGATCATGATAGCCTTAAATAATTTTTAGAACAAAGATTATCCTCTGAAGAACAAAAAAAGTGGGTCACAAAGATGTTGAGTTATGACTTTGAATTCATCTACAAAAAAGGGAAGCAAAATGTGGTGGCAGATGCACTCTCAAGAAAGGATGAGGATGTGGAAGCATTGTTGTGCACCATTTCTATTATCCAACCAAATTGGATAAACGAAGCAAGGGAGGAATGGAAGAATGATGAAGAAGTGTGGGCACTTATTCGAAAGTTACAATAAGATTCTAGTACGTCTGATACATTTAGCTGGAAAAATGATTCTTTATGGTACAAAGATCACTTATACCTTTGTAAGAATTCCCAACTAAAACAAAAGATTCTTATGGAATTGCACACTTCTCCCTTAGGAGGGCACTCAGGATTTTTAAAAACTTACCACAGGGTTAAGAAGGATTCTTTTTGGGATGGCCTTAAATCGGATATTCAAAAATTTGTGGCGGAATGTTTGGTTTGCCAACAAAATAAAGTTGAAACAATTAAGACACCAGGTCTATTACAACCTTTATCCATTCCAAGCCAACGTTGGGAGGAGGTTTTAATGGATTTTATCATAGGTTTACCCAAGTCTGAGGGGAAGAGTGTCATCATGGTGGTAGTTGAAAGACTTACCAAGTATGCACACTTTTGTGCATTATCACATCCATTTAAATCCAGTACAGTTTCTACTGCATCTATGGAAACAATTCAAAAGCTACATGGAAACCCAAAGATTATTGTAAGTGACAGAGATCCCATTTTCACTGGAAATTTTTGGACAGAATTATTTTCTTGTCTTGGTACTTAGTTAGCTCATAGCTCATCTTATCATCCTAAATCTGATGGGCAAACTGAGATAATAAACAAATGTTTGGAAGGATATCTTCATTGCTTTGCATCTGGTAAACAGACACAATGGGTCAAATGGTTGCCTCTGGCTGAATGGTGGTATAACACTTCCTTCCATATAGCAACAAAAATGACCCCATTTATGGCACTTTATGGATATCAGCTACCATCCATCACATCATATTTAAGAGAAAATTCTAAGGTTCAAGCAGTGGAACATCACATTGAACATCAACAACAAGCCCTCCAACTCTTAAAGGATAACCTCGTGTTGGCACAGAATAGGATGAAACAACAGGCAGATCAACATTGCTGTGAAAGAAGTTTTGATGTAGGTAATTAGGTATTCCTACGGCTACAACCATATAAGCAAATTTCACTCAAGCAAGCTAAGAAGGATAATAAATTATCACCAAAGTATTATGGTCTGTACAAGTTGTTGCAAAAGATTGGTACTATGGCATACAAATTTGAGCTTCCTGCAGCTTCTCGATTGCACCCAATTTTCCATGTTTCATGTTTAAAGAAGTTTATACGTGACAAGCTACCAGTTCAAACAATATTGCCAGAACTTGATGAGGAAGGAAAAATTATATTGGAACCACAAGCAGTCATAGAAACAAGAACTCGACAGCTACGAAATCGATCAATTTCAGAGTATCTTATCAAGTGGAAGAACTTATTTGTTGAAGATTCCACATGGGAGGATGATAATTTTATACAGAAGCATCTAGAACTACTCAAGCGTTGAGGACAACACTTTTTTGAAGGAGAGGGGCATGTTGGGTCCCTATAATACTAGTGATTACCCCATTACTATTGTAGTTACATCCCTAATTAATATTGTTGTGCCCCTATTATCCCCATATTGTTATTACTGTGCCCCATAGAATCCCTCTATTGTTATTTTTGTGGCTTTATATTATTATTGTTAGGTTGGCTGGGTTATATTGTGACTCCTTAGACTCCTATATATAGAAAGGAGGTTTTTTCATTTGAATCATCCAAGAATTGTTCATTTATGTAATGTAAAGGAGGTTTCCCCCTTAAAGAGGCTGAATTCTAAGGCGTTGATCTATCTTTTCTATCTTTTCTTGAGCTGGTTTCATAACAATGACAATCAAATCCTTGAGTTCCTGCACTGCGAGAAGACATTCAAAAATGTAGTCATTGACGAAAAGGAGCATGACAGGCTTATGAATGAGAGGGAAGATGAGGAAAAGGATCACTCCAATATAATTCCCAAGTTAGTTGTCAAGATGGATCACTTGTATGACCTGCATGATAAATTCAAGAAGCCGACTAACTCAAAAACGCAAAGCTCATCGATGAAGTATGAATCAGTCAACCTTGGAACCAAAGAAGACCCAAAAATTGTTAATTTGGGCTTAGGATGCTCTCCACAAGAAAGGGCTTCGTTTGTTAAGCTTTTTAAAGAGTACAAGGATGTCTTTGCATAGACATATGGCGACTTAAAAACCTTTGATACCAGCGTTATGCAACATGTCATTCTGTTGGAGAAGGATGTTAGGCCATACCAACAAAAGCTTCACAAGATACATCCAAGCCTGGAACTGTTGGTGAAGAAAGAATTGAACAAAATGTTGGATGCCAAAATCGTTTTTCCTGTCAAGCACACCCACTGGGTAGCCAATCTCATGCCAATAAGAAGGAAAAATGGAGACATCAGGTTATGTATCAATTTCAGAAACCTGAACAAAGCATCGCAGAAAGATAGCTATCCCGTCCCTTCTATGGAACACATTCTTCATTGCGTTTTAGGGTTGGAATGTTGTCCCTATTGGATGGTTTTTCGGGATATAATCAAGTGTTGGTGGTTAATGGAGATCAGCTCAAGACCACCTTCAAGACTAAATAGGGCACTTACGCATATTGTAAAATGCCTTTCGGACTTATTAATGTGGGTGCCACATTCCAAAGAGCTATGGACATAGCTTTCCGAGGATTGATTAACACATTAGTAGTAGCGTACATGGATGACATTGTTGTGTATTCGTATCACAAAAGGGAGCATATCTATCACCTTAAACAAATTTTTGAAAGATGTTCAAGGTATGGAATATCGTTGAATCCCAAGAAGAGCGTTTTCGCAGTTACAGAAGGGAAACTACTGGGTCACATCGTCTCTAAAGAAGGGATTGTTATTGATCCCGAAAGAATAGAGACCATCATGAGAATACAACCCCCTACAAATAAAAAGGCAATGCAATCTTCCTTCGGGAAAGTTAATTTCATTAGGAAATTTGTTTCGGGTTTTGCAGAAATAGTGCATCCCATGTAGCTAATGATGAAGAAATACGTTATGTATGGGTGGAGTGATGAAACTAAGAAATAATTTCAGCGAATTAAGGAGGCCATCTTAGAAGCTCCTTCATTGGTCAGCCCAATTTCGACAAGGAATTCTTATTGTACACTTTCTCTTCTGATGTTTCATATGCCGCAATCCTCAACCAAAAAAATGATGATGGCAATGAAGTCGCTATCTCTTATATGAGCTCTAATCTTCAGGGAGTAGAAATGAACTACCCAGACGTGGAGAAACAAGTTTTTGCGGTTTTTAAAGCCGTAAAATATTTCCACCCTTATTTATTAAAGGCCAAGACTAAAGTAATCAGTCCCCACCCTGCTGTAAGAGCCCTCTTCATGTAGAAAAAATGGGTGAATGGAGAGGGAATTGGATAACCTTCATTCAGGAATACAACCTCAAGATTAAGCCAACGAAGATAGTTCAAGGACAGGGATTGTGTGAGCTCGCGAAAGAAGCCTTGGTGGATAAAGAAGGGGTGTCCAAAGAACCAGAAGCGCAGAGCATATAGAATGCACAAGTATAATTCAGGGAGGAGCCCTTATGGATTAATGAGATGCTGATGTGTGAGAGCAAAACATCAGAAGTCCTTTTGGATCCTGAGTCATGGTATTACGACATACGCTTTATCTAACAAAAGGATCATGTCCTGAATACATGCATGCATCACGGAGGAGAGTGCTCAGATTGAAATCTAATCAGTATCACTTGGCTAATGACACATTATATAGAAAAACTTATGATGGAATCTAGCTGAGGTGTTTGCAAAAGGATGATGTTGATCATATCTTGAAAGAAATACATGATGGCCTAGCAGGTGGTCACTATGGCAGAGAGACCACTGCTCACAAAATACTAAGAGCTGGATATTATTGGCCCACAGTGTTCAGAGACTCGCATGCCTATGCGTGGAAATGAAAGTTATATTAAACTACCGCAGGATGAGAAAGAAATCCAGTTGTTCCCCTCAGGCCTGTAATGATTTATCACCCGTTCCAGCAATGGGGCTTAGATTTCATAGGCAAGATCACTGCGAACTCTTCATAGCAGCATAAGTATATACTCACGGCGACCAACTACTTCATCAGATGGACCAAAGCCATCCCACTTAGAAAGGTAAACGAAGATGACGTAATATCATTTATTGAGAAATTTATTATCAGCAGGTTTGGCATCCCTGATGCTCTCATATTCGAAAATTCTTCTTACTTTTCATCTCTGAAATTGACTAAGTTTGCTATTAATAAATCAATTCACATAAGGTATGCATCAAATTATTACCCCCAAGTAAATGGAGTTGTAGAGTCCTCAAATAAAAACCTCATCCGCATAATCCATAAATCTATCATCGACAACCAAAGGAAACTCCCCATACTTCCTTGTTTATGGACAGGAAGCCATCTTGCCTCCTAATGTTACCCTTCCCGCTTTACAGCTCTTCAAAGCTTCGAGAGGGACCCCTCTAGTCTTACTTCCAAAAAGGATCAACCAACTGGTGAGGTTGGAGGAATTGAGAGATAAAGACAGAAATAAATTTAGAAATCACCAAATGATTGTAAAGAGATGGTTTGACCATCATCTGGCAAGAGATAAATATTACCAAATAGGAGAGCTAGTCTTGAAATGGGACAAGCTGAGTGAGCCAAAAGATAAGCACACAAAATTCCAACACTTATGGCTGGGCCCGTTCCATGTTGAAGAAAAAATCGATCAGGGAACTTACAGATTGAAAACTTTACAGGGAGAAACTAAAAAACTCCCTGTTAATGGCCTCTTAAGAGATACTTCCAGTAGCCACCACATGGTGGTTACCTCCTGGGTAGGTTAGGATTCATTTTATTTTGCTGTTAGATTAGTTACATTTTCATCCTATCCTTTCTTGTTTTACGCAAATTTTATTTTCCTTTTGAATTTCAGTCCTTTTCAGCCAATTGATTTCGGTCCTTCAGTCTCGTCTTCAACTTTATAACTCTCTTCAGATTTCCCTCATTCTCCACCTTCAGCTTTTTGACTCCCTTATTAACCTGCTGATGAGTCTACCAATCCTAAATTCATCGTTACCTTGCAAAACAATCAAACTTTAAATGAGCCTATGAGAACTGGAAAATCAGCAGAGGAATTCAAATCGAAGCCACTCATTAGCATCTGTGGGGAAGTAGGTAGGATCTATTGATAACTTGGATACCTAGAGCATGTAGGAGAATCTTTATAAAATGAAAAAATGTGTAACCATAGCTGGACTGGCATGGTGGAACACTGCAGTTTTAAAATCCCACTCAGACCTAGCCTATACTTGCCTGTAAGGTTTGTAGTTATTCTCCATTGGTCCCGTCCACCACACTAAGCTTTCCAACACCTGTCATCTATAAGTAAACCTCATTTCATGGGCTAATCTCACTATCATATACCCTGTGGCAAATCCAATTGTGCTCTAGTCCTTCTGCCTCAAACTAGAAGGAATTATTTAAAAGAAATTGAAATGTCGAGTCCTTGTGCCAATCTAGAAGGACAGGTTGTTTGGGAAGCCAGTTGGAGTAGGGAATGTTGTTGGGCTCAGAGTACCGGTTGACACAACAAGCCAAACCTTGCTTAAGTGGTTTAAAAATATGTCATGATCCATTACTGCACCCCATTCAATCATACAAAAATATAGCACTACAATTCTTGCATAAAGTGCAGATAAACATATCTACATTAAGTTTGATGAGCTATAAAGAGCTGAGGTACACACCTAAACAGGTATTGACAGATCAGTGATGGCCCCGAAAGGGTTTTTGAAAGTAGAAAATAGGTAAAGGAGGGTTAATAAATCCCATAATACCACCATTGGAGAATGCCTGTCAAAACCCTATCAGTAAGTAGAAGCTATTTGTCTTTATCCTTCTTGAAGTGATTAATGATGAAGTAGAACCCATGCCTGTCCATCTATATAGTTTTCATTTCAAGTTTAGCTTAACACACTGATGTTCTATTGATCCAAGGTTTATTTGGTAATAGAGATAACTGGTTCGCCCAGTGGTTCGCCATTGTTGTGGTCACAACCACCACCCTACTAAAACCTACTCTAGTGGAAAATTTGAATGGGCCCCCTATGGTGTTTGACCTTTCATTTCTAACTGGAGTGTCACAAGGAATTATGTCTTCTAAGCTGAATGGTCAAGGCCCCCCTAATAAACCACTGCAGCAGGATTCATTTGTAACCCAGTCTAGCCTTTCATTCATATCTTTCATTGGGACTTATTCAATCCTCATAAACCTTCTATCGCATCATTATTTATATAGCAATGCTTTAGAAATAGAAACACTCCACATGCACGTAAATATTACCTTTTTTGCCTTGCCTCGGTCTTCACACATTTTGCATGCTTTTATCACTTATCGCAATCACTAGTCAGCTCATTACATACCATATCGCATGTTGCATTGATCAAGGGAAAAGGCCTATCTCCCATGAATAATTGCGATGCGATTAAGTCTCAGGTCACATCGAATATCACAATTGGCACTTTCAACCCGCGCACCGGCCCAAGAATCAAGGTGTTCCTTGATATGGTGAACCTACCGATATTATTAATCACAACATATATATTTTTGGGTTTGGAGCCCATCACAAATCGCAATCGGCAGAGCCCAAAGCTTATACATAAGGTGCACCGCTATATACCGGACCCACCGATATTATTAAATGTGGCATATATATCTTTCAGGTTTGGCCTAATCGCAAGTCGCAATCGGTGGAGCCCAGGGCTTATACGTAAGATGCGATACCATACGGTGGACTCGAAAATAACTATAGATCTCGGTGTATAGGATTTGAAGTCCAGCCTTATGGTATGGCTACGGGTTTTCCCATGTTTTCCCGTGTATTCAGAGAAAATGTTATGGTCCAGGTTTTTCAAAGGAAAATCTAATAGGGGTGATGTTACATGTGATTGCCCGCTGCGATGTGCAATTGCGACTCGATCACATCACAACCTTGGTGGAACCAGGGGCCGATTCTTTCACACTCGCTCCTTTTGATTTCAATACGCCTTATCATTTTATAAAGTTTTAATGAGGGAAAGATTTGTTCTTAAGCATTTTTATCATATGCTTCATGATCATAAAGCTAATGTTAATTATCTATGCAGGCGAGGATTAAAAGACACATGAGTGGATCCAAAGAGTTCATATATGCAGGTGTTTTCTAGTTAATGGTCCAGCCTTAGGCATTCTCAGTCAAGTTTCCATGTGTTTCATGTGTATTCCGAAAGTGAAGTTGTCCTAGGCTTCATCATGAAGAGATGATACGTAGTCATTCTCCTTTCCATCAGCATCCGTTCATCCCCCCCTAGGAAGTAGAACGCTCCAGCGAATGTAACCTCAATGTGTTAGCGGTTACACCGACTGTTCTACGTCTGTATATTTTGGTTTGTATATTGAAAAGAGAGGCGAGGTGAAAAGTCAGGGGAAGACCGAGGGTCAGTTCCTTCTACATAAGTATTACCTCCGAAGATGAGGGCAAGGACTTTTTTTTTGGGAAAAGTAGCTTTTGATTTATTGTGCTAATAAAGAAGATTGTTAGGGTCAAGAAGGAGCCTTTTTTCAGATTCATTTTCCTCTTCTTTCACGGGTTTAGAATCAGGATGTTGCTGCTGGAATATCTATAAAAGTGTTTTGTTTTGTGCATATTGATAACAGACGTCTTGTGACTATTCCCGGTTATTCAAATATAATTTGTTACCATGGTTAATTCATGATAGGTTGCTGATTCGAAACATTTTTTAACATAAATTGCAAGATTTATTTGTATGGAAAGGAATGTGTATTTCTATATGAGTTATTAGATTGCAATTAAGATTTAATATAACTTTGTTCATCTGTGAACTAGTAATTGATTCATTTGGACTCGGAATCCATATATGATGTTTAATCTCCTTTTCTTATGCGAATAGATTACGACAGTTAGGACTAGCATAAGTAGTTAGAATTAATGTAGATAGGATTTGATACTTATAGGTTAACTATTTCTTTTGTTGATTTAATTGAAGTCTTCCTCAAAGAAGCAATCTTTCAACACATATAATACTTTATGGGATCCTTTAAAACTCATCGAAACTAGCCATTCCAAACGAAAGCAGATGAAATGGGGGTCTACAATCAAGTTAGTTCCCCTTGTTGGTATAGCGAACATTCACCGCGTCAACAAATTGGCTCTAGAAGGAGGGCCTGAACTGTCGTCCACAGCTTTTTTATGATTTCATCCATAAATTTCGTGCATGGATTCGAAAATATTAATGCATGGATCGTAAAGGTCTAAAAGATCCTTCCTCCCATTTGGAAAAGCCTCATTTCGAAGAAACAAAGATCCCTCTAACTCCGTGTTTGGGTCACCTAAAGAAGAGACACTGTGGGAGTATCCTGTCACTTAGGGACAACTAGTCAGAGTACTTACTCAGGCTTATGCTCATTCCCTCTCTCAGCTCCCCATCTTTCACTCTTTACCTCCAACAACTAAAAGAAATCCAAGGATCTGTCCCATAAATGAAGAGACATCTGTAGCCCCTTCTCTTGAAGATATTGTGCTAGAGTCCTTGCAAAGTATCGACACTCCTTGGGAAGAAATTCCTGAGGATCCACTCCCTGAAGGTAATCCCTAGCCCCATTTGGGAAATCCTAATAAAGAACACCTTGAAGAAACCTTCAACTAGAACCTCCCTGTCCATAATATGGCTAATGTTCCTCTTCCAGGTGGGAATCAGCTTCTACCAAGCAGGAACCAACCCCCACCTCCTCTGGGAGCACTCCCTTCCTGGCTTGCTCAGGATGCCGTAGTGGTACCTGGGTAGCAGCATCCCTTACCCAAGAATACAGAAAGGATACTGCCTGAATTCGACCGTGAAGGTGGAGACACTGTTGATAACCATATTCACTCCTTCTTCCTGGCTGTGTGCATGTTGGGGGTAGCCGGTGAAGATGTAGTATGTCGCTTATTCCCTTTTACTCTGATTGGTGTAGCCTCCACATGGTACTTTAGCTTGAGAATAGGATCAATCACCTCATGGGTTACCTTTCAAGAGGCCTTTTTAGACAATTTTGGCGATGACAAAACACCTGCAGCCTTAGTTTTGGAAATATCCCATTCGAAAATGGAAACCAAAGAAAAGGTCAAGGATTTTAACATCCGGTTCAACACTTTGTTCAACAGAATCCCAGCTAACACTAGAATCCCGACTAACGCTAGACCTACTGAGGAGGTGATCATGGAATTATACATCACTGCTCTTCCTATCCCTACTGCGAATGTGGGTCAAAAGGAGTAATGCACAAACCTTGCAGGGTGCTATCGATGAAGCAGTAAAAGTTAAGAATGAAATGATCAGTCTCACAACATGTCATCATACAACCGAAGAAAAGAAAGCCTCTCAATCATTCAAGAAAAATATTGGGAGTGATAACAAAGGGGTTGAAATCAAAGAAAAGGATACCACAGATGTGGAAGGTTTGCATCGGATCATTAAGAAATTAAAAAACACAGTCATCGAGATGAAATGGAATTCTGGAGAGAGTACAAGTGGGAATGGGGGAGATTATAACAACAGAAAATCTTTCAAACCTTTCTATCATAAGATGACAGCGGGTGGTCATGGTCAACTTACACTGCCTACTCCACCCAATGAAGGGAATTTAAATATGGAAGATTTGGTTCTTATTGGATCACTCCTTAACAACAAAGAACCTATAGTGCATCTGGAACCAGAACAAGAAAATGAGGAAGAATACCAAGTAGATGAGCCCTTGGATGAAGAATCTCAAATCAATGTACTATGGGATTTCTATACAAATGTGAACGGTGGCGACGAAGGAGATAGTATGGTAGAAATCTAGACTAAGAAATCCACACACGAAGTAAAGGGCCACTTGTGGGCGTGATGAAGCTTGTATACTAGACAAATAGAGATGCTCGCCCTTTGAAGGCATCTGCTCCTAAATTTCCTATTGAGAAGGGTAGATCTAGTGGTGATTCCAAGAATACTCCAGTTGCGAATTATCCATAGAAAGATGATACACCTCCGACTGCAACAAAGATGACTCAAAATGGTAAGCTCCTACCTAAGAAAGGAAAAACCGATATGTTTACTCTACCCTACCCTGTTTATAAAATTGATTACAACATTGTGAATGATCTTAAGAAATCTCGAGCTAATATCACATACTTCAATTTGCTAAAATTAACACAACAAAGAGATCTGCTGTTGAAAGATATCAAGGAACGCAATTGCAAATCTCCCACCATTCTGAGCAGCCAAACCAAGAAGTCAGCGTCCATACCTATTAGTACCCCCAGTACAGCCCAAACACCATTAGCTATGGAAGCCACTCTATCAAAAATGAATCGAATCCCCCAAGATGTCAGTGCAGCCATGATAGGAAGGAAATCAAAATCCATGACTCCACCTTTCCTTTTCACATTTGATATCTTCAACATAAACCTACACAATTGCTTGGTAGATTCTGGTGCCTCATCCACTGTTATGCCTTACGCTGTTGCTAAAAGACTTCACGTGATACCTGAGAAAACTGGAACTCAAATTATGAAATTGGACCAAATGAATGTGAAAGTAATTGGGGAATTGAAAGATGTGTTGGTTCGGATGGCTACCAAACCACAGTACACACAAGTCATTGACATAGTGGTAGTCGACATACCTGAGGCTTATGGAATGCTGCTTAGTAGGGACTGGTCAACAAAACTGAATGTATATTTCTCAACTGATGGGTCCCATCTCTTGCTACCTTAGAAGGGAAAAGGTGGTATGCTGAGGGTTGATCGGGAAAGATACATGAAGTATGTGGTGACGGAACTAAATGAACCCAATGAACCTGTAATGTTTACCAACTCTATCCTTGGGAATTATAGTTTCGACATTTGTGCCATCAAAACCTGTTTCAGAGAATTCCATGCAGAGACAGTTGAAGAAACTGTGACAAACACACATTTGGAAGCTCTCCCCTACAATCCAACTGATGAATTATCCTGTATTATAGTAGATGATAAGACTAATTTCGTAGAAATCAGTTCAATTGATGTAACATTAGATTCTATATTTTGGACACTCTATTTTGATGGCTCTAACTGCCTTGAAGGTGAAGGTGTTGGGAGCATTCTCATTGACCCACAAGGGAACCAACATCTGATGGCCATCCAGTTGGAGTTTGCGTACACCAACAACATGGCAGAATATGAAGGCTTGCTATAGGGCGTGAAGAAAGCCATTGATATGAAGGTGAAAACTCTTAATTTTTTTGGTGACTCACAGATAATTGTCAACTAGGTAAGGAAAAGGATACATTGCAATTCGCCACACCTGGTAAGATAGCAACATGAGGTATGGAGCTTAATTGATAATTTTGATTCTTTTAATATCACACACATACCTCGAGGACAAAACCAAGATGTCAATTTGATGGCTAGTATGGCTTCAAAACTTTTGCCTGATCTTCGATTAAACAAGAATAAATATTATGTTGAATTGATTTTCAGACCATCCATTCCTGATAACATCTCAAAGTGGCAGGTGTTCGAAGGTGACGATCAAATCCTTGAGTTCCTTCACTACGAGAAGACATTCAAAAATGTAGTCATTGATGAAAAGGAGAATGATAGGCTTATGAATGAGAGGGAAGATGTGGAAAAGGGTCAATCCAATATAATTCCGAAGTCAGTTGTCAAGATGGAGCACTTGTATGACCTGGATGATAAATTCAAGAAGCCAACTAACTGAAAAACTCATAGCTCATCCATGAAGTATGAATCGGTCAACCTTGGAACCAAAGAAGACCCAAAAATTGTTAATTTAGGATTAGGATGCTCTCCACAAGAAAGGGTTGCATTTGTTAAGTTGTTTAAAGCGTACAAGGATGTCTTTGCATGGACATATGGCGACTTAAAAACCTTTGATACCAGCATTATGCAACATGTGATTTCATTGGAGAGGGATGTTAGGACATACCAACAAAAGCTTCGCAAGATACATCCAAGCCTAGAACCGTTGGTGATCAAATAATTAAACAAAATGTTGGACACCAAAATCGTTTTTCCGATTAGGCACACATGCTGGGTAGCCAATCTTGTGCTAGTAAGAAATAAAAATGGAGACATCGGGTTATGTATCAATTTCAGAAATCTAAACAAAGCATCGTAGAAAGATAACTATCATGTCCCTTCTATGGAACACATTCTTCAGTGCATTTTTGGGTCTAAAATGTTGTCCCTATTGGATGGTTTTTTGGGATATAATCAATTGTTCATGGAAAATGGAGATCAGTTCAAGACAACCTTCAACACTAAATGTGGCACTTACGCATACCGTAAAATGCCTTTTGGACTTAGTAATGTGGGCGCCACATTCCAGAGAGCTATGGACATAGTGTTTCGAGGATTGAATAACATATCAATAGTGGTGTACATGGATGACATTACTGTGTATTCATATCACAAAAGGGATCATATCTATCACCTAAAACAAATTTTTGAAAGATGCTGAAGGTATGGAATATTGTTGAATCCCAAGAAGAGTGTTTTCACAGTTACAGAAGGGAAACTACTGGGTCACATCCTCTCTAGAGAAGGGATTGTTATTGATCCCGAAAGAATAGAAACCATCATGAGAATACAACCCCCTACAAATAAAAAGGCAATGCAATCTTTCTTCGGGAAAATTAATTTCATTAGGAAATTCATTTCAGCTTTTGCAGAAATATTGCGTCCCATGCAACTAATAATGAAGAAAGACGTTATGTATAGGTGGAGCGATGAAGCTAAGAAATTATTTCAGCGAATTAAGAAGGCCATCGCGGAAGCTCCTGCATTGGTCAGCCCCAATTTCGAGAAGGAATTCTCATTGTACACTTTCACTTCTGATGTTTCATATGTCGTAATCCTCACCCAAAAAAATGATGATGGCAATGAAGTCCCTATCTCTTATATGAGCTCTAATCTTCAAGGAGCAGAACTGAACTACCTAGACATGGAGAAACAAAGTTTTGTAGTTTTTAAATCCATAAAACATTTCCACCCTTATTTATTAAAGGCCAGGACTAAATTAATTGTTCCCCACCCTGCTATAGGAGCCCTCTTTGTGCAAAAAGAAATGGGTGAATGGAGAGGGAATTGGATAACTTCCCTTCAAGTTTATGACCTTGAGATTAAGCCGGCAAAGATAGTTCGAGGGCAGGTATTGTGTGAGCTCATGAAAGAAGCCTTCGCGTATAAAGAAGGGGCGTTTGAAGAACCAGAAGTGCAGAGAATACATAATGCAGAAGTAGAATTTGGGGAGCAGCCCCTATGGATTAATGAGACGTTGATCTGTGAGCGCGAAACATTAGAAGTCCTTTTGGATCCTGAGTCGTGGTATTAAGACATACGCTTTTATCTAACATGAGGATCATGTCCTGAACACATGGATGCATCACGAAGGAGAGCGCTCAGATTGAAATCTAATTAGTATCACTTGGCCAACGACACATTATACAGAAAAAATTATGATGGAATCTAGCTGAGGTGTTTGGAAAAGGATGATGCCGATCATATCTTGAAAGAAATGCACGACAGCCCAGTAGGTGGTCACTATGGCGGAGACCACTGCTCACAAAATACTAAGAGCTGGATATTATTGGCCCACAGTGTTCAGAGACTCGCATGCCTACGCTCGGAAATGCAAGGTATGTCAAACTGCCACAGGACGAGAAAGAGAGCCAGTTGTTCCCCTCAGTCCTATTATGATTTATCGCCTGTTCTAGCAATGGGGCCTAGATTTCATAGGAAAGATCACTTCGAACTCTTCGGAGTAGCATAAGTATATACTCATGGCAACCAACTACTTCACCAGATGGACTGAAGCCATCTCGCTTCGGAAGGTAAACGAAGACGAGGTAATATCATTTATTGAGAAATTTATTATCAGCAGGTTTGGCATCCCTTACGCTCTCATATTTGATAATGCTTCTTACTTTTCATCTTTGCAATTGACTGAATTTGCTATTGATAAATCAATTCACATAAGGTATGCATCAAACTATTACCCCCAGGGAAATGGAGTTGCAGAGTCCTCAAATAAAAACCTCATCCGCATAATCCATAAATCTGTCACCGACAACCAGAGGAACTAGCACAACGCTCTAACAAACGCCCTTTGGGTCGATTGGGTCACCCCAAAAGTAGCATTAGGAAACTCCCCATAATTCCTTGTCTATGGACAGGAGGTCATCTTGCCTCCTAACATTACCCTTCCCTCTTTACAGCTCTCCCAAGCTTTGAGAGGGACCCCTTCAGCCTTAATTCAAAAAAGGATCAACCAACTGGTGAGGTTGGAGGAATTGAGAGATAAAGCCAGAAATAAATTTAGAAATCACCAAATGATTGTAAAGAGATGGTTTGACCATCATCTGGCAGGAGATAAAGATTACCAAATAGGAGAGTTAGTCTTGAAATGGGACAAGTTGAGTGAGCCAAAAGGTAAGCACACGAAATTCCAACACTTATGGTTGGGCCCATTCCAAGTTGAAGAAAAAATCGGTCAGGGAACTTACAGTTTGAAAACTTTACAGGGAGAAACTGAAAAACTCCCTGTTAATGGCCAACATCTTGAGAGATACTTCCAGTAGCCACCACATGGTGGTTACCTTCTGAGTAGGTTAGGATTCATTTTATTTTTTTGTTATATTTTCTACATTTTCATCCTATCCTTTCCTGTTTTATGCAAAGTTTATTTTCCTTTTGAATTTCAATCCTTTTCGATGAATTGATTTCATTCCTTCAGTCTCATCTTCACCTTTATAACTCTCTTTAGATTGCCCTCCTTCGCCACCTTCAAATTTCTTCCTCCCTCATTAACTTGCTGATGAGTCTACCAATCCTAAATTCATCGTTACCTTGAAAATCAAGAAAACTTTAAATAAGCCTATGAGTACTGGGAAATCAGTGGTGGAATTCAAATCGAAGCCACTCATTAGCATCTATTGGGAACTAGGTAGGATCTTTTGATAACCTAGATACCTGGAGCATGTAGGGGCATCTTTATAAAATTAAAAAATGTGGAATCACAGTTGGATTGGCATGGCAGAACGCTGCATTTTTAAAATCCCACTCAGACCTAGCCTATACTTGCTTATAAGGTTTGTAGTTATTTCCCATTGGTCTGGTCCACCACACTAAGTTTTCCAATACTTGTCATCTACAAGTAAACCTCATTTCATGGGCTAAGCTCACTGTCATATACCCTATGGAAAATCCAATTGTGCTCTAGTCCATGTTCCTGAAACTGGAAGGACTTATTTGAAAGAAAATGAAATGTCGAGTCCTTGTGCCAATCTGGAAGGACAGGTTGTCTGGGAAGCCGGTTGGAATAGGGACTGTTGCTGGCCTTAGAGTACCGATTGACACAGCAAGCCCAACCTTGTTTAAGTGGTTTAAAAATATGTTATGATCGATGACTGCACCCCATTCAATCATATGAAAATATAGCATTGAAATTCTTACATAAAGTGTAGATAAACATATCTACATCAAGTTCGATGAGTGATAAAGAGATGAGGTACACACATAAATAGGTATTGACAGACCAGTGATGTCTCCAAAAGGATTTCTGAAAGTAGAAAATAGGTAAAGGAGGGTCAATAAATACCATAATACTACCATTGGAGAATGCCTGTCAAAACCCTATCAGTAAGTAGAAGCTATTTGTCTTTATCCCACCTGAAGCGATTAATGTTGAAGTGGAACCCATGCCTATCCATCTATATAGTTTTCATTTCAAGTTTATCTTAACACCTTGATGTTCTATTGATCCAAGGTTTATTTGGTAACAGAGATAACTGGTTCAACGAGCGGTTTACCATTTATTGTGGCCACAACCACCACCCTACTAAAACTTGCTCTAGTGGCAAATTTGAATGGGTCCCCTATGACGTTTGACCTTTCATTTCTAACTGGAGTGTCAAATGGAATTATGTCTTCTAAGCTGAATTGTCAAGGCCCCCATAATAAACCTCTGCAGCAGGATTCATTTGTAAGTCAGTCTAGCCTTTCATTCATATCTTTCATCGGGACTTAGTCAATCCTCATAAAACTTCTACCACATCCTTATTTTGATGGCAATGCTTTAGAAATAGAAACACTCCACATCCACATAAATCTTATCTTTTTCGCCTTGCCTCGGTCTTCACACATTTTGCATGCTTTTATCACTTATTGCAATCATTGGTCGGCTCATTACATACCATATCGCGTGTTGCATTGATCAAGGGCAAAGGCATGTCTCCCATGAATAATTGCGATGCAATCAAGTCTCTGATCACATCAGATATCGCAATCGACACTTTCAACCCATGCATCGGCCCAAGCCACAAGGCATTCCACGATATGACGGACCCACCAATATTATTAAGTGCAAAATATATATTTTCGGGTCCGGAGTCCATCACTAATCGCAATTAGCGGAGCCTAAGGCTTATACATAAGGCGCACCATGATATACCGGACCCGCCGATATTATTAAACATGATATATATATCTTTTGGGTCTAGCCTAATCGTAAGTCACAATCGGAGGAGCGCGGGGATTATACATAAGATGTGATACCATATGGTGGACCCGACGATAACTATAGATCCAGGTGTATAGGATTTGAAGTATGGCCTTATGTTCTGGCCCTGGGTTTTCCTTTGTTTTCCCGTGTATTCCGATAAAATGTTGTGGTCAGGGTTTTTCAAAGGAAAATCTGATAGGGGTGCTGCATGTGATTGCCCACTATGATGTGCGATTGCAATTTGATTGCATCACAACCTTGGCTGAACCAGGGGCTGATCCTTTCACACTCACTCCTTTTGATTTCAATACACTTTATCATTTTATAAATTTTTAATGAGGGCAAGATTTGTTCTTAGGCATTTTTATCATATGTTTCCTGATCATAAAGATAATGTTAATTATCTCTATAGGCGAGGATTAAAAGACGCATCAGCGGATCCGAAGAGTTCATATATGCAGGTGTTTTCTAGTTAAATATCCGGCTTTAGGCATTCTCGGTCGGGTTTCCACGTGTTTCCTATTTATTCCAAAATTTAAGTTGTCCCGGGTTTCATCACGAAGAGATGACATGCAATCATTCTCCTTTCCATCGGCATCCGTTCATTCCCCCCCAGGAAACGGAACACTCCAACAAATGCAACCTCGACGTGTCAATGGTTACACCGACTATTCTACATCTGTATATTTTGATTTGTATATTGAAAAGAGAGAGGAGGTGAAAAGTTAGGAGAAGACTGAGGGTCAGTTCCTTCTGCATAAGTATTACCTCTGAAGATGAGGGCAAGGACTTTTTTTTTGGGCAGAACAACTTTTGATTTATTTTGCTAATAAAGAATATTGTTTGGGTCAAGAAGGAGCCTTTTTTAGATTCATTTTCCTCTTCTATCATGGGTTTAGGATCAGGATGTTGTTGCTGGAATAAATATAAATGTGTTTTGTTTTGTGCATATCGATAACAAACAACTTGTGACTAGTCCTGGTTATTCAAATATAATTTGTTACCATGGTTAATTCATGAGTAGTTGATGATTCGAAACCTTGTTAAAAATTAGTTGCAAGCTTTATTTGTATGGAAAGGAATGTGTATTCTTATATGAGTTATTAGATTGCAATTAAGATTTAATATAGCCTTGTTCATCTGTGAACCAGTAATTGATTCATTTGGACTCGGAATCCATATATGATGTTTAATCTCCTTTTTTTATGCTCCTGCAAGATAGATTAGGATAGTTAGGACTAGCATAAGTAGTTAGAATTAGTGTAGATAGGATTTGATACATATAGGTTAGATGTTTCTTTTGTTCATTTAATTGAAGTCTTCCTCCAAGAAGCAATATTTCAACACATATAACAGATTACGGGATCCTTTAAAACCCATCGGAACTAGCCATTCCAAACAAAAGCAGATCTAATGGGGGTCTGCAATCAGGTCAGTTCCCCTTGTTGGCATAGCGAACATTCACTGCGTCAACACAATCATAGACTTTTGTCCTATAATATTGAATAGACACTTCATCTTCAAATTTCTAGGAGTAAATAAGCTGAATTGTTCAGAATAGTGTGTCATTTAACGAACCATATTGACTTAAATCATTAACCAAAGTAGCTATTGATTCCTCACAATCTGTTACAAATCGTGAAAGCATAACTGTTGGGACATCATTGCCTTCTTGCTTTTCTTCCCTATCTTGTACTTGTTCATCCTGTACCTGTTTTCCTTTCCAAACCTTTTTGTTCTTGTTGTCAAGAGTTTTTTTCATGGTTGGTTCCATCTTGTACCTGCAGTTACGAGCTATGTGTCCATAGTTATGACATTTGTAACATTCTATGTTATTCATAGAAGATTATGTTTGGTGGCTATCTCGTGATCCTGCAAATTTTCTTCTAGGGTTTTGCCAATAATAGTTGAACCTATCTGGAACTTCACAATCCCTAGCCATATGTCAAAATTTTTTACATTTGTAACATTCGACATCTCTGTCAAATGATCAAATTTGTTGATATTATGTTGAGTTCTGGAATATCCATTTCTGAAGGATCCCTTGGAATTATATTCATTCCAAACATACATGCAACATTTTACAGCTCTATGTCCAAACCTTCCACATGAATAACAATGACCATAAAAGATAGGTTGGTACCTGGGAGGAAATCTTCTTCATGGAATTATCTTCCAAGGTTCTTCCTGCGAGTCTTGATCTCTTGATTTAGCTGAGAGATCTATTTGCTTGGTAGATTTTGCATATCCATCTTCTTTAATTGTCATAGAAGGACTAGAACTCTTTTCAATTTTTTCTTTGTAACCAAGACCAGTCTTGTCACTGTATGATCCTTGGTTGCTAATGTGTTCATCCAAATTCTTTGAATTGTTGGCATAGTTTTGAAAAGTTTTTCCATTTTTTATTTCCTTACGTACAACAACTATTTCAACTTCTAATGCTTCTCTCTCCTTGTTTCTTCCCTTTACTTATTTCTTGAGTGATTCTTCAATTCATTTATATTCTTCAACCTTGATTTTAAGATTGAGGACTTGTTGCCTTTCTATTTTCAATTTGTCTTAAAGAGTGCTAACATGCTTCTTTTCAGACTTTTGCTATTTGAAACCATAATTACTTCGTTTTGAAATTTGACTTCGGTCATTTCTTCTTCTTCGTCAGGTTCCCCTTGTTTATTATGCTTGGCCATAAATAATACTCTTCCGTTGAATTCTTTTTGTTATCACTGTCTTCTTTGGATGACGAGCTATCTTATTTGGAGAAGAAACTTTTCTTAAACTATTTCTTCTTGCCTTGCTTGTTGAACTTCTTAGGACTTTTCTTCCCTTTCGTAACACGTTCATTTTTGTGAGGACATTTGGGTTGAAAAATGCCCAACCTCACCATAATCAAAACATATTAATGGAAGTTTAACACTGAGTTTTCCCACACCTCTTCTCATATTTCGCGTGAAGTAGGAAAATTCATTATCTGAGAATTCTTCTTCATCTTCTTCCTTTTCCTCATCCTTACAATTCCAAGTTTTTTCTTTCAGAGTCTACTTGACCTTACTATTCTTCTTGGATGCCGGAAATGCTATTTCTAAGTGAGATTTTCCATCCTTTGTTTCAATCCTCATTCCATATGCTGTAATAATTCCATGCAATTCATCTATGTTGACATTGGTCAAATTTGATCTAGCTTCCAATACAGATACCTTAGGGTTAAATATTGTTGGCAAGGTTCTGAGGATCTTTCAGACAACAATTTTCCTTTCAATAGGTTCTCCCAAATCTCCTAATGTATTTGTTGTTTCTGTCAGGCCAGGGTAACTCCACATTGAACGAGAGACAAAACTGATTGATCTTATTCATTAGGTAACTCATGTTTATATACAAAAATAAAAACGGATCAGTTCATCTTCTAGATGACTGTCCAGTTCACCCATCCGTTTCGGATTAGGTGTCAACATTCCCCCCCTTAATCTGAAGGGATGTTGGTGAGTCCAAGCATTGTTCTGAATCTTTCAAGCTTTTCTCTTCCAAGCGCTTTGGTGAAGATGTCTGCAATTTGCTCGTTTGTGGAACAATGACGGAGATGGATTGTTTTGGCCTCAACATGATGTCGGATCAGGTGATATTTAGTATTGATGTGCTTAGTACGATCATGGAACTTTGGATTCTTGGCCAACTTTATTGCAGATGTGTTATCAATCATGAGTGGAGTTGATTGTATTTGTTTTACCTGCAAATCTTCAAGAATTTTCCTGAGCCACACAATTTCTTTCGTTGCTTCAGCTGCTGCCACATATTCTGCTTCTGTTGTGGAATCTGCTGGTACTGATTGTTTGCGTGATCTCCAGGAGACAGCTCCTGATCCAAGACTCATAGCATATCCTGAAGTAGATACCCCAGTTTCTTTGTCTCCATCGAAGTCTGAATCAGAGTATCCAATCAAGTTGAAGTCGTCCACCTGTGTATACTTGATTCCAAGGTCTTGAGTTCCCTTCAAGTACCTTAGAACTCTTTTTGCAGCAGACCAATGTCCCTCACAAGGCTTTTGCATAAACCTGGAGAGGATTCCAACAGCAAATGAAATGTCTGGTCTGGTAGTAGTGAGGTAGATGAGACTTCCTACAAGCTGTCTATACTTTGTTGCATCTTCAAATTCATTTCCTTCAATAGATGTGAGCTTCAAGTTTTGCTCCATTGGAGTAGAAAGGGGATTGCACTCTGTCATGCCAAATCTGTTTAACAAATCTCCAATGTATTTCTTTTGAGAAAGAAATATGGACTTTGGATGTTGGGTTACTTCAATGCCAAGATAGTAATGAACATAGCCCAAATCAGTCATTTCAAAAAATTTTCCTAATTATTTCTTTATGGATGCAATATAGCTTTCATTGTTCCCTGTCATTAAAAGATCATCTACATATACCACAAGATATACAACTGTTTTGCCAACTTTCTTGACAAATAAAGTTGCATCATCAAGATCAAAATGTTTGAAGTTGAGTTTCCGAAGATGCTCAGTTAGTTTTTCATACCAGGCTCGTGGTGCTTGTTTGAGGCCATACAAGGACTTCACAAGTTTGCATACTTTGTGTTCATGTCCTTTCACAGCAAATCCTTCAGGCTGGGACATAAAAACATTCTCTTTTAGATCTCCATTCAAGAATGCAGTTTTTACATCCATTTGATGGACTTTCCAACCGTTCTGAGCAGCTACTGCAAAGAGTGTCCGGATGGTGGCCCATTTTGCTGTGGGAGAAAAAGTTTCCTCATAATCGACCCCTTCCTTCTGTGCAAAACCTATTGCCACAAGCCTAGCTTTGTGCTTGTCAAGTGAGCTATCAGCTTTGTACTTGTTCTTGTAGACCCACTTGCAGCCAATTGGTTTGGTTCCAAATGGAGGACCAACCAGCTTCCAAGTGCCATTCTTTATGAGGGCATCATACTCCTTCTGCATCGCTTCTTTCCATTCATCATGAGAAGTAGCTTCTTTGAAGGAAGTTGGTTCAAAATCTGTAGACAAGTTCAGTTCACAATCATAAGTAACATCCATATCAACAGGTGAATTAGAGTTATCTACATCACCTCCATCTTGTCGGTTTGTATTTCTGGTTCCTGTTTTTCCAATTTCATCAGGATGAACACTTTCAAGTGTCTTTGTCAGCCACTTTGGGGGACCTTTCTGAGATGGTCCAGGCTGTTCTATTGATTGAGTTGGGTCTGAATCAAGATTGAGTCTCCCAATTCTATCAATTACATCACTTAAAGCATCATCCGTTGTTGGAGTGTCATGCAGGGGAGATTGTTCTTCAGAAGAAGATTCCACATATTGATCTAGTATAGGAATCCCCCCTTCAAGATGTGGAATCTGATTATCAAACTCTTGAAATGATTTCGGTTTTGTGAATCTATCCAAGCGATCAAGTTGCCGCTCAACAACACTGTCAGATTTGGATGATTCAAGAAAAATGACATCTCTAGATAAAACAAACTTTTTATTTACTTCATCATAGAGGCGGTATGCTTTAGATGTGTTTGAATACCCCAGGAAGATACACTTACGACTTCTAGCACCAAGTTTGTTTCTATGTACCTTTGGTATTAAAGCATAACAGGTGGAACCAAAAATCCTGAGATGTTTTACCGAAGGAACATGTCCATACCACAATTCATAAGGAGTCTTGTTTCTTATAGCACTAGATGGACATCTATTCTTTATATATGCAGCACATAGAACAGCATCAGCCCAAAACATTGTCTTTACATTTTTGAAGAAAAGCATGGATCGTACCATATTCAAAATTGTTCTGTTCATTCTTTCAGCTACACCATTCTGTTGAGGATTATAAGGCACAGTTGTTTGATGTTTAATCCCATGTTGGCGAAGATAGTGTTCAAATTCATTTGATGTATATTCTTTTCCATTATCAGTGCGAATAGACCCAATATGAGATTGTGCATCATTTTCAATCCACTTATGAAAATTCTTGAATGTTTGAAAAGCATCAGATTTGTTCTTCAATAAATAAACCCAACACATTCTGGTGTAATCATCAATAAATGTCATGATATACTTATTTCCATTTGCAGAAGGAACAGGCATTGGACCACATAAATCTGAATGAATAAGTTCAAGCTTCCTATGTGCTCTTGAATGTGAATCATGAAAAGACTGTTTGCTATGCTTTCCTAGAATGCAAACATCACATTGTTTATGTTTTCTAGGAATTGTAGGAAAACCAGCAACACCATTTTTCTTCAACAAGCGGAGACTATCATAGTTTAAATGTCCAAATCTAGCATGCCATAATAAACTTGATGGAAGTGTACCTTCATCATGATGAGAAATATATGAAAAATGTTGTGCATGAGCAAAGGTTGCTTGGAGTTTAAGAAGTCTTTCTTCTTCTATACCCCTCATGACAAGTGAATGGTCAGATGCCTTTCTTACCTCAAGCTTTCCATCAAACATATGAATGGAGTGACCTTGCTGGCGGATGTGGACCAGGGACAGCAAGTTTCTCTTGAGCTGTGGGAGATATAGAACATGATCCAGAAGAAAGTCTGGAAGACCAGGCAGTTTAAGCCTGACTGTGCCAAGCCCTGATGGCTTGATTTTTGACTGATCTGCAAAGTATACTGCTCCATCAACATTATCAGTGAAATCTTCAAAAAAATCTTTCCTATGAGTCATATGGCAGGTTGCTCTTGAATCAAGCAACCAGTCATTTTTCGAAGAAGTAAGTGAAGCATTAAACAAGTCTTCATTTACTCCAATGTTACATTGTGCCTCAATATAGTGAGCGGATTCAGGTGCTTTACCTTTGTCTGTGTCATTAGTTTTACCTTTCTGCTGATTTCTTCTCTGCTCAACCTTGTCCCATGGTAGCTTGCATGTAGAAGCATAATGTGATACATTTCGTTTGCAGCGAATGCATTGCAGATCTGCCTTTTCTGCTTGAGAATGTCTGCCCCCCCTGCCTCTGAAGTATCTTCCTCTTCCTCTTCGTCCACCTCTTCCTCTTGTAGAATCTTGAGCAGGATGCTTTTCTTTGTGAGCAAGGCAAACAGTCTCTTCAGAAGATTTAGGGACTGTTTTCTTTCCAAAGGATTTCTCTCTTTCAGCAAACTTTTTCACAAGAGAGTCAAAGGTTATATCTTTAAGATTTCCATTTGCTTGTAAAGACTCAAGATAGTTGGAGTAGGTAGGATAGAGTGCTTTGAGAAAGGCAATAAGAGAGATATCCAGCTCAACCTTAGTGGATTTAATATCATGCATTATAGACTTTATTTCAGATGCAAGAGCAAGAGGATCATTATTTTTCAGTTCAAGAGTGAAGAGTTTAATCATGAGCTGAACAACTTCAAGTGCAGAATGTGTATCATAGAGTTCTTTTAGCTTTTGTAAAGCTTCAAAGGCAGTGGAATAGGATGAAATATGACGACTTACTTCCTCATTTACAGATGCTGCGATAAATGCATAGGCTTTGCTGTTCCTGTTTTCCCAAATGGCAAGTTCTTTGTCTGATGTGGGCTGCACAGGGTCTCTGTCTTCTTCTCCGACACACACTCCTTTCCACAGCTCATTGTAGATGAGGGTGTGTTTCACCATCCGAGACCATTCAGAATAGTTCTCCTTGCCAGTGAGAACTATTCCGACCATAGAAATGATTGAATGCATTCTGTAAAAATATCTCTGCTAAAAAAAAACTTCTGTTGATAAAAGACTTCTGCTGGAAAAAAAATTCTTATGCCACAGCAAGACTTCTGCTGGAAAAAAAATCCTTATGCCACAGATTCCAAAAAAATATCAATCTTTAGATGTTTAAGACACTCGTTCCTTTATAGCCAAAGACTGTCACATGCTACTGAGTAATTCTATACATTTTACTGTTCTCGGCTCATTGCAGTATTCTATGTATCTACCTTTAGAATCTCAGTTTTTCAATACAGTTTATATAAACCTCAGCATCGGTCTTCAATACAGTTTATATAACCTCGGCATCAGTCTCAATACATAATTCTATGGCACAGTTTCAATACAATTTGTCAATATAGAACCTCGGCATAATTCTATGGCACGGCATTGATTTTAATACAGTTTATCAATACAATAAACCTCGGCACCAACACCAAATGAGATGACGGCCCCAACTCTCTCGAGCATCCGTTTGATAAGAGAGCTCCACAGCTCTTTTATACAGTCGTCTTACACCAAAAAAAACGTAGACACAAGAAAACGCAGTCACCAATAGAATACAACGCAGCCATGCTTCAATACAACGCAGGCTTTAATAGAATTCAGCCACCATAATAAAACACAGTCACCATAATATTAAACGCACTCGTTTTATTACCATATATGCATTCACCATCAAATTTTTTCAATATATATATGAGTTTGTTAATTGAATACCAAAGAAAAACGTTATGCATTCACCATATTTCACCATCAAAGTTCTTCAAGCCGTGACAGAGCTTCAATGCGCGTTCTTGCTAGGAAATGGCATGATGCACAGCAGGTGTAGGAGCAAACGAGGGTTACAGGATGGTAAACGCTCAAAGTCTTCGAATTCACGTCCAGGCTAGGTGAAACGCATCAACGGTTATGCGCGTTCATTATCAATGACTCATGCTCTGAGAGGGCGCAGTCTCTGGCAGTCAGAGAGCGCAGGGCATTCAGAAACGTATTGCAGGGAATCGCTCAGGATGTCAGAGCAGAACAACGCTCAGGACAGAGGGCGCAGTCTACAGCAGTGGCAGCGCTATATGCTCAGAGAATCACTCAGGAATCGCTCAGTATGATGCAGCGCTCAGCAGGAGTTACACTATTTTGGGACCTGTGCTCTGATACCATGTCAGGCCAGGGTAACTCCACATTGAACGAGAGGCAAAACTAATTGATCTTATTCATTAGGTAACTCATGTTTATATACAAAAATAAAAACGGATCAGTTCATCTTCTAGATGACTGTCCAGTTCACCCATCCGTTTCGGATTAGGTGTCAATAGTTTCATTAACACATTGAAAGTATGCAACAATATCTTTAGCTTCCCCCTTTTTGAGTTTCTCAATTTTTTCCCTGAAAATTTGAAGCTTTGCTTCTTTCACATTTGAGTCACCTGCATATATATTTTCAAGCTTGTCGCATACCTCCTTAGCAGTTTCGCAACAAAATATGTTAAGATAAACATTTTCGATAAGCCCACTGATAATAAGATATTTAGCCTTTGCATCATATACCATATTTTTCTTACCTTGTTAATCCTGGGTCTGTGTGAATACTTTGTCAACAATTTCCCATATTTCGTATCCTTGCACCAGCAAATGAACCTACATTCTTCCACTCCAAAGTGCATAGTTATTTCCATTGAACAAAGGAACTCTATTCTTAGTATACTCCATGATCTCCTTCCAGTTGTCAGAATGTATTGAGGGAACCAAGCTCTGATACCAATTGTTGGAAATATTGAGAAGGGGGATGAATCTATATTCATTAGCAATTAATGCTTTTAAATCTTTTCAGAGCATTAGTTAATCTTCAGTTATTATTAATGTTTATGCAATAATAAAAGTAAATAAAAGAACACAATAGGCACAATAATTTTAGGTGGAAAACCCCTTCGGGTCAAAAACCACCGAATGCTTTTCTAATAAATTCTTTAATCTTCAGTCCCAATGGAAATGAAGGCATCAACTTCCCAGAATTCTACAAAAGAATTCTTCTCCATCTCCCACTCGAAGGACACCCCAGCACCCTTGCTTCTTTAGTAATCAACTCAATGGATGCCCCAACACCCTAGTGAGCCATAACTCGCCTTAGCACCACCCTACGACCCTGAAGTTTTCACAGAACCCAACCTATAGGCAACTTCATACACCTGCCTAGCACCTCCCTGTGACCCTATGATGACTAAAATAAGACAAGAATGTGGATTCCCAAACTAGGGAAAAAAATCCATGATACAATAAGATGTAAAATGATTTTCATCTACTTTACCAAATACCCAATCACTCTATGACCTGCAACCCAACCATGACATCATCCCAACAGTGACTCTTATACCTCGCAACACTACCTCTTCGACTCTAGGCAGCATTACTCTTCCACAAATTTTTCTTTTACAATCTTTACAATGATGCCTCTTTTAAAAATGACTCTTACAATTTCACAATGATGATTGTTTTACAACCTTACAATCACGACTCTTCGCCTTAAAAATACTTCACGATATATGGATGGCTGTCATGTCTTCAAGAGTGTCCCACCTTAATACATCCTTTCATTTAATACTGCTCCTCTTGAATTCTTGCTTGATGTTGTACTTGAATCTTCTTCTACATGCATGTAAAACTTGCTTGGCGAAACCAATCCCAAAAAAAGACAAAATACCCTTCAACATACCTCTACCTGCAAAACACATGTAAGTGCATAATAATGAATAAATAAAAATTAAAATTACAATGCATATTTGAAGTGTTCTTATCACTTTTGTCGTTGACTTGTTGCAGCAGTACACAAAGACTCCCTCTCTTGATATAGGCTTGGACTCTATGCAAGACTATATCCAAAACTGACCTAAAGATATAAACAATAAAAACTAATGACAAACCCTAGACTTGTGATGGACCAAGTTTTAAGTATAACAACAGAGACCATTCCATCAAAAATGAAAATACAAGTAAAATGAACTTACAACATCATATAGATTTAGCAAACTTGGTGTAGCATCAAGAATATGTAGCATGAAAAGTGTAATATCGAGAATAGGACATCTGAAAAACTAACTGTGCCATATATAGACACAGAGATATAACCGAGACACTATATATACTTACATTTTCCTACAAAAACATATGTTAGAGATGATACTCAAAATTCAAATGTAAACACTAATCGTACATACCTTGTTGTAGGATACTTACCCTTGACTGTTGATATGTGGTCCCTACTGCATTGATCCTTGAATGTATGCTTTTTCTTGCCTTCTAGGATCTTGATATTGAATATATTGTATCTATGTAATTTTGGATCTCCAACATCTGAAATTTCATCCTGTGGTATCGCTCTGAGTCCTCTTTCCAACCCCATAGCTTTGATCAATATTGGATTCTTGAAGGCAGAGTTATGCCCAATCTCCCACGATGACTTGATTATAGACTAGTTCCATAGAGAGAACTTGTACAAAGTGCCACGTGTCACTGTTGCCACCTCTGGCCCTAAAAACGATACCCAACAAACTCAAGTCTATTCTATTTATGTCACTATTTAGGAAATTGAAACCTAATTCTCAAAGAGATATTTATGATGATTTTCCCAACATCACCTGTTTGACATGGAATTTAGGAGCCTATAAAAACCCTAAATTCCTCAGATCATATCTCCGAAAATATAGCAAACCAATATATGAAATTTGGTCATGATGTTTGCCAAGATTGTGGCTCAAAGTTTTTTTAGTTTCCACTTCTAAAGCTTCGCAGAACAAAATTTATAGTGACAATTCCACGATGACATATTTGAAGCCACAAAATCCCTACCAGAGGAGGATATGAGGGTAACTGTTTATATGAATGTCTTGAGTTGAGAGGGTCCCCAACAAGTGAAAGTTAGAGGGATTTTAGGAGAAAAAAAACATTATTAATTGTTGACTATTCAATGACCACAACCAATTATGATTTCCATGACACAACCCCATAGGGTTTTAACCTACTAACTAGGGTTACTAACTTCAAACATGAATATCTCTCAAACCGTGAAGAAGTACATTTTGTGCCATATATCAATGGAAACATCTGGATGAGTAGAATCCATATAGAAGATTCTTGACTTAGAATAGAGTAAGTTGTCAAGTCAAAATTACCACGCAAGATCGGGGTAGCCCTTTGTGTTGCTTGGGTTGACATCAATGAGAACCACTGATCAACACTTCCAAGAGGTTCTCATCGGATGGGAGAACAACACTTTGGAAAGGATGCATGTACAGGGATCCAAATGAAAAATTGAGCTCCAATGCCTCGAGTACATGATGTAGTACATCACCTACTAGATCATGTGTAAATGTGGGCACGTAACAGGTGGCCACATAATTAACCTATGGCGGGGGTGATACCGCTTGCACATAAGAACCATTTAGGGATGATGGTTGATTGGGGTTTGATTCAGGACCAATTAATGTAAGATTATCAATGATCACGATACTTACTTCACGTGGGAAACACATCACTTAGAATAGGGAAGAAACAAGTGCTCCCATGACATAAACATAGTCACCACCAAGGAGTAGATTAAAATCCAATGAGCCTTGGACAACCATCACATCTATATAGACAGTCTTTCCTCCCAAATTAATATTAAATTTAGGAAGGATCTGTAGGAATAGGAGAGCTACCCTATTGTGCTATGGGAACAATAGAATTTCTCTCATGCACCTCGGGAACGAGAGGATTTCCCTCTAGTTCATTCGAAACTAAAGGAACTAGAAGAACCTGAGAAGTGCAAGGTCCACTCTATACCGGAAATTTATGGTTAAATGAAGGTGGAATTAGGTCTACTGTTTTCTCAATCAATGGATGGTCGATAACAAACTCACGAGACTCAGTTTCAGAGATAGTGGGGTTGACCAAAGATGGATTTTGATCAATCACTTGATCAACTAGCAAAGGGATAGGGGAAATATTTTGATATTTGACCAGAATATGAGGTTGAGAAGCTATATGGTTTTCCAACTCTTTGGAAGCTTTATCCATAAGAGTACAAAGGTCAGCGAGATGATTACCTTCACACAATTTACAGGGAAATTTGACTTTTCCCTTTTTTCCATAGACCTTATTATCACTAGTTGAAGGTTTATCATTAGCATGATCACTAGAGACCGATGTCAAAGGTTGATGTGAAACTGTGGACCACACTTCTAAGACCTTGGGAATACCAGGACAATTTCGAAGAAGGTGGTCACCCTTACATAACATGCAAGGGAATTTTACTTTCCAGGGTTGGTTGGAATATTTTTCTTTAGTAGCTTCATCGAAAACAATGGTTGGTTAGTTGCCCCCTTGATTATCTCACTTCTTCTTATTCATCCTCTTCTTTTTCTTCTTACCTTCCTGGTTACTAAAATCCAGACTTTCACGAGGTGAAGAGGAATAATAGGGTGAAGAAATGGGCGAAGAAGGTGAGGGGTCAACCTTAGGATAAAAATGAGGTTGATGTTGTTCAGGTGGAGGAGAACTCAGTTGAAAAGAAGTTTGGACACTCGGAATCACCGATGTCAAAAATAGCCAAACTAGCAGACCAATGGTTAATCCAGGATGGGGCAATGTTTCCATATATAGAACACCAGTATTTCCAAGAGAAGGAAAAGAACTAGGATTCTCATCAGAGGGGTTTCCTTGACTAGTAGACTCAGGAAATGTTTCCATTAGTATCAATATAAGATCTACTAAGGAGTATCTCCATAGGAAGGATGTTGTTACACGGTTAATTAATTGATTTCAGAAATTAACAATTCAAAATAAAAGAGGGGTAAGCTAGGCAAGAGGGTTTACCAAGTATTCATGAACCATAATATACACCTTAGCCGAAACCAAGGGCTTAACGTGCGATGACCAATCTCCCCGAATGTTGTGTCTAGTGTATCACATTTACAAGGCGACTGCCTCGGTTACCTGTGGCTAAAAGATAGAAACCTAGTGGGGTCTCCCAATATATACTCGACAGTACAAGGAGCACAAGTCTGTGTTAGCACCGTCTAATGCATAATTTTTCGGTGAGAGCATTCCGATATAATTTCCATACTGAAGTGCCTCTGAGATACCCAAAAGTACTGGACAACCTTCAGTATACTTTCATACTAGAACGATATTTCACCCTTGGGATAAAATGCACGAAGTTAACAACAACTACTATGTTTAAAGACACTAGAAGACGTCTCTAGACTAGACCTCTAGATATTTGCATTAGGTCCACATCTCAATGAGGAAGATCAAAGAGATAAGATTAAAGTGTAAAATTGGGAGAATTCGACCACATCCACAATGAACATCATATAGGTCATCATTCTAGAAGCCTCTACATCATGAAGATTCACATCCACTTTGGGGAAACTTGCCTCTTAGGGTTCAGTGCGAGTATCCAAGAAAATTCCACGCTAGAAATGTGAGGCTCATATGGTTCAACCTATCATTAGCATGAGTGGGCAGTGTCACAGTTGCTCTAACCTAGAAATTAGGTTTTCAAGCTCATTTTTCTCATAAAAGGTTCAAGGCCCAACTTTTCATTATTTTTTTAGAGAGCATCTAGACTCCATATCAGGATGGGTACACTAAATAGTTGTCAAGGTTTTGGCACTCTGGGGTATGACACAAGGAAGTGCAGGATGTGTTACAAAGCACTGTGTAATAGGAACCCGATGCATAAGTTGAACCTTAAGAGAGGGGGGGAGGGCCCCATCCCTAGATGTATATTGTTTGATGTAGGTACCAGGGAAAGCACCAATTACGAGGATGCTATCCTTTTTTTGAGGATTCATTTTACCTGGACATGAACGAGTGGATGTACAATTATTTTTGTACTCATATATATTTTTTGATACGTATATACAAGATGAGATTGTTGGTGCCTCTCATGATGTGTTTGTTGTACATGCTTATACATATGATTTATGTGTTGTATGTGTTTTATGTGATGGATATGATGCTTATGTTTGATGGTATATATGTGATGAATTCCAATCTTGGAATTTATTGGCTATTTGATTAACTATGTGATTTTTACCCCTTGGTATATCTGTAAATGTGATATGAAAAAAACTTTGAGCTAACCTTTATGCATGTAGATACTTCTGAAAAAGGCATGGATCATGAACTAGAAAGTTTTTGTTTAACTATGATACAATGAGCTAGGAATTGAGGAATACATGTAGATGTTGGATACCCAAGAGGGAGACATCGTGCAAGAGGCATATGATGACGTCACAATCTGTTTGTGCAAAGCGATGGATTTGTTGAATTTGGACTACTAAGAGAAATATGTCTTTAAACTTACCCGGTCTTCTCCATTAATTTATGAGCTGGTTGGGTTTATCACATATGGCTCATGTGAGGGGTGGTATTTTTCTCCAGGCGACCTTAGATTATTTTTTTCTTGATCTAGAGGAATTACGGTGAGAGGAGATCTGTTGATGGGGGCTTGGTTGAACTGCTGGAGGCATTTTTTTCCTCTAACACACATAAGATGGACCTAGATTCTTCATTCCCTTGTGGTGTGGTGTGATTTAACTGTTCGGTATGTGATCCGACTAAATCAAAATTCTCAGTGATGAATCATCACATGAATCCCAACATAGATCAGAATCACAAAAGATAGGGGTAATGTCGCACGTGATGATTTCCTGCACAAATATGGCAACTGTGACATACGTTCCTAGGTATGGTGCTTTCAGCAACATGGGTAACCAAATACAATTGGCTGAATCCTGTAGCTCGAAATTGATTTATCAAATGATCTTGTTTGTTGCGTAAAGTGCATGTGGAGGTATGTTGGGATATCAATGACCTGGGTTACCTCCAATCATGGCGGGAGTTTGAGGGACCAAAAGAGGGATAGGAGCAAGAAGCTTCTTCGCTCATTACATAAAAAATGGTTTTAGACCCATCCTGTGTTGGCAGTAATGGGTTATTGGTTTGTGTGAGCGCACCTAATGCATCTTGATATTGCAATGTTCATATTTTGTGCATATGGCGCATGCGTGGTTCGTGCGCAACACCTTATAATGTGCGGGTGTGATCATTTCTCCAGCATGCGGAACAGGGATCATTGGCACTTTTGGCACATGCATAAGAACTTTAAGTTCATCTAACTCATGGCACATATTGGTGGTGTGCCCAAATATTTCACTAAAAGAACATGGTGGAGGAACCCTATAGGAGGGAGTAATTGACGCTTTCACCTTCTTGCCTTTTCTTATCCCTTTTACTGCCACTAACTGGTGTTGGTGTAGGTGCTACTTGCTTTAGTGTGTTATCTTGAGGAGGAATAGAATGGGTGCATGTTGCAGTGATACCTAAGCTTGTTGACATGGCTTAATGGGTCTGATACTATACTGGTATCGCTAGAGCTATATTGGGAAACAAGAGTGTTGTAATGCCTTGGTGCGAGACGAAACCAGGTTGGGGGAATAAGAAGGGTGTTTGGGTGATAAAATATGGTAAGAAAGTAGGATCAATAATAACATTGTTGTTAGTATCCGAAACTGGGTCTTGATCTTGAGGAGGATTTTATGAACTCATCATGCACACTGATGCTTTTGTGGCTGGAGAAATATTCTCTATCACAAGTGGTTCTCCTGGTAATGTCCCTAGGAGTATTGATGGTTTAAATTTGCCCGGGCCGAATTTAGTGGAAGTGGTGATCAATTCGGGAGAGGATGCGAGAAAAGGTAGCACACCATTAGGTGTAGTTAATGTCTTATTCTCGTAATATGTGAGTTGATCTATTGTAATAATTCTTCTGTCATGGGGGGACATTAATACACTGAATACAAAAGAGGCTACTACTAAGATTTCGTACATGTAAATTTGGCTCAGTAGGATATTGTAATCCAATTGTGTGTCCAATACGTCGATATATATTAGCATGGTTTTCTCAGCCAATTGTACCAAAATGCCTTGGTATAGGCCTATGGGAACTGAAGAATGCCCGTCATACACTTTAAACGTGATGTCAAAAGGTTTGAGTTCAGGGGATCCAAGTTTTTTCCAAATAGATTTGGACATTATACAAGTGGATGTCCCTTCATTGACTATGCAGCGATGGATCGTGATATTATGGAATGAGACTGGGATTTGAAAAGCGACATCTGATGGTAGTTGTGGGATAGCTTTATCCAAATCAAAGACTATTAAGTGAGAATCGATTGGGTCAATTTTGACTGAGGAAGAAAGTAGGGCTTTCCCTTGGGTTGGGCATGTTTATAGGACTTCTAATGCTGACATACCTGAGGGATATTGTGCTAATTCATCGATAATGTCGTAGCTATGAGCATCTTTTAAGTTATATCCTACTCACTGTAAAGGTCCTTTGACCATCTTCGACATGGTTCTAAAGGAATTCGAGGGATGATCAACTGTGCTATAGGTGTTTCTATGGTCTAGGTAGATGGGTTGGTTTCTGGGGGATATTCATAATTTCTATTTTGCGTCTGTAGGAGAATGTCTTCTCTTACCATGTAAATGTCACGATTATAATTATTATGGGGGTTCCCTTCAGAGGTATTTGGTTGGTATGATTTTTCATGAGTGTTAACCACTCCCTGATGGTGGAAGGGATCCTGCATTACTATAGCCTATTTTCCTCCCTACCCCCTATCGTCATTTATCCTTTTGAACTCAGGGAGTTGAGGAAAATGATGGGTATAGTGACCACATTATCCACAAATGGCACAATAATGATTAGTCCATAGACTTGTGTTTTTGTTGTGCATTTGTGAGTTGTTATTGGCATGCCCATTGTTTTGATTTGGTTGCGGTTGCCCCTAACTGGTGCCCACAAAGGTTGTTGTTGATTTCCCCCTTCACCAAGCTCTCCTTTTGGCTTACTCTTTTGTTTTTTCCTAGAAACGTTAGGTGGGTTAGCTGAGTTTAGTTGTACCTCTAATTGTTGTTGTTGAGCGAGAGAAGGTTGCACTAGATTAACCCCTTCATTATCTTGCACTGTGGGTTATTCGGCAGTGCGGGGAAATGGGAATATTGATTTCCTTGTCCCTGACTGGTGTATGAGTTATGGAAAGGAGGAATTTCTTCCATATTCCTATAATTATATTCGTTTCCATGTGGGGGAGGGTGTGGGCTTGCATCCATGGGATGTTATGGTTTAGATAGACTAACAAAATTCTGCATGGTGTTACGAGGAATTTTGCATCTACGGATAAATACTAATTCCCTAGGTAGCTAGCTATACCTAGAACAACATATTTAAAGTGCTTATCCTTTTTCTATAGATGATAAATAAGACAAAGGGAATAAAAGGACCTACTTGTTCTTTCGCTTTCCTTTTGTCTTCTTTGTATGGCTCCCATCACTCCTTCTTGAACTTAAATCGCTCAAAAAGTACCTACAAGCATAAATAGAAGATAGAGAACCAATCAAGGCAAGAGATCTATGGACTATAAGTAAATGGAATCAGATACATTCACACATATAAACATCATATATCAAGATAAGCATATGGAAAAAGGTGTAAACAACTTTATTAAGTAGAAGGAAGAATTACAACGATGAAGTTTGATCCATTGTCACTCTTCCAGCTTGGGTTCCAACCAACATCACATCAATAGCACAACACTCTGGTAGAATAAAAACACTTGCTAATAATCTCAATCTTCACACCAACAATATCTCCTTACAAATTCTCAAAGTCCAGTCCCTGATCACTTAGATGAGTGCTCAAGTTATAGGCAAATTGAGGAGGTTTGGTCATAAATGAGGGTATTGAATGGCCTTCCAAACATAGAGTTAGTTTCCATGGAGGAAGGGATGAGAGGATAGGAGGTTATGTAACTCATTCCCTATCAAATTTCGAGCTTATAGGAGATGATAAGTGTGGGAATATTCTAGATGGCTCCAAAAGATAAGAATATTCCCATAACCCTATGTGAATTTCACTCAATCTCACCCAATGTAGGTCAAAGTGGGCCTAGGTGCTCTACAGAGCACCCTGACATGGGCCTACCTGCACTGAAGCACACTTACCCCTATCCAAGGTTGCGCTGGTCCCTCAAGGAAGCTTTTCTGGAGGGATTCAAGCCAAGAAACTCTCAGGGAATGAGGCTTTCAAAGTGGTGACTTGTCTAGGGCATGTAGCAACTGAATTAGGGTTTGATGAGCCATAATGGTACTGATAAGAATGATGGGAGTAATGTGCCCAAATGGATCTATAACAGCTGCCCCCTAAAGGATAAATTCGAAAATAATGATGTTGAGTGATATGATTTACAATGTGATAAGGAGGTTCCGAAGTGGTGGGTGACCTGCATCAATTACAATACATAGTATCATGATATTTTGATTTTTTCTCATGAATCACTGAGGGAAGGCATACCCATGCTCAGCATATAAGCGTTCATTACAAGTACATAGACAGTCGTCTAAAGATATAGATCCATGATAGGATGTTCATTAATGTGAAGCAATTGTATGGATGATTTGGTACATTTCCTGAAACCATAGCCCAGATGGATGAAACTAGATCCAAGGTCTTCTATCTCATTCATTCGTTCGTTCAAGCATGAGTCTAACCATGCGAATATGTGATCTAAAGTCAAACATGGGAAGACACCATCTGATTACCAGCCAATGATGTAAGCCGTTAACAAACACAAGAGAGATCATCGATAATGATAATGATCCTCAAGGTACTGCAATACATTTTGCATGGTGTGAATGGATGTTTTGATGTCGAACACCATACAAAGTCTTTCAGTCAAAGGCCAGTGATGTAAACCTATCACCGGAAGTGAGAAACTTGCCATTGATGTATGCAAGCTTTAAGGTACTAGAAGGGTGTTTCTAAGTCAACTTCTTGGATAATGTGTTGATGTCGACAAGAAGCGACTCGTTGCAGGAGGTGGTGAGTGCCAGTATTGCAACAAGAATGCTGCAACTCCTGGGCTACCAACTTTACTTTTATCAACCTGGTAGTTCGTAACAAACTTGAAAGTGTTGGTGCTATATGCATAAGTATGAGTTCTCACTGCAGGTTGTCACTTGGTCAGCTGGCGCGAGATCATTAGGAGCTCAAGCCAACTTCTATAGATTTCAGAAGAAGCTTTATGTGTGATGAAAGAAAGAAAGATTACTCTACAGAAGCTATTCTAATTGCAGAAAGGAAAAGGACTAGAATGTAAAGCAAGACCTAGTAAACCCTAATTAACAAGCTAATTCTACTTTTGCCAAAAACATTATGAAAACCATGAAAGCAATGCCATTACCTACTCAAGAAAGAAACGACATCTAACTAGGCTATTTCTGGAAGTAAATAAGCATAAAAACATATTTTTGGATTTTTATGTGTTTTTATGTAAATTTAATTATGCATCTAGTTTATTGTGTGTGAGTGTGGTAGCGAACAGGTGGCATTGGAGGGTGGTTTCTGAGCTTGGGAGGATGTAGGATGGTGTGGATGGGTCTTAGGAGGTATTAGGTGGCCTTATAGAGGCTTTTCCCACACTCGGCCTTCAAAAGAGAGCCTACAAGAAAAAATACAAGAGGACACAGGGAAACTATAAGAGGAAAACAAGGAAACTACAGGAGGCCTACAGGAGGAGGCCGAGAGAAATTTCCACTATTTTGAGGGTGTGAGAGTGGGTGGAAAAGGTGGATGAAGGTTGGGATGAGGTGTTAGGGTGCCTAAGGTCTACTATGAACCACCAGGAGAGAGAAAGATGATTGGGTTTTCTCAAGGAGAGAGGAAGAATTTCTATGAAAAATGAAGGAAACTAAGGGAGAATGGAGGTGAGGTTTGGGAGACCTGTAGGGAATGGATCAGATGGAGGATGTGATTGCTGATAATTTGGCCTACTGTTGGAAGAGATCTTCTGCAAATGAACTGATAGTCAACCAAGAGAATCAAGCAACAAATGAAATCAGTGCATTTATGAAAAACAAAGTTTTGCATTAAAATGGTCTAAACTATGATCTATGAAAGGAAATGCTGAGAAATGTTGTAGGAAAGGAAAAAATGAAAGATGACTATTCAAAATCAGGAATTGAACATGATAAAGGAGATTTGGAGCAAATAAAAACTAGACTGTTAGCCTACTAAAGAGCTGCAAACACTAGAAGTCCTATGAATGAGGAAAATCTATGTTTTTGGGGCAGCAAGAGAGACTTTGCCTCAAATCATGGTCCCAGAAGGAGGAAGAGAGGCCAAGACACTATTGATAGCCTTTTGAATCTTTTCTGATCACTACTTAACCTACTATGGAAAGAAAAAATGGAAGCAAACTACTAAATCATCAAAAGCAACCTATTCTTAACCATAAAAGAAATAGATCTAACAGCAAATTAATCTACAAACTAAAGTAAAGCATAGAAATACAAGTAAAGAGAAGCTTGGCTGCTTGGATTGGGCTAACCTAAGAGCTTCATCCCTCTAAGGTAACTCAGTGCTAGCTCAAAAAGGATTCCATCTTCATTATCAAAAAATAGCAAGACTACATAAAACTGTCACAAAATAGTAAGCTCGAAATTTGAGCAGAGTTTACATAAGCAAAAATATGACCCTAGTGAGGCCCTAGGCCTATCTACTTATACATCTGAAGCTACCAACAACTTCCTTAAAATCAGGGAGGCTTGGCTCCCAAAACTCGAGATAACTATCAATCATCCTCCACTTGCTTGCCTGTCTTCTAGTGCATGATTCGGCTGCTTGTACTCTGAGATGAATGAAGGGGAATTCAAAGTGAGGAGTAATAAATTAGTGGGATTCCCTCCTATAAGTCCTCTCCTCTATCTACTTCGAGTTATTGCTACCATTTGACCACTGGATCCTTGACTTTGACCTCGAAATCCATCAATAATCTGCATTAAATACATGTTAGACCACATGGTATAACTAACTCAACTCACTCTATAAGCATAAATATAATCAAAAAATCATACAATAAGCTAAGAGAATGGTTGATTTGACTAGGTTAGGAGGTAAAATGAGCCCATATAATGTCCCATTTATGAGGCTCATTATCACCCCCTACCGAAGGTGTTGCTCATCCTCTGAGCAACTTAGTAAATCTCCTCATCTTTTATGGCCCTGGTGGCCTCCCTAGCATTCTAGGCTTCTGATGTGGTCTTCTCATGTTGGTCATAAAACCATATTGTTCTGTCTATGTCCTTCCACTGCTCCTTCTCTTATTCTTCTCTTTTACCTTCCAGCATGCCTAATAGGAGTGGAGGACTCAGTTTGAGGCCAATCCAGTCGACCTTCAGCCTTTGCATGGAGTGCTTGTACATTGGCACTCTTCTCAATGCCTCCCTTAGCCTCATTAGGGAATGATATTCTCTGATCTGCAAGTTGTGGGGTAGGGTGTTCCATCTTCTCATGCATGCATGCACACAGTCATCTCCAAGTAGCCTTTGCATATCTGCAAAATGTGCAATGGCTTGTGCCTGATTGGTTAGATATCTAGGGGAAATCTAAGGGTCATTGGCAAGCAAGTTGTGCGTGCTAATGAGTTCCATAGGATCTGATGGCTGAGCTCTTATGATCAATGGTTCATTCTGCTCTTTTATTAGCAATCTCTTCATTTCTATTTCCCTCAATTCTTCATGGTTCATCCATGAGGCCATGGCCATTAATTGTAGATCCCCTAGCTTGGCATTAGGGTCCCACACATTGATGTTTGTGAGGGACATGTTGTGTAGGTAGAACTCTGCCGTCTTTGCCTTATCCTCTGAGGTGCTTTGGTCACACAAATCCATGAATTACCTGTAGCCTTGGAAAGGTATTATGCCTCTTTATGCCAAAGTATTTATTTGGAATTGAATCCATTGATCGTTTAGATAGAGGCCATAAGATTTGGCTGCTGTTCTGCATTTTAATGCTTCCATGGATAAGCTAGCCATGTATGCGAGTTGAGTCTCTTTCTCTTGTAGCTTCCTCCTTAGTAGTTCATTCTCATTTTCAATGTGGCTTCTTGTAATGGCCTCTCTGTCTCTAAGAGCACTCAAGTCTCTACCCATTTCCCTGAGTTTATTTTCCATATGGCCAACATCCTCAACTCCTTTGGATTTGGCTATCTGCATCCGCCTATGTGTTCTCACTCTTTCTTTCTCCAATTTGAAAAAAACTGGAATTGCAAATTTCTGTGGGATTATCCTGCCTCCCTCAAATAGATTGTAATAGGAGGCAAGACTAGGCTGGGGGTCAGGTTCTTGTAGCTCTTCTGCTTCCCCCTTCACCTCTGGTTGTTTCCCTATCTTTTTCATAAGATTTTGGGTCTCCTGTAGTTTGGACAGTGTCTCCTGTAGGATTGTCTGATCCTCCTGTAGGTCTGGTTTTGGGTCCTGTAGTACTACCTTTCCCTTTCATGTAGAAGACCTTGGAGTCCCCCTCTCATAGGTTATAGGTGACGTGGAAGGAGATTCTTTCACCTTGGCAGATGGTGAATCTTCAATGGTAATGGAAAATTTTGAAGAGGAGGCAAGACTAGGCTGGGGGTCAGGTTCTTGTAGCTCTTGTGCTTCCCCCTTCACCTCTGGTTGTTTCCCTATCTTTTTCTCAAGCATTTGGGTCTCCTGTAGTTTGGATAGTGTCTCCTGTAGGACTGTCTGAGCCTCCTGTAGGTCCGGTTTTGGGTCCTGTAGTACTGCCTTTCCCTTCCATGTAGAAGACCTTGGAGTCCCCCTCTCGTAGGTTATAGGTGTCTTGGAAGGAGATTATTTCACCTTGGCAGATGGTGAATCTTTAATGGTAATGGAAAATTTTGGGATTATCCTGCCTCCCTCAAATAGATTGTAATAGGAGGAAAGACTAGGCTGGGGGTCAGGTTCTTGTAGCTCTTGTGCTTCCCCCTTCAACTCTGGTTGTTTACCTATCTTTTTCTCAAGCTTTTGGGTCTCCTGTAGTTTGGACAGTGTCTCATGTAGGACTGTCTGAGCCTCCTGTAGGTCTGGTTTTGGTTCATGTAGTATTACCTTTCCCTTCCATGTAGAAGACCTTGGAATCCCCCTCTCGTAGGTTATAGGTGTCTTGGAAGGAGATTCTTTCACCTTGGAAGATGGTGAATCTTCAATGGTAATGGAAAATTTTGGGATTATCCTGCCTCCCTCAAATAGATTGTAATAGGAGGCATGACTAGGCTGGGGGTCAAGTTCTTGTAGCTCTTGTGCTTCCCCCTTCACCTCTGGTTGTTTCCCTATCTTTTTCTCAAGCTTTTGGGTCTCCTGTAGTTTGGATAGTGTCTCCTGTAGAACTGTCTGACATGTAGGTCTGGTTTTGGGTCCTGTAGTACTGCCTTTCCCTTCCATGTAGAAGACCTTGGATTCCCCCTCTCGTAGGTTATAGGTGTCTTGGAAGGAGATTCTTTCACCTTGGCAGATGGTGAATCTTCAATGGTAATTCTTGTGCTCTTCCTTGCCCTGAAATAAATGGAGGTCTTTCTTTTCCTCTTCTGCTTTGGCTTCACTAGTGTACTGAGGGCAATGAGGGCAGTTACTGCTTCTCTTTCCAAAGTCTCAAGGGACTCTTCTGCTTGCTCTACCTTCTCTGCTTCCTTTTCTCCCTCTTTTGTCTCTTTTTTAGTCTCTTCAATTTTTCCCTCCTCTGTTTCTTTTCCTTCCTCCTTTCTTTCTTGCTCTGCTATGTCACCATTGGCTTCATCTTCTCCTCCTTTCTATTCTTCCTCCTCACTGCCAGTAGGACTGACATCATAGGTTAATGCCTTTATGTCATCCTCAGCTGTTATATTTCAAAAAACTTCCCATGCTATAGGGAGTGTAAAGGTATGGAGGGCTTCCTCAACTAGGATTTTGATTAAGCCATGGTGATCCAACTGCCCTAAATTTCCTGCTTGTACCTTGGTGCTGGAGTCAATGAGGGACTGAAGGAGGAAGTAAGGGATAGTGAGCTTTTGAGGTGCTGGGGTATCTATGCCATATCTTAAGTCATGGAGGATTCTGAAATGATATCCATAGACAATTTTGTGCCTCCCCTCATAGGAAATTTATTTGATGACTTGGTAGCTGACCTCATCCTAGGGATATGGTATACTAGAGCTTATAATTCCATTTTTATCTTCCACAAAGGTTTCATTATTTTGGAAAAAAAATTTCTTGGCAGCTTGGCCAATTGGTTTCTCATCTTTACTCCAAGGCAGCCCAAGAGGAAGGGTAGTGACCCTACTGATAAATTTCGGGGTTATTTCGAGGGAGAGGCCTCTAATGGTTATAGTGGCATGTTTTCTTGTGTGAGGGACCAGAGAGAGAGCCAATTCTTGGGCAATTTCATCATCAAACCCTCTAAATTTCTCAAAGAAATTCATCCAGTTTGCCCTTGTGAATATGTCCACCACTTGAGGATGTGCTTGGAGCCTAGTGGAGTTAGTGGGCTCCTTTCTCATAAACCCTCCTATCATACTACTTGTACCTTTTTAAAAACCCAAATATGGAGGTGGAGACAAAGAGTTTTGCGAAAAAATAAAAAAACTAAGGAGAATGTGTTTTTTTTTAAATAAACAGAGTTTTTTTTTATGTATTTTCTACCCTCCTAAAGACTTATTTCACCCTAAAATTGAGACCACTTATTTCAAATATTGATATTCAACAAGGGGCATGCATGAATCCTACCTCTTCAGATTGAAATTCATGCCAAAAATCGTGGTTTCTCCCTTCAAAATGACTCACTGCCCCTCCTGTAGAAGCCCACTATTCCTCCTGTAGATTTCCTGTAGGTGCTCCTGTAGATTTCCTATAGAAAACACTGAGATTAAAGATAGGGAGGAAATTGATGGAGGATGGTTGTTACGAGGTTGTGGGGGCACAAGAGGACTGTTGTGGCTGAGTTACAAGCAGGAAATGAAGAAAAAATGGTGAGAATACGTGGGGAGGAGTGCTCATTACCCTTTATGGATATTTTTGGTTATGAGTGTTGAGATGGCAATGTGTATGTTGGCCATATTCAGACCGTTGGTCCCCACCTACTTGGTCATCATGGCCCCTCCTCATAATCATCCCTCATTATTGCATCAGAGTTCACACTTCCTCCCACTACCTGTCCTTGGCATCTTTTGGTTGAGTTGAATGTGCGCACGTGTGGGTGACATCTCGGATAAGTGGAGTCAACTAAATGAAGGTGGCCAACTTAACTGGCCACCTTTCTCTCGTTCAATATCAACCAAATCATTACCTTCATATGACTCCTAATTACACAAATGCGAATAGAGGAGTGACTTAGTTACTTACTTGTGATCCGAGTGTATTTGCTGTGAGGTGTTGTGGCTTGCTCTACTGCATGCCTTCATTTCCCTTTATGCATGCTTTCTCTGCTTGGTGATGTGTGGTTTTGTGCTTGTGTAGGTTCTTCTCTTGCTAGAGTTGAGCTTCATGTGCATTTTCAACCTACATGTGTGCACTCTCTTGCTGCTGGTGCTAGACTTCTATGGGATCAGCTGCTACAGGAATTCCTGCAGGAGCTCCTGTCGCTGCTTCTCCCCTGGAAACTTCAGCTTTTCCCTATGCTTGGAGCTCGAGAATAATGTTAGAGATGTCATGAATGATGGAGTGATGGTAGGTAAGCTTCAGGTAAGGTTATTGGTGCCTTTTCCTCTTTTTATTTTTGTTTTTCTTCAAAACCAAAAAAACTATTTATCTATGTTTTTTTTTCTTGGATAGGAAGAGGAAAAAAATAATGATGCTTGGGGTGTGATGTAGGCTTGGAGATGATGGCAAGGAGGTTTGAAGATTGTAGGAGGGATTATAGGTTCCTCATGAAGCTTTTTTTTCCCTCAAACTGCCTTTTGTAGACACTTTTGGCTCTCAGTAATTCCTATAGGAGCCTCTTGTAGAAAACACAGTTTTGGAAGAAAAAGGTACAATGGGGTGAAAGAGATGCAAAAAATAATGGAGGAAGGTGTGGAGAAGATGAGATGGATTCTGTTGTGAATGTCAAGGTCCCCTTGGCACCTTCTTCTACTCCCTGTAGTCCTCCTGCAAACCTGCAATGCAATAAGTTTTTTTTTTTTTTGAAAACAACTAGGGCACCTCATAGAAGTTTTCACCTTAATTGCTTGCCCTGGGTGCCTCCAAGGGAGGTTTTCACCCAGGGATCTTATTCTTTTTTCTTTTCTTTTTTTGACATCACTGGGCCGCCTCAGAAGAGGTTTTCAACCTAATGATGGGACTCAAGCACCTCATGGAGGTGTTCACTTGAGTCCTTATTTTTTATTTTTTATTTTCTTCAATGAGTGGGTGAGGTGGAAGCCAAGACATGCTCCACTACCATCATTGTTTTATTCAAATCTTCAATAAACTCTCTCTTGGAGAGGGGTTTCTTGTATACTTTCAACCAATGTCCATTTACAAGCATGGGGATGGCCTCCTCATCAGTGGTTCTGATCAGAACTGAACCATTATCATTGCATTTCTCCACAGTGTAGGGTTCTAGCCATCTTGTCCTCAGCTTGCCTTTGAAGTCTTTGTATCTTGAATCATAGAGTAGTTCCCAATCTCCCTCTTGGAATTGATACTTCTATCATGCCATATCTTTCTCTGAAGCTGAACTACCGCTGTATGGAGAAGGGCTTGCAATCTGTATCCATCCAATCCATTGAGTTGAAGTAATCTCTCATTTTGTGCATGGCTGAGGTCTAGGTCCAGCTGAGCTACCATCCTTAGGGTATTGAATTCAAACTCTATTGACAGCAAAGCCTTCTTCCCATAGACCAGTTCATAGGGTGTGAACCTAGTGGTGGTCTTCCATGTTGTGTTGTAGGCCCAAGTGGCCTCAACTAATCTGTCCACCCAGTCCTTTCTGCTACTGCTAACTACCTTGGTTAGGATCCCTTCTAATGCTCTGTTAGTTACTTCCACTTGCCCATTGTCTTGTGGATGGTAAGGGGTGGAAGTCCTATGCTTGATCTTATGATGTGTGAGCAGGTCTTCAATTAGGCTGGAAGTGAAATGATTGCCTTGGTCTGTGACCAACTCTCTCGGATACCTGAATTTGTAGAATATGTTTTCTCTCAAAAACTCAGCTACCTTTTCCTCTGTCAATGCTTTGATTGTTTTTGTCTCTACCCACTTTGTCAGGTAGTCGGTGCACACAATGATGTGCTACTTCTACTTTGAAGGGTGGTTGATAAGCCCCACAAAGTCCATGCCCCACTTCTCAAATGGCTCAAAGGTCACTTGAGGCTGCATGGGAATTTCATCCTTCATAGTGGGTTTCCCCATCCTCTAACATCGATCACACTGGCTCGTGTATCTCCTCACATCCTGATGAAGAGTGGGCCAGTAGTAGCCTGCTTGCAATATCTTGAAGGCGGTTCTTTTTGCTACAAAATGACCTCCACAAGGCCCATCATGACAGTCCAGGAGGATGTCAAAGACTTCCTCCTCTATGACACATCTTCTCAAGATCTGATCTGGGCCCAGTTTGAAGAGATTGCCTCCAATCCAGGTGAAAGGGGTGCTTTTCCTTACTATCCTGCTCTTCTCTTTTGAGGACAGGTGTGGTGGGAACTGTTTTGAAGCCAAGTAGTTTCCTATATCAGCAAACCATGGAGAGAGTACTGATATAGCAAATAGGTGTTCATCTGGCATTTTGTCATCGACCATTCCTTCTTCACCTATAGGAAAATTTACTCTGGACAAAAAGTTAGCAACAACATTCTCTTTACCAGGGTTATCAATAATGGTTACATCAAACTACTGTAGTAAAAGCAACCATCTAATAATGCGATCATTTACATCTGGTTTGCTCATTAAATATCTAATTGCAGTATGATCAATGTGCACAAAGGTTTGATAGCCTGTGATATAATGTCTGAATTTGTTTAAGGAATGCACGACAGCTAGGAGTTCCTTCTCGGTCATTGTAGAGTTTAACTCTGCCTTCGACAAGTTCTTGCTTATAAAGTATATGGCATAAGGTAACTTTTCATCAACTTGTCCTAAGGCTGCTCCTATCGCTTTGTTTGAAGCATCTGTGTGAATGTGAAATGGCAGGGCTCACTTTGGGCCTCTGAGAATTGGGGCAGTCACTAGCTTGCTCTTCAAGGTATCTAAGGCTTCTTGATAGGTTTCCAACAATATGAACTCAACAGCTTTGCCTGGGAGGCCAAACAAAGGAGAGGCTATCTTGCTGAAGTCTTTAATGAATCTCCTATAATATCCGGCTAAGCCTAAGAAACTTCTGACATCTCTCAACTTTTGAGGAGGTGGGACCCTTTGGATGATGGCAATTTTGTTGGGGCCCACCTACCGTCCTTATTGAGATATTGCGTGACCTAGTACGGTCCCTTCAGTCATCAAGAATTCACATTTTTCCAGACTGAGGGATAGGTTCATCTCAATACACTTATCTAGAACTTTCCCTAGGTTAGATAAAGCTTCCTGAAAGTCAGAGCCATAAGGAGTAAAATCATCCAAGTATATTTCTACTGCATCATGAACTAGTTCAGAAAATATACTCAATACCACTCTTTGGAAAGTGGCTAGAGCATTGCACAAACCAAAATGAAGGACCCGGTATGCAAAGGTACCCCAAGGACAAGTGAAAGTGGTCTTATCTTAGTCTTCTGGGCTGATCTGAATATGATTGTACCCGCTAAACCCATCTAGGAAAGAGAAAAACTTTTTCCCTACCTGACCATCTAACACTTGATCTATGAAAGGTAAAGGAAAATGGTCATTTTTAGTGGCTTTGTTCAATTCCTAATAGTCGACACAGATTATCCACTTACCATTTTTCTTTGGCACTAGCACCAAAGGAGAGACCCATTCACTATCAGAAATGGGATAGATGAATCCTGCATCCAACAATTTCTGCAGTTCTTCCTTAACAATATCTTTAAATGTTGGGTTCATCCTCCTTTGAGTCTGCCTGACTGGCTTGCAATATTCCTTGATGTATTTATGATGAGTACATACTGAAGGGTGCCCTCCCTTCATCTCCTTATAATTCCAGGCAAAGGCATCTAGATTTTTTCTCAGTAGGTTGCATAGTTCCTTCTCCTCAGAAGTAGATAGGGATGGATTGATTTTCAATGTTCTTTTTAGGCCAAAATCTATATTTTTGACATGGGGAGAAGTATGATCGGCCACATAGAGATCAGTTGAGGGGTTTTTTTGGGTTTCTCTTACTATTTCTTCTAATGGTGATACACTGGGAGGTGGATTCTGAGTCAAATTTTCAATCATATCATCCTCATCTTGCAGTTCCCCCCCCCCCATTTTGATTTCTAATGCACAAAGCAATGTAGAATAAACTTCATCCTCATCCTCCTCCTCCAACCAGAGAGGTAGATCATGTTCTAGCAGGGGTTGGGTAGGAGGATATATGGTTAACTACTTGGACATGTGCCCATTCATTATGGTCATGTTCCCAGCTTGGCAGCTGATGTAGGCATCGGCTGTAGACAACCAGGGTCTTCCCAGAATGAGAGGATACCCAGTGAGCTTTGCCTTTGGCTGGAGATTAAGTTTGAGCATTGTGTCCTTTGTCATCATATTAATGGCAGCTCCCAGATCAATCAAGGTATGTGGGACCATTGTGCCATTAATGTGGACATTAACTACTGGGCTTCCAGGGTCCAGATACCTTGGACAGATTATCTGCCCCAACATCAAGTTAGACAGTTGTCCTATGACATTGATGGTTGGGGCATCTCTCTTGCGCCTTCCTAGATGCCTAAAGCACTTCTCTTTGATTAACCTATTATAGATAGGCACATCTTTTATGGCTTGGATAAATGGTATCTTCACACATAAATGTTTCAATTCTCCCAGGAGTTCAGTCTCTTCTGGGGTAGGCTGGGTTGTCTTCGATAGTCTCTCAGGAAAGGGTGGATTTTCTTTAGGTTTTCTTTCCTCTTTATCTTCCTCAACCTCCCTAGGTGGAGGCTAGCTATCTGGGAGAACTTTCCCAGATCACAAGTTGATTTCTTGAATCTCCACAACATACGTTGGACATGATGGTTCCCCACTATACACTTGTTGAGCCTGTCTATTGTATAGGTTCGAATTTGGCTGGGCAAGCATTTGGGGTTGCCTTGGTGGAGTAGAAGGTAACAGTTGTGGTTGGGCAGGTGGTGGAGGCAGAAGAGTGGGAAGAGAGTTGTATTGGGGCCTCCACCCCTGGTGAGGTGCATTCCACTGAGGTTGTAGCTGAACATAGGGTTGAAATGAATGAGTGGCTGGTTGGGCATGATATTGAGATGTGAAGGACCAAGGAGGTGGTGTGGACTAGGAAGGATGAGCAAGGGGGGCCCAAGAAGGTATGGAGGGGACTTGGTTGGGGTTGTAGTATGCCTGAGATGTCCCTTCCATCCCCTGTTGCTATGGTGTAGGTCCATGCGGCCTCCTTTGGCTTATGTAATAGATCTATTCAGTGACTCCTTCAGCCCCTTGGTATACAGCTTTAAGTCTCGGCAAAGAAGTGAACTTCTCTATAGAATGATTTTCTTCATAGACTGAACAAACCTCTATAGAGTTCAATGGGCATTCATTCCTAAGATGCCTCCTGGTGCACCTAGGGAAAAAAATGGCCAAAGCCCTCTCTGATTCCTCTTGTTTTCTTTTGATATGTAAGGTATCCATTTGCATGGAAAGAGTCTACAGCATCTCAGTCTTTAAGTCTTCTAGCATGTTTCCAATTTCATCTTTAATGGATGAATTGGAGGAGGAGGTACTGGCTATGGGTTGACTCCCCCTATCTTTCTTTCCGGCTGCTCTAGAATGGTTTCTAAAACCAGTCTTTATGTCCTCATAGGATAGTTAGTAGGTGTCTCCCCTGGCTAGTAGATGGAGGGTGTCTAGAAGGTCTTCCCGAATTCCCCTGAGCAGGACCAACTTCAGAGACTCAGGGTCAAGTGTACACCCGACCCTTTTGTAATTGAGTTGGAACCTCTCTTCATAGTCTTCCAGGGACTCATCACTTCCCATGGTCATTCAGAAGATTTCTTCTTTAGTATCTTTTGACCTACAATAGTCTCGATACTTGTTGTTAAAGGCCTACTGCATCTGAGCCCAAGTTGTGATGCTATTGCCAGGTAATCCCATGAACCAGTGCAGTGCTGCATCCTTGAGAGTAGAAGGGAACAATTTCAACTTTTGCTCATCTTCTGCATAGTCATAAATTCGACAGATGACAACAAACTCAAAGAAGAATGTGTCAGGATCTTCTGTAGTCAGGACATGAAAGTGAGGTAGGGCGGAAGGACTTATATTTTTCATTTTGGTGTCCCCATTGGTCTCCCGAATGGGAATGGTACCCTCTATTCTCTCTCCATTCCCCCTAGCATTTCTATTTTCATCCATTGGCTCCAGAGGAATGGTTTCTTCTTATTCTTCCCCTATAGGTTCTTCAAATATGTCTATTTGTTCACCTAAGGGTTCTTCTTGATTGCAGCCACTGAAGAAGAGAGAAGGTTGTAAACCAGTGAGGATGTTGGGAAAAAATTTATCTGAGTTATCTCTATTCCTACGAGGCATGAAAGGAAATCTTTTTGGTTGGTTTTTTGTTTCTCTTTCCCCACACTGATAGTACCTGCAAAAACTAAAATTGTGATTGAAAAAAACAAATTTCAACTAGCTGAAATGAACTCGCTGCATGGGAATTTGCAGAATTGAAAAGGAAAGCAAGGAAATGTAGAATTGAAAGAAAGGAAATGACTAGTATACTTTTTCCTAAATGAACTATTAGCATAATGTTACAATAGGAAATAGAAGAAACAGTAATCACAAAATATTCCAACGCTTCCCCAGAAACGATACGAAAAAAGTGGTGAGTGCCAGTATTGCAACAAGAATGTTGCAACTCCTGGGCTACCAACTTTACTTTTATCAACCTGGTAGTTCATAACAAACTTGGAAGCGTCGGTGTTGTATGCACAAGTATTAGTTCTCACTGCAGGTTGTTACTTAGTCAGCTGGCACGAGATCACTAGGAGCTCAAGCCAACTTCTATAGATTTCAGAAGAAGATCTATGTGTGATGAAAGAAAGAAATATTACTCTACAAAATCTATTCTAATTGCAGAAAGGAAATAGACTGGAATGTAAAGCAAGACCTAGTAAACCCTAATTAACAAGCTAATTCTACTTTTGCCAAAAACACTATGAAAACCATGAAAGCAATGCCATTACCTACTCAAGAAATCAAAAACATCTAACCATGCTATTTCTGGAAGTAAATAAACAAAAAAACATATTTTTGGATTTTTATGTGTTTTTATGTAAATTTAATCATGCATCTAATTTATTGTGCGTGAGTGTGGCAGCGAATAGGTGGCATTGGAGGGTGGTTTTGGAGCTTGGGAGGATGTAGGATGGTGTGGATGGGTCTTAGGAGGACTTAGGTGGCCTTCTAGAGGCTTTTCTCACACTCAACCTTCAAAAGAGAGCCTACAGGAAAAACTAGAGGAGGACACAGGGAAACTACAGGAGGAAAATAAGGAAACTACAGGAGGCTTATAGGAGGAGGCCGAGATCAATTTCTGCTATTTTGAGGGTGTGAGAGTGGGTGGAAAATGTGGCTGAAGGTTGGGGTGAGGTGTTAGGGCACCTAAGGTCTACCATGAACCACCAGGAGAGATAAAGATGATTGGGTTTGCTCAAGGAGAGAGGAAGAAGTTCTATGAAAATGAAGGAAACTAAGGCAGAATGGAGGTGAGGTTTGGGAGACCTATAGGGCATGGATCAGATGGAGGATGTGATTGCTGATAAGCTGGCCTACTACTGGAAGAGATCTACTGCAAAGGAACTGACAGTCAACCAAGAAAATCAAGGAACAAACGAAATGAATGCATTTAGGAAAAACAGTGTTTTGCATTAAAATGGTCTAAACTATGATCTATGAAAGGAAATTATGAGAAATGTTGTAGGAAAGGAAAGCATAAAAGAGGACTATTGCAAATCAAGAATTGAACATGATAAACGAGATTTGGAGCAAAGCAAAACTGGACTATTAACCTACTAAAGAGCTGCAAACACTAGAAGTCCTATGTATGAGGAAAATATGTGCTTTTGGGGCAGCAAGAGAGTCTTTGCCTCAAATCATGGTCCTAGAGGGAGGAAGAGAGGCCAAGGAACTATTGATAGCCTTTTGAATCTTTTTTGATCGTTGCTTAACTTGCTACAGAAAGCACAAATGGAAGCAAACTACTAAATCATCAAAAGCAACCTATTCTTAACCATAAAAGAGATACATCTAACAGCAAATTAATCTACAAACTGAAGTAAAGCATACAAATACAACTAAAGAGAAGCTTGGCTACTTGGATTGGGCCCTAACCCAAAAGCTTCAGCCCTCTAAGGAAACTCAGTGCTAGCTCAAAAATGATTCCATCTTCATTATCAAAAAATAGCAAGATTACATAAAACTATCACAAAATAGTAAGCTCGAAATTTGAGCAGAGTTTACATAAACAAAAATCCTACCCTAGTGAGGCCCTACACATCTCTACTTATACATATAAAGCTACCAACATCTTCCTTAAAATCCAGGAGGCTTGGCTCTCAAAACTCGAGATAACTATTAGTCATCCTCCACTTGCTCGGCTACCTTCTAGTGTATGATCTGGCTGCTTGTACTCCGAGCTGAATGAAGGGGAATTCAAAGTGAGGAGTAATAAATGAGGGGGATTCCCTCCTATAAGTCCTCTCCTCTATCTAATTTGAGCTATTGCTGCCATTTGACCTCTAGATCCTTGACTTTTTGACCTCAAAATCCATCAATAAGCTGCATTAAATACATGTTAGACCACATGGCATCATAACTAACTCAACTCACTCTATAAGCATAAATATAATCAGAAAGTCATACAATAAGCTAAGATAATGGTTGATTTGACTAGGTTATGAGGTAAAATGAGCCCATATAATTACCCATTTATGAGGCTCATAAGGAGGGCCTTGATGTATCCCACATCAACGACACAAAATGCGTGTAATGATTTTGGAGACGGAATTTGACTGACGACACAAGGTTCAGGAATGGAGGTCATGGAAATGAAGTTTTATGAGTATTGCAAAGGATGAATTTTAAATTGAGTGACTTCTTTTGAACATGTCGGTGACACTAAATGGATTGGCAGCATTGACCCAAAAAAAAAGCAATGGATGGTATGATAGACTAAGGTATGATGACCATCAAGCAGATAACCCAACCCAAATAGTCAAAATGATGAAGTGAAAGAGTCATGTTCAAGATCGAACTACTGCCATAAAGTGTTTTACCCCTTTTCCCATTTTCCCAAGTCGTTGCTGACCAGTACCTCTTTATTTTTATCAAGGTTGAGGAGGATAACATATGTTGGTTGTATAATTTCTCCCTTCGGTGAATCCATCGCTATGTGATGTTTTAATGAGTCTAGTGAAGGTGAAACTCAGTCTTGTCATGATGGACATGTTTGTCACTATTTGATGTTTTAATGAGTCTAACGACAATGATAACTCGGTCCTTTTCATGTTTATAGTGTTTGAAAAGGGACAAAAAGAAAACTCCACAAGTCCTTTTTCATAGATTTGTCTCTCAAGTCCAAAAAAGCGTAAAACAATCCAAGAGCGAACCTATTGATCACGTTCGATCAATGTATTCCTTTTTTGTAAATAATCTACCTCAGCCCGAAAAATGGTTAAACTTATACTGAGTATATGTCATTTCCAATCCGTTAACAAGCTCAAAAGGATAGGCTATCGACAATCTTTTCATATTTAGAGAGTCTGAAAAAATCTTAAAGAGGACTCCAAGGGGGTTCCTTTTATGATGTTTAGCAGAGCTCGAAAAAGAGATAAAATTATGCTCTATGGTCAAAGTACAATTTACGATCGTGCACATCAAATTCTATGAGTTAGCTGTAAATATTTTCAAAGCAACACCAAACGGATTAAACATACCTGTTGTTGGAAATAATACTGAGAGGGGGGGGGTGAATCAGTATTAGCAAGTCAATAATATTTCATTTCCATAATCAGATTCATTTACGCTACTTCAGTTAATGGAACTTGCATGTATACGCAACTATATTTAAGGCAACTAGCGTATATCCCGCAAACTTATGATTCAGTTAATTTATCATATCTTGATCTTTAATCAGTGCATCAGAACCATATAAACAGTAGCTAGATGCCATAAAATAGAATAGGCAATCACACACACATGAACACAAGATATAATGTGGAAACCCAATGTGGGTGAAAACCACCTGCTGCAATCGTCTCTACATTCCTTTTAATAAGAAACTTCTTTTTACAATTTTTGTACTGGTGCAGTCTTATACCAATACACAAGCTTCTACCTGCAGAACGCTACAACCTTCTCTCGTTCTCCAGCTTCTCCTACTTGGGAGCTACAACCCCCCTAGCCCTTGTACTAGCTTATATGTTTACCACTATGTAGGTGCTGGCCTACAGAAGGCTACAACCTTCTATTTTTTTCTAGGGACCACGTTTCATAAATTTTCAAACTAGATCCATCAATAACATCATTCAAACATCAAATACATCTGCATCAATCAATCTCCTTTGCACCAACCACAACTAAATCAATCAATCACTTTTCAGAATGTTGTAACCAGAATACAGTAACCAGAACCCAAAACACTGTAACAGCAACCAGAAGTAGCTAAATCATATTTTATGAGCTATACGCTACTTCAATGTGTCGAACTTGCGTGCATACACAATTTTCTCAAGGTGATCCTGCGTACGAATCTGCAAATCAAATTTAAGATGTATAAGTTGTTTTGATATGTAGAACCAGTGTGTATACACGCCTTTTCTCAGGTGAACCTATGCATAGATCTATAAATGATTATTTAATCTTTACAACAATTCCAGACTTTAGCTATACCCAGATCATCATATTTATAGTCTACAACATGCGCCAGTTATTCAGATAAAAGATCAAAACACACAAAGATACTTCACTTCAATCTTAAGATCTTGACCCATTATTAGATCTTATCCTTCATCAAGCGCTAAGGTTCATCCTTGATTCAGATCCAACTTTGCACCATAACCCAATAACCTGTATTCTAGATCTTTATCTTCATTAGATATTCAATGCATGAGTGCCTTTGCCTAATGATCTTCTCTTCCTTTTATAGTTTTATGCCTTACTCAATACCATGGACCAAAACCACCTAGAACCAATACCTTGTACCAAATACTTGGGGTCAACACCTCAAACAGGATACCTTGGACCAATACCATGGACCAAAATACCATGGACCAAATACCACGGACCAAAACTAAGTTTTCCAACATGTATGTACCTTTCATTCTGTGAAAGTGCGTGTGTACACTATACACGGCTTTTCTTTTGTGAACCCGCATGTACACGCAGCTTGGTCAATGGGAAACCTTCATATACCTCTCTTTCTTCATTTTGTGAGTTTGAACTGTGATCTGTCATCTAAGTGAGTTGCCATCAAGGACAATACCTATGTCATAGTGCCAAATCTGTGTCATAATGCGAACAATCTCCCCCTTTGGACTTGATGGCAACCCCAAGTCACTCTCTCCCTTTGTCATCAAGGGCAAAGGGTTATGCTCTCCTTGAGTACATGTTGAATGCTATGATATGCTGAAGAGTGTTGATTGAGTGCCATGCTCGAGTCCATGTTCCTCCTGAATATAAGCAAGGTCTGCAAAAAGATGTTCTAAAAGAAGAACATGACTCTATACATCATAAATGACCTTCCTATCACCAATGACTCATACATAGATCCATCTCCCAACCAAGTGGGGATATACCAAGTCTTTATACGTGTCAAAACAAGAACATATCATCCATCCCATGCATAGTGGGGAAACAAAATAGGTTGTTTCATGACCTTGACATTAAAAGATATACATGACATAGAGACCAAATATCTGAAACAAGACCATGATAGTTATCAGCAACTATCAGCAGCATCTGTCATTCACCATCCAGACCAGCAACCATGATCTCCCCCTGAACATGTTCCACCTGAATAAAAAACAACTGTGAATTTGTACCAATATCTTCTAAGATAATGCCAACAATTCATTATTAGAAGTATATGATCCCTCTGTGCCAGATGATAACTGTTAGACCCATATCAGACTCCTTTCATCCTAAGTCTGGCCCATTGTTTTCTTCAAACCAACATATACGCGACTGTATCCATAGAAACTGGCGTATGTACATGGATACACTTCATGGAACTCACATATAACCACTTTTCTTTGAAACCAATAAGTTTTAACCGCAAGATGATGCATCAAATACTCCCAGCTTTTGTCTAAGATATTCAAATGTCTCTCTGGGTAGTGGTTTGGTGAATATATCAGTAACCTGTTCTTTGGAGGGAACATATTCCAATTTGACCTTTTGTTCAAGCACTTGTTCACATAGAAAATGATATTTGATGGGTATGTGCTTGGCCTTGGAATGCATGACTAGATTCTTTGAAATAGTGATTGCACTTGTATTATCACATAGAATGGAGATGGGTGGAGTACATGTGATCTGAATGTCTTGCAATGTTTGCATCATCCAAAGGAGTTGTGTGCAGCAATATGCAACAGCCACATATTTTGCTTCAGCTGTAGATAATGCAATTGAAATTTACTTCTTACTGAACCAAGATACTAATCTGGAACCCGTATAGAATGCATCACCACTAGTGCTTTTTCTATCATCAACGCTTCCTGGCCAATCTGCATCTGTATATGCATGAAGTGTAAGATTTGTATCTCTAGGATACCATAAACCAAAATTATGTGTTCCTTGAAGATATTTGAAAATCCTTTTGATTGTCTGAAGGTGTGATTCCTTTGGATTGGCTTGGAATCTTCCAACTATTCCCACTACATAAATGATGTCTGGTCGGGTACATGTTAGATAAAGTAGACTGCCAATCATGGATGTGTAGGTTGGTTGATGTATTGCTGCTGATTCATCATTTGATTTGAGACTGCATCCTGTTACCATAGGGGTACATACTGGTTTAGAATCTTCCATGCCATATTTTTTCAAGATCTGCTTGAGATACATGGTTTGTGACAGAAAAATACCATCTTTCTTTTGTTGAACTTGTAGACCAAGAAAATATGTGATCTCACCAAGCAGGGACATTTCAAATTCTTGTTGCATTACCAAAGAAAATTTTTGACTCATGGCTTCTTCATTGCTACCAAAAATGATATCATCAACATACACAAGTATTAGCAATTTATTATTGTCAATCTTTGTATATAGATTTCTATCAGCTGATCCTTTTGAAAAAACTTGTTGATGGAGATATTTGTCAAGACGGTTATACCAGGCCCTTGGAGATTGTTTTAGACCATAGAGAGCTTTTCTGAGTCTGCATACAAGTTTTGGATCATTTCCAAGGATGAATCTGTCTGGTTGCTCAATATATACTTCTTCTTCTAAGTCCCCATTAAGAAAGGAAGATTTTACATCCATTTGGTATACTTTGAATTTCTGAAAACTAGAAAGAGAAAGGAACATTCTTATGATCCTCATCTTCTCCACAATCTTTGATTTTTACCTGCTTTGGATTTTTTCATGTTTCATCAACCACAACATCAATACTTTCAATAATTTTCCCAAGTCTTTTATTATAACACATATATCCTTTACTTCGGGAAGAGTAACCAAGGAGAATGCCTTCATCTGCTCTGGGTTCAAACTTGCCAAGTTTTTCATCAGTCCTTTTGATGTAAGATTTGCTTCCAAAAACTTTGAAGTATTTTATGGTAGGAGTCTTACCATACCAAAGTTCATGTGGAGTTTGAGTGCTGTTTACCCAAACATTTTCTTTGTTGAGAATAGTGACAGCAGCGAATGCAGCTTCACCCCAAAAGGTTGCAGGATTTCGAGACTCATCTAGCATAGCATGAGCCATTTGTTGAACAGTTCTGTTCATCCTTTCTACCAGTCCATTTTTCTGAGGAGTCCTTGCAGTGGAGAATTTCCTTTTTATTCCATGTTCTTCACAAAAGTCAAAGAATTCATCCAAGGTAAATTCCCATCGATTAGATCTGAGACATTTTATTTTGCGATGTAATTCATTTTCAACCAGGGCTTTGGAGGCTTTGAATTTTTCAAATGCTTCATCTTTATGCTTTAGAAGCCCTATACAACACATTCTGGAAAAATCATCAATGAACAATATAAAGTATTCCTCTCCATGAGGTGACTTTTTCCTTGATGGACCAGATAAATCAGTATGAACAACTTCAAGAGGCTTACTAGTTGATCCTTCCTTTTTAGGGAATTGCGACCTGGTTTTCTTACCAAACTGACATGATTTTCATATTGTATTTTCTGGAATGCTAATATCAGGAAGATCACGAATAGCCTGGAATTTGCTTTCTTTTCTTATTTTAGAGAAGCTTAGATGCCCCAATCTTCTGTGCCATAGCCAGTGTTCATCATTTTTTCTTAGATAGCACTGTTGTTGTCCTTCCTTGAGTATATATAAGTTGTTTGGAGTTCTTATACCTTTGATCACAGTTTCTCTTGTATGAAGCTCACGAACAACACATCAATTTGATCGAAATACTACTTCATTTCCTTGATCACACATTTGACTAACACTCAACAGGTTATGCTTTAGACCATCAACATACATAACATTCCCTACTTTAACTTTTTCTTTTAAAAAAACAAAACCTTTACCTTTTATGACAATAGGAGTGTTATTTCCAAACGAGACCTTCTTTTCTTTTTCTAGGGCATTATATGGCTGAATTTTTTCTTTATCACCTGTCATGTGTTTCGAGCATCCACTGTCGATGTACCACTGATCTTCTTGTCCTTCAGCATACAGGGCTATACCACATCTTTCTATTTGTGGTTCTTTCTTTCTGCATATTTTGGGATTTAATGAAGTTTGCTTCTTCTGAGATGTTTGCCGAAATTTACTCCTGCATTCAAATTCTTCGTGACCAAAGTTGTTGCAGATAGGGCATTATATTTCATTTTCAAGAAGAGAAAAGTTATTGTAGGTCCGTTTCATGATTCTCGTCACATTCCTTTGATTTCGTGCTTCTCTAGTCATGATGGTCTTGTAAGCAACACATTGAGAAACTTTGTGTCCAAAGTTATGACATGAAAAACATTGGCCATTAAAGAAGTTCCTGTGATTATCGAATCTACTGACCTGGTGATTGTAGTTGCTATTGATATTCATTCTTGAATCAGATTGAGTATGATTTACCTGAGGTTTATAGCTTCTATTCATACTTGAAGTAAATTGAGCCTGATTTAGCTGGTGATCTGCTTTATGCCTTTGTTGTCGATTGCCAAACTATTCACTTCTCTTTGCTGCATCAAGATAGCTTTTAGTGGAGGTTGATGGATTTTGTGCTTGGGATGCTTCTTCAGTATATCCAAGACCTATCTTTATCAGAGGAGAACACTGCACTTTGATAATTTCATTTAATGTTTTTTGATCCTTTAGTAAATCTAAGATTGAGAGGTTTTGTTTTCTCAATATCCTTTCTTATACCCACAATTTCACATTCTAGTTTTTCATTGTGTTACTTTCAGTCTTTGCAGCCTTCCTCCAGTGATCAGATATGCTCTTACAAAGTGATTTTAAGGTGTCAAGGTCAAATTTTTTCATTTCAGTGAGTCTTCAAGCAAAATTTGGTCACTAGGCATTAGGTCTAGGGTTTGCTTTCACTCCTGTCAAAGTTGTCCAAAATTCGGTCCTTGTCACCGTTCAACTAAGTGTATTGTCATTTAGAGGGTTGTCATCATCATGTTAAGTTCCACTGGGTCATTTTACATCTCCCTCATGCTTCAGTTGTTCCTAGGTAAGGTTCATTTCCCTCTCTTAGGGTTTTGAAGGCAATTTCTCTTGGATGGCCATATCATCAGCAAAACTTGTATCTGGATGTTCATACTCCTTCCCCTATCCTTAGTGTACCTTAATAAACACTTCCCATCACTGAGATCCCCTGAATTCCTCATTTTTGCACAAACCCTAGTTTCTTGCTACAACTTGGCAATTTTCTAGGTTAGGCCTGTGTTTTTCCATTTTGGACCCCTTCCCCTCACTCAATTTTTGAGGTTCCACTTTCCCCTACTTCTTAACATCCCTCCCCACTTCCCAAAATTTTCTCAAGAATTTAGAAGCCGCTTATCCCCTTCATTTTACTTCATTTCGACAAATCCCTTGTTCCACACATCGGGATAGGTTTTACTCCAATGATGTTTCTAAGCAAGAAGAAATGAATTTGGGAAAAATGAGAGAGGCTTTTCTCCACAACAAGCAAAGGAAGAAAAACCTCCTTCAATTTTTACACAGGTGTCATGGTTATGGACAAATGTCAAAAATACAGTTGCCTCGGGAGAATTGATGCACCTCTGAAGTGACCTTGGTAAAATCACGTTTTTGCCTAGCTTGGTTGGTCAAATGACTTGATTGATGCATCAAATGATAATGCAACACAAATATCTTTCTAATGAGCTATCATGAGCTCAATTTTCAGTTGAGGAAGGCATTCCAAAGTTTACTATAACAGTACTCTGCCTTTACGTAGCCTCATTTGGCACATTTTGACCAGTCTTGGGAGATTTGATTTTTGACAGGTCAAATTAACTCCAAATTGAAACATTATAGTTGGGTTGGAAAGTAGACTCAAATACCTTTCCAACACGCTATCCTGTGCTCAATTTGGACACCGTAAAGGCCTCCAAAAGGCTCCTATAAAAAGGCATGACGCACTGGGGAGGCGCGACACACTGGGAGAAATTTTCCAGTGTAAATTTACACTAGCGCGGCGCACTGGGGAGGCGCGGCACATTGGGCTAAAAGGTCTGAAATTCATTGAAATCTTCCTCCAAATTGCAAATTATTCATTCCACAAGTAGGTATAGCCTCCATTTTTGTGTTTCATCCAAGTTTGTACTAGGGTATGGTGGTTGATGGATGGTAATGGTTCAAACAAAAACTCAAACAATACCATGTCAAAATCTTCACATGAAAGTTGTTCTTTAGGGTTTTCAACAAATTCATTCCCCCATCCCATTTCTTCCTTATTTCCATCATTCCTAAGTTTCCCTACTCCCTAAAAACATCAAACCCCTATCCTATTCTCTGTCCCAAAATTCTCAAATTCCAAAACCCAAACCCTAACCCTACCAAAACTCTCCTAACCCTATACATAAAACCCCTCAAACCCTCCTACATTTCCATAATAAAATTTGTCCCAATAGTCCCTAATCCATCACTATTTTTCCCTCCCCTTATTGTCCTTCATGTCATTGTTTTCTCTTGGTGACAAAGGTCAAGCACATCATCAAAGGCATTACAAGACAGTGTGACATATCAACACCTATTTGTCCAAGACAGTTTGTCCACCAACAGACATGACATCTGATCCGTCATATGATCATGAAGAAGAGACATACAGTGATTTTGCAATAGAGGTACATGCACCCAGGAGGCCTCATAGAGGTGGAAAAACATTCGTGAAGACCAGTAGGCTGCCCAACGAAGCCTAAATGAGAGGACACCCATTCAGCAGGAGATAGAGGCTGATCGAGAGATTTGACTTGAGAGGATCAACATCCACTTAGAGAAGTTTTTGGTGAAAGCAAACAAGGACAAGTACATGCTCAGGCACATGAAAAACCATTATTGGGCACGAAATCATGTTTGCAAGGCACGAATAAGGAATTTAAAGGCAAACCTAAGGAAGGCATCAAAAAGGAAAAAGAGGCAAAGGGAGCTTGATCATCTTCAAATATTGGCTGAAGCCTCTTTAGCCTAGCATGACACTTGAATAAGAAGCTCCAGCCAAAATTTCAAGAAATTTGGGGCATTTCGGCATTTTGTCAAGTTTTGGTACAAAAAACAGGGTTTTTCTCCCTGTGCACCGCGCCACCTGGCACGCGCTTTTGCTAGGGAGCTCCAAACTACAAAAAGTTTGCACTTTTGGATTTGGCATGAAAAATCATGATTGCTGGAGCATGGCCAAGAAGTTTGGGCAAGTTTTGAGTCCTCAGGAGGTCAAAAACACTAAAAAAATGACATGTCTGCCCCTATTTTGACACACAGGAAGCAATCTGGGGAGATTGAAGTTTTGAAGGGGAAAATGGGCACCAAATTCAGAAATTTCACTTGGGTTGGAACGTAGAGAGGTAGGGCTTTCCAAAAACAACACTTGGGCTCAATTTGGACCTCAGGAAGTGCCTCAAAATCAGCTCCAAAGTGGCATGACGCATACAGATTTTGGTGTGGCGCACAGAGGATTTTTGCTCAATTTTTCACCTTCTAGCTCAGAAATTCGGCCAGTTTGACTAGTTTTTCTTTTTGATGTAATTTTTGATCTATCTTGATGTAATTGGATAAACATGATGCAATTTTGGCACTTATCTACTTGTTCTAGAGGATTCATTCACTAAAAAGTGAAAATTTAATGAATGAATCAGTTTCCTACCTTGTAGAGGCAAGTTGTTTTGATTGCTTAGATTTTAGTGCTTTGTTTAGAATTGTTTGAAATAGCTCCTAGAATGATGAGCTAGACCCCTAGAGGCAAGGGAATGGGTTGGGATAGTCTATATCATGTAATTCCTACATCATTTTCAGGTTTGGACACTTGGGATTGCTTTGGCATATCATTGTACATTCTATCTATACATTTTTGGCTAAGGAAAGACCAGGGTTTTGCAGCACTATTTGGGATCCATGTGGCTTTATGTTTTGATGGTGTTGTTCTCTAAGTAATTGTAAGTCCATTAGTGTTATGTGTATTATTTTCCTGTCTCTTCTTCTGAATTTGAACAAATGAGTGATTAAGGTAGAATCCATTAACTGCTATGCTCTGCCTTTGAATTTGTTTAAATTTCCATGTTTTCATCTGTTTAAGGAGAATTCTTGAGACTCTCTTGCTCTCCTTAGCTCCTCACCAGTCTGATCTGTTCATTCACTCAATTTAAAGCATCAAAATGATTGCCTTCCTTGCCCCAATCAAAACTCTACAGAAACTGTGCCTCATCCCTGAGCCCAATTTGCCTCTCCTTGTTTCCAACACAAAACCCCCAAAATCTCAAAACAAACCCTTGTACTTCATACCTAGCCTAGAATTAGCTTTTATTTCAGTCATCTCGAGCCCCATCACTTGTATTTTTCCGAGATAAACCCGGAGAGAGCCCTCTCCTATCCTCGTAGGGCTAGCTACGAGGCTGAGCGTGGTTTGATGTGGACCTAGAACCTTGTCTTTTCAGCCTGAGGCAAATCTAGGCTCTAACACATTGTGTTTTTCTCTTTCAGCAAGTTGGAATGCCAGAGTATCTATAATCATATTATTTACTTCTAAATAGATTTTGAGCTTAGAGATTTCTTCATAAAGGTCATCTTCATCTAAAGCATCCAAGAAATCATCATCTTCAAAAGCCATTAGAAGTCTATAGTCCTTACTATTTTCATCTTCATCACTATTTGATAAAACATCGCTATCTTCATCAGTATAGTAGCTCTTCTTACTTACACTTTATTTTCTATTCCATTTTGCTGATTCCTTACCTTTATCAAGCTTATCTTTATGAGGATATTTGGCAGCATAATGACTGACTCTTCCACAAGCAAAACATTTGAAAGGTAGTTTACCTTTGAATCTCCCAGAACCCCGTTGAAGGTTCTTGACAAAGTTTGATTCTTCCTCTCCTTCTGAAATATGTCCTGATTCATTGAGTTGTTCTCTTCTAAAGCTTTGAATGCGTCTTATTTTTATTTGATGGACCTCCTTTTCTCATTTCGAAAGAAGTTAAGATTTTGTGCAATTGTGTCATAGTAATAGTCTGAAGATCTTTCTTTTGTTCTATGGCAGATACTTTTGATTCAAACTTAGTAGATAAGGATCCTAAAACCTTTTCAACTAAAGTAACTTCTTTTATCTCTTCACCCAAGTTCTTCATGCAATTAACAATCTCATCTATACGTAAGAAGTAATTAGTGATACTTTCATCATTGTGCATTTTGAAAGTTTCATATTGAATTCTGAGAGATTGCAGTTTTGCACATTTTACCTAATTGTCTCCTTCATAGCTTAGAACGATCTTGTCCCATATTTCTTTGGTGGTTTTGAGCTGCATAACTTTGACAAATTCTAATTGTGACACACTCTCAAATAATGTATTGACAACCTTGGCATTCGTTTCGTATTACTTTTTACCTTTCGTATCTGTAGGAATTGTTGATGGAAATGTATATCCTCCTTCCACGATTTCCCAGACATCTGTTCCAAGATATTGAAGATAAGTTGTGGTTCTTACCTTTCAATAAACGAAGTTTCTCCCATCAAAGATTGGTGGTCTAATGGATCCCTCTCTTTCGTAGTTACTCATGATGATAGATCTTCCTTCAAGCGATCAAGCTTCTTCTGAAGGACCTGGCTCCGATTCCAATTGTTGGAAATAATACTGAGAGCTGGGGGGGGGTGAATCAGTATTAGCAAGTCAATAATATTTCATTTCCATAGTCAGATTCATATATGCTACTTCAGTTAATGGAACTTGCATGTATATGCAACTATATTTAAGGCAACTAGCGTATATCTTGCAAACTTATGATTCAGTTAATTTATCATATGTTGATCTTGAATCAGTGCATCAGAACCATATAAAAAGTAACCAGGTGTAGTAAAACAAAACAAACAATCACACGCACATGAACACAAGATATAAGGTGGAAACTCAATGTGGGTGAAAACCACCTGTTGCAATCGTCTCTATCTTCTTTTTAATAAGAAAGTTCTTTTTACAATTTTTGTACTGGTGTAGTCTTATACCAGTACACAGGCTTCTACCTGCAGAAGGCTACAACCTTCTCTCACTCTCTAGCTTCTCCTAGAAGGGAGCTACAACCCCCTTAGTTCTTGTACTAGTTGATATGTTTACCAGTACATAGGTGCCAGCCTACAGAAGGCTAAAACCTTCTCTTTTATTCCAGGGACCACATTTCATAAATTTTCAGACTGGATCCATCAATAACATCATTCAAACTTAAAATACATTTGCACCAATCAATCTCCTTTGCACCAACCAGAACTGAATCAATCAATCACTTTTCATAATGCTGTAACCAGAATATAGTAACTAGAAATAGTAACCAGAACCCAGAACACTGTAACAGCAACCAGAAGTAGCTAAAGCATATTTAATGAGGTATACGCTACTTCAATGTGTCAAACCTGCATGCATATGCATTTTTCTCAAGACGAACCTGCGTACAAAACTGCAAATCAAATTTAAGATGTATACGCTATTTTGATATGTAGAACCAGCGTGTATACGTGCCTTTGTTGGAAAGAACACTAAGAGCGGGGGTGAATCAGTATTATTAGGGCAATTATTTTTCATTTCACAATCAGATTTGTATACGCTACTTCAGTTAGTAAAAACCGCGTATGTATGCAATTGCATTTAAGGAAACCAGCGTATAACCAACATACTTGTAATTTAAATTATTCTTTAGATGTTGACCATTAATTTGTGCATCAAACCATATAAACAGTAACCAGGAATAGTGAAACAGAATAAGCAATCACATAAGAACATAAGATATAAGGTGGAAACCCAATGTGGGTGAAAACCACCTGCTACAATTTGTCTCTATCTTCTTTTAATTAGAAACTTCTTTTTATAGTGTTTATGTACTGGTTCAGTCTTATACCACTACATAGGATGCTACCTGCAAAAGGCTACAACCTTCTCTCATTCTCCAACTTCTCTTGGAAGGGAGCTACAACCCCCTTAGCTATTGTACTAGCTGAGGTACTACTACGTAGGTGCTGACCTATAGAAGGTTACAACCTTCTCTTTTCCTCCATGGGCCACGTTTCATAAATTTTCAAACTAGATCCATGAATATCATCAATCAAACATCAAGTATATCTGCATTAACCAATCTTCTTTGAACAAACCAATATTGAATCAACCAATCACTTCTCAGAAAGCTGTAACCAGAATACAGTTATAGTAACCTAAACCAATCCTGAACCCAGAACACTACAACAATAAAGAGAAGTAGCTAAAACATATTCCATGAGACGTACGCTACTTCAATATGCATAACCTGCGTGCATACGCTAATGTATTAAGGCCAACCTATGTATACGTTGTTTTGAATCAATGAACCAGCGTGTATACGTGCCTCTACTGTGCTGAACCTACATATTGATCTATAAAAGATAATTTACCCTTTTCACTTATTTAGACATCAGTTATACCCAGATTATCAAATTTATAGATCAAGTCATGCGCCAAATATAACATATCAAAATCACACAAAGATACTACCATTCACACCTTAAGGTCTTGATCCATCAATAGAACTTATCCTTCTTCTAGTGCTCAGGTTCCTCCTTGATTTAGATCTAGCTACGCACCATTATCCAATGACCAGTATTCTAGATCTTGCTCTTCATTAGATATTCAATACTTGAGTGAATGCCTTTTCCCAAAGATCTCCTTCCCCTTTTATAGTCTTAGGCCTTACTCAATACCATGGTCCAAAACCATAAATAATCAATACCTTGGACCAAATACCTGGGTTCAACACTTCAAATGACATACCATGGTCCAAAACCATAGGTCGAAATACCAAGGACTAAATACCATGGACCAAAAATAAGTTTTCCCACATGTACGCGCTTTTCCTTGCATGAAAGTGCGTGCATACGTATACGTGCCTTTTCATCGTCAAACCCGCATGTATACATGACTTGGTTAGATGGAAACTGCGTATATCTCTTTTCTTTCATTCGGAGGTCTTGAACAATGATCTGTCATTTGAGTGAGTTGCCATCAAGGACAACACCTGTGTCATAGCACCAAACCTGTGTCATAATGCCAGCAATCTCCCCCTTTGGACTTTATGGTAACCCCAAGTCACTCAAAGTCATTCTTTCCCTTTGTCATCAAGTGCAAAGGGTTATTCTCCCCCTGAGTTTATGATGAAATCTCTGCTCAGCTGTGTTGTCCATGCTCCCCCTCACTGTAGGCAAGGTATGCAAGAAGATGTTCTACAAGAAAGAACATGACTCTATACATCATGAATGACCTTCCTATCACCAAAAGACTCATACATCCATCTCCCAACCAAGTGGGGATATACCAATATTGACTCATCCACCGAACCAAGTGGGGTGACACCAAAAGTTTACACATGATAAAACAAGAACATTACATCATCCATCCTAGGCATAGTGGGGAAACCAAAATAGGCCGTTACATGACCTTGATAAGAAAATAAATACATGACATGGAGACGAAATATATTTTCCAAGAGTATGATAGTCATCAACAACTATCATTAGCAGCATCTGTCAATCATCATTTAGACTAGCAACCATGTTCTTCCTCAACACCTGTTCCACCTGAAACCAAAAACAACTATGAAATTGAACCAAGATCTTCTAAGATAATGCCAACAATGCATTATTAGAAGTATATGCTCCCCCTGAACCTGTGCCAGATAGTCTCTGTCAGACCTATATCAGACTCTTTTCATCCTGAGTCTGGCCCACTCATTTCCTTCAAACCAACATATACACGACTGTATCCACTGAAACCGGTGTATGTACACGGATTCTTCTCATAAAACTTGCGTACAACCACTTTTCTCTGCAATAGATAAGTTTCAACAGCAAGATGATGCATCAACTACTCCCAGCTTCTGTCTGAGGTATTCAAATGTCTCCCTGGGCAGTGGTTTGGTGAGTATATCAGCAACCTGTTCCTTGGAGGGAACATACTCCAATTTGACCTTTTGTTCAAGCACCTGTTCCTGGAGAAAATGATATTTGATAGGTATGTGCTTGGTCTTTGAATGCATGACTGGATTCTTTGAAATACTGATTGTACTTGTATTATCACATAAAATGGAGATAGGTGGAGTACAAGTGATTTGAAAGTCTTACAAAGTTTGCATCATCCAAAGGAGTTGTGTGCAGCAAGATGCAGAAGCCACATATTCCGTTTCAGCTTTAGATAAAGCAATTGAACTTTGTTTCTTCCTGAACCAAGTTACTAATCTGAAACCCATAAAGAATGCACCACCACTAGTGCTTTTTCTATCATCCACACTTCCTGCCTAGTCTGCATCTTTAGGATACCATAAACCATAGTTTTGTGTTCCTTGAAGATAGTTGAAAATCCTCTTAACTGCTTGAAGGTGTGCTTCCTTTGGATTTGTCTAGAATCTTCCAACTATTCCCACTGCATGCATGATGTCTGGTCGGGTACCTATCAGATAGAGCAGACTACCAATCATGGATCTATAGGTTGGTTGATGTACTGCTACTGATTCGTCATTTGCGCTGAGGCTACATCCTGTTACCATAGGGGTACATACTGGTTTCCAATCTTCCATGCCATATTTCTTCAAGATCTGCTTAAAGTACTTGGTTTGAGATAAAAAGAGACCGTCTTTATTTTGTTGGACTTGTAAGCCAAGAAAATATGTTAGCTCACCAAGCAAGGACATTTCGAATTCTGCTTGCATCATCAAGGCAAAGTTTTGACTCATGGCTTCCTCATTGCTACCAAAGATGATATCATCAACATACAAAATAAGTATTAGCAATTTATCATTATCAATTTTTATATATCAATTGCTATCTGATGATCCTTTTGAAAAACCTTGTTGATGGAGGTATTTGTCTAGACGATAATACCAAGTCCTTGGAGCCTGTTTAAGACCATAGAGAGCCTTCTTAAGTTTGCATACAAGTTTGGGATCATTTCCAAGGATGAATCCATCAGGTTGCTCAATATACACTTCTTCTTCTAAGTCTCCATTTAAAATGGTAGATTTCACATCCATTTGAAATACTTTGAACCTCTGAAAGCTAGAAAGAGCAAGGAACATTATTATGGCTTCAAGTTTGGAAACCGGTGCAAAAGTTTCTTCAAAGTCTATACCTTCTTGTTGAGCACACCCTTTACAAACAAGTCTTGCCTTGCTTCTAATAACATCTCCATTTTCATTCAGCTTGTTTTTGAATATCCATTTTGTCCCTATGACATTCTTATCATTTGGTCTAGGAACCAACTCCCAAGTATTATTATTTTCAATCTGCTCAAGTTCTTCATTCATGGCCTTGACCCAACATTCATCTTTGCATGCTTCACTTACATTTTTTGGTTCAATGGAGGAAAGCAATGCTAGATAGCTTGAAGCTTCTAACATAGTTCTTCTTGTTTGTAAACCTGCCTCTTTCTACCCCAAAATTTGAGTTTCTAGATGATTCTTCTAAACGTACCTTGATGGAGTCTTTTCTTCTATCCTTATTTGTTCTTCTGGTGCCTCATGGGTTTCTTCTTCATCATAAGTCTGATTTGATGTTGAAGGATAGTCCTCATCATCTTCGAAATATTCATATTTTACCTTCCTAGGAATGTTTCCTTCTTCATCAACCACTACATCAATACTTTCAACAATTTTTCTAAGTCTTTTATTGTAACACTTATATCCTTTTCTATGGGGAGAGTAACCAAGGAGAATGCCTTCATCTGCTCTAGGTTCAAACTTGCCAATATTTTCGTCAGTCCTTTTGATGTAACATTTGCTTCCAAAAATTTTGAAGTATTTTACCGTGGGAGTGTTGTTCACCCAGATGTTTGTCTTGTTGAGAATAGTAATTGCAGCAAATGCAGCTTCACCCCAGAAGGTTGCAGGAGTTCCAGACTCATCAAGCATAGCACGAGCCATTTGTTGAACCGTTCTGTTCATCTTTTTCACTACGCCATTTTGCTAAGGAGTCCTTGCTGTAGAGAATTCCCTTCTTATTCCATGTTCTTCACAAAAATTGAAAAAATCCTCCGAGGTAAATTCCCCTCCTCAATCAAACCTGAGGCTTTGATTCTACGATCTGATTCATTTTCAACCAAGGCTTTGAATGCTTTGAACTTTTTGAAAGCTTTGTCTTTATGCTTCAGAAGTCCTATCCAACGCATCCTGGAAAAATCATCAATGAACAATATGAAGTATTCTTCTCCTCGAGGTGACCTTTTCCTAGATGGACCACATACATCAGTATGGACAAGTTCAAGTGGCCTACTAGCTGATCCTTCCTTCTCAAGGAAATTAGTTCTGGTTTGCTTACCAAACTGACATGATTTTCATATTGTATTGTTTGGAGTTCTGATGTCAGGGAGATCACGAACCGCCTGAAATTTGCATGCTTTCCTTATCTGAGAGAAGCTTAAATGCCCCAATATTCTATGCTATAGCCAATGTTCATCATTCTTGCTTAGATAGCATTGTTGTTGTCCTCCCTTGAGTATGTATAAGTTATTTTGAGTTCTTATGCCTTTGATCATTGTTTCTCCTGTATCAAGCTCATGAAAAATACATCCATTTGATCGAAATATTACCTCATTTCCTTGATCACACATTTGACTGACACTCAGTAGATTATGCTTTAAGCCATCAACATACATAACATTTCCAACTTTGACTTTTTCTTTCAAAAGAATAGAACCTTTACCTTTTATGATTGCACGGGTGACATTTCCAAATGAGACCTTCCTTTCCTTTTCTAAGGCACTATATGGCTGAAGTTTTTCTTTATCACTTGTCATATGTTTCGAGCATCCACTATCGATGTACCACTGATTTTCCTGCCCTTCCGCATATAAGGCTATACCTCATCTTTCTGGTTGCGATTCTTTCTTTCTCCACATTTTGGGACTCAATGAAGATTGCTCCTTCTAAGTTGTTTGCCGAAACCTACTCCTACATTCATAATCTTCATGACCGATGTTGTTAGAAATAGAACATTCTATTTCATTTTCAAGAGCAGAAAAGTTATTGTAGGTCCTTTTCATGATCCCAGTCATACTCCTTTGTTTTTGAGCTTCTCTAGTCATTATGGTCTTGTAGGAAACACATTGAGTAGCTTTGTGTCCAAAGTTATGACAAGAGAAATAATGGCCATTGAAGAAATTCCCGCGATTATCAAACCTACAGACCAAATGATTGTAGTTTCCATTGATATCCATTCTTGAGGAAAATTGAGAATGATTTACCTGTGGTTGGTTGTAGCTTTTGTTCATCCTTGAAGTAGATTGCCCCCAATTTACTTGGTGATCTTTGTTCATTCTTGAAGTAAATTGTCCCTGATTTACCTGGTGATCTGCATTGTGCCTTTACTGTCGATTCTCAACTTGTTCACTTCTCCTTGCTGCATCAAGATAACTTTTGGAGGTGGGTGGCTTCTGTTCTTGAGATGCTTCTTTAGTATATCCAAGACCTATCTTAATTAGAGGAGAACACTGCACTTTGATAATCTCATCTAAAGTTTCATATCCTTTAGCAAATCTAAGATTAAGAGCTTTTGTTTTCTCAATATCTTTTCTAAATCCCACAATTTCACATTCTAACTTTTCATTGTGTTTTTCCCTTTCAGCAAGTTGGAATGTCAAAGTATCTATAGTCATATTCTTTTCTTCTAAACAAATTTTAAGTTTAGAAATTTCTTCATAAAGCCCTTCTTCATCTATAGCATCCATGAAATCATCATCTTCAAAAGCCATCAAAAGTCTATAATCATTACGTTGTTCATCTTCATCACTATTTGAAAATCCATCACCGTCTTCATGTGTATAATAGCTCTTCTTACTTACATTATGTTTTCTGTTCCATCTAACTGGTTCCCTACCTTTGTCAAGCTCATCTTTATGAGGACACTTGGCTGCATAGTGACTGACTCTTCCACAAGCGAAGCATTTAAAAGGTAGCTCACCTCTGAATCTTCCAGAACACCGTTGAAGGTTCTTGACAAAGTTTGATTCTTCCTCTTCTTCTGACATATGTCCTGACTCATTGTATTCTCCTTTTCTTGAGGCTTTGAATGCAGATTATCTCATGTCTAATGGTCACCCTTTTCTCATTTCAAAATCAGTTAGGATTCTGTGTAGCTGTGACATGGTAATGCTCTGTAGATTATGTTTTTCTTCTATGGCAGAAAATTTTGATTCAAACTTAGAAGACAAAGATCTTAGAACCTTTTCAACCAAAGTAACTTCTTTTATTTCTTCACCCAAGTTTTTCATACGATTAACAATCTCATCTATACGTAAGAAATAATTAGCCACACTTTCATCATTGTGCATTTTGAGATTTTCATATTGAATTCTGAGAGTTTGTAGTTTTGCACGTTTTACCTGATCGTCTCCTTCATAGCTCAGAATGATCTTGTCCCATATTTCTTTTGTGGTTTTGAGCTGCATAACCTTGACAAATTCTGATTGAGATAAAATCCCTAATAGAGTATTGACAGCCTTTGCATTTGTTTCATACTGCTTCTTACCAGCCGTATCTGTAGGCGCTGCTGATGGAAATGTGTATCCTGTTTCCACGATATCCCAAACTTCTATACCAAGAGATTGAAGATAGGTTGTGATTTTTATCTTCCAATAGATGAAGTTGCTTCCATCAAAAATTGGTGGCCTGATAGATGCCTCCTTTTCATAGTTGCTCATGATGATAGATCTTCCTTCAAGTGATCAATCTTCTTCTGAAGGACCTGCTATGATACCAATTGTTGGAAAAAATACTGAGAGGGGGGGTGAATCAGTATTATTAGGTCAATTATTTTTCATTTTCACAATCAGCTTTGTATACGCTACTTCAGTTAGTAAAAACTGTATGTACGCAATTGCAGTTAAGGAAACTAGCGTATAACCAGCATACTTGTAATTTAAATTATTTTTCAGATGTTGACCATTAATCTGTGCATCAAACCATATGAACAGTAACCAGGAATAGTGAAACAGAATAATAAATCACACATAAGAACACAAGATATAAGGTGGAAACCCAATGTGGGTGAAAACCACCTGCTGCAATTCGTCTCTATCTTCTTTTAATTAGAAAATTCTTTTTACAATGTTTATGTACTAGTGTAGTCTTATACTAGTACGCAGACTACTACCTGCAGAAGGCTACAACCTTCTCTTGTTCTCTAGCTTCTCCTGGAAGGGAGCTACAACCCCCTTAGCTCTTGTACTAGCTGAGGTACTAGTACATAGGTGCTGACCTACAGAAGGTTACAAGATTCTCTTTTCTTCTAGGGACCACGTTTCATTAATTTTCAGACTGGATCCATGAATAACGTCAATCAAACATCAAGTATATCTTCATCAACCAATATTCTTTGTACAAACCAATATTGAATCAACCAATCACTTCTCAGAAAGCTGTAACTAGAATATAGTGACAGTAACCTGAAACAATCCTGAACCCAGAACACTGCAACAATAAACAGAAGTAGCTAAAACATATTTCATGAGACGTACACTACTTCAATATGCATAACCTACGTGCATATGCTAATGTATTAAGTCCAACCTGCGTATATGCTATTTTGAATTAATGAACCAGCGTGTATACACGCCTTTGCTATGTTGAACCTGCGTACAGATCTATAAAAGATAATTTACCCTTTTCACTTATTTAAACATCAGTTATACCCAGATTATCATATTTATAGATCAAGTCACACGCCAAATATAACAGATCAAAATCACACAAAGATACTACCATTCACGCCTTCAGGTCTTAACCCATCAATAGAACTTATCTTTCTTCTAGTGCTCAGGTTCCTCCTTGATTTAGATCCAACTATGCACCATTACCCAATGACCAGTATTCTAGATCTTTCTCTTCATTAGATATTCGATACTTGAGTGAATACCTTTGCCCAATGATCTCCTTCCCCTTTTATAGTCTTAGGCCTTACTCAATACCATGGTCCAAAACCATAAATAATCAATACCTTGGACCAAATACCTAGGTTCAACACTTCAGACTAGATACCATGGTCCAAAACCATAGGTCGAAATACCAGGGACTAAATACCATGGACCAAAAATAAGTTTTCCCACATGCACGCGCTTTTCCTTGCGTGAAAGTGCATGCATATGTATACGCGCCTTTTGATCATCGAACTCGCGTGTATACGCGACTTGGTTAAGAGGAAACTGCGTATATCTCTTTTTCTTTCATTCTGAGGTCCTGAACAGTGATATGTCATTTGAGTGAGTTTCCATCAAGGACAACACCTGTGTCATAGTGCCAAACTTGTGTCATAATGCCAACAACATTTTCTAAGGTGAACCTGTGTACAAATCTATAAATGATGATTTAATATTTACAACAATTCTAGACTTCAGTTATACCCAGATCATCATATTTATAGTCTACAACATGCGCCAGTTATTCAGATAATAGATCAAAACACACAAAGATACTTCACTTCAAGCTTTAAGATCTTGACCCATCATTAGAACTTATCCTTCACCAAGTGCTAAGGTTCATCCTTGATTCAGATCCAGCCGTGCACCATAATCCAATAACCTGTATTCTAGATCTTGCTCTTCATTAGATATTTAATGCATGAGTGCCTTTGCATAATGATCTTCTCCTCCTTTCATAGTCTTAGGCCTTACTCAATACCATGGACCAAAACCACTTCGAACCAATACCTTGGACCAAATACCTGGGGTCAACACTTCAAACAGGATACCTTGGACCAATACCATGGATCAAAATACCATGGACCAAATACCATAGACCAAAACTAAGTTTCCAACATGTACACACCTTTCCTTCCGTGAAAGTGCATGTGTACGCTATACGCACTTTTTGGTCTATGAACCCGCGTGTACACGTGACTTGGTCAATGGTTAACCTGCGTATACCTCTCTCTCTTCATTTTGTGAGTCTGAACTATGATTTGTCATCTGAGTGAGTTGTCATCAAGGACAATACTTGTGTCATAGTGCCAGCACCTATTTCATTGGTAAAAATGGGTAAATACTAAAGTTTACTAATTTAATGTTCATGAAATAAACATAAAAATTTACCATGTTATTTTCACCATTTGATATTTACCATTCAGTTTGTGCTCTCACCTTGTTTTTTACCTCGATCTTCATCAGCTAATTGCGAGAGATTCTGTGGATCATTTCTCATGCCATCTAGACTAGTTAGGAGATCTACCCCTCCTCTTTCTTTTCATGTCATTCTTTTACTGTTTCATGCAAGTTTTAGGATTTTAAAGGCCACTGGGGTTTGAATTTTTCGCCCTGGGATCAGTACAGGCTTGCATGTCAAAAATTGAACTCGGGAGCACCCAGAAATAAGGCATTCTGCACTGCAGCATAGTGTCTCCTTGCCTGGGCTGCGCTGGGCGAGTTTCACAAACTTGTTTCACCAAATTGACAAAAAATTTCTCCAATTTTTTGCATGAAAAGGATCCTAACTAAGCTTATGGTTTGATTTTAGGCTTTCATCAGATCAAAATGTCTATTACTTGGCGAGAAAGATAGCATGAAGAACAAGACATGGTTTCCCTAAATGATCCAGGTATATTTGAGGCCCTTAGAAATTGTGGGTTGCTCAAATACATCAGGTTCTTCGGAATGAGGCAACAATCAGAACTATTATAGTTCATAGTTCATGCATGGGATCTGACAGATTAGGATTTTCACATAAGGGAAAAATTTGTCCCTATTGTGATCATTGATGTTTACTTCCTTACAGGGTTGTCGAGATGTGGTGGCCCCATATCTCTTTCAGGTTCTTCCCGTGGAGGGGAGAGAGTGGGGGACTATGTTCGACAATTCTGTTGACCAGGTACACATCCTAGCAAGGACAGAAAGATAATCATCAAAGATATCCATGATTTGCCTTTGAGAACAATCTTTTTCACCATTGCAAAGTTGGCAGGCAGTGTGACACTACATCTGACGAACAAATCATATGTGCAATATGCTCTTGAGTGTCTTCAGCCAACTTTATTCAACTGGTGTGAGGCAGTATTTTCTTCACTGAAAGAACAACTGACAAAGGTAAAGAGCGGTAAGACAAAGAACTTTAGCTATGGATCGCTCTTAATTGCTTCTACCATATAAATAATTCCATTAATGCAACTCCAGCATGTAACACTGGGTGTAGCTAGTCCTAGAGATCCACAAATGCAATAGTGGGTTGAATTGATCTTCTCTGATCCAGATCTCTAGCTCAGTCTACATCAACAAAGCCATGAATATCCAACACTTTTTCCAATTCTAGTTTTCCTTGGTAGCACAAACCATAATCACTAATGCCATGTAAATACCTGAAAAATCGCTTCATTGCTATTCAATGCTAATTCCCTGGTTTTCGCATAAACCTAATTAATACCCCCACTGCATGTGCAATGTCTAGTCTAGTACATACCATTGCATACATCAGGCTACTGACTACACTTGGATATGAAACATGAGACATGTCCTCTTCCTCTTCTCGTGTCTTGGGACACTATTCAACAGATAACTTCACAGCTACAGGAATAGGAAGCTTCACCCATTACTATCCTGCATATTAAACCTCTGCAGTAATGTCTCGACATACTTCCTTTGGTTTAACCAAAGCTTCCTCTTTTCCCGATCTCTTTTAATTTCCATGCCCAAATATAGTTTGCAGCACCAAGATCTTTCATGTTGAATTTGGAGGACAATTGGGTCTTCAAATCCTGGATAATTTCTTTGTCATTTCCAACCAGCAACATATCATCCACATACAAGACCACATAAATAACACGGTCACCAATTAATTTAAAATACAAACAGTGATCTGCTTTACTTCTGGTGAAGCCAAGTCCCCATATAAATCTATCAAATTTCTAATACCACATCCTTGGTGAATGTTTTAACCCATACAGAGACTTCTTCAACTTGCATACTAGTTTTTTCTTACCCTTCACCGCAAAGCATTCAGGTTGCTTCATGTAGATTTCCTCTTCCAGATCCCCGTGAAAAAATGTTGTATTCACATCCATCTCTTTTACCTCAAAATCAAAAGCAACAACAACAGATAAAAGTAATCTAATAGAAGTTACCTTGGCATCAGGAGAAAAAATATCACCAAAATCAATTCCCGACACCTAGGAATAACCTTTTTCTACCAGCCAAGTTTTGTATTTCTCCACCTTTCCTTCTGTATTTGTCTTCTTCTCGAACACCCATTTGCTACCAATGGGTTTCCTTCCAGCCAGCAACTCCACTAGATCGCATGCCTCATTTTTGTACAAAGATGCCATTTCATCAACCATGGCCTCTTTCCAGAGTTTTCCATCCTCTGAATCTACTACTTCCTTCACAGTTTTGGGATCATCGTCAGTAATAGATAAAGAAAAAATTGAATAGAAAGAAAATGGACTATACCTTTCTGGCTGCCTTCTTTCTCGAACTAATCTTCTCACACCTGGAGTTTGTGGCTCTTCATCCTATGATTCCTCCTCTATTGTAAAGTCTAAATCTTCCTCCTTAAGCCCAAACTCTATCTTCTCTGGTTCCTTTTGTTGGAATTCATGTTTAATAACATCTTTTACCTCTCTCAACACCACATATCGGCTGTACACAACTTTCCTTGTTACTCGGTTCTAAATATTTTAACCCTTTAAACCATACTTATACCCAATAAAGATTCATTTTTTAGATTTACTATCCAACTTTGTTCTTTTCTCCTTTGGAACATGTACATATGCATCACATCCAAATACCCTCAAATGTGAAAGAGATGGTTTCTTACTAGTCCATACCTCTTGTGGTCTTATCCTCTAATGCTGATGAAGCTGATATGTTGACCAGGTAACATGCAGTCTCCACCGCCTCTGCCTAGAATTCTTGTCCTAACCCGGAACCACTCAGCATGCTTCTTGCCCTTTTTGTCAATGTCTTGTTCATTCTTTCTGCAACTCCATTTTTCTAAGGTGTATATGGAGTAGTCTTTTGTCGTGCTATACCACATTTCTTACAGAATTCTTCAAATTCCTCACTACAAAACTCTCCACCATTATCTGTCCTTAGCACATTTATCTTCTTCTCTGTCTGGTTTTCCACCAGAGCCTTAAATTATTTAAACCTGTCAAAGACTTCAGATTTCTTCTTAAGGAAATATATCCATGTATTCCTTGAGAAGTCATCTATAAATGATACATAGTACACAGACTTACCCAGTGATGGAACCTTCACAGGTCCAAACACATCACTATGCACAAGCTCTAATATCTATTTCACCCTCTTATGACCAAAAGGGAAACTCACTCGATTCTGCTTCCCATATACACAATTTTCACAGAAATCAAAATCCAAAGAGATATTAGTCATACCTTCTACCATACCTTTACCACGAAGTATTTGAAGGCCCTTCTCTCCAATATGTCCAGGCCTTTGATGCCACAACATGGTCTTCTCTCTAGTGACCACTATATTTTCTGCTCCACCTTCAGGAACCACAAAACTATCGCACCCATCAACTACAATGCTACCTTGCAACTTGTACAGAGTTCCAATCCATACTCTCCACATCAATACTAGTACTCCCCGAACCATCTTGCAAGTATCCTTATCAAACACTATTTTTACATCTGCATCATCCATCTTGCTTACAGAAATCAGATTTTTAGCTAATGCAGGAATATGTAGAACAACTGGAAGTGTTCTAACCCTTATACCTTGCAACTTCAACTTTACTTTTCCATGACCAACAATTCTAGCCTTCCTATCATCCCCTAAGAAGACATCACCACCATCGTATTTCTCATACTGACAGAACCACTCTCTATGGGTTGTGAAGTGAAAGGATGCACCTAAGTCAATCAACCATGCCTCATGATCTACATGTGTACTTGAAGAAGCCAAGTACACATCCCCACCTTCATCTAAGGTGGTTTTCACCTCTACAGAAGGAGAATCATCAGATCCCTTTCCTTTGTCAGGAGCTTTAGATTTATAGTCCCTTTTGTAGTGCCCTTCCTTTCCGCATTTCCAGCACACCACCTTTACAGGTTTTCCTAGAGATTTATATCCCCCACTCGATGACTTATTTTTGTTTCTATTCTGAGATTGTCCTCATACAAACAAGGCATCACCATTTTGGCTCTCCATATTTTTCCATCTCATCTCCTCTATCAGCAAGGATGAGACTATTTCATGAAACTGCAAGGCAGTTGGATTGCTACCTATTGCAATAACCAGACTATCCCACGAATCTGGTAGAGAACACAAAAACTAATGCATTTATATTCATCTGAAATTTGATATCAATAGATGATAACTAATTTACCACAGTATTAAACGCATTCAGATGTTCTGTCACCGAGTTTCCATCTTTCATCCTTAGGTTATACATCTTTTTCCATAGGAACAGTTTATTCACCAGAGACTTAGATTGGTACAAAGTCCCTAACTTGTCCCACAAAGCCTTTGCCGTAGCCTCCCCTGATACATTCAACAATACTGAATCTGAGACACACAATCGTATTGTGCTCTTTGCCTTTTGATCCAACTTCTTCCATTCTTCATCAGACACTCCTGTTGATTTAGTACCCAGATCTACCATGATCCACTGATCTTTATCCACCAACAAATCCTCCATGTTGATTTTCCACAACTCAAAATTCTGACCATTAAGTTTCTTGATCTCTATCTTTCCACTGCTCGCGATCTTCTTTCACCACCAAAATCGATCTCGCAGATTTCCCACTGAAAAAAGTCTACCACATGCCCGAGCGTAACCCCTCAGCAACAAAGGCATCCCCTTGAAGCCAAAACAACTCTAATACCAAATGTAGGTTTTAACCCCATATCAAAATTACCTGCATACGAATTCCAAAACACGGAAAATAAACAATACGAGAGCATAACACATAAAACACATATACATAGATATTTTCACATGGATCCCAAAACTGGGACTACTAGCTTGATTTTTCACTATATTCTTTTCAATGCTACAATACATATTTATACATGCCAAAGCATCCAATACCATGGACCGAAAAGCCATTGCATCCAAAACCATGTGCGAAAACCATGCGCAAAACCATAGGTAGGTTCACCCAACCTAATATAGGGTCCAAATAAATTTCCTGGGGTGCTTCCCTGGACCCCGCAGAGGGGGTCTACCTGCCCCCCTCAAATCCCCCGAACAGGGGGGGCTGTCGCCTCCCCTGTGGCCCCCTTGCTGCGTAATCAGCGCAACGAAGGGGGGGCTCCACCCACCCTCTAATTTCCTGGTTCACGACGTGGGCTAGTCATGGAAAGAATATAACACAACCCAATAGTCTTGTTGCTAAGCGATTTTCACAAGTTGAAGGAATTTACTATACTAAAACCTTCTCCCCTATTTCCAAAATGAACTCTACCCGCCTCGTTCTTTCCCTTGCTACCTATTTCAAATGGGAAGTATATCAAATGGATGTTAAATTGGCCTTCTTGCATGGGGACTTGCATGAAGAAATTTATATGGAACAACCTCCTGGATTTATACAAACAAACTCGAGCCTTCTATGTTGGCTTAAGAAATCCTTTATGGTCTCAAGAAAGCCCCTCGGGCTTTGTATGCGAAAATGCATAGCTTTCTTTTAGATATTGGCTTTTCTAGGTGTCATTCTGACAATACTGTCTACACCAAGAAAGTGGCTAAGTCTCTTATCATTCTTGTTCTTTATGTTGATGATCTTATCCTTACTGGTAGTGATCCCAACCTTATAAACTATATGAAGTCCAGCCTTAAAAAGAACTTCGAAATGACAGATTTAGGGCACTTGCATTATTTTCTTGGTCTTCAAGTATTGCAATCCAAGTAAAGTATTTCCCTGTCTGAGTCCCAGTATGCCTGTGATCTTCTATGCCACTTTCACATGGAAGAATGTTAGCCAACCCCTTCTCCCTTTTATTCTAGAGCCAAACTTTCAGTTACTTGTACTTCCCCTGAACATGAAGCTACCTTATACCGTCATCTTGTAGGAAAGATTTTGTATCTGACCCATACCCATCTTGACGTTTCCTTTGTTGTTGACCTTATTACTCGGTTTATGAAAAACTCACATGAAATTCATCAGAAAACAGCTAAATTAATACTTCTTTATGTTCGAGGTATAGTTTAGTTTGGGATTCATTACAATGTAGAAGCATCTCCTCTATTTGCTAGTTTCATTGATTCCAATTGGGTTGGTGACCCTGATGATCGAAAGTCTACTACAGGTTATGTCTTCACTCTTGGTTATGGACCTATTACATGGGCTTGCAAGAAAAAAAGTGCCAATTCTCTTTCTTCAGCAGAAGAAGAGTATCATTGCGTTCTAGAAGCTAGTAAGGAAGCCTTGTGGCTTCATCAGATCCTGTCTGAGTTTGGCTTTCAACAGTAGCATCAAACTACACTTTGGTGTGATAATCAAAGTGCCATTCAAATATGCAAAGATCCAGTCCAACATCAGCGCATCAAACACATTTAACTACACATGCACTTCATCAGAAAGCTCATTCATGACCATGTTCTTTAAGTGCAATATTTATCAACCGATGATCAAGTTGCAGACATCTTTACAAAGGCTCTCACAGAGGCAAATTTTACTAAAATTCGATTTATGGTTGGAGTTCAGGAAGTTGTCACTAAGGTGGGATAGACTCTAATGCCTCCTTCCTTCTCCTATTGTTTCATATTTGTACATCCTTCAATCCTATCCCAAGTTGTTCTTAAGGGGGGATGTTTAGATATTCTGCCACATAGGAAATAGTTAAGTAAACCTTGGTCTAGTGTAGAGTTAGGTAAAGTGTGTTTCTTTATTATGTACTCTTGTAACTTACAATCCGACAGTCATGATATATTCTAGACATGAAGTGATCCAATGGTTCATTCTCTCCTCAATATTACCGACACTTGATCCATGGCTTAACACCTGATTGGTCCATGATCTCTATTTAAAGAGCATGGAGGGTCATTTGTAAGGTGACCATTCATGATAGAAGCTTATGTAAATTTTATTTCTTTTATTAATAAATTTCTTGAAGTGGTCGCGTTGGCTCAATCCGTGGACTGTTTCCCTCTTTGAAGGTTTTAACCATGTCAAGAATACTGGTGTACTAATGTGCGATATGTTTGTGAGCAGTGTCCTTTGGTGTTCTATCTAAGGAACTTACCCTGTAAATTCCTACAATGATTGCAAAACTTCCAATGGTGACATAATTGAAGTTGTTGTAAGAAGCCTTTAAGTTTTGTCCTTCTCACTGTAAAGGACCTTTAGCCATATTTTGGATGGGCTCCATGGTGTATCAAGGGATTTTTAAAGGTGTTGTAGGTGTTGAAGTAGTTGAGCTGGAAGGATTGGTTTCTGGTGGAGTTCCACACACTAGGTTGTGCCTACTTAGGAGAACATCTTCTCCTACCATCTAAATGTTGCAGTTTGAGTAACTTTAGGAACTTCCTCCAGAACGGTTTTGGGATTTTTATTGTTGACTATTTACCACTACCTAGTGGGGGAAAGGGTGTTGCACCACTACAGTTTGTTTTTCTCCCCCCTTTCCCCCATTGTATTTCATCCTTTTCAACTCAGGGAGTTGAGGAGAGTGATGGGTGTAATGCCCATATTCACCAAAAATGGCGCTAGAGTTGTTAGTCCATAGACTCATATTATTGTTTTTCCTTTGTGGTTGGTTATTGGTTGATCCCTAGTTTGGCTTCGAGTTTGGGTTGCCCCCGGCTAGTTCCTATGGAGGTTGTTTTTGATTTCCCCCTCGGACAAACTCTCCTTCTAGCTTTCTATTTGGTTTTTTCTTAGCAACATTAGGTTCATTAGCCGAGTTCAACTATTAATCTAATTGTTTCTATTGAGTGAGAGGAGGTTGCACTATATTAACCCTTGCATTAACTTGTATTGGCAGGTTACTCTGTTTAGGTTCGGGGAAAGAGAAATGCTTGTTCCCTTGTCCTTGGCTAGCGTATTAGTTTTGGTAAGGAGTAATTGGTTCCGCATTCCTAGGGGGATATGGGCCACCTTGCATGGGAAGGTATTGGCCACCCTGCATGGGTTTATTGGTTAACCTGGATAGCAGGATTCTACATAGGCATAGGCTGTCCAAGGTAATATGATGTGTGGTGTCGTGGTGTTGTGGCACCAAATGGTTGGCCACTATAATTTTATCTAGGGTACTAGAAAGTGTTTCCAGGGTGATTTTAGGCTATGGTACCTATTTATCCATTGATAACATTGGATACACCTGGTGTATCTTTAGAAGTCTGCATGTGTGGGGTGTCTAGAAGAACATGGTAGAGATATCTAGACTGGGTTTCTATAAGCTCTAATTGTTCATCTTTTCTAATTTCCTCTTCCTTGTAATGTGGGGATGAATTTTCCATGTATTTTGAAGTTTTAGATGTGAGGGATCTCAAAAACAGGTCGAGGAGAGCTTTCTCTTCACTGTTCTTTACAGAAGTTACCAAGTTTCCACCATTCATGGATAGGATTTGATATGTGTGTTGCAGGTGTTTGTTTGAAGTGGGTAAGGAGTTCTTGGCCCGAGTCATGATGAACCAAGAGCTGGAAGAATGTGAGGAGTGTTGTAGCTAGGGAGATAAAGGTTCCATGGGACACAAAATGTTAGTCAATATACCATTTAGTTTTTGGCCCATTAAGGGTGCATTGAAATAGTCATAATAAAATAGTATCATATGTGATACTATTAGATGAACACCATAGGTGAAAATTCATGACATGGTCTCCTGGGTCTTCTCCCTGCTTCCCTTCAAATTTTGGAATGTTTGAAGGGAACTTCATGGGTATGGATGGTCAATTTTGGTCATGCGTAATCGGGTCATTGGTTAGCTTACTCAAATATGGAAGGTTTAACGAAGGTAAAAATGGGATTTTTGAGTTTTCCACCATTGCAAAATCATTTTGGATAGCTATATGAATGAGGGTTCCATGAAGAGGGTGATTACCCTTGTGAGTGCTACGTGGACTCCATGGAGGGGATTTTTGTGGGCTCCTCTAAGGGGTAGTGTATGAGGTAATTTGATGAGGAGTTCCAAGAAAAGTTGAAGAGATAAAAGAAGATCATATAAAGGTAGTTGATTGGTGTCTTCTATGCCTAAAAGGTAAGATATCTCACACTCCTCTTGGTAATAGAGGAAGGTTTAGAAAATGTTTAAAGTGACAAAGGGCCATGGGGACCCTTATGGTAACGATATACTGTGTGATACCTTTTTTGATTGAGGGAAGCAGATGATTCTCAAAGCAAATATATCACATGCGTAAAACAAAGTGAAAATAAAATGATTTCTTTCCCTTTAACTTTATACTATGTGATCAATCAAACAAAAAATGGTTTTTGTTTGGTTTTTTGTACGATAAAATATCCTATAAAGATCTATTCATCCTTGCCACTCTTAAAGTAATTGGGCCTTGCGACGATATCCTATGATGGGTACTAGGGTAGTGTCCCAAAAGAATTGACGATGCCTTCCAACAATTGAAGAATCAACCAAGGTAACGGATGAGACTTTGGTCTTGCCCACACCTCCACCTGTAGGGATGGATGCCCTATATTTTGGCCACTAAATTACCTGTGTCCCACGTGATCATGTAAGTCTTTAGCTTATTTCTAGTCAGTTACCAGTACCAAGCACTAGATGGGTCTGGTAGCCCCAAATAGTATCCCACACACTAGACCTAAGACAAACCCCCTCTGAATTGGGTCTCCACGATGCTTGGGTATTCTTTTTCGTGCGATGATTGAAGGATTTTTAGGATCCCTAAAACATTAACTTCTATGTCTCAAAGATGTAACATGACCATGGTATCTTATGGGATGCCTTCCCCAATGGTCCTAACCTAAATTATAAATTCTTTGGTGGCCCCTATGGGCAATTTGGTTGGTTCATGTTATGGTTTCTCTTAAGGGTATTAGTTTTCTTTAGTGTGTGAGATGTAAGATAAAAGAAACTAAGTCTCAAAATCTCTATAGTTTGGATGCCTTCTAATACAAAGCTTATAGAAGCTTAGAGTGTGGTGTAATTTTGTGCAAATGATCAAGTGAGCATGGAAAGTGTGAGAAGATGTGGATATTCGGGGATTCGTTGCAATATCCTCCTATTTACACTAGATTTCAGTTATTCCTTGCATGAAAGGGAAATGATATGTAGATAATGGGCCACTTACTCTTTCTCCTATTACACGATGTGTTACTAAAGGGAGATGGAAAACACAAGTGAGTGAAGAAGGCTTTCATATGCTAGCCTAGGTTCACCTAAAATATGCAAGGGAAGTAGAGATTACATGCTTTCTGTAATGATACTTGGTCCTGGTCCAAAAATTATTGAAATGAAAAAATTCTTTCGATAGTAACAATATTTATGGATGATAGGCCACTTACTCCTTTACTAATTATGCTATGTGATTTGCAAAAAATAGAAAAATAGATTGAAAAATGTGTGTCGAATTTGGCGACTTACTTTTCCCCTAATTAATCTATATGAGATTTAAAAAAAATAAAATAAAGATAATATAATTACCCAACTAATTGTGATTAGCAGAGCAATTAAGCAATCTAAGCTAACTAGAAAAAAATTGCAGAGGTGAAGGAAATTCACTAAAGGTTGCCAATCACTTGAAAAACATGAAATTACAAGGGTTTTTTGGCTTTCTAGAAACCGCGTGGGATTAGTCATGCACGGATGCATCCATGTGTCTGTTTGTGAATAGATTGCACAGTTGACAAGAAACTATGAACTAGCAATCTTCTAAGCCAACAATAGGTCCAAAAGGTCCTTAACGAGTTCCAGAGAGATGTTGAACACTATGTAAGTTGATCATTCAGAGAGAAGGTCCTGCAAACACAAATTTTTAGATTAAAGTAAATAAAATAGTGGATTCACCAATCCTTTTGTAGTGTTTTTGTAGCAATTGTGTACCAAAAGACACCTTCTTAGTAGTAGGTTTTTCCCTACAAAGAAAAACAAGTAGTTTGGTTGTTGTCAGTGGACAAGTATGAAGAAATAAATTATTGCAAATGGTAGAGACAATACATACACAAAAATAAACTAAAACAAAGAGATGAATGCACAAATAATGATTAATGAAGCAAACAAGTCAACATAATTATGGAAAATGGCTCACGTTATTGATTGTTTGTGTTAGTAAATGAATACAAATAGTAAAATACTAAACACTTCAAGAGAATGCTTTGAGCAATGGTTCTAAAATTCCCTCAGAATGGAGGTTCTTTTCTTCACTCTCTTTGCAAGCTTCTCCTCTCTATCCAAGAAGTATCAAGAATATCTCAATGGAGAAATCCTATCTAAACTAAGGTGATGGATTGCTAAGAAGCAATTTTGCCAACACACTAATCCTCTACTTCTTCTGCTTCAACAATGAAATGAAGGTTTTCTTTGATATCAATTTGGCTAGCATAAAATTGTACTATGTTTTGGTTCTGCCATGGCATGTTTATATAGGATTTTTTGAATCCATCTTCCCTCTGATGATAATGACTTATGAGTAGGACAAGATGATTCCATTGAGGGTTACATATATTTAGGGTAACTCAAATTTAGTTGTCCTTGACTGAAATCTAGTCACGGAATCATCTTCCAAGCGTGGGAAGTGGTGCTGAATTGATGATTTGGCCATTCCTTCGACCATGCAGATTTCGAATAAAATATTGCGTGTAGCATGACTATTGAACAAAAAAATCGTGCCAACCTCTCAATTTTTAAATTCCATATACTTTGTAACTTGGGAGAAATTAAATTTTTTGATCTTTAAAATGTCTTCAGCTGGAAAATCTTCACTTGTGCATTCTTTTAGATAATTTCGGGCATATAGTGGATTGTACAAATATGTGTATGATTTTTTGGTGTTAACAATCCCTTTCAAGCGCGTCTAGGATTTCAACCATTATTCCCCATTGATGTTGCAATTCCTCTTGCAAATACACAGGAAAAATATGCACATGTTCAATCCAAAACTGATAAAGCTACCAATTTTATTGAACACATTCAGCACATCCACCAATAGGTTCATGATATCTTGGATAAATCCAATTCCAAGTACAAATAACATCATCGTCAACATCATGTTCCACATAAGTTTCAAGTGGGAGATAAGGTTTGGTTGCATTTTCAAAAAGAACTCCTTATCAGAGCCCATCATAATCTTCAACCACTTAGATATGGTCCTTAAAACATAACCAAGGTTATGCATGATAATGATTTCAAGCTAATTATTCCCCACATTCCTTGGCCTACACCCAGTATTCAATGTGGACCACCTTTGGCCATACGTTTCACCATTGTTGGACACATAAAACTTTGTTGATCAATTGATACCCATAGAGCTCAACCCATTTTGCGTTGAACATGTCACAAATGATCAGAAAATGGACACATATTTTAAGAAAAATCACGAATAGAAGATTCAGTTGTATTGGTTTGTCAAAGCTAGCCATCTCCACCAGCAGGGTAAGTGGCTCACAAGGGAGCAAGTTTCACAAAATTTTCCCCATCTCACTGAGGCACTCAACGAAATGGGTACCATTTATTCCTAAAAGGGGAGGAATTATCCAAGAAGATATTGGTGGACACTGCAACATTCCACATGGACCCCAACATTGTTTCGTCTCAGTTTCCCAATTTCCTACACAGTTTCCTATTTCGACAGTTTTCTATTTTTGGTAGTTTTTTGGGTTGTGAAATTTCGGACAAGTATTAAAACTTTTGGACAAGGAAATTATAAAATGAAAAAATAGCTTTAAATACATAGTATGACCCCCGTAGATAACCCTTTTGTTGCTACTAAAACACTTTTCTAAAATATGAAACAATTCTCCACACTATTCCCTCAAGACAATTCTTCAAACTCTGGACAAAATTTTGAATAACATATGCTATCTTATATCTAATTTTTTTTTGAAGTTCTATACTAATCTACTATAGCCACTAAATATAGAGAGTTCTCCACTTAACTCACAATGCATATCATCTCTCTCACACACAAAAGATCCAACCAAAACTCATAACATTTTCCTATAAGTAATTTTCTATAGTTGTTAAATTAGTAAAGGAAATCAAAGTATTGGAGAACCTAGTAAGTCTTTTCATACAATGAAATTGTTCTCTTTCATAAGAATTTCATCCTTGACTTGATCCACCATCATCTTGATTGAACAACAGATATTTTCAAACTTAACTAATCACCTTCTTCATTAAGCTAGAGAATTTTCGAATTTAATCAATCACCTTCTTGAATAAATGAGAGAGATATTGTTTAAACTTAATCAATCACATTCTTCAATAAATGAGAGAATACTTCAGTTTAATAAATCACCTTCAATAAATTAGAGAATTTTTCATGTATAATCAATCACCTCCTTCAATAAATGAGATATTTTTTTCTTTTTTTGTCCTTTTGTTTTCTTTTATTTATTTATATTTTTTCTCCTTCCTTTTTTTCTTATTCTTTTTTTCTTATCAATGGAAACACAATTGACTCCGCAATTGACTCCTTAGGTAGACATCCTAGAGCCTTCACATATTTTGAATGGAAAGGTAAAGCTCATTAATGTGGAGGACCACGCACTAGATGCGCAAAGTGGTAGAATTCCACTTATTTTTTTCCAAAACAAGGAGAAAGAGTAATAAAAGGATGTCGGTTGGAAGGGATATGTGGTCAAAGGTATGTGTAGTAGTGTTTTTGTATCTATGGTGTACCAAAAGAAACCTCTTTAATAGTTGGTTGTTACCTGTAAAGGAATATAGATAAAGTTGGTGTTGTTAGTGAAAAAAATGAGGTAAACAAAGCACCACAAATGGTGAAAACAATGCATATACAAACATAAACTAAAAAAAATAGATAAATACACAAATAATTCTTAACGAAGAAAAAAAGTCGACAAAATAATTGAAAAAGGCTCCCTTTATTGATTGCTGGTGGTAGAAGATGAATACAATAGATGAATATTAAACACTTGAAGATAATTCTTTGAGTTATGGGGCTCAAAAATCCTCATCAAGAAGGTTCCTTTCCTGAATCTATTTGCAAGCTTCTCCTCTCTCTCAAAGAAGTATGAAGACTCTCTAGATGATGGATTTCTTAGAAGTAATATGGCCAACATACTAATTCCCTCACTCCTCCTTCAACAATGAATGTCAGGGTTGATTTGATAGCAATTTGGCCAACATAACATTGTCTCATGTTTTGGTTCTCCCATGGTCTGTTTATATAGAATTTTTGAATCCATATTTCCTCCCTTGGTTCATGACTGTTAATGACTTATGAGGAGGAAAGGATGATTCCATTGAGGGTTGCATATCTTCAGGGTGACTCCAATTCGATTGTCCTTAACTCGAATTCCACTGTCCTTAACTGAGATCCTATCAGTTAATTTTCTGCCAAGTGTGGGAAGTGGTCCCAAATTGGTGAGTTAGTCATTTTCTCGACCGTGCGGCTTTCGAAGGAAATACTGAGTGTTGCACAGCTATGAAAGAAAAAGTCGTGAAAACTTCAATTTTTTAATTCCATGTACTTTGGACCTGAGGAGAAATTAAATTTTTTGAACTTGATAATGTCTTGAGTTGGAAAATCTCCACTTGTGCATTCTACTGGATGTCATTAGGCATCTTATGGATTGTACAAATACATGTCAGATTTTCTGGTGTTAATAGTTTCCCCATGATGTATGAGATTAGGAGCAAACGTAGAGCCGAAATACATCACATTTTTCTATTATGTCTAAGAATATGATAAACTTCTTGAGAGAGAGAATAACTCGTTACATAGATGAGTAGGCAAAATCCTTCACTGAGCATAAAGGATAACCACGGTCTGAAGAAAACCTAAAAAGTAAAAAGTGTCTATACGAGGCAGCCATGTCACATGCTCATTATGATGACTAATGTTTTCTTATTACAATGAGATAAGGAATAGTTTGTCGAGTCAACATTGTGGTGGTTGACATACTAATGGTTGATGATGGTAACGGCTAATGCCCTCAAGGATGTTTCTTGACAAATAGACTAAATATGGTGCCCCCATGCATAAGAAATGTGAAGCACTACTTGAGTGTGGTGTTGAGGTCTTCATGGGTCTTTGAATATGGGTACCTCCCCTGCATAACGATGTAAGCACTGCTGAATGGGGTGCTTAGTGTTATTTGGGTCTTCAACTACATGAAAGAACTGCAACGGTCATTACGTATCGTACTACCTTGACATGAAAACTTGTGTTTTTGTCAAATTTCATGGGGGACCTATGACATCAATGGGAAATAATGATTCCCGTTATGCCACTTGAGGATGTCCCTTAAAGGGCGGAGCATCCAAGGTATTGCCTCGATCCTGGAATATGGGTTTTGAAGTCTATAGGAAAGCAGTGTCAACTGCCCGAAATGATGATCCAGGGAATCAAAATAAGGTGAAAAAATATTGTAATAGTGTGGATAAGACAAGACATGATAATGAAAGCTAAAAATATTAATGGATATGGACAACTGGCCCAAGCTCAGAGCTATAATGCAAGTGGCAACAGTCAAAACACGTTTTCTGACATGGATGGCCCTAGAGTCTATAAGAATTCTAGGGTAGGTGCAAGTATGTTGTGACTGGTGTGAAGAGGGAAAATGAATGTCGATGATGTGTGAGCTCCAACAACGGATGACTAGAAATTATCATCGGGTGAAAAGACATGCAAATATGGGTGGGAACCTTTTCTCTAAAAAAAATATTTTTACATTTTCCAAAAGAATGTGAAGATCATTTGGGATGTACATGCATGGAGACAAGTGCCCCATGAAAATAGTTAACTGCATGATGAGGGAGGTAAATTTTACTTGGCTGAGGGTGGGGGCCCCATTGGTTGGTCCCCGTCCTGGGTTGATGAGGAAGATGAAGTGATGCATATGGTCTACCGTAATATGGGTGAAGGGTAGGACAAATGTAAAATGTGGTGGTGCATCCATATTTATCTGTCACAACATACAACGGGTGGACAAGGATGGGGTTGGTAAGAAATGAGTGAAGAAGAATGAGGATGATCTTTAAGGAATGCAATTTGAAGTTGTTCCTGAGCCTGGGTATATGGTCATGGATCCCAATAGTATGTGGGATTCTATAACATGAGGTGATCCAGATCTATTGACCAACGTGGATGTTTAACATATGCAAGGGGAGGTGGTGGTGGAGAGGCTGATGACACGTGATCGGGCATGAAAATTGTGTCTTTGGTGCATTGTGATGGTGGCGACCACCCTTGGTCCCATTATAGGGACAAAGATGATCCCTCTAGCCCAATGAGTGGGTCTAGCAACAAACAATACAATCTATAAGACACTTTCCTAGATTACAATTGAAATAAGAGAAGAGGAAGGAGACCTACCTCAACATGATGTTATAATGCACTCCTTTGTTGAAGATCTTGATTTTTTACTCCTCAGGCTTAGTCCTTACTGCTCATAGAATTTGAATACCTACACAAGAGGTCAAAGAGACAATAAAGCATAAAAATGAAACATGCATAATCAAATGTAATCCACTTAACGGATCAAGGTTCATTAAGATAAATGAAGCATTGTCACAAGCATTTATGGAAAGTGAACCGCCAGTTATATATATTAATAAACAAAAGAGGAAGCATACAACCCAGGCCTTGATGTTAGTAACCCTCCTTGAGTGAATGTCCAACTCTAAGCTCAAGCTCTCCAAGCACTCCTTCTCCAAGCCAAAATTAATGGCATGTAGGAACTCACCGTACGGGTGCAAATAATCAGAGACCTACCATTTGGGAATGGAGGGGAATGAATTTATAGGTAGGGAGAGGGAGTAAGGATCTCACCAAAGATAGGGGAAGTGTTGGCATTATGGCATAGGTTTGGCATTGTGGCACAGGTGTTGTCCTTGATGGAAACTCACTCAAAAGGAAAAACATAGTTCAGGCTCTTAGAATGAAAGAAAATGAGGCATACGCTGGTTCATCTCAACAAAATCGCATATACATGTGGGTGTACCGATCAAAATTCGTGTATACGTATGCACGCACTTTCATGCAAAGAAAAGCGTGTACATGTGGGAAAACTTAAGGCTGGTCCATGGTATTTAGTCCGTCATATTTGAACCTATTGTTTTGGTCCTTGGTATTGTGTCCAAAGTGTTGAACCCAGGTATTGAGTCCCTAGTATTGGATCTCTATGGTTTTGGACCATGGTGTGAGTAAGGCCTAAGTCTATAAAAAGGAAGGAGATCATTTGGCAAGGGATCAACTGAAGTATTGAATATCTTATGAAGAGCAAGATCGAGAATACTGTCATTGGGTTATGGCGCATAACTAGATCTGAATCAAGGAGGAACCTGAGCACAAGGCGAACGATAAGTTCTATTGATGGGTCAAGATCTTAAGGTGGTTTGAAGAGAAATTTGTACGCAAGTTCAGCGTAGCAGAGGCACGTATACACGTCGGTTCGATAACGTAAAACAATGTATATGCTGGATGGCCTTGATACAGAAGCGTATGCACGCAGATTTCATATATTGAAGTAGCGTATATCTCATGAAATATGTTTTAGCTACTTCTGTTTATTGCTGTAGTATTCTGGGTTCAGGATTGGTGTTTGGTTACTGGTACTGTTTTCTGGTTATAACATTTTGAGAAGTTATTGGTTGATTCAGTATTGGTTTGTACAAAGGAGGTTGGTCAATGCATATATACTTGATGTTTGATTGATATACATGGATCCAGTCTGAAAATTTATGAAACGAGGTCCCTGGAAGAAAAGAGAAGGTTGTAGCTTTCTATAGGTCAGCACCTACATACTAGTACAAGAGCTAAGGGGGTTGTAGCTCCCTTCCAGGAGAAGCTGGAGAACGAGAGAAGGTTGTAGCCTTCTGCAGGTAGCAGCCTGCGTACTGGTATAATACTGCACCAGTACAGAAACATTGTAAAAAGAAGTTTCTAATTAAAATAGGATAGAGACGAATTGCAGCAGGTGGTTTTCACCCACATTAGGTTTCCACCTTATATCTTGTGTTCTTATGTGTGATTGCCTGTTCTGTTTTACTGTTCCTGGTTACTGCTCATATGGTTTGATGCATAGATTAATGATCGACATCTGAAGAATAATTTAAATTACAAGTCTACTCATATATGCTTGTTTCCTTAACTGAAGCTGTGTACATACGCAGTATTTACTAACTGAAGTAGCGTATACAAATCTGATTGTGAAATGAAAAATAATTGACCTGATAATACTGATTCACCCCCCCTCTCAGTATTATTTCCAATAATTGGTATCAGAGAAGGTCGTTCAGAAGAAGCTTGATCGCTTAAAGGAATATCTATCATCATGAGCAACTACGAAAAAGAAGCATCAATCAGGCCACCAATTTTTTATGGAAGCAACTTCGTCTATTGGAAGGTAAGAATCACTGCCTCTCTTCAATCTCTTGGTACAGAAGTTTGGGATATTATGGAAACAGTATACACTTTTCCATCAGCAACTCCTATAGATACGACTGTTAAGAAGCACTATGAAATAAATTCAAAGGCTATCAATACTCTATTCGGGAGACTACCTCAATCAGAATTCATCAAGGTTATGTAGCTCAAAATCGCAAATGAAATATGGGACAAGATCGTTCTGAGCTATGAAGGAGATGAACAGGTAAAACGAGAAAAACTACAAACTCTCAGAATTCAATATAAAAATTTCAGAATGTACAATGATGAAAGTGTGGCTAACTATTTCCTACGTATAGATGAGATTTTTCATTGTATGAAAAGTTTGGGTGAAGAAATAAAGGAAGTTGTTTTGGTTGAAAAGGCTCTAAGATCTTTGTCTTCTAAGTTTGAATCAAAAGTTTCTGCCATAGAAGAAAAACAGAATCTATAGATCCTTACCATGTCACAGTTACACGGAATCCTAACTGCTTATGAAATGAGAAAAGGGGGACCATCAGACAAGAGAGAAGCCGCATTCAAAGCCTCAGGAAAAGGAGATTACAATGACTCAAGACATAAGTCGAAAGAAGAGGAAGAATCAAATTTTGTCAAGAACCTTCAACAGGGTTCTGGAAGATTCAAATGTAAGCTACCTTTCAAATGTTTTGCTTGTGGAAGAGTCAGTCACTATGCTGCCAAGTGTCCTCATAAAGATAAGCTTGACAAAGGTAAGGAACCAGTTAGATGGAATAGAAAACAGAATGTAAGTAAGAAGAGCTATTACACACATGAAGATAGTGATGGACTTTCAAATAGCGATGAAGATGAACAAAGTAATGATTATAGACTTTTGATGGCTTTTGAAAATGATGATTTCTTGGATGCTATAGATGAAGAATGTCTTTATGAATAAATTTCTAAACTCAAAATTTGCTTAGAAGAGAAAAATAATTATAGATACTCTGACATTCCAACTTGCTGAAATGGAGAAACACAATGAAAAGTTAGAATGTGAAATTGTGGGACTTAGAAAGGACATTGAGAAAACGAAAGCTCTTAATCTTAGATTTGCTAAAGGATCTGAAACTTTAGATGAGAATATCAAAGTGCATCGTTCTCCTCTAATCAAGATAGGTCTTGGGCACACTAAAGAAACATCTCAGGAATAGAAGCCATCTACCTCCAAAAGTTATCTTGAAGCTGCAATGAAAAGTGAACAGGTTGACAATCAACAGTAAAGGCCCAATGGAGATCACCAGGTAAAGTAGGGACAATTTACGTTAAGAATGAACAGAAATCACCAAGTAAATCAAGGGCAATCTACTTCAAGGATGAACAAAAGCTACAACCAACCACAGGTAAATAATTCTCAATTTACCTCAAGAATGAATGGCTATTACAATGGAAGGTTTGATGATCGCAGGAATTTCTTCAAGGGCCAATGTTTCTCTTGTCATAACTTTGGACATAAAGCAGCTCAATGTGTTGCCTACAGTACCATCATGACGAGAGAAGCACGAAATCAAAGGAGTGTGACTAGAATCATGAAAAGAACCTACAACAACTTTTCTGCTCTTGAAAATGAAATAGAATGTTCTATCTGTAACAACTTTGGTCATGAAGATTCTAAATGCAGGAGTAGGTTTCGGCAAACAACTCAAAAGAATCAAGCTTCATTGAGCCCTAAAACATGGAAGAAGAAAGAGCCGCAACCAGAAAGATGTGGTATAGCCTTATATGCGGAAGGATAGGAAAATTAGTGGTACATCGACAGTGGATGCTCGAAACATATGACAGGTGATAAAGAAAAACTTCAATCATATAGCGCCTTAGAAAAGGAAAAGAAGGTCTCATTTGGAAATGACGCCCCTGCATTCATAAAAGGTAAAGGTTCAGTTCTTTTGAAAGAAAAGGTCAAAGATGGGAATGTTATGTATGTTGAAGGCTTAAAGCATAATCTATTAAGTGTCAGTCAAATGTGTGATCAAGGAAATGAGGTAATATTTCGATCAAATGGATGTATTGTTCGTGAGCTTGATACAAGAGAAACAGTGATCAAAGGCATAAGAAATCCAAATAATTTATACATACTCAAGGGAGGACAACAACAATTCTATCTTAGCAAGAATGATGAGCACTGGCTATGGCATAGAAGATTGGGGCATATAAGCTTCTCTCAGATAAGGAAAGCATGTAAATATCAGGCGGTTTGTGATCTCCCTGACATCAAAATTCCAGACAATACAATATGCAAATCATGTCAGTTTGGTAAGCAAACCAGAACTAATTTCCTAGAGAAGGAAGGATCAGCTAGCACGCCACTTGAACTTGTCCATACTAATGTATGTGACCATCTAGGAAAAGGTCACCTTGAGGAGAAGAATACTTTATATTGTTCATTGAAGACTTTTCCAAGATGTGTTGGTTAGGACATATGAAGCATAAAGACGAAGCTTTCGAAAAGTTCAAAGCATTCAAAGCCTTCGTTGAAAACGAATCAGATCGTAGAATCAAATGCCTCGGGTCTGATAGAGGTGGGGAATTTACCTCAAATGAGTTTTTCAATTTTTGTGAAGAACATGGAATAAGAAGGGAATTCTCTACTGCAAGGACTCCTAAGAAAAATGGAGTAGTGGAAAAGATGAACAGAACGGTTCAACAAATGGCCCGTGCTATGCTTGATGAGTCTGGAACTCCCGCAACCTTCTAGGGTGAAGCCGCATTTGGTGCAGTTACTATTCTCGACAAGACAAATGTCTGGGTAAACAGCACTTAGACTCCTCACGAACTTTGGTATGGTAAGACTCCCACGGTAAAATACTTCAAAATTTTTGGGAGCAAATGCTACATCAAAAAGACTGATGAAAACCTTGGTAAGTTTGAACCTAGAACAGATGAAGGCATTCTCCTTGGTTACTCTCCCCACAACAAAGCATATAAGTGTTACAATAAAAGACTTGGAAAAATTGTTGAAAATATGGATGTAGTGGTTGATGAAGAAGGAAACATTCCAAGGCAAGTAAAATCTGAAGAGTTCGAAGATGATGAGGACTATCCTTCTACAACAAATAAGACTCATGATGAAGAAGAAACCCATGAGGCACCAAAAAAATAGATAAGGATAGAAGAAAAGACTCCATCCAGGTACGTTCAGAAGAATCATCTAAAAACTCAAATTTTGGGGCAAAAGGAGGCAGGTGTACAAACAAGAAGAACCATTTCAGAAGCTTCAAGTTATCGAGCATTACTCTCCTCCACTGAACCACAAAATGTAAGAGAGGCATGCAAAGATGAATGCTGGGTAAAGGCCATGGAGGAAGAACTTGTGAAAATTGAAAAGAATAACACTTGGGAGTTGGTTCCTAGACCAAAAGATAAGAATGTCATAGGAACAAAATGGATATTCAAAAATAAGCTAAATGAAAATGGAGATGTGATTAGGAACAAGGCCAGACTTGTTTGTAAAGGGTATGCTCAACAGGAAGGCATAGACTTTGAAGAAACTTTTGCACTAGTTGCTAGACTTGAGGCCATAAGGATGTTCCTTGCTCTTTCTAGCTTTCAAAAGTTCAAAATATTTCAAATGGACATGAAGTCTGATTTTCTAATTGGAGACTTGGATGAAGAACTGTATATTGAGCAACTAGATGGGTTTATCCTTGGAAATGATCCAAAGCTTGTACGCAGACTCAAAAAGGCTCTCTATGGCCTTAAAAAAGCTCCAAAGGCTTGGTATTATCATTTGGATAAGTACCTCCATCAACAAGGTTTTACAAAAGGTTCCACAGATAGCAATCTATATATAAAAGTTGACAATGATAAGTTGCTAATACTTGTTGTGTATGTTGATGATATCATCTTTGGTAGCAATGAAGAAGACATGAGTCAAAATTTTGCCTTTGTAATGCAAAAATAGTTTGAAATGTCCATGCTTGGTGAGCTCACATATTTTCTTGGTTTACAAGTTCAACAAAACAAAGGCAACATTTTTTTATCACAAACCAAGTATCTCAAGCAGATCTTGAAGAAATATGGGATGGAGGATTCGAAACCAGTATGTACCCCTATGGTAACAGGATGCAGCCTCAGTGAAAATGATGAATTAGCAGCAGTGCATCAACCAACCCATAGATCCATGATTGGTAGTCTACTCTATCTAACGGGTACTCGACCAGATATTATGCATGCAGTGGGAATAGTTGGAAGGTTTTAGGCAAATCCAAAGGAAACTCATCTTCAGGCAGTTAAGAGAATTTTTATCTTCAAGGAACTCAAAACTATGGCTTATGGTATCCTAGAAGTATAGATCTCACACTTCATGCATATACAGATGCAGATTGGGCAGGAAGTGTGCATGACAGAAAAAGTACTAGTGGTGGTGCATTCTTTATGGGTCCTAGGTTAGTATCTTGGTTCAGCAAGAAACAGAGTTCAATTGCATTATCTACAGTTGAAGCAGAATATGTTGCTACTACATCTTGCTGCATACAACTCCTCTAGATGATGCAAACATTACAAGACATGCAAATCACTTGTACTCCACCTATCCCCATTCTATGTGATAATACAAGTGCAATTAGCATTTCAGAAAATCCAATCATGCATTCAAAGACCAAGCACATACCTATCAAATATCATTTTCTTCATGAGCAAGTGCTTGAACAAAAGGTCAAGTTGGAGTATGTTCCCTCTAAGGAATAAGTTGTTGATATACTCACCAAACCACTACCCAGGGAGACATTTGAGTACCTCAGACAGAAGTTGGGAGTAGTTGATGCATCATCTTGCTGTTGAAACTTGTCTGTTATAAACAAAAGTGGTTGTATGCGAGTTTAATGAGTAGGATCCACATACATACACCAGTTTATGTGAATACAGTCACATATATGATTGTTTGAAGGAAAGCAGTGTGGTCAGACTCAGGTTGGAAAGAGTCTGATATAGGTCTGGCAGAGACTATCTGGCACAGGTTTAGGGGGAGCATATATTCTTCTAATAATGCATTTTTGGCATTATCTTAGAAGATCTTGGTTTACATTCACAGCTGTTTTGGTTTCAGGTGGAGAGGGAGATTACAGTTGCTGATCTGAATGATGATTGACAGATGCTACTGATGAATTTCATAGAATTGTCATAGATATTTCGTCTCTATGTCATGTATATCTTTTATTATCAAGGTCATGTAATGGCCTATTTTGGTTTCCCCACTATGCCTGGGATGAATGATGTAATGTACTTATTTGTCATGTGTAAACTTCTGGTGTATCCCCACTTGGTTGGGTGGATGAGTCAATTCTGGTATATCCCCACTTGGTTGGGAGATGGATGTATGTATGAGTCTTTGGTGATAGGAAGGTCTTTTATAATGTATAAAGTCATGTTTCTTGTGTAGATCATCTTCTTGCAGACCTTGCCTACAGTCAGGGGGAGTTTGGACAACACAGCAGAGTAGAGGATTCAGCATGTATTCAGGGGGAGCATAACCCTTTGCCCTTGATGTCAAAGGGGGAGAATGTTTTGAGTGACTTGGGGTTGCCATCAAGTCCAAAGGGGGAGATTGTTGGGATTATGGCATAGGTTTGGCACTGTGGCACAGGTGTTGTCCTTGATGGCAACTCACTCAAAGGGTAGATCACAGTTCAGGCTCTTAGCATGAAAGAAAATGAAGTATACGTAGGTTCATCTTAACAAAATCGCGTATACACGCAGGTGTACCGATCAAAAGGCGCGTATATGTATGCATGCACTTTCATGCAAAGAAAAGTGCATATATGTGGGAAAACTTATGGTTGGTCCATGGTATTTAGTCTGTCATATTTGAACCTATGGTTTTGGTCCTTGGTATTGCATCCAAAGTGTTGAACCCAGGTATTGAGTCCCTAGTATTTGATCTCTATGGTTCTGGACCATGGTGTGAGTAAGGCCTAAGTCTATAAAAAGGGAAGGAGATCATTTGCCAAGGGATCAACTGAAGTATTGAATATCTTATGAAGAGCAAGATCGAGAATACTGTCATTGGGTTATGGTGCATAACTAGATATGAATCAAGGAGGAACCTGAGCGCAAGGAGAAGGATAAGTTCTCTTGATGGGTCAAGATCTTAAGGTGGTTTGAAGAGAAATATGTATGCAAGTTCAGTGTAGCAGAGGTGCGTATACACGCCAGTTCGATAATGTAAAACAACGTATACACTGGATGGCCTTGATACAGAAGCGTATGCATGTAGGTTTCATATATTGAAGTAGTGTATATCTTATGAAATATGTTTTAGCTGCTTCTGTTTATTGCTGCAGTATTCTGGGTTCAAGATTGGTGTTTGGTTACTAGTACTGTTTGTTGGCATTATGTTTTCTGGTATGAATGTATATTACAGATGTTGTACTTGATGGCAACTCCAGTGGTAAGGCTCTCAGTTTGTTAAAAATTAAGAAGGACGCAGACTATCGGTTCAGAAAGTGCGTCCCCGCAGGTATACCATGCAGAACCCGCGTCCAGGGACGCCGGCCAGCCGTTCAGGGGGTGCGTCTACCTAGTGCACACATTTCAAGGCAGAGAAAAGCACGTGGGGGTTTCTTGTGTGGTATCTAGCCGACGGTTTTGTGTTTCTATGGTGTCGGCTCGTGGTATTGTTCCATGTTTTGGGGAGGAGCTTGCCTATATAAAGCAAAGGTGTTCATTTGGATTGTGCAATTGTCTTGGGTTGAATATCTTATTTGGTGAGATCTAGTCCAGATCTAAGAGGGCGAATCTTTTAATGGACTGTGATCTCTATGGCGCATGATAAGATCTGTAGATCTGACTGATTGGGTTTGTCTTGAAGTCTTCATATCATTTATATCTGAAGGGTCACAGGATCAGTGAAGGGAAAGTGCGCCGGGACGCAGGTACTGTAAAGGGAAAGTGCGCCGAGACGCAGCACAGTACAGAGAGACCTGCGTGTGGACGCAGGGTGATCAAGGTTCAGGTGCGTCTCTGAAGCAGAAGGACGCGGCGCGATAGCGTTTTCAGGTGCGTCTCTGTAGCTAAAGACGCGGTGCAATAATATATTTGGGTGCGTCCCTGAAGCAACAGAACGCAGAGCAGTCAAAGGAACAGTGCATGGACACGCAGCAGAGCAGAAGGACATCTGCGTGTGGACGCAGAGTTGCAGAAAGTTAACGGCGTCTGGTCGCAGGCCACAGAAAGAAAAACTGCGTCTTTGTTTTAAGATGTTCTGTTGATTGAATTTCTCTGTTGATAAGGTGTTCTGGGTTGGTTCTGTTATTGCTGATCTGATATCTGTAGTGGTCTATATCTGTTATGTACTTGTTGATCATCTGATGCTTTATGAAAAGAAGTAGGGGGTTGTAGCTCCCTTCCAGGAGTAGACTGGAAAACGAGAAAGAGAGAGAGTTGTAGCTCTCTGCAGGTTGCAGCCTGCATACTGGTAAAGGACTGCACCAGTACAAAATCATTGTAAAAGAAGTTTCTAAATTGAAAGAAGATAGAGACATATTGCAGCAGGTGGTTTTCACCCACATTGGGTTTCCACCTTACATCTTGTGTTCTTTGGTGTGATTATCTGTTTTTCATGCTCATTATTTTATGGTACTGACATGCAAAAATAATTCAAAGATCAAATAAGGAAGATTTATTAAATTGCTTGATAATACTGATTCACCCCCCCTCTCAGTATTATTTCCAACAATTGGAATCAGAGCAGGTCCTTCAGAGAAGCTTGATCGCTTGAAGGTAGATCGTTCATCATGAGCAACTACGAGAAAGAAGCATCAATCAGGCCACCGATTTTTGATGGGACAAATTTCAATTATTGGAAGGTAAGAGTTACTGCATATCTTCAATCTCTTGGTACAGAAGTTTGGAACATTGTAGAAACAGGCTATGCTTTTCCTTCAGCTACTCCTACAGATCCAGCTGAGAAAAAGAAGTATGAAACAAATGCAAAGGCAGTCAGTGCTCTATTAGGAAGTATATCCCAAACAGAATTCATGAAGGTCATGCACTTCAAATCAGCAAAAGAGATATGGGACAAAATGATCACTAGCTATGAAGGAGATGAACAGGTAAAACAAGCTAAACTCCAAACTCTCAGGATTCAATATGAGACTCTCAAGATGTATAATGATGAAAGTGTGGCTAATTATTTTCTTCGGGTAGATGAGATTGTTAATTGTATGAAAAATTTGGGTGAAGAAATAAAAGAGACTATAGTAGTTCAAAAGATTCTAAGATCATTATCCCCCAAGTTTGAATCTAAAGTATCTGCAATAGAAGAAAAGGAAAATCTCCGTGTTCTCACTATGTCTCAGCTACATGGAATTCTAACTTCTTATGAAATGAGAAAGGGAGGTCCATCAGACAGAAGGGAAGCTGCTTTTAAGGCATCAGGCAAAGAAGATTACTATGAAGCAAGCCATGTTCCAGAAGAAGAGGAAGAAGAATCAAACTTTGTCAGAAATCTTCAAAGGGGTTCTGGAAGGTTCAGAGGTAAGCTACCTTTCAAATGCTTTGCTTGTGGAAGAGTAGGTCATTATGCTGCAAAATGTCCTTATAAGGATAAAGGAAAAGAACCTGCTAGATGGAACAAGAAACAAAGTGCAAATAAGAAAAGCTACTACACCCATGAAGATAGTGATGGCTTATCAAACAGTGATGAAGATGAACAAGGTAATAAATATAAGCTGTTAATGGCATTTGAAGATGATGATTATGAGGATGCTGTAGATGTGGATAATCTCTATGATGAAATTACTAGACTCAAGAGATGCATAGAAGAAAAGAATGTGATCATTGATACTTTGCAATTTCAAATTGATGAAAAGGAAAAACATCTTGAAAAACTAGAAGGTGAAATTGTTGGTCTCAGAAAAGAAATTGAGAAAACAAAAGCTATTAATCTTAAGTTTGTCAAAGGATCTGAAACTTTGGATGAGATTATCAATGTGCAGCGGTCTCCTCTAAACAAGACAGGTTTGGGCTATAATGGAGAAACCTCTCAAGCATCCACCTCAAAAAGTTATCTTGATGCAGCAAGAAGAAATGAGCAGAAGAACAATGAAGATAATCAGGTAAAGCAGGGACGAATTACAAACAGAAACTATCAGGGACAATCCATCTTAAGGGTGAACAAAAGCTACAACCAGCCACAGGTAAAATCTTCTCAGTTTGGTTCAAGAATAGATGAAAATAGAAATTACAATCAGTTGGCTGGTAGATTCAATAACCGCAGAAGCTTCTTCAATGGACAATGCTTTTCTTGCCATAACTTTGGTCACAAAGCAATTCAATGTGTTGCATATAAAACAATCATGACTAGGGAAGCTCAAAAACAAAGAAGTATGACAGGGATTACAAAAAGGACCTATAACAACTTTTCGGTTCTTGAAAATGAAGTTGAATGTTCTATCTGCAATAATTTTGGTCATGAAGACTCTGAATGCAGGAGCAGGTTTCAGGAGAAAAAGGAACAAGCCACAAGCACCAAAACATGGAGAATAAAGGAACCTCAAACAGAAAGATGTGGGATAGCATTTTATGCAGAAGGACAGGAAAATCTATGGTACATTGACAGTGGATGTTCGAAACATATGACAGGTGATAAAGAAAAACTTGAATCTTATTCTACTTTAGAAAAGGGAAAGAAAGTTTCTTTTGGAAATGATACTCCTGCAACTATAAAAGGAAAAGGTATTGCTCCTTTGAAAGAAAAGGTCAAGGCTGGAAATGTTTTGTATGTTGATGGATTGAAGCATAATCTACTAAGTGTCAGCCAGATGTGCGATCAAAAAACCGAGGTTATTTTCAGATCGAATGGATGTCTTGTTCGTGATCTTGATACAGGTAAAACATTACTCAAAGGCAAAAGAACTCCAAATAATCTGTACATATTTGAAGAAGGAGAACAACAATGCTATCTTAGCAAGGATGAAGAGCACTGGTTATGGCATCGAAGGTTGGGACATCTAAGCTTCTCACAAATAAGGAAAGCATGCAAATATCAGGCAGTTCGCGATCTTCCACATATCAAAATTCCTGACAACACCATATGCAGATCATGTCAGTTTGGAAAACAAACCAGGACTAACTTTCCAGAGAAAGAGGGATCAGCTAGCATGCCTCTTGAGCTAGTACATACAAATACATGTGGCCCATTTAGGAAAAGAACACCTAGAGGAGAGGAATACTTGATATTATTTATTGACGATTTCTCCAGGTTTGTCTGGTTAGGACTTATGAAGCACAAAGATGAAGCATTCGAAAAATTCAAGACCTTCAAAGCCTTGGTTGAAAATGAATCAGGTCACAAAATTAAGTGCCTCAGATCCGACAGAGGTGGGGAATTTACTTCAAATGAATTTTTCGATTTCTGTGATGAACATGGGATAAGGAGAGAATTCTCTACAGCTAGAACTCCTCAGCAAAATGGAGTTGTTGAAAGAATGAACAGAACAATCCAACAAATGGCTCGTGCTATGCTTGATGAATTAGGAACTCCCGCAACTTTCTGGGGTGAAGCTGCACATGCTGCGGTTATTATTCTCAACAAGACAAATGTCCGGGTGAACAGCACTCAAACTCCTCATGAGCTCTGGAGTGGTAAAACTCCTTCGGTAAAGCACTTCAAAATCTTTGGGAGCAAATGCTATATCAAGAATACTGATGAGCAGCTTGGCAAACTTGAACCTAGAGCAGATGAAGGCATTCTTCTTGGCTATTCTCCACATAGCAAAGCATACAAATGCTACAATAAAAGACTTGGCAGAATTGTTGACAGCATTGATGTAGTGGTTGATGAGAAGGGATATATTCCTAGGAAAGTACATCATGAAGATATAGAAGAAGATGAAGGCTACCCTCAAAGACAGAATGATGAAGAAGAAGAACCCCAAGGAGAACCTCAAGAAGAACCAGAGGAGCAGACAAGAATAGAAGAGAAAACTCCATCCAGATATGTTCAGAAGAATCATCCAGAATCTCAGATTGTGGGGCAGAAAGAAGCAGGTGTACAAACAAGAAGAACAGTTGCAGAAGCCTCAAGCTATTTGGCATTACTCTCCTCTACTGAACCACAAAATGTGAAAGAAGCATGCAAAGATGAATGTTGGGTGAAAGGAATGGATGAAGAACTTGAGCAAATCGAAAAGAACAACACTTGGGAGCTGGTTCCTAGACCAAAGGATAAGAATGTTATCGGAACAAAATGGGTCTTCAAAAATAAATTGAATGAAAATGGAGAAGTAATTAGAAACAAAGCCAGACTTGTTTGTAAAGGGTATGCGCAGCAAGAAGGAATAGACTTTGAAGAAACTTTTGCTCCTATTGCAAGACTTGAGGCCATCCGAATGTTCCTTGCTCTCTCAAGTTTTCAAAACTTCAAAGTATTTCAAATGGACGTGAAATCAGCCTTTCTGAATGGAGACTTGGAAGAAGAAGTGTACATTGAACAGCCAGATGGGTTCATTCTTGGAAATGATCCAAATCTTGTATGCCGATTGAAAAAGGCTCTCTATGGTCTCAAACAAGCTCCAAGGGCTTGGTACTACCGGTTGGACAAATATCTTCATCAACAAGGCTTCTCAAAAGGTTCAGCAGATAGCAATCTGTATATAAAAACTGAAAATGACAAATTACTAGTACTTGTTGTGTATGTAGATGACATTATTTTTGGCAGCAATGAAGAAGCTATGAGTCAAAGCTTTGCCTCGGTCATGCAGAAAGAATTTGAAATGTCCTTGCTAGGAGAACTGACATATTTCCTTGGTTTGCAAATCCAACAAAATGAAGGAGGAATCTTTTTATCTCAAACCAAGTATCTCAAGCAGATTTTGAAGAAATATGGCATGGAAGATGCAAAACCAGTATGTACACCCATGGTCACAGGATGTAGTCTCAGTGCAAATGATGAATCTGCAACAGTACATCAACCAACCTACAGATCTATGATTGGAAGTTTACTATATTTGACAGGTACCCGACCGGACATCATGCATGTAGTTGGAATAGTTGGAAGATTTCAGGCAAATCCGAAGGAGACTCATCTTCAGGCAGTAAAGAGAATTTTCAAATATCTTCAAGGGACTCAAAATTATGGCTTATGGTATCCTAGAGATACAGATCTTACTCTTCATGCTTATACAGATGCAGATTGGGCCGGAAGCGTGGATGACAGGAAAAGCACAAGTGGTGGTGCGTTCTTTATGGGTTCCAGACTGGTATCTTGGTTCAGCAAGAAACAGAGTTCGATTGCCTTGTCTACAGCTGAAGCAGAATATGTTGCTGCTGCATCTTGTTGCACTCAACTCCTTTGGATGATGCAGACTTTGCAGGATTTTCAAATCACTTGTACACCACCTATCCCCATCTTATGTGATAACACAAGTGCAATCAGCATCTCAAAGAATCCGGTTATGCATTCAAAAACCAAGCACATACCAATCAAGTACCATTTTCTCCGGGAACAAGTGCTTGAACAGAAAGTCAAGTTGGAGTATGATCCTTCCAAGGAACAAGTTGCTGATATTCTTACCAAACCATTGCCCAGGGACACGTTTGAAGACCTCAGGCAAAAGCTGGGGGTTGTTAATGCATCATCTTGTTGAACTTCTTCTTATTGGTGGTACAGGCTCAGGGGGAGCACATAATGCATTGTTGGCATTATGGAGAAGGAGATCTTGGAAATAGCTGCAATATGTCTCTATCTCTTTCATGGTGGTGCGTTGCTGCAGATCTGGTTCATATTCAGGGGGAGCATGAGCTTAGGGGGAGCATACCCTTTGCCCTTGATGTCAAAGGGGGAGAATGAAGCTGAAGTTTGTGAGGTTGCCATCAAGTCCAAAGGGGGAGATTGTTGGCATTATGTTTTCTGGTATGAATGTATGTTACAGATGTTGTACTTGATGGCAACTCCAGTGGTAAGGCTCTCAGTTTGTTAAAAATTAAGAAGGACGCAGACTATCGGTTCAGAAAGTGCGTCCCCGCAGGTATACCATGCAGAACCCGCGTCCAGGGACGCCGGCCAGCCGTTCAGGGGGTGCGTCTTCCCAGTGCACACATTTCAAGGCAGAGAAAAGCACGTGGGGGTTTCTTGTGTGGTATCTAGCCGACGGTTTTGTGTTTCTATGGTGTCGGCTCGTGGTATTGTTCCATGTTTTGGGGAGGAGCTTGCCTATATAAAGCAAAGGTGTTCATTTGGATTGTGCAATTGTCTTGGGTTGAATATCTTATTTGGTGAGATCTAGTCCAGATATAAGAGGGCGAATCTTCTAATGGACTGTGATCTCTATGGCGCATGATCAGATCTGTAGATCTGACTGATTGGGTTTGTCTTGAAGTCTTCATATCATTCATATCTGAAGGGTCGCAGGATCAGTGAAGGGAAAGTGCGCCGGGACGCAGGTAATGTGAAGGGCAAGTGCGCCGAGACGCAGCACAGTACAGAGAGACCTGCGTGTGGACGCAGGGTGATCAAGGTTCAGGTGCATCTCTGAAGCAGAAGGACGCGGTGCGATAGCGTTTTCAGGTGCGTCTCTGTAGCTAAAGACGCGGCGCGATAATATATTTGGGTGCGTCCCTGAAGCAACAGAACGCAGAGCAGTCAAAGGAACAGTACGTGGACACGCAGCAGAGCAGAAGGACATCTGCGTGTGGACGCAGAGTTGCAGAAAGTTAACGGCGTCTGGTCGCAGGCCACAGAAAGAAAAACTGCGTCTTTGTTTTAAGATGTTCTGTTGATTGAATTTCTCTGTTGATAAGGTGTTCTGGGTTGGTTCTGTTATTGCTGATCTGATATCTGTAGTGGTCTATATCTGTTATGTACTTGTTGATCATCTGATGCTTTATGAAAAGAAGTAGGGGGTTGTAGCTCCCTTCCAGGAGTAGACTGGAAAACGAGAAAGAGAGAGAGTTGTAGCTCTCTGCAGGTTGCAGCCTGCGTACTGGTAAAGGACTGCACCAGTACAAAATCATTGTAAAAGAAGTTTCTAAATTGAAAGAAGATAGAGACATATTGCAGCAGGTGGTTTTCACCCACATTGGGTTTCCACCTTACATCTTGTGTTCTTTGGTGTGATTATCTGTTTTTCATGCTCATTATTTTATGGTACTGACATGCAAAAATAATTCAAAGATCAAATAAGGAAGATTTATTAAATTGCTTGATAATACTGATTCACCCCCCCTCTGAGTATTATTTCCAACACTGTTTTCTGGTTACAACATTCTGAGAAGTTATTGGTTGATTCAGTATTGGTTTGTACAAAGGAGGTTGGTTAATGCAGATATACTTGATGTTTTATTGATATACATGGATCCAGTCTAAAAATTTATGAAACGAAATCCCTGGAAGAAAAGAGAAGGTTGTAGACTTCTGTAGGTCAGCACCTACGTACTAGTACCTCATCTAGTACAAGAGCTAAGGGGGTTGTAGCTCCCTTCCAGGAGAAGCTGGAGAACGAGAGAAGGTTGTAGCCTTCTCTAGGTAGCAGCCTGCATACTGGTATAAGACTACACCAGTACAGAAACATTGTAAAAATAAGTTTCTAATTAAAGGAATATAGAGACGAATTGCAGCAGGTGGTTTTCACCCACATTGGGTTTCAACCTTATATCTTGCGTTCTTATGTGTGATTGCCTGTTCTGTTTTATTGTTCCTGGTTACTATTCATATGGTTTGATGCACAGATTAATGATCAACATTTGAATAATAATTTAAATTACAAGTCTGCTCATATACTCTTGTTTCCTCAAGTGAAGTTGCGTACATACGCAGTATTTACTAGCTGAAGTAGCGTATACAAATCTGATTGTGAAATGAAAAATAATTGACCTGATAATACTAATTCACCCCCTCTCTCAGTGTTATTTCCAACAGGAAGGTCCTAATCTCAAGGAGGAAGCTCATAGGGATAAGGTCAAAGGGTAAAATTTGTCTACAACGAACATCATCCATCTCGCCGTTCTAGAGGCATTTAGATCATGAATCTTCTCCTCCATTTTGAGAAAACTTACCTTTTAGGGTTCAACATGCATATCAAGGAAAAACCCACGCTAGCAGTGCGAGGCTCATATGGTGCAACTTGCCATCAGCATGAGAGGGTAGTGTCGCATTCACGCTAACCCATAAATTAGTGTTTTGAGATCATTTTTCTCAGAAAATGCTCAAGGAAACTTTTCATTAGTTCTCCAGGGAAGATCTACATTGCATACTAGGATGGGTACATTGCATAGCTGTCAAGGTTTTTGCACACTGGGGTATGACACAGGGAAGTGCAGGACATGTGAAAATATACTATGTAACAGATGGCCCCTAAAGCATGAAGGAAAAATAGGGAGTGATGGTTGAGATGCTTTACGAGCTAGTGAAAGGACTATAACAAACACCATAAGGAGACCTGCAAATCAAGGGCGCATATACATACATATATCTGACATTGTTTTCATATATATCAAAACATGAATCCACAGTAGGGACGCAACCATTCAGATAAAAAGGACCATGCGAAAGGTTCCATGGTATGGGCACAAACACCCGAATGAAAAGGATCATCTAGAAGTCTAATATCGACGGTATGGAAGCAAGCATGCGATATAGAAGGATCATCATCATCATAGTTATAAGGTCCCACGGTATTGTCACAACCATCCATATAGTGGAAACATGTATACAATACTTGAATAATACATAACTCCATGGAGCCTAAGTTATATCATACAAAACTTAGGGTCTTCTCTCCATCCCAAATCAATAAAAGTATGAATTCTAACATGTGAATGAATGTGTCAAAGTCGAACATGCTAGAAAACCACCTAATTATGGGCCAATGATGTGAATTATTAATAGGCATGAGAGAAATCACCAGTAATGACAATGGCTCTCAAGGTAAAATAGTACAATCCGTGAATTTGAAAATGAAGCTGAAGATGAACAGTCATGGAATCATCCAATTGAAGGCCAATGATGAAAACATATCATTGAATGCGAAGAACTTTCCATTAAGGAATGCAAGCTCTAAGGTACTCAAAGGGAGTTTCTAATTCATCTTCCTAGATAATGAGCTGAAGTTGATAGGAAATGACCTGTCTAAGGAGGGCCATAAGGACTCCCTCATCATCGAAACGAAATAAGGAATAAAGTGGAATAAACGAGTATGATACAGGAGTGTGGAAAAAAATTAGACATTGTATAGTCAGTACAATGTAGATAGGACTTCTCTTGGAAACATCGGCGACACGACTCTGGAGTGTGGTAGCATTTGACTCAACGTAGGACCAAGGGTCATGATGATGAAGTGGAATGGTCAGATGAGAGGCAAAATGGATCACCCAAACCTAGAAGAATAAGTGACTGAGTGAGGATATCCCAAATCTGACATGAGAAACAGATGAGTGTCATGTTCAAGAGCGACATGTGGCCTATACAAGATATGTTTCACTTTCACTTTTTCCCCACTATTCCTAGTGAGTACCCCAATTATTTTTAATCACAATATTGAAGGGGATATCATATGCTTGTCGTATAAGTTCATTCTTCAAATCAATCCATCCTAGTTAGCTTTACGAGGCCTAGGAAGGAGAAACTCTGTCTCGTCATGTTGACAAGCCTTTTGTCATTTAATTTTACAAGTCCGACAAAAGAGTAACTCAGTGTCTTTCTCATATTTAGATAGCTTGAAAAACTGATGAAAAATAAAACTCTATGAGGTCCCTTTTCATAATTTTTCTCTCGAACCTGAAAAGGGAAAATAATAGTCGAGAGAACCTCTTAGCCATGTTCAACTAAGGTGTTCCTTTTTCGTATAATAGTCTATCTCAGTCTGGAAAAGGGTTAAACTTATACTGAGTAGACATCATTTCATTTACTTTAACGAGTTTGAAATGATACGTAATCAACAAGCTTTTCATATTTTTCGAGTCTGAAAAGAGCTGAAAGAGGACTCCTCCTGGAGGAATGAGCGGTATAAAAGGATAACAACTCATTCCAGTGATGATGGAACTACTCAAAATATGAAAAGGTTGAGAGGATGGCTAATAATACCACTCATTGCAGATGTTCCTTAGGCAAGGGTAAAACAACCAATTCAAATCGTATGATCGACCAAAGAGATGGTAGCAATGGAATGCACAAACCAAAGCTCATCTGGAAAATTTTGGTTGATAAAAATGGCAATCACGAGATGTAAAGTGGGAATGGTTTCATTTTTACACAAGCTTGAAACATGGGAAACTATGCTTGAGTGTACTTGAAGATGGTTTCATTTTTTCACAAGCTTGAAACATGGAAAAAATTATTCTTGGATTTGGTTTCGTTTTTACACAAGCTTGGAACAAAGATAAACTATGCCTGAGATGAGTTTGCATGCCCCCAGCATAAAGACTCAATTCGAGGTACATGGCCCCCAAGTTTCATTTCCTTCACCTAAGTAGACTACTAGTTAATAATAGGTGGATCGTATAAAGGCTCACTTACGAGATCAAGTGAATTAATTGACTGGGATTTTACGAGATCTAATCAAAGACTCAAATTGGAAGGGAATTTGTTTAATTTTTTAACAATCTTGACTTAGGAAAAGAACCATTCTCATGACACCTTGATTCATTCATTAACGATCTTTGCTCATGGAGACATATTTCATTTTTTAACAAGGTTGACATAGTAAAAGAACTATCCTCATGGCCCTTGTTTCATTTTTTAATGAGCTTGACATAAGACAAGAAACTCTTCTCCATGACATCTTGTTTCATTTCAATCTTGACACAAGTAAAGGATCCATGATCATAACCTATTTCATGTTTTAATGAGGTTGACATAGTAAAAGAACTATCATCATAGCACCTATTTCATTTTTTAACAAGGTTGACATTGTAACGGAACTATCCACATAGCACCTATTTTCTTTTTGAACGAGGTTGACATATTAAAATAACTATCCTCATAGTCCTAGTTTCATTTTTTAACGAGCTTGACACAAGACAAGGAACTTAGCTCCAAGCACTTGATCACAAACTAAAAGAGGCCATGGCTTCCTCTTGGAAATACTAAGAGGGCGGTGAATCAATATTCCTTAGCAATTAGCACTTCTAAATCTTTTCAGAGCATTAGTTAATATTCAATTATTATCAACGTTTATTCATTAATGACAGCAAATAAAAGAACACAGTAGGCACAAGAATTTTAGGTGGAAAACCCCCTCTGGGTCAAAAAATACTGAACACCTTTCTAATAAATTGTTTAATATTCAACCCCAATTGAAATGAAAGAAACAACATTTTAGAATTCTAGAAAAGAATTCTTCTCTAGCTCCCACAGGAAGGACACCCCAACACCCTGGCTTCTTCATTAATCAACTGAATGGATGCCCCACCACACTAGCAAGCCATGACTCGCCCTAGCCCCACCCTACCACCTTAAAGTGTTCACATGCCCCAACCTGTAGGTGACTTCGTACACCTTCCTAGCACCTCCTCGTCACCCTATAATGATTGAAATAAGACAAGATTGTGGGTTCCCAAACCAGGGACAAAAATCTACGATACAATAAGATGTACAATGATTTTTTTGTACCTGACCAAATACCCAATCACTCTATGACCTGCAACCCAACCATGAAATCATACCAAAAATGACTCCTATACCTCCCAACACTGCCTCTTCGACTCTAGGAAACATGACTCTTTTAGAATCTTTACAATGATGACTCTTTTACAATTTTACAATGATGACTCATTTACAACTTTACAATGATGATTCTTGGCCTTAACAATACTTGATGATATTTGGATCACTGTCATGTATTCAAGGGTCTTCCACTATAATGCTTCCTTTGATTTCATACTTCTACTCTTTAACTTTTCTTAATGTTGTACTTGAATCTTCTTCTACCTGCATGCAAAATTTTCTTGGCAAAACCAATCCCAAAATAAAACAAAATACCCTTCAACTTACTTCTGCATGAAAAACACATGTAAGTGCATAATAATGAATAAATACAAATTAAAATTACAATACGTACTTGAAGTGTGCTTGTCACTTTTGTTGTTGACTTGTTGCAGCAGTAGACAAAGACTCCCACTCTTGATATAGGTTTGGAATCTATTCAAGACTATATCCAAAATTGACCTAAATATATATACAATAAAAATTGATGACATGCCCTAGACTTGTGATGGACCCAGTTTTAAGTATAACAATAGAAACCATTCTATCAACTATGAAAAGACAAGTAACATGAAATTACAACATCATATAGAATTAGCAGACTTAATGTAGTATCAAGAATAAGATATCCAGAAAACTAACTGTGACATATAGAGACATAGAGATATAGTCGAGACATTGTATATAATTACATTTTCCTACAAAAACATATGTTAGAGATGATCTAAAAAATTCAAATGTAAACACTAATCATAAATACTTTGTTGTAGGAGACTTACCCTTGACTGCTGATGTGTGGTCCTTACTGCAACGATCCTTGAATGCATGCTTTTTCTTGCCTTCTAGGAGCTCCATATTGAATCTGTTGTATCTATTTAATTTCGGTTCTCCAGTATCTAGAATTTCATGTTTTGGTAGCCCTCTGAGTCCTCTTTTCAACCCTGTAGGTTTGATCAATATTTCATTCTTCAATTCAGAGTTATGCCCAATCTTCCACGATGACCTGATTATAGACTAGTTCAGTAGAGCGAACTTGTACGAAGTACCACGTGTCACTGTTGTGACCTTCGGCCTTGAAAATGATACCCAACAAACTAAATTTTGTCATATTTCTGTAACTATTCACAATATTTGAATTCAATTCTCAGAGAAAATGTTATGATGAGTTTTCCAACATCACCTATTTGACATGGAATTCAGGAGCCTACAAAAACCCTAAATTCCCCAGATCATATCTCTGACAATGTAGTGAACCAAGATCTGAAATTCGGTCATGAGGTTCACCAAGATTTCAGATCAAATGGTATTTATTTTCAACTTTTGAAGCTTCTTAAAAAAGGGTTATAGCGAAAATTCCATAATGACTTGTTTGAAGCCATAAAATCCATATTAGAGGAGGAAATGAGGGTCACTATTTATATGAATGTCTTGAGTTCAGAGTGTCCTCAACAACTGAACGTTGGAGGGATTTTAGGAGAAAAAAAAACATTATTAATTATTGACTATTCAATGCCAAAAACCAATTATCAGTGCCATGCCATAACCCCATAGGGTTTTAGCCCACTAACTTGAGTTACAAACTTCAAACATGAATATCTCTCAAACCGTGAAGAATTACGTGGTGTGCCATATATCAACGGAAACATTTTGACAAGTAGAATCCATATAGGAAATCCTTGACTCATAATAGAGTAAGTTATCAAATCAAAATGAACAGGCAAGATTAGGGTAGCCCTTGGAGCTACTTGGGATGAAATCAATGACAGCGACTGATCAACCATCTCCCCCTTTGGCATTGATGTCAACAAAAGTACTCCCCCTGCGATCATGACACCTCTTCCTACTTCCTTCTCTCCCCCTTTTTTATCAATGGAAAAGGGTAACTCCCCCTAACAAATTGTCATCCTACAGACTTGTACACACCTCCACTACCCCTTTCTACTTAGTTAGATAAGAGAAAGATTCTAGTGAGAACTTGGGAGAATCCCAAGATTTTGGCGAAGATGCTCAAATGCTTCATGAGGTAATGGTTTGGTAAAGATGTCAACAATTTGTTCCTTTGTGCCAACATATTCAAGCTTGATATTCTTTTTGGTGACTTGCTCTCTAACGAAATGATATTTGATTGGAATGTGCTTTGTTTTGGAATGAAACATAATATTTTTGGAGATACTTATGGCACCGGTGTTATCATAGAATACAGGAATAGGCTTATCAAACTTAACTTGAAGATCTTGCAAGGTTTGATTCATCTAGATAACTTGAGTACAACAAGCTGATGTCATGATGTATTCTCCTTTCGCTGTGGATAATGAGATTGAAGACTGATTTTTACTTAACAATGAGACAAGGCAATCAGCTAAGTAGAACATTGCTCCACTGGTACTCTTATGATCATCAACACTTCCTGCCCAATCTGCATATGTATAAGCTTGGATGACAAAATAATTTCCTTTGGGATACCAGCGACCATATTTTATTGTTTTCTTAAGATATCGAAGAATTCCTTACATGACAATGATATGATATTCTTTTTGTGATGCTTGGAATCGTGCTACTTATCCAACTGCCTGGATCATATCTGGCCGAGAGGCTATCACATATAGGAGACTACCAATCATGGATCTATAAAACCTTTGGTCCACATCGTTTCATGTGTCTTCTAATCTTAACTTGCAACTTGTTACCATGGGAGTAAGGACTGACTTGCAGTCTTCTATCTGGAATTTCTTGAGCATTTCGTTGATGTACTTGATGTGATATATCAATATTCTTTTATCCTACTGAGGTATCTCGATAATCATTAGATTGTCGTGATCCTATTTTACATATATATTTCTTGTTAATGCTTCTTTTCTTGTATCTGTAATACTTCAACTATTCTTCTCCCCTTTAACATGTAATGAAACTGCCATCTTGTTCAAACTTCTTGTTTGTCAATCATAGACTTGTGTGATATATTTTTGCATAGAATCCTCATCTTCAAATTTCTAGGAGTCGACAAGCTAAATTGTTCAGAATAGTTTGTCATTTAACGAATTGTCTTGACTCGAGTCATTAACTGAAGTAGTTGTTGATTCCTCACAATCTGCTATGAATCATGAAAGAATAATTGTTGGGAATTTATTGCCTTCTTGCTTTTCTTGCTCATCTTGTACTTCTTCACCCTATACTTGTTTTCCTTTCTAAACCTTCTTATTCTCATCATCAAGCTTTTCATTCATGGTTGATTCCATATTGTACCTTCATTTACAAGCTATGTATCCATAGTTATGACATTTGTAACATTCAATGTTATTCATAGAAGATTTCATTCGGTGTCTATCTCGTGATCCAACAAATTTTCTTTTAGGGTTTTGCCGATAATAGTTTTACCTATTTGGAACTTCACAATCCTTAGCAATATGTCCAAAATTGTTACATTTTTAACATTCGACATCATCTCTCAAATGATCAAATTTGTTGATATTATGCTGAGTTCTAGAATATCTGTTTCTGAAGGATCTCGTGGAATTATATTCATTCCGAACATACATGCGGCATTCTACAGCTCTATGTTGAAACCTTCGACATGAATAAAAATGACCATAAAAGATAAGTTGGTACTATTAGCCTCCTGTTGCAACAGGTGTTCATCTTTCATCATTAACATTTTTACATGCCAAATATGTCATACTTTACATACTGCAATGCTCCATATTTCTAGAAAGAGGCCAAAGAAGGGACCATGAAAGTGTGCCAGTCCAAATGCCACTGTTGTATTCCAATTTTGATGACTTAACCATTTTTGAAGAATGTTCTATAAAAGGGAAGTCCAAACAGCTTAATCTTGGCTTCCCTAGGTTTCAATTTCTTGTTTTAGAATGTAGAGAATTGATATCTATCCAAACAGTTTAATCTTGGCAGATTTCTAGATAGGTAGAGAATCAAAGGAGCCCAACTGCTTAATCTGGGCCCTTGGCAGAATAAGTGTAGATTTAGATAGGAGGGCAGTCAAAAGAAAAATTGTAAAGTAGGGTCTGCAAGTCTAAGTGCACCCAAACCAAAAAGAAGAAAAAAATTTAGGTAAGTAGGCTAGGTAGGTAGTTTTGAGGTTGCAGAATGTTGATTTATGATCAAATTTTGTGTTTCAAAGTGATATTTTACTACAGATCACAGTTGTGATGCAGTTTTTTCATATGGAGGAGCTCAAGCAAGGCATGGCTAACTCCCCTTCTTCTATTTTCCCAAATCACTCACTAATTTCCCTAAAAGAGGTCAAGATCTGCTTGATTCCTCTTAGTTTCATCATTTTCCATATCATTTGCCTGGTGAAGATCTGCTTCACTCAAGGATTTCCATTCTTCCTCTATGAGTAACTTTTCCCCCTTTGATAGCCTAAGATCCACATACTTAGCGCTTTCTTGCCATTTCCATATTAACCACTAACTCTATGATGTAGCTCCCTAAATTATTTCCCTATCCCCTACTATGCAAAAATATATAAAATCCCAAAAGTATTAAATAAACCTCCCCTTGGCACTATAGCCATATTCTTCTAAAAGTCCGGGAGGCAGTAGTCCATCTAGGGCTCCTGCTAACCCATCCGTGTCCTAACTGGAGTTAGCTTGGCACCTGTTCATGCGAACAACCATTCCTTTTTAATCCTGACCCTATAGAACCCACTTTCCGCCCTTATCCTAAAGCTATGTTCATCAAACCTTTAAACCCCACCGGCGCATAACCTGTTCACCCACAAAACCAAAGTTCAAACCCCCCGTCGCGCTATATTAAGATTCGAATATTCGCGCGGGCCCCCGGCTTTAACCTTCCGCCGCCTTGTCCATCCCGCCAGCCGTCCGATTGCCCACGCCACAGATCTGCGGTGGGCGGGTCTTCTCATCTTCGAAGCCGCCGAGGGTTAACGCCCAGGAGATCGATGGTTTTGCCATCGTACTCCTGCCATGCATCGCCCTCCCGGCTGTGGCGGAGCCCCCTCTGCCGAAACCACCTACGCGGATAGGCGGTGCGCCTGAAACCGGATACCACTCTCTCCCCCTTCCTGCATCAGCATGACATCACCATGCCACTATGTCCTTGCCACGTAGCTGCCACCGTACCACCACGTCACCTCATCCGCCGTACCACCACCTCACCCGGCCATACTGCTGATGTCATCTGCTAACGTCATCCTGCCACGTCACCACCATACTGGGACCCACTGCTGACGTCATGCTGATGTCATGCTGACATCATGCTCACGTCATCGTCAAAAAGTGCGAAAGGCGCAAATCACAACCTAGGAAGCCTGGAATCAGAATCTGAGGCAGTTTTTCATGCGTGATTAGCGTCTAGCACTAATCGCGCATGGCTACAGGAAATAGGCCAAAATTGAAAGCCCCTCACCGCTCATCCTCCAGCATGCCTAAAAGGCGCAAATGAACTGATTTTCTTTGCGAAGCACTCAGAAAGGGGCAAACACAGTTTTTAAAGAAACAGAGGGCCGAGCAGCTGCCCTGAAAGGTCGATGGGACATTCTAAAGCACTCAGAAGACATTAGGGAGGCTAGGTTCAGCGCCAAAGAGTATCAGAGGAAAGATGAAATGTCAAAGAGTATCAGTTCAGCAACGTCAAAGCAAGTGCAAATTAAAGACCTCCATCAAAGTCAGCAAAACAATTAAGGCCATTTAAAAGCTTATCTGGTCGGGATTAGTGCACATTAATAGCACCGAACAACAGCAAAACGAAGTTAGAGGTGGAGATAAAAGACAAATCACAGTTATTACAGGAGGACTACACCGAGCCACCCAAGACAGAAATTAACTCAGTTTGATATAGCTGCCCTCAGCGCAGCTCAAAGATATTTTTATGCATTTATTTCTGGATAAGATTAGGTTAAAGTAATCATTTTCTTTCATACCTGTTTAGGTCGGCTGTAATAGATTGATTTTTGGATAATTTTCCCTATTTATATCGACCCTCTGTATTGTTTAAAGGGTTGGTTGGTTGATAATCCTCATTAGAGACTTGCACTGGATATCTAAGATGTTTTACTTAATCAAATATTGTTGAAAAGCTTTGGAGAAACGACTGTCTGCTCTCTGTCTAATGGTTTGAAGAATTGAATGTGGAATTCTTGTGCTGCAATATGAATCAATAAGTGTTCTTCACCTCTTTTATTTCAATTTCATTTATGCTCAAGTTGTAGAAGGAAGGATTGGTTTAGAATTTGCTTACCTGCACTCTATTCTCAGTTTCTGTGGCTTTTTAATGTTTTCCTCTTGAATTAGGCATAAATATGAATTCTGTTATGGCTCATGTTTGACCTATTTCACATATGGATGACTGTTATCTAGGAATCCTTAACTGCTCCTATATAGGGCTCATTTGTCTTCTTTCTGCTAACCTGAATGAGAGATTCTTAATTGCCCCTCATTCCTTAGCCTTTAATCCATCTCTTTTACCTTGAATGATTGTTTCATATGCAGCTAGCTTGCTCCATATTCCTTCTTCTGACCAAGAAAACGCACCTGCAGTCCTACTCCTTGACTCCATGCCCAAGGGTTCTAAAACTTTCATGCTATCCCTACCTCTTTACTTGAAAGCGTCATCCTTCCCACCAAAACACAAACAAAACCCCTTGAACCCAAAAACTAGCCTAAAATCATCATCAACAGAGCTAAATCAGAAAGAGAGGGCCCTCTCTGATTGCAGGTGGGCTAGAACCTGTAGTCCAAAGATTGGTTTGTGGTTACCTCGGCCGTATCCTTTCAGGAGCTTAAGGACAACCTGAGTGATAGCAGGTACCTTGGAGGAAATATTCTTCGAGGAATTGTCTTCCAAGGTTCCTCCTGCGAGTTTTGATCTCTTGATTTAGGTGAGAGATCTATCTCCTTGGTAGATTTCACATATCCATCTTCTTTAATTGTCATAGAAGGACTCGACTTCTTTTCGAATTTTTATTTATAACTAAGACCAGTCTTGTCGCTGTATGATCATTGTTTCTGGATGAGTTCGTCCAAAGTCCTTGAACTGTTGGCATAGTTTTGAATTTTTTTCCATTTTTTACTTCCTTTCGAAGAGCAACTATTTCAACTTCCAATTCTTCACTCTCCTTGTTTCTTTCCTTTACTTCTTTCCTGAGTGATTGTTCAATTTATTTGTATTCTTCAACCTTGATTTTAAGATTAAGGACCTATTCCCTTTCTGTCTTCAATTCATCTTCAAGAGTGTTAACATAATACTTTTCGGCCTTCAGCTCTTTGATAACCAATGTTACTTTGTTTCAAAATTCAACTTCAGTCATTTCTTCTTCTTCATCTCCTTCTTTGTCAGTTTCCTCTTATTTATTGTGCTTGGCTATAAATAATACTCTTTTGTTGACTTCTTCTTTGTTATCACTGTCTTCTTCAGGTGACGAACTATCTTCTTTGGAGAAGAAACTTTTCTTAAGCCATTTCTTCTTTCTTTGCTTATTGGACATCTTTGGACTTTTCTTCGCTTTTGTAACACCCTCATTTTGTGAGGACATTTGGCTGCAAAATGCACAACCTCACCACAATAAAAACATATTAATGGAAGTTTACCTTTGAATTTTCTCGTACCTATTCTCATTCTCCGCGTGAAGTAGGCAAATTCTTTATCTGAGAATTTTTCTTCATCTTCTTCCTTTTCCTCATCCTTATAATTGAAAGTTTTTGCTTTCGGAGTCTGCTTTTCCTTACTATTCTTCTTGGATGCAGCAAATGTTGTTTCTAAGTGAGATGTGCCATCCTCTTCTTCAATCCTCATTTCATATTCCATAATAATTCCATGCAATTCATCTATTCTCACATTCGAGAGATTCAATCTATCTTCCAAGACAGATACCTTAGGGACAAACCTTGCTAACAAGGTTCTGACGATCTTTTAGAAAACAATTTTCATTTCAACATGTTCTCCCAAACCTTCCAATGTATCTTTTGTTTCATAAATACATTGAAAGTATGCAGCAATGTCTTCATCTTCCCTCATTTTATGTTTCTCACATTTTTCCCTAAAAATTTGAAGCTTTGCTTCTTTCACCTTTGAGTCACCTGCATATATATTTTCAAGCTTGCCCCATACCTTTTTAGCAGTTTTGCAACTCAATACCTTAAGATAAACCGATTTGATAAGCCCAATGATAATAGGATCTTTAGCCTTTGCATCATATACCATATTTTTCCTACCTTGTTCATCCTAGGTCGGTGTGAAGCCTTTGTCAATGATTTCGTATACCTCATATCCTTGCGCCAGAAAGTGAACCTCCATTCTTTTACTCCAAAGTGCATATTTATTTCCATTGAACAAAGGAACTCTATTCTTAGTATACTCCATGATATCCTTCCAGTAGTTAGAATGGTATTGAAGGAACCAAGCTCTGATCCTAATTGTTGGAAATACTGAGAGGGCGGCTGAATCAGTATTCCTTATCAATTAGCACTTTAAAATATTTTTAGAGAATTAGTTAGCCTTCAATTATTATTAATGTTTATGTAGTAATAAAAGTAAATAAAAGAACAGAGTAGGCACATGAATTTTAGGGGAAAAACCTCCTCTGGGTCAAAAACCATCGAACACTTTTTTAATAAATCCTTTAATCTCTACCCCAGAGGAAATGAAAGCAACAACTTCCTAGAATTATAGTAAAAACATTCTTCTGCAGCTCCCACTGGAAGGACACCCCAATGCCTTGGTTCCTTTAGTAATCAACTGAATGGATGCCCCAACACCCTAGCGAGCCACAACTCGCACTAGCACCGCCCTACCAGCTTGAAGTTTTCATAGGCCCCAACCTATAGGCGACTTCATACACCTCGGTGCTACCCTGTAATGACTGAACTATGACAGGACTGTAGATTCCCAAACTAGGGACAAAAATCCATGATACAATAAGATGTACAATGATTTTTGTGTACTTGACCAAATACCCAATCACTCTATGACCTACGACCCAACCATGAAATCATGCTAACGGTGACACTTATACCTCCCAACACTGCCTCTTCAACTTCAGCCAGCATGACTCTTTCACAAATTAATATTTTACAATCTTTACAATGATGACTCTTTTATAAATGACTCTTTTACAATTTTACAATGATAACTCTTTTACAAATGACTCTCTTACAACTTTACAATGATGAATCTTGGCCTTAACAATACTTCATGATATTTGGATGGTTGTCATGTATTCAAGGATGTCCCACTCCAATGCTTCATTTTATTTGATACTTCTGCTATTGAATTCTTTCTTGATTTTGTACTTGAATCTTCTTCTACTTACATGCAAAATTTTCCTAGCGAAACCAATCCGAAACCAAAAAAAAATACCATTCAAATTACTGCAAAACACATGTAAGTGCATAATAATGAATAAATACAAATTAAAATTACAATGTGTACTTGAAGTGTGCATGTAACTTTTGTTGTTGACTTGTTGCAGCAGTAGACAGAGACTCCTACTCTTGATATAGGCCTGGACTCTATGCAAGACTATATCCATAAATGACCTAAAGATATATACAATAAAAACTAATGAAATGCCCTAGAATTGTGATGGACAAAGTTCTAAGTACAACAACATAGACCATTCTATCATCTATGACAAGACTAGTAACATGAACATACAACATCATATAGATTTAGCAAACTTAGTGTAGCATCAAATGTGTAGTATCAATAACAAGACATCTGAAAAACTAATTGTGCCATATAGAGACATAGAGATATAATCGAGGCACTGTATATAATTACATTGTCCCACAAAAACATATGTCAGAGATGATAATCAAAATTCAAATGTAAATAGTAATCATACATACCTTGTCATAGGAGACTTAACCTTGACTATTGATGCGTGGTCCTTACTGTAGTGAACCTTGAATGCATGCTTTTTATTGCCTTCTAGGAGATTGATGTTGAATATCATGTATATATGTAATTTCGAATGTATAGGCTCTGACAAATTGTCTTGTGGCAGCCCTATGTGTCCTCTTTCCAACCCCATAGGTCTGATGAAGATTGGAATCATCAAGATGGAGTTATTCCCAATCTCCCACGATGACCTGATTATAGAATAGTTCAGTAGAGAAATCTTGTATGAAGCACCATCTATGACTGTTGTAACCTTCGACCCTAAAAACGATAACAAACAAACTAATGTCTGACTTATTTTTGTCACTATTTACAAAATTTGAATCAAATTCTCAAAGAGAAAGTTATGATGATTTTCCCAACATCACCTATTTGACATGGAATTCGGGAGCCTGCACAAACCCTAGATTCCCCAGATCATATCTCCGAAAATATAGCCAATGAAGATCTAAAATTATTTCACAAGTTTCATCAAGATTTTATCTCAAATGTGTTTTAATTTACGCTTCTGAAGCTTCGAAAAAAAAGTTATAATGAAAATTCTAGGATGACCTATTTGAGGCCACAAAATCCCTACTAGAGGAGGATATGAGGGTCACTATTTATATGAATGTATTGAGTTGAGATGGTCCTGAACAAGTGAACACTGGAGGGATTTTATGAGAGTTTTTTTATTATTAGTTATTGACTATTCAATGACCACAACCAATTATTAGTGCTATGCCACAACCCCATAGGGTTTCTAGCCCACTAACTGGGGTTACTAACTTCAAACATGAATATCTCTAAAACCGTGAAGAATTATGTGGCGTGTCATATATCAACAGAAACATACCGATGACTAGAATCCACATAGATGATCCTTAACTCATAATATAGGAAGTTTTCAAGTCAAAATTGCCATGCATGATCGGGATAGCCCCTGGTGCTCCTTGGGTTGACATCAATGACAAACAATAATCAACAATATCCCCCTTTGGCATTGATGGCAACAAAAGTAATCCCTTTGCGATAATGACACCTCTTCCTACTGCATTCTCTACCCCTTTTTCATCGACGGAAAAGGGTAACTCCCCCTCAAAAAGTATCATAATGCGGACCTGTACACACCTCCACTCCCCCTTTCAACTTAGTTAGATAAGAGGAAGATTCTAATGAGAAATTGGGAGAATGCCAAGGTTTTTGTGAAGATACTCAAATGCTTCACGACGTAATGGTTTGGTAAATATGTCACCAACTTGTTCCTTTGTTCCAACATATTCAATCTTGGTATTCTTTTTCACGGTTTTCTCACTAACGAAATGATATTTGATCAGAATGTGCTTTTTTTCGGAATGAATCATAGGATTTTTGGAGATAATGATGGCATTGGTCTTATCACAAAAGATGGGAATAGGTTCGTCAAACTTAACTTGAATATCTTGCAAGGTTTTCTTCATCCAGAAAACTTGAGTCCAACAAGCTACTGCCATGATGTATTCTGCTTTCGCTATGGATAATGAGATTGAAGACTACTTTTTACTTAACCATGAGATAAGGCAACCACCTAGGTAGAAGACTGCTCCACTGGTACTCTTATAATCATCAACACTTCCTACCTAATATGCATCTATATAAGCTTGGATGACCAGATCATGTCCTTTGGGATACTAGAGACTATATTTTTCTATGCCCTTAAGATATCCAAGAATTCCTTTCAAAAAAATGATATGAGATTCTCTTGGTGCTTCTTCGAATCGTGCTACTTCTCCAACTTCCAATCGCGGATCTATACAACCTTTGCTCCACATCCTTTGATGAGTCTTTTAAGCATAACTTGCAACCTGTTACCATGGTGTTAAGGACTAGCTTGCAATATTCCATTTGGAATTTCTTGAGAATTTCCTTGATGTACTTGATTTCATATATGAATATTCCTTTATCCTGTTCATATATCTCGATAATCGTTATCTTGTCTTGATCCACTTTTACATAGAGATTTCTTGTCAATGCTTCCTTTCTTGAATTTGTAATACTTCAACTATTCTTCTCCCCCTGAACATGTAATGAAACTGCCATCTTGTTCAAACTAGCTATCTATCAATCTGTTGTGGCCACAACCACCACCCTATTAAAACCTTCTCTAGTGGAAAATTTGAATGGCCCCCTATGACGTTTTACCTTTTGTTTCTAACTGGAGTGTCACATGGAATTATGTCTTCTAAGTTGAATGGTCAACACCCCCCTAATAAGCCTCTGCAATAGGGTTCATTTGTAACTCGGTCTAGTCCTTCATTCATATCTTTCATCAGGACTTATTCAATCCTCATAAACATTCTACCGCATCCTTATTCCTATAGAAATGCTTTATAAATAGAAACACTCCACATGCACATAAATCTTACCTTTTCTGCCTTGCCTCAATCTTCACACATTTTTCATGCTTTTATCACTTATCGCAATCACTGGTCGGCTCATTACATACAATATTTCATGTTGCATTGATCAAGGGCAATGGCCTGTCTCCCATGAATAATTGCGATGTGATCAAGTCTCCAGTCGCATCGTATATCACAATCGGCACTTTCAACTAGTGCATCAGCCCAAGCCACAATGCATTCCGCGATATGGCAGAACCATCGATATTATTAAGTGCAACATATATATTTTTGGGTTTGGAGCCCATTGCAAATCAAAATCGGTGGAGCCCAAGGCTTATACATAAGGCATACCGCGATATACTGGACTTGTCGATATTATTAAACACGACATATATATCTTTCGGGTCCAGCCTAATCACAAATCAAATTCAGTGGAGCCCAGGGCTTATACATAAGATGCAATACCATATGGTAGACCCGACGATAACTATAGATCCGGGTGTATAGGATTTAAAGTCCACCGTTATGGTCCAGCCGTGGGTTTTCCCGTGTTTCCCCTTATATTTTTTGTTTCATCAACACATTGAAAGTATGCAGCAATGTCTTCATCTTCCCTCATTTTGAGTTGCTCACATTTTTCCCTAAAAATTTGAAGCTTTGCTTCTTTCACCTTTGAGTCACCTGCATATATATTTTCAAGCTTTCCCCATACCTCTTTAGCAGTTTTGCAACTCAATAATTTAAGATAAATCGATTTGATAAGCCCAATGATAATAAGATCTTTAGAATTTGCATCATATACCATATTTTTCTTACCTTGTTCATCTTGGGTCAGTGTTGAGCCTTTTTCAATGATTTTGCCTATCCTTGTGCCAGCAAATGAACATCCATTTTTGCACTCCAAAGTGCATATTTATTTCCATTGAACAAAGGAACTCTATTCTTAGTATACTCCATGATCTCCTTCTAGTTGTTAGAATGGTATTGAAGGAACCAAGCTCTGATCCCAATTGTTGGAAATACTGGGGGGGGGGGGGGGGGGTGAATCAATATTCCTTATCAATTAGGAGTTTAAAATATTTTTAGAGAATTAGTTAACCTTCAATTATGATTAATGTTGATGTAGTAATAAAAGTAAATAAAAGAACATAGTAGGCACATGAATTTTAGGTGAAAAACCTCCTCTGGGTCAAAAACCGTTGAAGGCTTTTCTAATAAATTCTTTAATCTCCACCCCAATGGAAATGAAAGCAACAACTTCCTAGAATTATAGTAAAAACATTCTTCTGTAGCTCCCACTAGAAGGACACCCCAATGCCTTGGTTTCATCAGTAATCAACTGAATGGATGCCTTAACACCCTAGCAAGCCACAACTCGCACTAGCACCACCCTACCGCCTTGAAGCTTTCATAGGCCCCAACCTATAGGAAACTTCATACACCTCCCTAGCACCTCGCTGCTACCCTATAATGACTGAAATAAGACAGGACTGTAGATTCCCAAACCAGGGACAAAAATCCACAATACAATAAGATGTACAATGATTTTCGTGTACTTGACCAAATACCCAATCACTGTATGACCTACAACCCAACCATGAAATCATGCCAACGATGACTCTTATATCTCCCAACACTGCCTCTTCAACTCCAGCTAGCATGACTCTTTCACAAATGAATATTTGACAATCTTTACAATGATGACTCTTTTATAAATGACTCTTTTACAATTTTACAATGATAACTCTTTTACAAATGGCTCTCTTATAGCTTTACAATGATGACTCTTGGCCTTAACAATACTTCATGATATTTGGATGGCTGTCATGTATTCAAGGATGTCCCACTCCAATGCTTCCTTTTATTTGGTACTTCTGATATTGAATTCTTTCTTGATTTTGTGCTTGAATCTTCTTCTACTAGCATGCAAAATTTTCCTGGCGAAACCAATCTGAAACCAAGACAAAATACCCTTCAACTTACGTCTGTCTACAAAACACATGTAAGTGCATAATAATGAATAAATATAAATTACAATTACAATGTGTACTTGAAGTGTGCATGTAAATTTTGTTGTTGACTTGTTGCAGCAATAGACAAAGACTCCTACTCCTGATATAGGTCTGGACTCTATGCAAGACTATATCCATAAATGACCTAAAGATATATACAATAAAAACTAATGACATGCCCTAGAATTGTGATGGACCAAGTTCTAACTATAACAACATAGACCATTATATCAACTATGACAAGACTAGTAATAGGAACATACGACATCATATAGATTTAGCAGACTTAGTGTAGCATCAAATGTGTAGTATCAATAATAGGACATCCGAAAAACTAACTGTGCCATATAGAGACATAGAAATATAACCGAGACACTGTATATACTTACATTGTCCCGCAAAAACATAAGTCAGAGATGATACTAAAAATTCAAATGTAAACACTAATCATACATACCTTGTCGTAGGAGACTTACCCTTGACTGTTGATGCATGGTCCTTACCGTAGTTATCCTTGAATGCATGCTTTTTCTTGCATTCTAGGAGATCAATATTGAATATCATGTATATATGTAATTTCGAATCTATAGGCTCTGACAAATCGTCCTGCGGTAGCCCTATGTGTCCTCTTTCCAATACCATAGGTCTAATGAAGATTGGATTCTTCAAGATGGATTCATTCCCAATCTCCCACGATGACCTGATTATAGAATAGTTCAGTAGAGAAAACTTGTATGCAACACCACCTGTGACTGTTGCAACCTTCGGCCCTAAAAACGATAACCAACAAGCTAATGTCTGACTTATTTCTGTCACTATTTACAAAATTTGAATCAAATTACTGGAGAGAATGTTATGATGATTTTCCCAACATCACTTGTTTGACATGGAATTCGGGAGCCTACACAAACCCTAGCTTCCCCAGATCATATCTCCGAAAATATAGGCAATGAAGACTAAATTTTTTTCACAAGGTTCATCAAGATTTTATCTCAAATGGGTTTCAATTTATGCTTTTGAAGCTTTGCAAAAAAAAGTTATAATGAAAATTCCAGGATGACCTATTTGAAGCCACAAAATCCCTACTAGAGGAGGATATGCGGGTCACTATTTATATGAATGTATTGAGTTGAGATAGTCCTGAACAAGTGAACGTTGGAGGGATTTTAGGAGAGTTTTTTTATTATTAGTTATTGACTATTCAATGACCACAACCAATTATGAGTGCTATGCCACAACCCTATAGGGTTTTAGCCCACTAACTGGGGTTACTAACTTCAAACATGAATATCTCTCAAACCGTGAAGAATTATGTGGCGTGTCATATATCAATGGAAACATATCGATCACTAGAATCCACATAGATGATCCTTAACTCATAATAGAGGAATTTTTCAAGTCAAAATTCCCATGCATGATTGGGGTATCCCCTGGTTCTCCTTGGGTTGACATCAATGACAAACACTAATCAACAATATCCCCCTTTGGCATTGATGGCAAGAAAAGTAATCCCCTTGCGATAATGACACCTCTTCCTACTACCTTCTCTACCCCTTTGTCATCAACGGAAAAGGTTTACTCCCCCTCAAAAAGTATCATCATGCGGACCTGTACACACCTCCACTCCCCCTTTCATCTTAGTTAGATAAGAGAAAGATTCTAACAAGAAATTGGGAGAATCCCAAGGTTTTCACAAAGATACTCAAATGCTTCATGAGGTAATGGTTTGGTAAAGATGTCACCAATTTGTTCCTTTGTTCCAACATATTCAATATTGGTATTCTTTTTCGCGGCCTGCTCTTTAATGAAATTATTTTTGATCGGAATGTGCTTTTTTTTGGAATGCATCACAGAATTTCTGGAGATAATGATGGCATTGGTCTTATCACAGAAGATGAGAATAGGTTCATCTAACTTAAATTGAATATCTTGCAAGGTTTTCTTCATCTAGAAAACTTGAGTACAACAAGCTTCTGTCGTGATGTATTCTGCTTCCGCTATGGATAACAAGATTGAAGACTACTTTTACCTAACCATGAGATAAGGCAACCACCTAGGTAGAACACTCCTCCACTGGTACTCTTATAATCATCAACACTTCCTACCCAATATGCATCTATATAAGCTTGGATGACCAGATCATGTCCTTTGGGATACTAGAGACCATATTTCGCTATGCCCTTAAGATATCCAAGAATTCCCTTCACAAAAATGATATGAGATTCTCTTGGTGCTGCTTGGAATCGTGCTACTTCTCCAACTTCCAATCGTGGATCTATACAACCTTTGCTCCACATCCTTTGATGAGTCTTTTAAGCGTAACTTGCAACCTATTACCATGGTGTTAAGGACTGGCTTGCAATATTCCAACTGGAATTTCTTGAGCATTTCCTTGATGTACTTGATTTGATATATGAATACTCCTTTATCCCATTCAGGTATCTCGATATTCATTAGCTTGTATTGATCCACTTTTACATAGAGATTGCTTGTTAGTGCTTCCTTTCTTGAATCTATAATACTTCAGCTATTCTTCTCCCCTTGAACATGTAATGAAACTGCCATCTTGTTCAAACTACCCTTCTATCAATCTATTTTGGCCACAACCACCACCCTATTAAAACCTGCTCTAGTGGCAAATTTGAATGGGCCCCCTATGACGTTTGACCTTTCGTTTCTAACTGGAGTGTCACATGGAATTATGTCTTCTAAGTTGAATGGTCAAGGCCCCCCCTAATAAACCTCTGCAACAGGATTCATTTGTAACTCAGTCTAGCCTTTCATTCATATCTTTCATCGGGACTTATTCAATCCTCATAAACCTTCTACTGCATCCTTATTTCTATAGCAATTCTCTATAAATAGAAACACTAAACATGCACGTAAATCTTACCTTTTCTACCTTTCCTTGGTCTTCACACACTTGGCATGCTTTTATCACTTATCGCAATCACTGGTTGGCTCATTACATACCATATCACATGTTGCATTGTTCAAGGGCAAAGGCCTGTCTCCCATGAATAATTGTGATGCAATCAAGTCTTCGGTTGCATCGGATATCACAATCGGCACTTTCAACCCACGCATCGGCGTGAGCCACAAGGTGTTCCGTGATATGGCAGAACCGCCGATATTATTAAGCACAACATATATGTTTTTGGGTCTGGACCCCATTGCAAATCACAATCAGTGGAGCCCGAGGCTTATACATAAGGCGCACCACAATATACTAGACCCGTAGTTATTATTAAATGCGGCATATATATCTTTCGGGTCCGGCCTAATCACAAGTCGCATTCGGCGGAGCCCAGGGCTTATACATAAGATGCGATACCATATGGTGGACCCGATGATAACTATAGATCTGGGTGTATAGGATTTGAAGTCTGGCCTTATGGTCCGGCCGCGGGTTTTCTCAAGTTTTCCCATGTATTTCGATAAAATGTTGTGGTCCAGGTTTTTCAAAGGAAAATCTGATAGGGGTGATGTTGCATGTGATTGCCCACTGCAATGTGTGATTGCAACTCAATCGCATCACAACCTCGGTTGAACCAGGGGTTGATTCTTTCACACTCGCTCCTTTTGATTTCAATATGCCTTATCATTTTATAAAGTTTTAATGGGGGAAAGATTTGTTCTTAGGCGTTTTTATCATATGTTTCATGATCATAAAGCTAATTTTAATTATCTCTGCAGGAAAATATTAAAAGACACATGAACAGATCTGAAGAGTTCATATATGCAGGTGTTTTCTAGTTAAAGATCTGGCCTTAGGAATTCTCGGTCAGGTTTCCACGTGTTGCCTGTGTATTCTGAAAGTGATGTTGTCCCAGGTTTCATCATGAAGAGATGACACACAATCATTCTCCTCTCCATCGCCATCTGTTCATTCCTCCCCAGGAAGTAGAATGCTCCAACAAATGTAACCTCGACGTGTCAGCGGTTACATCGACTATTCTACGTCTATATATTTTGATTTGTATATTGAAAAGAAAGGGGAGGTGAAAAGTTAGGGGAGTACTGAGGGTCAGTTCCTTCTGCATAAGTATTACCTCCGAAGATGAGGGAAAGGATTTTCTTTTTGGGCAGAACAACTTTTGATTTATTGTGCTAATAAAGAAGACTATTTAGGTCAAGAAGGAGCCTTTTTTCAGATTCATTTTCCTCTTCTTTCATGGGTTTAGAATCGGGATGTTGTTGTTGGCATAAATATTAATGTGTTTTGTTTTGTAAATATTGATAACAAACAACTTGTGACTAGTCTTGGTTATTCAAATATAATTTGTTACCATGGTTAATTCATGAGCGGTTGTTGATTCGTAACCTTGTTAAACATCAGTTGCAAGATTTATTTGTATGGAAGGGAATGTGTATTCCTGTATGAGTGATTAGGTTGCAATTAAGATTTAATATAGCCTTTTTCATCTGTGAACCAGTAATTGATTCATTTCGAATCGGAATCCAGATATGATCTTTAATCTCCTTTTGTTATACTCCTGCAGGATAATTAGGATAGTTAGGACTAGCATAAGTAGTTAGAATTAGTGTAGATAGGATTTGATAAATATAGGTTAGTTGTTTCTTTTGTTGATTTAATTGAAGTCTTCCTCCAAGAAGTAATCTTTCAACACATATAACAGTTTATGGGATCCTTTAAAACCCGTCGGAGATAGCCATTCCAAATGAAAGCAGATCTAATGGGGTTCTGCAATCGGGTTAGTTCGCCTTGTTTGCATAGCGAACATTCGTCGTGTCAACAAATTGGCACTAGAAGGAGGAGCGGAACCGCCGTCCACAACTTTTTATGATTTCATCTATAAATGTCGTGCATGGATTTGAAAAGATTAATGCATGGATCATAAAGGTTGAAAATATCCTTCCTCCCATTCAGAAAAGCCTCATTTGGAAGAAACAGAGATCCCTCTAAATCCAGTGTTTGGGTCACCAGAAGAAGAGACACTGTGGGAGTATCCTGTCACTCAGGAACAACCAGTCAGAGTGCTTACTCGAGCTTTTGCTCATTCCCTCTCTTAGCTCCACATATTTCACTCTTTACCTTCGATAACTAAAAGAAAGCCAAGTTTCTGCCCCATAAATGAAGAGACATCTACAACCCCTTCTCTTGAAGAATTTGTGCTAGAGTCCTTACAAAGTATCGATACTCCTTAGGAAGAAATTCCTGAGGATCCACTCTCTGAAGGTAATCCCTTGCCCGGTTTGGGAAATCCTAATAAAGAACACCTCAAAGAAACCTTCAACCAGAACCTTCCTATGCATAATATGGATAACATTCCTCTTCCAGGTGGGAATCAGCTTCTACTAGGCGGGAACCAACCCCCACCTCCTCCGAGAGCACTCCCTCCCTGGCTCGCTGAGGATGCCATAGTGGTACCTGGGCAGCAACATCCCTTACCCAAGAATGTAGAAAGGGTACTACCTAAATTCGACCCTAAGCGGGGAGACATTGCTGATAACCATATTCACTCCTTCTTCCTAGCTGTGCGCATGTTGGGGGTAGTCGATGAAGATGTAGTATGTCGCTTATTCCCTTTTACTCTAATTGGTGCAGCCTCCACATGGTACTTTAGCTTGAGAATAGGATTGATCACCTCATGGGTCACCTTTCAAGAGGCCTTTTTAAACAAGTTTGGTGATGACAAAACACTTGCGGCCTTAGTTTTAGAACTATCCCATTTGAAAATTGAAACCAAAGAAACGGTCAAGGATTTTAACATCCAGTTCAACACTTTGTTCAATAGAATCCTAGCTAACACTAGACCTATTGAGGAGGTGCTCATGGAATTCTACATGGTGCACAAACCTTACAGGGTGCTATTGATGAAGCAGTAAAAGTCAAGAATGAAATGATCAGTCTCACAGCATGTCATCATACAACCAAAGAAAAGAAATCCTCTCAATCATCCAAGAAAAATAATGGGAGTGTAACAAAGGGGTTGAAATCAAAGAAAAGGATACCACAGATGTGGAAGGTTTGCATCGGATCATTAAGGAATTGAAAAACACAGTCATCGATATGAAAAGGAATTATGGAGAGAGTACAAGTGGGAATGGAGGAGATTATAACAACAGAAAATATTTCAAACCTTTCTATCGTAAGAAGACAGAGGGTGGTCATGGTCAACTTGCACTGCCTGCTCCACCCAATGAAGGGAATTTAAATATGGAAGAGCTAGATCTTATCGGATCGCTCCTTAACAATGAAGAACCTATAGTGGACTTCGAACCAAAGTAGAAGAGCCCTTGGATGAAGAATCTCAAATCAATGTACTATGGGATTTCTATACAAATGAGAACAGTGACGACGAAGGAGATAGTATGGAAGAAATCCACACTATTGAAATCCACACACAAAGTAAAGGGCCACTTGCGGGCATGATGAAGCCTGTAGACCATACAAAGAAAGATGTTCGCCCTTTGAAGGCATCCGCTCCTAAAGTTCTTGTTGAGAAGGGTAGACCTATTGGTGATTCCAAGAATACTCGAGTTGTGAAATATCCATAGAAAGATAATACACCTCCGACTGCAACAAAGATGACTCAAAATCGTAAACTCCCACCTAAGAACGACAAAACCAATATTTTTACTCTGCCCTACCTTGTTTATTACATTGATTACAACATTGTGGATGATCTTAATAAATCTCAAGTTAATATCACATACTTTGATTTGCTAAAATTCACACAGCAAAGAGATCTACTCTTGAAAGCTATTAATGAACGGAATTGCAAATCTCCCACCATTCCGAGTAGACAAACCAATAAGTCAGCATCCAGACCTGTTAGTACCCCCAGTACAGCCCAAACACCATCAGCTATGGAAGCCACTCTGTCAAAAATGAATCGAACCCCCCAAGATGTTAGTGCATCCATGATAGGAAGGAAATCAAAATCCATGATTCCACCTTTCCTTATCACATTTGAGAACTTCAACATGAAAGTACATAATTTCTTGGTAGATTCTAGTGCCTCGTCCATTGTTATGCCTTACGTTGTTTCTAAAAGACTTCACGCGATACCCGATGAAACTGGAACTCAAATTATGCAATTGGATAGAATGAATGTGAAAGTAATTGGGGAATTGAAACATGTGTTGGTTTGGATGGCTACCAAACCACAATACACACAAGTCATTGACATAGTGGTAGTCGACATACCCAAGGCTTATGGAATGCTGCTTAGTAGGGACTCGTCAGCAAAACTGAATGGATATTTCTCAATTGATTGGTCCCATCTCTTGCTACCTCAGAATGGAAAAGGTGATATGTTGAGGGTTGATCGATAAAGATACGTGAAGTATGTGGTGACGGAACTAAATGGCCCCAATGAACCTATAATGTTTACCAACTCTATCCTTGGGAATTATTGTTTCAATGTTTGTGCCATCGAAACCTATTTTGGAGAATTCCATGTAGAGACAGTTGAAGAAATGTGACAAACACACAGTTGGAAGCTCTCCCCTATAATCTAACTGATGAATTATCCTATATTATAGTAGATGATAAGACTAATTTCGTACAAAGCAGTTCAATTAATGTAACATTAGATTTTATATTTTGGACACTATATTTTGATGGCTCTAACTACCTTGAAGGTGCAGGTGCTAGGAGAATTCTCATTGACCCGCAAGGGAACCAACATCTAATGGCCAGCCGGTTGGAGTTCACGTGCACCAACAACACAGTAGAATATGAAGGCTTGCTGCAGGGCGTGAATAAAGCCATTGATATGAAGGTGAAAAATATTAAAGTTTTTGGTGACTCATAGATAATTGTCGACCAGGTAAGGAAAAGGATACATTGCAATTCGCCACACATGGTAAGATAACAACATGAGGTATGGAGCTTAATTGATAATTTTTATTCTTTTAATATCGCACACATACCTCGAGGGAAAAACCAAGATGCCAATTTGATGGCTAGTATGGCTTCAAAACTTCTGTCTGATCTTAGATTAAACAACAATAAATATTATATTGAATTGATTTTCAGACCATCCGTGCCTAATAACATCTCAAAGTGGCAGGTGTTCGAAGATGATGATCAAATCCTTAAGTTCCTACACTGCGAGAAGACATTTAAAAATGCAGTCATTGATTGAAAGGAGCATGACAGGCTTATGAATGAGAGGGAAGATGAGGAAAAGGATCAGTCCAATATAATTCCCAAGTCAGTTGTCAATATGGAGCACTTGTATGACCTGCATGATAAATTGAAGAAGCAGACTAACTCCATAATTGATAGCTCATCCATGAAGTATGAATCGGTAAACCTTGGAACCAAAGAAGACCCAAAAATTGTTAATTTGGGCTTAGGATGGTCTCCACAAGAAAGGGCTGTGTTTTTTAAGCTGTTTAAAGAGTATAAGGATGTCTTTGCATGGACATATGGCGACTTAAAAAACTTTGATACCAGCGTTATGCAACATGTGATTTCGTTGGAGAAGGATGTTAGGCCATACCAACAAAAGCTTCGCAAGATACATCCAAGCCTGGAACCATTGGTGAAGAAAGAATTGAACAAAATGTTGGACCCCAAAATCATTTTTCTTATCAAGCACACCCGCTGGGTAGCCAATATCATGCCAGTAAGAAGGAAAAATAGAGACATCAGGTTATGTATCGATTTTAGAAACCTAAACAAAGCATCGCAGAAAGATAACTATCCTGTCTCTTCTATGGACCACATTCTTCAGTGCGTTTCTGGGTTTGAAATTTTGTTCCTATTGGATGGTTTTTCGGGATATAATCAAGTGTTGGTGGCGAATGGAGATTAGCTCAAGACCACCTTCAACACTAAATGGGACACTTACATATATCGTAAAATGCCTTTTGGACTTATTAATGTGGGCGCCACATTCCAGAGAGCTATGGACATAGCTTTCCGAGGATTGATTAACACATTAGTAGTAGTGTACATGGATGACATTACTGTGTATTCGTATCATAAAAGGGATCATATCTATCACCTAAAACAAATTTTCGAAAGATGCTGAAGGTATGGAATATCGTTGAATCCCAAGAAGAGCATTTTCACAGTTACAGAAGGGAAACTACTGGGTCACATCCTCTCTAAAGAAGGGATTGTTATTGATCCCAAAAGAATAGAGACCATCATGAGAATACAGAATACAACCCCCTGAAAATAAAAAGGCAATGCAATCTTCCTTCAGGAAAATTAATTTCGTTAGGAAATTCATTTTAGGTTTCGCAGAAATAGTGCGTCCCGTGCAGCTAATGATGAAGAAATACTTTATGTATAGGTGGAGCGATGAAACTAAGAAATCTTTTCAGCGAATTAAGGAGGCCATCCTAGAAGCTCTTACGTTGGTCAACCCCAATTTTGACAAGGAATTCTTATTGTACACTTTCTCTTCTGATGTTTCATATGCCACAATCCTCACCCAAAAAAATGATGATGGTAACGAAGTCCCTATCTCTTATATGAGCTCTAATCTTCAGGGAGTAGAACTAAACTACCTAGATGTGGAGAAACAAGGTTTTACAGTTTTTAAAGCCGTAAAATATTTCCACCCTTATTTATTAAAGGCCAAGACTAAAGTAATCATTCCCCACCCTGCTGTAAGAGCCCTCTTCATACAGAAAGAAATGGGTGAACAAAGAGGGAATTAGATAACCTTCGTTCAGGAATACAACCTAAATATTAAGCTAGCGAAGATAGTTCGAGGGTAGGGATTGTGTGAGCTCATGAAAGAAGCCTTCGCGGATAAAGAAGGGGCGTCTGAAGAACCAAAAGTACAGAGCATACAGAATGCACAAGTAGAATTCAAGGAGGAGCCCCTATGTATTAATGAGACGCTGATGTGTGAGCACGAAACATCGTAAGTCCTTTTGGATCCTGAGTCGTGGTATTACGATATACACTTTATCTAACATGAGGATCATGTCCTGAACACATGGATGCATCACGAAGGAGAGAGCTCAGATTGAAATCTAATCAGTATCACTTGGCCAATGACACATTATATAGAAATACTTATGATGGAATTTGGCTGAGGTGTTTGGAAAAGGATGATGCTGATCATATCTTGAAAGAAATGCATGATGGCCCAGCAGGTGGTCACTATGGCGGAGAGACCACTGCTCACAAAATATTAAGAGCTGGATATTATTGGCCCACAGTGTTCAGAGACTCACATGCCTATGCTCTGAAATGAAAGCAATGTTAAATTGCCACAGGATAAGAAAGAAAGCCAGCCATTCCCCTCAGGCTTGTAATGATTTATCACCCATTCCAGCAATGGGGCCTAGATGTCATAGGTGAGATCACTGCGAACTCTTCACAACAGCATAAGTATATACTAACAGTGACCAACTACTTCACCCGATGGACCAAAGGCTTCCCACTTCGAAAGGTAAACGAAGACGACATAATATCATTTATTTAGAAATTTATTATCAGTAGGTTTGGCATCCCTGATGCTCTCATATTTGAAAATGCTTCTTACTTTTCATTTCTGAAATTGATTGAATTTTCTATTGCTAAATTAATTCACATAAGGTATGCATCAAATTATTACCCCCAGGGAAATGGAGTTGCAGAGTCCTCAAATAAAAACCTCATCCGCATAATCCGTAAATCTGTCGTCGACAACCAGAGGAACTGACACAATGCTCTAACAAATGCCCTTTGGGCCAATAGGGTCACTTCAAAAGTAGAATTAGGAAACTCCCCATACTTTCTTGTTGATGGCAAGAACCCATCTTGCCTTCTAATGTTACCCTTCCCTCTTTACAACTCTCTGAAGCTTCGAGAGGGACGCCTCCAGTCTTACTTCAAAAAAGGATCAACCAACTGGTGCGGTTGGATAAAGAAAGAAATAAATTTAGAAATCACCAAATGATTGTAAAGAGATGGTTTGACTGTCATCTGGCAGGAGATAAAGATTACCAAATAGGAGAGCTAGTCTTGAAATGGGACAAGCTGAGTGAGCCAAAAGATAAGCACACAAAATTCCAACACTTATGGCTGGGCCCGTTCCATGTTGAAGAAAAAATGGTCAGGGAACTTACAGATTGAAAACTTTATAGGGAGAAACTAAAAAACTCCCTGTTAATGGACAACATCTTAAGAGATACTTCCAGTAGCCACCACATGGTGGTTACCTCCTGAGTAGGTTAGGATTCATTTTATTTTGTTGTTAGATTAGTTACATTTTCATCCTGTCCTTTCTCGTTTTACACAAAGTTTATTTTCCTTTTGAATTTCAGTCCTTTTCAACCAATTGATTTTGGTCCTTCAGTCTTGTGTTCATCTTTATAAATCTCTTCAGATTGCCCTCATTCGCCACCTTCGAATTTTTGCCTCCCTCATTAACCTGCTGATGAGTCTGCCAATCCTAAATTCATCATTACCTTGCAAATCAATCAAACTCTAAATGAGCCTATGAGAACTGGAAAATCAGTAGTGGAATTCAAATCAAAGCCACTCATTAGCATCTATGGGGAACTAGGTAGGATCTATTGATAACCTAGATACCTCGAGCATGTAGGGGCATCTTTATAGAATGAAAAAATGTGTAACCACAGCTGGACTAGCATGGTGGAATGCTGCATTTTTAAAATCCCACTCAAACCTAGCCTATACTTGCTTGTAAGGTTTGTAGTTATTGTCCATTGGTCCCATCCACCACACTAAGTTTTCCAACACCTGTCATATACAAGTAAACCTCCTTTCATGGGCTAAACTCACTATCATATACCCTGTGGCAAATCCAATTGTGCTCTAGTCCTTGTTCCTCAAACTAGAAGGAATTATTTAAAAGAAAATGAAATGTCGAGTCCTTGTGCCAATCAGGAAGGACAGGTTGTTTGGGAAGCCGGTTGGAGTAGGGACTGTTGTTGGGCTCAGAGTACCAGTTGACACAGCAAGCCCAACCTTGCTTAAGTGGTTTAAAAATATGGCATGATCCATGACTGCGCCCCATTCAATCATACAAAATATAGCACTGAAATTCTTACATAAAGTGCAGATAAACATATCTACATCAAGTTTGATGAGCGATAAAGAGTTGACGTACACAACTAAACAGGTATTGACAGATCAGTGATAGCCTCGAAAAGATTTTTGAAAGTAGAAAATAGGTAAAGGAGGGTTAATAAATCCCATAATACCACCATTGTAGAATGCTTTTCAAAAACCTATCAGTAAGTAGAAGCTATTTGTATTTATCCTGCCTAAAGTGATTAATGCTGAAGTGGAACCCATGCCTATCCATCTATACAGTTTGCATTTCAAGTTTAGCTTAACACCCTGATGTTCTGTTGATCCAAGGTTTATTTGGTAATAGAGATAACCAGTTTGCCCAGAGGTTTGCCATTTGTTGTGGCCACAACCACCACCCTATTAAAACTTTCTCTAGTGGCAAATTTGAATGGGCCCCCTATGGTGTTTGACCTTTCATTTCTAACTGGAGTGTCACATGGAATTATGTCTTCTAATTTGAATGGTCAAGGCCCCCCTAATAAACCACTGCAGTAGGATTCATTTGTAACCCAGTCTAGCCTTTCATTCATATCTTTCATCGGGACTTATTCAATCCTCATAAACCTTCTACCACATCCTTATTTCTATAGCAATGATTTTGAAATAGAAACACTCCACATGCATGTAAATCTTACCTTTTCTACCTTGCCCCGATCTTCACACATTTTGCATGCTTTTGTCACTTATCGCAATAGTTGGTTGGCTCATTGCATACCATATTGCATGTTGCATTGATCAAGGGAAAAGGCCTATCTCCGATGAATAATTGTGATGTGATTAAGTCTCAGGTCACATCGGATATCGCAATCGGCACTTTCAACTCGCACATCGGCCTAGGCAACAAGGCGTTCCTTGATATGGCGGACCTGTCGATATTATTAAGTGCAGCATATATATTTTCGGGTCCAGAGCCCATCGCAAATCGCAATCAGTGGAGCCCAAGGCTTATACATAAGGCCCACATCGATATACCGGAGCCACCGATATTATTAAACATGGCATATATATCTTTCAGGTCTGGCCTAATCAAAAGTCACAATCGGTGGAGCCTAGGGCTTATACATAAGATGTGATACCATACAACGGACCCGATGATAACTATAAATCCGGGTGTATAGGATTTGAAGTCCGGTCTTATGGTCCGGCCGCAGGTTTTTTCGTGTTTTCCCTTGTATTCAGATAAAATGTTGTGGTCCAGGTTTTTCAAAGGAAAATATGATAGGGGTGATGTTACATGTGATTGCCTGCTGGGATGTGCAATTGCGATTTGATCACATCACAACCTTGGCGGAACCAAGGGCCGATTCTTTCACACTCACTCCTTTTGATCTCAATACGCCTTATCATTTTATAAAGTTTTAATGAGGGAAATATTTGTTCTTAGGTGTTTTTATCATATGCTTCATGATCATAAAGCTAATGTTAATTATCTATGCAGGTGAGGATTAAAAGACCCATGAGGAGATCTGAAGAGTTCATATATGCGGGTGTTTTCTAATTAAAGATCCAGCCTTAGGCGTTCTCGGTCGGGTTTCCACATGTTTCATGTGTATTTTGAAAGTGAAGTTGTCCCGGTTTTCATCATGAAGAGATGATATGCAGTCATTCTCCTTTCCATCGGCATCCATTCATTCCCCCCCAGTAGGTAGAACACTCCAACAAATATAACCTCGAGGTGTCAGCGGTTACACCGATTGTTCTACATCTGTATATTTTGATTTGTATATTGAAAAGAGAGGGGAGGTGAAAAGTTAGGGGAAGACCGAGGGTCAGTTCCTTCTACATAAGTATTGGCTTCGAAGATGAGGACAAGGACCTTTTTTTTGGGAAGAACAACTTTTGATTTACTGTGCTAATAAAGAAGACCATTTGGGTCAAGAAGGAGCCTTATTTTAGATTCATTTTCCTCTTCTTTCACAGGTTTAGAATCAGGATGTTGTTGCTAGAATAAATATAAATGTGTTTTGTTTTGTGCATATTGATAACAGACATCTTGTGACTATTCATGGTTATTCAAATATAATTTTCTATCATGGTTAGTTTATGAGAGGTTGCTGATTCGAAACATTTTTAAACATCATTTGCAAGCTTTATTTATATGGAAAGAAATGTGTATTTCTGTATGAGTGATTAGATTGAAATTAAGATTTAATATAACCTCATTCATCTATGAACTAGTGATTGATTCATTTGGACTCGGAATCCATATATGATGTTTAATATCCTCTTGTTATGCCCCTGTAGGATAGATTACGATAGTTAGGACTAGCATAAGTAGTTAGAATTAGTGTAGATAGGGTTTGATGCATATAGGTTAGCTGTTTCTTTTGTTGATTTAATTGAAGTCTTCCTCCAAGAAGCAATCTTTCAACACATATAACACTTTATGGTATCCTTTAAAACCCATCGGAACTAGCCATTCCAAATGAAAGCAAATGAAATAGGGGTCTACAATTGGGTTAGTTCCCCTTGTTGGTATAGCGAACATTCACTGCATCAACAAATTGGTGCTAGAAGGAGGGCCTGAACTGCCATCCACAACTTTTTATGATTTCATCTATAAATGTCATGCATGGATTCGAAAAGATTAATGCAGGGATCGTAAAGGTCTAAAAGATCCTTCCTCCCATTTGGAAAAGCCTCATTTCAAAGAAACAAAGATCCCTCTAAATCCATGTTTGGGTCACCCGAAGAAGAGACACTATGGGAGTATCCTGTAGCTTAGGAACAACCAGTCAAAGTACTTACTCGAGCTTATGCTCATTCCCTCTCTCAGCTCCCCATCTTTCACTCTTTACCTCTGACAACTAAAAAAAATCCAAGGATCTGTCCCATAAATGAAGAGACATCTGCAACCCCTTCTCTTGAAGATATTGTGCTAGATTCCTTGTAAAGTATCGACACTCCTTAGGAAGAAATTCCTAAGGATCCACTCTCTGAAGGTAATCCCTTGCCCTATTTGGGAAATCCTAATAAAGAACGCCTCGCAGAAACCTTCAACCAGAATCTCTCTATCCATAATATGGCTAATGTTTCTCTTCCAGGTGGGAATCAGCTTCTACCAGGCGGGAACCAACCCCCACCTCCTCCGGGAGAACTCCCTCCCTAGCTTGCTCAAGATGCAGTAGTGGTACTTGGGCAGCAACATCCCTTACCCAAGAATGTAGAAAGGGTACTGCTTGAATTCGACCCTGAGCAGGGAGACACTATGGATAACCATATTCACTCCTTCTTCCTGGCCGTGTGCATGTTGGGGGTAGCCGATGAAGATGTAGTATGTTGCTTGTTCCCTTTTACTGTGATTGGTGTAGCCTCCACATGGTACTTGAGCTTGAGAATAGGATCAATCACCTCACGGGTCGCCTTTCAAGAGGCCTTTTTAGACAATTTTGGCAATGACAAAACACTTGCGACGTTAGTTTTGGAAGTATCCCATTTGAAAATGGAAACCAAAGAAACGGTCAAGGATTTTAACATTCGGTTCAACACTTTGTTCAGCAGTATCCCAGCTAATGCTAGACCTACTGAAGAAGTGTTCATGGAATTCTACATCACTGCTCTCCCTATCCCTACTGCGATGTGGTTCAAAAGGAGTAATGCAGAAACCTTATAGAGTGCTATCGATGAAGCAGTAAAAGTCGAGAATGAAATGATCAGTCTCACAGCATGTCATAATACAACCGAAGAAAAGAAAGCCTCTCAATCATCCAAGAAAAATATTGGGATTGATAACAAAGGGGCTAAAATCAAAGAAAAGGATACCATAGATGTGGAAGGTTTCCATCGGATCATTAAGAAATTAACAAACACAGTCATCAATAGGAAATGGAATTCTGGAGAGAGTACAAGTGGGAATGGAGGAGATTATAACAACATAAAATATTTCAAACCTTTTTATCATAAGAAGACAGGAGGTGGTCATGGTCAACTTGCATTGCTTGCTCCACCCAATGAAGGGAATTTAAATATGGAAGAGTTGGCTCTTATCGGATCACTCCTTAACAATGAAGAACCTATAGTGGAGCTGGAGCGAGAAGAAGAAAATGAGGAAGAATACAAAGTAGAAGAGCACTTGGATGAAGAATCTCAAATCAATGTACTATGGGATTTCTATACAAATGAGAACGGTGGCGATGAAGGAGATAGTGTTGCAGAAATCCAGACTAATGAAATCCACACACGAAGTAAAGGGCCACTTGCGGGCGTGATGAAGCTTGTAGACTAGACAAATAGAGATGTTCACCCTTTGAGGTCAGCTACTCATAAAGTTCCTGTTGAGAAGGGTAGACCTAGTGGTGATTCCAAGAATACTCTAGTTGTGAATTATCCATAGAAAGATAATACACCTCCAACTGCAATGAAGACGACTCAAAATGGTAAACTCCCACATAAGAATGGCAAAACCGGTATGTTTACTCTACCCTACCCTGTTTATAAAATTGATTACAACATTGTGGATGATCTTAAGAAATCTTGAGCTAATATCACATACTTCGATTTGCTAAGTTTTGTAGTTTTTAAATCGGTAAAACATTTCCAACCTTATTTATTAGAGGCTAGGACTAAAGTAATCAATCCCCACCTTGCTGTAAGAGACCTCTTTATGTAGAAAGGAATGGGTGAACGGAGAGGGAATTGGATAACCACCCTTCAAGAATATGGCCTCGAGATTAAGCCGAAAAAGATAGTTCGAGGGTAGGGATTGTGTGAACTCGCAAAAGAAGCCTTGGTGGATAAAGAAGGAGTGTCTGAAGACCCAAAAGCACAGAGCATACATAATGCACAAGTAGAATTTAGGGAGGAGCCCTTATGGATCAATGAGACGCTGATATGTGAGCGCGAAACGTTAGAAGTCCTTTTGGATCCCAAGTTGTGGTATTATGACATACGCTTTTATCTAACATGAGGATCATATCGTAAAAACATGGATGCATCATGAAGGAGAGCACTCAGATTGAAATCTAATCAGTATCACTTGGCCAATGACACATTATACAGTATACAGAAAAATTATGATGGAATCTAGCTGAGGTGTTTGGAAAAGGATTATGCCGATCATATCTTGAAAGAAATGCACGATGGCCCAATAGGTGGTCACTATGGCGAAGAGACCACTACTCACAAAATATTAAGAGCTGGATATTATTGGACCATAGTGTTCAGAGACTCGCATGCCTACGCTCAGAAATGCAAGGTATGTAAAACTGCCGCAGGACGAGAAGAGAGCCAGTTGTTCCCCTCAGTCCTGTTATGATTTATCACCTGTTCTAGCAATGGGGCCTAGATGTCATAGGCGAGATCACTCTAAACTCCTCAGAGTAGCATAAGTATATACTCACGAGAACCAACTACCTCACCAAACAGACTGAAGCCATCTTGCTTCGGAAGGTAAATGAAGACGAGGTAATATCATGTATTGAGAAATTTATTATCAGCAGGTTTGGCATCCCTCACGCTCTCATATTTGATAGTGCTTCTTACTTTTCATCTCTGAAATTCACTGAATTTGCTATTGATAAATCAATTCACATAAGGTATGCATCAAAATATTACCTCCAGGGAAATGGAGTTGTAGAGTCCTCAAATAAAAACCTCATCCGCATAATCCATAAATCTGTCACGGACAACCAGAGGAACTGGCACAACGCTCTAACAAACGCCCTTTGGGTCGATCAGGTCACCCCAAAAGTAGCATTAGGAAACTCCCCATAATTCCTCGTCTATGGATAGGAATCCATCTTGCCTCCTAACATTACCCTTTCCTCTTTATAGCTCTCCCAAGCTTCGAGAGGGACCCCTTCAGCCTTACTTCAAAAAAGGATAAAACAAATGGTGAGGTTGAAGTAATTGAGAGATAAAGCTAGAAACAAATTTAGAAATCACCAAATGATTGTAAGGAGATGGTTTGACTGTCATCTGGCAGGAGATAAAGATTACCAAATAGGAGAGCTAGTCTTGAAATGGGGCAAGCTGAGTGAGCCAAAAGGTAATCACACGAAATTCCAACACTTATGGCTAGGCCCGTTCCAAGTTGAAGAAAAAATTGGTCAGGGAACTTACAAATTGAAAACTTTACAGGAAGAAACTAAAAAACTCCCTGTTAATGGCCAACATCTTAAGAGATACTTCCAGTAGCCACCACATGGTGGTTACCTCCTGAGTAGGTTAGGATTCATTTTATTTTGATGTTATATTAGTTACATTTTCTTCTTGTCCTTTCCTGTTTTATGCAAAGTTTATTTTCCTTTTGATTTTCAATCCTTTTCAACTAATTGATTTCGTTCCTTCAGTCTCATATTCACCTTTACAAATCTCTTCAGATTTCCCTCATTTGCCACCTTCAGCTTTTTTCCTCCCTCATTAACCTACTAATGAGTCTGCCAATCCTAAATTCGTTACCTTGAAAATCAAGAAAACTTTTAATGAGCCTATGAGTACTGGAAAATCAGTGGTGGAATTCAAATCGAAGCCAATCATTAGCATCTATTGGGAACTAAGTAGGATCTTTTGATAACCTGGATACCTGGAGCATGTATGGGCATCTTTATAAAATGAAAAAATGTGTAACCACAGCTGGACTGGCATGCAAAACGCTGCATTTTTAAAATCCCACTCAAACCTAGCCTATACTTTCCTGTAAGGTTTGTAGTTATTGTCCATTGGTCCCATCCACCACACTAAGTTTTCCAATACTTTTCATCTAAAAGTAAACCTTCTTTCATGGGCTAAGCTCACTGTCATATACCCTGTGGAAAATCCAATTGTGCTCTAGTCCTTGTGCTTGAAACTGGAAGGACTTATTTAAAAGAAAATTAAATGTCGAGTCCTTGTGCCAATCTAGAAGGACATGTTGTTTGGGAATCTGGTTAGAGTAGGAACTATTGCTAGGCTTAGAGTACCGGTTGACATAGCAAGCCCAAACTTGTTTAAGTGGTTTAAAAATATGTTATGATCCATGACTGAGCCCCATTCAATCATACAAAAATATAGCATTGAAATTCTTACATAAAGTGAAGATAAACATATCCACATCACGTTTGATGAGCAATAAAGAGATGAGGTACACATAAATAAGTATTGATAGACCAATGATGTCCCCGGAAGGATTTTTGAAAGTAGAAAATAGGTAAAGGAGGGTCAATAAATCCCATAATACTACCATTGGAGAATGCTTGTCAAAACCCTATCAGTAAGTAGAAGCTATTTGTTTTTATCCCACCTAAAGCAATTAATGTTGAAGTGGAACCCATGCTTGTCCATCTATATAGTTTGCATTTCAAGTTTATCTTAACACCCCGATGTTCTATTGATCAAAGGTTTATTTGGTAACAGAGATAACTAGTTCGCCCAGTGGTTCGCCATTTGTTGTGGCCACAACCACCAACCTATTAAAACTTGCTTTAGTGGCAAATTTGAATGGGCCCCCTATGACATTTTACCTTTCGTTTCTAACTAGAGTGTCACATGGAATTATGTCTTCTAAGCTAAATGGTCAAGGCTCCCCTAATAAACCTCTGCAGTAGGATTCATTTGTAACTCGGTCTAGCCTTTCATTCATATCTTTCATCGGGACTTAGTCAATCATCATAAAACTTCTACCGCATCCTTATTTCTATAGCAATGCTTTAGAAATAGAAACACTCCACATGCACATAAATCTTACCTTTTTCTCCTTGCTTCGGTCTTCACACATTTTGCATGCTTTTATCACTTATCACAATCATTGGTCGGCTCATTACATACCATATCGCATGTTGCATTGATCAAGGGCAAATGCCTTTCTCCCATGAATAATTGCGATGCAATCAAGTCTCTAATCACATCGGATATCGTAATTGGCACTTTCAACTGACGCATCGGCCCAAGCCACAAGGTGTTCCGCGATATGGTGGATCTATCGATATTATTAAGTGCAACATATATATTTTCAGGTCCGGAGCCCATCGCAAATCACAATTGGCAGAGCCCAAGGCTTATACATAAGGCGCACTGCGATATACCGGACCCTCCAATATTATTAAACATGGCATATATATATTTCGGGTCTGGCCTAATCACAAGTCATAATCGGTGGAGCGCGAGGCTTATACATAAGATGCGATACCGTATGGCAGACTCGACGATAACTATAGATCTGGGTGTATAGGATTTGAAGTCCAGCCTTATGGTCCGGCCCTAGATTTTCCTGTATTCCGATAAAATGTTGTGGTCCAGGTTTTTCAAAGGAAAATCCGGTAAGGGTGATGTTGCATGTGATTGCCCGCTGTGATGTGTGATTACGATTCGATTGGATCACAACCTTGGTTGAACCAAGGGTCGATTCTTTCACACTCGCTCCTTTTGATTTCAATATGATCTATCATTTTATAAAGTTTTAATGAGGGCAAGATTTGTTCTTAGGCGTTTTATCATATGTTTCACGATCATAAAGCTAATGTTAGTTATCTCTACAGGCAAGGATTAAAAGATGCATGAGTGTATCCAAAGAGTTCATATATGCAGGTGTTTTCTAGTTAAATATCCAGCTTTAGGTGTTCTTGGTCGGGTTTCCACGCATTGCCTATGTATTCCGAAAGTGAAGTTATCCCAGGTTTCATCATGAAGAGATGACATACAATCATTCTCCTTTCCATCGACATGCATTCATTCCCCCCAGGAAATAGAACGCTCCAACAAATGTAACCTCGACGTGTGAGCAATTACACTGAGTGTTATACATCTGTATATTTTGATTTGTATATTGAAAAGAGAGAGTAGGTGAAAAGTCAGGGGAAGACCGAGGGTCAGTTCCTTCTGCATAAGTATTACCTCCAAAGATGAGGGCGAGGACTTTTTCTTTGGGCAGAACAACTTTCTATTTATTGTGCTAATAAAGAATACTATTTGGGTCAAGAAGGAGCCTTTTTAGATTCATTTTCCTCTTCTTTCATGGGTTTAGAATCAAGATGTTGTTGCTAGAATAAATATAAATGTGTTTTGTTTTGTGCATATTGATAACAAACAACTTGTGACTAGTCCTGGTTATTCAAATATAATTTGTTAGCATGGTTAATTCATGAGCGGTTGATGATTCGAAACCTTGTTAAACATCAGTTGCAAGCTTTATTTGTATGGAAAGGAATGTGTATTCCTATATGAGTGATTAGATTGCAATTAAGATTTAATATAGCCTTGTTCATCTGTGAACCGATAATTGATTCATTTGGACTCGGAATCCATATATGATGTTTAATCTCCTTTTTTTATGCTCTTGCAGGATAGATTAGGATAGTTAGGACTAGCATAAGTAGTTAGAATTAGTGGAGATAGGATTTGATACATATAGGTTAGTTGTTTCTTTTGTTGATTTAATTGAAGTCTTCCTCCAAGAAGCAATCTTTGAACACATATAATAGTTTACAGGATCCTTTAAAACCCATCAAAACTAGCCATTCCAAATGAAAGCAGATCTAATGGGGGTCTGCAATTGGGTTAGTTCCCCTTGTTGGCATAGTGAACATTCACCACGTCAACACAATCATAGACTTGTGTCGTATAATATTGCATAGACTCCTCATCTTCAAATTTCTGGGATTCAATAAGCTGAATTGTTCATAATAGTGTGTCATTTAATGAACTGTGAAGTAGGAAAGTGTTCCCCCTACGAACAGAGGCAACCCCTCTAGCCCTAGAGTGGGTCTAGTGACAACAAGGACAAAACAACATTTAATTCCCTTAAATAGTCATCGTTGAAGGCCTACCGCAAACTGGTGGTTGATGAAATTCCGTTGCACTGCTCCAACTTCCTTTTCCTTCTCCTTAATGAGAAATCAACCTAAAACACCACAAGAAAACAACAGAACACGTAACTGAGAAACAACAATGATATATCTACTCATGAAGTCAAGAAGTCATGAGATATCAAGTAAATTACATACAAGACATAGGAAATCATCATTGATTGTATTAATTATAAATCAAGAGCAAAGCTTACAACCAAGTCTTGACATCACAAGCCTTCTCGGAGGGTCCAGCCAGTATGTTTCTTCAAGCATTCACTCTCAAAGATGGGTCTCCTAAACAACAATATATCTCTCCCTCATTCACAAGCTTTAACACAAGGTTAAGGGCACTCCACACCTTCTTGCAAACTATGTAGAAATCCCACACTTGTCATGCTCACACCAAAACTATCTACCAAACTCAAAAGAATCAGTAGCACTGTACAACCAAAAAAACTAGCAGATGATAGCAATGGTGAGTGATTTTATAGGAGGAGTCTTCATGAAATGAAAGAGAGGGAGCTTATCCTCAGGGAAAGCAGCACAAAAGATGGAACTACCATCCAAGAGGGGGAAGGGTGACCCAAACTGACCCATCAACTAGGTCTAGAGACATCTAGAAGGCCGACTGTTGGAACAAATTCGCCCAATTTGGATCGTCACTGGTCGTTAACTAAGATTTAGCACCGACATCGCTAGGAAGAAATGTATGCAGAACGACTGTCCCTAAAGATAGTTAATAGCCTCACACTGGGGCTTGAAATCTGACCGTCACAGGAAACAGGTGTACTCCCATGATGGGGTCACGACAGGACTGTTTATGATAGGGGTCTGTGACTGTCATGTGTATTAAGTGTATTCTCACGACGAGTTAGAAAACTTAGGAAATGAGGGTCAAATGGAAACATTAGAGAGAATTTGTCCAATATGAGCATGTTTATTTGACACATGACATAGTAGAAGGATTGGTGTGAAAGAAGTGACAAATTACTGTGTAACAGATGCCCCCTATAGCATGAAGCCCGAGAGAGTGGGAGGGGTGAAATGCTTTACGAAACTGTCTGAACTGGAACACTACCTGGAAGACCCTACAGGCACAAGTACAAATGATATCTCTGATAGAGAAATACATGTAGTCTAGGCATGGGTACAACCATCCGAAAGACATAAGAACTTGGTCTGTGGTATGGACACAGCCACCCAGCTAATAAGACCATGATAATGATAAAGGTATGATCGGAGCCATCCATGAAGACTCAGGTATGGTCGCAACCATCCATCAAAGAGTCATATATGTAATCAAGAACCAATCCACGCAACCCGAACATGTGTAATCTTAGTTCGGGGTCTTGAAACCCAACTGATGATAGTACAAATTCTAGCATTCGAACAGATGTGCTAAAGTCAAGCATGATATAAAGTCGTTTGATTACCGGCCAATGATGAAAACCATTAACAAGTGCGAGAGAAACCACCAATAATGCCAATGGCTCTCAAGGTACTGTCCAGTATAATCCACTAAGTACGAAAAATGAGCTGAATTCGAACACTTATGGAATCACCCAATTGACAACCAATGATGAAAGTCTATCATCAGGTGTGAAGAACTTGCCATTGAGGCATGCAAGCTCCAAGGTACCAAAAGGGGTCTCTAGACCAACCTCCTGGATAATGAGCTGGCATCAATAGGAGACAATCCATCGCAGGAGGACCATAATGTTTCCCTCAACAATGACACGCGATAAGGAACAAGTGGTAGATGGTGAAGCAGAGTATCAAAGGAGGAGGTAAGGGTGTGAACTGTAGAAGGATTATACTCTTGAACATATCGGTGACATGACTCCGAAAGGTGGTAGCATTCAGTTTCCAAGAGATTGGAGGCTTGATGGAGACAACGTGGATCAGATGGAATAAGGCTAAATGGCAACCCAAAACCCCGGAAGGCCAAATGACGATGCATGGATATCCCAATCCGACAAGAAGAAAATGTGTCGATGTTCAAGAGTGACTAGCTACCGTAGGTAACCAATGATGACTTCCAAATTTTCCCCACCATTGCTGGCGAGTACCCAAATTGTTTTTGGAAACAAGCTTGAAGAGGATAGCATATGCTTGTAATATAAGTTCATCCTTCGGACAAATCCAACCTAGTGATGCTTTAATGAGCCCTAGGGAAGAGAAGCTTGTGTCTCCTCATGGTAACGAGTCCAATGTCTTCAGGGTTTAACACGTCCGACACAGGCAAAACTTAGAGTCTTTTTCATGTTTAGAGAGTTTGAAAAAGACACGGAAAAGAAAACTCCAGGGGGATCCTTTTTCGTAAATTTGTGTCTCTCGAGCCCGAAAAAGTATAAAATAATACTCGAGAGAACCGCTTGACCATTACGACCAAGAAGTACTTTTCGTAATTAGTGGCCTCACTCCAAAAAAGCAGAAAGGCGATTGAAGACACGTCGTTTTGTAACCAGTATCGAACCTGAAATGACAAAGGTCTGACGATCTTTTAATATTTATATGGTTGGAAAAGAGCTCAAAGTGGACTACCTTTTATTCCGCTTAATGAGTCAAAAGTGAAGACTCGGCAATATTTTCATCTTTTAAGTTGAAAAAGAGCGTTAAAGAAGACTTTTTACAAAATATGGACCAAGTGTATACAAAGCATGACATGATCCCGCCACCTGTAGTTCTGCACAAAATACTTCAATCATAAGACCCATTCGACATAAAAAACAGTATATGCGTGGATACAAGGGAAAAAACTCAAAAGCCCTAACCAAAACCCTAAAATAAAAGGAAAAAACCCAAACCATATAGTGTAATTTTATAATTTTTTGAAAAAAACACTATAAAAGGGGGTATTGTAAGTTTATTTTTACCATTTACCATTGTGAGTTTTACCTTGGCATTTCGGTGTGCAAAATTGAGTGAATTCCCGAGCTTGATTCTGGCACCGACGGTCAACAATTTCACCCAAGGTCTTCACCAAGTAAGTAATCTCTCCCCTGTGCTCCATTTCAAAACTTTTTTCATGCAATTTGGTGGTAGATAGGTGATTTTTGGTTGAAATTTGAAACCCAAATTCACCTCGTGGTCGTCGCAGAAGATCTGCTCGGGTTAGTGATGACTGTGATTGTTAACATTGGCTACCATCGGGATCATCGCGGGATATAGATGTACTCCCGTGACAGTTGCCAAAAAGAACAATGACTGACCTCGAGCCATCACTGCTATTTTCAAAACAGCAGCGACGGTGCCGTAAAGTCAAATCTTTTTATAATTTATATGTTTAAGCTCATGAAAAGTGTTCTAATCAATTTTTCCTCTGATGCAAGACAAAATGGCTTTTGTGTGGCAAGAGAGAACTCATGATGACAATGATGAATAAGCTTTTAATGATGCTGGGTGCCGAAGAGCCCTACTCAAGTGCAGATTACTAAAATTCTTCCTCACTCCTCATCTCCGAGCACAACTTGACTTACTAGAGGTGATAATCCACTCCTGGAACCCAACGGACAGGAAGTTCGTCATTCGAGGCAAAGACATTGAATTTGATGCCATAGACATATATTTTCTGACTGGATTGTCTTCCCGCAGCAAGAGGCTGATCTTAGAGGGCCATCGAGTGTAAGGCGAGACCTTAGACATGCTCATAGCACGGTTGTGCCTAAGGGCACGTAAATCAGCCACCAGCAGGAAATTACAAATCCCAATAGTGGAAGACTTGACTCTTCGCTCCATACTGTTCATGGTGACGAGGACGGTGGGCTCCCAAGCCTAACATGCAGCAGCAAAGACCCACCTTCGGCTAGCTCTTGAGTGCCTTAACCCGACCATGTATAACTGGGCCGAGGTAGTGGCTGTCAACATGAAGATACAAATAACGAGGTGCTAGTGCGGGGAGGGGAAACAGTTCGGATATGGATCTACCTTGATCCTGTTCATGCTGGAGCGGGTACCAGTTCTTCAGCTACAGGACATGGACTTATACGTGCCTAGGCCACAAGAGACCCACATCACTCGCTGGGCACATGTCATGCCACGAGGGGGTGGTGGCTGAGCAGTATCATGGGGGATGCTGTTCCGAGAGTGGCTAGACCGGAAAAAGGTCATAGTCAAGGACTGGCTGTATGTAGGCATAGATTTCTGTGGAGACCCTAACATGTTGCTTCCTATGGGCAAGAAGTGGGATGAGGGAGGTAAACACTTGATCGAAAACACCACAATATTTATGTTTTGATTTTTATGATGTTTTTGGATTTTATCATGCATATGTCCATTATGTTACCTGCAAATGTGGGACCAGAGAGGCCGGTAGGACTAGCTCCCAAGGCACGAAGGGATCCACTGGGCAATATGGAGCTGGCCTTGGTTCGCCCTGGTGGCAATGCGGTGGAGGAGATAGCCCTTAACCTTGAGGGCTTGACGGATGGGATCCCGGATTACAGGGGGATCGAGGAGGTCCCTATAGAGTAACAAAGACATACTGTTGGAGTGCCACCTAGGCTGAATAGGCTCTTGAGATGAGTCGCACGAGCAGTGGTCTGCTATAGGGAGTAGAATCCACCACAGTAGATACCTAGGTTTTACTTTCTGCTGATTTTTTGTGAGACATGTGTCTCGGATGTATGGAGAGCACAGACTCTATTTTTGACATATACACTTATTGTTTGAGCACCTCGGTGTGCCACACGATATATATATATATATATATATATATATATATATATATATATATATATATATATATATTTCTATGGTTCATTATTGCATTTTGAATGCTTCTATACAATGTTTTGATTACATGTTGCGTAAATGTCTGTCTAATACATGATTTTCTTATGCATCAGTTAATGTGTTTAATCTTCTTGGAATGTGTTGATATGTAATAAAATCAAAATTCCTTTCCGATAATTTAACACGTAAATACAACCTTAAAATCTGATGATCTCTAACGGAATAATGCCCGTTAAGCTGGTGGACAACAAGTCGAGAATCTCGATTCACAACCAATGCACGAATATCCAGGTTGACAGCCTCAGTTAGTAATTCAATGACAGCGCTATATTCAGCGACATTGTTTGTGGTGCAACCCGGACAAATGCCTTGAAGGTCTACTAACTCATCGTGAGGATCATAGATCACCCACGCCGCAGAAGAAAGGTTCTGGGTACTGCGGCAGGCGCCATCACCGAAACCAACGTAAGGTGTACCAAACATCTACACAAGAAGCAAAAGATACAATAAGTGGAAATTATGCCTACACACCAAGACAAACATGAAAACACACACTGACAACACACCTGCTGAAAACACACGTATGTACAAATCAGATGCATGAGATTCATGCATAATATTTTTTTCAGATAAAGCCCATTTCGGGGTTTATCTAGAGGATTCCCTTCGTAATTGATTAGCTCATAGGCCCCTTTTTGCAAAACACATTTTACAATGTAAGGCCCATGCCACATAGGCTCGAATTTTCCTGCCCCTAGCTTATCATTTGCCTTATCATAGAGTAGGACTAAGTCTCCTTCAACAAAAGAACAGGGATGGACAGCTTGGTCGAAGTGATTTTTCACTCTCTTCTTCTACGCTTCAATGGCTAGAGAGGCTAGTCGACAGGTCTCGTCTAACTGCTCTAGGTAAAGAAGACGTTCTTCTACCGGAGTAGTGCTTGGGAGCAATTCGATGGCTAATTTAAGAGAAGGAATATCACACTCAATCAGAAGGGTATCTTCCAGACCATAAACCAATTGGAATGGGGTGAACCCGGTGGCATCCTTCACTGATGTTCGGTAGGCCCATAAAGTAGAAAACAACATCAAATGCCAGTTGGACTTGTGCATGCCAATGGTGTGCTGAAGCGTCGTGACCAAAACTTTGTTGACAGCTTCCACTTGGCCATTGTCCTGAGGATAATACAGTGTTGGGCTATCATGCCGCAAGCCTAGCTGGGTTGTTAACTTAGTCATCATATGATTACAGAAATGTTTGCCGTGATCAGTGATGATAGCCTAAGGGACTTCGAATCATGAAATGACATGATTGAATAAAAATTGCGTCGCTGTCTGACCGTTATTGGATAGCGTAGGCATCGCCTCAGCCCATTTCGTGAAATAATTGACTGCAAAAATGATATACCCATGCCCCCCGACCGAGCGAGGGTTACAGGTCATATAATCAATGCCCCATTTAGCAAAAGGGTCGACGGTAACGACAGGGTGCAAAGGAGCAGGAGGTGCGCACATCCTCCATTGGTAGATTTGACACTCATGAAAAGAATGGACAACAAGAGTTGCCAACTTGTGAAGTAGGAAAGTGTTCCCCCTGCGGACAGAGGCAACTCCTCTAGCCCTAGAGTGGGTCTAGTCACAGCAAGGACAAAACAACAATTAATTCCCTTAAATAGTCATCGTTGGAGGCCTACCTCAAACCGATGGTTGATGAAGTTCCGTTGCACTGCTCTAGCTTCCGTTTCCTTCTCCTTAATGAGAAATCAACCTGAAACAACACAAGAAAACAACAGAGCATGTAACCAAGAAACAACAATGATCTATCTACTCATAAAGTCAAGAAGTCATGAGCTATCAAGTAAATTACATACAAGACATAGGAAATCATCATTGATTGTATTAATGATAAATCAAGAGCACAGCTTACAACCAAGTCTTGAAGTCACAAGCCTTCTTGGAGGGTCCAACTAGTATGTTTCTTCAAGCATTCACTCTCAAAGATGGGTCTCCCAAACAAAAATATATCTCTCTCTCATTCACAAGCTTTAACACAAGGTTAAGGGCACTCCACACCTTCTTGCAAACTATGTAGCAATCCCACACTTGTCACACTCACACCAAAACTATCTACCAAACTCAAAAGCAACAACAGTACTGTACAACCAAAAGAACTAGCAAATGATAGCAATGGTGAGGGATTTTATAGGAGAAGGAGTCTCCATGAAATGAGGGAGAGGGAGCTTATCCTCAGGGCAAGCAGCACAAAAGATGGAACTACCATCGCAGAGGGGGAAGGGCGACCCAAACTGACCCAACAAACAGGTCTAGAGACATCTAGAAGGCTGACTGTTGGAACAAATTCGCCCAATCTGGATCATCGCTAGTTGTTAACTAAGATTTAGCACCGACATCACTAGGAATCAATGTATGTAGACTGACCGTCGCTAAAGATAGTTAACAGCCTCGTGCCACAGCTTGAAATCTGACCATCACAGGAAACATGTGTACTCCACGATGGGGTCACGACATGACTGTTTATGACAGGGGTCTATCGCGTGTATTAAGTGTATTCTTGTGATGAGGAAGAAAAGTTAGGAAATGAGGGTCAATTGGAAACATTAGAGAGAATTTGTCTAATATGAGCATGTTTATTTGACACATGACACAGTAGAAGGACTAGGGTGAAGGCAGTGACAAATTACTGTGTAACACGAACCATCTTGACTTAAATCATTAACCAAAGTAGCTGTTGATTCCTCATAGTCTGTTACAAATCGTGAAAGCATAACTGTTGGGACAACATTGCCTTCTTGCTTTTCTTCCCCATCTTCTACTTGTTCATCCTGTACCTATTTTCCTTTCCAAACCTTGTTATTCTTGTTTTCAAGAGTTTTTTCCATGGTTGGTTCCATCTTGTACCTGCAGTTACAAGCTATGTGTCCATAGTTATGACATTTGTAACATTATATATTATTCATAGAAGATTCTGTTTGGTGGCTATCTCGTGATCCTATAAATTTTCTTCTAGTGTTTTGCTAATAATAGTTGTACCTATCTAGAACTTCACAATCCCTAGACATATGTTGAAATTTTTTACATTTGTAACATTCAACATCTCTCTCAAATGATCAAATTTGTTGATATTATGCTAAGTTCTAGAATATCCATTTCTGAAGGATCCCCTGGAATTATATTCATTCCAAACATACATGCAACATTCTATAGCTCTATGTCCAAACCTTCCACATGAATAAGAATGACCATAAAAGATAGGTTGGTACCTGAGAGGAAATCTTCTTAGTGGAATTGTATTTCAAGGTTCTTCCTGCGAGTCTTGATCTCTTGATTTAGCTGAGAGATCTATCTTCTTGGTATATTTTTCATATCCATCTTCTTTAATTTTCGTAGAAGGACTAGACTTCTTTTCGAATTTTTCTTTGTAACCAAGACCATTTTTGTCACTGTATGATCGTTGGTTGCTAATGTGTTCGTCCAAAGTCTTTGAATTGTTGGCATAGTTTTGAAAAGTTTTTCCATTTTTTATTTCCTTACATAAAGCAACTATTTCAACTTCCAATGCTTCTCTCTCCTTGTTCTTCCCTTTACTTCTTTCTTGAGTGATTCTTCAATTCATTTGTATTCTTCAACCTTGATTTTAGGGTGGAGGACTTGTTGCCTTTCTATCTTCAATTTGTCTTCAAGAGCGTTAACATGCTTCTTTTCAACCTTTTGCTATTTGATAACCATAATTACTTCATTTTGAAATTTGACTTCAGTAGTTTCTTCTTCTTTGTCAGGTTCCTCTTGTTTATTATGCTTGGCCATAAATAATACTCTTCCGTTGAATTCTTCTTCATTATCGTTGTCTTCTTTGGATGAGGAACTATCTTATTTGGAGAAGAAACTTTTCTTAGACTATTTCTTCTTGCCTTGCTTGTTGAACTTCTTAGGAATTTTCTTCCCTTTCGTAACAACTTCATTTTTGTGAGGACATTTGGGCTGCAAAATGCCCAAACTCACCAAAATAAAAACTTATTAATGGAATTTTACCACTGAGTTTTCCCGCACCTCTTCTCATTTTTCATGTGAAGTAGGCAAATTATTTATCTGGGAATTCTTCTTCATCTTCTTCCTTTTCCTCATCCTTACAATTCCAAGTTTTTTCTTTCAGAGTCTGCTTGACCTTACAATTCTTCTTGGATGTGGGAAATGCTATTTCTATGTGAGATCATCCATCCCCTTCTTCAATAATAGAAAATTTTAGGGGCGAATGTTTGCCCTTTGGCGAAATTAAGGGGTTTAAAATTTTTAGTGGGCGAATATTTTGTATCATAGTACATTTTTACAAATCACCTCAAATAGCCCACCTTATTTTAAGGGAGAGGGTAAAAAAGGTAAATTTAGCCCTTGAAATTAGGAGTTACAACCTTCCATTCACCCATTTTCAAGAATAGGTTTTATTTAAGTGAATCCTATGGGCCAAAGGCCCAAATACCATATTTATAAAAGAGGTATGGTAAATTAATAAAAATATAAATAAATGAGAGGTATGGTAAATAAATAAAACATTTTTTATATTTACTCCATAAGTCACCTTATATACATGCAAGGGTGTAAACAAATAAAAATATAAGTAAAGTGGAGGTATGGTAAATAAATAAAACGTCTTTTTATACTTACTCAAAAGGTATGGTAAATAAATAAAAATATAAATAAATTAGATGCATGGTAAATAAATAAAACCTCTTTTTACCCTCGTTCTATTTATGAAGGCTCAAGAAAGAGGTTTTATTTAAGTGAAATACTATGGGCCAAATACCATATTTGTAAAAGAGGTATGGTAAATTAATAAAAATATAAATAAACGAGAGGTATGGTAAACAAATAAAACATTTTTCTATATTTACTCCATAAGTCACCTTATATTTATGAACACTCAAAAAATGCATTATATTTATGTGAAACCTATGGGAAAAATACTATGGGACAAATACCATGGACTAGATTGTTATTAATACCATGCAAAAAAAAATTATTAACCCTAATATTAGTATTAATAAAAATAAAAATGGCACATGGTATTGACCCATGGTATTCACCTAGAATGTAGCCTATTTAAATGGGGGAATTAAACCAGCATAGATCCATATTTACTATGGATCTATTAACCCGTGAGAGGTATCAAATATCGTGATATGCAAACTAGCATAGAGTGAAAAAATATTTGATTCGATCAAGAGTAAAAATGGATGTTGTAATTTAATGTATGTTAAACATTTTAGCTTGGTTAAAATAAAAAATAAAATAAAAATCAACTATTAATTTTTATAAATTACTAATAGTAATTTTTAAGCTCCAGGTTTATGATAATCCATGGTATTGACCCATGGTAATGCCATGGTATTCATGTGATCATAGACTATTTAAACGGGAAATTATATCATCTTAGATCCATCTTAATTCTGGGTCTACCAAGTGCTTAGAGGGATAAATAGATTTCATCCCCCTAAGAGTGGTAGATCTGGAGTTGAGATGGATATAGGTTGGTTTTTATGATAATGAAGCTATTAAATAGACTTAGGAAATTATATTGTAAAAACATCTTAAGGTGAATGGTTAAAGCATAGAAATTGGACAAGTATATTTGTATACTTCTGTTTTAAACTGAAACAAATCCAGGGCTAAAAGGAACGGATTGATTTCACTAGTCATCCTTCTATAACTTTCCCACATATGCTGGAGTAAACAGATTGTAATTTGGGTAATTTTTCCAATTGCAAACAGGAACATACTTGTGTATTGGCAGGGTGGTTACGAGGTCCCTAGAAGTGATGAATTTGAATTCTTCTTGGTTTTATATATAGTATTAGGTTTTTTCTCATGCTTTCTGTGAATGGCACGGTTGATTTTATCCTACACCCACTAGGTTATCGATATGTAATTTCGGTAATTTTGATTTCAAAAGATATTTTAAAGAAATGCAATGATTTCATTTGTGTATTCAATAAACACAAGATTTTATAATTGAGTAAAATATTCGCCATGCCTAGTGAGAGATTTGCCAAAAAATTATATATACATATCATATTATTGATAAAATCGCCTTCCATTTTTCCTATATACCATGGAGATTCGCCCATTTATTATACATGTAAATTTAGGGGGTGTTATTAAAATTTTCCCTGTCTTCAATCCTCATTCCATATGCCGTAATAATTCCATGCAATTCATTTATGCTGACACTGGTCAGATTCGATCTAGCTTCCAATACAAATACCTTAGGGTTAAATATTGTTGGCAAGGTTCTGAGGATCTTTTAGACAACAATTTTCATTTCAATAGGTTCTCCCAAATCTTCCAATGTATTTGTTGTTTCATTAACACATTGAAAGTATGCAACAATATCTTTAGCTTCCCACATTTTGAGTTTCTCAATTTTTTCCCTGAAAATTTGAATCTTTGCTTCTTTCACATTTGAGTCACCTGCATATATATTTTCAAGCTTGTCACATACCTCTTTAGTAGTTTTGCAACAAAATATGTTAAGATAAACATATTCGATAAGCCCACTAATAACAAGATCTTTATCCTTTGCATCATATACCATATTTTTCTTACCTTGTTAATCCTGGGTCGATGTGAAGCCTTTGTCAACAATTTCCCATATTTCGTATCCTTGCGCTAGCAAATGAACCTGCGTTCTTCCACTCCAAAGTGCATAGTTATTTCCATTGAACAAAGGAACTCTATTCTTAGTATACTCCATGATCTCCTTCCAGTTTTTAGAATGTTATTGAGGGAACCAAGCTCTGATACCAATTGTTGGAAATACTGAGAAGGGGGATGAATCAATATTCATTAGCAATTAATGCTTTTAAATCTTTTCAGAGCATTAGTTAATCTTCAATTATTATTAATGTTTATGCCATAATAAAAGTAAATAAAAGAACACAACAGGCACAAAATTTTAGGTGGAAAACTCTTCTGGGTCAAAAACCACCGAATGATTTTCTAATAAATTCTTTAATCTTAAGCCCCAATGGAAATGAAAGCATCAACTTCCTAGAATTCTACAAAAGAATTCTTCTCCATCTCCCACTTGAAGGACACCCCAACACCCTTGCTTCTTAAGTAATCAACTCAATGGATGCCCCAACACCCTAGTGAGCCAGAACTCGCCTTAGCACCACCCTACGACCCCGAAATGTTCACAGAACCCAACCTATAAGCAACTTCTTACACCTGCCTAGCACCTCCCTGCCACTCTATGATGACTGAAATAAGACAAGAATGTGGATTCTCAAACCAGGGAAAGAAATCCATGATAGAATAAGATGTAAAATGATTTTCATGTACTTGACCAAATACCCAATCACTCTATGACTTTCAACACAACCAAGACATCATCCCAACGGTGACTCTTATACCTCCCAACATTACCTCTTCAACTCTATGCAACATTACTCTTCCAAAAATTCATCTTTTACAATCTTTACAATGATGCCTCTTTTAAAAATGACTCTTACAATTTCACAATGATGATTGTTTTACAACCTTACAATCATGATTCTTCGCCTTAAAAATACTTCACGATATATGGACGGTTGTCATGTCTTAAAGGATGTCCCACTTTAATACTTCCTTTCATTTAATACTGCTCCTCTTGAATTCTTGCTTGATGTTGTACTTTAATCTTCTTCTACATGCATGCAAAACTTGTTTGGCGAAACCAATCCCAAAAAAAAACAAAATACCCTTCAACATACCTATGCCTGCAAAACACATGTAAGTGCATAATAATGAATAAATACAAATTAAAATTACAATGCATATTTGAAGTGTTCTTATCACTTTTGTTGTTGACTTGTTGCAGCAGTACACAAAGACTCCCTCTCTTGATATAGGCTTGGACTCCATGCAAGACTATATCCAAAACTGACCTAAAGATATAAACAATAAAAACTAATGACAAACCCTAGACTTGTGATGGACCAAATTATAAATATAAAAAGAGAGACCATTCTATCAACTATGAAAATACAAGTAACATGAACTTACAACATCAGATAGATTTAGCAAACTTGGTGTAACATCAAGAATATGTAGCATCAAATGTGTAGTATCAAGAATAGGACATCCAAAAAACTAACTGTGTCGTATAGAGACATAGAGATATAACTGAGACACTATATATACTTACATTTTCCTACAAAAACATATGTCAGAGATGATACTCAAAATTCCAATCTAAACACTAATCATACATACCTTGTTGTAGGATACTTACCCTTGACTGTTGATATGTGGTCCCTACTGCATTGATCCTTGAATTCATGCTTTTTCTTGCCTTCTAAGAGCTTGATATTGAATCTATTGAATCTATGTAATTTCGGATCTCCAACATCTGAAATTTCATCCCGTAGTATCCCTCTGAGTCCTATTTCCAACCCCATAGCTTTGATCAATATTGGATTCTTGAAGTAGAGTTATTCCCAATCTCCCACGATGACCTGATTATAGACTAGTTCTGTAGAGAAAACTTGTAAGAAGAGCCACGTGTTACTGTTGTGACCTTTGCCCCTAAAAATGATACCCAAAAAACTTGAGTCTATTCTATTTATGTCACTATTTAGGAAATTGAAACCCAATTCTCAGAGAGATATTTATGACGATTTTCCCAACATCACCTGTTTGACACGGAATTCAGGAGCCTATAAAAACCCTACATTCCTCATATCATATCTCCGAAAATATAGCAAACCAATATATGAAATTTGGTCGTGATGTTCGACAAGATTGTGGCTCAATTGGGTTTTAATTTCCACTTCTGAAGCTTCGCAAAGAAAAGTTATAGCGACAATTCCACGATGACATATTTGAAGCCACGAAATCCCTGCCAGAGGAGGATATGAGGGTAACTATTTATATGAATATCTTGAGTTGATAGGGTCCCCAACAAGTGAAAGTTAGAGGGATTTTAGGAGAAGAAAAAACATTATTAATTATTGACTATTTAGTGACCACAACCAATTATGATTTCCATGCCACAACCCCATAGGGTTTTAGCGTGCTAACTAGGGTTACTAACTTCAAACATGAATATCTCTCAAACCGTGAAGACTTATATTTTGTGCCATATATCAATGGAACATCTGGATGAGTAGAATCCACATAGAAGATTCTTGACTCAGAATAGAGTAAGTTTTCATGTCAAAATTACCATGCAAGATTGGGGTAGCCCTTTTTGTTGCTTGGGTTGACATCAATGAGAACCACTGATCAACACTTGCACGAGGTTCTCATCCGATGGGAGAAAAACACTCTAGAAAGGATACATGTACAGGGATCCAAATGAAAAATCGAGCTCCAATACCTTGAGTACATGATGTAGTACATCACCTACTATATCATGAGTAAATGTGGGCGCGTAATAGGTGGCCACGTAATTAAGCTATGGCGGGGGTGATGTCGCTTGCACATAAGAACCATTTAGGGATGATGGTTGATTGGGGTTTGATTCAAGACCAATGAATGTAAGATGATCAATGATCATAATACTTACTTTACATGAGAAACACATCACTCAGAATAGGGAAGAAACAAGCACTCCCATGACATAAACATAGTCACCACCAAGCAGTAGATTAAAATCCAACGAGCCTTGGACAACCATCACATCTATATAGACAGTCTTTCCTCCCAAAGTAATATTAAATTTAGGAAGGATCCCTAGGAATAGAAGAGCTACCCTCTTGTGCTATGGGAACAACAGAATTTCTCTCATGCACCTTGGGAACGAGAGGATTTCCCTCCATTTCATTCGAAACTGAAGAAACCAGAAGAACCTGAGAAGTACAAGGTCCACTCTCTACCTGAAAGGTACAGTTAACTGAAGGTGGAATTAGGTCTACTATTTTCTCAATCAATGGATGGTCGATAATGGACTCACCAGACTCAGTTTCAGAGAGAGCGGGGTTGACCAAAGATGGATTTTGATCAATCACTTGATCAACAAGCGAAGGGATAGGGGAAAGATTTCGATATCTGACCAGAATATGAGGTTGAGAAGCTATATGGTTTTCTAACTCTTTGGAAGCTTTATCCATAAGAGTACAAAGGTGAACGAGATGATTAACTTCACACAACTTACAGGGAAATTTGACTTTTCCCCTTTTTCCATAGACCTTATTATCACTAGTTGAAGGTTTATCACTAGCATAATCACCGAAGACCAATGTCAAAGGTTGATGTGAACCTATGGTCCACACTTCTAATACCTTGGGAATACCAGGACAATTTCGAAGAAGGTGGTCACCCTTACATAATATGCAAGGGAATTTTACTTTTTGGGGCTGGTTGGAATATTTTTCTTCATTAGCTTCATCAGAAACAATGGCTGGTTGGTTGCCCCCTTGATTATTTCACTTCTTATTATTCATCCTCTTCTTGTTCTTCTTACCTTCCTAGTTACTAGAATCCAAACTTTCATGAGCTGAAGAGGAAAAATAGGGTGAGGAAATTGGTGAAGAAGGTGAGTGGTCAACCTTAGGATCAAAATGAGGATGATGTTGTTCAAGTGGAGGAGAACTCAGTTGAAAAGAAGTTTGGATGCTCAGAATCACCGAGGTCAAAAATAGCCAAACTAGCAGACCAATGGTTAATCCAGGAAGGGGCAATGTTTCCATATACAGAACACCAGTATTTCCAAGAGAAGAAAAAGAACTAGGATTCCCGTCAGAGGGGTTTCCTTGACTGGTAGACTTGGGAACTGTTTTCATCAGTATCAATCTAAGATATACTAAGGAGTATCTCCACAGGAAGGATGTTGTTCGATGGTTAATTAATTGATTTCAGAAATTAACAATTCAAAATAAAAGAGGGGTAAGCTAGGCAAGAGGGTTTACCAAGTATCTATGAACCAGAATATACACCTTAGCCAAAACCAATGACTTAATGTACGACGACCAATCTCCCTGAATGTTGTGTCCAGTGTATCACATTTACGAGGTGATTGTCTCGGTTACCTGTGGCTGAAGGATAGAAACCTAGTGGGGTCTCCCAATATATACTCGACGGTACAAGTAGCATAAGTTTGTGTTAATGTCGTCTAATATATAATTGTTCGGTGAGAGAATTCCGATATACTTTCCATACTGAAGTGCCTCCGATATACCCAAAAGTACTGGAGAACCCTCGGTATACTTTCATACTAGAATGATATTTCACCCCTAGGATAAAATGCAGGAAGTTAATGATAACTGCTATGTTTAAAGATGTCGGAACATGTCTCTACACTAGACCTCTAGATATTTGCGTTAGGTACTCATCTCAATGAGGAAGATCAAAGGGTAAAATTGGGAGAATTCTACCACATCCACAATGAACATCATCCAGGTCATCATTCTAGAAGCCTCTAGATCATGAAGATTCTCATCCACTTTGGGGAAACTTTCCTTTTAGGGTTCAGCGCGAGCATCCAAGAAAAATCCATGCTAGAAACGTGAGGCTCATATGGTTCAACCTATCATTAGCATGAGAGGGCAGTGTCACAATTGCTCTAACCTAGAAATTAGGTTTTCAAGCTCATTTTTCTCATAAAAGGTTCAAGGCAACTTTTCATTAGTTTTTCAGATAGCATCTAGACTCCATATCAGGATGGGTATGCTAAATAGTTGTCAAGGTTTTGGCACTCTGGGGTATGACACAAGGAAGTGTAGGAGGTGTGACAAAATACTGTGTAATAGGAACCCAATGCATAAGTTGAACCTTAAGATGGGGGGGAGGGCCCCATCCCTAGATGTAGATTGTTTGATGTATGTACTAGGGAAAGCACCAATTATGAGGATGCTATCCTATTTTTGAGGATTGATTTTACTTGGACATGAGCGAGTGGATGTACAATTATTTTTGTACTCATATATATCTTTTCATATGCATATACAAGATGAGATTGTTGGTGCCTCTCACGATGTGTTTGTTGTACATGCTTATACATATGATTTATGTGATGTATGTGCTTTATGTGATGGATATGATGCTTATGTTTGATGGTATATATGTGATGAATTCCAATCTTGGACTTTATTGGCTATTTGATTAACTGTGTGATTTTTACCGCTTGGTATATGTGTAAATGTGATATGACCAAAAATTCGAGCTAACCTTTGTGCATGTAGATACTTCGAAAAAAGATATGGATCATGAACTTGAAAGTTTTTGTTTAACTGTGATGCAACAAGCTAGGAATTGAGGAATACATGAAGATGTTGGATACCCAAGAGGGAGACATCACGTAAGAGGCATATGATGACATCACAATCGGTTTGTGCAGAGAGATGGATTTGTGGAATTTGGACCACTAAGCGAAAGATGTCTCTAAACTTACCTAGTTTGCTGCATTAATTTATGAGCTGGTTGGGTTTATCACATATGGCTCATGTGAGGGGTGGTATTTTTGTCCAGGCGACCTTCGATTATTTTTTTCTTGATCTAAACGAATTATGATGAGAGGAGATCTGTTGATGGGGGCCTGGTTGAATTGCTGGAGGCATTTTTTCCTCTAACAAAAATAAGATGGACCTAGATTCTTCATTCCCTTGTGGTGTGGTGTGATCTAATTTTTCGGTATGTGATCCAACTAAATTAAAATTCTCAGCGATGAATCATCGCATGAATCCAAACATAGATCAGAATCACAAAAGATAGGGGTAATGTCACATGTGATGATTTCCTGCACAAATATGGCAAGTGTGACATATGTTCCTAGGTATGGTGCTTTCAGCAACATGGGTAACCAAACACAATCGGTTGAATCCTGTAATTTGAGACATTGCTTTATCAAATGATCTTGTTTGTCACATAAAGTGCATGTGGAGGTATGTTGGGATATCAATGATCTAGGTTACCTCCGATCATGGCTGGAATTTGACGGATTAGAAGAGGGATAGGAGCAAGAAGCTTCTTCCCTCATTACATAAAAAATGGTTTTAGACCCATCCTGTGTTGGCAGTATTGGGTTATTGGTTTGGGTGAGTGCACCTAATGCATCTTGATATCGAGGGACTTCAGGGCAATGATGATTGCAATGTTCATATTTTGTGCATATAGCGCATGCGTGGTTCGTGCGCAACGCCTTATAACATGCGGGTGTGCTCTTTTCTCTAGCATGGGGAGCAGGGTTCACTGGAACTTTTGGGGCATGCATAAGAATTTTAAGTTCATCTAACTCATGGCACATATTGGTGGCATGCCCAAATATTTCACTGAAAGAACATGGTGGAGGAACCGTATAGGAGGGAGTAATTGACGCTTTCACCTTCTTGCATTTTATTATCATTTTTACTACCACTGACTGGTGTTGGTGTAGGCGCTGCTTATTTCGGTGTGTTATCTTGAGGAGGAATAGAACTGATGCATGTTGCAGTGATACCTAAGCTTGCTGACATGGCCTGATGGGCCCAATACTAGACTGGTATCGCCAGAGCCATATTGGGCAACGACAATGTTGCAATGTCTTGGTGTGAGACAAAACTAGGTTGGGGGAATAAGAAGGGTGCTTGGGTGATAGAATATGGTAAGAAAGTAGGATCAATAATAACATTATTGTTAGCATCCGAAACTGGGTCTTGATCTTGAGGAGTTTTTAATGAACTCATCATGCACACTGGTGCCTTTGTGGCTAGAGAAATATCCTCTATCACAGGTGGTTCTCCTGGTAATGTCCCTAGGAGTATTGATGGTTTAAATTTGCCCGAGCCGAATGTAGTGGAAGTGGTGATCAATTCGGGAGAGGATGCGAGAAAAGGTAGAAAACCATCAGGTGTAGTTAATGTCTTATTCTCGTAATATGTGAGTTGATCTATTGTAATAATTCTTCTGTCATGGGAGGACATTAATACCTTGAATACAAAAGAGGCTACTAATAACATTTTGTACATGTAAATTTGACCGAGTAGGATATTCTAATTCAACTGTGTGTCCAATACATCGATATCTATTAGCATGGTTTTCTTGGCCAACTGTACCAAAATGCCTTGGTATAGGCCTATGGGAACCGAAGGGTGCCCATCATACACTTTAAACATGATGTCAAAAGGTTTGAGTTCAAGGGATCCAATATTTTTCCAAACAGATTTGGACATTATACAAGTAGATGCCCCTTCATTGATTACGCAGTGATGGATGGTGATATTATGGACTGAGACTGGGATTTGAAAAGCGACATCTGATGGTGGTCGTGGGATAGCTTTATCCAAATCAAAGACTATTAAGTGAGAATCGATTGGGTCAATTGCGATTGAGGAAAAAAGTAGGGCTTTCCCTTGGGTTGGGCATGTTTGTAGGACTTCTAGTGCTGACATACCTGAGGGAGATTGTGCTAAGTCATCTATAATGTCATAGTTATGAGCATCTTTTAAGTTATATCCTACTCACTGTAAAGGTCCTTTCACCATCTTCGACATGGGTCTAAAGGAATTCGAGGGATGATCAGCTGTGTTATAGGTGTTTCTATGGTCTAGGTGGATGGGTTGGTTTCTGTGGGATGTTCATAATTTCTATTTTGTGCCTATAGGAGAATGTCTTCTCTTACCATGTAAATGTCATGATTATAATTATTGTGGGGGTTCCCTCCAGAGGTATTTGGTTGGTATGATTTTTGATGAGTGTTAACCACTCCCTGATGGTGGAAAGGATCCTGCATTACTATAGCCTATTTTCCTCCCTGCCCCCTATCATCATTTATCCTTTTGAACTCAGTAGGTCGAGGAAAATTATGGGTATAGTGACCACATTATCCACAAATGGCACAATAATGATTAGTCCATAGACTTGTGTTCTTGTTTTGCATTTGTGAGTTGTTATTGGCATGCCCATTGTTTTGATTTTGGTTGGGGTTGCCCCTAACTGGTGCCCACAGAGGTTGTTATTGATTGCCCCTTGACCAAGCTCTCCTTTTGGCTTAATATTTTGTTTTTTCCTAGAAACATTAGGTGGGTTAGCTGATTTTAGTTGTACCTCTGATTGTTGTTGTTGAGCGAGAGAAGGTTGCACTAGATTAACCCTTGCATTATCTTGTACTAGTGGGTTATTCTACTGTAGTGCGGGGAAATGGGAATATTGATTTCCTTGTCCCTGACTGGTGTATGAGTTATGGTAAGGAGGAATTTCTTCCATATTCCTATAATTATATTGGTTTCCATGTGGGGGAAGGTGTTGGCCTGCATCCATGGGATGTTCTTGATTAGATAGACTAACAAAATTCCGCATGGTGTTATTAGGAATTTTTCATCTACAGATAAATACTAATTACCTAGGTAGGTAGCTATACCTAGAAAAACATATTTAAAGTGCTTATCCTTTTTCTATAGATGATAAATAAGACAAAGGGAATAAAAGGACCTACTTACATTCTTTCGATTTCCTTTTGTCTACTTTGCATGACTCTCGTAACTCCTTCTTGAACTTAACTCACTCAAAAAGTACCTACAAGCGTAAACAGAAGATAGAGAACCAATCAAAGCAAGAGATCTATTGACTATATGTAAATGGAATAAGATACATTCACACATATAAACATCATATATCAAGATAAGCATATGGAAAAAGGCGTAAACAACTTTATAAAGTAGAAGGAAGAATTACAACCATGAAGTTCAATCCATTGTCACTCTTCCAGCTTGGGTTCCAACCAACATCACATCAATAGCACAACAATCCAGCAGAATAAAAACACTTGCTAATAATCTCAATCTTCACACCAACATTATCTCCTTACAGATTCTCAAAGTCCAGCCCCTGATCACTTAGACGAGTGCTCAATTTATAGGCAAATTGAGGAGGTTTGGTCATAAATGAGGGTATTGAATGGCCTTCCAAAAGTAGAGTTACTTCCCATGGAGGAATGGATGAGAGGATAGGAGGTTACATAACTCATTCCCTATCAAATTTCGAGCTTATAGGAGATGATAAGTGTGGGAATCTTCTAGATGGCTCCAAAAGATAAGAATATTCCAATAACCCTATGTGAATTTCGCTCAATCTCACCCAGCACAGGTCAAAGTGGGCCTAGGTGCTCTACAGAGCACCCTGATATGGGCCTACCTGCACTGAAGCACACTTACCTCTGTCCAAGGTTGTGCTAGTCCCTTAAGGAGGCCTTTTTGGAGGGATTCATGCCAAGAAACTCTCAGGGAACGAGGCATTCAAAGTCGTGACTTGTCTAGGGCATGTAGCAACTGAATTAGGTTTTGATGAGCCCTAATGGTACTGATATAAATGATGGGAGTGATGTGCCCAAATGGATCTATAACAGCTGCCCCGTAAAGGATGAAGTCGAAAATAATGATGTTGAGTGATATGCTTCATGATGTGATAAGGAGGTTTCGAAGTGGTTGGTGACCTACATCGATTACAATACAGAGTATCATGATATTTTGATTTTTTCTCATGAATCATTGAGGGAAGGCATACCCATGCTCAGCATATAAACTTTCATTACAAGTACATAGACAGTGGTCTAAAGATATAGACCCATGATAGGATTACCATCAATGTAAAGCAATTGTACGGACGATTTGGTACATTTCCTCAAATCGCAGCCCAGATGGATGAAACTAGATCTAGGGTCTTCTATCTCATTCAATCGTTCACTCAAGTATGAGTCTAACCATGCGAATATGTGATCTGAAGTCGAACATGGGAAGACACCAACTGATTACCAGCCAATGATGTAAGATGTTAACAAATACGAGAGAAATCATCGATAATGATAATGATCCTCAATGTACTGCAATACATTTTGCATGGTGTGAATGGATGTTTTGATGTCGAACGCCATACAAAGTCATTCAGTCAAAGGCCAGTGATGTAAACCTATCGCCGGAAGTGAGAAACTTGCCATTGATGTATGCAAGCTTCAAGGTACTGGAAGGGTGTTTCTAACTCAACTTATTGGACAATGTGTTGATGTCAACAAGAAGCGACTCGTCGCAGGAGGTGGTGAGCACCAGTATTGCAACAAGAACGCTACAACTCCTGGAATGCCAACTTTACTTTTATCAACCCGGTAGTTTGTAACAAACTTGGAAGCATCGGTGTTGTATGCACAAGTACTAGTTCTCACTGCAGGTTGTCACTTTGTCAGCTGGCACGAGATCAATAGGAGCTCAAGACAACTTCTATAGATTTTAGAAGAAGCTCTGTGTGTGATGAAAGAAAGAAATATTACTCTACATAAGCTATTCTAATTGCAGAAAGGAAAAAGACTGGAATGTAAAGTAAGACCTAGTAAACCCTAACTAACAAGCTAATTCTACTTTTGCCAAAAACACTATGAAAACCATGAAAGCAATGCCATTACCTACTCAAGAAAGAAACAACATCTAACCATGCTATTTCTGGAAGTAAATAAGCAAAAAAACATATTTTTGGATTTTTATGTGTTTTTATGTAAATTTAATCATGCATCTATTTTATTGTGTGTGAGTGTGGCAACAAACAAGTGGCGTTGGAGGGTGGTTTTTGAGCTTGGGAGGATGTAAGATGGTGTGGATGGGTCTTAGGAGGTCTTAGGTGGCCTTCTGGAGGCTTTTCCCACACTCGGCCTTCAAAAGAGATCCTACAAGAAAAACTACAGGAGGACACAGGGAAACTACAAGAGGAAAACAAGGAAACTACAGGAGGCCTACAGGAGGAGGTCGAGAGAAATTTCCGCTATTTTGAGGGTGTGAGAGTGGGTGGAAAAGGTGGCTGAAGGTTGGGGTGAGGTGTTAGGGTGCCTAAGGTCTACCATGAACCACCAAGAGAGAGAAATATGATTGGGTTTGCTCAAGGAGAGAGGAAGAAGTTCTATGAAAAATGAAGGAAACTAAGGCAGAATGGAGGTGAGGTTTGGGAGACCTATAGGGAATGGATCAAATGGAGGATGTGATTGCTAATAATCTAGCCTACTACTAGAAGAGATCTGCTACAAAGGAACTGACATTCAACTAAGAAAATCAAGCAACAAATGAAATGAGTGCATTTAGGAAAAACAGAGTTTTGCATTAAAATGGTCTAAACTATGATCTATGAAAGGAAATGCTGTAGGAAAGGAAAGCATGAAAGAGGACTATTTCAAATTAGGAATTGAACATGATAAAGGAGATTTTGAGCAAAGAAAAATTGGACTATTAACCTACTAAAGAGCTACAAACACTAGAAGTCCTATGTATGAGGAAAATCTATGTTTTTGGGGCAGCAAGAGAGTCTTTGCCTCAAATAATGGTCCCAGAGGGAGGAAGAGAGGCCAAGGCACTATTGATAGACTTTTGAATATGTTCTGATCATTTCTTAACCTGCTACAGAAAGCACAAATTGAAGCAAACTACTAAATCATCAAAAGCAACCTATTCTTAACCATAAAAGAAATACATCTAAGAGCAAATTAATCTACAAACTGAATTAAAGCATACAAATACAAGTAAAGAGAAGCTTGGCTACTTGGATTGGGCCCTAACCCAAAAGCTTCAGCCCTCTGAGGTAACTCAGTGCTAGCTCAAAAAGGATTCCATCTTCATTATCAAAAAATAGCAAGATTACATAAAACTGTCACAAAATAATAAGCTCGAAATTTGAGGAGAGTTTACATAAGAAAAAATCCGACCCTAGTGAGGCCCTAGGCCTCTCTACTTATACATCTGAAGCTACCAACAACTTCCTTAAAATTAGTAAGGCTTGGCTCTCAAAACTCGAGATAACTATCAATTATCCTCCAATTGCTCGTCTGCCTTCTAGTGTATGATTCGGTTGCTTGTACTGCGAGCTGAATGAAGGGGAATTCGAAGTGAGGAGTAATAAATGAGGGGGATTCCCTCCTATAAGTCCTATCCTCTGTCTACTTCGAGTTATTACTGCCATTTTACCACTGGATCCTTGACTTTGACCTCGAAATCCATCAATAATCTGCATTAAATACATGTTAGACCACATGGCATCATAACTAACTCAACTCACTCTATAAGCATAAACATAATCAGAAAATCGTACAACTAGCTAAGAGAATGGTTGATTTGACTAGGTTATGAGGTAAAATGAGCCCATATAATTACAAATTTATGAGGCTCATAAGGAGGGCCTTGATTTATCCCACATCAATGACACGAAACGAGTGTAATGATTTTGGAGATGAAATTTGATTGACGACACAAGGTTCAGGAATGGAGGTCATGGAAATGAAGGTTTATGAGTATTGCAAAGGATGAATTTAAAACTAAGTGACTTCTCTTGAACATGTCGGTGACACTAAATGGATTGGCAGCATTGACCCAAAACGAAAGTAATGGATGGTATGATAGACTAAGGTATGATGACCATCAAGTAGATAATCCAACCCAAATAGTCACAATAATGAAGTGAAAGTGTCAGTTCAAGATCGACCTGCTACCATAAAGTGGTTTACCCATTTTCCCACTTTCCCCAGTCATTGCTGACCAGTACCTCTTTATTTTTATCAAGCTTGAGGAGGATAACATATGCTTGTTGTATAATTTCACCCTTCGGGTGAATCCATCGCTATGTGATGTTTTAATGAGTCTAGTGAAGGTGAAACTCAGTCTTATCATGATGGACATGTTTGTCGCTGTTTGATGTTTTAATGAGTCTAATGACAATGATTACTCAGTCCTTTTCATTTTTATAGAGTTTGAAAAGGGATAAAAAGAAAACTCCACAAGTTCTTTTTCGTAGAATTGTCTCTCAAGTCTGAAAAAGCATAAAACAATACAAGAGCGAACCTATTGACCATGTTTGGTCAATGCATTCCTTTTTCGTAAATAATCTACCTCAGCCTGAAAAATGGTTAAACTTATACTGAGTATATGTCATTTCCAATTCGTTAACAAGCTGAGAAGGATAGGTGCTTGGAAATATTTTCATATTTAGAGAGTCTGAAAAGATCTTAAAGAGGACTCCAAGGGGGTTCCTTTTTCGATGTTTAACAGAGCTTGAAAAAGAGATAAAAGTATGCTTTATGGTCAAAGTACAATTTACGATCATGCACGTCAAATTCTGTAAGTCAGTTGTAAATCTTTTCAAAGCAACATTAAACAGATTAAACATACTTGTTGTTGGAAATAATACTGAGGGGGGGGGGGTGAATCAGTATTAGCAAGTCAATAATATTTCATTTCCATAATCAAATTCATATACGCTACTTCAGTGAATGGAACTTGCATGTATACGTAACTATATTTAAGGCAACTAGCGTATATCCTGCAAACTTATGATTCAGTTAATTTATCGTATGTTGATCTTTAATCAGTGCATCAGAACCATATAAACAATAACCAGGTGCAGTAAAACAGAACAGACAATCACACACACATGAAAACAAGATATAAGGTGGAAACCCAATGTGCGTGAAAACCACCTGCTGCAATCATCTCTATCTTCTTTTTAGTAAGAAAATTCTTTTTACAATTTTTGTACTAGTGTAGTCTTATACCAGTACATAGGATTCTACCTGTAGAAGGCTACAACCTTCTCTCATTCTCTAACTTCTCCTGCTTGGGAGCTACAACCCCCCTAGCTCTTGTACTAGCTGATATGTTTACTAGTACATAGGTGCTAGCCTAGAGAAGGCTACAACCTTATCTTTTCTTCTAGGGACCACGTTTCATAAATTTTCAAACTGGATCCATCAATAACATCATTCAAGCATCAAATACATCTACATCAATCAATCTCCTTTGCACCAACCAGAACTGAATTAATCAGTCACTTTTCAGAATGTTGTAACCAGAATACAGTAACCAGAAAAAGTAACCAGAATCCAGAACCCTGTGACAGCAACCAAAAGTAGATAAAGCATATTTTATGAGGTATACACTACTTCAATGTGTCAAACCTGTGTGCATATGCACTTTTCTCAAGGTGAGCCTGCGTTCAAATATGAAAATCAGATTTAGGATGTATACGTTGTTTTGATATACAGAACCACCGTGTATATGCACCTTTTCTAAGGTGAACCTGTGTACAGATCTATAAATGATGATTTAATATTTACAACAATTCTAGACTTCAGTTATACCTAGATCATCATATTTATAATTTAAAACATGCGCCAATTATTCAGATAAAAGATCAAAGCACACAAAGATACTTCACTTCAAGCTTTAAGATCTTGACCCATTATTAGATCTTATCCTTCATCAAGCGCTAAGGTTCATCCTTGATTCAGATCCAACTGTGCACCATAACCCAATAACCTGTATTCTAGATCTTTCTCTTCATCAGATATTCAATGCATGTGTTCCTTTTCCTAATGATCTTCTCCTCCTTTTATAGTCTTAGGCCTTACTCAATACCATGGACCAAAACCACTTGGAACCAATAGCTTGGACCAGATACCTGGGGTCTACACTTCGGACAGGATACCATGGACCAATACCATGGATCAAAATACCATGGACCAAATACCACGGACCAAGACTAAGTTTTCCAACATGTATGCGCCTTTCCTTCCGTGAAAGTGTGTGTGTATGCTATACACGCCTTTTGTTCTATGAACCTGCGTGTACACGCGGCTTGGTCAATGGGGAACTTGCGTATACCTCTCTTTCTTCATTCTGTGAGTCTAAACTGTGATCTATCATCTGAGTGAGTTGCGATCAAGGACAATACCTATGTGATAGTGCCAAATCTATGTCATAATGCCAACAATCTCCCCCTTTGGACTTGATGGCAACCCCAAGTCACTCTCCCCCTTTGTCATCAAGGGCAAAGGGTTATGCTCCCCTTGAGTACATGTTGAATGCTATGATATGTTGAAGAGTGTTGAATGAGCACCATGCTCGAGTCCATGCTCCCCCTGAATATATGCAAGGTCTGCAAAAAGATGTTCTAAAAGAAGAACATGACTCTATACATCATAAATGACCTTCCTATCACCAATGACTCATACATACATCCATCTCCCAACCAAGTGGGGATATACCAATTGTTTATACATGTCAAAACAAGAACATATCATCCATCCCATGCATAGTGGGGAAACAAAATAGGTCGTTTGATGACCTGGACATTAAGAGATATACATGACATAGAGACCAAATATCTGAAACAAGGCCATGATAGTTATCAACAACTATCAGCAGCATCTGTCAATCACCATCCAGACCAACAACCATGATCTCACCCTGAACATGTTCCACCTGAATCAAAAACAACCATGAATTTGTACCAATATCTTCTAAGATAATGCCAATAATGCATTATTAGAAGTATATGCTCCCCCTGTGCCAGATGATAACTGTCAGACCCATATCAGACTCCTTTCATCCTGAGTCTGGCCCACTATTTTTTTCAAACCATCATATACATGACTGTATCCATAGAAACTGGCGTATGTACGTGGATATGCTTCATGGAACTCGCATATAACGACTTTTCTATGAAACTGCTAAGTTTTAACCGCAAGATGATGCATCAACTACTCCCAACTTTTGTCTGAGATATTCAAATGTCTCTCTGGGTAGCGGTTTGGTGAATATATCAGCAACCTATTCTTTGGAGGGAACATACTCCAATTTGACCATTTTTTCAAGCACTTGTTCACATAGAAAATGATATTTGATGGGTATGTGCTTGGTCTTGGAATGCATGACTGGATTCTTTAAAATACTAATTGCACTTGTATTATCAATTAGAATGGAGATGGGTGGAGTACATGTGATTTGAATGTCTTGCAATGTTTTCATCATCCAAAGGAGTTGTGTGTAGCAAGATGCAACAACCACATATTCTGCTTCAGCTTTAGATAATGCAATTGAACTTTGCTTCTTGCTAAACCAAGATACTAATCTGAAACCCATATAGAATGCACCACCACTAGTGCTTTTTCTATCATCAATGCTTCCTACCCAATCTACATTTGTATATGCATGAAGTGTAAGATCTATATCTATAGGATACCATAAACCAAAATTATGTGTTCCTTTAAGATATTTGAAAATCCTTTTGACTGCCTGAAGGTGTGATTCCTTTGTATTGGCTTGGAATCTTCCAACTATTCCCACTACATACATGATGTCTAGTCGGGTACCTGTTAGATAAAGCAGACTGCCAATCATGGATCTGTAGGTTGGTTGATGTATTGTTGTTGATTAATCATTTGAGCTGAGACTGCATCCTGTTACCATAGGGGTACATACAGGTTTAGAATCTTCCATGCCATATTTTTTCAAGATCTGCTTGAGATACTTGGTTTGTGACTGAAAAATACCATCTTTCTTTTGTTGAACTTGTAGACCAAGAAAATATGTGAGCTCACCAAGCAGGGACATTTCAAATTCTTGCTGCATTACCAAAGGAAAATTTTGACTCATGGCTTTTTCATTTCTACCAAAAATGATATCATCAACATACACAACAAGTATTGGCAACTTATTATTGTCAATCTTTGTATATAGATTGCTATCAGCTGATCCTTTTGAAAAATGTTGTTGATGGAGATATTTGTCAAGATGGTAATACCAGGCCCTTGGAGCTTGTTTTAGATCATAGAGAGCCTTTTTGAATCTGCATACAAGTTTTGGATCATTTCCAAGGATGAATCCATTTGGTTGATCAATATATACTTCTTCTTATAAGTCCCCATTAAGAAAGGCAGATTTTACATCCATTTGGTATACTTTGAATTTGTGAAAACTAGAAAGAGCAAGGAACATTCTTATGGCTTCAAGTCTAGCAACAGGTGCAAAATTTTATTCAAAATCTATACCTTCTTATTGAGCATACCCTTTACAAACAAGTATGGCCTTGTTTCTACTAACTTATCCATTTTCATTTAGCTTGTTTTTGAATATCCATTTGGCTCCTATCATATTCTTATCATGAGGTCTAGGAACTAATTCCTAGGTATTATTCTTTTCAATCTACTCAAGCTCTTCATTCATGGCCTTGACCCAACATTCATCTTCGCATGCTTCATTTAAATTTTGAGGTTCGATGGAGGAAAGCGATGCTAGATAGCTTGAAGTAGTTCTTCTTGTCTGCACACCTGCCTCTTTCTGTCCCAAAATTTGAGTCTTTGGATGATTTTTCTGAACATAATTGGATGGAGTCTTTTCTTCTGCCTTTATCTATTCTTCTAGTGCTTCATTGGTTTCTTCTTCAGAATCAGTCTGATTTGATGTGGAAGGATAATCTTCATCTTCTCCACAATCTTCGGTTTTTACCTTCTTTGGATTTTTGCAAGCTTCATCAACCACAACATCAATACTTTCAATAATTTTCCCAAGTCTTTTATTATAACACATATATCCTTTACTTCAGGAAGAGTAACCAAGGAGAATGCCTTCATCTGCTCTGGGTTCAAACTTGCCAAGTTTTTCATTAGTCCTTTTGATGTAACATTTGTTTCCAAATAATTTGAAGTATTTTACGGTAGGAGTCTTACCATACCAAAGTTCATGTGGAGTTTGAGTGCTGTTTATCCAAATATTTTCTTTCTTGAGAATAATCACGACAACGAATGCAGCTTCACCCCAGAAGGTTGCAGGAGTTCTAGACTCATCTAGCATAGCATGATTCATTTGTTGAACAGTTCTGTTCATCCTTTCTACCACTCCATTTTGCTGAGGAGTCCTTGCAGTGGATAATTGCCTTTTTATTCCATGTTCTTCACAAAAGTCAAAGAATTCATCCAAGGTAAATTTCCCTCCTTGATCAGATCTGATACATTTGATTTTTCGATCTGATTCATTTTCAACCAGGGCTTTGAAGGCTTTGAATTTTTCAAATGCTTCATCTTTATGCTTTAGAATCCCTATCCAACATATTCTAGAAAAATCATCAATGAACAATATAAAGTATTGCTCTCCACGAGGTGACTTTTTCCTTGATGGACAACATAAATCAGTATGAACAAGTTCAAGAGGCTTACTAGCTGATCCTTCCTTTTCAGGGAATTGCGACCTGGTTTTCTTACCAAATTGATATGATTTGCATATTGTATTTTCTGGAATGCTAATATCAGGAAGATCACAAACAGCCTAGAATTTGCTTGCTTTTCTTATTTGAGAGAAGCTTAGATGCCCCAATCTTCTGGGCCATAGCCAGTGTTCATCATTTTTGCTTAAATAACATTGTTGTTGTCCTCCCTTGAGTATATATAATTTGTTTGGAGTTATTAAACCTTTGATCACGGTTTCTCCTGTATGAAGCTCACAAACAACACATCCATTTGATCGAAATACTACTTCATTTCCTTGATCACACATTTGACTAACACTCAACAGGTTATGCTTTAGACCATCAACATACATAACATTCCCTGCTTTACCTTTTTCTTTAAAAAAAATGGAACCTTTACCTTTTATGACAGTAGGAGTGTCATTTCCAAATGAGACGTTCTTTACTTTTTCTAGGGCATTATATGACTGAAGTTTTTCTTTATCACTTGTCATGTGTTTCAAGCATCCACTGTCGATGTACCACTGATTTTCTTGTCCTTCTGCATAAAGGGCTATACCACATCTTTCTATTTGTGGTTCTTTCTTTCTCCATATTTTGGGATTTAAGGAAGTTTGCTTCTTCTGAGATGTTTGCTGAAATTTACTCTTGCATTCAGATTCTTCGTGACCAAAGTTGTTGCAGATAGGGCATTCTATTTCATTTTCAAGAAGAGAAAAGTTATTGTACGTCCATTTCATGGTTCCCGTCACATTCCTTTGATTTGGTGATTCTCTAGTCATGATGGTTTTGTAAGCAACACATTGAGCAGCTTAGTGTCCAAAGTTGTGACATGAAAAACATTGGCCATTAAAGAAGTTCCTATGATTATCGAATCTACTAACCTGGTGATTGTAGTTGCTTGATATTCATCATTGAAGAAAATTGAGTATGATTTACCTGAGGTTTATAGCTTCTACTCATCCCTGAAGTAAATTGAGCCTAATTTACCTGGTGATCTGCTTTATGCCTTTGCTGTCGATTGTCAAATTGTTCACTTCTCTTTGCTACATCAAGATAGCTTTTAGTGGAGGTTGATGGATTTTCTTCTTGGGATGCTTCTTCAGTATATCCAAGACCTATCTTTATCAGAGCAGAATGCTACACTTTGATAATTTCATTTAAGGTTTCTAATCCTTTAGTAAATCTAAGATTGAGAGCTTTTGTTTTTCTTAATATCCTTTCTTAGACCCACAATTTCACATTCTAGTTTTTCATTGTGTTTTTTTCTTTCAGCAAGTTGGAATGTCAGAGTATCTATAATCATATTCTTTTCTTCTAAATAGATTTTGAGTTTAGATATTTCTTCATAAAGGTCATCTTCATCTAAAGCATCCAAGAAATCATCATCTTCAAAAGTTATTAGAATTCTATAGTCATTACTATTTTCATCTTCATCACTATTTGATAAACCATCGTTGTCTTCATGAGTATAGTAGTGCTTCTTACTTACACTTTGTTTTCTATTCCATTTTGCTGATTCCTTACATTTATCAAGCTTATCTTTATGAGGACATTTGGCAGCATAATGACCGACTCTTCCACAAGCAAAACATTTGAGAGGTAGTTTACATCTTAATCTCTGAGAACCCCGTTGAAGGTTCTTGACAAAGTTTTCTTCTTCCTCTCCTTCTGAAATATGTCCTAATTCATTGAGTTGTTCTCTTCCTAAAGCTTTGAATGTGGCTTCTCTCATATCTGATGGACCTCCTTTTCTCATTTCGAAAGCAGTCAATATTTCGTGTAGTTTTGTCATAGTAATAGTCTGAAGGTCCTACTTTTCTTCTATGGCAGATACTTTTGATTCAAACTTAGTAGATAAGGATCTTAAAACCTTTTCAACTAAAGTAACTTCTGTTATCTCTTCACCCAAGCTCTTCATATAATTAACAATCTCATCTATACGTAAGAAGTAACTAGCGATACTTTCGTCATTGTGCATTTTGAGAGTTTCATATTGAATTCTGAGAGATTGCAATTTTGCACATTTTACCTGATTGTCTCCTTCATAGCTTAGAACGATCTTGTCCCATATCTCTTTGGTGGTTTTGAGATGCATAACTTTGACAAATTCTGATTGTGACACACTCCCAAATAATGTATTGACAACCTTGGTATTCGTTTCATATTACTTTTTACCTTTTGTATCTGTAGGAATTGTTGATGGAAATGTATATCCTCCTTCCACGATTTCCTAGACATCTGTTTGAAGTGATTGAAGATAGGTTGTGGTTCTTACCTTCCAATAAACGAAGTTGCTCCCATCAAATATTGGTGGTCTAATTGATCCCTCTCTTTCGTAGTTACTCATGATGATAGATCTTCCTTCAAGGGATCAAGCTTCTTTTGAAGGACCTGGCTTTGATTCCAATTGTTGGAAATAATACTGATAGGGGTGGTGAACCAGTATTAGCAAGTCAATAATATTTCATTTCCATATTCAGATTCATATACGCTACTTCATTTAATGGAACTTGCGTGTATACGCAACTATATTTAAGGCAACTAGCGTATATCCCGAAAACTCATGATTCAGTTAATTTATCATATGTTGATCTTTAATCAGTGCATCAGAACCATATAAAAAGTAACGAGGTGTAGTAAAACAAAAGAAACAATCACACACACATGAACAAAAGATATAAGGTGGAAACCCAATGTGGGTGAAAACCACCTGCTACAATCGTCTCTATCTTCTTTTTAATAAGAAAATTGCTTTTGCAATTTTTGTACTGGTGCAGTCTTATACCAGTATGTAGGCTTCTACCTGAAGAAGGCTACAACCTTCTCGCATTCTCCAGATTCTCTTGGAAGGGAGCTACAAACCCCCTAGCTCTTGTACTAGCTGATATATTTACCAGTACATAGGTGCCGACCTACAGAAGGCTACAACCTTCTCTTTTCTTCCAGGGACCATGTTTCATAAATTTTCAAACTGGATCCATCAATAACATAATTCAAACATCAAATACATCTACACCAATGAATATACTTTGCACCAACTAGAACTGAATCAATCAATCACTTTTCATAATTTTGTAACTAGAATACAATAACCAGAACCCAAAACATTGCAACAGCAACCAGAAGTAGCTAAAGCATATATTATGAGGTATACGCTACTTCAATGTGTCGAACCTGCATGCATACGCTTCTCAAGGTGAACCCGCGTACAAATCTGCAAATCAAATTTAAGATGTATACGATGTTTTGATACGCAGAACCAGCGTGTATACACACCTTTTCTAAGGTGAACTTATGTACAGATATATAAATGATGATTTAATCTTTACAACAATTCCAGACTTCAGCCATACCCAGATCATCATATTTATAGTCTACAACATGTGCCAGTTATTTAGATAAAAGATCAAAACCAACAAAGATACTTCACTTCAAGCTTTAAGATCTTGACCCATTATTAGATCTTATCCTTCATCAAGCGCTAAGGTTCATCCTTGATTCAGATCCAGCTGTGCACCATAACCCAATAACCTGTATTCTAGATCTTGCTCTTCATTAGATATTCAATGCACGAGTTCCTTTACCTAATGATCTCCTCCTCCTTTTATAGTCTTAGGCCTTACTCAATACCATGGACCAAAACCAATTAGAACCAATGCCTTAGACCAAATACCTAGGGTCAACACTTCAGACATGATACCTTGGACCAATACCATGGATGAAAATACCATGGACCAAATACCATGGACCAGAAGTAAGTTTTCCAACATGTACGCACCTTTCCTTCCGTGAAAGTGAGTGTGTACGCTAGAAGCGCCTTTTTGTCTGCGAACCCGCGTGTACACATGACTTGGTCAATGGGGAACCTATGTATACCTCTCTTTCTTCATTCTGTGAGTCTAAACTGTGATCTGTCATCTAAGTGAGTTGTCATCAAGGACAATACCTGTGTCATAGTGCCAAATCTATGTCATAATGCCAACACCTATTTCATTGGTAAAAATAGGAAAATACTAAAATTTACTCATTTAGTGTTCATGAAATAAACATAAAAACAAGAATTTAACATGTTATTTTCACCATTTGATATTTACCATTTAGTTTGTGCTCTAACCTTATTTTTTACCTCGATCTTCATCAGTTGATTGCGACAGATTTTGTGGATAATTTCTTGTGCTGTCTAGACTAGTTAGGATATCTACCCCTCCTCTTTCTTTTAATGTCATTCTTTTATTGTTTCATGCAAGTTTTAGGGTTTTAAGGGCCGCTGGGGTTTGAATTTTTTGCCCTGGAATCAGTGCAGGCTTACATGTCGAAGACTGAACTGGGGAGAACCCAAACATAAGGCATTCTACATTGCAGCACAGTGTCTCCTTGCCTAGGCTGCATCGGGCGAGTTTCACAAACTTGTTTCACCAAATTGACCCAAACTTTCTCCAATGTTTTGCATGAAAAGGATCCTAACTAAGCTTATGGTTTGATTTCAGGCTTTCATCGGATCAAAATGTCTATTAATTGGCGAGAAAGAGGGCATGAAGAACAAGACATGGTTTCCCTAGATGATACAGGTACATTTGAGGCCCTCAGAAATTGTGGGTTGCTCAAATACGTTAGGTTGTCTAGAATGAGGCAACAATCAGAACTATCGCAGTTCGTAGTTCATGCATGGGATCTGAAAGATCAAGCTTTTCACATAATGGACAAAGTTTTCCCTATTGTGATCAATGATGTTTACTTCCTTACAGGGTTGTCGAGATGTGGTGGCCCCATATCTCTTTCAAGTTCTTCCCATGGAGGGGAGACGGTGAGGGATTGTGTTCGACAATTCTGTCGGCTAGGTACACATCCTAACAAGGATGGAAAGATAATCATCAAAGATATCTGTGATTTACCTTTGGTAACAATCCTTTTCACCATTGCAAAGTTGTCAGGCAGTGTGACAGTACATTTGGCGAACAAATCATATGTGCAATATGCTCTTGAGTGTCTTGAGCCAACTTTATTCAACTAGTGTGAGGCAGTACTTTCTTCAATGAAAGAGCAGCTAACAAAGGTAAAGAGAGGTAAGACAAAGAACTTTAGCTATGGATTGCTATTAATTGCTTCTACCTTAGAAATAATTCCATTAATGCAACTCCAACATGTAACATTGGGTGTAGTTGGTCCTAGAGATCCATAGATGCAACAGTGGATCAAATTGATGGCTAGACATGCTGGTCAGTCAACGATTACATTTTCCATTGCATTCTTTAGTTGCCTCAATCGAAAAAACATTTTCAGTGAGGAGCATCCATACTCAGGGATGGAATTTCATGGAGATCCAGAGTTGAGTCTACAAGTGGGCGCTCAATGGGGTGCTATAGGTAAATTGTTTTTGACCAAAATGTTTTTTGATTTTCAAGTTTCTACATGTTTTTGTGTTTTGATGTTCCAAGAATAAACTAAAATCATTCTCATGCATGCAAATGTGGGTACTGTTCGACCTATGAGGCACCGACAGGAGGCAAATGGGCCAGCATGGAGAAATGTTGGGAGAGCAATTCTCCAGGATTTGGATTTGGCCGAGACACTAGCAGAGTTACAGGATCATGTAGAGGGATTGGCCCTTGGTATTTTGGTTGTCTAGATCGAGGAGTTACCTATGACACTGCAGCACCATACTATTGGTGTTCCACGTCGTTGGATGCATCTCTTACGCATGATAGCTCAGCCTATGACCTGTTATCATGAGCATCATTTGGTCTACTTAGGATGTTTCTTTGCATGCAATTTGAGTTTTTAGGTCAGATGACCAAACATGTCTTGGACACAAATTTTGTAAAAAAATTTAAAACATCTATCTATTTTTACTTTCAAACTTTTTATATATATGGCTATGTGCAATCCTATTCAACTAATGATGTGAATTGAAAACTTACTTTTACATGTGTCACAAATGTATATTTAACACATAGTTTGCTAATGAGTCAGTTAATGTGTTAAAGTTTCTGGAAATATGTTGATATTGAATATACTTAAGATGTCTTTCCAAAATATGAACTCTAAGGAACATACGAAGAATTGTTGGGTTTTGGATGGTATAAACATTTGTTATTTGTAGTATGATGAGTTGTGAGTCCAGCCTAACGATGATTCAAGGAATGCCAAGTGAAATGGAATCAGAGAGAAGTTTGATCAATGTGCTATACTTAGTGATATTGTTCGTCGATTAACCGATACAAATCCCTTGAAAACTCACTAACTCGCCACTTGGAGTGAAAATGTCCCATGCTGCAGAAGACAAGTTCTCCATAATACGACTAGCACCATCAGCGTACCGAACAAATGGTTCCAAAGGTTGCGACATATGCAACAAATGCAAAGCAGATTACTTAACCACATAAAAACTCTAAAAAACATATTGACACACACACATGCAATTAAAGCATATATACAATGATTTTTACTATACTCAATTCAGCATAGTAACGTTTGAGATATAGCCCATTTCAGGGCTGTGACAATGGAATTCCATCATAATCCACCAACTCGTAGGCACCTTTTGCCAAAACATGCTTGACAATATAAGGACCCATCCAAAGCGTTCAAATTTTCCTGTTCCTAGTTTATCAGCCTCCTGATCATAAAGCAAGACCAGGTCTCCTTCTGAGAAAACGCGAGGCTTGACATTTATGTTGTATTGCACCTTGATTTGTTTCTTATGCGCTTCATTAGCCAATGCAGCTTCACGACAGGTTTCATCCAGATGGATAAGTTCCAAGAAACATGCTTCTTCTTCAGAAGTGTCGGGTAACAGGTCAATCGCAAGTTTGAGAGATGAAATTTTGCATTGTTTCGGCAAGATTGCCTCTAGAACATACATCAATTGAAACGGTGTGAATCCAGTTACATTTCTAACTGAGGTTCGATATTCTCACAATGCAAAGTACAAGATTAAATGCCACTTTCATTTATTAACCCCTATCATTCTTTGAAGCATTCACTTCAGGACTTTGTTGCTGGCCTCAACTTGTCCATTCACTTGCGGAAAATAAGGAGTAGAACTATCATGTGAAAGTCATAACTTTGCAGTTAACTCAATCATCACGTGATTGTGAAAATGAGACCCATGATCTCTAACTATATCCTGTGGTACACCAAACCAGGAAACCACAAGGTTGAAAAATAAAAGAGCAGCCATCTCGCCATTGTTGTTTAATGTTGGTATCACCTCGACCCATTTTGTGAAATAGTCAATGGAAACTGTAATGTACCCATGGCCCCCGACCAAGGTGGGGTTACATGTCATGAAGTCAATGCCCCATTTGGCAAATGGTCCAACAACAACGATAGGACGCAATGGTGCAGGTGCTAATCTATCTTTATGGTCATAGATCTGGCATGTGTGATAGCTTCTAACAGTAATTATGCAATCTTTGAATATGGAAGGCCAAAAGTAACTAGCATGGAGAATACTCTGTGTGGTAGCATAACCAGATAAGTGTGCACAACAAGCACTTGAATGGAAATCATTCAAAAATTTATTGGCTTCCTCATGAGTGAGGCACCTTCGTAAAATTGTATCGATACCATGACAGTAAAGAGTGTCACCAATGATCAGATAATCTTTGCCTCGGTATCAGATACATCGTTGTTGATAGCGAGAGTTATGAGGTCGAAAAGTTTGGGTCTGGAGATAAAACAGTATATCTCCATACCATGCATCAGATGACGAAATAAGGAACAAAGATTCATCTAGAATTGATGGTTTTGATGTTGAATCAATGGTATTCAAGGGAAGATTGCGAAGAAGCTCGACGAAGACTAGAGATTTCTTTGATTTGGATTTGATGAATTCCAACTCAAACTCCTACAAAATGACAATCCATTTCGAGTATTTCCCCCTAAGAAATTGACGTGACAAAATATATGTCATTGGGTTGCAATCCAAAATGACAATGGTCTTTCGGAGCAAGATGTAGTGGCGAAATCTCTGTATAGCTTGAACATCAGCTAGAGCCAACTTTTCAACATAAGAGCACTTAACTTCTGTATCATTGAGATTGTGGCTCAAGCAATATATCAGATGTTCAATCCCATCTTCTTCTTGAACTAAAACCATTCCAATGGTTGTATTTGCAACGATGAGATACAAGAAGTAGTCGTTTTGATAATTCAAGGAATACATTAATGAGGCTCTAATCAAGGTATCTTCAATAGCATCAAAGGAAGCTTGTGCAACCTAGTACCAATGGAAGGGTATCCCCCTTTTCAATAAATGAGTAAATCCTTTAACTATTTCAACATAATTGGGAATGAACCTCCTCAGAAAGTTAGCCTTCCCTTGGAGTCTCTTTAACTGTAGTATACTGGAAGGTGGAGGAAAATCAAGTATTGTCTGAACCTTAAGTGGATCAAGTCAAATTCCCTCCTTAGACACTACGAAACTAGGTAAATGACCATAACCAACACAAAACAAACATTTGTGTGGATTGAGTCATATTTTGTAGTGTCGGCACCGTAAAAATATAGCTCTCAAATGTTGTGGGTGATCAGTCCAATTTCATGAATGAGCAGGTAAATCGTCAAGGTATGGTTGAAAAATATGTTTGATGTCATGGAAGGCATAATTCATCGCCCTCTGAAAGGTTTCCCCTGTGTTCTTCAAACCAAAGGGGAGTTTCCTATAATTGAATGTACCATGTCGAAAAATAAAAGCAATTTTAGATTGGTCCTCTGGGTCGATATTGATTTGATTATAGACGGTAAAACCATCCATAAATGAGAATATTTTTCATCCAGCACATTCATCAATAATCTGGTCGATAAAGGGAGTAGGATAATTGTCTTTTAGACCAGCTTGTTTAACATCCCTATAATTGATGCACACTCATATTATCCCTTGTTTCTTCATGACAAGAACAATATTGGAAACCCAATCAGTAAGAGGAACATGATAAATGAAACTAGCATGAAAAAGTTTTTCAACTTCTATTTTAATAGTAGCAACCTTCTTTGGATGGACAGGACAGAGGCGTTGTCACATTGGTTTGAAATCAGGATACATTTTGATTTCATGTTCAACTATACTAGAGTCAATTCCTGGCGTCTCCTTGTGTGACCATGCAAATATATCTTGAAATTCACGAAAGGGAGCACGGTAAATATCAAGTTTTGATGGAGAACAAGATTTCCCAACATGAATATTTTCTACAATGTTAGGTTTTGTCAAAATATTGATAGAAATAGTTTCTTCGATATTTGACAAGTTTCACTCGAAGTCTACTGTATCTATGAAAATGAAATTCGAAATAAAATCGACAACTGAAGGGCAATTAAGTTCATTTGAATAATATTCTATGTGATCTAGAAGATGGGAACAATGATGATAATATTCCCATGGTTCTTCTGTCATCATTGATTGGATGATTCCTTCATCAATCGAAAATATACATGAAAAAGGATCAGAGGTAGTACCACATTCTAATGAACGATCTATCCATACAATTGATGAAAATGGATTTGGATTCACCGCACAAGCCATAAAGATTGATTGCTATGCTAGCTTAATAGGGCTTAGCGGCATGATTTCATTACTACTATCAACTTCAAAACTATTGGTAATCTTCCTTAAGTCAGATGAAGTGGAAGATATCATGTTGCAAGTCTCAACTTTTTCCACTTTCACCAAATTTGATGGTGGTGGTAGCGAAATAGTACCCATTAGGGAAGGACCTTTTAAGAGACCTACACCAATGTTTTGAAGAAATAGCGGGGGTTCATATACCAATGGAATGCTTCCAGTAGCCTGTGAACTAGAGGTGAAGAAGGCAAGTTGGTCGATAATTGTGATTCCACCTTTATGAGGGAATGCAATCGTACTAAAGTACGTTGAAACCATAGTAACCATGTCATAAACCCACGATCTTCCAAGTAAAATGTTGTAGTCAAGGGTTCTGTCGACAACCTCAACTTTAACAGTTATTTTTTTTCCTCCTAGTTTGATTTGCAGATTACTCAATATTCCACAAGGCATATATGTGTGTCCATAAAAAGCTTTTAACGTTGTTGGTGAACGTGACAAAGGCGGTGAGCCAAGTGTTTTCCAGCAATCCATAGACATTATACAAGTAGATGCCCTCTCGTCAATAATGGTTCAATGGACAAGTTTATTCAATGCATTTACTTGAATCAGGAATGCTAATTGCACAGGTAATTGTGGCATATAACCCGCATGGTTGAAAACCACAAGATTGGAATCAGTGGGATTGATTCCACCAATTGCTGACAACAAAGCCTTCTTTTGGGAGGGACAGTTTGGAAGCACCTCGAGCATTGACATAACAAAGGGTGACTGAGTTAAATCTTCTACTATGTTATAATTCTGTGTAGCTCGAGCTCGAGGATTAAATGCTGATTTATGTACAACTCCCTTAGGAAGCTTTATTGTTAACTCTAGTGCAATAGGTGGTGTAATAGGATCAGTTGAATTTGAATTCAAAGAGTTAGGTTGATCAACCTGGTTATTCGATGACAATGGTTGATTTCCATAATATTTACTTCGTGTTGACACGAAAACTTCAATTTTAGGCTTAGAGGTGAATAGTATAAGCACTTGGGAAGTGGAAGCATGGTCTGTAGCAACCATATTTGTCTCCAGTTTTGGAAAAGGATCAGTCAATCCTGTGGATGTATTAGAAGTCTTCAGAAGCTTTGAGACTTCATAGTGGTGAGGACAATATCGCATAAAATTCTCATCGTTACAGATTAAACACGGGTAACGAGGTTTCCTAGCCGAAGGAGAGGAATGAGATGATTTCTATTAAGGGCAGTTATTTTGTTTCTCCTTGTTTTCCCCCTTCTTCTTACTTCCTAGTTGTTTTTCATTCTTTCCTTTGTCATATGACAAGACATTGATTTCAGAATTAAGAGTGTTATCAAGTGCATTTGTAGTTTTATTAGAAATGGCAAGTGTTTGACCAGATGGTCTACCTTCCATTTTTGTGCTTGAAGAAGAAATCACACCGTCACCAGCATGAAATTCCTTACTCGATGGTGGAGGAGGAATAGTGAAAGTTGGTCGAGGTGCATTCAGGATCTCGTCGTAGAGTGTGCCAAACTGTGTAATGAAGTCCAAATATTGGGTATGAGAAATTACTTGCTCTTTAGCAACAACTCCACCTTTCGCCACATCCTTAGTGATAGATGGCAACAAGGATTTTATAAACCTCTCAACTAGAAGCTGATCAGGAACATATGTTTTAGTCATTCGACGACGACGACGACGACACTGATGAATATGATCAGAGATGTGAGTAGCAATAGTTTGTTTAAAGTTGGTTAATAGTTTCGTTCCAGTCTCATACCATATGGGTAATTGGAAGTGGGTTAAAAACGTGTTGGCAGTGAAGTTATCAAAAGAAGGTCATGGAAACTCGATGTACCACTTCATAGCCAGACCAGGAAGCGTTCTCTCGAAAATACGTAGTCTAACAAAATACTCATTCAAGGAGTTTGATGAACACCATAAATGAAAAGTCATGACGTGGTTGGACGGGTCTTCTCCAGGGTTTCCATTGAATTTCTGATTATTAGAAGGTAACTTATGAGGAATCACTGGCCACCAAGGTGCATAATGAATTGGGTCATTGGTGAGCTAGTTTAGATGTGGTAATTCGATTGTCGCAACGAAAGACAACTGTTTATTTAGGCCAGATTGAGCATATCCAGGTAAGATGGAATTGCCTGGGCAATAGGCCTTTGCATACCAGCATAAGGCATCTACTGTTGGTAACCTTGATAAGGGTAATTTTGTTGAGAAAATCTGGCATAAGGTTGTTGTTGAGCACCAGGATACATTTGCTGTTGTCCAATCCCATCATAGGCTTGCTGACCAAGGCCTTGATAAACTTGTTGCTGACCAAACCCAACATAAGCTTGTTGTCCAAGTCCATGTTGAGGTTGGTATTATTGGAATTGTTGTTGTTGATATTGGGGTTGTCAAGGTTGTTGAATCAACTGTTGCTGTTGTTGGTACACCGGTTTTTGATTTAATGATTGTTGTTGACAAGGTTGTGAATATACTAAACCAGTGTAAGTCTGAGTCATTCTAGTAAAAGGTAGACTAGCCTGAAGTTGTTGGACTCTAGACACAAGTGCTTGTTGTAAAACTTACTGAGAAGGTTGGATTTGTATACCTGAAACTTGGGGGTCTGAAGTTGAGGGCCAGCTTGCATAGGTTGAGATACAACAATTTGAGCTTGTGATTGCGGTACAACTGTAACAATAGGTGTTGTAGGTATGGGTGAGACAGATTGCATAGTTTTTTATGGATACACAAGCAGGCTGAATGCGCATGGTTGGCTGCCACTGATAGACAATCATTCTAGGCTGACCTAAAGACAATGGTATAATGACATTTGGTTGCCCCCCAGAAAATGAAGGATAAGGAGAATGTGCATATTGTTCTCCATATGGGGGTAGTCCAACTTAAAGTAGATACATAGGATGGTAACGAGATGAACCAGCTTGATATGAACTTGATGGGTCGAGCTGTTCGGTATCCATTAATGAAGAACTAGATAAAATTCTAGTAGAGGACATTGGTGAAGACCGAGGGCTAGAAGCAACACTTGAGTTGGTTCCTGATAAATATTTGTAACCCGATGGGATGGACGAAACACCATAGAAATGTGACTCAGATGTCATAGTAAACATCGAAGAGGTTGCGACAGAAGATTCTACCATAGCCGTAACAAATGGTACAATTTAGGATGTTGACTCTGCCATAGTCAAATGTCCAAATAAGTTTCCTAATGAATCAATGAGTGTCTAAAAGTAATTAGAATCAAAAGGAGCAGTGAATGAGGAGTATGAGGATATAGATAATGTCCAGTTCCAAAATGGAATGGACTTCTGGGTGATTCTACCTCAGGTTCCTCTTCTATCAAAATCAAACCAAGTGGAAGAATTTCACCGTCTGGTCCGTAATAGATTTATGGTATTTGTTGCTAAGGTAAAGAGGAAGTCTCGACAATTATGGATGTCTGAGGATGTACCAGTCGATCTTCTTCTGATAAGGTAACAACTTCTGATTGTTCAACCTCAAAATCCAAATGTTCTAGTAAAAGAACAATCTCAGGTTGGGCTTCGTGAACAACTTCTCGTTTAGAAGTAACTTCTGATTGAACAGTGATGGGTTCGGGATCCACTTCTAGTTGAACAGATTCAAGTTCAGAAGTAATTTCTTGTTGAACAACTTCAAATTGAGAATAAACTTGTTGTTGAAAAACTTAGGTTACCATTTCACTAGATTCAGTTCTAGTTTCCTCAAGTAATTATGAAGATTCCACTTCAGTAACAGATGTACCAATAACCGTAGGAGTAACTGGGGTCACAATACTTACCAGTATAGGTGTTTCTAGTAATTCAGATGAAGAGCCAGAGGCTTGTGAGGTACAGGATCCAATCAAACGAGACCACTTCGACTGGATAGGTGTAGCTTTGGGTGGTAAAGGCAGTTTACTCGCTGCTTTCTGTGAATGACGGGGTAAGAGTTGATTTTCCTCCATGATTTCCGATTGATTTTATTACAAAAAAGAAATAAACAAAAAGTGGTAAGCTAGGAAGAAAGGTTTACCAAGCAACTATGAACTACAAAATACCTCTTGGAAAACCAAGAAGTAGGGGCAGGCAATCTCCCCAAATGCTGTGTTCGGCCTATTACAATGTACAAGGCCGTCGAATGAGTTACCTAAGGATGGATAACAAGCTAGTGTTGTCCTTCCATATATACCCAAAAGTACATGGAGGCCCAATCTATACTAGTGCTGTCTAATGTGAAACCGCACAGTGAGAGCATTCCCATATACTTTACGTACTGTAACACTGCCCTATATACCCAAAGGTACATGGACGAGCTACGATATGATCACATACATGGAATGAGGTATCACACTCACAATGTATCACAGATAAGTTAGCGACAACAACTATGTTTTATGATGCCGAAACACGTGTCTAGCCTAGGACCTCTAAATGTTTGCATTAGGTGACAATGATCCACTAGGTTAATTGATGTTAATTTTAAGTTGATCTTGATTAAGAATTTTCCTTTCAAGCATTCATCTTTATATTCATGGTAGTTAGTAACTAGTACTGAGCATTGGACTGGTTGGGTAGCCCAAATGGTACAACACGCACTGGACCTAAGCCGAACCCCCTCTGAATCGGGTCTCTACCATGCTCGACTATTCTCTTCCATGGGATTATTGAAGGATTTTAAGCTCCCTAAAAATTAAACTACTATGTATCAAAGATGTGACATAACCATGGTTACTTATCGGATGCCAACCCCCAATGGTCTTAACCTGAAATATAAGTTATATGTTGGCGCCTATGGAAAAATTAGTTGGTTCAAGTTATGGTTTCTTTTAAGGGTCTTACTTTTCTTTAGGGTGTGAGATGTAAGAAAAAATAAACCAAGTACTAAAATCCTCAGAAACTGGATTCCTTCTAGTACACATTTTATACAAGATTAGTGTGTGATGTGTAATTGTGTGTAAGTGATCAAGTGAGCATGTAAAGTGTGAGAAGATTTGGATATTCAACGATCCAATTCAATATCCTCCTAATTACACTAGATTTCAATTGTTCCTTGCATGAAAAAAGACATGATATGTGCATAATGTTCCAATTAATCTTTCTGCTTTTACGCTATGTGAATTTCAAAACATGGATATGGAAATTCAAGTGCATTAAGAAGCTTTTGATATGCGAACCCATGTTCATTTAAGAGACAGAAGGGAAGAAAATATTACTTAATTTCTATAATAACACTTGATCCTAGTGCCATGAAATGAAAGAAATGAATGATTTGGTTAGTAACAATATTTTTGGATGATAGGCCACTTACTCCTATACTAATTAAGCTATGTGATTTCAAAAAACTAGTAAAATAGATTGAAAAATATGTGTGGAATTTGGAAACCTACTTTTCCCTCTACTTAATATATGATAATGGAAAATAAAAGTAAGGATAATCTAATTACCCAACTAATTATGATTAGTAGAGAAATTAAGTAATCTAAACTAACAGGAAAAAATTTGTAAAGGTGAAGGAAATTCATTAGTGACTGTCAATTAGCTAAAAAAGTGAAATTACAAGATACTTTTTTCTTTCTGGAGACTGCACAGGTTTCACTATGCATAGATACAACAATGCGTCTATCAGAAAAAAAGTTGTGGAATGCGCATCTGTCTGAGAGGAAGCCATGCTATCGACAATAAACTATAAACATACAAGTTTTCTTGGCCAACAATAGGTCCAGAAGGTCCTACAAAAATTCCAGAGAGGTATTGAATGCCTTGTCAGGTGATGATGTAGAGAGAGGGTCATGTAAACATAACCTTTATATTAAAGAAAAGACAACAGTATGGTCGACATTTTTGTAGTAGTGTTTTTGTAGAAATGGTGTACCAAAATACACCTCCTTAGCAGTTGCTTGTTCCCTGGAAAGGAATACAGATAGAGTTGGTGCTGTTAGTGAACAAATTGACATAAACAAAGAACTACAAATGGTGAAAACAATGCATATACAAAAATAAAGAGAAAAATACACAAATAATGATTAATGAAAAAACATGTCAATAAAATAATGGAAAAAGGCTCCCATTATTGATTGTTGGTGGTAGAAGATGAACACAATAGATGAATATTAAACACTTGAAGAGAATTATTTGAGCTATGGTGCTCAAAAACTCTTGAGCGAGGAGGTTCCTTTCCTCAATCTCTTTGCAAGCTTCTCCTATCTCTTAAAGAAGTATGAAGACTCTATCAATGGTGGACTCTTCCTTCACTAGGATGATGGATTGCTTAGAAGAAATATGGCCAACATACTAATTCCCTTACTCCTTCTTCTTCAATAATGAAATCTAGGGTTTCTCTGATAGCAATTTGGCTAGGATAACATTGTCTCATGTTTTGGTTGTCCCATGGCCTATTTATATATAATTTTTGAACCCATCTTGCCTCTTTTAGTTCATGAATTCTAATGATTTATGAGTATGATAAGATGATTCCATTGAGGGCTGCATATCTTTAGGGTGACTTGAATTCAACTATCCTTACCTAAGGTCCTTTCAGGGAATCATCTTCCAAGTGTGGCAAGTGGTCCTGAATTGTTGAGTCATCCATTTTCTCGATCGCACAAATTTCGAAGGAAATATTGCATGCCGCATGACTATCAAAGAAAAAGCCAAAAATTCTTCAATTTTTTATTTCCATATACTTTGGACCATATGATATATTATTTTTTTTTAACTTCATAATGTCTTCAGCTTGAAAATTTTTACTTGTGTTGTTGGATGTCTTTACGCATCTTCTGGATTCTACAAATATGTGTATGATATTCTCGTGTTAAGAGTATGGATGTGAACATGACCTTAGGGAGACCATCACTCACCAAAGGAATGGAAACAATAGGCTCCAACATAGAATAATTAATTTTAATGATGATTGATTGGGGTAAGGGACTCTGTGAAGATCTAGGTAAGTCAACACCCCAATTGAAAGAGATGGGTTTAGAGGTATGATGATGATGTGGAAATCTAGGGTACTCCACTAGATAAATAGAAGGTTTACACCTTTGAGTGGAACCCAAACTAACGTGAGACACATATGTACCTATGTTGGAATTAACTCTATATCTATGGATAGGTGGATTTGTCTTGTAGGGGGAAGGGCCACAACTATAGAAGAATGACGCAAACGAAAATCTCCCACAGTGGCAACCAAAGGTGACATAAGTGTGAATAAATAAATGTATTAAGGAAACTAGATTTAAAGAAAAATTATAACACGCTAAAATATCCTAAGGAAACAAACCAAGCAAACAAGCGTTCGAAAGGGATCCTCCTACAATCGAAGCTTGGTTAATCAATGCATGGTTCATGGGTGAGGAAATGGTTGGGATAATTATAAAAAAATGCCTAAATAAAATCCAATCTAGGACCAAGTTTTGTTATGAGTCATGGAGCACCACCCTAAGAGGAGAAAGTGATTCTTCTTGAAATCTTCACTGGATATAGCAAGGGTTGGTCCCATAATTGTCACCTGTGATTAGATCTTAGGAAAGGTCACTAAGGTCCCCACCAAAAACAACATGTCCTAGGGGGGGGCATTATTTATTTATAATTATGTGCAAGTGAAGGGTATCGAGCTTGAAGCCTCCCGAAGTAGATCCCCACATGTACAATGAAATTCCCATATATAACTGCCACAAGTTCCAAATAAAGTTTGGAGGTCACTCTAAAGGTCCCATTGTAGCCTAATTCTTAACTATTTTGTTGGAAGGGATTCCTAGACCATGCCATTGAAAGCATATTTACACACCCTATCTCAAGATACTGTATTTGTTTTATAGTCTTGGGGAAGTTAACCTCACTCCCCTATCCTAAGACCCTAACATATCTAATGTTCGTTTGCTACTGATGAGACAAAAAAATATCGAATCAATTTTATTAAGTGCATTAATTTTAGTGGATGTTGATTAAGTCAATGCTGATGGGTGAAAACAAAAAACCAACTACAAAAATAGCAACAAAATAAACAAAAGGAAACAGAGAAAAAAATTACCCAAAAGGAAAATACTAGATATGCCCACAATAATGCACTAAGATTTCAAAAATGACCTTTCAATCAAGTAATCTAGATACAAACATACAATTAGTGTAGGGATATCAATACAATGATGTGAGATAGGTATTTGAAGATAAATTTTATTGAAAATAATAAAAACCTAAGAAGATGGTTGAAACCCTAACCATGTAACTAAGCTCACAAAATTGATTGTAAAATAATCAAAGGATAAATGATTAAGGAAATTTAGAGTCAAAAAACCACCTAGTAGGGTTTGCAAGGATAGAAAAATCTACTTCCAAATTTCATCTTAACCCCTTACTCTTCAAGGAAAATAACCTTCAACTCTTTGTCAGAGAAGGCCTAACTGAAGCAGAGAGACTATCAATTTTCCGCAGTAGTTATGCAAACTTAAACAAAGGACTATCAAAGCCCTATTCTGGACTGTAGACATGAACCAAATGGAAAAAAATTGATCCAAGAGGTTTGAGGATCTGGGTTTCGAAACCAAGCTTTGTATATGGCTAATGACCATTGTAAAATACCATGGAAACAAAAAAAACGCCAAGAAAAATGAACTAAAATAGGCTAAAATAATATACTTACAGGGACCTCCCCATTATGTTCATCAATTCTATTTAAGAGAGAATTTTTCCTACAACAATAGGTTACTTTAATATTATCAATATTTTCCTAGGGATTTTCCTCATAGTTTGTGTGAATGAAGAAGTGATACAAAATAAACTAGACAATCCCAAGCACTTTTAGATTCACATGAAGAAGGTAGTAGATATACCTTTTAATGCTAGATCCTTAAATCTATTTCATGAAGATAGATCTAGGAAGATCTCCTTTGGGATAGTTAATCCTGAACCTTCTAGATCACCTACACATGAGGAAAGTAACCAATACGATCTTCTTGTAAAAAAATATTAGTGCTAAGAAAAATATATCAATCACATCAAAAAACAATAGACCATGAAAGATAGATAATGGGGAAAACATTTGTTACTATTTATGTTTGATTGCACTGGAGTACATAAGTGAGTCCTCCAAGGTTCTTCCCTTGATATTCTCCCTAACCTCTATGCTCATTGGTGTGGATGCACAAATTTATGATTGTCATAGGTTTGACAACATTCTAGCATAAGTTCACTTCTTGTCCTCGAGAGTAGTGAGGAGCTTTTCTTATATAGATTTCCTTATGATCGGCCTTCATTCCACCCAGATACTTTCTTGACCATATTAAGGTGATGATTAATATGTACCAAATCAATCATTATTTTAATCAACAATGATTATTTTAACCAATTTTGTTAATTTGGACTGAATCTAAGCTTATCTAATCAAATTACCACATTATTTCAAAGTTGTAGTGTAGACAGGGCATTGATGGCATTTTTTTTCGGTTCCAATCAATAGGAGGAAATTTTGTTGGGCCTTTTGTTTTGGTCCCTACCATGTGGAAGGAGTTTTGATGTTTCACCAATCACAAATTTATCCTCTAACTTGGCAAAGGTTGTGCTTGTATTCTTGACCCTATAGGAGTAATGACATCTCCACCCGATTACACTACAGGAATTCAGAGAGCATAATTCCTCTTCTTGGAATCCCATGGGAAATTTGGAGCAAATTACACCTCCACATAATACGCTTAATAGGAATCCAGAGTCCACCCTTGGGGTCTCCACCAATGAAAACCAAGTCTAGAGTGAATAGTGTCTCCATTTGCTATGTAGGATATTTGTACAGTCCACTACCACCCTCTCTTCTTAAACCCCAATTTCACCTTTTACAATATTTCATAAAATTCTCCCTAGCCTAAGAATATGCCAAGTCTCTTCCAATGCTTTCTCACATAGTTGTTATGCAATTCTCCTCATTGCAATGTTGCCCCCAAGCATGGGTCTCCTTCATGTGCATATAAGTGTAACCATTTTTTTACTCCTCTCCCCATTCATATTCCTAATGCTTGAACACTTGAATGCCTGAAGCCTTTCATGATCTTGGTGTGTTGATTGACATCTTCCATCCCTGTAGAATTGACACATCCTTTTCTCTATTGTTCCCATACACCCGACTAATTCTTATACAATGCAGCAAGGATGTTAGTCATGGTTAATTATAACATTTAATAGTTTGGATACTTCCTTCAATCATTATCAACAACTTGCTCGAAGAGCTATCAAGATGTTCCCTCTCCCTAATTCTATTCATTCTCATATTATCACAATCATTTATAATTATACATGAAAATATGTCCATGAGGGGCAACCAAAAAGGGTTGTCACAAATAGTTTCCCCAAAGGTGTATCCTATAGAGAAAAATATCCCCTAGAGTTGGTTCATATTAACTTTTGCGGACCAATGCACTCTAAATCACTAGTAGAAATACTTGGCCCTACTTCCTTGCAAATAAATCCAAAACATTTGGTAGGATATAAGAACTCCAAGCACTGGTAGATAACTAGAGCGACTTCTAGATTATAGTGTTGATAACAAACAAAGGAGAACAATATGATTTGAATGAGTTTAATTAATTTTGAAAGCACAAGGATTCAAATAAAAATTCATGACTATATATACAACACAATAGAATGGTGTAGAAGACATGAAAAACATAAGTAATATGTACAGGTCGAGGATTCTGTTGAAATAAAAATTCTTGTCACATGATTTTTAGGGAGAAGAAGAAAATTTTCCTCTATATATTTATAATAGGTAACTCACAAAATCTATGAAAAATAAAGTGTCACAAGAAGCATGGTCGTTTAAAAATTCTTGTGTAGCACAATTAATCAGTTTTGGTTGCATATCTTATGTCCATATGCCTAAACAAATAATTATGGAATTAGACGAAGGGAGTCAAAAAGGTGTTTCCATTATATATAATGAACAATTCAAGGTTTACAAAATACACAATTTAGTGACCAAGAAACTGATTATCAATAAAAATGTAGAATTTAAAGAAGAAGAGGCATGTGATAGAAGTATTGGGAAGTCCATAACCATTGCAACATCAAATATGCATACTAAAGATGTAGTAGATGAAGAAAAATTAAGAAAAAAGGTTCACATGTATAATCACTAGATATGATTAGTCCATCAAGGACTCCAAGAAATTAAACTCAAGGAGAACCACCAAACGCATCAAGAATGTCTATAACTGGTCCTTAATATAGGAATAACTCTAGGCCAATTCCTATAAATGTGAGAAAAACACAACAGATATATGAAGAGTTTGGATGTCATTCATATTATGCATTGCTCACATATAAAACCACATTTTTTGAGGAATCAATCAAACATAAACAATAGGTTAAGAGATTGGATGAGGAAATAGATTCCATTAATAGAAATAAAACATGGAATCTAGCTGACTTAGCCAAAAACAAAGAATATACTAGAGTGGAATGGGATTATAAATGAAAATTGAAGTAGAAAGGAGAAGTGGACAAATATAAGGCAAGATTAAGGGCCAAGGGGTTTTCATGGAAACCCGTGATTGAGTTTGAAGAAACATTTTGAACTATAGCCATATTGGACACACTATAAGAAATTTTAGCACTATTTACCAAAAAAAATGGAAGATGTATCAAATAGATCTGAAATTTGCATTTTTAAAAGGCATTCTAGAAGAGTAAATTTATGAGAAGGAGGCACTAAGTTATGAGATCAAAGAACATGAAGATAAAGTGTACAAGTTGAAGAAGTATCTTTATGGGCTAAAACAAGCTCTAAGAGCTTGGTATGATAGAATAGATTCATATATGATCAAAAAAGGTTTCAATATAAGTAGAGGAAAACCTACACATTCAAAAAAGGTAAAATGTCTATTGCGAAATTTTGATTGTTTTCTTGTACATTGATTAAATGATTTGTAGAGGGTATTTGCCAATAAATGAGTTTAAACAAGCTATGAAAAAGGAATTCGAGATGACTAATTTAGGATTTATGAATTTTTTCCTTGAGATAGAGGTAAGTCAACTAAAACATGAATTTTTCATATGTCAAACTGTAATTTTCCTAAGCAGGAATTTAAGTGATAAACCAATTAAACAAACAATGCAATAGTGGAAAATTAAAAACATTTACCAAACACCGATGAAACACTGTAATACTAGAATTGTTGAGCCATATATTATGAGATATGAGAGCATTAATACAATATATAAATGGAGTAGTGCACCTGGGGTTGTCTCAATGACAAGATGGACCAAACCTAGGTGGTAGAATAGTTGGAAAGATGTTTTTTTCGCTATTGCTCAACTATGCTTTGCGTCGTCCTAGTAAACTGCTAATTTGTTGACTTCGGCCTACTAGAAAGTGCCCAAAAAATGCCCAGAAAATTCTTCCCATTTAGCCTTAGACTCCTTGGACAAAACCCAAACAAGACAGAAGTGAATTTCTCTGATTTTGAATTAGTATTTTTGGCCTCTTGGGAGCTGCTCTTCGGCTACATCTACTGACTTTCGGCCTGCTGGAAAGTGACCAAAAAATGCCCAAAAAATTATTCTCTTTTAATATTTGACTCCTTGGACAAAACCTAGAAATACACAAAAGGGAATTTATCTGATTTTGACTTTGGAAATTCGACCTCTTAGGACGTGCTCCCCATCTACATCTACCGACTTTCGGCCTCTTCGAAAGTCCCCAAAAATTGCTCAGAAAATTCTGCCCTTTTATCCTGAGACTCCCTAGAAAAAACCCAGAAAAACGAAGACGGCAATTCCTCTGATTTTCAATTTGCATGTTGGGTCCCTATAATACTATTGATTACCCCATTACTATTGTAGTTATATCCCTTATTAATATTGTTGTGCCCCTATTGCCCCCATGTTGTTATTACTGTGCCCCATAGAATCCCTCTATTGTTATTTTTGTGGCTTTATATTATTATTGTTAGGTTGGTTGGATTATGTTGTGACTCCTTAGACTCCTATATATAGAAAGGAGGTTTTGTCATTTGAATCATCCAAGAATTGTTCATTTATGTAATGTAAAGGAGGTTTCTCCCTCGAAGAGTCTAAATTCTAAGGTGTTGATCTATCTTTTCTATCTTTTCTTGAGCTGGTTTCATAACATTTGGTATCAGAGCTTTGGATTCTAGGGTTTCGCTGCTCCAAACAGGTCATCGTGGTATTTTCATTATAATTCTTTTTCTGCGACATTTCAGAAGTTGCAAAAAAAACCCATTTTCGAAGAAATCGCGCTGAACCTCGGGTCCAAATTTCAGAGTTTTTTGCACTATATTTATGGAGATATGATCTGAGGAAGTTGGTCTTTTTGCAGACTCCTGAATTACGTTCCAAATAGGTGACCTGGGGAAAATCATCATAACTTTCTCTATGGGGATCAGATTGAAATTTCGTAAGAAGTAACAAAAAGAGGACGGACTGTAGTTTCTTGTGCGCATTTTCAGATCCAAATGTCAAAACAGTGACTCGTGGCACGTCATACAAGTTCGCTCTACTGAACTAGTCTATAATGAAGTCACTGTGGGAGATTTCGCATAGCTCCTTCTTGGAGAATCCAATTTGGGTCAGACTTGTGGCATTGGAAAGAGGACAGAAAGGGATACTGCAAGTCACAAATTCAGAACTATATGATCAGAAAATACAGAGATACATCAGAGGCAATATTGAGCTCCTACAAAGTGAAAAGAGATGTGTAGATTTTCTTAAATTTTTGTTTAAGCTTGGTTTGAAAATTTATATTGAAGGAATTCAAAGGGTATAATAGAGCATTATTATCAGTAACTGATGCCCTAAGGAAAGAAAATGCAAACACCTAGTAAGGAACCTAAAAGCTCTAGCATGACTCATGAAGAAGAAGAAAAAATGCTATATGATATATCAAAATTACAAGAACAAGTGCAAAAAGTGTCACTTGCACAAAAAGCAACAGAATCTAAGATGGATGGTTTAAGGAAAGATGTAGAAGCTAAGATGGATGGTTTAAAGAAAGGTGTAGAAGCTAAGATGGATTGTTTAAAGAAAGGTTTAGAAGCTAAAATTGATGGCATGGATGATAAGATGGAAGAATTGAAGATAAATATGAATAAGTTGCTACAAGAAATGGTCACTAAGGGTGAAAGGGTACTAAAGGAAACTCATGATGAGAACAAAACAAATGTTAATCATGACTCCATAGACTCTAATGTTGGATCAAAGACTCACCATATTCCAAAAATCAATATGAGGAAGTTTGATGGCAAGGATCCCGCCACATGGATATTACAGATGGAGCAATTCTTCGATCTCAATAATGTGCAAAACACACAAAAGGTACGTATGGCAACTTTATATTTGGAACCAAATCAGTTTGTAAGGTATCAATGGCTTTTCTCTCGTAAACAATTTATCACTTGGGAAATTTTTACGAAAGAATTGATAGCACATTATGAGGATACAAAAAGCAACACTTTTTTTAGCCAATTGATAAGTCTCAAACAAAAGGGTTCAATAATGGAGCACATTGAGGAGTTCCAAAAATTGAACATAAGGGTAAAAGATATTCCAGAGGAGCATAGGATTGATGTGTTCATAGGGTCTTTAAAGGATAATATCCAACATGATGTTCGCCTTTGGGAACCTGATTCATTAGAGAAGGCATTCAGGTTAGCAAGAAAAATGGAAAGCAAAATTATGACAACCAAGAAGCATACCACTCACAACTATAAAGACGGAAGTGTTGTTTCCCCTGGTCTTCCAGAACCTATAAGGTTGACACCACAACAATTGGAAGAAAAAAGAGCAAAAGGGCTTTGTTACAGTTGTGATAGCAAATACACTAACGGTCATAAGTGTGTTGAGAAGAAATTATTCTACATAGATTGTGAAGAGGAAGAAGAAAAGGAGCAAGAAAGGTCAAAAGAAGAGGATATACTCCAGGAACAAAGCCTAGATGAAGAACAAATAAATCCGACCATATCTTGTAATGCATTGGCGGGAATTACCACTCCTCAAACCATCAAGATAGAAGGACAAATCAAGAAGAAAAAGGTAATAGTGTTGATTGATTCAGGAAGCACCCACAATTTTATTCATTGTAATGTAGCAAAAGAATTGAATTGCTTCCTATATCCAGCACCAGAGTGTCAAGTGATGATTGCAAATGGAGGAACAGTAAATTGCTCTAGAAAGTGCCATAATATCAAGCTATCCATGGGAGAATATGTATTGACTAGCCCAATGCTTTCCATTCCAATGGGAGATGTTGATGTTGTACTAGGAGTCCAATGGCTACAATCCTTGGGTACAATAGCTTTTAATTTTCAAGAACTTTTCATCAAATTTTCTACGGAAGGAAAGGAAGTTGAATTAAGGGTATTGCAGGGAAACCAGGAAAGATAATCAGCTCTAATGGTATGACAAAGCTTCTAAAAAAGGAGTAAAGAGGTGTAATTGCACAATTATGTTCGCTAGATGTTTCCACATCGGAATCATCTATTTCTCCAGATCTCCAAAAAGTCCTGGACAATCATTCCAAGGTATTTCAGACTCCCAAAGGTCTCCCACCTATGCATGATCATGATCATACTATTCATTTGATTCCAGGAAGTGATCCTCCAAACATCAGGCCGTACAGATATCCCTATGTCCAAAAGAGTGAAATTGAACCTATGGTTGCAGAAATGCTAGAGGCTGGTATAATTCAACCGAGTCAAAGTTCTTTCCCTACTCCAGTAGTATTGGTGCACAAGAAGGATGGATCATGGCGCATGTGTCCGGATTATAGGGAGCTCAACAAGCTCACTATTAAAGATAAGTTCCCCATTCCTATCATTGATGAATTACTGGATGAATTGCATGGATCAATTTACTTCACCAAGTTGGATCTTCGTTCAGGATATCATCAAATCAGAATGAAGACTGAATACATTCCGAAAGCAACATTTAGAACTCATGAGGGTCATTATGAATTTTTGGTCATGCCTTTTGGCCTTACCAATGCACCTTCAACATTTCAAGGTTTGGTGAATTCAATTTTCAAACCATTCCTTAGAAAATTTGTGTTAGTATTTTTTGATGATATACTAATCTACAACAAGTCTTGGAAGGATCATGTTGAACATGTTGACAGGGTGCTACAACTATTGGAGGAGAAACAATTATATGCAAAAAGATCCAAATGTTTCTTTGGAGTCCAGGAGGTGGAATGTCTGGGTCATATTGTATCTCGTGAAGGAGTTAAGGTAGACCCTAGCAAAATTAAAGCCATTAAGGAATGGAAAATCCCCACATCCATAAAGCATCTGTGAGGATTTCTCGGGTTGATGGGGTATTATTGCAAGTTTGTTAAGAATTATGGGAGAATAGCAGCACCTCTAACAACATTGTTGAAGAAAGATGCATTTTCATGGACTACGGAAGCAACAAAGGCCTTTGAACATCTTAAAGAGGCAATGTGCCAAGCACCAGTCTTAGCTACACTGGACTTAACAAAAACCTTTATTGTGGAATGTGATGCTTCAGGAAATGGAATTGGTGTTGTTCTAATGCAAGATGAAAGACCCATTGATTTTGAAAGTCTTCCAATCAAGGGAAAGTTTTTAAGCAAAGCTATTTATGAGAAGGAAATGTTGGCAATACTCCATGCACTTAAGAAATGGCGACCCTACCTAATGGGAAGACACTTCATGGTAAAAACGGATCATGATAGCCTTAAATACTTTTTAGAACAAAGATTATCCTCTGAAGAGCAAGAAAAGTGGGTCACAAAGATGTTGGGTTATGAATTTGAAATCATCTACAAAAAAGGGAAGCAAAATGTGGTCGCACATGCACTCTCAAGAAAGGATGAGGATGTGGAATCATTGTTGTGCACCATTTCTATTATCCAACCAGATTGGATAAACGAAGCAAGGGAGGAATGGAAGAATGACGAAGAAGTGTGGGCACTTATTCGAAAATTACAACAATATTCCAGTACGTCTGATACATTTAGTTGGCAAAATGATTCATTATGGTACAAAGGTCGCTTATACCTCTGTAAGAATTCCCAACTAAAACAAAAGATTCTTATGGAATTACACACTTCTCCCTTAGAAGGGCACTCAAGATTTTTAAAAACTTACCACAGGGTTAAGAAGGAATTTTTTTGGGATGGCCTTAAATCAGATATTCAAAAGTTTGTGGCGGAATGTTTGGTTTGCCAACAAAATAAAGTTGAAACAATTAAGACACCGGGTCTATTACAACATTTATCCATTCCAAGCCAACATTGGGAGGAGGTTTCAATGGATTTTATCATAGGTTTACCCAAGTCTGAGGGAAAGAGTGTCATCATGGTGGTAGTTGACAGACTTACCAAGTGTGCACACTTTTGTGCATTATCACATCCATTTAAAGCCAGTACAGTTTCTACTGCATTTATGGAAACAATTCAAAAGCTACATGGAAACCCAAATATTATTGTAAGTGAAAGAGATCCCATTTTCACTGGAAATTTTTGGACAGGATTATTTTCTTGTCTTGGTACTCAGTTAGCTCATAGCTCATCTTATCATCCTCAATCTGATGGGCAAACTGAGATAGTAAACAAATGTTTGGAAGGATATCTTCGTTGCTTTGTATCTGATAAACAGACACAATGGGTCAAATGGTTTCCTCTTGCTGAATGGTGGTATAACACTTCCTTCCATACAACAACAAAAATGACCATGTTTATGGCAGTTTATGGGTATCAACCACCATCCATCACATCATATTTAAGAGAAAACTCTAAGGTTCAGGCAGTGGAACATCACATCAAACATCAACAACAAGTCCTCCAACTCTTAAAGGATAACCTCGTGTTGGCACAGAATAGAATGAAACAACAGGCATATCAACATCGCAGTGAAAGATGTTTTCATGTAGGTGATTGGGTATTCCTACAGCTTTAACCATATAAGCAAATGTCCCTCAAGCAAGCTAAGAAGGATAATAAATTATCAGCAAAGTATTATGGACCGTACAAGGTGTTGCAAAAGATTGGTACTATGGCATACAATTTGGAGCTTCCTGCAGCTTCTCGATTGCACCCAGTTTTCCATGTTTCAGGTTTAAAAATGGTTATAGGCGACAAGCTCCCAGTTCAAACAATATTCCTAGAACTTGACGAGGAAGGAAAAATTATATTGGAACCGGAAGCAGTCAGAGAAACAATAACTTTACAGCTATGAAATCGATCAATTCCAGAGTATCTTATCAAGTGGAAGAACTTATCCGCTGAAGATTCCACATGGGAGGATGAGAATTTTATGCAGAAGTATCCAGAACTACTCAAGCGTTGAGGACAACACTTTTTTGAAGGAGAGGGGCATGTTGGGTCCCTATAATACTAGTGATTACCCCATTACTATTGTAGTTATACCCCTTATTAATATTTTTGTGCCCCTATTGCCCCCATATTGTTATTACTGTGCCCCATAGAATCCCTCTATTGTTATTTTTGTGGCTTTATATTATTATTGTTAGGTCGGCTAGATTATATTGTGACTCCTTAAACTCCTATATATAGAAAGGAGGTTTTTTCATTTGAATCATCCAAGAATTGTTCATTTATGTAATGTAAAGGAGGTTGCCCCCTCGAAGAGGCTGAATTCTAAGGTGTTGATCTATCTTTTCTATCTTTTCTTGAGTTGGCCTCATGACATTGCATTTTCGACCTCTTGGGAGCTGCTCTCTAGCTACTGTTGCCAAATTTGATTTGGAGGAAACATCATGCAAATCCACCTGGAAACACCCTTGAAATGTTGATTTCCCCTATACTATTTGATCCCTTACTTCCTGAATTGTCTTTGGCCCTGATGGTTGCTCAATCAAGCCCCACAATTATGTTGCTGGAGGCCACAATGTAGTCTCTCTGCCCAGAAATAGATACTGCTGCGTGTACTGGCTAGCTGGTTGCAAAATCCTAATAAAATAGCCTCATTCCTCCACCTTCCCTGCTCCTGAAAAATCCCAACAGGTAAGGGTCCTTTTGGCTAGCTAAATCAACCTCTGTGTATTTATGGCTGCCTAGAAAACACACAGATGCTTCCTCTGCATGGCTATCTGAGCTGTGAATCATTGTTGGAAACTCCTGCAATCTTTGTGGAACAACCTCCCTAGGGTAGGCATGGATGGTCCCTCGAAGTAGAGGTTGAATCTTCCCTACGGAAGACTCATGGCTAAACAGTCGGTAGACTCACTAAGCAGCAAAGCGTACAAGAGTGAGTTTGTTTGTAAAATATTTAGAATGAAAACAAAATGAGAGCTGATCTCTCTTTATAACTCATTAGGCCACCCTTGGCCTCATGTGGGCCCCTCCATCCACCCATTCGATTTTCCCTCCAAGCATATCAAATGGCTAATTGGAACTCCTATGTGGGTAGCCCCCACATTCCACTAACAGCTAAATAAAGTTGATTTGGCCCTTAAGTCCATAAGTTTAAAGTGTGGGGCCCTCTTCCTTAGTAAAAAATGTGCAAAATTGTGTAGCAACACCCTATTACTAATGTGTTTGAGAAGGGACATGATAGTCATCCCCTCCCAAATGTTGCTTGCCCTCACACAACCTCAAAGCTGGGTGCTCCAAAATATGCTCACCCTCCCAGGTGGCATCCTCATCTGGCAAGATCTTCCAATGCACCAAACATTGCTTGTCCTCAAGCAATCCTTTAATGAACACCCTCTCTGACTGTGGACCCCCACTATCACTGCAAACTTCACCAGGATCCCAAATGTGCCATTGGCTTGTCCTTGATTGTTGTACTAACCTATAGTGAAGGAGACCCTCGATACCAGGATCCCAAGACAACCTGACCAACGTGAAGCCACCCTTTCTCCACTCTCTATTCTGCCAGATATGGGCATTAGAACCTCCGTGTCTATCACAAATAAGTAGAGAATCCTGACGATGTAAAACTCTGCCCAAATCCCCAAGAAGGCTTCTCTACCGAATAGTCCATCTAATGCACTACAATAGTAAAATCCTGAAGATGTAATCCAATTCTAATGAAATTGAACCCTCATCTCCCTAGTCCTCCCCTGATCTCCTCCTGTCAATCACCTTACCACATCGGTGAATTGCCCCACACCATCAATGAATCACTAAAACCAAATGGAAGATCTGCGTGACCCTCCCGTGTAGAAACTAGCTCACCTCTACGGGTAGTTGAACTGCTTAGCCCTGTTATGCCAGAATCCCCTGCCCATCGTAGAAGGAACATATCCTATTGACATCATGACACTCTGGTCATGAATGACTACCTAGCATGCCCGTACCAAAACCTCCTCTCTCATAACTCTTTGCCATAATCTATGTGATGATCGAGGCTAGGCCAATCTTGCCAAAGTGACTCAACAGTGCCAACGCTTATAACTCCATGGCAAGCCCAAATCCTGAGCAACAATCTACCTTGTCCTATAGTGAGGACTTTGATGTTCACCCCTGTGTCCACCTATGAACGAATAAATCTGCTTGTTATCTCGACCAATCCATTAGATCCCTGGATCCCATAACCATACTAGAGGTCCACAAATCACAATCCTCTTTGTCTATTGCTGTGATATGTTGCTAGTTTTTGGGACCCCTTTGTGCCTCGTCTCTACCCTCTATAGGTATCCAATAGGTAGGCACTGAGCATCAAGAATCCATGCCGCAAATATCCAGCTCTTTTGTGCCTACCAAATCACATAGTGAGATATACTATCCCAACTCCTGATGATGCGCTCAGGTAGTGCCAGAAGCCTAGGCATCATCCTGCCAACAAAGAATACTGTCCTTCGCACCTCATGCTCCCCTTACACCTCAAGTTGTCCAACTGAAAAGCCACCCTGTAACTCCCTCTCAGTCACCTCCCCAAGTGTGAACCTAGGGGTGGAACATATGCCGCCTCGACAATCAACGATGCCTTCCAGAAGTCTATAACCATCAACTCGTGCACCTACCAAGTGTCTCAACTGGAGAGTCTGCTCTCAGCCATGGTGTCTCATCCAAGTGCCTAGGGTGAGTCCCCCATGCCCTGCTGCTTGAATGGAGAGTGTCAAAGTGAAATAACCATACTCTCTGCGACTGTAAGCAACACTAGAGGATGATGGGTGGGTATGTCCCGAAGGGTATGATCAAGAGTTTAATGAAATGCTCAAGATTAATCCAACGTACAACCCTATCTTCACCTCAGATCTGCTGGTAACTCCCTCGAGGCCCTTCCTCCACTAAACATGGTGTTTCGAAAATGCTCGACAATGTCCTCATCAATCCTAAGTGAGCTGCATCCAATGGTACACCTACTATCCCTATCCATAAGTCTCCCTGGAGGCAAAGCTCCAAGAGCTCGTTCAATTGCATCATGTGTCACTGCATACCACCAAGTACCACTGCACTCCGTAAACTGCCATTGTATGCCGCAACCTATCCTTTTACACCACTAGATACCCCTGACTATGACTATACCATCCTGTACCCTCCTGTGTCTTCTCTATGTCACTGCACCTGTCACTCCCCACATGTCCTCAATGTGATACGAGTCACTCCTTCTACCCCACAGTGTAAACTGGCATGCTATGGTATACCACCATGTATCTCCATGCTCCTCTACAGACCACTGCTCCTCACTGCATAGCCCTACACACCACTAGGTGTTATGGCCTAGAATTGGGTCTGTATGCATTAGGCCACATCCCTCTATATAACGCTAAACGATACGACCTGACTCTATGTAGTCTTGTGTACCACTGCCTACTATAATACCACCCAATGACATATGGTATCCTACATGTGCCAAAGTGTCTACCACTCTCATAGTGACCCCACCATGACACTCGTCATGTCCCCTCGTCCATCCTGGTAGACCTGAACACCCTTACTCCAGTCCTGCTAGGGGGGTTATATCTAATGTGTCGATCATCTGTGACCCCTGAGTCCTAAACCTCAATGGGATAACAATGTCTCCATAAAATATCCGGTCTGGTGGCCTACCCATGCCACTTCCTTGAACCAGCTCCTGCCAGATAATGTTAATCATCCTGCGCCCCCATGCGCAACCAACATGCCAAAACAACCAATGGATTCTTCTCACAAACCACTTGGCCACTAGCATCAACTGGAGCTCCCCTAAGGAATGCATGTGCTTAGGCATGGGGTTGACTACCTCAAGGAAGCCCCACCTGAATCCCAATGCCAACATGGGTCTCCAACATCCTCAATGTCTGAGAGCTCCCACTGAGCTTTGCTCTGAACTATGACCATCTCCATGAGTCTATCCCACTCCACCAGGTACCAACTTAGAATCTCTCACCATCCAACCCCAAGACAGGGATCGAATGCACAAACTCTAGCAGAGAGAATAAGCCCGACATGCAGATGTTGCATCTTGTGCAACTGTGACTGTCTCATCCCACTACCCAGGTCAACACATGAGATTTGACTAGGTAGCTCTGTCTCTCTCTCCCCAATGGGCAAAGGTGACCCAAGAATGCTATTAACCCGGTCATCCCCTTTGGTATGTCTATACAACTCTGCCTCTCTCAATCCAATGCATAAGGATGGGCTGATAATGTTGTTGATCCTGTCAGTGTGCCTCTGAAGCGAACCGTGCTGAGATCCAAACGTTTGGTCTCTATGTTGTCCCTCATCATTGGTTATCCCAAAGGATGGTTGCACATCCTCCTCCATCATGGGCTCGACATGAGCCTCCAACTGCTCCTCCCTAGACAAGCCAACATGCAAGATATGTTCATTAGTCAGTTGTAGGTCACTGTCGTCCTTCAACTGTGTCATCGATTTGGATGCCTCTGTATCCATTGGCTCCTCATCAACAGTGGTGATGTTTCCTAACATCTCATCAACGGATGGTCATATGGGTGTATGCTTTACTTTCTCCCCCAAGGTGTCAACTAGCGCTATTAAAGAGGCCTCCAACAATGGTGACTCTTGTGCCACACCAGGTATACCAATGTGATCCTCACACTCCCGCATGTCCTCTAACTCATGTTCAATCTCCTCCTTAGGCCCCTAATGTCTAAGAATAGGTCTCCACTAGAAAAATCATCTCCTTGACTCATCCTTTAATTGTCTCTAGCCTTCCTGCTCCTTTCCAGGAGATCTGGTGCCCTGATTCTGTTGGCTTTCCCCACATAGTGTAGATGGATGTACTCCCATGGCTTGTGCACCTCTAGTGTCTATGTTGTAAGGACAAGGATGGATCTAGTCTAACATCTTCCTCAACTGAGCCAACCCTTGATCACTCTAGTAGTTCCCACCCTAGAATCCCTCCATACTGAATCTCCCTTTAACCATGGGTAGTGTACAGTGTAACTCGTCATTGTGCATACATGCCCAAATCTCTCATGATATTACTGGTTACCCATAGCTTGGCCAAGATCATGCTCTGATATGACTGTAATGTTCCTAAATATGAATTTAAGTGATAAACCAATTAAAAAAACAATGCAAAAGTGGAATATTAAAAACATTTAGTAAACACCCATGAAACATTGTAGTACTAGAATTGTTGAGCCATATATTATGAAATATGAGAGCATGAGTACAATATATAAATGGAGTAATGCATCTGGGCTTGTCTCTATGACAAGATGGACCAAACCCAAGTGGTAGAATAGTTGGAAAGATGGTTGTTCAACTACTGCTCAACTATTCTTGCGTTGTCTTAGTAAACTGCTAATCTGCTAACTTGGACCTGCTCGAAAGTGTCCAAAAAATGACCAAAAAATTCTTCCCTTTTAGCCTCAGACTGCTTGGACAAAACCTAGAAAAACCAAGAAGGGAATTTCTCTAATTTTGACTTTGGATTTTCAACCTCTTGGGAGGTACTCTCCAGCTACATCTGCTGACTTTCGGCTTGCTGGGAAGTGCCCAAAAACTGCCCAGAAAATTCTTCCTTCTTGGCCTTGGACTTCTTGAACAAAACCAGAAAAACCCAAAAGGGAATTCCTCTAATTTTCACTTTGGACATTCAACCTCTGGGGCGCTTTGCTAACTTTCGGCTTGTTGGAAAGTTCCCAAAAAATGCCTAGAAAATTCTACCATTTTAGCCTTAGACTCCTTAGATAAAACCCATAAAAACCCAGAAGGGAATTTCTCTAATTTTGACTTTGGATTTTCGGCCTCTTGAGAGCTATTCTGTGGCTACTGCTGCCAAATTCGATTTACAGGAAACAACCTGCAAATCAACCTAGAAACACCCCTAAAATGTTTTTTTCCCTTGTAGTATCTGATCCCTTGCTTCCCGAATGTTCCTTGGCCCTGATGGTTGATCAATCAAGCCCCATGAATTTGTTGTTGGAGGCCACTGCACAGTTTCTTTGCCCAAAAATGGATATTGCTGCATGTACTGGTTGGCTGGTTACAAAACACTAATAGAATACCTTCAGTCCTCCTCCTTCCTTGCTCCTAAAAACTCCTAGCAAGTGAGGGGCCTCTTGGCTGGCTAAATCAACCTCTACATATTTTTGACTGCCCAGAAAAGACGCAGTCGGTTGGCTAAGCTGTGAATCACTGCTGGAAACTCCTGCAATCTCTATGGAATAGCCTCCCTAGGGCGGACACAAATGGTCCGCTGAAGTACAGGGTTAATCTTCCCTGCGAAAGACTCATGGCGAAATAGTCAGTAGACTTGCTAAGCAGAGCGTACAAGAGTGAGTTTGTTTGTAAAATATTCAAAATGAAAACAAAATGAGAGTTGATCTCTCTTTATAACTCCTTGGGACCCCTTAGCCTCATGTGTGCCCCCCCCCATCATCCCATTCGATTTTCCCTCCAAGCATATCGAATGGGTAATTCGAACTCCTATGTGACTGGCCCCCACATTCCACTAGTAGCTAAATAAAGTTGATTTGGCTGCTAAGTCCCTAAGTCGAATGTGTGGGGCCCTTTTCCTTAGTAAAAAATGTGCAAATTTGTGTAGCAACACCTTGTTACTAATGTGTTTGAGAAGGGACATGACAAAAAAAAATGTGTCTGATTTGTGGAAAATATTTAAAATGAAAGATTGTAATGTAACACCGGGTGACAATAACTAAATTAAGGAAAGAAGACAATGGTACATATAGAAATTCACCAACATTCAACATACATGTCAGTGGTCTCACATATCTCATAATTATAAGACCATATATCGTTTACGTCATTAGCTTGATTTCCAAAATTATGGACACACCTTAAAAGATGCATTAGAAATTTGGACCAATAATTTTGACTTATATTGGAGGAACAACATGATATAGTATTTTATTTTTCTCCATTCAGAGAAAAATAATGATTTTTTTTATGGACTATATAAAAAGTGTCTTTGAAGGTAGTATATATGTTAGGAAAAGTCACATTAGTACATGCTTTTCACAAGGGTTCAAGAGTAATAGCATGTGCATTCAAGAAGCAAGCCTTTGTGATAGTCTCATCAACAATGGCCTTGTATGTAGCAAGAACAATAGCAATTTATCAGGTAGTGTGGTTATGTAGAGTTTTTAAGGATATTCAACGAAGGAAAGAAGAACTGATCCCAATATATTATGAAAACAAATAAACCACAGAATTGTTCAAACTCATGTTTTTCACTCTAAAAACAAGTCAGGGATACTAGATATCATTTTATTAGATAGATTTTAAATAAAAGCGATATTTACTGAACTGAACCCAATATATTATGAAAACAAATAAGCCACATAATTGTTCAAACTCATGTTTTTCACTATAAAAACAAGTCATGGATACTAGATATCATTTTATTAGATAACTTTTAAATAAAAGCGATATTTACTTATAATTTTGTAGAACACAAAACTAATTGTCATTGGCAATAGATTTCTTTGAATTTCATAAAAAAAAATTAGGAGAGATAGATATTGAAGTGCTTAAGATATATAATAAAAAAAGGGTTTTAGATTATTGTAATTATATAACTAATTAACTTGTTATTATTTAATTAAAACCTTCTATATCAAATAGTTAATAGTTAATCCACAACTAAGTTGATGTAACCTCAAGAGGTCATCAGACTCTAGGATTGTTGATCCTCCGACAAATATGAAAACATAATATGGAATCGAGAGAAATGACCTTTTAAGAGCATGGAATCTTGTATGTAATCATTTTTGAACCACTTAATGCTCTCCCTCGAATTAAACACTTCTGGAAAATAGGAAACCTTTCTCAGCTCAGATATTTACGCTACTCTCACTTACAAGCTTTGAGATATGTAATATATTTTCCACTGGGATTTTTCAATCGTATTGCGGAGAGATTGAGGGTATCTACGAGACTACAGTGCCGAACTTTACTTGCGCTGCCATACCCAAAATGTGATTGTATGTTCTGAGACAACTCACTACAATAATATATTCGGACTGGTGCTCATATGCATCATGCAAAGGGTTTAATATGATTTTCAGAATTTTGAGAAATGTGTATATGATAATTTCACAATTTCAAGTATATGGCCGTATGTAGAGTACATACTGAAGTGCTATGATAGCATCTTATGAGACAACTCTGTGGAATAATATTTTCTTAATGTCCATGAGCATGGCACAGAGATCATATGAATTTTGAAAATCATGTATATAATGATTTTGATTATTCTGAGATGAACTTCCACGAACTTCAAGAAATAAATGTAACACACATGCAAGATTGTTTAGCACAAAATCACAGCAATACTAGAATATATATTTTATTGCAGAATAGATTTACAAATCTTCATAAATACAGACACTTAGACTCAAACTCCCTAAAAATCCTCCCACTTCAGGTTCAGACATGCATCTGCATGCACATGCGTATGCTTAATTGTAGATTGTCTTTGCATTTTATCAAGATGCATACATGATCGTATTAAGCACAGTTGCGGGAAAAAAACCAACTCAAGCCTAACTCTCACTCCAACTCCCAATGAGAAAAATGAACTTCTCCTCTCATTTATAGATCTTCATAGGAGGAAAGATGCATCTCCTTGGATCATTATGGTGGGACATAGTACAAAGGAATCATCCTCTAAGTAGGAGGTTCTGATGGACTTAAAATGACTTTTCAGACTACTTTTCCATATATTCCCTTGGATGTGGTTGAATACTCACCTTTAGTCACAGAATTCCTCTGAGTCCTGGAGGGATTATCGGGAGTGTAATCATATACAGACTTGAAACAATGTAAATCATAGATATGTACAGACTTGAAATATCAATATTGATTTGAGAAGACAAACCCCTCTCCTAGTCAAAATGCATGTTATGATATGAAAATATTTGATCATAGTACAAGGTATCCCAAGCTTTTGAATAGATTTTTCGGACAATGATGGGCCTCCCTTGCAGATTTTGTATAGAAAACTTCATTTTTATGAGCCATTGATGATGATTGTAGAGGAATGTATCCATTCTATGCCTTTCATCCATGACTTCACTTTCTTGTAAATTTATTATTTGTGAAATCAGGATTTCAAGTGATTCAAATTCACCTTCAATTATATAAGGGTCCATTACGATCCTCTTTAGGCCAAATGTCTTCCAACAATTTAACAATCAGTCAGGATGTCAAGAAAGTAAAGTATTTAGCGCTCCAATTTTTACCAATGTGCTATAATTTTTTCCTCAATTATCCTTGCATAGTAAATCCCACCATAAGCTTTTATACTCATTATAGTCATAATCAATCCTTGGGAATTTGAGAGTGGGGTTCTATCCTGGGAATTCATTATGCATCCTCGGCCTTTCAACGCTGAAGTATTGGTGTGCTATGCCGCTTCTATTATTCATTTTCTACTAGATAAGAACAATATCTCGAAATATAGTACATTAATGAGTTTCATCTTGGACTCCTTTTTTAATAGATCTTACATAGATCATGTGTAATATCTCAACTGTGAATGTTTGCCTTCTGTGGATTTTGTTGAATTTCCATGACCTAGGATCTAGGTTAGAGTCTTAAAATCAATGATGCTACCAAATCAAGAATCTCATCCATAAACTAGTTTGTACAATGGAAATATAAAACAGTAAATCACATATGCACAAATATACACATTTTTTAACAAAATAATACAATATTGTACAATCACCAATTTTTGTTATATTAAACTAAATTTGAATAATACAACAGTCTATGGTATACAAAGTACAATGACAAAATTCGCTGCAGCTTCTATGCCATATCTTGTCCTGTCGGTCCTTCAATTCCGTACTTCTCTCTAGTAGTGCCTTAGTCCATCAAGGCCTCTACACATCGATACTCTAGGAGGGCTTCCACATAACATTGTTTCATGTCACTTTTGATGCATGTACAAGGGCTCATAAATCTGCTCTCTAGGTTGGCCAATTCCCAAGCTCCAATCTGCCAATCTAGCAGCCACTTTCGTCTATCAAAGTGTTGCTCATTAGGTTGCAAACTTCACCCAATCATGCACCAAACAATGTCCTTCTTGTATGCTTCTCTAGGGCTGCTTTGGGTAGCCAACAAGCCGCCCTCCATGAGACCAATGGCACCCAATCCAATCACTAGAAGATATTCTCCTAGTTGGAGTTTCTTCACATCCAAGACAACTCCAAAACTTGGCTCCCATAGGCTGCTGGAAAAATCGATCCAAAACAAGTCAAATATTTGATCCAACACAAGACACAAATGTTCATCCAAGTTTGTAGTATTGTTGTCCCTCGTTACAACATTGGCACACTACAACAACCCTTAAACACACATCAAAACAACCCTCTATTACTACGACCTTATCAATGTAAGGTCATCCAGTGTGGGTTGTTGTTATGGGCACTTTGCAGCCCCAAAACCTCCCACACTGCCCTATTTTGAAGTGATTAGGCTAGAGACCTACCATAGTTCTATGCTATCACCTACAACCCACCCAAAAAATGCCTCACCTTACTTATTTTGCTACCCCACAAACCTGAGTTGACCTCTGTTGAAACTCGACACTCAAGCCAGCACCTCGACCCTCTAACGAGAGCTTAGATACCCTTAACAAGCCCTAAAAAAGTCCCTAACTGCCTCACTGTCCATGCCTCCTTGCTACATCCTCAACAGAACCTCCTGCTCCCTTGACTGAGTTCTTCTTCACCTTCAACGAGCTCTTGTATTTCACTTTTGGATGCCTTAATGACTCCAATTCACCATTTATTTATACACCAATAAAGGGGCTCTACAAATTCATGAAGAGACACATCTATTGGAGAATTTTACTTCAAGCCCACATGACTTGAATACCAATAATTATTTGTCAACTTCAAAAATTCATTTCTCCACTTCTACATCTCGGAATTCGATGATTCTCGAAGCATTGGATTCCCCTTTCCACCTTCTATCGTCTCATGTCATCACATGTAGAAATGCACTTCCAGAATTTCCCCAAACATGATTGCATGCAAACCCCATCCTTGGGTTCCAAGCCTACAAGTGACCCTTGTGGAGCTTCGCTCTCCAAACCTTGAACCTTAGGGCTTGGAGTACCTCCCAAGCTACACAAATCAACAGATATTAGGTACCAGATGGAATAGTGAGCTATTGGGCTAAATATTTTGATCTAAGATCTCTATAATGTGAAGTTGTCATGTGGGCTTCCACTCCATCTTGTACCTTTACCAAGCGTTGTTGTCAGGAATCTGTATCACTTGTTCTTGTCCATTGGACAATTCTGTGACAATTACTAGACATTGGTCACACTCTCCTAGAATTTTTTGACAATGTTTTGTTGATTGTCACTCGCTTGAAACATGCTCACATATATTTGCCCACTTTCTTGTTTTCAAATTTTCATGATCACTTGATTTGAATTTTTCTTTCTTACTTGTGTGTTTCTATGGTTTCTATTCTCTACTTAGAAAACCAGGTATCAAATTTATTTCTCATTTAATATGTTCAATATCAAATTAAAAATTTGCAAATAATGCTAGTCATCTTTCAAATTTCGCCTCACTTGCTTTCTTCACCTCTTTTGTTAGAGCTTTCTTCAGGGTTGCAATGACAATAGTTAACAATAATCTTTTGTTGATAAAAAATATTTCTAATATTTATAATGCATCCAATGTAGCTTTAATTTCTTTATTAATGGTTGCATGGTTTATTTTTTAATTCAAAGCATGCCCCTGATGCAAATTGGATAACTTTTACAACTTTTCCTACGTCAGTAGTTCTAACTGTCTTAAATACAACTCCCCATCCAATATTTCTTGCATATTTTTCTACAATTATGGTAAGTCATGATCTGCACCATGAAGTATAGGAAAAGATTTTACTTTGGCTCCTATTTCTCATATAAGTCATGTATACTTATTTCTCATATAAGTCATGTATACTTTTCAATCCATGGAGGTGGATTTTTTTTTATTTTTCAATAAAGATCTTTTTGTAAAAATGAGTCACATAATTTAAGCTACCGAAAAATCCTCGTAATTAAAATTTATGAATAAGCTTATCTCAAAAGTATATATATATATATATATATATATATATATATATATATTTTTTTAAATGATTTTTAAATTTTTTAAAGTTGTTTATTAGAATTGAATAGAACAACTATATTCTATCGTACATAAATCTTATGAATTCTGAAAATCCTGTACAATGGTTTTGATCGTTTTCATGTTATATATATAAATGAGAAAATAAAATCACAATAAATTTATAACGTTAAATCAATAAATACTAAAAATTTATACCTACAAAAAATTCATCCATCCATAAATCCAAATTAAAAGTAAATTTTGGCAAAATATGTGCCTCCTCGGATACACTAAAACGATGATCATATTTGAAAACAGTTAATTCGAGTTCAAACAACGCGATGACATGTACATTCGGTAGATTCCCTGACGAATAGCATCAAACACATCTTTGAGTTTTGTGGGCATCTTGACGGCTAATTATTTTATCTTCCCTCGCCCCTAACGGATTTGTATTCCGGATAATTTGCGAATGGTCCATCAGACTTTTTCCAGAGTCTTTAAAGGATTGATCTGGAGCAATCCTTGACTTTGCGTAGGAAGAAAAAGTTATGATTATCACTGGATAGTTCGAATTCCTACCAGCGAGATGAGATTATCTGATGATATTTGCTCAAGATTTGTCCTGTCCCGGTCCTTTTCTAATGAACCTGGGATTGGTTTTTCCACAACCAACTTTAGTGTATTTCCGACCAATCAGAAGAGCTGAAAATTTCTCAATTGTAAAAATTCCATGAAACGTTTATGTTTTTGTGTAAGAAAAGGAAACACTTCTGCCGTGTATATTTCATCCGATAACCATAGCGAGCTCTCTACTTCAGGAATTTTGAACTCTCATATGAAATCTTGAACGGTTTCTAAGCATGTGTTGAGAAAGTTTCCATGCTAATACTATTATTGAACACAACTATATAATGGCTTATTTCACCTTTCAAGATGTTTTTGGAAGCTTCCTAGTATATTTTTTAGATGAGAATAGGGTAGCAATGACTGAAATCACAAGTTTAAGGTGTGAATTTTTTTTATTTTCTTTTAAATTTAAGTATAATAGGTTATTCATGCTATTGAATCCATATATGTGGCTAAAATAGATTTTGAACAATAAAGATCAAGATTTATCTTAGATCTAGATTTGGGACAACATTTCCATTAACTTATAATGTCTAGACAATACCAAATAATATCCAAGCCTTAATATTCTAATGATGAATCCCTTTTATGTGCTTGCTTGACAACACAATTATACTAATACTCTTATGTGCTCTTAACTTGATAAGTGGTAGATGTTCACCTACCCAAGCCAATGTAGCTACTTGAAGCAATTTCATTGATGCAAAATAAAATTTGTAAATAAGAGAGTTTCTCACAGTTGGCTAGGTAATGGCTCTCCATGCTTCTTAAATAGAGAGATCATGGAACAATCCATGTGTTCAAGGTAATGTCTCTCCATGCTTCTGAAACAAAGAGATCATGGAACAATCCATGTGTTCAATCATGGATCAATAATTGTTATTAGTATTGAGTAGAATAAAGTTGTTGGATTGCTCTGTCTCTAGAACATATAATCCCTGTAAGATTGCAATGCAGCTAGTTCATATTAAAAAAATGGACCAAACAACACACTTTTACCTAAAGATATAAGACCAAGTTGAACTCAACTAACGTTGAATTGTGTAAATATCTCAACATTGCTCTTATGAACAACATTAGATAGGATTAAGCAATTTATAAATATGATACAATAGGTAAAGGAATGAGGCATTAGAGTCTTTCCGCCCTTAATGATAACTTCCTGAACTCCCAACATACATATCTAAGTTTAGAAAACTTCACTTCTATAAGATTTTTTTTTCAACTGTCTACAACTTCATCATGAATTGGGAAAAAGAGAATTTCAATAACAAGATCATGAATGAGATTTTTGATCAAGAGAATTTTCATCTTAATTTGTTTCTTGCACTAATATTGAACTAGGTATTTGTAGAGATTTATTGCACTTTAATTGTCACACAAGAGGGTGTTTGGATATTGCAAATAAATTTGAAACTCTAAAAGAATATGTTGAAGCTATAAGATTTCTTCAATTGCATAACCATTACTTTGTACTTTGCTTCTTCTGAAGCAAGATAAATAGCATGCTACTTCTTACAATCCCAACCGAAAGGTCATAAGCCAAAATTTTAAACATAACATGTATTATACTTCGAATGATGGGGTCACTAGCCCAATCTAAATCAATGAAACCAACTAACAAATGTGTTCACCTTAAATTGGAATGTATCCCAAATTAATTTGTAAATGTGATATAGCAAAGTATCAATTTTGTGAAAAACAATACTCGAGTCACTCTAAACATAGATAAGAGGTCTTTCTGTTTAGATTGCTTCTTATAGATCCCCTTGCAAGAAGGTAGATTTAACATCAACATGATAGAAGTCCCATCCACACAAGGTTGCAAGGGCTAGAACTAGGTAAATGGAACTAATTTTGTTCAAAGGGATAAAGGATTCATTATATTCAATTACTTCAAATTGATAAAATCCTTTAGCATCTAATTAAGCCTTATGTCTTTAAACACTTCCATATAATGCATAAATAGTTCTACACACTCTTTTACATCTCAAAATTTTTCTTTCTTTTGGAAGAGGGACAAGTTCCCACGCATCCTTTTTCATCAAGGAATAATATTCTTCATTCATTGTTGTTTTCAAGTCTAGATGTACTGTAGCTTTCACAAATGTTTCCAGGTGATGACTCTTGAGAAAAAATAGAGGAGGATTTCTAGAACAATGAATGCAAGTGATGTTGATCTATATAATCATTGGCATAATCACTAGCTTATTCTCATCTTGAATGGATTCATTGAGAAAGTTGTGGTGTTGGTGCATGTTTATATTCATTGGACTAATTTTGAGGAATTTAAGTAGCTAAAGGTGGATTTTCATCCCTATTTTAAGAAGAAACCAAAATAGGAATAGAAGGTGGCACACACATCTAAAATGGCTTGCAGACCATGGAAGGCACAAATGTCGAATTTGCCTTGTAGGCTAGGATATTTTCATCAAATTGAATATGTATTCTAATAATTAGTTCATCGGAATGGGATTGAAAGAATATATAACCTTTTACACCTTTATAATATTCAACATAAATACACTTCTCACATTTAAACTATAAAGCCCTCTTTTTCTCATAATGAATGTGAGCCCATGCTACACTACCAAATAAATGAAAGTGGCTTAGATATTGATTAATGTTAGTTTATTCTTATTATAATGTTATATTTTTTAATGGCTTTGTGGGAGTGTGATTGACTCTATAATTACCACAATTAATTACTTCATTCCAATAAGGAATCTTTTATTTTGAATCAAATAACTAGCCATTTCCATTGATACACAATTCTTTCTTATAATAACATCATTTTTCTATGGTTTATATGGAATAATATGTTGCATTTTAATGCTATGTGAAATGTATTAAGTTTCAATTTTGTTTTTTACATATTTAACTCCACTACCTATTCTAAACCCTTGCATGAATTCCCATATTATTTTTCTACAGGGGCCTTCTATGTCAAGAACAAGTCAAAAAATTAAATCTTAACTTTTAAGAATTAAGCCCAAGTGTTATGGAGAAATTATTAATGAAATTTAAGAAGTACATATTCCCATAGAAGGAAGGAGGAAAAAATAGACCACACAAATCACTATGAACAAGTTGCAAAGAGGATGGGCCATTATAAAATGAACTTTTGTCAAAATTGTCCTAATGATATTTCCAAGAACACAACTACCACAAACATCATCTCTATAAGAAATGAGAGTAGGAAAATCACCATATTTTGATTACATGGCTCCTATAATGCTTCATAATTTAGATGAGCAGATCAGTCATGCCAATGTTTGCTCAAATTATCACTATGAGCAATAATAATAAAGAGAGAATGTGATGACCCATGGTTTTTAAACTTGTACAACCTAGTAAAATAATTAACTATTCTAGCCACAAGGAAATGCTCATGATTTTTTAAAACTTTTACTACAACACGATAAGTTTAAAACACCACTATTCTATCTTCAATTAAATGAGTGATCTGATATACTTATATAATATTGCAGTAAATACTTGGAAGACATCACATCATTGAAATGAACATTATCTAATTCAAGTCTTCCATACCCTACAACATTAAGAGATTTTCCATCACCAACAATATTCGTTTGGTATTATAATCACTAAAAATGAAAAAATGGCTTTATCCTTAGCCATATGGTGTGATGCTTCGCAATCAATAAGTCTCTCATCAAAAGAAGTTGTAGATGTTCCATTGAAATAGAAACAAAAAGATGAAATTGTATCATGATGATAATAATGTTTAGAAAAAATAGAATCAAGTTTGATATTGTTCTTTTTCTTTGTTGTTTCCAAGGCATCCCTATTTTTAAAACATTTAAACTCCACACAATTGTCTTTCCCAGAAAAATTGCAATGTTTATCAATCTTCTTACTTTTTGATTTTTTTTCTTTTGTCACCATTGGGCGTAGAAGTTGACCAATAGAGTTTGGAACCCCTATTTTACTTATTGTTGCATGGATGTTGCCTCTTTGGATGCTTGATTTTATATTTTTGATAGGCCACTAAGGCATTTTTAGATGTACTTGCAATGTTGATGACTCCAATATGAAATAGCTACCCTTTCTCTCTAATTAGATGATTAGGAAATTAGTCGAGTAGGATCTTGATATGTAGTGCTAGAATATATATACGTCATCCTTTAGATTCACATTACAATCTTTAAGTAAATGACTAAGTCTCATGAAATTAGGTAAATAATATTTAATGCAAGAGGAATCATTATGACTTAAATTAATTATCTAATTTCCAAGTTGATGAGATATAACCACATTAGGTTTACTAAATATATATTTTTAGCTTTCCCTAGCTTTCATCAAATCCATTGATTCCTTGAATGCAAAATCATAAGTTAGAGAAAATGGGAATTTCGATTAATCCACATGCTCCGTTATTATTAATTTATTTGTCTTTCTTATTAGCATCAATGGGCCATTTTTCTTTGAAGGTAATTTTCTACAATCCTTTATTTCTTAGCACATCCTGATTGTGGGATTTCCATGACAAGTACTTAGTACTAGTAAGTAAAATATCATTTGGAATTTTTATTTTAGAATATATAGATAACATGGATTCAAAAGTTGTAAATTAACTATATAAGATATTTCGGAAAGATGACAGTGAAAATGGAATTTGGATGTGAAATTTATGCCATTTAAAAAATGGCATCCACATGAAAAAAATCCACTTTGTAGGTAGAAGTTGGCTCCCTTGGTGATGGATGTTGCTAAAAAGTAAAAATTATGTGTTTTCCTCACTAGTTTTTCCTATAAGCTCTCTTTGACCGATAAGTTAATTTATGAAGTGACCTAATTTATTAGAACAAGAGAGAATCACTTTTAGAAAGAAGTCACTTTGTAAAAGAGAGATGCATATAAAAGGTAATTTAAGAAAAGGAGTATAAAGGTTTTTAATTTTCTACTTTTGTAAGTTAGATTATTTATGTTAACTCAAAGAAAATGTTAGATGGATATCATATTTTCGACATTGGTTTGCCACTGGCGAAATGATACCAGTGCCAGAAGAATATATTTTTTATCCAATATTTTACAAAATGAGAGAATTTACCTATCCAATTGTCTACCAATCTAATAGTATCTAAATAGTTAAAAACTTCATTGATTAGAAGTAGCAAGATCATAAATAGATAACATTATAGAGAGAAAATCATATCAATACTTGCAACATATAAATCAATAAGTGTGGATCAGCAGGATGTGGATATGTCTATAGGTTTGGCAGGGGTTCCCTACGACATTGGCCATATTCATTTCAGTAGAAGTGCCTCAATTCTACCAAATTTGAGCAACATATATATCTATGATTGAGAACCATATCATGATCGTCTAGTTGAATTTGATCAAGCTACATCATGATATCCCTCTTCGACTCATTCATTTCCATGAGGACCTTGTTCAATAGTGATTTGACGTTCCAATACAATTCAATGGTGCACAAATATTGGTTTTATGGACCTTGACTGTGGGCCACGTTGGACACTGATTCAACCACAAAAGCTAAGACTTCAATTTCTTTGACCTTTTATTTATGAGCTTTGACATTACTATTTTCTTGGTTTATCACTTATTGGATAGTCTTGGGGGTTTGAGAATAAAAGCATCTAGTGACATAGTGGGCTCGAAGGTGAGTTTAATCATTCCCTTTGACCCAACTAGAGGATCTCCTACAACTCATGTCCCTTTCACATGGCATTTGGGAAAGCATAAGTAGGACGAGAAAAGGTTCTAAGCGAGCAGGGTAGGGGGATAGGACGAGGGCACTATGTGAGTGCATGTGACATGAAAACATAAGAGAGGAGAGCTAGAAGAGAGGTTGCAGGGTGTGATAGTAAAAATACTAAAATCAAGAGGAAATGCTAAATAAAATTCCACTATGAGTTAAAAATTTCCATTAAACAAAAATATTGTGATTAAGATCCACAAGTAGGGGACTATATACTTGAAAAGGGTTTCTAAATAATGAGATAGTTAGAAGCTATCCACAAGGCCCATGTCAAGCATCACCCATGAGTGCTGAAGGTTCATCTTGCTTTCTAATAGTATGAAAGGATCATCGACCACCAAGAAAAGATTCCTTTTATATAGAAAATCTATGAATTGCAAAGATGTAGATGTACTCACCACCACGAGGGAGTCCAAGTCTAGAGGACTTGGACCCATCCCCTATAATGGTAATAAAATAACACCACTGAGGGGAAGAGGCTCCGAAATGAGAACATAGACTGTAGGTTTTAACCTCGTACAGAAATTACCTGCATATGAATTCTAAAATCAGAAAATAAACCTTGGATTAGAACATGACCGTAGTTCCCTTGACTAGATCTACAAAATACCATGGGCAGGAAACCATCATGCCCAAAACCATGTGCAAAATCCATACACAAAATGATAGTTATGTTCCCCCACCTAATATAGGGCACACATTTTTTTCCTCGGGCGCTACCTCGAATCTCGTATAAGGGGGCTACCAACCCTCCGCGTGTGGGTTTGACATGGAAATAATATAATAGACACCCAACATTCTCCCACTTGTTGTTTTATTTCCATATGGGGCCACAACAAAGCTTACTCATTGGTCCAGCCCTATAATGCCCATTGTTTCTCTACACCAAGAGAACTTCTCAGTGGTCATTGACTTTGTTAATGCATCTGCAGTATTATTCAAAGTGTCCACCTTTACATACAACACCTTTTTATCCTCAACCATATCCCTCAAAAAGTGATACTGAACATCAATGTTATCTGTCTTTGAATTATAAGAAGGATCCTTTGCCAATAAAATTGCACTTTGGTTGTCACAGTCTATTCTTATAACTCACTCTATTAACTCCATACTTGAACACAATCTCTACAACTAAACTGCTTCCTTACTTACATGAGTGGCTACCATGTATTCTACCTCTATAGTTGATAGTGCAACTATGCACTGTCTCTTACTCATCCAACTGGTTGTACCTCCGAATAGGTTAAACACATGCCCACTTATAGATCTTCTCTAATCCACATCTCCAACCCATTATACATCAATAAAGCCATGGATGTCCAAAACTCTGTCCAATCTTGGTCTTCCTGGGTAGCAAAAACCATAATCGCTAGTGCCACACAAATACCTGAAAACCTCCTTCACTTCTGTCCAATGCTCCTTCCCTGGTTTTGACATAAACCTGCTCAATACCCCCACTTCATGTGTAATGTCTGGTCTAGTATAGACCATTGCATATATCAGGCTACTAACTACACTTACATATGGAACACGAGACATGTCCTCTTCCTCTTCTTGTTTCTTGGGACACTTTTCAATAGATAACTTTACACATATAGGAATAGGAACCTTCACTGGTTTACTATCCTGCATATTAAACCTCTGTAGTGTTGTCTCAACATAGTTCCTCTGGTTTAATGAGAGCTTCCTCTTTGCCTGATCTCATTTATTTTCCATGCCCAAAATATAGTTTGAATCACCAAGATCTTTAATGTCGAATTTGGAAGACAGTTGGGTCTTCAAATCCTGGATAATTTCTTTGTCATTTCCAACCAGCAACATATCATCCACATATAAGACCAGATAAATGACACGGTCACCAATTAATTTAAAATACAGAAAATGACCTGCTTTTCTTTTAGTGAAGCCATGTCCCTGTATAAAAAAATAAAATTTCTCATACCACATCCTTGGTGACTGTTTTAACCCATACAAAGACTTTTTTAAATTTCATACCAGTTTGTTTTTACCCTTCACCGACAATACTTTAGGTTGCTTCATGTAGATATCTTCTTCCAGATCCCCATGAAGAAATGTTGTCTTCACATCCATCTGTTCTACCTCAAAATCAAAACAAACAGTATCGGATAAAATTAATCTAATAGAAGCTACCTTGGAAACAAGAGTAAAAGTATCACCAAAATCAGTTCCCGACACCTAGGAATAACCTTTTGCTACCAACCAAGCTTTGAAATTGTCAACCTTGCCTTCTACATTCATTTTCATCTTAAACATCCATTTGCTTCCAATGGGTTTCCTTCCACCCGACAGCGCCACTAGATCCCAAGCCTCATTTTTGTTCATAGATACCATTTGATCAACCATGGCCTCTTTCAAGAGTTTGGCATCCTTTGAATCTACTTCTGCCCTCATAATTTTGGGATCATCATCAGTAATAGATAAAGAAAATTTTTAACAGAAAGAAGATGGACTATACCTTTATGGCTTCCTTCTTTCTTGAACTAATCTTCTCATAGCTAGGGTTTGTGGCTCTTCATCTTCTGATTCTTCTTCTGCCGTAGAGTTTGATTCTTCCTCCTTTAGCTCAAACTCTGTCTTCCCAGGTTCCTTTGGTAGGACTTCATCTCTAATAACATCTTTCACCTCTCTAAACACCACATGTTGGTTGTACACAACCTTCATTGTGTCTAGGTTCCAAAGCTTATAACCTTTTAAACCATCCTTGTACCTAATAAATATGCACCTTTCAGATTTACTATCTAACTTTGTTCTTTTCTCCTTTGGAACATGTACATATGCCTCACATCCAAATACCCTCAGACGTGAAAGAGAAGGTTTCTTACCAGTCCATACCTCTTGTGGAGTATTATCCTCCAACTCTGACGAAGGTGATCTGTTGACCAGGTAACATGCAATCTCCACTACCTTTGCCCAGAATTCTTGTCCTAACCTGACACCACTGAGCATGCTTCTTTCCTTTTCCATCAACTTTCTACTCATTCTTTTTGTAGCTCCATTTTTCTGAGGTTTTTATGGAGTATTCCTCTGTCGTTCTATACCACACTTCTTACAAAACTCTTCAAATTCCTTCTTGCAAAAATTTCCATTGTTCTCTATCCTCAACACCTTTATCTTTTTCTCTATCAGATATTCCACCAGAGCCTTAAATTATTTAAACCCGTCAAAGAATTTTGATTCCTTCCTAAGGAAATATATCCATGTACTCCTTAAGAAGTCACCTATAAATGATACATAGTACATAGACTTAACCATTGATGGAACCAACATAAGGCCAAACACATCACTGTGCACAAGATCTAATATTTGTTTCACCCTATTAGCACCAGAGGGGAGATTCACCTAACTATGCTTCCCATGTACACAATTTTCATAGAAATCAAAATCCAGAGAGAAATTAGGCATACCTTCTACCATACCATTACCATGAGTTATTAGAAGGCCCCTCTCTGCAATATGTCCAATCCTTTGATGCCATAACATTGCCATTTCTCAAGAGATCACTAGATTTTTTGCTCCACTTTCAAGAACCAAAAAACTATTACACCCATCAATAACAGTGCTACCCTGAAGCTTATACAAAGTTCCAATATGAACTCCCCACATCAATACGAGTGCTTCCCGAACCATATTACATGTATCTTTCTCGAACATTATTTTTACACCTGCATCATCCAGCTTGCTTACAAAAATTAGGTTTCTGGAAAATTCAGGAATATGCAGAACATCCAGAATTGTTCTAATCTTTCCACCTTGAAAATTAAACTTGAATTTTCTGCAACCAATGATTTTGGCCTTCCTTTCATACCCTAAGAATACATCACCACCATCATATTTCTCATACTTGCAAAACCACTCTCTATGGAAAGTGAAGTGAAAGGATGCACCTGAGTCAATCAACCATGCCTTATGATCTAGATGTGTACTTGAAGAATAAGCCAAGTACACATCCCCACTTTCATCTGAGGTGGTTTTCAGCTCTGAAAAAGGATTATCATAAGATCCCTTTCCTTTCTCACGAGCTTTATATTTATAGTCCCTTTTGAAGTTCCCTTCCTTTCCTCATTTCCAGAACACCTTTACAGGTTTTCCTAGAGATTTAGATATCCCTATAGATTTAGATCTTTGACTCAATGATTCATTTTTATTTTTGTTTTGGGACTGTGCTCGTACAAACAAGGCATCACCATTCTGTCCTTCCATAGCTTTCCATCTCATCTTCTTCAACAATAAGGATGAGACTATTTCATCAAACTGCAAGGTAGTTGCATTGCTACATATTGCAACAACAAGACTATCCATTGAATTTGGTAGAGAATGCACTTATCTTTATCTAAAATTTTAATATCAACACATAATAACTAGCTTACCTAAGTATGATGTGGGAGCATCTAGCTGATGGGTCATCATGACGAAAGGAAAGGTTGTTTGGTCTCTGAAGAGGACTGAAGAGGAATTTGTTAAGTGAACACTGTAGTTGTTTTTGTTTATGTTGTTTTAATTTAATAAAGAACAATATGTAAGAAGGTAGAGGATTAATTAAGTAAATTGTTGCAAGTAATTATTTTTATTTTCATTTCAATAACATAGGACAATAAACAGTTTTGGAACTAAAAATGTGTAACCAACAACAGTTGGAAGAAAACAATTCCATACAATCATTTAAAAAGAACAGAACACAATTGTAAGAGGTTTGAATTTTTGGAGAGAGAGTGAAAAAAGCCTAATAAAATATCTCTAAGCACACAGGCATTTTTTTCCAATATCCTGTAACTGTCTATCTATCTGTCATTCTGTTAAACTTCCAGAAATAGTGAAAGTCTATTCTCTATTTTGTTCCACAAGCATGTACATACATATATGTTTCTAGTTGCATTGATTCAAATAGGCCTACGAATCTAAATGAGTTTGCAGATACAATTAAAGAACATGTTGCAGAAACGAGGGCATACAGTCCCTGAATCTATCAAACTTACAAGCACAGAGGAATCTTGGATGAGTTTACATAATTCGAGCATCAAAATAAAGATAAGATGCAAGTACTTCTGAACAGCAAGTCAAACAAATCATACAGGTATGCCTGAAGAGTAAACCCTCTTGTTTCATTTATAAAATAAGCACGAGAAATCTTTGTTTGAACATATACAGTTCCACAACCTCGTTTAAATATACATACAGCCCATATAATAACACTATACAAGGTTCAAAGGGTATCATAGCATGTGGGCCTAGAAACCCTATCCGCAAAACAAACCCTATAGCAACTACCCACCAGAGTAACCGTGCAAGCCAACGACCTACGACTACATACAGTCAATGGTCTCAAATCATTGAAACAACATTACTGTAACCCTAGCCTATGACAACAGAACACAAGTGACAAGGAAAAATAGGGAACGACCCTACCCGGGTCTAGCCAGAGCATCGAGGAGTCGAAGTCCAAAACCCTCTAGGACAAATACAGCTGCAACGACATACATTAACCGGAGCTTGTAAGTAATATGTGGCAGAGCAAGTAAAGGCTAGAGAAAAGAACGAAACCAGGGTTTGAGTTTACCTTGCAGAGATAGGCCGCAGTCATTGCAGTCACCTAGGGTCACTCTGCTCACGAAGGAGCAAGTGTGTTAGTTTAACAGCGTGAAGAGAGGGAAAGACTGATAGCATAGAACAAAAATCTTACCTTTGCATTTGCTGAAGAAGCTGAAGTCGAGACCCTGTGACCGCATCCTGTTCACAAAACCAAGGAATACAACCAGAGACTCAACAACAGTCGCATAGAAGGATTCAAGACCAAAAGATGTCGCACAACCCAACAAACAACCAACATTGACATTGTGCACAAAGGAATCTCAGAGTCCAACCAGCAAACTAAAGATTCATAATCTGACAAAAAGATGAAGTGCAGACAGAGCAACAACAATGGAATAACTAGGTTCTAAACAAGGGTTCCTACCAGACAGAGAAGCCGACGAGTTCCTAGGTCAAGAGCTGAGCCAGGGTACCAAAAATAGCATAAATTTACATAGGGACAACCATGCAGTGTAACCATAATACAAAGATCTCAAAACTAAAACAGTGCGCATGAAAAATGACCGAAGATAGGGTTTGAGACCCTCTTACCAAAGCGGAGGTGACAATTCCAAGGAGTGGACACTTGTCCATAAAGTGCTAGCACAGGTACAAACCATAAGGGCAGACCCCAAACCAATTATTAAATCATTTCAATTAGTTGTCAAATAAAACATATCATATGTAATCCAACCACTCATCATTAAATTCATTCACAATCATATTATTAATGTTGGTAAGTGTGAAAAGGTTGGGTTGGACCCATCAAGTGGTATCAGAGCAGGAAGTTGAAAGAGTCAGGATATCGAAGTTGGAAGACGAGGATGTGGGAGAGGTGTGCGCAGAGCAGGAGAAGAAGGACTGAGGGAAGAACTAATGATCCTTACTGCTCATTTAGAGGCAGTGGAGGCAGGAAGGAGAAGGGATCCAGAAATATGAGATGATAGCGAGGAAGAAGCCATAGTTACAACAGACAGATCAGATGATGAAGGGCTAGAGATGAGGCTGTTGAGGTCTGTTCTATTAGCTAGTAGCAAGCCCAAACCAGAGATTCCTAACTATGATCGAAACCTATCCACAGAAGTTTTGTTGGACTAGATAAGAAAGTTGGACAAGTATTTTGAAAGTGAAGAGATCAGCGAGGACCGGAGAGTCAAGTTCGCTACAGCCAAATTGAAGGGACACATAACCCTGTGGTGGGATAGTGTCCAAGTAGAGAGAAGGAGGATGAATAAGCTACCGATAAATAAATGGTCAAGCATGGTGGCCAAGCTGAAAGGCAGATTTCTGCCTAAGGATTACCAGGTTGCACTTTACCGACAAGTGCAGAACTTAAGACAAAAAGGGATGACAGTAAGGGAGTATACAAAAGAATTCTACTGGGTGAACTTGAGAGCTGGTTATACCGATGACACTCCGGAGAAGACAACAAGATACGTAAACGGTTTGAGACTGGAAATACTGGATGAAATCAATATTCTTTCCCCAAGAAATATAGAAGAAGCCTATCAGAGTGCTGTGAAGGATGAAGAAAATATTACTAGAAAACAAAATGCTAGGAGAGGATGGGGAACCGGCAGAGGACGAGGACAGTCCTATGGCAGAGGATGAACTGCCAGTAATAGCAAAGAGGGCAGTAGCTCTAAGGCTTCAGGAACAGCAGAGAAAGGAGAAAACACTAGAGGTGGCAGGCCATATCAGTGAGGAAGAGGGAATGGCCGAGGTAGACGAGCTAATTACCAGTGTTACAGGTGCCACAAGTGGGGGCACAGATCTTTTGAATGCCGTGAAGCAGAGTAAGCTGGTTAGAGGGGAAAATTTGTTGCACAGCCTGAGGAAGCTGAGGCACTACCCCAAGAAGTAGAAAATGTAGTTGAAATGGGGGAGGCCTTAGTTCTAACCAAAGTATTGCTAAAGCCAACCAAGGAAACAATTGAACAGACCCAACGAAAAGCACTATTCCAGATAGTTTGCAAATCACATGGAAAGTGTTGTAAATTTATCATTGACAGTGGGAGTACAGATAATTTGGTTGCCACCGAGATGGTGGAGAAGTTGGGATTGAAACGACTTAAGCACCCCACCGCTTACAAGGCATCGTGGCTATAGAAAGGCCCCCAGCTGTTGGTTGATGAACAGTGTGAGGTTGAATTTCACATTGGCAGGTACATAGACAAAGTTATCTGTGATATTATGCCAATGGATGTGTGTCACATATTGCTAGTGAAGTGAATTATGCTATTGTGAGGAGGGCAAAGACAGTGCTATTGCACACAGAAATGTCTGATTTGCCTACAAAAATTCAAGAGATGCTGCAGGAATTCGGAGACATTGTTGTTGATGATTTGCTGGACAAGTTGCCTCCCAAAATAAGCATCAGTCATCATATCGTCTTCGTACCTAGAGCAAGCTTACCAAATAAGGCAGCATATCGAATGAGCCCCAAAGATAATGAAAATATTAGGAAACAGGTGCAGGAGTTGCTCGATAAAGGGCTCATAAGGGAAAGCTTGAGCCCTTGTGCAGTACAAACAGTTCTCACTCCCAAGAAAGGAAGAGAATGGCGGATGTGCACGGATTCACCAGCCATCAACAAAATTACCATTAGGTACAGGTTTCCCCTACCAAGAATGGATGATATGATGGACTGCCTATGTGGGGTAGCCTACTTCATGAAGATTGATCTGAAGAGTGGCTATCATCAGATCCGGATCAGGGAAGGAGATGAGTGGAAGACAACCTTCAAGACTAATGAAGGGCTGTACGAGTGGCTGGTCATGTCGTTCGGTTTGAGTAACGCCCCTAGTACTTTTATGAGGTTGATGAATGAAACGCTGAAAGAGTTCATCGGCAAGTTTGTGATAGTGTACCTTGACGACATATTAATTTTCAGCAGGAGTAAAGAGGAGCACCTTCAACATGTTCGAAGAGTGCTGGAGAAATTGCAGCAAAATAAACTGCTGATAAATTTGAAAAAATGTACTTTCCTACAAAGGGCACTGATTTATCTAGGCCTTGTAATTGCAAAAAATGAGTTAAACATGGGCCCAAAAAAGATTGTAGCAATCATTAACTAGCCATCTCCGGAAAGCTTATTCGAGGTACGTAGTTTTCATGGGCTGGCGAGCTTTTATCGCAAATTTATAAGAAACTTTAGTGAAATCTTCGCGCCTATATTGGACACTATCAAAAAGGCCAGTCAACCTTTTTGTTGGACCAAGGCAGCAGAGGACAACTTTCAGCTCCTAAAGAGAAAAATTACAGAAAGGCAAATTCTAAGGTTACCAGATTTTAATATGCTTTTCTAAGTTTGATGTGATGCAAGTGGCATAACTATTGGCACTGTACTCAGCCAAGAAGACAAACCTATTGCATTTTTCAGTGAGAAATTCAATGAAAGCAAGCAGAAGTATTCCTCATATGACAAGGAATTTTATGATGTCGTCCAAGCTCTAAAGAATTGGAGGCACTACTTGTTGGGGAGTGAATTTGTGTTATTTTCTGATAATTCAGTGCTGCAATATGTAATGCAACAACATAAATTGAACCACAAGCATGCCAAATGGGTTGAGTATTTGCAGAGTTTCACCTTTGTGTTGAAACACATCAGTGGGCAAGCTAACAAGGTGGAGGATGCATTGACTAGACGAGCCTTGCTCTTACAGGAAAGTACAATACAGGTTTTGGGTTTTGAGCATTTGAAAGATTTGTACCAGACCGACACGGATTTCAAAGAGGACTATGAAACCTGTCAAAATCCTGTGCTGAGGAACAAAAGTCCATGGTTGGACTACAACTTGGAGGAGGAACTACTGTTTAGAGGGGGATAGTTATGTATTCCTGACTATTCGATGAGAGAAAATATTATACAGGAGGAGCATAGCGGAGGTCTAGCCGGACATTTCGGCATAGAAAAAACTTTGGAGCAGGTTGGACACATCTATTACTGGCCAAGAATGTGAAGGGATGTACAACGATATGTGAATAGGTGTAAACTCTGCCAACTGGCGAAGGGACATAGTCAAAACACCGGGCTTTACACACCACTGTCTCTTCCAAGTAGGCCATGGGACTCAGTCAGCATTGTCTTTGTCTTAGGACTGCCTAGAACACAACGAGGTTATGACTCGGTGATGGTGGTGGTAGACAGCTTTTTGAAAATGGCACATTTCATCCCTTGTCGAAAAACTAGTGATGCCACTCACATAGCTCACCTGTTTTTCACAGAGATTGTTAGACTACATGGGCTACCCAGATCTATTGTTTCTGACAGGAACATAAAATTCACGGGACACTTTTGGCGCACCCTGTGGAAGAAGTTGGACACACAGTTGAACTTCAGCTTTGCATATCATCCGGAAACTAACGAGCAAACAAAAGTGGTGAATAGGAGTTTGGGAAACTTGTTATGGAGCTTGACTGGGGAAAATTCACGGTTATGGGATCGTGCACTCACTCAGGCAGAATTCACTTATAATGATTCACCGAACCATAGCACTAGACACAATCCATTTCAAATCCTGTACAATATGCATCCTTGCGGAATACATGAGTTGCGGGATCTCGAAAAATTGGAGAAGAGAAGTGCTAATGGGGTAGATTTTGCTGAAGCAATGAGTGAACTACACGAACAGGTGAAATCAAAGTTGTAGGATAGCATTCAGAAATACAAACAACAGGTGGATCTAAAGTGGTGAGAAGTCCAATTCAATGTAGGTGATGAAGTCCTTACACACTTATGCAAAGAACGGTTTCCTAAGGGCGCGTATAACAAGCTAAAATTCAAGAAGATTGGTCCCTGCAAGATTTTGCATAAATTCTCAGCCAACGCTTATTAGATACAGCTGCCACTAGATGTAGGCATATCACCTATTTTCAACATGGCATACCTGTTCCCATATACTGCAAACCCAGAGGAAGACAGTGTGGTATGGCCAGAACGGGACACCCAAGTTGGAGACAGTTCTCGGATGAGGCACATGCCTTCGGCTCAACCCAATGATATCGAGAAGATTCTTGATACACAGGTAGCCAAGAGGACTCATAAGAAGTAGTATATGTGATACCTTGTCAAGTGGAAGAACTGTCCAATCGAGGATAGTTCATGGCTCAACGCGGATAGATACAAAAGGCGGGTTATTCTGTGGAGGAGCTCATGGAACGGAGCCATGACTTTTTCTTACCCCAGGAGCCTGATGCAGGAGCATCTAGCTGACGGGTCATCATGACAAAAGGAAAGGTTGTTTGGTCTCTGAAGAGGATTGAAGAGGAATTTGTTAAGTGAACATTGTAGTTGTTTTTGTTTATGTTGTTTTAATTTAATAAAGAACATTATGTAGGAAGGCAAACGATTAATTAGGTAAATTGTTGCAAGTAATTAGTTTTATTTTCATGTCAATAACGTAGGACAATAAACAGTTTTGGAACTAAAAATGTGTAACCAACAAAGTGTAACCAACAGCAGTTGGAAGAAAACAGTTCCATACAATCATTTAAAAAGAACAAAACACAATTGTAAGAGGTTTGACTTTTTGGAAAGAGAGTGAAAAAAGGCTAATAAAATATCTCTGAGCACATAGACATTTTTTTCCAATATCCTGTAACTGTCTATCTATCTGTCATTCTGTTAAATTTCCTTAAACAATGAAAGTCTATTCTCTGTTTTGTTCCACAAGCATTTACATACATATATGTTTCTAGTTGCATTGATTCAAACAGGCCTACGAATCTAAATGAGTTTGCAGATACAATTAAAGAACACATTGTAGAAATGAGGGCATACAGTCCCTAAATATATCAAACGTACAAGCGCAGAGGAATCCTGGACGATTTTACATAATTCGAGCATCAAAGTAAAGATAAGACGCAAGTAATTCTGAATAGCAAGTCAAACAAATCATGCAGGTATGCCTGAAGAGTAAACCATCTTGTTTCATTTATAACATAAGCACAAGCAGTCTCTGTTCGAACATATATAGTTCCAAAACCTAGTTTAAATATACATACAGTCCATATAATAACAGTATACAAGGTTCAAAGGGTATCATAGCATATGGGCCTAGAAACCCTATCTGCAAAACAACCCCTACAACAACTACCCACCAGAGTAACCATGCAAGCCAATGACCTACGATTACATACAGCCGACGGTCTCAAATCAGTGAAACAACATTACCGTAACCTTAGCCTATGTCAACAGAACACAAGTAACAAGGAAAAATAGGGAACAACCCTACCCAGGTCTAGCCAGAGCATCGAGGAGCCAAAGTCCAAAACCCTCCAGGACAAATACACCTGCAACGACATACATTAACTAGAGCTTGTGAGTAATATGTGGTAGAGCAAGTAAAGACCATAGAAAAGAACGAAACCAGGGTTCGCTTTTACCTTGCAGAGACAGGGCGTAGTCATTGCAGTCACCTAGGGTCACTCTACTCACGAAGGAGCAAGTCTGTTAGTTTAATAACGTGAAGAGAGGGAAAGACTGATAGCATAGAACAAAATTCTTACCTTTGCATTTGTTGAAGAAGCTGAAGCCGAAACCCCGTGACTGCATCCTATTCACAAAACTGAGGAATACAACCAGAGACTCAACAACAGTCGCACAGAAGGATTCAATACCAAAAGGAGTTGCACAACATAGCAAACAACCAACATTGACATTGTGCACAAAGGAATATTAGAGAACAACCAGAAAACTAAAGATTCATAATCCGACAGAAAGATTAATTGCAGACAAAGCAGCAACAATGGAATAACTAGGTTCAAAACAAGGGTTCATACTAGATGGAGAAGCCGACGAGTTCCTAGGTCAGGAGTCAAGCCAGGGTACCAGAAATAGCATAAATTTACACAAGGACAACTGCACAACGTAACCATAATACAGAGCTCTCAAAACTCAAACAGTGCACATGCAAAATGACCGAAGATAGGGTTTGAGACTCTCTTACCAAAGCGGAGGTGATAATTCCAAGGAGTGGACACTTGTCCATCAATTGTTAGCGCAGGTACAAACCATAAGGGTGGACCCCAAACCAATTATTAAATCATTTCAATCAGCCGTCAAATAAAACATATCATATGTAATCTAACCATTCATCATTAAATTCATTCACAATCATATTATTAATGTTGGTAAGTGTGACAAGGTTGGGCTGGACCCATCAAAGTATTAAAGGCATTCAGATGCTCTATCACCGAGTCTCCATCTTTCATCCTTAGGTTATACAACTTTTTCTGTAGGAACATTTTATTCACGAGAAACTTAGATTGGTACAAAGTCCCTTACTTGTCCCACAAAGCCTTCCTCAAAGCTTCAGTTAATACATTAAGTAATACTGAATCTGAGACACACAATCTTATTGTGCTCTTGGCCTTTAAACCCAACCTTTCCCCGTCTTCAGTTGACATTGTTGTTGGTTTAGTACCCGGATCTACTATGATCCACTGATCTTTATCCACCAACAGATCCTCCATCTTCAGTTTCCCCAACTGAAAACTCTAACAATTAAATTTCTCAATCTCTATCTTTCCACTGCTCTCCATCCTCTTTCACCACAAGAATCGATCCCGTAGATCTCCCACTGAACATGGTCTACCACAGGCCTGAGGAAAACCTTTCAGCAGCAAAAGCGTTCCCTTGAAGCCAAAACAGCTCCAATACAAAATGTAGGTTTTAATCTCATACATAAATTACCTTCATATGAATTCTAAAAATAGAAATTAAACAATAGTTAGAGAAAAAAATATAAAACATATATACATAGGGATTTTCCCCTGGATCCCAAAATCGAGACTACTAGATTGATTTTTCATTATATTCCTTTCAATGTTACAATATATATATATATATATATATATATCTGTAGAAGCATCCATAAGACCCAATCCATTAACCCTGAATTAGAACATAATTGTAGTTCCTTTGACCGAATGTACAAAATACCATGGACATAAAACCATCATGCCCAAAACCATGTGCGAAATTCGTGCACACAACCATAGGTAGGTCTACCCACCTAATATAGGGCCAAACAAAACATTTCCCAGGGCGCTGCCCTAGACCCCGTGCAGGGGGGCTACCCCCCCTGCTGCACCCGATGCAATGTACAGAGAAGGCTACCCCTGTTGCCGCACCCGACACAATGTACAGAGGGGGCTACCACCCTCGTGACACCCCGGTGCATGGGGTAGTTGTGGAAAGAATACACACACCCAACATAGACTTTGGTAAAATCATAGATGATGGAATTAACTTGATTGAGTGATTGAACGTTGTTGTTCTATTACCATGAACGAATACATGGGTGAAAGCTTTTTTGGGTCAATTGTGGTGATGAAATTTCAATTTTTTCCTCTTTTATCAAATTGAAGCCCTCAAAATTGATATAAGCACTATGAATTTTTATTCGGAGTAAAAAGAAAAATTGTGAAGAATTATGTTGTTGTCCTAATGATAGTTTTTGTAAAAATATTTAGTGTTGTATAATATGTCAATTTTCTATTAAATGAAATGGTTGTCCTTGCAATTTTTCACACATCTTAAGAGGTATGCATGTGATCACTTAGCATAACTTAATCTAAAATGGGTAATATATATATATATATATATATATCGAATTGAAGCCCTCAAAATTCATATAAGCACTGTGAATTTTGATCCAGAGTAAAATGAAAAATTGTGAAAAATTATGTTGTTGTCCTAATGATATTTTTTGTAAAAATATTTAGTGTTGTATAATATAACAATTTTCTATTAAATGAAATGTTTTTCCTTGCAAATTTTCACACATCTTAAGAGGTATGCGTGTGTTCATGTAGCATAACTTAGTCTAAAATGGGTAATATATATATATATAATCTACATGGAGAGAGCTAAGTCTTTCATGTTAAAAAATTATGTTCTTACACAATCTTATTTTATTTTTCGAAGTTGGCGAAGTAATATTTTAATAAATTTAGAAACCAAGAGTATAATTTTGAAGAAGACTCCTAAACAAAGATAGTGATATTTTTTTGAAAATTTTTCATTATGTATATTTTATGATATTGATTTTTTATTCGACTTCTTTAAAATTGTTCAAAAAAAACTCAAGCATTATGTTTAAAAGAAATTAGATGAAAAATATCATATTAATTTGAAAATGTCGAATTCATATGACATTGGGTAGAGGATTCCTCCATGTATCCAACATGATCAACTCTAGCACCTAAGGACAAATTTTGGCTTAAGTCCATTAGGGTACAAAATGGTGTTGCAAAGAAATCTACAAAAGAGGAGCTAAAACGTTGTTTTTAGGCCCTCAACAGCTTGTGCGAGTGCTTAAAATTCTCAATGTCTTTGAAATTCATATTTGAAAAAGCTTGATTAAGGGTTTAATAAACCTCTATCGTGGTAAATTGTGGCTCTATCGAGTTGTCAAAATTATCTAGAAAAAAGAAAAGAAAAAATAATGAAGGCTCTCAATACATGTCTTTAAGCAAATTATAAAATATATTTATTCCACAAATATTTTTTATAAATATTAAAATATATTCCAATCTCAATTTTTTCAAATTTTATTTTATTTTACCAAGAAATTAATTATAATAATATATAGATAACTTTCTATAAAATATTTTAACTTTTCTTTTTCAATTTTGAAATACCTAAAAATGATAATTTTTAATTGTTTTGATTTTAAATATAACATATTTTTATACTTAGTCATTTTATAATTTTTTTTATTTAGAAAAATTCAATAAAAATAAATCAAATTATTATAAATAAATGAATAAAACAACAAAGAAATTAAACTAAATGTTATAATATTATTATTTTACAAATAATGTCATACACACATTGAAATCTAGATTACTCAAATTCGAATCAGTCAAATAATGTTTTTAAAATTTATGATTTCCTTATATTTTCATTATTTTAAAAATATATATTGCGAAAATTTAAAAATAATGTCATATGCACATTTAAATCTAGGTTACTCAAATTCAAATTAGTGAAATGATGTTTTAAAATGTATGATTTCCTTATGTTTTTATTATTTTAAAAATATATTGCAAACCTAAGTCCAGAGTAATATATATATATATATATATATATATATATATATATATATATATATATATATATATATATATATATATATATATATATATATCCTTTGCACTTGTCCAAACTAAGGACAAGATTGAGTGGAATCACATTTTACAGGTTGAGAGAGATTTATAACTGCAAATACCATTTCATCCATTACAACTATATTAATTATAACTTACAACTATTACAACTACTAACTGCACTCATTTCTTTTCTGGAACAAGTGGATATTATGTTTTATTATAATAGATACTACCGAGGGAATCATGTTTATTAAATCTTTAGCGAATATTCTAAAAAATACATTTCCAGCAGCGTCAAATTCACATTTTAAAGTTATACTGATTCATATACAAAATTATAATATTTACTAAAAATGTAATGAGAAATTAATCCACACCATTCTTAATTACCTATTCAAATCTAATTAGTAATTAAATTTGGTTTTTTTCAAACTATCAAATAATTACAATTGTAAAGCTTACATATCATTATATATATTTACATAAATTTTAAAATTTCCATATTTAAGCTCAATCAAGCCTTAAAGCTCAATCAAACTCCTAACCTGGGGTTACACGAGAACTCAATTGAGGGTTTGATTAAATGCTCGATCGAGTTACTTTTAATTGCCTCAACAACTCAATCTAGTGCTTAGAATTGCTCGATCGGCCATCCTTTTTTCACCAAAACATGCCCTCATTTTGCCAAAAAGTGTAGCCCATGTCCATGTTATCGCCCACATGGATGAGTCAAAAACCTTAATATAACTATCTTGTTGGACACCTAATCCTCAATGGGTTAGTGTGGAAGCTGAATAGACAAAAAGAGTCCAAGAGACCTTGGGATGTGGAACCCAACGATCAAACCATGTACTATAAATGTATATCTCTTGTTAATAAAAATGGATTCTCATGTTTTATCTTTCAGATTCTCTTGCTGCCCATGTGTGTTTAAAATGGTATCAGAGCAGGTGTATTCTTTCCCTGCATAATAAATTTGAGCCATTTGTTTTATGGCCTTTATGTGTAGATCATTTCTGCCATCAATTCTACATTTCATGAATATTTTCTCAGCTAAAGTTTAGCTACAACCTGTTATTTCTACAGTGCTATTTTTATTCACTTGCCTTCTAAAAATGCTCCTTTCTCAGACCTGCCATATCTGCCCTAGCAAGAACGCACCTGTGACTTGTCAATGAATGGAAAATTTCATTTGATTTCTACGCACCGTTACTCCAATCTTGTGTGTCAGACAACTACTCTACCCATTGTCCACTATCATAACATTTACATTGTCCACCTCTTCTAGTTGCAGAAAATGTCAGTGCGAACATTCCTGGTATCATTTGTCTCTCTGCCTGCATAATGCCTGGATCTCTACCCATTAAACACTGTCACTATTTAAACGCTGAAAATCTCTAACATTACTCTCCCCCTTCTGTTTTCTTTGTGAAAGATTATGGTACATTGAACGGGTCATATTGTTGGAACTGTGCTAGTGTGCAGAGAATGGTGCATATTACCGTTGAAGGATTGTTATCCGAGCCATGGTTGAAGACTGAAACTTCATTAACTGGTATGCAGAATATGCGTTGAGTTCTATGCTTGTACATTTTTTAATATAACTCCTGTGTGAAGGACAACTCCGTGCTTAAAGAAGGCCATCAGAGCCCATCTACTCCAGAGTGGTGGAAGTGGAAACATCTGCAGGAATCAAGTAAAGAAGCTACAAAGGGTCCGGCCCTCTCTCGTTAGAAGAGTACATTTCTAAATTGACTCCCTCCATATTACCTCTTATTGGACTATTTTTGGAACATAATAGGACCCATCATCACTTAACCTTTCTGATAACATATTGTGAGCTTAAAGGACCCTCATAGTCACAGTGCTTTATACATTCCTGCGTTGGCGCCAGATTTGGTTGTGGTTGAGAGCATTTCCACTGCGATCGTGCTTGTTGATTAAACAAACATTCACTTTTTAAAGTTTGTAGAACCAACCTTACACTGCTATATATAATTATTGTCGCAGTTCAATTAAAAAATTTCAATATATTCAAGCTGAGCTGCTCCATCACAAAGTTTGTTGAGCATATAGGAAGCAAAATCGATTATGTTGGATTTTGTGTTTAATAGGGAGAACATAGGATTATTGCAAGTTAACCTTTAAATTGATTCCAAAAACAACTATAGGAAGCAAATGAAAGAATTCATGGTATCAACAATTGAATGGTCAACAGGTCTGATGTTCCAAGGCAGAAAGACCTTGCTCCTATTATAATCCATTATATAAAGTATTGACAGAAAGTTGGTGGTCCTGTTATTTGGGTGGCTCACAATGGTCGTCGCTTTGATGCACGTTTTCTTATGAAGGAGTTTAGCCACTATTCAGTCAAAATTCCTTCTAATTGGGTTTTTGTAGATACACTTCCTCTTGCTCGTGGTATCAAAAAAAGAGGCTATGGTATCTCTGCATTAAATGCAGATGAAGTCGCCGATGAATGAACTTCAACAATATTGCATGGCTTTTCTAAACATGGTGTTTAGTAGAGTCAAGGAATGCGTTTATTGACTTGTTGTAGCTTATACTGCGGTGCGAATATATGTTGAAGAGGTAGCCAAAAATCTACCAGTAACTTACTCAAATCTGGTATCTCCAATGTTAAAGCGAACCATTAGTTAATGCCATCATAGACAATGCATATCTATATATATATATACATATATATATATACATATATATATATATATACATATATATATATATATATACATATATATATATATATATATATGTATATGTATATATATATATACATATACATATACATATAGATATATATATATATATATATACATATACATATATATATATATATATATATACATATATATATATATATATATATAGATAGATATATATATATATATATATATATATATATATATATATATATATATATATCAGATTTTGTTTCTGTACTAGCTCTCCCCTTTATCTATTAAAATAGTTAAATGGCTGCTAGCATCTACAACATCATTGTGTAAATTCTAAACATGTATTTTAGTGAAGAGTGAAGAAGTTTGTGGTTGCTACACTTGTTATTAGTATTATTTATGCTTGCTGGGACTAAAGTTGATATCAAATTAATATTTTGAAGTTGTTCCACAAGTATTTGTCCCAACATATTATGTATTTACATGAGCCAACAACAAGGAATGCACCTACAGCATTTGATACACAAACTATTTGTTAAAATACTACAGTGCACCAAACCATACAAACTCTGGACTCTTTGTGGTTTTCTCTTAGTTATTTCGGTTGGGTTTCTTACAGTGGACTATTGTTTTCTTTGAAGAAAGTGGCTAGATCAGAGAATATTTGTTCGTACCCTAGTCAAAGCATTTATATATGAGCATTCAAGTACTGTCCATGACATGGTGCTATAGTTGTTGAAGTTTTTATGGCCATCATTTCTGCTTTGAAAGTGAAGGAGTATTTGAAGGATCCAAGCAAGTTTGCAGTTGTTGTTGACCTAGTTATGGCATTGTCATTAAAACTCACTATACCTTTTTATCTACATATATATGCATTGGTTCCTTGATTCGACTACTGCATAAGAGTTTGGTGGGCTACATAAAGGCAATGATTGTTTTGAAAAATAAAAGTAATATTCTATCGAGAAAAGTTTAGTCGGTTGTATTATCAGAACATAGTGTTGGTCATGAGTAAACTCTTATTTTTATATGGATTGTAATTGGTACTTGCTGGTTGCACACTGATTATTTGCTGCACATTTATAAATAACATTGTTGTGTACAGTGAGTGGTTATTACTTTTCTGCATTAACTAGTAGTTGTGATCAGTTTTAAGCTGTAATTCTAACATTAAAGAAAGAAAATGGCCAAAATCAGTGAAGTATTAGAGTTCCCCAAAACTCTGATATTGTCTACTAATCATGATACATTAAAAGTCAGAAAAGTTTCTCTCGCAGACATTCAGGTCTGTCTACAAAATGCACAAGAGAAAATTGATTTTTTGCAGCTCGAATCTCAGCTACAGCAAGAAGAATTAAAACAGAGTCATTTTGAACATGTTTCTGTTTAGAGCATTGAGATTGCAACCCATCAGAAGCAAGTCATTAATGTTACAGTTGATTCAGATCCAGTGCCCAATAAAGAAACAGTTGTACATGTAGATGCAGAAATTTAGTCTGCACTTCCCAAGCCCATCATCAGACCTTGGGAATAGCTTGTCCACAACAAGCACAGAACTGGCCTTGGATATGACAAGGACTTGTCCTTTCATATTCTAGACTACTCCAAACCAATCTAATTTCAAAGTGTTGGATTCATTCATGACAGTTCACCTGCTCCTCATGACAATTCATCGCCAGCTATTACAGATTCTACTCCTCTTCCACAACAACAACAACAGATTGTGAAATGGCAACACTGTGACTGAGTTGGCCATCTGAAAGATCACTATTTTGATTTTCATCCATGTAAGCACTATCATAAAACTAGTCATTCTTCAAACAGATGCTTCAGAAACAAACGTCCTGCAAGAACAAAGATTCATATTGGATGGATTGCTTCTTGGAAATGGGCATCAACAGCCAAGAAGATATTCCAATCACATGTCAGAACTTGTTAAAGTGCATTGAACAGTCTTGCAATTTAGTTTTCTCCATCATCTCACCTTGTATCTGACAGGGGGGAAATGATTGTCATCTACAAGCTTCAAAGCCACATCAAGCGAGCCTGAGCTACAACGTGTCACACCAGATTCAAAGTTGTAGCCAAAAACAAAGATGCCCCTGAACATGTCTTCAATTAGTAATCTGGGACACTTCCTCTAGTAGAAGACTTTAGCTTCTTACCAGTTTTGTAAGTATTCTAGGAATTGAATTGGGGACACTTCCTCTAGCAGAAGGCTCCAGCTTCTTGCCAGTTTTGGAAGAGTTTCAGGAATTGCATTAAGCATTCCAGAGTTTTTGGTCATCCTTAAACCATCATAGGCTGAGACTTCCCTTTTTAGGTTGAATTTCTCCCTTTTATGCGAGGTGGGACCTCCCTTTCATGCTTGAAGGTTTCCCTCTTCAAAACAATAGGAGCACTTCCTCTAGCAGAAGACTTCAGCTTCTTGCCAGTTTTGGAAGAGTTTCAGGAACCGCACTAAGCATTCTAGCATTGGTGGTCATCCTTAAACCACTGCCCTTTATACCAACATTTCAGAGAGCACATTCAACCTAGTGTTGCCATGCATTTTTGCACATTTTGTATTACAGCTCTCTTCTTGGACTCATACATAACCCTTCGGATTATGGGGGGAATGTTGGACACCTAATCCTCAATGGGTTAGTGTGGAAGCTGAATAGACAAAAAGAGTCCAAGAGACCTTGGGATGTGGAACACAACGGTCAAACCATGTACTATAAATGTATATCTCTTGTTAATAAAAATGGATTCTCATGTTTTATCTTTCATATTCTCTTGCTGTCCATGTGTGTTTAACATATCTCATGGATCACACATCATACAATCCATAAAGTGATTAACCCCTCCTTGTTGCATTGAATATTTGATTAATGGATCAGAAAAATGTTAGAAATCCTTAAGAAAGGAAAGGAAGTTTACTATGTTTTTCAGGATTATTTTTATTTGTGCTCCTTTCACTGACTAGGGATTGGATGTTATTGGTCTAATCAAATAAAGTTCAAGTGTTGTCCATGCTTATATCATTTTATTGAGTGACCAGAAGTAATAATATTAAAGTAGGAAAAGACTTAAGACCTCCAATTCCTACAAGAAAATATTCTCATAAAATTTGGCATCCCCTATATATTTATCATAGACAATGGATCTATATTCATTGGATACAAATCGACAAATTTTATGGAAAATGCATGATACTTATAGGATAATATTCCAATTAGGTAATTCCTTCATAGAATCAATAAACATGACTTTGGTTAATATGTAAATGAATATAGTGGTAGAAAAATGTAAGAATTGGAACAAGTTGTTGAATGCTTTATGTTCTTCTAGTGTCACTCCAAAAGTAAGAATTGAACAAACACCATTTCTTCTAGTATATGGAAATAATTCAAGCTTATACATATGAAAACTAATTCACTGACTAAAGTATAATAGGCATAAGATTAATATGGAAACACGCCTATGAAAATCAAATGTTTACAACTAATGCAACTAGAAGAACAAGGAGAACGATTTTTTAGAAGGATTCAAAGGAGGAACAAAGTTATGACCAAAAGTTTTAACAAGTGATCAACAGGGAAAAAAATTCATGAGGTTAGTTAGTATTATTATGGAATAAAAGAAAGAGAAGAATTTAACATAAAAAATGTTTGATTCTTTGTAGATTTTACCATATATTATAGAGAAAAATAATCATTACAATTCATATATTTGGAAAGGAACGAATGATTAGATATTGGGATTTCCTTTTAACAGAAAACATCTCAAGCATTTCTTTCCGTAGGAATCCTCAAAACCCTCTTTACACATACATGTGTATAACCCTTTACATATCCAACTTGTATTTACTTTTTATTTCCATATAGATTGCATCCATAACCCATTGAAAAGTCTAGTCATGTTATTGTTTCTGAGTAACCTTCAATGGGTCACTATCCACAGTGGGAGCCAAATGTTGATCCAAATTTTATGCATTACAACCAAGCTCCACACTTAGTAATTTCTCCTATGGATATGTATGAAGAGAATGTGTACAAGTTCAAACTCTACAGTAGTCATCACTCCACAAACATATCTGTGTTCTCAATACTTAGAAAATATTTGGTTTGCAAAAGGATTTTATCCATACATTTTGCCACAAGATCAGACCTCCCAACATCTTTTTCTCCACACTTCCTTGTCTTCCACACACACATTCATTCCACATACATCAATTCCTATGCATGATATTTCTATGTACATGACACATTAAGAGGTCACCTCACCAACTTTACTATAATCCTTTAAGTAAATACTATATGAATCACTCATTAACTCTTGGATATTTTACTACATGAATTAGTCCCCATCATCCAACTTAAAGACCTTCTTTAAACATTAAGTTCTAATTACCATTTCACATGGCGAAAAGGAAGTGGCATGAAATAATATAACATCCTATCAATGGCACCAAAGAATGAGTATTTTACAACTAATATCCTCTAATTATTCGTTGATATTTCATGCATCTATAAATACATTAAAGATATGATTACGAAAATAATAGAGGAATTTTGTGGGGATACAACTAATTCACTCGCTTGCTCAGAATATATTTTTGATAGGTCCACTGCATACAAATAGTATTTGAATCTAACCCTAGAAGAAAGAAAAACAATAAAATTTGAACAATGTATTGACCGATCAATTATATTGACATGGGAGGGAGGGTGGAGCAAGATGAATCTATATAGTAAAATTTGAAATGATTTAAAACACTTAATCACAAAAAATACACTAGTTGTATCAGAGTATTGAACACAAGACATACATGGAAACCCATCTAGGAGAAATCTAAAATATAATTTTTATTTATGTGGTTAAATTGAGCGAACCTACTACTCTAATTTTTGCATGAACCAACCTGTAGGAGAAACCAATATCCTCAACCTTGTAAGCACCACATTTCTAGAGGAATCAACACCCTTGGATTTAGGATTACCATTTTACTGGAGAAACAAATCATTTTTGGTTTGCAAGTAACATCTTCCTAGAGACACCAATTCCTTATGGATATATTTATTTAATTTGTTCTATCATTTGGATCTCCATTTTATCACATTTTTAGATGGGATTTGGAGACATATTCTTTAATTCTAAGAAACTCCTTAATTATTATCTCCTTCCTATCAAAATTTTCACAACATTAGCCTTTTGTTTATAATTTATTAGTATTATTCTCTCACACTACATAGCATATCACTTTATTCTACAAGCTCCTTCTAGGTTTTTATCTCATACTTCTCAACTTCACACACTTATTTCTCCCATGTTAACTCATATATAGCACCACACTATATATGCACTTTCTTTTCATCTCTTACATGATCATATCTCTATAGATATCCTATCCCTTCACACATCTTGCACATTCACTTTACCTTTTTTCACCCCACATGCTAATATTATTGCTACATGTGCTACCCTCACACTTTTTCATGGCATGTTTTGTCCAATCACCACTCAATCCTTTAACTTCCAATTTCAATTTATAAATTTTCCACACTCCATTTCATTTTATCTTTGTGTCTTTTCTTGATTGGTCAGTTTCCATTCTTTTAATGCTATGAAATAATTTATTATAAATAAATTCCTACTGGAATCATAAATTGTTGGAGTTGTGACCTTTCTTAGTGGTTTATTTTCCATGTATTGTGTGAAAACCAATCTTCTAACAACTTCTAACCAATATTATTTCTCCATGGGACATAGAGAAACTGCAACTCTAGTAGCCAAACACTGTATTGAGACAAAAATCATTATACGACCAAATAATATTTTACTATTTTCTACAACTAACATCATGGTTATTACATGATTTTCATACATCAATGGTACAAGTAGCAAGGTTCTTTAGCATATAAAAAAATTACCAAGAAAGGTTTTGACATACCACTGATTCCTTTGTCTCATGAAACCATGGAATAATTACTAGATACCACCTTTCACTCCACATCATAGCTCTCGTGTAACATGTTTGGCCCCACTTTGTGTGGAGAAATGGAAGATAAACTTACCTCAACAAAAAAATTTCTTCCACGCAAACTTTACTTCTGCATGAGCTTTGCTTCGAAACAAGATTTTCATTTGCACAAGATTTTCCACATGAGATTTTCTTCCATAAAAAAATTACTTCTACACAAGCTTTACTTCCTTATTCAAATTCCTTCCTTATAGCTTCTAGGCCTTGAAATCTTAACATCAATATTAAAGCTATCAATAATCTCTCGCCCCCCCCCCCCCCCCCCATGTCAGTTATGGAATAAGTTGGCATTGGAGCACAAGAGACCGTGTGCACTATCGGTTAATCTATCATTGAAATCATTGTTGAAGTGATAATATATGGACTACATTATTTCATAGCCAATTTCCATATTTTGCATCAATTTGAAGAACATCATAACAATAGGAGTTCTATTCATTGGGTCTTAACCAAGTATTTTCGCCCCATGTTTTAAACTTAAATTGTTTGGATGTCTAAATGCTCCATACCAATTTGTCATTTACTAGAGAATGATTTATGTTATACCAAAACTCATATAGACAACCATATTTACTAGCATAGGTATAGACATAAATTCCATATTTATGTGCATACTAGTGGTGTAATAGGGTCTAAACTCCCTGGAACCTCACTTATAGCTCTAGTGACCAAGTAGGTAACTAATTCTAATGGAAAATCATGGCTAATGTTCTCCCCCTTTAACATTAATGCAAAATAATTATGTCTACACCTTATCAATTAATATTATTTTCACAGCTTAGAGTGTCAACTATGCTTTTATGGAATTAACTAATCATGGCTAACTACTCATCAAAAAACCCCTTAAGTTGATGCTTATCCTAAATAGTAACCCTCCCCCTTTCAACATATTTATCTTGCAAATAATTTTTTTAACATATGATGATGAAATACCATACTCAATACTTACAAGACTAATGAGAAGAAATAGTGATATCACTATCAAATTTTGTCTCAAATACTTAATTGGCTACTTAGGAAGAAGTTTTGCAAAAGTACCTACAATATGTTCTTTAGTGTCAATATACTTGAGTCCAACATTCTTTTTAACTATTCAGTCTTTTAAGAAATCATATGTGATAGGGATGTCATTTATGTTGGAATTCATTATGGTATTATAGAAATTTTAATATGACTAGTATTATCAAAGATAATTGGAATGGGGTGATAATATTTAACTTTGATATCTTTCAATATTTTCTTCATCCATATAATCTGATTGAAACATGAAAAAACTACCATTTACTCATCTTCAATTATAGACATTGAGATAGAGTTCTAGATTCTACTTAGTCAAGTCACTATTCAATTAACTAGGAAGAAAGTTTGACTACTTGTGCTCTTTCTCTCATCAACATTGTACGCCTAAGCTACATCCTTGTATGTTGTCAAGTTGAATTTTGTTCTCCTTGAATACCATAAGCCATAAAAAATAGTTCCTTTAAAATAATTAAATATTATTTTAACAACATTTGCATGGAACTCCTTAGTGTCAGAATGAAATCTCGCAACTAATCACACAACTTGCATTATGTCAAGTATTGATTATGCTAGATATATCAGGATTTCAATCATTGAACTATACATTATATAATTTTCATTAATAGATTCATCATATTTGCTCAATTTGCACCCTATGACTATAGGTGTGCTAATAGGTGCATATTCTTCCATGCAAAATTTATTCAGTATCTCTTTTAGGTATTTGGTTAGAGAGAGAAAAATACATTAATAAGCTTGAGCAACTTATAATCAAAGGAAGAGTGAAAAATCACCCAGCATGGACATATCAAATTCTTTCTGCATGTCTACTAAAAATTATTGATCCATTTGATCCTTTTCACCTCCAAATATGATACCATCTGCATACAAAACAATGATAGTAAATTCACATTATCAGTTTTAATGTAAAGGTTATTGACTATTATTCCTCTTCTAAATCCTCACTATTGTAGATATCTATCAAGCCTTGAATACCATGCTCTGGGATCTTGCATTAATCCATATATTTCTTTTGTCACTTTATATATCTCATCTCCATATTTAGATAGATGAAGTCCTTCTATTTATTTTGTGTACACTACCTTTTCTTAATCACCATTCAAAAATTAATATTTGACATCCATTTGATATATCTCAAATATTTAGAAGCATGTAAATGGTAAGGGAATTCTTATTGCTTCTAATATAGAGACAAGTTCAAACATCTCTTCAAAGTCAATGCCTTTTAACTATGCATAACCTTTGTAAATTAGTCTATCTTTGTTCCTCACTACTTGTCCATATTATTCTAGTGTATTATGATAGACCGACTTAGTCCCAATAATATTATTTTCCTTTGGTGTATGCACATGTTCCCATGTTTCATTTCTCTATATGTAATATAGTTCTCCATCGATGGTCTTGACCCTATGCTTATCTTCGCAAGCTTCATCAAAACATTTGGGTTCTATATTGGAAAATCTTTCTATATTTTCATGTATGAGGATGATGATAAATTTACTTCTAGTATGAACTCTTAAATATCCTATTCTAAGTATTTTATTTTAGGATGGTGATTTTTCACATATCTAGATGGATTTTTATGTTTCTAAGGTGCTATCCCTTCTTCCCCTTCACTTTTTCTCTTCTTTTTCTTCCTCTTCTATATCAATGCTTTTTTTTTAATCTGATGCTTCATTTTTTTTACTTTTCTATTTGTGGCAGTGATTTGTCTATCCTTAAATCAATACATTACACTATCTTTCACAAAATTTTATTCTAGTACTTGTACCCTTTGCTTCCTTATGATAACCAAGAAAGATTCCTTCATCAACGCTAGAGTCAAATTTTTCTAGACCATCTTCCACCCTATTGGTGTAACATTTGCTTCGAAAAAATATTAGAATCTTGATTGAAGTTGGTCTCCCTCTCCACAGATCATGAAGAGTCATATCACTAGTTACTATGAGTTCAATTCTATTTGATATGTAGAAAGTTGTTTCCACTACTTCTTCCTAAATGGTGTTTAGAACATTTCCTTCATCCATCATTACTCTTGTCATCTCGTGTACTAGTTTTTTCTTTCTTTTAATTGCTCCATTCTATTAAGGGGTTCTGGCTACAAATATTGTCTTCTAATTCCATGTCCATATAATTCGTTGAATTTATTTTAGGTAAACTCTTCTCCTCTATCATATCTATTGAACCTAATATTTAGATCCATTTTGTTTATAACATGAGCTTTCAATACCTTGAATTTGATGAGGGTTTATGAATTTTCTCAAAGTACCATGATCCATGTTGCCATGGTATAGTCATCAATGAATAGTACGAAGTATATTTGTCCTCTTAAGGTTTGAGTTCTTCTAAGGGTCACACACACACACACACATATGAATTGATTCCAATGGTGTAGTCATTGAATGTTATATTTTCTTGAAGTGGATCCTTATATGTTTCTCAAACTAACATGGCTTGTATATGGAGTTATTTGGATTTGATATCTTTAGCATGCACCTTACTGCCTATGTCTTTTTTATTTTTACTATATTGTCAAAGCTCATATGTACCATTCTTGTATTTTGATACCCCCATGATTTTCTTGTAAAGACATGACTATTTTTAGACCATTGTGATCGTTGATTAAACTTAATGGCTATGGAGGCCAAGATTTGAATTAACAAGTTATGTACTATTGAAGCTATATTATGAATAAATGTTTTGTTTTTGAGAAACTATGGGAAAGAGAACATGAGTAATAGAGACTTCTTGCTATGCTATAGAATTGTTAAGTGGTCAAGTCCACATGGTGGAACTTCCCAAATATTCTCCTAAAAATCCTAGGAGAAAACTTTTATTTCCATAATAACATAATGGGAGAGAAAAATTATGCTAAGTGAATATTAGAACTTAGATTGAGAGAAATTCTAAGTTGGGTTAAAGGAAAGATAAAATCACAATTGGAGAGAAAGGCATGATTTGATGGAAAGAGAAGAGACTTTTTCCTAAATAAAAGAAAAAGCCTCTGTAATAATAGGATGTAGACTTTAAAAGTAAATTCTAAGGAAAAATATGTTGGGAAGAAATTATAAAAATAGTAGTAAGGAATACATAAGAGGTTGTTATTCCTACATGCAAGAAGTCTAAGCCCAATGGGAATTTGCTAGTGGTAGCTCATTGGTTTGGAGGAATGTGATCTCTCTAATAAGTTTCCTAGTAAACTATTCTAGTTACATAATTTTAATTATGTTATTGAATATTTGTGAAGGTTGTGTGACATCTTCATATATTATATGTGAACCTATTTTATATATGTGTGTGTGTGTGTGCAGGTTTTTGGATAAACTAGAAATGAGATATATTATTTTTTATGCATAATCATGACTTGGCCATATTCTGATATGTTTATATAATAGATGTGTCAATGGATATATATATATATATATATATATATATATATATATATATATATATATATATATATATATAAGATGTGGAAATAATATATGTATAGATATATAGCAGATGTGGAATTTTTTTGGATTAAAACTAAGGTGGACTATGTTAGGGAGGGTCAATTGTTTTGTGGAAGACCTATTACGAAAGTATGCAGAATGGTTATGAAAGTTGATTGGAGTTTATGATCTAATGTATTAGTATGTGCTTATAGTTAGATTATGTAACATTGAAAAAGTAATGATGAATGGAATGGAAAAAAAATAGCATAATAGTGAGTATAAATAGGATTTCTATGGCTGAGTCAAACAACTATTCAATGAAATTGAGTAAGGGAGTGTGGAATAAAAATAAACTTTATTTAAATTAATTATAGTTCATGTATATTGTGTTAGGAAATATTTTCCGATACTCTAGAATTAAGTCCTTAAGGAAAGTAAAATATAGTATAGTGTGTGGATTTTTCTCACGTCCTTAAGGACAACAAATGGAGAAAATACAATAAAAGGAAATATAATTCATTCACAAGTTATACAAAAACTAAAGAAATAAATTGTAACCAGTCATATTGTGTATAAAAAGCATTGATGCAAGTAGACGAATTTTAAAATACATGTGTAATTAAAATAATACAATACCATTACTTCATACAAGTCGGGTGACCATGTATTAAAATTTTTGAAAACATATAACAAGAAATATTTGCCTACTAACGATTTTAAGTAAATATAATTTATATTAAAAGAAAAAAAACTTGTTTCAAATTCCAATTACAAGTGTGATTGATTATTTCCTGCTCAAAAATTAAAGTAAAAAAGAAATAAGGACACAAAGTTCATTAGAACACCGTAATATTAACATACGAAATGTATGCCAAGACCAACAAATGTGGTCTAATACCACCAAATACCAATATTACAAATGGTGCTAGAATAAGAAAGTATAGAAGAGCTTGGTTGGTGTGTAGGTTTTGTAGGAATTTACAGGGTAAGTTCCTCAGATAGAACACCAAAGGACATCGCTTACAAACAGATCATAGATTAGTACATCAGTATTCTTGACATCGTCAAAACCCTCAAAGAGGGAAACAGTGCATAGCCTGAGCCAACATGGCCACTTCAAGCAATTTATTAATGTACAAGAAAGAAAATTTACGTAAGCTTCTCTCATGAATGGTCACCTTAAAAATGACCCTCCATGCTCTTTAAATAGAGATCATGGACCAATCGAGTGTTAAGCCATGGATCGAGTGTCAGTAATACCAAGGAGAGAATGAACCATCAGATCACTTCATGTCTAGAACATATCATGACCGTTGGATTGTAAGTTATAAAAGTACATAGTAAAGAAACACACTTTACCTAACTCTGCAATAGACCAAGTTATACTTAACTATTTCCTATGTGTCAAAATATCCTAACATCCCCCCTTAAGAACAACTTGGGATAGGATTGAAGGATGTACAAATATGACACAATAGGAGAAGGAAGGAGGCATTAGAGCATATCCCCCCTTAGTGACAACTTCCTGGACTCCAACCATAAATCTAAGTTTAGTAAACTTCGCCTCTGTGAGAGCCTTTGTAAAGATGTCTGCAACATGATCATCTGTTGAACAATATTGCACTTCAAGAACATGGTCCTGAATGAGATTTATGATGAAGTGCATGTGTAGTTCAATGTGTTTGTTGCGCTAATGTTGGACTAGATATTTGCATAGTTGAATTGCAATTTGATTATCACACCAAATTGTAGTGAGATACTGCTGCTGAAAGCCAAACTATAATAGGATCTGATGAAGCCACATGGCTTCCTTACTAGCTTCTACGACGTCGCGATATTCTACTTTTGCTGAAGAAATAGAAATGTTACTTTGTTTCTTGTAAGACCATGTAATAGGTCCAGAACCAAGAGTGAAGACAAAACCTGGAATAGACTTCCAATCATCAGGGTCACTAGCCCAATCAGAATCAGTGAAACCAGCCAATAGAGGACATGCTTCTGCACTGTAATGAATTCCAAAATGAACTGTACCTCAAACATAATGAAGTATTCTTTCAACTTCTTTCCAATGAATTTCATGTGGGCTTCTCATAAACCAAGAAATAAGGCCAACAACAAAGGAAAGGTCAGGACGGGTATGGGTCAGATACAAAAGTTTTCCTACAAGCTGAGCATATAAGGTAACTTCAGGGGAAGTACAAGTGACTGAAAGTTTGGGTCCAAACTTAAAGGGAGAGGGGGCTAGCTTACAGTCTTCCATGTCAAAGTGGCATAGAAGATCACAAGCATACTTAGACTAGGAAAGGGAAATACCTTCCTTGGATTGCAAGACTTGAAGACCAAGAAAATAATGCAAGTGTCCTAAGTTTTTCATTTCAAAGTGCTTTTTAAGGCCATACTTCACATGGTTCATAAGGTTGGGATCACTATCAGTAAGGATAAGATCATCAACATAAAGAACAAGAACAATAAGAGACTTACCCACTTTCTTGGTGTCGACAGTGTTGTCAGAATGACACGTAGAAAACCCAGTATCTAAAAGAAAGTTATCCATTTTTGCATACCAAGCCTAAGGGGCTTGTTTGAGACCATAAAGAGATTTCTTAGGCCAACAAACAAGGTTGTAGTATGTTTGTATAAAGCCAAGAGGTTGTTCCATGTATATTTCTTCATGCAAGTCCCCATGCAAGAAGGCAGATTTAACATCCATCTGATGGACTTCCCATTTGAAAGAGGCAGAAAGGGAAATAATAAGGCAGATAGAGTTCATTTTGGAAGCATGGGAGAAGGTTTCAGTATAGTCAATGCCTTGAACTTGTGAAAATCCCTTAGAAACAACACGAGAATTATGTTTATCAACGTTTCCATCTGGTCCAAACTTGGTTCTATAAATCCATTTACATATAACAAGTTTTCTTCCCATTGGAAGAGGAACAAGATCCCATGTATCATTTGCCAATAATGAAAGATATTCTTCATTCATATCTGCATCCCAATCTATATGGTGTGAAGCTTCTGCAAAGGTGGCAGGATCATAATTCATTGAAACTTGAGCCAATAAAGAAGAGGCTCTATCGAAATGAGAATGTGTACATCGCTGATCTATAGGATCACCTGCAAGAGAACCTGCTACATCCCGAGTAGCACAAACCCATTTTGGAAGATGAGGAGATGAAGCAGGATCTAGAGAAGGTGGGGGAGGATTATCATCCTTGCTATCATCATCTGAAGAAGAAATATTTTTAGAAGTATAAGGGATAGAGAGAGGTGGCACATTCGTCGAACTAGGCTCGTACGCTGATATATTTTCAGCAAAATTTACATCTCTTCTAATGACAACATTTTTGGATTTAGGTGAAAGAAGTCTATATCCTTTGACATCTTCAGAATATCCAACAAAAATACATTTTTCACTCTTAGGTTCTAAGGCTTTATGTTTCTCATCGGGAATATGGGCCCATGCTTCACTTCCAAAAAAACAAAAGTGACTTAATTTTGGTTTAATTTATCTCCATGCTTCTTCTGGAGTGATATTCTTTAAAACCTTAGTAGGAGTGTGATTTACTATGTAATTTTCACAGTTAATTTCTTCCACCCAAGAATTAAGACCAAGTCCTTTAGATTGAAGAATACAATTAGCCATTTCCTTTAAGGTGTGATTCATCCTTTCAGCTACACCATTTTCTTGTGGAGTATATGGAACATTATGTTGCATTTTAATTCCATGCTCAGTGAAAAAGTTTATGAATTTGTTGTTAACATATCCTCTGCCATTATCAGATCTTCGCTTAAGAATTTGATGTCCAAATTGTTTCTTAACAAAAGCCTTAAAGGCCACGAACATGTTAAATACTTCACTTTTGATTTTTAAGAAGTATACCCAAGAGCGTCTCGAGAAATCATCAATGAAAGTTAAGAAATACTTGTAGCCAGAGAATGAAACAATTGGAAGTGGACCACATAAATCAATATGCACAAGCTGTAAAGGGGCTGAGGCATGCCAAGAGGCACATTTTTCAGGACTATCATGATGATTTTTTCCGAGTACACATCCAGAAAAAGCACCATCTCTGCAAGATACCATAGGAAGACCTGTCACCATATTTTCTTTACATAGATTTTGAAGGGAGCGATAGTTTAAGTGACCAAATCGTTCATGCCAAAATTTTCTCATTTCATCATTATGAGCAACAAATACCGAGGGAAGAGTTCATGACCCAAAGTTGTTAAACCTATGCAACCTTGTAGAATTATAAGCAATGCTAGTAGATAAAGTCTATCTAGGATCTCTTAGGTCCTTAATTACAGCATCATGAGATGAAAATTCAATGATTTTACCTTCACCTGAATGAGTTATCTGATATACAGGTAGAAGGTTGCAGGTTAAGGTTGGAACGCATAATACATCATTAAATTTACCATTGTCTAGATGAATAGTTCTAGTCCCTACAACACTAAGAGATCTATCATCACCAACATATATACTTTTCATGTTACAATCATTTAAATAAAAAAACATGGCTTTGTTCTTGGCCATGTGATAACAAGCTCTAGAATCAATGAGCCACTCATGAGAATGAGAAGAAGAAGATACATTTAGTGCATAAACAGACCAAGATGCTTGACAACCACATGCAAAAAGTGTTATTCCTGAAGACGAAGTTGAAGTTGAAGAGTGCTCCAAATGGATGTTATGCTTCTTCATTGCTTCTTCCAAGGCTTCCATCTTCTTAAATCATTTGGATTCTAAGTGGCCATCTCAATTACAAAAGTTGCAATGTCTATCATTCTTATTCCCTTTGTTGTTATTTTCCTTATCATTTTGTTCAATTGATTTTTCATTTTGAGACTAAAAGTGCTTAGGGCCCTTGGTTGGTTTAGGACCATTGTTTTTAGGATGTTTCTTCTTAGGTTTCTTTGAACTTGGTTGCTATGGGGTGGCTAAGTATTTCTTAGAAGATTTTACAAGATTAAGAAGACCAATATGTAAGATTTTTTCTTGATCTCTTATTAAAGAATCACAAAAGGCATCAAAACAAAGGAACTTGTAGGTTTGTCCTTGAGAAATAAAGGCTTTTCTACTACAATGGAAGGTGGAAACAAACACAGAGTCAGTTGGTCCTAACTTTCTAAGAATGGAATAGATAAGGGTACCACCTTATTTCTTAACCTTAACACCTTCCAAGAGAAGTCTATGGGTCTTGAACTTGGACAAAAGATCTTCAATGGAAGAAAACTTATTGGGGTCCAATGTAGGCAACTCATTTTCAAGTTGATGGGCTGTAATTTCATTTTTAATTCTAAAAACTTTATTGAGTTGTTTCATTGCTTCATCAGGGGTATCAAGTTCTATGATATGGAATCTAAGGTTTGGAGAAATAGACATCCTTATCAACCCACGTGCTTGATCTTGCCTATTTTCTCATTTGGCTGCCTTATCTCCATCTTTAGGTTTAGATTCTTGGCCTGAGGCTATTCTATAAAGACCTTTATTTCTATGTAAATCCATAATGTAGGATAACAATTAGAAGTAGTTTGTGCTGTCAAGAATAACTTGGCATGGACTTTCAATTTTAATAGAAAATGAAGCTATAGATTTTGAAACTAAGTGTTCCAAAAGATATCGAAAAATTAGGCTGATTAAAAAAAAGGCTCTAAAAAGGGCGCCCGGATGAAGAAGTTATGGATTTTTGAAGAAAAGTTGTTGAAGATGTTGACGAAGTATGTGAGTGTGTGGAAGTGAATGATAATGTTATATTTTAAAAAAATTACCCCCTTTCCAAACATCATCTAATTAGCTCACTTTTAAGAATAAATCATGTGACCAGCTTTTATAAATAAGTGAAAGTCACTTTTACAATGGTACTTTATGAGCTACCCACTAAATTGTAACTTAAATAAAAGATAAAGAAACTTTAGAATTATAGGTGACTCACTTTTTATAATGGGTGAGAACAATTTTACATAAAGTAACTTTAAAACATAAGATACATTTGTTTTTTGAAAAGGTAACTCAACAAAAAGAAAGGCTTGAACCCAAGACATCTATTTTCATAAACTAACTTTGGACCAAGTGAGCTATTTTAAAAGGTTAGTAATTTTTGGAAAAGAGGAAAAGGGTTTTTTTTTAAGTCACTGAAGCTTTGGAGTGCATCCTAACCTGCAAAATCGCTTTTTGACTACAAAACAAAAAACCACGCAACCCAACACAGAAATGAAAAAAAAAACCAAACCTTATCGCTTGAAGTTAGCTTTCGCCAGAAAGTAAATATTTTCCTTAATGTTTCTAATTTTTCAAGATCACACTAAGGCATGACAGAAAAGAGCGTACGCATGAGAAAAATATTTTCTTTATGTTTCTGATTTACCCAAATCGCATAGAGTCACTTGGAAAAGAGCATACACAGAAATGAAAGGTATAGATCCGATAATAAAAAACAAAGAGCTAAATAAACTGAAATAAATAGAGAGATGAATAACTAAAACTCCAAATAAAGATTGTATACCTCAAGATCTTAAAAATGATGTAGCTAGGGATCCCAGAAACCTTTTCGCGTGAAACAAAAGGGGTTCCTCACTGAAACAGATGCTCCTAACACAATAGAGCAGTCCTCTCGGCCCGAAAGTAGTCAGAAATAGTAGATTTAGGAAACGAAATTCAGATTCAGTTGTACCAGCTTCGGATTTGGATCACCAACGGATGCAGCCCTAAAATAGCTCTGATACCATGTAGGAATTTATAGGGTAAGTTCCTCAGATAGAACACCAAAGGACAACGCTAACAAATAGATCACAGATTAGTACACTTGTATTCTTGGCGTAGTTAAAACCCTCAAAGAGGGTAATAGTCCACAGCTTGAGCCAACATGACCACTTCAGGAAATTTACTAATGTAAAAGAAAGAAAATTTACATAAGCTTCTCTCATGAATGGTCACCTTACAAATTACCCTCCATGCTCTTTAAATTGAGATCATGGACCAATCGACTATTAAGCCACAGATCAAGTGTCGGTAATACCGTGGAGAGAATGAACCGTCAGATCACTTCATTTCTAGAACATGTTGTGACTGTCAGATTGTAAGTTACAAAAGTACATAGTAAAAAAACACACTTTACCTAACTCTAAACTAGACCAAGTTATACCTAACTATTTCCTATGTGTCGAAATATCCCAACAGGTTCCAACCTTTGTAATATTTATTTCCAAGGGTCAAGCCTTGTGCTATCCTTATGGACCAATAGTTAAATGAACAAGAGTCAAAAGAAAGTAAATGTACCTATCAAGAATAAGGGGAAATTGTTATTGAAAGAATAGGAAATATTATAAATATAATAAGGTTTCTACAATGCAATGATAACTATTCATGCAAAGTATACCTGGTATAGGACGGTTTCCAGGAAAGCCATGGAGAACCTCTGCAAAAAAGATATTATTTCCAAAATATTAGACTCTTAACTAGTTTTCAGAGGAAATAATTTAAATGTACATATGATAACCACTATGAGAAGGGTTGATTAAAAATAATATTCTATAATAGTTAAGAAGAAGAACCCTAAATAAAATAACTAGGATAAATTCTTAAAATTCATGGAAAGGGATTAAAACCCAATTTAGTATTAAGGAAATTAAACTCATTTCAAGGTAGACAGTAACTGAAGACACTAAATTTAAATAGTATTAACTCCTCATAGAAAACCAAGAAGAACCTGAGTTCAAAATATGTAAAATAAAATGGGAATGGCCATCCAAAGAAGACATAATATAATATAAGTAAAATGTATAGATAAAATATGACAAATGTTACATGAGAAAGTTATGTTGAACCTCCTGAGATAATTGGTTCATTATTCCTCTAGCCCTTGAAAGGAGAAACAATAAGAGTGAGAGAAATAACGACAACTATGTAAAGAGGAAACTGAAAAACAATGTACCATTCTAAATCAATAGATTCAAAGATGTATGAGCAAAGATTGAGGGAAAATACTTGAGATTCAAGTAATAGAATAAACCCTCAAATTATTATGAAAAATTTAGAAAACAAAACCTCAAAACTTGAACAAAACTTCGGGAAGGGTCCTCACTCAGATGGAAGTCGTAAACCTTTGCATAAACTACAAGAGGAAGCACTATAATAGATATAAGTTATAATGGCGAACCAAGGGAATTGTAGTCAAAACTCTATTGAAATAAAAAGAGGATATCTGTAATTTACTGCTTCTTATTACTGAAAAATTTGTTTGTACGGGAGAAGATCTTTGGATCAGATGGAATTTGAGTGAATGTACAAATGGATAAGGGTGTCAAGAACATTTTTCTAGGAGTAAAGGTTGAGGTTCAAAACCCCATTTACACTATATAGAAAAAAAACCTTGATGGCAATAGAAGACACAACAAAATGAAAATTAATAAAGGTAAATCAATGGTACCCTAGTCCTATAAATCTCCTCTTACCTCATCCATTGGATCACCTTGATTGATCTGAAATGGAGAACTTGAATGGAATGTGATTAAGGTGACCTATCTGAAACATACATCATTAGGTGGTAACAGTATCATGGGTGGTGGAAACATAAAGACCCCAAGCTCATAATGGAAAAAATATAAGTGTAGTGACCAAATAAAAAGGTATATCATATGTTCCTTGCTAATTATACAAAGGGGACCATGTAAATCCCTTATTAGTGTGCAAGGAGGGGACACACACATCTAATGTAACTCTTGAGACAAGAGTAGAAATGTTACAAGAACCCCATGATATAATATATATATATATATATATATATATATATATATATATATATATATATATATATATATATATATATATATATATATATATATATATATATATATATATATATATATATATATATATATATATATATATATATATATCTGAAATGTAAGAAACATATATTATATGACTAATATTGATATGGTGTAAATGGCACAAAATTTTATGGATGCCAATTTCTTATTGCAAAGCAATAGGTAGAGGTAGAAGATTTTGGTAAGTAAGAGGCATATCGTAGGTTTATAGGAATTTCCTAACATTACATCTTAGATTAAAAATATGGATATGGATATACAATAAATACACTTAGAACAATGAGACTGTAGTTGTATAAGAAATAATTACAAAGTTGTTAAGTGTAACCATAACACTTATGAATTAAAGTGAGGAATATGGTTAGTGTTCCAATTATATCATGAAGATATACTTTCCAAAGAAGAGAAAATTATTGTTGAACTATATTTGTATCAGTGGGAAAAAAATTTGTGTGCAAATGGGGTACATTACATGTGGTATCAAAGATATAGTTTCAGAGTTTGAGGCTTGTGTTTCTAAAAAGCTAATTAAGTTTCTCTTGTGACAATACATAGAAGTAAGAAGAAAAGAATAAAACAATGGCAAAGACTTCTACTAGATCTCCTAGTGAAGGAGAGCATATTTGGGTTCAGTTGGGAGATGAAACTTCACCTCCACCATCCCAACTATTGAAAATGGTTAAATACATGAGACAAGAGTTAGCTAAACTCAGGGCCAAAAATGGTCATTTTCTAAAGGCAAGTGTCGAGTAGGAGAATCTCATTAAAGAGTTGAAGGATACAAAGGTAGAGGATGGTTGAGAGGACTCCTTAAAGTGGAAAAATGTAGATGGAAATGTTGAAATTGAGTATGATAAATCTATAAATGAGAATCATAAACTTGAAAGTGAGGAAGAGTCAAATAAAACATCCATAAAAGAATGTAAAATAGGCAAGAAAAAAGAAACAAAACTCCAAGGAGATTTCCAAAAGATCATACCACCTAATTTTGATGGTGAAAAAGAAGAGGCAGTGGAAGACTGGATTCTAAACATGACCAAATATTTCCAAGTATATGAATATTCTAACAACTTGAAATTCAGATTAACATCCTATCAATTGCAAGGAAAAGCTTCACTATGGTGGGAAGAAGCAAGAATAATACACAACATAGTAAGTTGGAACGAATTCTAGAAAAGTTTCATAGAAAAATACTTAATTGAAATATATTATGATGACAAGAAAAAATAATTTCATGATATGAAGTTGGGATAAATGAGTATGGATGCGTTTGTGGAAAAAATTACAAATATACTGATCTATGTTCGCTATATTCTAGAAGAATAAGAGAGAGTGCAAAATTTTTTGAATTGTCACCTTCTTCCATATAAGGAAAGAATTAAATTTGATAATCCAAAAACAATGGATGAAGTAGTGAAAAAGATAAGATATGTTATCAACAGTTCAAACAAAAAAACGATGGCTCAAAATCAGGGTCTAATAAGTAAAATAGTGGATTTGGAACCGATATTAAGAGGTTGAAATCCACCATTCTGAATTTTTTTGGAAAAAATCATTAGTCGATAAAGTTTAACCATCACAATCAATCATAGCATGCATAGCCCCAAACAGGTTCTAAAATAATTGATATGAATAATAAAGGAACAAATGGTGGAAAGGAGAGAGAAATGTTAAAGTGTTGGAGATATGGAGGACCCCATCTACTTGAAAACTTCCCATACAATACGAAATCAATACAAGCTTCGTGACCATTGCAGGAGGCATATACAGTAAACGATATAGACAATAATATTTTGAGGATTAATGCAAAATTAGAATATAAATAGGAAGAACATCAATAAACAATGATAGAAATTAAAGGTATGATTCTATATCATCTTGTGCCTATTTTAGTAGATCCAGGAGCTAGTCTTAGCTATGTTGGTTCATAATTTGCAGAAAGTTGTAAACTGGGTACAATAAAGTTTAAAATTTCATGGTTGGTTCAATTAACTACAGGAACTAAAAAAAAGTGACCAATTGGGTCAAAAAGTGCATTATAAATTTAAACGGATGCCTAACATAATTACATTTGAATATATTACCTCTAGGTTGGTATGATTTTCTTATAGGAATGGACTAGATGGAGAAACATAAGTCAATAACCAATTTTGATAGAGAAAATTGTTAGGTGAACCACAGAGGAAGGAAATGTACAACTTAGAAAAGGAATACGAAGGCCTATTTCTACTAGGAAATTTTCAACTTTATAACCAAAAAAATGTGCCTGAAAAGGCTATAGATTGTTATTGTTCAGATAGAAGAAATTAGATAGAAAACATAAAATAGAACTATAGATGAATTGCAAGTGATTAAAGAAACTGAAATATTCAAATATCTGATTCTAGTATTACCTCTAAAAAGAGACATAGATTTTACAATTAAATTAACTTTCCAGGAGCCACATATATGTCCAAAGCACCTTATAGAATAAGTGTCCCAAAATGTATGGACCTAAAAACACAATTATAGGAGTCGCTAGAAAAATGCTACATCAGACCAATTGTTTCCCTTTGGGGATCTCTAGTTTTATTTGTAATAAGCAAAAATGGGACTTTTAGGATGTGCATAGATTACATACACCTAAACAAACTAAATATTAAAAAAAAATATCCTTCACCCAGGATAAATCGCTTATTTGATCAAGTTAAATGGGAAACATTATTTTCAAAAATAGACCTTTGGTTTGGATACCATCAGTTAAGAATTAATGACAAAGACATGCATAAATATGCATTAATAACTCGGTATCGACATTATGAATTTGTTGTACTACCATTTTGTCTTACAAATGCTCCTACCACCTTTATATGTTTAATGAATAGCGTTTTTATCAAATTTATAGACAAGTTTTTATTATTTTTTAACGATGATATTATGATATATTCAAAAACTTAAGAAGAAAATCATGAGAACTTGAGGATAGTGCTACAAAAATATTAGTTAACATTGGCTATATGAAAAGTTTAGAAAATGCGAGTTTTATCTGAATAAAATCTAATAAAGGGATGGATATTTGCTAACTCTGAAAAGGTCTATGCCATTTTAAACTGAACAATATCTAAGCATGTGACGAACATTATCTCCTTCATGGGTATTACTGGGTACTGTCAAATATTAATTAAAGGATTTTCTAAAATAGCTTACTCCATCCCTTCATTGCAGAAAAAGGAAATGAATTTCAATTGGTCACAAAAGTGTCAAGAGAGATTTAATTGACTAAAACATTTATTAACAATAGCCCTAATATTAAAAATGGTTGATCCAAGTGAATAATTTTTTTTGTAGATGCATGCCTTGAGTACATGGATGGTGTATTGATGTAGGAGAATCATGTGTTTGCATATGAATCAAGAATGTTAAAATTCCATGAGAAAAATTGTGTTATTTAAAATACTGAATTGGCTATAGTCATACATTCGTTAAATATGTGGAGGAATTATCTACTACGGAAAAAGTTTACTCTTGTTATTGATCATGTTAGTTTAAAGTACTTTTTTAGGCAACCAAATCTGAATACTAGGTAGAAAAGGTGGATTGCATCCTTGAGTGAGTTTGAGTTTGATATTAAACACATGATGGGGAAGGAGCATAACGTAGCAAATGCATTGAGTAGGAATGCACATCAGATTGGTGAAATTGTTGTTAACAATGGAAACATAGATTTTGTAGAAAAATTATGGCAATAACATCAAAGGAAGAAATTTATGTATAGTTACAACAAAAATTAAATAATACAAAGTAGGCAGGTTATGGAAAATACTAGGATGGACTATTGACTTTTAGAAATAGAATATATATTCCAAGGGAACCTGCCTTGAAATGACTAATTTTGAATGAACATCACGAGAAACACTTTTCAGGCCACCTGAGCTATCAAAACAATATTACAGCTATATGAAAAGAGTTTTATTAGCTAGGTATGAAAAGGGAAGTGGGTGAGTGTTTGACAAGGTGTTTAGAGTGCCAACAAGTCAAGGTGGAACACCAACACCCAACTACAATGTTGAATCCTTTACCCATTTTAGAATGGAAGTGGGAAATTATTTCTTTGGATTTCAATACCATTCTATCGAGATCGAGAAATCAACATGATTCAATCATGGTAGTGGTGGAAAAGCTAAGAAAGTTAACTCATTTTATATCTATCCTTTCCACCTATAAAGCAACAAAAGTTGCAAACATTTTCACGAAGGAGATTTTTCGGTTGCATGGGATACTAAAAACAATTGTATTAGATCAAGACGCTAAGTTTACTTCTAATTTATAGAAGACAATATTTTTAGGAATGCATACACAAATGATCTTCAATACAACCTACCACCCCTCAACATATGGTCAAATATAATGGAAAAAATAAATACTTGAGGATATGTTATGGATGTATGTTATGGACCAACCCACAAAGTGGTCATTTAGTGGAATTTGATTACAATAACATCTATCAAGTGTCTATTAATATGATTCCATTCCAAGCTCTATATGGGAAGGAGTGACACACTCGTTTAAGTTGGAGTTAACTAGAAGATATGTTGATTCCATGACCTTATCTTCTATAAGAGATGGAATAATTGGAGAAAAAGGATAGGACAAAACTTGAAAACTTCCCCAAGTTAGGAAAATGAGTTATGAATATCAGAAGAAACATCATAAGGAGTACAACGTGGGAGAGCATGTCTACATCAAATTTAATCCAAAGAAAAGCAATTTGATATTGGGATCCTATGCTAATTTAGCACCTAGGTTTTGTGGACCATTTGATATACTAGCTAGAGTAGGGTTGGTGGCCTACCAAGTAGCACTACTAGGTAATATAAAAGTGGATAATGTTTTTTGTATTTATTTGTTGAATAATTATGTCCATGACCCTAATCATGTGATTGATTAGAATGTGGTTCACATCAAAACAAAAGGATAATTCTAGGTCAGATCTCTGTAAATATTATATTGGAAGTGATCCAAATTTGATCATTATATTGGTTTTTCATCCATATTTATGCATTTGGAGTGGAAAAAGTGGAGGAATAAACTCACAGGACGGTTTTTATCAGGGGGACCCAGTTTGGCAAAACAGGGTCCGAAACCTTCCTGGAACATTTTTAGGCACCAAAAGATGTTTCTTAGGGGTAAAATTTTTCCACTTAAGTAGATCACCTTTTCATTCTATTATACACACCAAGAGATTTCCAATGGCATAAAAATCACATCAATCATAGTCTGTATGCAAAATTTATGCCACTCAGAAGTTGACCTTCCTGTTTTCACACCTATAGTTTGGGAGGATGTTGCATCAGCCCACATTATTCATGGAAAAGGGGCTAGCCATGTGTTTGTGATGTAAAAGACTCTAGAATAATCTATTTTGTAACTCTAGTTAAGAGTTGATGTAGTCAAACTTAACCACTAGTAGGCTATCGGGATGTGTTACAATCGGGCCACTAGGAGGAAGAGGCATTCCATTCCTTCGAGAGAATTTTGTTCCATAGTTGAGAAAAGCTAGCCAGGAGAGATAGGAGGTAGAGCACATAGAGAGGATTTGTGCACTATAATAGCCCATGGGCCACAAACATTACTTCCTTATAGCTGCAGCCATATTTCCAGACAAACAAAGAGAGTAGAGCGACCTCACCTTCTAGCTAGGTTTTCTCCCGAAAGGGATTCCCAGAGATCATATCTTGTGTATAATGTGTGTGTGAGATTATTTTTCCATTCTCTACTTTTCTTCTTGATTTAATTTTACATCCATGCACTAATTACAGTTAATTTTATAGATCTAGAAATTAAATGAAACTATAATAGTGTAGAATCTCACATTTTTAATATAATATTATTAGATTTGTTGTGATGAATTATCAAGTGGAATATCCATGGAAGTTTACGGATCATTTGGTATCAGAGCAGGTTTCTTTGGGTATTTTCTATAGATTGCAGGGATCTAGATCGATGAGGCCGAAAATCGTAAAACCCTAGTGATGGGTGATGAATCTATAAATGAACCTCGTGACCCTGGAGAGGTGAGGTTTTTGTGGCTCGAAGAACAAGGCAGGAATATAAACCACAATGTAAACTTTCTCATGGCGGACCTAACTAATAATATGGGGATATTTGGAGAAGAAGGAGGTTCAAATGTAAAGGACAAATCAAAAGGGGAATCAGGAGATCTTGAAGATACAGATAACCAATCGAGGGAAGAACCTGGAAAATATCAATCGAGTTTGAGTGTTGTGAACGAATCCCTATTTAAAGTAGAACAAAAGTCGATATCAAGCCATATCAAGGTGATATCGACGCTCTGAAGCTAAACCAATGGTTGCAACAACTGGAAGTTTATTTCAATGGCCATCATATCAAGGAAGGGTAGAAGATCTCATTCACGCGGCTGAAATGGGAGGGCCATGCACTAACTTGGTGGGAGAGCCACATGAAAATGCTGAGGTTGGAGGGAGAACATCCAGTGACTAAGTGGGAGGTTTTCTAAACCCTCATTAAGTTATAGTTTTATCCCATTAGGTACGTGGAAGACCAATGGATCCAGTGGCATTACTTCAAGCAAAAGTCAGCCAAAGCGTGTAGGAGTACACCACATAATTCAGAAAGATGGCTATAATGTTGGGTATCTCTCCAAAGAACCCAGATGTACTCCTCAAGTATTTGGGAGGTCTGCACTGCCATCTGTGTGACCAAGTGATGATTTTCAAGCCCAAAACGGTGAATGAGGCTTGTATACAGGCACAGTACCTAGAGAACATAGGCCTGAAAAGAGTGCAATCAACTAGATCAAAGAAAAAGTAGAAGCAAGATGCTTCTAAGGAGGGTAAGACGAAGAAGAAAGGGGGAAAAGTTAAAAATATGGCAGCCACAACACACCAGCGCAAATATCCTATCAGCCACTGCAATACTGATGGCCATACAGAGGAGAATTGTTGGAAGTTGCATCGAGAGCTAAACCTAAAGAATAAGAAGAAAGATAATAAGAAGAAGAATTTGATGGCCACTGATTCAAGAAACCAAGTTGAAGGTAGCTCAAACATGGATGAGGAGATCTTTTGTACATTAGTGCAAAAGGAGGTAAATCTGACTAGCCTTCAACGATAGGAAGAGAAAGAAATGGCCAAACTCTTCCATGTAAAGATACATGTCAAGAAGATGAAGATTGATGCTCTGTTTGACTCAGCATCACAAACAAATCTCATTGCAGTAGATCTGGTCAAGAAGTTGTGTCTAGAAGTTTTGGATCATCCAAACCCATATCCACTGGGATGGGTACATAAGGATGCAAAGCTGAAGGTAAAAAAATAGTTTAAAATTAGATTTGCTACCAATGTTGAATTTATTGATGAAGTAAGTTTATGTATGTGGAGTCGTTTTTGGGAGTCCATACATGTACATGCGTGATGTAATATTCATGAGGATGTCTAACTAGTATCGGCTCATCAAGAATGGATAATCATTCATCATCAATACGGATAAAGACAAGTCAAAAATTTCACTAGTAAGTGCCAACCAAGCCAAGAAATTAATGACTTCCAACAAGAAGTATGTTTTATTGTTTTGAAGATAAATTCAGTCTACAGAGGAGTCAATAAGAGGTAAGGCATCCCCAGAGGGGCGTATTAAGAAACAAAAAAAACAATTGGAGGATTTGTTACAGGCATACAAGGATGTGTTCCGAGATCCTAAAGGGTTACTCCCTAAGAGAGAAGAGGAGCATGAGATCCAGTTATTTCTAGATGCCCCATTGCCAAAGATTGGGTTATACAGGCAATCTGTTATAGAAGCAAGTGAGGTGAAGAAAAAGTTTCATCAACTGCTAGAACATGGTGTCATTTGATTGAGTACATCACCATGTGGGTCTCGAATCATTATTATGCCAAAGAAGGATGGGACTTGGTGGATGTGTATAGATTACAGGGAATTGAATAAAATCAAGCTAAAAAACAAATACCCCTTGCCTAGGATAGATGATCTGCTAGATCAGTTGCAACAAGAAAAGTATATCACTAAGGTGGACTTGAAATCTGGATATCATCAGGTTCGAGTCAAAGAAGAAGATACAAGGAAGATTTCCTTCAAAACTCGGTAAGGTTTGTATGAGTGGTTAGCTGTGCCATTTGGTCTATGTAATGCACCAGCTACATTTATGAGATTAATGAATGATGTACTACACCCTTTTATAGATTCATTTTTTATTGTCTATTTGGATGATATACTGGTATATAGTGCTACCTAGGAGGAGCATTTTTCACATTTGACGTAGGTTCTAGAAACATTGAAGAAGCACCAGTTGCAAGCAAATCTAAAGAAGTGTGAGTTTGCATAGTAGTCCTTGGTGTATTTGGGATATGCGATTGGTGGAGGAGAATTAAAGATAGATCCTTCCAAGATGGGGGCCATTATGAAATGGCTGGCACCTACTAATGTTACTAAGGTTAGGAGTTTCACTAGAGTAGTACAGTACTTGAGCAAATTCATAGCCTCATTTTCAATGGTAGTAGCACCTCTCCATGCTATAATAGCAAGTGGAAAGAGTTTCCAGTGGGGAAAAGGGAAGCAAAAGGATTTCAATGAGTTAAAGAAGAACATCAATGATGCACCAGTTTTGGCATTACCAAACTTCCAAAGGCCCTTTGAAGTGGAGATAGATGTGAGTGGGTATGCTATGGAAGTTGTCTTGATGCAAGGAGGAAGGCCCACTTGCTACCATTCTGAATTTTTTCATGGAGAAATTCTTAACTACCCTACCTATGATAAGGAGCTCTATGCCATGGTGCAAGCTATGAAGAAGTGGAAGCACTATATGATGGGAAAGGAGACAATAATCCACATGGATCACTAGCCATTATAGTACCTGCAGGCCCAAAGTAAGCTACAACAAACCAGTCATTACAAGTGGATGGGGTTTTTAAAGAAGTTTCATTTGGTGATCAAGTATAAGAAGGGCAACACAAACAAGTTGACCGATATTATTTTAAGGCCACCCACATGAAATATCACTGCTTTGGGGACTCTTATGCACATGGATCCATTCACCCATGATGCATACAAAGAGGTATATTCAGAAGATGAGGACTTCAAGGAGGTGTATCAACAATTGCAGAGTCAAAGTCATGTGCACGATGGCGACAACGCCACTAACTACCATCTCTAGGATGGGTTAATCTACAAGCTGGATAAGCTATGTGTTCCTAAAGGTGAGCGTTTGCAGCTGATTAGAGAGGTTCGCACCTCCAAGGTTGCAGGGAACTTTGGTGTAGGGAGGACCGTGGCTAACTTGCAGAGGTATGTGTATTGGCCCAAGATGCAAGAACAAGTAGCTAGGTTCATAAGAGGATGTATGCTTTGTTGTACCAACAAGCTTAGAAATAGGAAACAAGGTATGTATCAGCCCTTAGCTATACCTACTCATCCTTGGGAAATAATTTGAATGGAATTCGTGGGAGGTTTACTAACAACCACGAAGGGACATGACTACCTATTTGTGGTAGTTGACAGGTTGAGCAATATGTGTGTTCTCATGCCATGTAAAAAGATCATCAACAGACAAGAAGCAACAAACTTGTTCTTTGGAAAGGTTTGAGTACAACTTGGGATACCAAGGAGCATCATTTCAGACATGGATACAAGATTTCTTAGGGAATTTTGGACTACATTGTGGGACCATATGGACACAAAGTTGAAGAGATCTACAACATTCCATCCGAAAAAAGATTGGGACACAAAAGTAGTCAACAACATTTTGATGCAACTTCTGAGGGGTTACAACCAGAAGCATCTAAAGACCTAGGATGAAAATATCATATATATACAACATTCTTATAACAGAGCAGTCCACACTTCTACTGGAAAGTTCCCATTTGAAACATGTTTTCGATAGTTTCCACCTTCACCTTTGGATATTGCATATGGGCAGGAATGAGGAGTGAAGGAAGACATTCCAAGAGATGCTTTGATGGCTAAAAATTTTATAGAGAAGATCAGGCAGATCCATCTACAAGTACATGAAACACTACAAAAGTCATAGGTGAAGTATAAGGGGTTGCATGATTAGCACAGAACAGAGAAATCATTCATGGTGGGAGACAAAGTATCGCTACAGTTGAACAAGGAGAGGGTGCAGGGGCATGGTAAGAAACTCAAGGCTCTAAGGTATGGTCCCTTTGAGATACTGGAAAAGGTGGGTGATGATGCCTATCAACTCAATTTACCACCATATATGCACATTTACTCAGTTGTAAATGTGTAAAATTTGAAACTCTATGACCCTTCCATGATAGATCAGGAAGAGGAACAAGTCCTACCTTCTGTGGAAGATTTGGCACCAGACACTTAGGCAATTTTGATAGAAGATACAATTTTGCAGAAGAGGTCCATAACTACAAGACAAGGGAAATAAGACCTTTGGTAGATTAGGTTGAAGGGGGAACTTTGAGGCAAAGCTATATGGTACACCAAAGAGAATGTGGAGGAAAAGTTTCCTCACCTCATTTAGTAAACGCTATTGGGGACCAAAAACCTCCCAAAATGGAGAAGTGTGATTTGAATTGGATTATATTTTTTTCATCCATCTCGATGCATTTGGTGTGGAAAAAGTGGAGGAATCAGCGCACGAGATCATTTTTACCGGCAGGACACAGTTTGGCGAAACATGGTCTGAAACCCTTCAGAGAGCTTTTTGAGGCATCAAACAACGTTTTTGTGGGTAAAAATTTGCTTCTCAAAACCATGCCTTTTCATTACATTCTACACACAAATATCTTTCCAACAACATAAGAATCACATCAATCAGAGTCCATATGCAAAAGTTATGCCACTCAGAAGTTGACCTTCTGGTTTTCACACCTATACTTCGGGAGGATGTCGTGTCAGCCCCCATTATTCATGGAAAAGGGGCTAGCCACATGTTTGTGTTATCCAGATTTAAACAAGAACACAACAAATTATTGATATAACCATAAATACAGAGATGCGGCAGAAATAATACTTCATTTCATCAATGGAAAATACTGAAATATGGTTACAAATAGAAATGGAAATAAACTAGCTCGGGCGATGGTAGCTTATCTCTTAGGAGAGATGTGGCGGCTACATGCCTCTGAACTCTATTACAATGAGGCTCGAAGGCATATTTACTTTTAATAAATAATGGAAAACCCTAAACATCCAAAACCCTAACCCCAAGAGATGAAGCGCCAAACTATGGGCCCCTTTCTGGGTAAATTGGTACATCAACTTCCCGGGGTCATAACTTTGGCATATGGTCTCCGTTTGATGCGAACAATACCTCGTTAGAAATATCTATACAAGGACTACAACTTTGGGATGAGAAAAATAAATGAATTGACCCATGTTTCTCCCATTTTTCCCAGAAAACGTCGTTTAGAGCCTTAACACAACTCCGGAAGTTCAGGACCCGAAAAACTGCTAAAACTAGTAAACTTTGCTACAATTAAGGAAATTGAAAAAACTAAAAGAGATAGTTGTGGGGGTCCACGTGGGATAGGCTAGTGGCCACCAATATCCACCTGGATCATTGTGATGTAGAAGACTCTAGAATAGTCTATTTTTTAACTCTAGTTAAGAGTTGATGTAATCAAACTTAACCACTAACTATTTTTGAACTCCCCTTTTTTAATATCAATTCCCCCCTAACTAATTTTTAACCCCTTTATTTATTTATTTATAACTTTGATATTAAGATAAATTAGTAATTTATAATTTTCTTTCAATTTACTTTTAGAATATATTATTATAAACTCTAATTTGATTTTATATTTAAATAATTAAGATATAATTTAATATTAATTTCTCTTAACTACCTTTTAACTCTCTTTTTTAAATATTATTCTCCCCTTATATAATTCTTAACCCCATTTTTCCTAACAGCTGGTTTATAACGGCTAGTTCCTAATAATGAATTCTAGGCTTGGATGCTTCTCTGTTATTTAATTTTTTTGTTAAGACTGATTTTCTCACCATTTGTCTTGAGGATGAACCACATTAGTTGGTTCGAAACTTCGATCAATTCTATAACATGTGATTAATTTGAAAGACATACTGATTATTGATATGAATCAAAAAAGTCTAAGATCTAACATTACTAGGCTATCAGGATGTGCTATAACTAGGCCACTAGGAGGAAGAGGCATTCCATTTCGAGAGCATTTTGTTCCATAGTTGAGCAAAGATAGCCAGGAGAGATAGGAGGTAGATCACACAGAGAGGATTTGTGCACTGTATCAGCCCATGGGCCATAGACATTACTTCTTTTTATATGAAGCCATATTTCCAGACAAAGAAAGAGAGCGAAGCGACCTCACCTTCTAGATGGCTTTTATCCTAAAAGGTTCTCCCAGAGAAAATACCTTGTGTATTATGTGTGTGTGAGCTTATTTTTTCATTCTTTACTTTTCTACTTGATTTGCATTGACATTCATGCACTGAGTATAATTAAATTTATAAATATAGAAATTAAATGAAACTGTAATAGTGTAGAATCTCAGATTTTTAATATAATATTATTAGATATATTGTGATGAACTTTCCAATGGAATCTGCATGGGAGTTTATGGATCATCAAGGAAGCATTTCTCTAGAATCCAGGCATCACCTAGGTTAAAGTTCAATGGAAGCACTTCAACCTCGATAAGGCTACTTGTGATAATGAGGATAAAATGTGTGGAGAATTTCTTGACTTTTTCTAGAATTGATCTAGGTGGATATTGGTGGCCACCCGCCTATTCCATTTGGATCCCCACCATTGTTTTTTTTCAGTTTCCTTAATTGTAGCCCAACTTACTATTTTTGGCAGTTTTTCAGGTCTTAAGCTTCCGAAGCCATTTTGAGGGACTGTTGATGCCTCTAAAATCACTGCATCAACATTGAGGATAACCACCTAGTCCAGACCTTAGCGCAGCTCCTTTTCTATTTGGTGTGGTGGCTCCGACTGGATATTATGGGACCAATTTCCCTTAACAAATGGTTTAATGGATGATTGTTTTGTATAATGGAGATGGATAGATGTTTCAACTTATAACTCAAAATATACAAATATAACTATATAACCCGGGTATCCTATTAACAATGCGATTTCTGATTATTTCTAATAGACAAATAATCATATAGATGGCTTATTCGTCAATAGAAAGATGTATTCATATAATGATTACTTCATTTAAAAATTTAAATGAAGCAATAATAAAAGCATATCACATTCATCGTAATGTATATCATTGACATATATATTCAAATGATAACAATTCTAAAACCTTCAAAAATGATATGCTAAAGAATTGTTTGAAAAACATGCATATATATCATCAATAGCAACTTTTAAAAGAAATGTTTATTCACATAGTGAAATAATACAAAAACAGTTAGAGGAATACCGCATGCATTTGAATCCTTCCGATGTAAACAACACTCCGATTCCACTTTCTTATTTGAGAAAGTCTTCCACGAAAAACAAAAGTGTAAGTCTTGAAAAAGTTTCTTTCACAAAAATGCAGAACATTGATCCATTATTGATAAAAAAATATTTAGAAGTACAGAAGTGCAACTTCCTAAGTCAAATATTATACAAATTGAGGACCCTTTCCCAAAAGACATGAAAGGGTTTAAATAATCAAAATAAAAACTAACTATCAATAAAAATCGCTATGAGATGTTAAAACTGCTAATATGAAAATCTGGGATTTGATATAAAAATAACAATGTGATAGTGATTGAACTGGTCCGTTTAATTTACTTCCTCTCTTGCGTTTGCAGTTGACAAATTGTGAGCATTTGCTGGATTTCCAGAGGGTGACACATTATGGAATGTATCTGGGTTATGTACGTGGCATTGGAGAGTTCAGGAACCATGCAGTTGACTGTGTCGGAGAGGCATTTCATGGCCATCTGTTGGCTATGTGGTTTGGCTAAGGAAAACCAGAATACATCCCATGTCAAATTTTGCACCTCTCTGATTTGTTTTTCTCTGCTTGCCAGGTCCTGTCTCCATTAATCTTATAGTGCTTTTGCTCTCGAGTGTTTTCCTTGAGAGCAATCAGAGATCAAATTAGCCATATATAAACTGTCATTTACTAATTCGATTACACCATTCATTGTAGCCCTGGCTCTAGAAGTCGCTCTTTCGACTTTTATTAGCTATGACTCCCATTCCAAAAACAATATTTCCTTGTGTGATTCTTGTATTTTTGGAAAATTGGTAGCCATGCCTTCTTCTAAATTTTTCCAAGAGAGAAAATTTGTTATCTTTTCATCTGCTTTTTCAAATTCCAGTCTAGTGTCAACTGCCTTTTCAATCAGTGATGTAGAGATAGTGCACAATGGGTTAGCCAATGATATATTATGGCAAAGGATGTTTAACTGCTAGGATAAGGCTTTGGTTACTTCCAAGGCTTCTTTCCTGAATTCACTAACCTGTGGATAACCATTGAACTTTTCTATCTGTAATTGCAGTTGTGCAATTTGATCTTCTTTAGCCTTCTTTTCCTGCTGAATTTCCATCTGAAGCCTGCTTAGTTCTTGAGACAACTTCTATTGTTTCTGGAGAGCCTTCTGATCAATCTTCTGCTTCTCCAGATTCAACTGTTCTTTTAGTTGCTCATTTTGCTGTCTCTGCTCTGCTAGCTGTTGTTCAAGGTGACTAATCCTTTGTTGTTCTTCCGCTGATTGCTCTTCGAGTTGAGTGATCCTCTGATCCTTTTCCCTGATTAGCTGGCTGACTTCTAAGGCTTTGTCCATTGTTGCAGCTGTATAAGCCCCTGCATACTGAGATAATTTGGTTAAATCCTCAGAAGGATTAACTTCTGAGTCTTTCCATACCACATTCATCATTTTAGCATGAGGAGTTGAAAGAGGTCCTTGATCAATTTTCCTCTTTTTCCTCTGTCTTTTAACCACAGCCCTATGCTTTGGACTGTAGAATACATCTAGGGGTGGTATTTCTTCTATTTTCAGTACAATCTCCTCTGTAGGATTTTTAGGAATTATCTCAATATCCTGTTGAATGTTGGGTGTGTCGATTGCCCCTTCAATTGGAACATTAATAACTCTAGGCTCTTGTGTTGTGGGCGATTTTGGTGTAGTGAGCTTTTGGGAGTCATTCTGGTTCTTGATCATTTGATCGAACTGCTCCCATTCCTTGAGTAAGCTGGAATCAATATTTACATCGGTATCAAGGAGCTCACTGGTTCCTTCATTTGTTCGCTCCTCCTCAAGACTTTTCTCCCTTTCAGGGCTCTTCTCCCTTTCAGGAGTCTTCTCAGTAGTCTTTTCTTCACTGTGGCCTTCATGTTGCACCATAGAGGTAGTATTTAACAAGTCCAGAGGTAATGTTTGCAACCTCTGTGTTCTGAACTTCATAAATCTCTCTAATCCCTCTACTCCCAATCTGATTTTTGCTAGATGTTTTACCTGAGAAAACAACTCAGCTGAAGTGAACAAATCATCATAATCATCCTTCTCATGTTCAAACTTGGCAAGTTTCACATGAGAGGTGAAGTTGTAGGCCACTTCTTTTGGGTCATACTACCTATTTGGAATGACTACTAACTTTAACATTTTTATTTTCTCTGCTTCTTTTTCCGCATGTTTGAAGTCATGTAGTGTGTAAGTACCACATCGGAGGGGGAATGAAGGTCAAATTTGCTTTTTGGACTCCTTAAGGTTCTTGGACATCCCTGTTTTTGTTATCTGATAAGTTATTTCTCTAGCCAATAGCTTATCAGGAATGTATAAGGGGAGGACATGTGGATCTATAGTGCTACTAAAAAGTCTGATGTAGGTGAACTTTTCTTCACTGAACCAACTACCAGTTGATGTTAGGTCGACACTGGCTTCATCGGACAACCGAGGATCAAGTTTGTTGAATATAGCATAATGAATGGGCAAGGAAAAACCATGGCAGATTCTATAAAGATTATTTCTATAATGGGCCTTCCACAAATACTTATGATAGATATGAATGGGAGTTGGGTCTTGTGGAGTCCATTTCCAGCCTAAAATGGGGTAATCAGAATTGAAGCAGATGGTATCCATAATGTAGGCACTCATATAGAACGGGGGAATTATCCGAGTAGTAACAAACCTGTTTCTTCTATAATCAAGGATTTGGTTGGCCATTTTATCAGATAAAATGGTTGCCCAATCCATGATATAAGAGTCAATTGCTGCTTCCATCAAGGGCACCATTTCTATAGAAAACCTAGCTGAATCAGAGACTCCAAAGAGTCTACATATCATGGCACCAGCATAGAAATAAGGAGATGCTAAGGAGTCTATGGAGTACATACCTGAAGATTCGTGGTTGCATTTTTTTGGGAAATGCATCCACTACTTGATAGGGTCGGACTCCACATCATTCTCCTTGGCAAAAGCTTCTAAAAATGCCTTGTTGTAATGCTTCTGTGGTTCCAGCAAATGGTACATCTTTTTGATATCTTCCGCCTTGAATGACCCAAACATCCTTCCATCAGTAGTAAAGAAAGCTTTGTCTGTTATGCTGATACTCTCAATTACCCATCTAACCAAGTCATTGTAGGGTAATACTTTGGCGTGGGCCGCTATTCTGTGGAGGAAGGAGCTGGCCAAATCCTTAAGAGTACTTTCTGTTTTATTACTGGAGTCAGTTGTTCCTCTTTCTTCTTCAATTTTGGCTGGATCCTTGGCTTCCAGTAAATTATATATGCTCTCCCATGAAGCCTTGCCAAGACCGAGGCAGGTAGTATCAACTATCAGTACCCTCTTTACTGGTTCATCTTTGGTTATGATGGGGACCTTTACTTTCTTTGATTTCTTCATCATTTTTGTTGGATTGATGAATTCAAACTTGCTCTGCAAAATGAAACAAAAGAACATAACAGAGGATAAATACGTTCAAAACTAATACACAGTTGTTATAGCTCCAAATATCACTCTTGATGTTTGTGATGCTGCACTCATGGCCTAGGGCAACCCCTCCTTCCAGACCTAGTCCAAATACTTAAAAAATAATGTTTTACTCCTTATATGTTACATTGCCCTGAGCTAAACGCATGTGTACAAGGGTCTGTGTATACCCAATCTGCGTATATGTCTTAAAACACTTAAAAAAATTAAATCTCCTTAATTTTAGGCAAAGATCACGAGTTTTACCTGTTGATTACCTATTACTGCCTGTGGCCTAACTGTTCCCACCGAATTCCCAACTAAAAAACTACTTTGGGAGAAGTATAAAAAGGCTTCAATGGGAAGGCCTAAGGGAGGGGAGGAGAGAGAAAAAAATCACTCTGTTGAGATTAACCCTGATCAAGTCTGAAGATCCTTGTGCTTCCAACACTTCCCCCATTACAGGAAACGCTTATTTCCTTCACTTATGATGTCTTTCCATTTGTTGAGATATCCTTGAGTGAGTTTTGGAAGGAGTTTGTTGAAGGCTTTAGATTGGACGAATCTGGAGGATGGTTCCGCTTGGAGCCTAAGAAAGGAAGACTTAGGTGAAATCATTCCTTTCTATATTTTAGTTATCTATAATAAAAGAAACACTTGTCTTGTTCCTGATATGAATCTTCTTCATGCTTATGATATTAATGTTATGATTTACAAATGGATGATTATTTCAATTGCATAACTAACTTTCAATATGTTATGAAGTTGATTTCCTTGTGATGTTTAGTCCATATACTACTATGATTTCTTGAATTGATTGTTTTTCAGGTTGAAGGATTGAAAGGAACTCCAAGAGGGTTTGGACCCTGGCTGGATCTACCAAAACAAAGGACCCCCAAGTGTGCCTCTCTTCGTGTAGTTTGTTTATATTAGCATCATGGCTGTGTGGAATTCTTGTTTTTCTTTATAGATAACCCCTGCTCTACTAGGGTTTGACCCAAGACCCCAGGGGACATTGTCCCTAAACAGAATTGGCGATTCTACTGGGGACAACAGTATTGTTGTTCCTAGTTTGGGTTTATTCAAGCCAATCAGGGCTCAACTATTTATTTACTTGTTGTGACTAAGTAGTCTGTTCCTGCAGGAACTTGAACTATAAGTTTGATCAGTTTCTTCAGACTTTTTTTCTTTTTCTTGTAATCTGTTATATACGTTGTTTATCTAGTTTACAGAAGCGTATGTACACAAGTTTCCTCAAGTCAACCCATGTATACGCAGGTTTCCTTGGGATGAATAGCGTACACACATAGCTGTGCACTAACACAGTCGCGTATACCCTAAAATTTTGAAGATTTTTCAAATATTTTTGTTTCTTAAGATCTGTATGCTGGTCTGAATCTATCCTGAACAGTTACTTCTCTGTGTCAGTCTTTATTTTTACAGCAAGTACATGATTTCAAACTCTCTCCACTTGTGGAAAGTGTTGGTCTTGTTTTGTTTTGTTGCAAGCATCATTGTTTTTGTTTAAGCACACAAGACTACTTGTTGGGAATCTTGGCTGCTCTGGTCTTCTAGGGCAGAAAGATTGATCTCAATCTTTGTGTCAAATCTTGCTTTGGTGACCTTTTTGTTTGCGTGTCAAAACTTCATCTTTGTGACCATATTCTTTTCTTACTTGCCGAAAGTTGTTGATTGACACTTTCTTGAAAGTTTTCTTTTTGATCTTCTGGTCTTTGTTGCCAAGCTCTTGTTGCTGCTTTTTTATTGTTAAGACCATCTTGAAACACATTTTTTGTTGAGTTTTCACCCGTTTTGTGTTGTTAACTTGCAAAGTGTTGTTGCCTTTTCTTCGATCATAAAGTTCTGGTCTTGTTTAGAGCACTTTTGAAAAAGTCATTTTTGTTTTTTCTTTTGAAGAAAACTTCTTGAAAACTTGGTTTTGCTTTCTTGGACCTTGTTTTGATTTAGTTTCTTTTTTGCGAGTGAAAGTGCGTTTTTGTTTGTCTTGAAATTTGTTTTTAGTGTTTGGACAAAAATGAGCATTAGCAACTTATATTCTATCTAAGCATCTTAAGTGGCGAATTAGAATTGATAAACAAGTTACTTTCACTTTTTGATTTAGAGTAGTCTTAAGTTTTGCATCAACATGTACTCATTGCATTAGGATAAATTTGTGTATCTTTTAGGGTATCCATAGTTTTGTTAACTTTTGTGAGTGTGAAGCTTGAGTAAAAGTAAAATAAAAGAAAAGAAAAAATTGTTGCTTTCTTAGAAGTTCCTCTAAACCTAGTAGAAATTTCTTTCATCGAAGAACAAAATGATTGCATTTGCATATAGTTTGGTTTTTATTAATTTCTTTTGCGTCAAAACACCACAAGTTTCACTACCGCTTATCCCTTGACTTAAGAATAGCCCATTTAAAAACAAGCGCTAATTAAAATACACTAGAACTTTTTTATAATTGTCAAGTTAGACACACCAAAAAGTTTTAGGATATTTTAGAGCCTTGGATTAGGCGACTGGAGAGAAAACTCTCCAAGGCCATTTAAACTGTCAAACACAGGAGTCTGAATAGTGAGTGCAAAACCAATAGTGTTAGGAAGACAAGGAAAGCTTTGGATCTGGGAGTTAAGCATGAGGGTTTTTGAAGATAAGGAAGAGAGATACACCCTCTCCTACTTGTCGGATTTTACCTCAAGACTGTTCCGCCTGGCTTCTGACACGAGTTGGTAACACTAGTTGCTTCTCCTAGGGATCTACATAGGTGGCTGTGGAGGGAAATCCCATGGCACCTAAGGTCGACGTTGTATCACTCTCAATGGTACTACTGGAGGGCACCCTTGCGAAGCTTGGGGGCTTGCACCAGCACAGGCTATTGTTAGGAGGTCAGCGTAACTTCCTTCGATACCTTCACTGGTAGGACTGGGCCGTCATTATCCCAGACTATCTTCGGAAGACCCCTTACTTCACTTTCTTGTATTTTGGTGTCCGGTCCACATCACTCGTAGTGGAAATACATGAAAGTTATTTGAATGGCTGACATCTTTTAGGGACTTTTTATTGTGTGCTTTGTGCTCTTAGTTGGCCTAGATTTCATTTTTCTTGAGTCTTTAGTTACATCTTAATAAAAAATTCAAAGTGGCTGACCGATCAACTAGATGGTCTCGAAGAATTCATGGTCTCTCACCACCAAGTTTGGAGCCTTCTCCTAGAAGGCAAAGAGGTAATACTACCAGTCAATTTCATTCTGTGGCAGTTGACGCATCGGGGATTGATCCTCCCCTCAGGGGAATTAGTGTTCAAGACAGGCCTAGTACTTCCACAGAATGAGAGAGGAACACTCCAGTTCTTTCTCAAGTTCTCTTTCAATTGAAAGATAACATAGAGGTAGAAGAACTCCGAGAGTCGTTAGTAGCTCTGAATTCTCCCCTACCTTCTAGCCATCCAGATGTATTACAATACGTCGGGACTCCGACACATAGATCGTCAAGTCTAGGTCATATTACGCACTTACCTTCGATGACCACCACTGGAAGCATGGCTTCTACCATAAGTGTTACAACCATGCAGATTCCAACATCAGTACAAGTGGGAGGAACTATTTCCATCCCCTCTACATCTTTATTTGGGTCTTTTGCTAGCACATCTTTAGTTGGGTCTACCTCCATTCCTTCCATGAGTGGAAATTCCCAAGGCAATGCTTTTAGTTCTGGATTCTTCCCGTTTGGTACCCATTCACAGGGCATTCCATCAGTTCCATTTAATGCCTCCGCATCCATGATGGGTGGGTCGACTTCATTTCAGGGGTTTCCTTTTGGAAGTGGTTACATACCACATTCCAACCTGATGATAGGATCTATGCCTTTTTTTGCTACAGGACAAGGCAATAATCTCTTTGAAGGTTAGACTAACCCTACAGTTAGTGGCATGGGAACTGGGAATCCATTTTTTAGCCAACAAGGGAATAGTCCATACTCCATAGTTAACACATTTCGAAGTATTCCTCCCTCAGCTTCTGCTTGGAATCCTTATCAGGGGTTATCAACTCCTTATAATTTTTTAGGAGGGAGCTTCACCGGTTATGGAGGTTTTTCGGCCAGAGTTGGTCAAACTCCGAGTTTTGCTAGATCACAAGGTTTTCCTTTTGGTTCAGCTGGTTCTACTGGTTACTTCGCGTAGCCTGGTGCCTTCCAAAATCTAGGCCAATCTTTTCAGAACTTTGGGAGCTTTGCCCAGTCTCGGTGGAATCCCCAAGGTCCTCCTAGGCTTCCTTTTCTAGAAACATTGAATTTTCCAGCTCTCACGAAATGAACAAACATTCCAATCAAATATAATCTGGCCTAGCCTCTGGTCCCAGCCAAACTCCCTTCGGACATTCCAAATTTTGAGGGGAAGGGCAGCGAAGACCTGGGTGACCATGTAACCACATTCCATTTGTGGTGCTCATTAAACCCCCTTATCGATGACTCGGTTAGGTTGAGGCTTTTTCAATGCACCTTGACTGGTAATGCAGCCAAGTGGTATATAGAGTTGCCAGGGGGCAACTTTACATCTTTCACCGACTTAGCTAATATTTTCCTAAATCATTTCCAGTTGCCTATCCGTTATGATACCGGAACTGAACTTCTGGCCAATTTTCATCAGGATACGACAACTCACATTTCTGATCACATTCAGGAATGGAGACAAATAAAGAGGCTCATTAAAGACGAAATTCCTTCAGAATACCATCTCGAATGGTTTTTGAAATCTTTACAACCTGAAATCTCTAAGGATGTCTCTCGGTCTGGAGCCTATTCTGAGGAGCAAGCTATTTTTAGGGCCCATAGTTAGAATTGATTTAATCTCAGTCTGGGATTCTATAAAAAATCTTGCCTAATGCTCTCGAGACTAAGGTTTATATATCCAAGTCGAAACCAGGTCCCCATGTGGATGGTATCGTTGGATTGGTAGACATAAATGCGGTGAACCTGTTGAGACAATTGCAGCAGTTGTCTTTACAAAATGCTCCTAACAACCAGGTCACATCGTCTAACCCTTCGTCTTCTCAACCCTCTTCGGTTAATGTCATCCAATCTTCCAACCCAAAAGGAAATCAAAATTTAAATGGGAAAAAGAAAGGACGAGGTAAGAAAAAGAGTCAAGATGGGAAAGCTGACACAAATAAACCCGACAATAATGCTAGTGGTGGTGGAAATGAGTCTAGAAAGAAAGTCAAGTTTCCATGCAAGTTATGCAGTGGAGACCATTTAACTCATCTTTGCAAAAAAATTCAAGACACTCAGCACTTGTTAGGGTAGCAAGGGACTTCTAGTTCTCAAGCTATGTTAACCAACCCTTTTCCCCAAGGGCAGTAAATTCTTGCTGGCACGAGTTCAAATCCTCGTACGTGTGCAGGGGGTCACCAGGAAGGGGAAATATCATCAAATGTTTTCATAATGGGTTCAAACGTCCATGTGGCCACTCGGTTTCATGATTACGATGAAACTAAAACATCCAAGGACAAAATTTCTCCCGAAAATACCGACCTTCATATTCAGCAACCCCCAGTCGAGACTATAGCATGGATACATAAAGGTTTCACTAAGCGTGCGACGATCAATCTGAATGCTAGGGCCACCCAAAATTACTCCATTGTTGAGGATCTGGCTCAGAGTCCATGCACTATGTCCACTTTAGTGGTTCTCAAGTCATGTCCAGCTCAACGAAGTGCTTTACTTTCAGCGATAGGGGTAGTTGATCCAGATAACTCCTTAGTGTTCACTTTTGACATGCTTAATGTCAAAAAGCGACTCCCTCATCACATGGCTTTTCAAATAAAGTCTACATGCCGAAAAATTAACATTTTTTGTACCATTATTGATGAAGGAGCTTCCATGTGTGTCATATCGATGTCATGCTGGAAGGCCATTGGATCACCTTTGGTTGTTCCTTCACCTACCCTCCTGACTGCATTTGATGGGCATTCTCATAAGCCACATGGATTATCTCGGCCTTTCCCATATGTGTTGGGGGAAAGGTCATCAATATTGAAGTAGAAGTCATTCATGCTAACCTATATTACAATCTCCTCTTAGGAAGGAACTCGGTATATGAAATGGACGCCATTGTTTCAACTCTGTTTCGTGTCATTTTCTTTCCTCATGAAGGGAAAATTGTCAAGGTTGATCAATTGGATTATTGTCCAGTTGATCCTCGAGCAACTTCAGATTCTACAGTTATTTTAGTGGATAACCCTGGTTTGCCTACTGAGAATCTAGGAGTTGGGATGTATTCTTCATTGAAGGGTACCTTTGATCTTCCCTCTCCTATCGCTAGAATCAATGTCGTTTCATCATCCAAAAAGTCTTCACGAGAAGGGTTCTTCTGAACTCATTATTTTTCAGACCCTTGGACCTTGCCTTCACCTACGACCACATTAGCTGAGGGACAAGTTGGCGGAGTGGCATTTCCTATGTCTGCAGCAAAGCTCAGATATCAGTCTATTGTCAGCTTTGCAAACAGCCATTCTACTCATTTCTCTAAGGAGGAGTTAGATGGTGATGTGGCCCCTGCCTGGACCCTTGATTCTACCTCCATTATGGACTTTTTAGACATGGTTTTACCATCCAAGGAAGCAATCCTAGAAGTAATGATGGGTGTACATTGACCTTGGGAAGACTTACACCATCATTCATATTTTCTTCCTCCATTGCAGGAAGTAGAATCTAAGTTCTCCGAGATTTTTACTAGTGATGGTTGTACGATATCAAATCCTTTGGCTCCAGCACACTTTCATGCTGAAGGTAATATTTTGGTGATTTTAAAAATGATATCTATAAACATCTCTAGGAATCCTAGTGTGATCGAGAATCTCTTCATTGGAGCAGAATGTTCCCCTGAAGAAATTCAAATTTACACTGACCTTTTTAAGGAGTTTCGAGATGTATTCACTTGGTCTTATGAAGAAATGCCTGGAATTGATCCATCCATAGTTCAACATGATATCAAGACGTATGAAAATGCCAAGCCGATTCGTCAGAAGCTTCGTCCGGTTAATCCTAGGAAAGCAGTAGCCATTAAAGCTGAAGTAGAGAAGCTGCTCAAGGCGGGTTTCATATACCCTGTTCCTCTTACAGATTGGGTTTCTAATCTAGTCCCTGTGGATAAAAGGCAAGGAATAATTCGTGTATGCATTGACTTTAGGGACCTAAATAAATCTTGTCCCAAAGATAATTACCCCACACCATTCATTGATCAAATTATTGATGAGTGTGCGGGTAGTGAGATTTCCTCTTTCATGGACAGTTAGATCTCTATCCGTCCAGAAGATTAGCATAGGATAGCTTTTATATGTCCCTGGGGTACCTTCGAATACAAAAAGATGCCTTTTGGTCTTAAAAATGATGGAGCTACTTTCCAGCAGGCCATGTCATACACTTTCCACGACATTAAACATATCATCGGTGCATACTTGGTTGATCTAGCCGCTCGTTCTCAAAAGAGAACTGATCATCCTAGTCACCTTCGATTGGTTTTTGAGCAATGTCGATTTTACAAGATCCGGTTGAATCCCAATAAGTGCATTTTTGCGCTTACATCTAGTCAGTTATTAGGGTTCATTGTGCCAAATGAAGGGATTCAAGTTGATCCCTTCAAGGTAAAGGCAATAATTCAGTTGCCTCCCCCGTCCTCAATTCGACAACTTCAAAGTCTTCAATGGAAAGCTAATTTCTTAAAAAGGTTTATAGTGAATTATGCCAAGATCACTAAAGGGTTTATGCATGTGTGGGACGACTTTTTGCAGCGGTCATTCTATGCCTTGAAAAAGGCATTAGTCTCTGCCCCACTTTTGAGTCCACCATATTATGGTAGGGATTTCCTTTTATATCTCGCTGCGGCAGAATCAACCATAGGTATGGTTCTCGTTTAGGAAGACGATTCTCTCTTAGAGCATGTGATATATTATTTGAGCTGAGGCTTGATAGGTCCTGAACTTCACTGTTCTCCTGTTGAGAAGTTGGCTTTGGCCGCTATCCATGCTTTCCAGTGGCTCTACCATTACATTTTGCTACGAAAAAATTTTGTCTTAGCGATGGTCAATCCATTCCAATTTGTCCTCAGCAGGTGAGTGATTGGGGGCAAATATAATTTATGGATAGTCATTTTACAAGAATTCGATCTCGAGTTCTTGTCCTCCAAGTCTAAGAAATCTATGGTTTTTGTAGAGTTAATCCACGAGCTGCCTTGTGGAGAGGATACTATTTATGAGGAAAGTTTTCTCGATGAACATTTATTCCTCATCTCTTCACTTGACCCTTGGTATGGAGATATCATTCTCTATCACCAGACTTCGAAGTTCCCCTCTACTTTCTCTAAGGATGACTGCCAAAAATTACATCACCTGGTTAAGATCTACGTCATCATTGGTGACACATAATATCGTCGGGGGGTTGATTCAATCCTTTGGCATTGTTCAACCCTATAGGAAGCAGAGTCAATGCTTAATGACTACCACAATGGAGCTTGTGGTGGTCATCTTTCAGGGCTTGCTACAACCTAGCATATCTGGAGTGCCGGCTACTTTTAGCCTTCGCTCTTCAAAGATTGCATTGAAGCGGTCAAACGCTGTCACCCATGTCAAGTATATACTCTGAAGATGCATGCACATCCAGCTCCTCTTTTTCCCATTGTCACTGTCGGTCCTTTTACTAAGTGGGGTATTGATTTTACAACTTGTAATCTACCTTCGGCAATGAATCACAAGTATGTTATCATGGCCGTAGACTACTTCACGAAGTGGGCTAAAGACATACCCACTTATAAAAATGATAGTGAAACAGTGGCTTTGTTCCTTTTTAATCAGATTATCTCAAGGTTCGGTATCTCGAGAGAGATTGTCACTGACCATGGTAGTCATTTCCAAAACCAACTACTGTTTGAATTGGCTCTTAAATCTTGTTTCTGGTAGAAGCACTCATCTCCATATTATCCTCAGGCCAATGGACAGGTCGAGGCAATGAACAAAACCCTTAAGAAGATCCTACAAAGGACGACCGATAAAAATCAATCCAATTGGCATCTTATGTTGTATTCGGCTCTTTGGGGATACCGAACCTCCGTAAAGACTGCTATAGGTTTTATGCCCTTTCAGTTAGTTTATGGGATGGAATCTATCTTTCCTGTTGAATGTGAAATTCCATCTCTTAAGTTAGCTATTGAGCTCCTTCCAGAGACCTCTAGTCTCGAAGAGCGCCTCCTTCATTTGGAACATCTCGATGAGTAGCGTCGAGATGTTGCCACAATCAATGAGGCTCATAAGGAAAGGGTTAAAACTCAGTATGATAAAGTTGTCTGTCCTTGAGTCTTTTGTGAAGGCGACCATGTCTTGGTCTATGACCCAGATAAGGATGCCTTGGGGGCAGGAAAGTTCAAACCTATGTGGTACGGTCCCTTTATAATTAAATGAGTTTTAGAAAAAAGGGCATATGAGTTAATCGATTTTGAAGGAAACAAGTTGGCAGAGCCCCGAAACGGGCTCTACCTCAAGAAGTAATTTTCTTAAGTAGCAGCTAGGCAATGGCTTCTTTGTACATTTTATATGTTTATACATATTTCATCAGGAGTTTTTTTTTTATATTGACACTTTTTGGTCTGCTATGTAAGGCGTTGATGGATAACTTGGTCTATTTTGGATTCGCCGATGGTGCTAGTCAGCACACTCGGAACGTTGCTTCCGCAACTTGGGTAATCTACTATCCAATTTTTCAATTGATGGTGTCAAGGGGAGTATGCATTGGTCCTGCTTCAAATAATATGGCTGAGTATACTGTTGTCTTTAATTTACTATCCAAAGCAATTTCTTATTAAATCGATTCGTTGGTAGTCTATCTTGATTCACAATTGATAGTGTCACAACTAAATAACATTTATCAGGTAAGGGATTCATGTTTATATTGCCAGTATTTAAGGGTGAGGTTGTTGCAAATATCATTTACTTACATTAACTATTTTCACATTCCGAGATCTCATAATTGGTTAGCTGATTCTATTGCTAATCAAGCATTAGACTGGCATATCATTCATTCATCACAATAAAATCAAGCATCAAAAAGTTGAAACTATATATATATATATATATATATATATATATATATATATATATATATATATATATATATCATAAAATATCTCGAGTGTACATAAGTGTGTCCAAAATAATATACAAAAATTGGGACTCAAATGCCCATAATCATGTCCAGTACATCTAATGCCCCAGCTTAGGATGAGCGGCTAAGTATGCAACTACTTCTTTGGCCACATGCCTAAGAGTGCGAACCCAGTCTCGCGGCATGCCAACCACATGACGTTGCATGTCTATAGGGAGATCCTCTACGGCCTCCATCAGTGCTCGGTGAGTTAGTCTCACCAAGTGCCACTGAATTGTATGTAGAAGTCGCTATGTGTTTGCAGCCACGTCTTCGGCACCTCGGCCGCGACGTCCATGCCGTGGTAACCCATTTGGTCGTACGGGCCTAATATCTAGAACATGATCATCATATTAGTCATTTGAATCCTATCAAAAATATTTTTCAAAATTCATTATTATATTTGAAAAATCAAAAAAATCATAAAATTAAAAAACATTTGTTACCTATATCGCCCCATGCTACGGTCGGTGGTAATGCTAGATCAGGATCTCCTCGGAAGTCCAACCCAGCATAAGGGTAGTCATCTACGGCAATGATCTATTGCTCCCACCAGGAGAAGAAGTCATCGTCGAAAGCAGTCTGTGGGACGTCCCCACCTCCTAGTCATTTCATCAAGTCAGCCCACCTGCCCATTCGTGGATCTCGTGGGGTGCTGATCGAAACTGGTACTCTAGGATGAAGTGCTGGGACCCTCTCAAAGAAGAAAGAGCACAAAATAGTTCCATACCCGAAGTTTTTGGTCTATCCCTTCTTGATAGAAGTAAGATGGCTCTTCAGGTTGGCAAGAAAAGGAGTACACCAATAAAAGACAGTGGTGAGATAGTCTACCACCAAGCTGTTGGCATTATGACACAGGTTTGGCTCGATGGCATAAGTGTTGTCCTTGATGGAAACTCGCTCAAATAGCAGATCACAATTTCAGGCTCTCAAAATAGTATAAAATGAGAAACCCACAGGTTCCTGTTCATGAAGGCATGGATGTACGCAGGTGCATCAAACAAAAGTTGTGGACATGTGCGCAGGTTCTCCGATCAAAAAGTGTGGACGTAAAGTACACGCACTTTCATGCAGAGAAAAGCGTGCACGTGGGAAATCTTATGGTTGGTCCACGGTATTTAGTCTGACATTTTTGATCCTATGGTTTTGGTCCTTGGCTTTGCATCTAAAGTATTGAACCCAGGTTTTGGGTCCCTAGAATTGGATCTCTATGGTTTTGGACCATGGTTTTGAGTAAGGCCTAGACTATAAAAAGGAAAGGAGATAATTTGATTTGGGAAACTAATGTGTTGAATATCTTGAGATGAGCAAGATCTGAAATATTTTTGATCGGTTGGTTAGCTAGACCTGAATCAAGGAGAAACCTGAGCATTAGAAGACGAATCTACTGAGGGGTCGAGATCTCTTTGGCCCGTGATAAGATCTATAAATTTGATAATCTGGGGTATAATCGAAGTCTAATAAATTTCTATATCCGTAGGCCCAACTGAACGCAGGCACGGATACCCGTAGGCTTGACACATCGCAGGCGTGGATACCCACAGGCTCCGCACAGCGCAGGTGCCGATAACCGCAGGTTCAAGACAGAAGAGGTGCGGATACCCACAGCCCCAGCAGAGCACATGTGCGGATACCGCAGGTTTGACACAGAGGAAGTGTGGATACCCACAGGGTAAAGAAGGGAATACTGCGGATGTATGTAGGTTTCTATTGGTGAAGTTGCAGACTTTTTCCTTGAAATATATTTTAGCTGCTTTTATCTATTTCTGTAGTGTTCAGGGGTCTGACTTGGTGTCTGGTTACTGGTACTGTGTTCTGAGAAGTTATTGATTCAATATTTCTACAAGGAAGCTGGTTGATTGCAGATCTATTTGATGTTTGATTGATATTCGTCGATCCAATTTGAAAATTTATGAAATGTGGTCCCTGGAAGAAAAGAGAAGTCCTCTGTAGGTCAACACCTACATACAAGTACCTCAGCTAGTGCAAGAGCTAAGGGGGTTGTAGCTCCCTTGCAGAAGAGTCTAGAGAATGAGAGAAGGTTGTAGCCTTCTGCAGGTTGAAGCCTGCATGCTAGTATAAGACTGCACCAGTACAAAATCATTGTAAAAGGAAGTTTCTAATTGAAAGAAGATAGAGACATATTGCAGCAGGTGGTTTTCACCCACATTGGGTTTCCACCTTATATCTTGTGTTCCTTTGTGTGATTGTCTGCTCTCATTTTCTGTTCCTGCTTACTGTTATATGGTTTTGACACACAGATTAATGATCAATATCTAAAGAATAAATTAAATTATAAGTCAGGAAGGTATACACAAGTTTCATTAGTCAGATCTGCTAATCTTTATATAGGTTGAAAAAGAATTTGATAATACTGATTCACCCCGCCGTCTCAGTATTATTTTCAACAATTGGTATCAGAGCAGGTTCTTCAAGAAAAGCTTGATCGCTTGAAGGAAGATCTATCAGCATGAGCAACTACGAAAAAGAAGCATCTATCAGGCCACTGATTTTTGATGGAAGTAACTTCGTCTATTGGAAGGTAAGAATCACTGCTTATCTTCAATCTCTTGGTACAAAAGTTTGGGATATTGTGGAAACTGGATACACATTTCCATCAGCAACTCCTACAGATGCAGCTGGTAAGAAGCAGTATGAAACAAATGCGAAAGTTATCCATACTCTATTAGGAAGTCTATCTCAATCAGAATTCATCAAGGTTATGCAGCTCAAAAGCGCAAAAGAAATATGGGACAAGATCGTTCTGAGCTATGAAGGATATGAACAGGTAAAATGAGAAAAGTTACAAACTCTTAGAATTTAATATGAAGGTCTCAGAATGCATAATGATGAAAGGGTGGCTAGCTATTTCCTACGTACAGATGAGATCACAAATTGTATGAAAAACTTGGGTGAAATAAAAGAAGTTGTTTTGGTTGAAAAAGTTTTAAGATCTTTGTCTCCTAAGTTTGATTCAAAAGTTTCTTCCATAGAAGAAAAGCAGAATCTACAGAGCCTTACCATGTCACAGTTGCACGGAATTCTAACTACTTATGAGATGAGAAAAGGAGGACCATCAGATAGGAGAGAAGCTACATTCAAGGCTTCAGGAAAAGGAGATTACTATGAGGCAGGACATGTGTCAGAAGAAGAGGAAGAATCAAATTTTGTCAAGAACCTTCAATTGGGAACTGGAAGATTTAGAGGTAAGCTGCCTTTCAAATGCTTTGCTTGTGGGAGAGTCGGTCATTATGCTGCAAAATGTCCTCATAAGGATAAACTAGACAAAGGTAAGGAACCTGTTAGATGGAACAGAAAACAGAATAAGAAGAGCTATTACACACATGAAGACAGTGATGGATTGTCAAATAGTGATGAAGATGAACAAGGTAATGATGATAGACTTTTGATGGCTTTTGAAGATGATGATTTCTTGGATGCTATAAATGAAGAAGGTCTTTATGAAGAAATTTCTAAACTTAAAGTTTGTTTAGAGGAAAATAATATGATTATAGATACTCTAACATTCCAACTTGCTGAAAAGGATAAACACAATGAAGAGTTAGAATGTGAAATTGTGGGACTTAGAAAAGAAATTGAGAAAACAAAATCCCTTAATCTTAGATTTGCTAAAGGATCCGAAACTCCAGATGAGATTATCAAAGTGCAGCATTCTCCTCTAATCAAGACTGGTCTCGGATATTCCGAAGAAGCATCTCAAGCTAAGAAGCAAGCGCAGAAGCCATCCACCTCCAAAAGTTATCTTGATGCAGCAAGGAGAAGTGACCAAGTTGACAATCGACAGCAAAAGCATAATGCAGATCACTAAGAAGCAAGCGCAGAAGCCATCCACCTCCAAAAGTTATCTTGATGCAGCAAGGAGAAGTGAACAAGTTGACAATCGACAGCAAAAGCATAATGCAGATCACCAGGTAAATTAGGGACAATTTGCTTCAAGAATAGATTATTGGGGGCAATCTACGTCAAGGATGAACAGAAGCCTCAACCGACCACAGGTAAATCATTCTCATACTGGCTCAAGAATGGATCGAAACTACAATCATATGGTTGGTAGATTTGATAATCGCAGGAATTTCTTCAATGGCCAATGTTTCTCTTGTCATAACTTTGGTCATAAAGCTGCTCAATGTGTTGCCTACAAGACCATCATGACTAGGGAAGCTCAAAAACAAAGGAGTATGACAGGAATCATGAAAAGAACCTACAATAATTTCTCTGCTCTTGAAAATGAATTAAAATGTTCTATCTGTAACAACTTCAGTCATGAAGATTCTGAATGCAGAAGCAGGTTTCGGCAAACAACTCAGAAGGAGCAAGCCTCATTGAATTCCAAAACATGGAAAAAGAAATAAATGCAACCGGAAAGATGTGGGATAACCCTATATGTGGAGGGACAGGAAAATCAATGGTACATCGACAGTGGGTGCTCAAAACATATGACAGGTAATAAAGAAAAACTTCAGTCATATAGTGCCTTAGACAAGGAAAGAAGGTCTCATTTGGAAATGACACCCCTAGATTCATAAAAGGTAAAGGCTCTGTTCGTTTGAAAGAAAAGGTCAAGGCTGGTAATGTTATGTATGTTGATGGCTTAAAGCACAATCTATTAAGTGTCAGTCAGATGTGCGATCAAGGAACTGAGGTAATATTTCGATCAAATGGATGTATTGTTCGTGAGCTGGATACAGGAAATACAGTGATCAGAGGCATAAGAACTCCAAACAACTTATACGTACTCAAGGGAGAACAACAACAATGTTATTTAAGCAAGAATGATGAACACTAGCTATGGCACAGAAGACTGGGGCATCTTAGCTTCTCTCAAATAAGGAAAGCATGCAAATATCAGGCAGTTCGTGATCTTCCTGACATCAGAATTCGAGACAATACAATATGCATATCATGTCAATTTCGTAAGCAAACCAGAACTAATTTCCCTGAGAAGGAAGGATCAGCTAGCAGGCCACTTGAACTTGTTCACACAGATATATGCAGTCCAACTAGGAAGAGATCACCTCAAGGAGAAGAGTATTTCATATTGTTGATTGATGACTTTTCGAGGATGTGTTGGATAGGACTCATGAAGTATAAAGATGAAGCTTTCAAAAATTTCAAGTCATTCAAAGCCTTGGTTGAAAACGAATCAGATTGCAGAATAAAATGCCTCAGATCTAATCGAGGAGGGGAATTTACCTCAGATGAATTTTTCGATTTTTGTGAAGAACATGGCATAAGAAGGGAATTTTCTGCTGCAAGGACTCCTCAGAAAAATGGAGTTGTGGAAAGGATGAACAGAATGGTTCAACAAATGGCTTGTTCTATGCTTGATGAGTCTAGAACTCCTACAACTTTCTAGGGTGAAGCCGCATTTTCTGCTATTACTATTCTCAACAAGACAAACGTCCGGGTAAATAGCATTCAGACTCCTCATGAATTTTGGTATGGTAAGACTCCCATGGAGTGCAGGTGATTTGATGACAGGATGTAGCCTCAACGCAAATGATGAATAGGTAGCAGTACATCAACCAACCTATAGATCCATGATTGGTAGTCTGCTCTATCTAACAGGTACCCGACCAGACATTATGCATGCATTGTGTATAGTTGGAAGGTTTCAGGCAAATCCAAAGGAAACTCATCTTCAGGCAGTTAAGAGAATTTTCAAGTATCTTCAAGGAACTCAAAACTATGGCTTATGGTATCCTAGAGGTACAGATCTCACACTTCATGCATACACAGATGCGGATTGGGCAGGAAGAGTGGATGACAGGAAAAGCACTAGTGGTGGTGCATTCTTCATGGGTCCTAGATTAGTATCTTGGTTCAGCAAGAAACAAAACTCTATTGCATTATCTACAGATGAAGCAGAATATGTAGTTGTTGCATCTTGCTGCACACAACTTCTTTGGATGATGCAAACATTGCAAGATCTTGAAATCACCTGCACTCCACCTATCTCTATTTTCTGTGACAATACAAGTGCAATCAGTATTTCAAAGAATCTTGTCATGCATTCAAAGACTAATCACATACTGATCAAGTATCATTTTCTCTGAGAACAAGTGCTTGAACAAAAGGTCAAATTGGAGTATGTTCCCTCTAAGGAGCAAGTTGCTCACATTCTCACCAAACCACTGCCCAGGGAGACCTTTGAATACCTCAGACAAAAGATGGGGGTAGTTGATGCATCATCTTGTTGTTGAATCTTGTCTATTTTAGAGATTGTTGGTTGTACGCGAGTTTCATATGGGGTATACGTGTACATATGCTGGTTTATGTGGGTACACTCGACTTGAAGAAGAGCGAGGATGAAGAGTCCGATATGGGTCTGTCAGAGACAATCTGGCACAGGTTCAGGGGGAGAATATATTCTTCTAATAATGCATTGTTGGCATTATCATAAAAGATCTTGGTTCAATTCTTCGGTTGTCTTGATTTCAGGAGGAGCAAGTGCAGAAGGAGAACATGGATACCGATATGAATAGTGCTTGATAGATGCTGCTGATATTTTGTCTCTATCTTTCTTTTGCCAAGGTCATGTAACGGCCTATCTTGGTTGCCCCACTATGCCTGGGATGGATAATGTCATATTCCTATTATATCATGCATCCCCACTTGGTTGGGAGTCGTATGTATGAGTCTTTGGTGATAGGAAGGTCAGTTATGATGTATGAAGTCATATTTCTTTTGTATAACATCTTCTTGCAGATCTTGCCTATATGTCAAGGGGAGCTTGGACAGCACAGCAGAGCAGAGATTTCAGCATGTACTCAGGGGGAGCATAACCCTTTGCCCTTGATGTCAAAGGGGGAGAAAAGACATTGAGTGACTTTGGGTTGCAATCAAGTCCAAAGGGGGAGATTGTTGGAATTATGACACAGTTTTGGCTCGATGGCATAAGTGTTGTCCTTGATGGCAACTCACTCAAATAGCAGATCACAAGTTCAAGCTCTCAAAATAGTAGAAAATGAGATACCTGCAGGTTCCTATTCACGAAGCCGTGGATGTACACAGGTGCGTCAAACAAAAGTTGCGAACGTGTATGCAGGTTCTCTGATCAAAAAGTGCAGACGTAAAGTACACGCATTTTCATGCAGAGAAAAGCGCGCACATGGGAAATCTTATGGTTGATCCATGGTATTTAGTCTGACATTTTTGATCCTATGGTTTTGGTCCGTGGTTTTGCATCTAAAGTATTGAACCCAGTTTCTGGGTCCCTAGTATTGGATCTCTATGGTTTTGGACCATGGTTTTGAGTAAGGCCTAGACTATAAAAAGGAAAAGAGATCATTTGTCTTGGGCAACTAATGTGTTGAATATCTTGAGATGAGCAAGATCTGAAATATTTGTGATCAGTTGGTGAGCTAGACCTGAATCAAGGAGAAACCTGAGCATTACAAGACAAATCTACTGAGGGGTCGAGATCTCTTTGGCGCATGATCAAATCTGTAAATCTGATAATCTGCGGTATAATCGAAGTCTGATAAATTTCTATACCCGCAGGCCCAACTCAGCGCAGGCGTGGATACCCGCAGGCTCGACACATCGCAGGCGTGGATACCCGCAAGCTCGACATAGCGCAGGTGTGAATACCCGCAGGTTCAACACAGAAGAGGTGCGGATACCCGCAGCCCTAGTAGAGCGCAGGTGCGGATACCGCAGGTTCAACACAGAGGAGTTGCAGATACTCATAGGGTAAAGAAGGGAATACTATGGACGTACGCAGGTTTCTATTGGTGAAGTTGCATACTTTTTCCTTGAAATATATTTTAGCTGCTTTTATCTATTTCTGCTGTGTTCAAGGGTCTGACTTGGTTTCTAGTTACTGGTACTGTGTTCTGAGAAGTTATTGATTCAGTATTTGAACAAGGAAGTTGGTTGATTGCAGATCTATTTGATGTTTGATTGATATTCATGGATCCATTTTGAAAATTTATGAAACCTGGTCCTTGGAAGAAAAGAGAAGTCCTCTGTAGGTCAGCACCTACGTACAATTACCTCAGCTAGTTCAAGAGCTAAGGGGGTTGTAGCTCCCTTCCAGAAGAGTCTGGAGAACAAGAGAAGGTTGTAGCCTTCTGCAGGTTGAAGCCTGCGTGCTGATATAAGACTGCACCAGTACAGAATCGTTGTAAAAGGAAGTTTCTAATTGAAAGAAGATAGAGACATATTGCAGCAAGTGGTTTTCACCCACATTGGGTTTCCACCTTATATCTTGTGTTCCTTTGTGTGATTGTCTTCTCTCGTTTTCTATTCCTACTTACTTTTATATGGTTCTAACACGCAGATTAATGATCAATATCTAAAGAATAAATTAAATTATAAGTCAGGAAGGTATACACAAGTTTCATCAGTCAGATATGCTAATCTTTATATAAGTTGAAAAAGAATTTGATAATACTGATTCACCCCCCCCCAGTATTATTTTCAACATGGACAAGTTCAAGTAGCCTACTAGCTAATCCTTCCTTCTTAGGGAAATTGGTTCTATTTTGTTTACCAAACTGACATGATTTGCATATTGTATTGTTTGGAATTCTGATGTCAGGGAGATCACGAACCGCCTGATATTTGCATGCTTTCCTTATCTGAGAGAGGCTTAGATGCCCCAATCTTTTGTGCCATAGCCAGTGTTCATCATTCTTTCTTAGATAGCATTGTTCTTGTCCTCCCTTGAGTATGTATAAGTTATTTGGAGTTATTATGCCTTTAATTACTGTTTCTCCTATATCAAGCTCACGAACAATACATCCAATTGATCGAAATATTACCTCATTTCCTTGATCACACATTTGACTGACACTCAATAGATTATGATTTAAGCCATCAACGTACATAACATTTCTAGCTTTGACCTTTTCTTTCAAAAGAACAAAATCTTTACCTTTTATGAGTGCGGGGGTGTCATTTCCAAATGAGACCTATCTTTCCTTTTCTAAGGCACTATATGACTGAAGTTTTTCTTTATCAGCTGTCATATCCTTCGAGCATCCACTGTCGATGTACCACTGACTTTCGTATCCTTCCACATATAAGGCTATCCCACATATTTTTGGTTGTGGTTCTTTCTTTCTCCATGTTTTAGGACTCAATGAAGCTCGCTCATTCTGAGTTGTTTGCTGAAACCTACTCCTGCATTCAGAATCTTCATGACCGAAGTTGTTACAAATAGAACTTTCTATTTCATTCTCAAGAGAAGAAAAGTTATTGTAGGTCCTTTTCATGATCCCAGTCATACTCCTTTGTTTTTGAGCTTCTCTAGTCATGATGGTCTTGTAGGCAACACATTGAGCAGCTTTGTGGCCAAAGTTATGACAAGAGAAACATTGACCATTGAAGAAATTCCTGCGATTATCAAAGTTGCCATCCAAATGATTGTATTTTCCATTGACATCCATTCTTGAGGCAAATTGAGAATGATTTACCTGTGGTTGGTTGTAGCTTTTGTTTATCCTTGAAGTAGATTTCCCCCCGATTTACTTAGTGATCTCTATTCATTCTTGAAGTAAATTGTCCCTGATTTACTTGGTGATCTGCATTATGCTTTTGCTGTCGATTGTCAACCTGTTCACTTCTCCTTGCTGCATCAAGATAACTTTTGGAGGTGGATGGCTTCTATGCTTGAGATGCTTCTTCAATATATCCAAGACCTGTCTTGATTAGAGGAGAATGCTGCACTTTGATAATCTCATCTAAAGTTTTAGATCCTTTAGGAAATCTAAGATTAAGAGCTTTTGATTTCTCAATATCTTTTCTAAGTCCCACAATTTCACATTCTAAATTTTCATTGTGTTTTTCCCTTTCAGCAAGTTTGAATGTCAGAGTATCTATAATCATATTCTTTTCTTCTAAACAAATTTTAAGTTTAGAAATTTCTTCATAAAGACCTTCTTCATCTATAGCATCCAAGAAATCATCATCTTCAAAAGCCATCAAAAGTCTATAATCATTACATTGTTCATCTTCATCACTATTTGAAAGTCCATCACTATCTTCATGTGTATAATAGCTCTTCTTACTTTCATTTTGTTTTCTGTTCCATCTAACTGGTTCCTTACCTTTGTCAAGCTTATCTTTATGAGGACACTTGGCAGCATAGTGACCGACTCTTCCACAAGAAAAACATTTGAAAGGTAGCTTACCTCTGAATCTTCCAAAACCCCATTGAAGGTATTTGACAAAGTTCGATTCTTCCTCTCCATCTGACATATGTCCTGACTCATTGTAATCTCCCTTTCCTGAGGCTTTGAGTGTGGCTTCTCTCTTGTCTGATGGTCCCCCTTTCTCATTTCGAAAGCAGTTAGGATTCCGTGCAGCTGTGACATGGTAATGCTCTGTAGATTCTAGTTTTATTCTATGGAAAAAACTTTTGATTCAAACTTAGAAGACAAAGATCTTAGAACCTTTTCAACCAAAGTAACTTCTTTTATTTCTTCACCCAAGTTTTTCATACAATTAACAATCTCATATATACGTAAGAAATAGTTAGCAACACTTTCATCATTGTGCATTCTGAGATTTTCATACTGAATTCTGAGAGTTTGTAGTTTTTCCCGTTTTACCTGATCATCTCCTTCATAGATAAGAACGATCTTGTCCCATATTTATTTCGCGGTTTTGAGCTGCATAATCTTGATGAGTTCTGATTGAGATAGGCTCCCTAATAGAGTATTGATCACCTTTGCATTTGTTTCATACGACTTATTACTATTCATATTTGTAGGAGTTGCTGATGGAAATGTGTATCCTGTTTCCACGATATCCCAAACATCAGTACCAAGACATTAGAGATAGCCTGTGATTCTTACCTTCCAATAGACAAAGTTTCTCCCATAAAAAATTGGTGGCCTGATCAATGCCTCTTTTTCGTAGTTTCTCATGATGATAGATCTTCCTTCAAGAGATCAAGCTTCTTCTGAAGGACCTGCTCTGATACCAATTGTTGGAAATAATACTGAGAGGGGGGGGGGGTGAATCAGTATTGTCAGGTCAATTATTTTTCATTTCACAATCAGATTTGTACATGCTACTTCAGTTAGTGAAAACCTCATATGTATGCAACTACAGTTAAGGAAAACAGCGTATAACCAACAGACTTGTAATTTAAATTATTCTTCAGATGTTGATCATTAATCTGTGCATCAAACCATATAAACAGTAACCAGGAACAGTAAAACAGAACAGGCAGTCACACATAAGAATATAAGATATAAGGTGGAAACCCAATGTGGGTGAAAACCACCTGCCACAATTTGTCTCTATCTTCTTTTAATTAGAAACTTCTTTTTACAATGTTTCTGTATTGGTGCAGTCTTATACTAGTATGCAGGCTGCTACCTACAGAAGGCTAAAACCTTCTCTCGTTCTGCAGCTTCTCCTGGAAGGGAGCTACAACCCCCTTAGCTCTTGTACTAGCTGAGGTACTAGTACGTAGGCGCTGACCTACAAAAGGCTACAACCTTCTCTTTTCTTTCAGGGACCACGTTTCATAAATTTTCAGACTGGATCCATGAATAACATCAATCAAACATCAAGTATATCTGCATCAACCAATCTCCTTTGCACCAAACAAAACTAAATCAAATAGTCACCTCTCTGAATGTTGTACCCGGAAAATAGTAACAGTAACCAAACACTAATTTTGAACCCAGAACACTGCAGCAATAAACAGAAGTAGCTAAAACATATTTCAAGAGACGTACACTACTTCAATATGTACCACCTATGTGCATACACTTCTGAATTAAGGCCCACCTGCGTATACGCTATTTTGAATTACCGAACCAGCTTGTATACGCGCCTTTGCTTCGTTGAACCTGCGTACAGATCTATAAAAGATAATTTATCCTTTTCACTTATTCAAACATCAGTTATACCCAGATTATCAGATTTATAGATCAAGCCAAGCGTCGAATATATCAGATCAAAATCACACAAATATACTATTATTCAAGCTTTAGGATCTTGACCCATCAATGGAACTTATCATTCTCCTTGTGCTTAGGTTCCTCCTTGATTCAGATCTAGCTATGCACCATAACCCAATGGCCTGTGTTCTAGATCTTGCCTTTCATAAAATATTCAATGCTTCAGTGAATGCCTTTGCCCAATGATCTCCTTCCCCTTTTATAGTCTTAGGCCTTACTCAATACCATGGTCTAAAACCATGGTCTAAAACCACTTAGAACCAATACTTGGGGCACAATACCTGGGTTTAATACTTGGACAAGATACCATGGTCCAAATACCAAGGACCAAATACTATGGACTAAAATAAGTTTTCAAACATGTACACGCTTTTCCGTGCATGAAAGTGCGTGCATACCATACATGACTTTTTATCGGCAATCCACCGCGTATACACAACTTTGTCAAAGGGAGCTTGCATATACCTCTTTTTCTTTCATTCTGAGAGTCTGAACAGTGATTTTCCATCTGAGTGAGTTGCCATCAAGGACAACACCTGTGTCATAGTGCCAAACCAGTGTCATAATGCCAACATTTTATTGCAATTAATGTCTCGTATTAGCGAACAATACCTTTAAATACGATACATTAGAGAAGAGTACATGAAAAAAATCATGGGTTGATAAAACCCGGAGCCAAAAAACCTCCATCCCTAAATTTACTGTTTTATCTTAAATTTATTTTAATTATTAACTATTAGATTTTGTTGGTTCCATGCTCACATTTCTCTTCAAACTCAAGTTTTACCTAGAAAACATGTATCAACATAGCTATAAAGCCTTAATGTAGTGTGTCTTTATTGAGTGCTTTTCTTTGCCAAATCAGATATGAAAATTGCTAAGGGTTACAATACTGGTCGTGGAAATTAGGATTTTGTTTTCAATGTAATTTATGGTTTATTTTGATCTAACAAAATGACTTTATTGCAATGAATGCCTCACATTAACAAATAATACCATTATATAGGGAACATTAGAGAAAAATACCATGGGAAAAACCATGGGTTGTGGAAACCTGGATCCCAAAAACCTCCATCTATAAGTTTATTATTTTATCTCAATTTTATTTTAACTATTAATTGATTATTTTAGTTTGTTTTTTAATATTTTTTTTTCTTTTTATTTAAATTTTTCTTTTTTAATGTAATTTGATCTTTAGATAAGAATACCATGGGAGAAACCATGGGTTGTGAAAACCTCCAGCCCAAAAAACTCCATCCTTAAATTTACTATTTTACCCCTATTTTATTAAAATTATTAAGTATTAATTATTTATTTTATTTTATTTCATTTTTAATTTTTTAGTTTTTTTTTTTTAATGTAATTTGACCATTAGAGAATAATACCATGGGAAAAACCATGGTTTGTGAAAACCTGGAGCCCAAAAACCATTGATAAATTTGCTATTTTATCTCATTTTTATATTAATATCTCATTTCTATATTAATTACTAATTTTTTATTACATTTATTTATTTATTTATTTATTTTTCTTTAATATATATATATATATATATATATATATATATATATATATATATATATATATATATATATATATATATATATATATATGTGAATTGACCAAGAAAAAATGTTTACATAACATATTTATGCTTATGAACCCAATATTTAAATAATATTGAGATATTTAACTCCTACATATCTAACATTTAAGGCATAAACATTTATCATATAACCCCTACATATCTACCCCATACTGGGATATAGAGCGCATCTTGGCGCAAAAATGAACAAAAAAATATCATGGTTCAATTGAAAAACACAAATAATATTGAAATAAAATTTAAATTCAATTTGAAAAGTTGTCTTAAACCAGTAAACACCAAATAAGTTTTATTCAATTTGTTGGGTGTGGAGCCTGATAATCTTCTTTATTCAGAGGTATCGCCACGTTAGACCCCTATCCGTAATGGGTCGGAAATGTTTCCCATTTGATCACTGTCATGTGGGAGGGAACGGGCGATAATAACCATTTTATGAGCCCCCCTGGCAAGGGTTCGGCGGCAACACCCCCGAAGCTAAAAATAGATGTAAAATTGCCTTGTAAAATATTGTAATTTCGTAATCAATCTGAGTCGTTCATTAGAAGGCTGATATGACTGTAGAAGTTATGTTTAATTTAGGGTTTTTTTTTTCCTAGAAGGAAACCCCTCGCTATATATGAGGGAATTGTATTGTGGCTATGTATATGTGTATTCTCAGCTAGAAAGAGAGAGGAGATTGTGTGAGACCAAAGAGGAAATTACAGTGGATTTGTTGTAGGTTGTATCTCTTCATTCTGCTGGATAATATAAATGAAGTATTGTTTGTTTGTCAGTATATGTAGCCCAAATTGGGTGAACGACATATATCTGTGTCTCTCTTGTTTTATGCATTTTCTATGTTTGTGTTTCTGCAATATTTTATGTGTTCCATTGCTCTGTCATATATATAATTTTCTAACACCATTTTATCTCTTATGAGGTCATCTATAGGAGCTTAATCGTAACATGGTATAATTCATACGTATTGTAATTTACTATACCAAAAAACAATTACTTATATGTTTCTTGATAATTATATATAATTCTATTAACTTTCCTAAATTTACTTTTACTTGGCTATCCAAATATTACAATCAATTCCTTATCTTAAGCCCTCAAATTAAGAAAATTGAAGAAATAAAACTTCACAAAATCACAATTTTGATTTCTTGTTTCATAGGCTAATGAATAAGTACAATATTACTATGATGCAAGTCACTTTGATACTTAAAAAGTACAAAAATATATCATGTAGATCAATTAATATTGAACTTGTAGAAAGTGTATTTTAATGCAATAAATGTATTTTGATTTAAACAAATAATGATATGTTTCTTGATAATTATATATAATTTTATGAACTTCCTAAATTTACTTGGCTATCCAAATATTTCAATCAATTCCTTATCTTAAGACATTTAATTAGGAGCATTCAAGAAGTCAAATTTTACAAAATAAATTTTTTGATTTCTAGTTTCACAGACTAAGGAAGTAAGTGCAATCTTACTATGATGCAAGTCACTTTGATACTTAAAATGAAATAAAATATATCATGTATGTCAATTTAACATTGAAATTGTAAAAAGTGTCTTTTAGTGCAATTAATGTATGTTAATTTAAACAATTAATGATAAGTTTCTATAACTTTATATATAATTTTATGAACTTTCCTAAATTTACTTCGATATCCAAGTATTTCAATCAATTACTTATCTTAAGACCTTCAATTAAGAACACTGAAGAAGTAAAATTTTACAAAATAACAATTTTTATTTCTTGTTTCGTAGATTAAGGAAAAAACTACAATATTACTATAATGCAAGTCACTTTGGTATTTAAAATGAGCTAAAATATAACATGTACATCAATTTAATATTGAGCATGGAAAGAATTACGAATGTGTTTTCACATTGGCTTATAGAAAGTACCTTTTAATGCACAATCAATGTATGCCTTTTATGTTCACAATCATAGTCGGTAGCATTTAACATCATTGGCCTTAATAAAAGTTGGTGTGAAATTACTTTTTAAATGCCTCGATCAAGCTGCCGGTTAACCAAGTTCATGGCACAATTGAGTGTTTATTTAACCCTTGAAGAAGATATTTGAATTTATAACTCAAGCACTTGATCGATCATTTTAACCACTCAATCGAGCTACTAAGGTCCTCAAAATCAATGTTTTAGCACCCCTTCTATATATTTCTCTGCAACACCATTTCGTACCTTAGCCGATTGAGTGTAAAATTCATCCCTAAGCAGTGGAGTTGATCATGTTAGATTCATGAAATAATCCTTTATCCAATGGCATAAGAGTTTAATACTTTCAAATTCATCTGACATTTTTCATCTAATTTCATTTAAGAATTATGCTTGAAATGTTTTTGGACCAAAAAGCATTTATTTTCATTTAAGCATGATGCTTGAAATGTTTTTGGACCACAAAGCATTTATTTTCCTAATAAGACCCTTTATCCTCTCCTTGTTCAACTGTAACCATACTCTATCTCCCACATTGAATGAATTTTGTATTCTCTATTGATCATGCCTTGCCTTATATATTTATCTTGTGATACCATGTATGGGGTAGACTAAATTTTCTTGCCTTTGTTATAACCCACTAGGTATTAATGACAAACTTGCTTTCATATATCAACAATGCATGTAATTTTCAATTAACCAGGAAAAAGAAATCCTTCAATTAGATGTTTTTACCAAGAAAATCAACATTATATGTTAGAATCACTTCCCTCAAGCTTAGTAACTATTAAACCAATACCCATAGACTTATGGAACACAATTGTAGTCCTTGCATTTTCTTTATACATTCCACAATTTCATTCATTTTCTCAATGCATTACCAAGCATATTTTATCTCATGTGTGTATTGTTCATTCATTTAATCTTTGTTCAACATGTTAGCTTAATTCATGCAAATCCTATTAATATTTTACTAAATCTTTTTGTGTTGGTGATTTTCTTCCTTAACCATAACCCTTCTTGGAAATCCACACAATACATGCATTAATTTGAAAAATAAAATATATTAGATTCAACTAAAAGGAATTCTTACACAATTCCTTTAAATTTTTACCTCTACCTAGTACTTTCCCTACTTACTTGACTACCTTCACATGCATTCTTAGCTAAGATATTTTCAAAGAGTTCAGTTAGCTTCCTAGAATACTTGATTTTTTAAGATTCAACATCCCAATTCACACATTCATAGCATTTTCATAAACAAAATATATCATTTGAGCACTATTTTTATAAGTAAAACTCCCTTTTTAAGTCATTTTCATAGTTGTGAATTCATTGTCCATCTAGTTCATATTGACCAAATCAAGTCCTCTCACCGGGGCTTCATTAGGGGAGAAATACCATAACATATGTGCGCATATTGGGGAATATATCTTCAAGAAAAAATGACATAATATATTTGGGGATATATAGGGGTTAAATGGTTATTATATTCGAAAGTATAAAAAATGGATCTCAAAGTTAATGAAAAAATATAAAGGGGTATAAAAGATGTTAATGAATAAATGGATACCTACAATATCTAGTGAAAGTAAGGGTTTTTTTAATTGTGAAGGTGTATTGCTTTTGTATTGATAGGGCGTTAAATAATGTCATTTTTAGAGGCATTTTCCAGTATTTATAAAATTAGGGGTATTGTTTAGTATGCCATGAATGCACATGATATGTGAGAGCTTCATTGAATGTGTCGAGAAAAATACTGAGAAGGGGAAGAGGGGGTGAATCAGTATTTTCAAATCAATAATATTTTCATTTCATATTCAGATTTCTATACATGAATTTACTGAAAGGATCCCACGTGTGTACATGACTTTTATTAAGACAACTAGCGTACATCCAATAAACTTATGATTTAGTTAATTCATCATATGTTTGTCTTCAACCAGTGCATCAGTACTTTAAGAAGCATTAGATAAACAATAACCATCTGTTGTAAGAATAAAATAAACCATCACACATAAGTAACACACATGAATGCCAGGATTTAATGTGGAAACCTAATGTAAGAGAAAATCATATGTTGTTGTCATCTCTGTCTTCTTTTTAATATAAAGAAAAAAAAATTTACAATCTTGTACTAGTGCAAACTCATACCACTACATAGGCACCCACCTACAGAAGGCTACAACCTTCGATCATTCTCCAGTTCCTACTAGAAGGGAGATACACCACCCTGGTTATTGTACTGACATAAAATTGTACTAATACGTAGGCACCAACCTGCAAAAGGTTACAACCTTCACTTGTTCTCCAGCTGTTACTAGAAGGTAGCTTCAACCCCCTAATCTGATCACAAGCTACTACTGGCAGGAAGCTTCGACTTCCTCACTGAAGGCTCCAATCCTCAGAAACATCCATGGACCACATTTAATGAATTTTCACACTGTATCCACCTTCTTCAATGCATCATAACTTGTAGGCCACATTCCATCAAATTTTCATACTGGACCCATTATCAACACTTAAGCTTGATATCAAAAATCAAACTGTAACCCATCACTATAACAATATCATTTATCTCTGACATAACTGAATCAACCAATCACTTAAACCCAATCATCAATTACTGAAACTCAAGTATTATTCTCTGAATCAACCAATCATTGAAGCTTCTGACATCACTCTTACAACTGAATCAATCACCAAAAACCCAATCAACTGACACTTAATCGAAAACTCAATCAATCAACTGGAACAATTAGATCATTGTAACCAGTACACAAAACTGAACTCAAAATGTTGCATCAAGATACAGAATCAACTGTAGTCTTGATCATTCAAATAGCAAAATGCATACACTACTTCACTTAAGGAAACCCGTGTGCATACATGCTTTTTAATAGAGAAACCCATGTACACATCTTAAACTACTGGAAACTAAAAATTGGACTACTACATTTCTGAAAAGAACCATGAACCATACTCAGATCTACTACAACATTCTGAACCAATAACAGAACTGTTTATGATCTTCAATGACAATCAGCAAGTAATCTTAACAATATTCATAACCACATCCAGCTTCATCATTCAATCAGATCTACTTCAAACTTTATCACTTAACCAAGATCAATATGAGGACATCATTGACAGACAACAGAGTAGCAGTAGCATTGATGAGGTTGATCAGTCATTTATTAATAGAAACCCTTACTTTGTATACACTACTTTGAAGAGGCCAACCCATGTGTATACACACTTTTCTTGAGATGAACCAGCGTATAGATCTGCATATTTTGACCTAAAATTATGTAGCTCTTCAGAACTTCGTAAAGAGCCAAATCATAATATTCAAAGATAGAAACATGCGTTAGTACCTCGATCTAGTTAATCCATGAGAAGATCATACAATGAAAAGTCATTTCAGGTCAAATGATCCTGATCCATCATTGTATTCATTAGTGCATAATTATTTCATATCTATTGGATCTCATCCATGCTCAAACTCTCAAGTAGATACTTAGTTTAGATCAAGAAAAACATCAAAAACCCATAACATGCATATTTTCTTTAGATCTAACTCTTCATAAGATTTCCATCACTTGCACACCCACACACTTTGATCTTCACCATCATATATAGCTTTAGCCTTTTTCAATACCTCAGGTCAAAACCATAGTTATGTTGATGGTATTCTTTGACAGGATCAATATTCTTTGTCACGCTCATTACTATGGGCTGATACCATGGTAAGAACCCCTGGTATTTATAATACCATTGTGAAAAATCCATATGCTACTTTTCTTCAATAAACCCATGTGCATACGTGACTTGGATTAACAGAAACCGTGTATAGTTCTTGAACTTCCAACTTTATCATTTCTTTTAATTGAATCTTCTGAATTGTCATACTTTCTATCACATCTGTAAACAAAACTGTCATGCATTCCGTCACACCTGTAAACATATCCTATTTGTACCTTTAACAAGTAGATCAAGAGACAACTTATCAAGTAGGATTCCATTTCATGAAATAGGTTGTCATCAAGGACAACTCAACAAGTAGGTTTCCATCAAGGACAACACCTAATTCATAATGCCCATAATTTCCCTATATCAAACTTTTGATTCTAATATGTAGGCCTTTGGCCCATCATTCTGGTATTTTATTCCATCATTTTTTCACCTCTAAAATGACCTGTGTATTCATCAAGTTACCATATACTTGTTCTGTTACAAGTGAGTTGTCATCGAGGATAACACATGCATCATAATGCCAGTTGAATGAATCCCCTCTAGGCCTTCTTGATTGATCCTTTATCCACATCTTCCCTCTAATGCAACTAACCTAATTTTTTTCTTTATACTAGCTATGAGGTCCCCCCCCCCCCTCTTACAGTCCTATGCATATTAGTTATAGCAACATACATTATATTAGTAAAATTGTCTTATAATATGATCATTGCTTCATGCAATCTCAGAGATATAATCACATTATGCAAATAATCAATAATTCAAATAATGATTTAAGTGTGTGTGAAATTGAGAAATTATAATCAATCATTATTAGAAGACATATACAGAAGAAAACAATGAATGGTAGCAAACCTCTTATTTTCTCTTATCCATAGGCTTTATTACTTATGTTTTTTTCGACAATGGTCATTCTCAAGCTGGTCTATGACTCTAATATTGAACACAAACAATGTCGAGGTACCAATCCAAGTAGCCTCCAACCAACATTCTCACATCTACCCATCAACAAACTCACCCAAAGGTAGTGCACCTCCTTTCTCTGATTACAATGGTCCCTTTGGCTATGCCAATATCCTTCTAAGGCCCCAAACTTGGGTTGGTCAAGGATGTCTCAGAGCCTTGTGGCTTATAGGAATTTTGCCTTCCTTTGGGGCTCCAAGTACTCTCTAGAACCCATACAAAAACACTCGTCCCTACACTCCTCCCTATAGGGCTCCATCCTTCGACAAGGAAAACCTAGTAGAAGTGCACTCACAACACTATTGCAACATGCATACCAATAATCATATGTTCAACTTTTACCATTCTCTCACTAACTCCATATTTTCCATAACCTTGATTCCACAAGACAACATGTAGCACCTTCATTGGCTTCCCAATCATGTTTTCAATCTATTCTTGGTTACATGTTCACCATTAACCATTATTAGTCATCAAAATTAGCTTAGCAGAGTGAGCTACTCTGAATATTTATGCATGTAGATCCATTACTATATGCACCTAGGATACCTTCACTCATCTGACATATCTTCATGCATCTAGCATATAATTATTTAATATCTATTCAATGCACATGATTCTTCGAACTATTTCATCTCTTGCTTTTTTATCATGCATATGCTATTATTCTTGATCATATGCCATCTTCTCAAAACATTAAAGGAATGATCCAAATGGAAAATGGAATCCACCCATGTTATTCATCCACCCATGCAATTGACCCATTGTATTGTAATTGGCATCCATCCATGGTGTTTATCCACCCATGTTATTGTAAGTGGCATCCACCCATGGTATTGTGACATCCACCCATGGTATTCATTCACCCATAGTATTTACCCATCAATGGAATTTACCTATGGTATTGTAACAAGAAAAGACTATAAGTAACAACTCACATTTTGTAAAAGGACAAATTGTCCACCACAAAGTAACTTTTCTAGTTTTTTTTTTTTAGTAAAAAAATATTTTTTTTGTTTTTGTTTATTGGGTGTTCTCCGCTTTTCACCTGACATTTCAAAATTTCAGAACTTGGGGGCCTCCCCCCCAAGATCCATTTCAATTTTTTAGATCTTGGGGGCCTCCTCCCAAGATTCAAATCAGTGGTATTAGATTCAGGTTATGAATCCATGGGAATGAGGGATTGATGCATATTTCAGTTTCAAAATTTTGCAGAAATATTAAATAAAATTTAGGCATGTGCTACGACCTCTATAGAGCACTTTCTTGGGCAAAGCAGGAAGAATTTTTCCTTTTTCATTTTTTTGCAGGAATTTTTTTGGGCGGCAGTTTCCAAATCAGATCTGAAACTTTTGGTGCAACATTTACAAAATTAAATAGCATATATTAATTCCTTGTGAAAAAATACCCAAATTCGAAAAAAGTTTCGGCCGAATCGGAGTCCGGATGAGTGAGATATTGTTGATTTAAAATTAGTTATATTGTAGAAATTTTTCTGATGACAATTCGTGGATGGCATCTCTCCTATCACCTTTTGTAGTTTTTGTGTAGAATTTCAGAAAAATTATTATAGATCTGATCTCCTCTCGAAAAATCACCCAATTTAAAAAAAAATGGTCAAATTAGAGTTCGGACGAGGGAGATATCGATCATTTAAAATTAGTTATTTTTTCATAACTTTTGTGATGGAAGAATAGTTGCAATGCGAATCTGAGTTTCCAAAGTGTCTAGATAGGGATTTCAAATAGATGGGGAGATGCATAATGGGGAGATGCATAATAGTTATGTGTTATATTGACCGAGTTATGTCCATTTTAAATTTGGAGCAGCATTCGAAGCGAGTTCCCTTTGGAGACGTGCCCTCCCACCCCTCTTTATTAGGTACCTGCTTCACATTCATCAGTTTCAACATAGCAACATTTGGCTTAGGTTCTTTGGAGATGTCCCCTCCCACCCCAGCTATGTAGGCACCTACTATTTTATCAACAGTCAGCATTATAGTTATGAATCAACCGCACAAAATCCTTGTGATCGAAATCCATTTACTAGGCCACAAATAGTTAGTATCACAGTTGGTCACAAGAATTACAGGGTATCTCTATCCTAGGATCTTCATTTATCATGGTTATGGGTCATCCACAAACCCACAATTCATCGAAGTCCATTTGCTAGGCTGCACACTATTTTTATCACAGTTGGTCACAAGCATTACAGGGTATCTCTATCCTCGAATCTTCATTCATCATGGTTATGGGTTAAGAACACAAAGCCCTTCTCTTCAATGGCTCTTCATATTAAACGAAGGCTTTGCAGGAGAGAAGTTCATTCAATGGGGACCATTGCTTCTTAAGGAGGGAGGAATGATCCGAATGGAAAATGGCATCCACCCATGGTATTCATCCACCCATGTTATTCATCCACCCATGGTATTGTAAGTGGCATCCACCCATGGTATTTTTATTCACCCATGGTATTGTAAGTGCCATCCACCCATGGTATTTACCCACCCATGGAATTTACCTATGCTATTCTAACCAAAAAATACTATAAGTAACAACTTGCATTTTGTAAGAGGACAGATTGTCCACCACAATGTATCTTTTATAGTTATTCTCTATTTTAATTTAAAAAAAAAATTGTGCTTTTGTTTACTAGGTGTTCTCCACTTTTCTCCTCGCATTTCAAATTTTTAGATCTTGGGGGCCTCCCCCCATAAAATCCATTTCAATTTTTTAGATCTTGGGGGCCTCCCCCGCTAAAATCCATTTCAATTTTTTAGATCTTGGGGAGCTCCTCCCATGATCTAGATCAAGGAATGTATTAGAACTAGCAAGAAACAAGTTAAGAGATTCCCCCCCATAGCTATGGCCACATCACTCGGCCATAAATATTTGTGATTTTGTGGGCCACTCTAGCAAATCTAGATAGCATCCTCCAATTTTATATTTCCGCATCAAACTCATCTATGTCTTCAAGTAACATCAACATATTCATATTTACAAAAAAATAATTTCATGTAAGTACAAATGCATGCATAGATATTGATGTAAAAATTAAACTCTTTCCTATACTTGAGCCCATCCATGTTCATTACTAAACCTAAGTGCTCATACCACTTTGTAAGATACCCCAACTAAATTTACCCTAAGCACACCTACATAAACTTCATTTTTATCTCTAGTACATTTTGTCAAACACTTTACATGTAAACATTTCGTCCAATACCTTTAATACAACCAATTAAGTAATATTTTTCTTATAAATATTTCTTCAAACATTTATTATGAAATCAAATAAGAAACATTACCTTAATTTCCACTTGTACCATACTAACGGAAATAGATCACTCAATCATGTAACCTTCGATTACTATTTTTGAGTTATTTGATCAAATAGTTTGTATGAAAATTGTAATAAAAGACTTTTAACACATTACTTTAAATTATTTACATATAAATATGCATAGGTCATATATAGAAATACTATCATACAACAATTTATCACATAACAATAACACTTTATCACATAAATGGTCCCCACAATGACTTACAATGGTTACGGTGTACCGAAAGCTTTCTTTTTCTTTTTTACTAGCTTGAAAATGACTGTTAATATCACTTTTTCACATACCCTTACTAAATTTATCATAACCACACTCGCAAAAAAAACATTTTCTTCTCTTATACATTTTTTAGACACTTTACATGTAGATGTTTTTTTAAATATTTTGTATAAAACCAAATAAGGTGTCATTTTTTTAGACATTTTGTCAAACATTTTGTATGACATCAGATGTGAAACATTTCTCTAATTTCCACTTGTAACAAGCTAACTAAAATATACCACTCAATCATGCAACTTTTGATTTCTCTCTTTGAGGTGTTTTAGCAAATAATTTTTATGGAAATTATAATAAACTCCTTTCACACATATCTTCAAATTATTTTCATATGAATAGGCATAGATTAGGTACAACAATACTATCAAAAAATAATTCTAACATACAAAATGACTATTCCCATCCATAAAACAACATTATCATTAGGGCATTTCCTCAAATAGTTTGTACCTAATGAATCATTAAACCACGTAGACATTTGTTGAAACACATTGCATGCAAACTAATATAGCAACTTCCTCAAGGCATATCTCCTAGATTAGAGGATTCCAAGTCCTAAGAAAAACACCACATTATTAATCGGAGCTCCACTCACTATGGTCAAAATTATAGCCTCTTATTCTTTTGACATGAAAAGCTATAGTAGAAATGCCAACATGACTTATTTGATGCATGATTTTAGGAGCATCGACGAATCTCAACTTCCTCTAATCATTTCTCCTAAAATATTATGATCTGAGACCTAAAATTTGGAATAGATGATAAGTGTCATTTACGCTCACTATGGTCCAAGTTTCAACCTCTTAAACCTCCTAGAAGAGAATTTATAGAAGAAATTCCAACATCACCTATATGGTTCATGATTTTATGAGCATCCATGAAGCTTGATTTTCACTGATCATATCTCCTAAAATCTCATACGTGCCATGATATGAAACTTGGACTAGATGATCAATGGAATGCCCCCCTCATAATATCCAATTTTTACGTTTTCGATCCTCATAGAATAACGCTTATAACAAAAATTCTAACACAACCTTCTTAAGGAAGAATTTAGGAAGCCTATCTTCCTCAACTAGTGCTATTACAAAACTTGATACATATGTTGCAAAGAGAAATTAAATAATCATGCATATCATTAAACCTTCCATGCTTGAAATATCATTAAAAAAGAAATAAATATTTACCTATTGCAGTGAGAAAAATATTTGAAACCGATGTAAAGTGAGCCATGATCCACACACCATAGGCTCAGTTGTGCTACATTTTGTCTCATAACTTGATAGCCTCGTGCTAGATCTTAATTCCTTGAGGGAAAGCCAAACTCAAGGATTATGGACATAGTTTTGAGACCAGATTTAACACAAAATGTAAATTCCACTCTCCTCCACAAACAAGAAAGAATCGTAGTGCTTATCCCTTCCATTTCTTGACTAGCCACGTATGCATTAACAAATGACAATGTGGGTCTGCATAGAAAAAGGAAGTCCTTCTATGATCTATGTAGTCCCTCGACCCTCCCTTTTTTAATTCTCTATGTGCCACACACAAACATTACAACTTCCAATCCTTAGAAAATACACTCTAAGGAAAAAACACTACAACACATTCAATTCCTGTTACATAGACTGCCACCAATTCTAATTCTAATTTGAATTTCTAAGTGCTTGAGAAAACAATGCATGGGAGAGAAAAGTGAGATAAGATGAAAATCTAAAGGAAGAAGAATAACCTCTTGATTGGTCCTCCCTCTTGCTTTTATAATCACACCTTGACCCCTCACCTTCCCAACCTCTTTCTAGAATCTTCTTTGGAAGATTCACCATCTCATCAATAGGGAAAATTAAATGAAGGGATTTTCTCCTCCAAAGTAAAGTTTTCCTCCTCCACAAGGCATCAAAATTTGTTGGATGTCGCCTTTCTTCAGCTCTAGTATTTTTATTTATAAAAATAAACATTACATCATATAACATAGTTTGACATCATAACATCAATGTTGGCACCTTATCATTATATGTTCTTAATTACATTATAAAATTTTGGGTAATTAAAGGGGTGTCACACCTTCCATCACGGTGGTGAAAAATTTACGCATCCATTGATAAAGAAATAAATTAGTGTATCTCTTAGCCAATGAAGGATGTAAGAAAGGCTTGAAAATTCTCAACTTTCCATGAGACACTCTTCCTTGTACAACTATAAAAATAGAATGTGTAGAGTTTTTGCAACTAGATGTAATCTCCCTATATGGGGTTAGAAGTGGTGTGCCACATGGGGAGATGCATGGAAGCTATCCCATCAAGTAATGATAGATGAGGAAGTGACACAATTCCCTCCAAATATTTCAAAGAAGGGGATTTATTTGGGGCATGCAATGGCATTGGCCATTACTACACCCAACCATTGCATCACCCTAGTTATTCATGTCATGTTATGGAAATAAGCGGGTTCTAGAAACTGCACAATAAAATAATGCCAAGATTTTAGTGCATATTTTGGTTTTAATGGTGCTCTATCTTGGTATTTCAGAGCCACAAGGAGGAATTATTTTTAGTGGAATTTATATGGTATATGTATCTACATTTTTTCTTGGTCGTTTCCAACTTGAAGGTATCTCTTTCCCTCAATGTAGAAGGGGATATCATGGTATTTTTCTATTTTCTATGTGGCTTTTCATTTCTATCTAAAAAGTCTGATTTAATATTAGTGTGGTGTGTTCTCTTGGTTCTTTCTACTTCATTATATCCTTGCCACTAAATCTTAGTTATGTAGAACATCCCTTCCTTGTGATATTCCTTTAATCATCGATATGGTTTACGTTCTTATACGTTACTAAGCTACATAAATGTGCCAAATGCATACAAGAAGAGGTATATCATGAGGAACATCGAGGTTCTAAGGCATGCTCCTTTGTTGGATCATCTCACCAAAAATTATTTTATCATACCCCTCCCAACATATATCGTGATCCATAAGATGCAGGATATGAGGTGGTGGTAGAACATGCTTGCTTGTTAGATTATAAAATTATAGTGATGATAGAATCTTGGGTGCTAGACATAGGTAGAAAGCATGAACATCATAACCATTATTTACACACCATTAATTTATATTAGAAAATAAAAACTTTGTTAGTGAAGTTGTTGCTAGAACAACATGATGCAAAGAATCAAATTCTACTCCATCTTGATGAGCTCTAGCTTCAGGCGAAGGACTTGTGCAGTTTCTTGGAAATGGAGTGAATCACATCTATTCCCACCTTAGAGTCTAAAAAAATCCACAAGGGATGGAAAATAATCCACAGAGGTGGGGCCATGTGACACTACTTATTGTTCATGTTGGTCTATGAGTTTGTCTCTTCTCATTTCTATCCTCAAATTATTAATATAGGCTTGAGAGTGAATTACAAGTCTTTTGATTTTAGGCATATTCCTTCTACGAAATTTCTATGGTACCTTGAATCTAAGACTTTCAAAAATAAGGATGTTATACATCACCACTCGTTTGGTTACCCTAGTCGTAGACCACTATATGCAAAGTCTATCTAGTATTGTGATTTCCAAAAATGGTGGTAGAATTTTAACATATAAAAAAGTGAATTGATTCCAATGTATATTTTTTATCATAACATCATTACATTACTTTTATTAAACATATTCCTAGTGTAATTCTAGAAGTGTACTTATGAATAATAATTTCTATGCTCTCAAAAAATTAAAGAATTTGTATAAAATTAAAATGATCGAACTCATCTCAAACATGTGTATCAGTAATTTTAATTTTCAACAAATTCTATCACTATACTAAAAACTAATCAAGGTAGATCATTCTCAATAAAAATAGCTACACTTACAATGAAAAGAGGAATGTGAGTAACTTTGAAATGATTAAGTTAATATTTTTATCATTGTCAAATTTTGTTTAAGTTTAGATCCATTTTAACCTTGGATTTATCAAGCACCAAAAGATATCAAATTTACTAAGGTGCAAACCTTTCCTTGTGTTTTCACTCTAAAAAAGATTTTCACCTTGAGCTATTTGATCTATCTATCAAGAATACATATCAATATGGGCTATTTTTATAATATATAATTTAGAGCCTTGTTTTCCTTTCCTTTATAATAATAATTAAAGGTAACCGTCAAATGAGACACCAAATTGGTGTAGAGATCTCTTTGTTTATTGGATAGGAGACATGCTTTGATAGAGTAATTTGACTGCTAAAATTTACAAATGTATACATGCTCTAACCTCCTTTAAATTTCAATCTATAACCATGCATGTTATTAACCATTAAACCCACTCAAACAATAAGATATCTAAACTATAATAAATTCATTTATTCATCTCTCTTAATCATGAACAATAATTGATTTACAAAAAGTAGATTTATATTTATAATTATTATTATTATTAATTAAAAATAAAATTTACTTTAATTATGATAATAATTTTTGCTGTTATTAAAATATTATCTTATTAAGATATGATTATATACATATAAATATATTTTCCGAAAAAGAATCCTTAAATATTTGAAAAAAAAAATAATTAAAATGTTAATTTTTTTGTTTGCTAGTGTATCTTAGTTCTCTATGGTTTAATTAATGGTGAACTACAAACATCTAAACTGTCAAAATCACCCGAGGATCACACCGACTTGCCGTTGGCATAACTACACGTTTTCCACAAAGTTTCAAACTAGTGCCTTTTTACACTAGATACTTCATTAATAGAACACCATGTGCCAACCTGTCCACCCCACGAGCTACCTAAACTCTTAATTTATTAACATATAATTATTTAATTACTCTTTATTAATATGGGAAAATAAACCCCGGATGCGGGTGTCAGCATGAATGGCAGCGAGGAGCCACATGCCATACATGTGCCCCCGCGCGATCAAATAGAGAATTTAATTACCATCACCGCCGAGGAGTTAATAGAGGAGACGCGCCTGCTGAGCACTCAATGCGGCGTAAGGCGAAATGGGGAATTTGCAGAGAGCAGTTAAGAAGAACGAGTTTCAAGAGAATGTCAAGAGGATTAAGAAGGATGAAGGAATTCTGCGGATACATGCTCAAAGAGAGGAGCACGCTGTTCAAGACGCTGTTGGTTATCGTCTCTTTCAGGCTTCAGATCTTGTTCGCTTCGCTGGCATTCAAGATGCCAAGGGAAATCACAAGCTTGTATATTCAATGGGCAGTTGTTTCTGCTCTGTTGAGCTTTGTTTTGGAACAGTTGGGAGAAGACTTAATTCCGTTGGGGGGCAACTCAAGGCAGACAAGCACTCAAACGCTGCTCTGTTACAAGCCACCGGCCTCTCTGCAATCATGGCTCGACCCAGGGAAAGGATGCTCAGTAGAAGGGGTCCTGTGCGTGGAGGTTCTTCACGCCACCCTGCTGCGGATTCCCACCACCACTGCTGCTGTTGTTATTGCCACAGAAGGGTAGGGGCCACTCCTATATAGGCAAGTCAGTTCATGGATGCTGGCAATTCCAATGATGGACAGCACCCTCTTCCAGCATTCTGTTCTGTTATCTTCACTCTTGGTGGCACGAGGGACAATTCCCGCATCAACGCGCATATATCGGTTCTTTTCACAGAGGAACCTCAGGCAGGCGAGGACGGTTCAAGCAGCAAGGAGGAACGCCCAGACGAACAACCAGAAACTACAGAGGAAGCATCAGCGAAGGAACTGGAGCACACTCCTATCCGACCTCAGGAGCAGGAGGCATCGACCTCCAAGAAGAACCCCATGGAAATGTGGGAAGGCTACCCAGAAGGCCACGGATGGTGCAGAATTATTGAGGAAAAGCTAAAGGAATAGATTTCAGTGGCCCATTTTGTCTTCCGCCTCTCTTGTTCAGGTCTGGTATAGGTCTTTCGTTTCTGTCTGGGTTTGGTATAGGTTATATGTCTCTGTCTATGTCACTCTAGTTCATGTTTATGTCCATGTTTGCATTGGTGTGGTCAGTAGGCCTCGAAAGGGTGCTGTGATAAGTCTACTGACGCCCCTGCGAGGGATGAATTTTGCTCAGATGCCCATGCGTGGGTTGTTTTTGTATGAACTGAAAAACAATGGTGTGATATGCTATGATGGAAATGCTGCCCCTGCGAGGGCTGACACTGAGATGTGAAATGCCAACCCAATACGCCACAGTCGGCCTTGGGCAACCTGACTCGTTGAATGTAATGTTTTCTTGTACATAATATAAAAGTATAGACTAGATTTACTGAGAAAAAAAAAATATGGGAAAATAAAAAATAAAATAAAAATTGAAAATTTACTTAATTCAAGTAGACATGATAAATCAAGGTGGAATCAAACATACATAACACTTTTATATGTTATGTTTTATTTAATTTCCCAAATAAGAATGTCTATTTTAAAATTAGGTTTCTAGAATTGTAATTTATTTATGTGAAAAAATTAGGTTAACAATGAATATTTAACCTAAAAAAAAAATCCAACATATATTTATAGTAGGATACCCAAGATATGCTTATAATCATATGACACATCTAGAATTTATATTGATTTTATACATAAATTTTAATTAGAATACAAAAACTGGTATTAACAACGTTCCATGAATCATCGATTCAACTACTTTAGAATACAAAAACTGGCATTAACAACATTCCATGAATCACCGATTCAACAACTTAAACAAGGGGAGATGCACAACAGCAAGTCCCTTCCTCAAGTAGATGATTTACTTGGGCTCAAGGGGGCTTTCTTCTACGTATGAAGATGTGAACGTGGCTTATCAAGATAGTAGTCGAGACCTGTACCTGACCTATGAACTGAACCGATACCGAACAACTATAGGAAAGAGCAAGGGAATCAAATATATGTGCTACAAGTATATAGACTTGTTAGAGTCCAAAGAAAAAACAACCATAGGAAAGAGCAAGGGAATCAAATATCTGTGCTACAAGTATACAAACTTGTTAGAGTCCAAAGAATGAATAACCATAAGCAAAAGCAAGGGAGTAAAATATCTGTGCTACAATTATATAGACTTGTTAGAGTCCAAATAACTTGCTATTGAATCTGTTCACACAACTTATAAATTGAAGCCTCTTCCTGTCCACCTGTGACACCGCTTCAAAGTCTTAGTAACATGTTCAGAACATTGATTCTATCTATGCTCAAGTGACCCAGACTTTCACCAACTTTGATGAGCAGATGAAGCAGGAGTTTTCATCTATGGGCCCTATTTTGCAGGAATGATCTTAGTTGTATTCGAGATGAGAAAAGACTTTGCTTTGGGGCCCTGTTTCCACCCTATTTGACAATTTGGGGACTCTCACAACCGTTCCATTATCGTTTCCCCACTCGGTCCACTTACTTATTCTAGCTTTCAATATGCCTATCTTGACTTAATGAGAGTGGCTTTTGATCACTCTAGGCTAGGGAACTCTGAACCCTAAGAGATTTTAAATACAAAAATTTGCCCAAAATGATATTCTTTATCATTAAGTCACATATTTTGAGTTTATTTTAAATACATATGAAACAAAAGAATATTCTTTTGTTTCCCCTTCTATCTCCTCTATCTACCAAAACCATTTGAATGTGCATAGAGGAAAGCACATGAAGTTTGGTTAAAACATTATTTGTTTCAAATTCATAAGTAAATTCACTGAGAATGCACGTAAAATCAAACATGCCAAATTTTCTTAGACCCTTATTTTTTTGGATTCCAATAGATATACTAAAAAAATTCATGGGCCAAGACTTAGATAAATTTGAACTGATGAGTCCTAAAACCTGAAAAACTTGTGGAACGAGTAATTATCCAATAATTTTCGCATAGACTGAACCAAATTTCAGTGTCTACGGTTACTAATTTAATCCAAAGCTCTAATTTATACACTGTTAAATGCTTATTTATTTCCCTCTAAGGTGAACAACTAAGATCTTATTAAGCTCAAGGCTATTCTGCTAAGCTTTAAAGACTACTAAATACTCTCTATTGAGGCACTCCTTTAAGCTACTGAATATTTTAGCAAGCAATTGAAATAGAAATTAATTTACATACTTGCTTGAAGATGAAGCCGCACGTAACAGGTTATGCTGCCAAACTAAAAACCCAAGATATATGTATGCAAGTTTTCAACTATTCGACCTACTACTACCAGCACTATTCTTGATACAATAATAATAATATTTATTCAAACATAAGATAAAAACATAAAATTCATATGACTATTGAAAAACTTAGTTATAACTAAGTCAACCATAGTTAACCCCAAACAAAATTGTAGTTCGATAAACTATCTATTATTGAAAATATAATCATAATTGCCACACCACATGAAGACGACTAATGAAAAGCATAGTTATAACTAAGTCAAGAAGGATATTCATTGTATGTGAAAACATTTAAAGAAATACAAGAAAAACAACCATTACTGATATATATATATATATATATATATATATATATATATATATATATATATATATATATATATATATATATATATATATATATATATATATGTATATATATATATATATGTATATATATATATATATATGTATATGTATATATATGTATATATATGTATATATATGTATATATATATATTTCTTTCTAGAAAACAAAGTGGATACTACTTTATAAAATTGATATATTGGAGAGTCGCTTGAAAAACTATGTATACACAAACTCGGCAAGAATGGTTGTCTGGGTCCAAGTGAAATCTTTTTCGACCTTTTCCAATAAATCATTTAGTAATTCTTTCGTAGAAAAGATATCCTTATACAATCATGTGTGGAAGTAGGGATATATCAATGAGAGACAAATATAGAGGCAAATTTATTATGCTTTGTTCAAGCTGCCAACTCCCATAGCTATTATATATCTGTCTTGTTTTTTTATTGATCTCTGCTAGTCGCATATTACAGTGGCATGTTCTGATGGCCTTTTTTTCTCAGTTGCATGTTCTGATGGATTTTTTTTTCAGATGAGAATGTTCTAATGGCCTTATCCTTGTCCCATTAGGTATAATATATTTGGAGAAATTTGGCGAAACACAACTTGCATACGTCAGATATTTCTTTGCCCTAACAAAACGTTAGGGTGATGCTGCAAGTGCATATGCCAGAGTTAATTGTATTTCCAAATGCTTAGAGTCATGTTTAAAAGACCAGTTATTCAAGAGAGGATTGGAATTTATTGGACACTGGAAGAAAAGAAAGTGCAATACGGACTATGGAAAATGCCATGGATGTGAATTACTAAATCTTGAAATTGAGTATCTCAAGAAAAGTGCAACACATTATCATCGCATAAAATACGTTTGGTCTATGATGATATTTGTGAAGGCCCTTACATCGCTAGACTTAACTAGATCCTTTCTCTTGAAGAAGGATTACTTTCATGAACTAGTGGTGTTGGAAGTGATAGTAGGGAACTTCAGTAAGGCTACATATATTGTCGAGACAAAAGGTGAATTATTACTTGAATATGAGATACTATTAAAAGAATGGAAATATGACCTAGCAATTAAATCCATTTTATTTCATGTCCAATTCATTTCATTGTGGATTAAGAGTAACAAAGGTTGGCCACTGGAGATATTCAATGGAAATATTGAACTACTAGAGAAAGTAAAAGATATAGCAGGAAAAGAACCAAACCATGTATACGAGTCCATAAGTTTAGAAGTGTAAATACTGTCAGATGAGTCATATATTCTACCTAAATTAATAGAACACAAGATCATTGCATAGAGGATGAGAAATGTATCAGACTTGAAATTAATACTCTTTGTAAAACCCTCGATGCACATCTTCATTGCGATTTGAAAACATTTAATCTCCATGAAGGGATGTGTTTATTCCATTAGGATGATTATTCCAAAAAGCTACAAAGAAATAGGATCTATCCTAAAACACTAGATTATCTTTGGGTTGAATAGCAAGATATGTTGTTTTCCTCACTAAATTATATTTCGAGACTTGAAAAATGACAGGAAGATCAAGATATTCTCTACCTAGAGTATGCTCTTGAATACTTTGGTGTTAGAAAAAGTAAAAATGATACATTTTTTACCGTGCTTAATACTGAGGCTTTCTGTCTTAAGGGTCGTATGGTCAAACTGTTGCAAAGATGTGGAAACACTTCAAAGATTAGCTTTCAGAAATTCCTTGTGCTAGCAAAATACTTTTTTGCAATGGAGCTCTATTATGTAGGACAATATGTCATTCATTGGAGCAACTCTATGATTTTTGCACCAGAGAAAACTCTAGTCTTCTTGAACAAGGATATATTTTACTTAAAAGGTTTCAAGTTTTAGAAACTCTAAAAAATATTGAACTCTTGACTCGACAAAGTGGTCTGCCACAGGTTGCAAAGTTTGATCAAGAGTTATGGCTTCAAATGTATCAGGTTTACAAATCTTTGAAAAATATGAAGCACTTGACTCAACCGACAAGGTTATGATGAGAAACAAATTTTGATGGACTGTTGAATGATTTTAAATAACGTTTATTTTATTTCTTCTTTCCTATGTAACACAGAACTAAGAGCATCAATGAATTTATCAGTCTACGGGAAGATGAAACAACTATTTTGATTCTTCAAGACATCTCAGAAGATATTGTATCCAATATGCAAAGACCTCCAACTCTTGGCCACCTTTGGAATTAACTGCAACTAGTTCTTTCCCTTCTTTCGAAATATTTAGTTTTAGAGTATTTAATGAAAATTAGTATGTGCCTCGATGACACACACTATTGGAATGCTCAAATTCTTTGGCTACAAATAACTACAAGTTACAGAGCAAACAACATAACACAGTAAGAAGAGAATAACACAACTACGACTGTTAAATAACACTTAAAGGCAAACATAAATTTACAGAAGATAAAGCAACTACAACTGCGTACAATTCAGACTCCATACATATTGACTATGCCTCATCCAATTTTATACAAAAACGAAGTCGGTTATTTTACCTTTCGACTCTAAATAGGTTGAGGCGGTGATGGCTCTTCGAAACTCAATAAATATGGTGGTGCGCCCCTTCAATTTTGAGCAAGTCATGGCGGTGACGATGATGTGGTGTATAGTGTGGCGGTGGCAGTGTGTTTTCAAGAGCAATTATTTTGAACACTCCCCCTTAATTACGCTCAACAACATAACCTTGACTCAACATAACTTAAAAATGCCTTCTCGTCTAAGTCTCAGGTAGGCTTACAATAACTCAAAAATTTGAAATTGGCTCTTGCGCTAAATTTCTCTTTCCTTTTCTTCCAAATCTTGTATCCTCTAAACTGCTTCATCTTTTTATTTTTACTGTAGGCTCCAAATTTTAGTTTCTTCATTTGTTGTTGTCGCTCTACCATTGTTATATCTTTATTTATGAGAAAAACATAGAAAATAATTTTAGGGTTTCCATGTATGTCCTCTATGTCTTCAAAAATTTACTTGTATGTAGATTGTTTCCACATGTCATATTCTATAGTTTGTTCTTCATCATCAATATTCATATTATCAATTTGTTACAACATAAGTTCATAATAGAATTTTATCTCTTCAAGACTCCAATACATGAAAATTTCATTGACATCTTCATTTGAAATAACGTCCATGTTGTCTTCAACATTTATTGCTACAAATTCTATGCAGGCATCATCAATACATGGTGTTTCAAGACATGCTTCAAGAAACTTTAATTCTTCTTCATGTTTTGTTGCTTCATCTCGGTTTCCTCTAACATTTTCCCACACAAAATCATTTTTAAGTTTATATGAAGAAACATTTTGAGAACCATATTGGTTATGTTCATTTTGCTCTACACTAAGAGCTTTCTCCTCTTCTTCCTTCTTTAACTTTGTCGATGCCTTGTAATCTTGATTCTGCACCTTTGCTTCTGCAAATAGGCTTTCTTCCCCTTGATTTCTATACACAAGTGGGTTTCTCTCACCAAATAACAGCGTATCAATAAGATGTTTATGTTGCATCATCTGCAACCACTCGTCAAAAGTTAAATTTTATTCATCAAATTTAACATCAACAATTCCAATTGCTCGATCGAGTGAACCAAATGCTTCTCCATTGGGAACATTGAGGTTATCTTCCCTATCTTCCATATCGCCCCCGAAAAAAATATGATTTATGCACCCCCATAAGGAACAATCTTCACCCAAAACATTGTCATACTTGACAAAACACCAAAATATTTTGAAGACAAACAAATTTTTGCAAAGCCTAAAACTTTCTTCAAATAAACCCTTTTTAATAAACCTTTGCTTTTTCCAAAGATTTTAATCTAAGACCCTCATGATATTTCACTTGAACTCTAAACAACCTTTCAAATAAATATTCTTCAAATAATTCAAAGCTTACGCCAACACTTTGAATTCATATAAGATGTTGAAAAGTGTGCAACAAGAAATGCTAAATTTAGAAAGTGCTACAAATAGAACTGCTAAAACGAGCACTTCTAAAAATAGCAGTTTGGCCAATGAGCATTTTGGCCACCTTGGGTGAGAGGTGAAACTGTTAAAAATAGAGACTTCTAAAAATAGCATTTCTGGGTCCCTTCCCATTTATAGCAGTCCCTGGTCTATCTATAGGAAGTAAAAACGAATTTGGTCTTACCAGCAGTTTAAAATATTAATTAATTAATCTCCATGAGTTAATTGTTTATGGAAAATTAAACTTGAAGTCTTTGTGAGATCATGCAATTATTTTCTCTCTTGATTTAGGAATTTATCCCTTGATTAAAGGAGATAAGGTTCAGTTCTATATTGAGAGGATCAGTTGACTTAGTTTAACTTAGTCAAGTCCAGTTAGATTATTTTAACAAGGTGTTAAAATAATGAGATATAGTTTGTTAATGCTTGCATGCATGTGACAACTATTATTTTCAGATAATTGAGTATTCTCTCATGAATAACTGATGCATGTCAGTTCAGACAAAGACCCAATTGAGATAAGAGAAGGGACAATGTACTATCATTTGGATGAATGTTTTTCCTATAAAGGAAGCTCATCCATGATGAGGATTCATCTCCTTCAAGTTTGTGCAATTAGACCAGAGGTTAGTGAGTGTGTGAAGAGGCCAATTCACACAGGTGGCAGCACTGGACCCCAAGGAAACTGCACAAGGAAATAGGAGGCTTGGAGGGCAGAGGAGAAGGTTTTTGAGAAGCCTTTGACTATATATGAGCAGCAGAGGGATTGTACTAAGAGTTGGATAGCTTCCGAGCCAAGGCTTTGTGTAATCCGAACTATATTTCCACTTGTATGATAATACAGAGATGAGGTTTTAGGCAGGTGCTTTCCGCAGGTAAATTCTTCTGTGTTATGTGTGATTGATTCCTTCTTATCAGCTATATGTGTTCTTATTGATGTTGCTCATGGTTGATTAAGCTTCTGCTAAATTGTTTGTAGAAGTATATCAAGTGTTTTCCTTTAGTACATTGCATTACCAGGTTGATCTGCAGGTGGGAAATTTCTACATGGTATCAGAGCTAGCTAATTTATAGAAAATGTTCTACATGGTATCAGAGCTAGATGATTTGTAGAAAAATTCTACAAAATTCTACATGGTGTCGAAGCACAGGTGATCAAGGAGAGAACAGTATACTGAGAGGCGATTTTAAAGTTTTGAGTTTTGGGCCAAGAGATTGCAGAGAAAATCTGAAAATTTTTGTACAAAATTTTTAGAAATAAATAGCAGATTTGGATTCCTTGTAGAAAAATACCCAAAACAAAAAAAAATAATCGGCTAAATCAGAGTTTGGATGAGGGAGATATCGCCGATTTAAAATACGCTCTTTGTCTAGAAAATTTCGTCACGGCGGGAAAGTGGAAATAGATTGGTGTGCTAGCCAAGAACCTGTATGCACTTGAGGTACAAGATGCATCCAAAGCCTTGAGGAGCAAGGCAAAGGTTAGAGACTTGGTGGTTGAGAGGGAGAGTATATTACCTCTCAACATGCAATGCTAGAAGAAGTCTCTGACAATTGTGGAGGAGCCACGATTGGTGCAACAACTTCAGGAGGTTGTACAGACATCTACTCATGCAGAGACCTCCAGTAGGGGGAAACTTCGAGCCAGGTGGGAAGAGGGATCACATGGAGCCATACCTCTAGGTAGGAGATGGGGCGATGTGGAGTGATCGTCCCATGGAGGAGGGGCAGGATCCTTGAGGTACCCAACCTCTTGGATGAGACCTTGCTACGGGAGCCCCGATGTGGAGTAGCAAGAAATGACTGATTGGGTAGAGACAAATGGGGATGGAGTGGCAGAGAGAGCTACAGTGCAGCGAATCCCAAGACAGTTCAGAGCATGCAGGCTATAGCAATGCGAGAGGCACAAGTGTGTTGCACAGTGCAGGGTAGCATAGAGAAGGGTGCAACGATGTGAGATGCATGGAGATGTTGCAGTAGCGTAGAGGTTTGAGAGGGAGCACTTGTTAGCACCAGGTATAGCTTCAGCATCAAAGTATGTTTCTAGCTCAACAGAGTGGTCAGTTGGGATTTTTTTTGTTCCGAGTGTTGTTGGAGCAACCGCACTTGGTAGATGTGTTGCATGCAGAACATTCCAGAGTTATAGGATCAGGTTCGAGAGGAAGCCTTTGTTGTTGAGAGGGAGTGTTGAAAAGTGTGCAACAAGAAATGCTAAATTTAGAAAGTGCTAAAAATAGAACTGCTAAAAATAGCACCTCTAAAAATAGTAGTTTGGCTAATGAGCATTTTGGCCACCTTGGGTGAGAGGTGAAATTGCTAAAAATAGAAAATTCTAAAAATAACATTTCTGGGTCCCTTCCTATTTATAGCAGTCCCTAGTTTATCTATAGGAAGTAAAACTAAATTTGGTCTTACCAGCAGTTTAAAATATTAATTAATTAATCTCCATGAGTCAATTAGCTATGGAAAATTAAACTTGAAGTCTTTGTGAGATCATGCAATTATTTTCTCTCTTGATTTAGGAATTTGTCCCTTGATTAAAGGAGATAAGGTTCAGTTTTATATTGAGAGGATCAGTTGACTTAGTTTAACTTAGTCAAGTCCAGTTTGATTATTTTAACAAGTTGTTAAAATAATGAGATATAGTTTTTTAATGCTTGCATGCATGTGACAACTATTATTTTCATATAACTGAGTATTGCCTCATGAATAACTGATGCATGTCAGTTCAGACAGAGACCTAGTTGAGATCAGAGAAGGGACAGTATACTATCAGTTGGATGAATATTTTTCCTGTAAAGGAAGCTCATCCATGATGAGGATGCATCTCCTTCAAGTTTGTGAGGTTAGATCAGAGGTTAGTGAGTGTGTGAAGAGGCCAATTCACACAAGTGGTAGCACTGGACCCCAAGGAAACTGCACAAGGAAATAGGAGGCTTGGAGGGCAGAGGAGAAGGTTTGTGAGAAGCCTTTGACTATCTATGAGCAACAGAGGGATTGTACTAAGAGCTGGATAGCTTCCGAGCTAAGGCTTTGTGTAATCCGAACTATATTTCCACTTGTATGATAATACAGAGATGGGGTTTTAGGCAGAAGCTTTCCCCAGGTAAATTATTCTATGTTATGTGTGATTGATTCCTTCTTATCAGTTATATGTGTTCTTATTGATGTTTCTTATGGTTGATTAAGCTTCCGCTAAATTGTTTGTAGAAGTAGATCAAGTGTTTTGCTTTAATACATTGCATTACCAGGTTGATCTACAGGTGGGAAATTTTACATGGTATCAGAGCTAGCTGATTTGTAGAAAAAGTTCTACATGGTATCAAAGCTAGCTGATTTGTAGAAAAATTACACAAAATTCTACATAAGATTCATTCAATGTGCCTTCCTTTTTCAAAGACATGTTATATCCCAGATAAAAACAACCACACTTATGAATCACCTTTCAATATGTCTACCAATAAATATATGGTTGTCGTGGGATTTAACCTCATATAAAAACCTTTTGTTTAAATCACATTTCGACTTATGCTTTAAAATACATAATACATAATGAGAAAAACTTGCCAACCAATTAAAATCTTTAAACTCTTTACTTTGCCCGCCAATAAACTTACACACGGTTTTTAAACTTTGCATTGGTGTTTCCTGCCTTGGATTTCTCTAGCTCCTTAGAAAATTTTTTATGAAGAAACTTCTTCTTTTGAAACGAGGCTTTGACTTCTCTCTTCCAAAACGAGCCACTTCTCACACCACGCAAGGGTTTTTCACTGCAACTCCGACTGTTCAATCACACAGCGACATGTTCAGAAAAGATGGAAATCTATACAAGGGAGGTCGTTCAACAAGTTGATTGTGACTGGTCGCGCATAGAATTTGAAACTTTCTCTACACTACACGAACAAGTTGCAACTCGCCACGCTACAATGGCTACTCTACTTCACTCTCTCAGACGTTTTTTATGTTATCAGATCATTTTCACATGCATCATGGCCGGTTCTCGGCTTTTACATGACACTTTTGCACTCTTGATTGATCAGCAACATCGTCTAGGCCATGGCTCAAAGCAAACTGAGTCCAAAAAATAAAGTTTCTTTTGTCACCATAGACTCAAAGAAAACTCAAGAAACTGAACAGACTCACACTCAACCTTCATGATCCTTGGCATTTTTCTCCACGTTCAATTTTAGAACTGGATCTTGCTAGTCTGGCTCTAATACCAGATGAAAGATTTGACAAAGCACAATGCTCTGATACCAATTGAAAGTTACAAAGAAAACAACAGAACACACTAAGAAGGGAATAACATAGCCACGGCTGTTAAATAACACATCAAGCCAAACTTTAATCACAGAAGATCAAGCAACTATAGTTGCGTACAATTTGGACTCCATAAATCCCAACTATGCCTCATCTATATTTATACAAAAACTAAGTCATTTATTTTCCCTTTCAATGCTAAATAGGTTGGGGTGGTGATGACTCTTCAAAACTCAACAAGTATGGTGGTGTGCCCCTTCAAGTTTGAGTAGGTCACAATGGTGACGATGATGTGGTGTACAGTGTGGTGGTGGTAGTGCATTGTCAGGGGTAATTATTTCCGGCAATAAATACATTTCCAAAAATGAATTTCCAGGATAAAAGAATTTGTCTGGTCAAAGGATTCAAAACATTGCTATGTTCTACATTTAACAACTCAGAGAAAATTGTTTATATTTCCCCTCATAATTACCTCATTCTTTTTGAGAAGTTATTCTTTCTGGACTGAAAAGACAATGACTCATACTAGGAATTATTACTAGGAAACACCAGATTTATTAGATTTGAATTAGCTAAAGCAGATTGGTTTTGTTCACCTGACCTGACCTGATTGACCGGATTGACTGTTCTTGTTAGTTTGGCTAGATCCATATGAATGACCTTAAAGCCCTGAGCGGATCACTAAGGATTAGATTCAAATCACATGTTGGAGTTGTTGGAGTCTGAACCACAATGAGGGAAGCCCCATGAAACAATAAGTGCAAACAACATAGCCCACAACAAAGACATCAAAGCTTACTCTAAGGATCAAACTATCATTAAGGCAGTCCTTGGAGCTAGCCGATCAGGAAGGTCATTAGGATCATCATGCTACATTGCCCCAATACATGTTAGCTGAAAACCAACACAACCTACTTCCCACTCTCTCCTCCTTTCTATACTACCACCAGCCAACGATAGTTGATCCCGTTACGTTAGACAACACACCATGGCATGCATAAAGACATCTAGTGTGTCGAGCCATGTGGTGTGGGCTTTGTATATTGTTACAAACATTTGAAACGTCTAAAATAAACAAACATTTAATATTAGCATTACTTCCATTACCAAAACAAAAATCAATTAAATAAGTCCAATGAATTCATAATATAACCTCTCTGCCTCTGTTGCCTCAGGAAGAAGCCAAATAAGATGATCAAACATCTTATTGGCCATGGAAATTCAGATACCAAATATGATAGGTTATTTAAGAAATAAGAGGATCGTGAAACCTAAAAACTTTGGGTTAAACGTAAAAGTGACTAATGCTACCGTCGAAAAACTCACCAAGAATGAAACTGAAAAGTGGAGCAGAGATTGCTCTTCTCAATCTTCTAAATAACTAAATAGGTTACATTGTAGACATCAATAATAAATGACTGTAGTAAAACTCGACACCTATGTAGTATAACTTAAGTAAAACTAAACTTCTTATGACACCTATAGATAAGAGAATCAAATGTCATGACACCTAACCAACAACTAACTAACATTGAGATTAATATCTCAACATACCCTCCTAATCTCAACTGTTACATTTAGTAACACTTACAAAACCTAGCGGTTCTCTTTGAAATTCAAATACTTTCTTGCCCACTGGCTTTGTGAAAATGTCTACTAGTTGATCTTTGGAACCACATAAAGAATGTTATGAAACCAGCTCAAGAAAAAGATAGAAAAGATATATCAACGCCTTAGAATTCAGCCTCTTCAAGGGGGCAACCTCCTTTACATTACATAAATGAAAAATTATTTGATGATTCAAATGATAAAACCTCCTTTCTATATATAGGAGTCTAAGGAGTCACAATATAACCCAGCCGACCTAACAATAATAATATAAAGCCACAAAAATAACAATAGAGGGATTCTATGGGGCATAGTAATAACAATATGGGGACAATAGGGGCAAAACAATATTAATATGGGGTACAACTACAATAGTAATGGGGTAATCACTAGTATTATAGGGACCCAACATGCCCCTCTCCTTCCAAAAAGTGTTGTCCTCAACGCTTGAGTAGTTATGGATGCTTTTGTATAAGTTCTTCCACTTGATAAGATACTCCGAAATTGAACAATTTCATAGCTGTCGAGTTCTTGTTTCTGTGACTGCTTTCGATTCCAATATAATTTTTCCTTCCCCGTCAAGTTCTGGCAATATTGTTTGAACTGGGAACTTGTCACCTATAACCTTCTTTAAACATGAAACATGGAAAACTAGGTGCAATCGAAAAGCTCCAGGAAGCTCCAATTTGTATGCCATAGTACCAATATTTTGCAACACCTTGTACAAACCATAATACTTTGGTGATAATTTGTTATCCTTCTTAGCTTGCTTGAGGGACATTTGCTTATATGGTTGTAGCCGTAGGAATACCCAATCACCTACATCAAAACTTATTTCGCTGCGATGTTGATCTGCCTGTTGTTTCATTCTATTTTGTGCCAAGACGAGGTTATCCTTTAAGAGTTGGAGGACTTGTTGTTGATGTTCGATGTGATGTTCCACTACTTGAACCTTAGAATTTTCTCTTAAATATGATGTGATGGATGGTGGCTGATACCCATAAAGTGCAATAAATGGGGTCATTTTTGTTGCTGTATGGAAGGAAGTGTTATACCACCATTCAGCCAGAGGCAACAATTTGACCCATTGTGTCTGTTTATCAGATACAAAGAAACGAAGATATCCTTCCAAACATTTGTTTACTATCTCAGTTTGCCCATCAGATTGAGGATGATAAGATGAGCTATGAGCTAACTGAGTACCAAGACACGAAAATAATTCTGTCCAAAAATTTCCAGTGAAAATGGGATCTCTATCACTTACAATAATCTTTGGGTTTCCATGTAGCTTTTAAATTGTTTCCATAAATGCAGTAGAAGTTGTACTAGCTTTAAATGGATGTGATAATGCACAAAAGTGTGCATACTTGGTAAGTCTGTCAACTACCACCATGATGACACTCTTTCCCTCAGACTTGGGTAAACCTATGATAAAATCCATTGAAACCTCCTCCCAACGTTGGCTTGGAATGGATAAAGGTTGTAATAGACTCTGTGTTTTAATTGTTTCAAATTTATTATGTTGGCAAACCAAACATTCCACCACAACCTTTTGAATATCTGATTTAAGGCCATCCCAAAAAAATTCCTTCTTAACCCTGTGGTAAGTTTTTAAAAATCCTAAGTGCCCTCCTAAGGGAGAAGTGTGCAATTCCATAAGAATATTTTTTTTAGCTGGGAATTCTTACAGAGGTATAAGCGATCTTTGTACCATAATGAATCATTTTTCCAGTTAAATGTATCAGACGTACTGGAATCTTGTTGTAACTTTCGAATAAGTGCCCACACTTCTTCGTCATTCTTCCATTCCTCCCTTGCTTCGTTTATCCAATCTGGTTGGATAATAGAAATGGTGCACAACAATGCTTCCACATCCTCATCCTTTCTTGAGAGTGCATCTGCCACCACATTTTGCTTCCCTTTTTTGTAGATGATTTCAAAGTCATAACCCAACATCTTTGTGACCCACTTTTGTTGCTCCTAAGAGGATAATCTTTGTTCTAAAAAGTATTTAATGCTATCATGATCCGTTTTTACTTTGAAGTGTCTTCCCATTAGGTAGGGTCACCATTTCTTAAGTGCATGGAGTATTGCCAACATTTCCTTCTCATAAATAGCTTTGTGTAAAAACTTTCCCTTGATTGGACAACTTTCAAAAGCAATGGGTCTTTCATCTTGCATTAAAACAGCACCAATTCCATTTCCTGAAGCATCACATTCCATAATAAAGGTTTTTGTGATGTCTGGTGTAGCTAAGACCAGTGCTTGGCACATTGCCTCTTTAAGATGTTCGAAGGCCTTTGTTGCTTCTGGAGTCCATGAAAATGCATCTTTTTCAATAATGTTGTTAGAGGTGCTGCTATTCTCCCATAATTCTTAACAAACTTGTGATAATACCCTATCAACCCGAGAAATCCTCGCAGATGCTTTATGGATGTGGGGATTTTCCATTCCTTAATGGCTTTAATTTTTCTAGGGTCTACCTTAACTCCTTCATGAGATACAATATGACCGAGATGTTCCACCTCTTGTACTACAAAGAAACATTTGGATCTTTTTGCATATAATTATTTCTCCTCCAATAGTTGTAGCACCCTGTCAACATGTTCAACATGATCCTTCCAAGGCTTGCTGTAGATTAGTATATCATCAAAAAATACTAACACAATTTTTCTAAGGAATAGTTTGAAAATTGAATTCATCAAACCTTGAAATGTTGAAGGTGCATTGGTAAGGCCAAAAGGCATGACCAAAAATTCATAATGACCCTCATGAGTTCTAAATGTTGTTTTCGGAATGTCTTCAATCTCCATTCTGATTTGATGATATCTTGAACGAAGATCCAACTTGGTGAAGTAAATTGATTCATGCAATTCATCCAGTAATTCATCAATGACAGGAATGGGAAACTTATCTTTAATAGTGAGCTTGTTGAGCTCCCTATAATATGGACACATGCGCCATGATCCATCCTTCTTGCGCACCAATACTACTAGAGTAGAGGAAGAACTTTGACTTGGTTGAATTATACCAGCCTTTAGCATTTTTGCAACCATACGTTCAATTTCACTCTTTTGGGCATAGGGATATCTATACGGCCTTATGTTTGGAGGAACACTTCCTGGAATCAGATGAATAACATGATCATGATCACGAATAGGTTGGAGACCTTTGGGAGTCTCAAATACCTTGGAATTATTGTCCAAGACTTTTTGGAGATCTGGAGAAATAGATGATTCCAATGTGGAAACATCTAGCGAACATAATTGTTCAATCACACCACTTTGTTCCTTTTTTAGAAGCTTTGTCATACCGTTAGAGCTTATTATTTTTCTTGGTTTCCCTGGAATACCCTTTAATTCAACTTCCTTTCCTTCCACAGAAAATTTCATGAAAAGTTCTTGAAAATTAAAAGCTGTTGTACCCAAGGATTGTAGCCATTGGACTCCTAGTACAACATCAACACCTCCCATTAGAATGGAAAGCATTGGGCTAGTCAATACATATTCTCTCATGGACAGCTTGATATTATGGCACTTGCTAGAGAAATTTATTGTTCCTCCATTTGCAACCATCACTTGACACTCTAGTGCTGGTAGCAATTCAATTCTTTTGCTACCTTACAATGAATAAAATTATGGGTACTTCTTGAATCAATCAACATTATTACCTTTTTCTTCTTGATTTGTCCTTCTATCTTGATGGTTTGAGGAGTGGTAATTCCTGCCAATGCATTACAAGATATGGTCGGATTCATTTCTTCTTTATCTATGCTTTGTTCTTGGAGTATATCCTCTTCTTTTGACCTTTCTTGCTCCTTTTCTTCTTTCTCTTCACAATCTATGTAGAATAATTTCTTCTCAGCACACTTATGACCTTTAGTGTATTTGCTATCACAACTGTAACAAAGCCCTTTTGCTCTTTTTTCTTCCAATTGTTGTGGTGTCAAACTTATAATTTGTGTAAGACTAGGGGCAACAATACTTCCATCTTTATAGTTGTGAGTGGTATGCTTCCTGGTTGCCATACTTTTTCTTTCCATTTTTCTTGCTAACCTGAATGCCTTCTCTAATGAATCAGGTTCCCAAAGCGAACATCATGTTGAATATTATCCTTTAAAGTCCCTATGAACACATCAATCCTATGCTCCTCTGGAATATCTTTTACCCTTATGTTCAATTTTTGGAACTCCTCAATGTGCTCCATTATTGAACCCTTTTGTTTGAGACTTATCAATTGGCTAAAATAAGTGTTCCTTTTTGTATCCTCATAATATGCTGTCAATTCTTTCATAAAAATTGCCCAAGTGATAATTTGTTTATGAGAGCAAAGCCATTGATACCATACAAACTGATTGTTTCCAAATATAAAGTTTCATATGTACCTTTTGTGTGTTTTGCACATTATTGAGATCGAAAAATTGCTCCATCTGTAATATCCATGTTGCGGGATCCTTGCCATGAAACTTCCTCATATCGATTTTTGGAATATGGTCAGTCTTCGATCCCACATTAGAGTCTATGAAATCATGAATAACATTTTTTTTGTTTGCGTCATGGGTTTCCTTTACTACCTTTTCACCATTAGTAAGTATTTCTTGTAGAAAAATTGTCAAATCTGTCTTCAAATCTGCCATGTCTCTCTTCAAATCTGTCTTCAAATCTATCTTCAAATCATCCATCTTAGCTTCCACGCCCTTTATCTTAGCTTCTATTAGCTTTTGTAAGAGTGACATTTGTTGCATCTGGTCTTGTAATTTTGATATATCATGTAGCATTTCTTCCTCTTCTTCATGAGTCATGCTAGAGTTTTTAGGTTGCTTATTAGGCGTTTGCATTTTATTTCCTCAGGGCATTAGTTACCCATAATAATGCTCTACTAAGCCCTTTGAATTCCTTCAAAATAAATTGTCAAACCAAGCTTAAGCAAAAATTTAAAAAAATCTACACACCTTTTTTCACTTGGTAGGAGCTCGATATTGCCTCTAATGTATCTCTGTACTTTCGAATCATCCAATTCTGAAATTGTGACCTGCAGTAGCCCTCTGTGTCCTCTTTCCAATGCCACCAATGTGATCCAAATTGGATTCTCCAAGGAAGAGTTATGTGAAATCTCCCATAGTGACCTAATTATAGACTAGTTCAATAGAGCGAACTTGTACGACCTGCCATGTGTCATTGTTTCGACCTTTGGCACTAAAAAATATATACAAGAAACTAAAGTCCGTCCTCTTTCTGTACCTTCTTACGAAATTTCAATCCGATGCTCAGAGAGAAAGTTATGACGATTTTCCCCAGGTCACCTGTTTGGAATGTAATTCAGGAGTCTGCAAAAAGACCAACTTCCTTAGATCATATCTCTGCAAATATAGTGCGAAAAGCTCTTAAATTCGAATCCGAGATGCAGCACGATGTCTTCTCAAATGGGTTTTTTTTTTCTTACCTTCTGAAATGTTGCAGAAAAAAAGTTATAGCGAAAATATGACGATGACCTGTTTGGAGCAGCAAAACCCTAGAATCCAAAGCTTTGATACCCAATGTTATGAAACCGGCTCAAGAAAAAGATAGAAAAGATAGATCAATGCCTTAGAATTCAGCCTCTTCGAGGGGGAACCCTCCTTTACATTACATAAATGAAAAATTCTTTGATGATTCAAATGACAAAACCTCCTTTCTATATATAGGAGTCTAAGAAGTCACAATATAACCCAGCCAACCTAACAATAATAATATAAAGCCACAAAAATAACAATAGAGGGATTATATGGGGCACAGTAATAACAATATGGGGACAATAAGGGCACAAAAATATTAGTAAGGGGTACAACTACAATAGTAATGGGGTAATCACTAGTATTATAGGGACCCAACAAACAAAGTACTATGTCCCCATCATTGACAAGCCCTAGGATGAAATGAGAACGAGTGTCAATGTGCTTTCTCTTTTTGTGGAATACATGATTTTTTGATAAAGAAATTGTTGAATTATTATCACAGTAGATAGGAGTTGGCTCCTTCTAAATATTTGAAATATCTTTCAATAATCTTCTCAACCACACAGCTTGACAAGCTGCTGAATTTGATGCTACATATTCTTCCTATGTAGAAGGTATTGAAAAGATTGATAGTTTCTTAGATGGCCATGAAATCATATTAGTTCCAAGATGAAAAGCATACCCTCAGGTGCCTTTGTGATCATATAATTCCTACATAATCACTGTCTGTATGACCTGAAAGTGAACAATTTTCAGAATGTTTATAAAACAAAACATCATCTATTGTCCTTGAAATATGCCTTAAGATCCTTTTTGCAACCTTCCAATGGGAAATCTTAGGTGACTACATAAACTTGGAGACAAAACTTGCTACAAACATAATATCAGGTCTAGCTGAACTGAGATATAACAAGCTACCAACCAGACTTTTATATAGTGTGGAATCAACTGTTGGTGCTACATCTTCTTTGCTCTGTTTTGTGCCTTGAGCAATTGTTGTATCTGCAGGTTTGCAATTTGTCATTTTTAACTTTTTGATGATATCACTTGCATATTTTTGCTGACCGACAAAAATTCCATTAGCAGATTAGTGAATTTCAATGCCTAAGATGTATTTCATGACTCCTAGATCTGTCATATCAAACTCTTTTTGCATTGCTATTTTGGAATCTTCTAACATCATATTTCCTTTATAAAGAAGATTATCTACATAAAGGCATACTATCAAAATTTTACCTTCATGCATTTTGGTATACAAAGTTTGCTCATGATTGCTTCTGAAAAGACCACTTTTGATGAGATAGGTGTCAATGCTACTGTACCAAGATCTTGGAGCTTGTTTCAAACCAAACAAGGATTTCTTCAATCTATATACCTTATGTTGTTGTCTTGGAACTTCAAAACCAGGAGGCTACTCTACATAAACTTCTTCCTGCAATATACCATTTAGGAAAGTTTTTTTTACATCAAGCTAATAGACTTTCCATTTGTGTTGAGTTTTTGTGGATAAAATGGTTCTGACAGTGTCTAACCTTGCTACTAGAGCAAAGGTTTCACCATAGTTGACACCAAACTGTTGTGAGAATCCTTTGCAACCAACCTTGCCTTATGTTTCTCAATTTCTCCTTTTTCATTCAACCTGGTCTTATATACCCATTTTACACGGTTTTGTTTCTTGGGAGATCAGCTAATTCCCAAGTCTAATTCATCTCTATGGTAGCAATTTCTTGGTTCATTTCTTCTACCCAATGATTTTCTTTAATTGCTTCTTCAAAATGAGTTGGTTGATATGAAAGAAATGAAAACATATTATGTTGGTCAAATTCATGCTCCTGCTCATATATTTCCCCAACGCTTCTTATTTTCTAATTGTCTTCTGAAGATGTTGAATCACTGGTGGATTCACTATTTGAAGATGTACCATTTTCATAATGGTATGGCTCTTCTTCAACCTGCAATATTGGTGGATGTGGTTGATAAAAATAATAACTTGAAGATTCATCAACTTCATCAAACCAGATTTATTTTCACAAATTTTTACATCTCTGCTTAAAACAAACTTCTTTGTAACTAGATTATAAAGTTTGTAGGCCTTTGATTGCTCACTATAGCCTACGAAAATACATTTTTCACTCCTATCATCAAGCTTCTTTATTAGCTTCTCAGGAACATGTGAAAAAGCTACTGATCCAAAAATTATAAAGTGATATACATTTACCTTTTTACCATCCCATGCTTCTTAAGGAACTATATCTTGGAGAGTGTTTGTTGGAGATCTGTTGAGAACATACACTACTGTCAAAATTACTTCAGCCCAATAACTATTTAACAACTTCCTCTCACAAAGCATACATCTGGCCATGTTCATGATTGACTGATTTTTCCTTTCTGCTACTCCATTCTGCTATGGAGTATAACTTGTTGTGTTATGTATTATGATTCCTTGCTATTGACAAAATGATTTGAAGTGATTGAAGTTTTACTCTCCTTCTCTATCGAATCTGAGTACTTTCAAAGGCTTTCCACTCTGCTTTTATTCTTCTGCCTTGAATTCTTTGAACCTTGAGAATGTATCTGATTTGTTTTTGAGAAAATACACCCATGTCTTCCTGCTATAATCATCAATGAATGTCAGAAAATAAAGACTACCACCAATAGATTGTGTCTACATTGGACCACATATATCTGTATGGACAAGCTCTAAAGGCTCTTTTTCTCTAGAGGAAGATGTGGGAAAGTTGTCTCTTTTATACTTGGATAGAATGCAAATTCCACAATTATAGTCTTTTTCATTCATAGTAGGGAGACCAATGACGATTAACTGTTTCTGAAGTTGACATAGACCCTTGAATGGTATGTGGCAATATCTAGAATGCGATAGTTGAGACTCATCTATTCTTGACACATTGTGTACAAAAGACTGTGAAATATTTCAACTTCTAAGAGTCAAAGGAAACATCCTATTCTTGGCTTTTTCAACCTTAGCTATCAGTCTTCTATTGGGAGGTTTGTTATAAATATAACATGTGTTCCCTTGAAATATTACATCATAACCATGTTCCATTAGTTGTCCTACACTAATGAGGTTATGATTTAGATTTGGAACATAATAAACATCAGGAATGTATTTCTACTGATTATGTTTAGTAAGAATAGGAACGATACCTTTTCCTTTAGCTTTAATTCAAGAACTATCTCCAAGAGTAATTTTTTATGTTATGGAAGCATCAAGATAAGAAAGAAGATTTTTTTTACCTATCATATGATTGTTGCAGCCACTATCCAACAACCAAACTTCCTTATTGTGAGTGTCTTTAGAAAAATTGCATGAAAGAAACATTGTTTTAGAAGATTCTCCTTCATTGTTGGAGGGATGGAAATTGCCTCTGTGCTAATCTGATTGTTTCTGTTTGCATTCCTTTTCATAATGCCCAAATTTCTTGCAGTAATAACACTAGACATTATATTTGCTCCAAGGTATGCTTCTTTGAGTTTGATTTTGTGGAGGTCTCCACTCCTCTGCTACATGATGATGTTCTAATATGCCTCTACATCAGCCTCTGCCTCATTTGTTGCCGCCTCTATATCCTTGCCTCAGCCTCTACCAAAAGAGAGTTGTTCTTTGAAAGCTTGTTCCATGGAATCTTCTATCAAGTTGAGTCTTGTTCTGTTAATTGTTCTACTGAGAAAGTTGTAAGATCTTTGGATTCCAGAATGGCTGTTATTACCATGTCATATTTCTTTCGCAGACTTCGAAGGACTTTCTGAACAATTTTCTCATCTAAAATGGTTTCACCGATGAGCTTGATCTGATTAAGTATTCCCACAACTCTAGTCATGAACTGATCAACATTTTCTGTGTCAGTCATCTTTAGGGTTTTGAACTGTGATCTCAATGTTTGTAATTTCGTTGTCTTCGTTGTATCATTACCTTGATACATAGATTTCAAGATTTCCCAAGCTTTATGTGCTGTGGATGCATCTGTTATCTTGTCGAAAATAGAGTCATTGATTGAGCTTTGAATCCAACATTTGGCTCTGTGTTCTTTCATTTTGAGTTCATTTACTGCATTCCTCTAATTATTAGTCATGGACACCCATGCTTCTTGAGTCGGCTCTACATATACAATATGAAGTGTAACCTAACACTCTTGGGCTTGTAGGAACGTCGTCATTCTCAAAAACCAAAACTCATAATTCTTGGCAAAACACTAGAAGAAGCCATTTCTTTGAATGTGAAATATCCGCCTTTTCTTTTAAATCTCCTTTAAAAATCATTTTCCTTTAAATTTTTATAAAAAATAATTTAAAAAATTCCTTTTACATTTACTTTCAAAATGTTTATAAAAAAACTTTAAGAAAAATACAAACCCAATACGCCTCTTTCTTTCGAAATTTTTATTTTAAAAAAGCTTTAAAAAAATAACAAACCCTTTCCTTTATTTCAAAATAAATTGTTTATAAAAAAACTTTTCAACTTTAGGAATACCTCATATCCTCACGAGGGCATATCAATATCATAACGTTTGGAATTTTTTTTAAAATCCAGATGAATAAGTGAACGGATTTTGAAAAAAAAACCTTGTGACATGGTTAAACAATCGTTTGACTTTTGCTAAAGCGGTGGAAAGAATGATTAGAGAACGTGCTAAAGCCTTCGTCGAGAGTGAAGGCCAGCGTTACAGCACTAACGCGCTTGATCCTCTCACTGTCCAGAGTTAGTGAGTGTCACTAAGGCACTGGTTTTTTCTTACAGCTGTTTCACTTTGTTACCATCTCTGTAGCGAATCTCTGCTTCTTTCTTCTTCTTCTTTTTTTAATATACACATGTATGAAATGTTGCTCTCAACGAGTCTTATGCATCTTATTATGATTTCTGCTGCTCTCTCAAAGAGTCACTTAGATACCTTGACAAAGAATGAAACTGAAAAGTGGAGCATAGGTTGCTTTTTTCAATATTTTGAAGGACTGAATAGGTTACATTGTAAACATCAATAAGGTCTGATACCATGACAAAGAATGAAACTGAAAAGTGGAGCAGAGATTGCTCTTCTCAATACTCTGAATCACTAAATAAGTTACGTTGTAAATATCAATAATAAATTACTGAAGTAAAACTTAACACCTCTGTAGTAGAATTGAAGTAAAACTAAACTACTTATGGCACCTAGGATACAAAAAAATTAAATGTGATAGCACCTAACCAACAACTAACTAAGAGTGAAATTAATATCTCAACAAAAAAATGACTAATAATCACCATCATGAAAAAAGAACAACTAACTAAGAGTGAAATTAATATCTCAACAAAAAAATGACTAACAATCACCATCATGAAAAAAGTATGAAAGAAGGTACTAAGAAAGTAGGTAATTTGCCTAAAACTGTGTTTTTTTTTTAAACGGCTTAAATAGAGTAGGTAATTTGCCTCAAATTATGAGTTTGTTTTTTATTCTTTTGTTTATGACAGTCATAGATGAGATTTTCATTGCAAGACTAGGTTCCACACTCAATAAAGATTACCCTCTAATTTTTCTTCAGCACATCCGATTCATTGAATGGTGAAGTTGCAAAAATGCAAAAGCTTGATACGACAGTTTATGTGCTTAAAAAGAGACACAAAAGCAACTAAGTCATAATCACTGTTGGAATTTGGGGTTATGGTAAGTGCTGCCAACCCTAGATGTTCTGGCCCATTTAGTTTGATTGTACATGGCCCTAAATATTATAATAATAACTCTTATCGTTTTATTTGTGGTAGTCATCCTTGAGAACAACCGCGGATGAGATAGTGTACTGAAGCAGTCACAGTAAAGAGGAGATCATGGTCAATGACAACAACGACCAGGGGAGCTACTGTTCTTGTCGAAAAATGTGGTTCCCCAAGTCAAACTAATTGATTGTATTTATGTCTATGGAGGCTTTTTCTGCTTTGAAGGTCAAGTTCTTCGTGCAGTGTTAGGGCTTGACGACAAGAGTGACGTCCTGCAGTAGCAATGCGATGCCCTGAAATCTTATTTCTTATTGTTTGAGTTATGTTAATCCTATTTCGTATTATTTGTGTTATGTTTTAATACTCTATTTTATTTGAGTTATTTTCAGAAAAAAGTTTATTCTACCATTTAATATGATAGTTATGTGTAAATAAATAAAAAATTAATAAAATTAATTTTGAGTAATGAAGTTTAATACTTCTTTTATTATATAAATGGAATTTGAATGATCATAAATTTATTTTCAATTAAAGTTTTTACTATATTAAAATTCTAAATAAGCCAAAACATAGTTTTCACTAAAGTTAACACATTTCTTAAATCGAAAGAAAAAATTAAATCAACACAAAATCCAAAATTTTTTGATATTTATTTTAATTAAATATTTCTAAAAATACTCTTTGAAAGAAAAAACATATTTTTTAAATACATTAAAATCTTAAAAAACATAAATATTTCCATGTTAACATAAATATTTCCATGTTAAAATTGTCATATTTGAAAATATTAATTCGATTTAAGAGCATAATAAATCCAGACTCAAATGAATTTCAACTGATTATTAACACTCTACAGCACAATTCACATTTTACATCTGTTATTATTCACTCATAGTTTTGCTTTCGATCTCCAGTTCGTCAATATGTCTGACTCTAAACTAACTCTTCTTATAGATAGATGCCATTTCTTCAAATTATACTCATTCAAATAACTTGTCCAATTAACTCATTCATTTCGCAGTATATGGTAAGTTAATGCTTTGTATTAATTTTAACCATTATTTGAAATTGAAATATTTATATATAATAATTGGTTAATTTATTATTTTATTTTTATGGTAAATAAATGTAATAATGTTTATTTATTTCATTTTTATTATAAACCAAATCGGTTAATATTTATTTCAAAATTGAAATATTTATATTTGTTTAGTTAATTTTATTATACTTAATAAATTTGTTGTAAAGAGTTTATTATTAATTTAATTTTAATTAAATATGTTATTTATAATTTATTATAAATTTGTATTTAAAATATTTTAATTTTTTTAGAATATCTTGCTCATTTTATATTATATTAATATAAAAAAATTATAATAATAATAATAAATTAAATTTAATAATATAAAATATATTATAAAATAATTATTATTTATAATAAATTAATACTTATTACCATTTACTAATCACCAGTTAGTCTGTATAGTTTATTTTAGTTTATAGCTATTCTAAACCATATTTAAATATCAATCCTTAACATCTCCCCACTGGTTTCGAGCCTAGCAGCATTGTTACATGACAACGGGCTCTTTTTTTTTATAAAGAACAAAGACATGCAAAGGGTCAAGCATGGTCAAAAGCATTGTCAAAAATCATAAACTAGTTATTAGTCATATTAAATATTAAATAGAATTGTTAGTCGTATAAAATATAATTGTATTTTTAAATACTAAATAAAATATATATCAGATTAAATAAAAAAAAAACTATAAAACTTTAATTTTTAATTATAATTGACATTACTTTTCTATTTAAAATATTATTTTTATTTTAAAATTTATTAACAGACAAACTTATATATCCCCTCTCCTCATACCAGGTTGTAAAATAAAACTCTTTATTCAATTTACTCAATAAATTAATTTATATAAAATTTAATGTTATCCTATTTAAAATTGATATTCTCTTAAAAAGACTTGAAAGCTGAAATCAATTATAATTTAAATTATCCCATAGTTTATAAAGTTTATAAATTAAATGACTCATAATTCAGATGTCACTGTCCTGTAATCCCGATTAATCTCACATTCAAACATTATTCCATTTGAGCTGATCATCCTAAACTCAAGCCTAATAGTGACCTAATAGTGAAAAAACAGCCAATTTCGTGCCAATTTCATTTGATCCAGCACACTTCTCTTTCACCAACCAAATGCAATATGAGATGACATACTAAATTAATATTCACAAAAGAATCATTGCCCATGCCATGTGATATGAGAACCACAGTGATTAAGAAACAAAGAAAGCCAAGCATTGTAATATATTCGTAGAAAAAGTTATGATAAATATGCATTTGCACATGGCGTAACTTCCTGCGTCTCAGCGCAGTAGAGGCTAGTAGCTCTCATTATTATTATCATATACTTACTAGCTTAACTATACGTGATTCTCCCGATCCCAAACTGTTTAATTGCAACCGCAGTGTGACATGGGCGCCTGGGGAATGCCAGCGCGAACGGTGAGAGCAAGGCAGAAGTTCTTGAAATAACCAGAAATCTCCTGGTGGAATGCCTGCACGATACTCATTTTATACTTTCTCTCATACACCACATTGATTTCCTTCAAGTCCACCTCTGCGCGAGTCACCATTACACGAGTTATTGTGGATTCGTCATTCAGAAGTCCTTTCATTCCTCTGTGGAGTACCTGAATAATATCAAACAATAAATTGTCACGCAGTGTTATCATTACATATAGATAATGTGATCCATAAAAGTTGAGAAAAAAAGATAGTCAGATTTAAATTTTTTTATATATAAATGTATATAAGTATAAGAAATCTATATATTATATCAAAATTACAAGGATTTATGCTAAGGACTAATTTTTTGTTCCAGGGGGTAGATTTTCCATGCAAAATTAATACCTTGGCGAAATAGTTAGCTGGCAAATACATGCTCTTGATTGTAACTCGAATGGCCTCCTCAAATTCCTTCTGTGTTTCCCTCCTGAGCCCCTGTTGTTGTCGTATAGAATGTTAAAAACTTCACAGATCAGTGGCCTAGCATGCCACCAAAATATGGATTTTCCAAGACTTAGAGGAGCAATGAGAGACAGATCGATTAATTAGGGTTGTTACGCAAGGGGGAAGCGTACCTTCATAATGTCGTGCCCATATTCTTGCTTGTAGCAAGCAAATGTAGCGCGTAGTTGGGCGACAGTTCTCTCGCTGAATATTCGGATAAAAGTTTCCTCATCGGTTCCACACCGTCCTTCCCCCGCTTCGTACAACATCTTGGCATCGCATTTAACCTTGTTCATGTCAACTCCTTTACATTCACATCGGTGGGCTTTGAGCAGGGCCAGAAGTAGCTGTGCTCATGTAATCGAAATTCCAAATCCATTAGCAAGGAAGAAATTTATGATTATATAGAGTAGCTTTATGGTTAGAGATCTCATGAAATAAGTCATGATAATTAAATAACATAAATTTATTCACAACCTCAAAATTCCTAAACAATCACAAGATTAAGATCTGTCAGTATTGTTACACTCTAATATCAAATTAAACTTAGGTTGATGCCCAGATATATAATTATTTTTCAACAATATATTTCAGTGGACATAATCTGTAACTTAGTAGAAATGACTATTGTTATGTCATATAGGTCAATACCACTCTTAAGACTTAAACCCACGCTAACTAATTAAAACACAAATAGTGAATCATGCTAACTAATTAAAACACAAATAGTGAACCATGCATACTACCTGAGCTAAATTCCTTTGAACTAAGTCCTTAAATTTCTTTCAACTAAGTTCCTTTCACCAGAGGTATAAAAACTTTCATACTAATTAAAACACAAATAGTGAACCATACTACCTGAGCTAAATTTCTCTGAACTAAGTTCCTAAATTCCTTTCAACTAAGTTCCTTTGACCAGAGGTACAAAAATTTTCATGGGCAGCTTTGAATTTGATTTGGGATCCCGGATTGATATGTCCTTTCAACTAAGTTCCTTTGACCAGAGGTACAAAAATTTTCATGGGCAGCTTTGAATTTGATTTGGGATCCCGGATTGATATGTTTATAGGTATATTTCGTCATCTAACCTTTTGATAGGGACCCTTCGTTTTGCAAATAACATCATCATCAAGGCACCTCTGATATCGTTTCTGGTAAGCTTCACGAATCTTAACGATTTGAGTGGAGGACCTTGTGCAAATCACTTCGATTAGAGCACGATCATCTGTGCGCCATCCTTCCAGGGCGGTTCCGGCAATGATAGCGTCCCGTTCAGCTGGCTCGTGCATCCATAAGACAATGGCTTTCTGCAAGTAGCCACAAAAAAAACGAAACAAGATTATCGATCCATTTTTTTCCTTAAGATTTCAAACATTTTAATCTATTATGAAAAAGCCAAAATATCAAGGACAGATTTCTTCCATGGAAAACTCTGCCCTTAAATGGAACTACATGCTAACGAGGCCTGACAGAGAGTGTATCCATCTTAATATGCTTATGATATATACGTCCAGTATGTACCTCTAATTTGCCGTGAAGCTCCTTCTCCAGCCTCTTGCAAAGGTCTTCCTTATACATTGCATAATAGGTTTGTCTTATCTCCTTCCGCTGCTGCTCATTTTTGCTTCCCAGTATTTGTATTATCTTCTCCTCGTCACATCCCAGACCTATTATTTTTTACCAGAAAGGAATATCACTCAATGAAAGCCACAAAACAACATCAATTTATCAAATATTTTAAAGTTAATGCAGTCGACTTATCAACGAATACCTTTGCAAGCGAGATGGATTTCCTCACAGTCCCTTTGGACGGGGTTGACGCCGCATGAGACAGCACAAGAAGCCATTTTTATGCTCTCAAAGTGGGAGCTCCCTCAAACTGTGCTACTAGAGAATTCGAAGTGTGTTGAATGCTACTCTGGAACTGGACGTTCGGTATTTATCGAGAGGCGGCGAATCAGGATGGGGGAGAATATTGCACTTTTCGAGCTGGACTCCAACTTTGCCACTATTCGAATAATGAATAGATGGGAATATTGATCGATCAGGGCGCATAAAAAATAAAGGTGCATGGAATAATACAATTGCATCAAGCTTGCGAAAATACTAACGATGACAGCTGCAACAATAACTGCCGTCGTGTCTTGCGAATCGAGCAATTAAGATTCGATATGTGCGTCATCTTACTTTTCAATAGAATTGATGGACCTATCAAATGGGTGTACAGGGATTGGCATTATTTATTTTCTTTGGTTATAAATTCAATTCTCATGTGTTATTGGCCGTAGTTTAACGATATTGTTTTTTTTTAATTATAAATTTTGATGTCTTAGTGGCATTATTTAAACTAGGTTATTTTTTGGTTTGAAAGTTATGAAAATTTAGGTTATATTTTGAGAAAATTTAGTAAAGCTTTTTGTAACTTTAAGTAAAAGCTGTTAAATTTTATAATTTGAGGTGTTTTAGAAAAATTTTATGGTGCTGAATCAATTTTCACTATCAAAAACATGATTTTATAAAAAAATCTGAAATTTTTTTGCACAAATTCTAGCTACTTTTGACGGTCCCAGTTTGTCGGCCTCACTCCATGTTATTGTTGGACGGGTTCTAAAAATTGTTTGAAATTTACTTAATTTTGCTATTTGGAATCGATTTACAAAAATTCCCACCTGTGTTATAGTAGTAAGTTTTGTTTAATATGTTATCCTTGTTGTTGAAACCCTAAAACATTAACGGTCTATTTAGAATATATGTTAATGAACGTGTTTTTCTGATATAGTTTTTCATCATAAATTTGGCCTTTACCAAAACTTTATCATTGGCCTGGTCCGGGCCAGGAAATCCTTTAATACGAATCGACATCAAACCCGGACTCCAATATGACATGTTCGAATGAAAACGCAAATTAAATTAAATTGTGATTTATCTATAACAATTTGAATGCAAACCTTTGTTCTCTGTGGTTATGCCTTTAACATTACATATTAAATATGTTTTATTTTAGGTTTTCACTTTGTTCTCCGTGGTTATGCCTTTAGTATTAAATATTAAATATAAAAAATATTTAATATTTTTTATTTTAGGTTTCTAATTTACAATAGGTTAAGATAATTTAGAGTATATATTTGTTTTTTTAGGTTTTCAATTTACAAATATTATGATAATTTAGAATATATTTATTTTATTAAAAATATCAGTTTTTTATTTATTTGTTTTTTAAGGTTTTCAATTTACAAATATTATGATAATTTAGAGTATATTTATTTTATTAAAAATATCAGTTTTTTATTTATTTATAATGTTATAATAGACTAATTTTTTCACAATAACTTAGAAGGCAAATGATTTATGAGATTTATTTAGTTTTTTGGAATGCTTCATGAGGACATGTTTCATGTTAGTCCATAAAATTTTGGGTGGCCAGGTTGTTGTCTGGAGCCTATCTCATATGATTTAGTGACCAAATCATTATCTTGAGCCTATATCATATGATTTAGTGGCAATAGTCTTGCTCCTAGATCATATGATTTAGTTCAACAAAGAATGACGTTGTTGTAAAGAATGAGTTTGTTGCTTATTATTCAAATAACGCAATTTTGAAAATGTCCTTACTTGTTAGGGAATACATTCAATTTGCATTGGAATGACTTTTTGTTTCTTTTAGAAAGTTTTCTACCTAAAATCTTATTATCAATTATTTATTGTGCATAATTTCTTTTCCTATTTGATCCAAAATGGATTTTGGATAGACTCTTCAGTCTAAGTGTCCCTCACAAAGGAAAATGAAAGTCCAAGGAAGTTCCTGGACATAGCCCCATTGTAGAGATCTTTTCATTTTGAATCTACTACAATTTGAATGGGCAAAAATGGACTTAGGATGCAGAAGTTATCGCTTAAAAAAGATGACCTCTATTCCTTAGAAAAAGAGGCAAAATCCCCTAAACATGGCAAAAAACCCTTATAAAGGGAAATCGCATCGAACAAAGGCAAAGGGAAGGACCTAAGCGGAGGCGGAAGAAACCCCGATCCGCCGATCCGATCACTCGGATCGGAGGCAGACACATATGCGATATCGGGACCGTGGATCTAGTGATTCCAATCGTGCGATACGCCGATTGCCGATCATGCCATATGCCAATCGCCAATGAACGGATCGACGAATTGGCATCGGAGATGTACAAAACCCCTGGGCCGTATGTGACACGATATGTGATAGCGATCGCAACGGGCAATCTCAGTCGTCGGACCGCAAGAGGAATGGACGGCCAGGATTAAATCAGATCGGCGATTGCTGGACCCGACAGATTTCATAAGCGCAGTTTATAAAATTTGAAATCTGGAAAAAGGGATTTTCCTGTGTATTTACGCATTTACGCTATATAACTAGAATACAAAGGAAAACGCCCAAAAGTGACAAAACCAGACCCGAAGGGGAAATAAAGGCGTGATCTATATAATTTGAGTTTCGTAAAGGTGAATTTTAGGTGGGCCTCAAGCGGAAAATGGTTTTGGGCTTGCTCCGCCCGATCCCATACAGTGAATGACACGTGGCTGGCGGAGGAGAGAGGAAAACTGCCTTTTCAGGCGGGTAACCTTCGTGCTCCTAAGCCGCCCGAAATGGGATACTGACCATTGGATCAGGGATCCCGCAGATCAACGGTGGAGATTACGATTGCAGCCAAAGGCAGACCCGAAATTACTATAGGGTGGATTCCCATGTATTTGGGATTTTGCCCAATACACTAATGTGATGTGATATGGCACCTAATGGCAGACTCGATAGGGATTTAGGGGCGATTGAATGCAATTTCACATCCGAAATACACGTCCAATAGTGTATTTTCTAGAAATCTCTATGTAAGGCAATTTTCTCAGTTTTTGGGATTTCACCAGGAAACGGCCCTGATTCCTTCGGTAATCCCTCCTGATCATCATGCCACGATGCAGCAGGCATTTTTACAAGAAATGATGCATTTAGAAGCCACAGAGCTGCAAATCTAGATTGCCAGTCAAACAAACAAAGAGCAGGGAAGTCAAAGAGGCATAGATAGATGATTGAACGTAGGGAAATGGCTGGGGAAGCCAAAAAGCCGAGAAAATGCCTCAAAGGATCCCATAAAGCTTAATTGATAGAGAGTTGAATGCAAAAAGCAGTTACAGAGCCGAGAGAGCAGAGAGAGAGCAAAAGCTACTGCACAAAGCAGCCGAGGGAGTCACTTGGAGGTCAAGTGAAAAGCCAGAGAGCTGCAGAGAGCCAAAAAAGCCAGAGCCGAAGAGCCAGAGCCAGAGTTGAAGAGCCAGAGCTAGAGCCAAAAGCCAGAGCCAGAGCCGAGAGCCAGAAAGCTGAGAGCTTCAAGAGCCAGGGATAAAATGGTGTCTAAACCCATTGTTTCTGTGTAAAATAGTGGAGTTGAGCCAAGTGCTTGTAAAATGACTTTGCCATAATCCTAGAGAACCTAGTTGAGTTGACTAGAGCTCATGGAAACATAGCCCAAGAATTTTGGGTGAACTCCTAATTAAATTGTTGTCTTATGTGTTGTTCCATTGCTGCATTGTTTATTGTTATATATATATATATATATATATATATATATATATATATAGATATATATGTATGTATGTATGTATGTATGTATGTTGTATCAATATAAATAACAGAATTTTAAAGCACATAAATAGTTAAAATAACCATAAGCATACACCTTGTTTTCAAGCACATATTTAATTCCGCATTGGTTAATCAAAAGGACTTGGGAATAAATAAGCTTTGGAAGTGGGAGAGGTTCTTGTAAGTTAAAAAAGAAGCCTAAGTGCCCCATTTTCAGATCAGGTGGTATCAAAGCCTAAGATTGATTAACCCCACCTTCAAGGAAGGTTATATCCAAATGCTTGATTGACAGAGCAAAGGTTGTTTGTCTAAAAGGTGTTTAAACAGTCAAAGATTGATTGTGTGCTTGTTGCAGACTCACTATTGTTTGAGTTTGCAGAGGTGAAGGGAAAGCTATTGATAGCTTAGTCTAGGAATTACAAGAAGGAAGAAGGGCTGAAGGCATTCTTCTAGGACCTCAAAGCAATCCTTGAAGCACAAGAGGTTTGTTGCAAAAGGTTTCTTAATAGAGCACTTTATTAATCTTGTTTGAAGTTCTTTGTTCATTGGTATAATGACAACTTCTACAAGTGAATCCTCAAATTCCTTCTTCATCACAAGACTCTATGATGGAGACTTGAAGCAAGACTTGTTCATCATGATGGACAAGGTGAGAGAAATGTATGAGGATGGAAGGAAGAGCAACATGCGTAGAGAGCAGTTGAATTCCGTGAAGGAAGAGAAGCAGTTGCTTTCCGACAAACTGCATGAAATGGAGAGGCAACTTCATATTGCAAATATGAACATGAAGAGTATGCATGAGTTCGAGTCACAGCTCTTTGTTGCCAAAGAAGCCTTGGTCAAGTATCAGCTTGAGGAAGAGGTAAGCCATTCTAGTTTGTCTTCAAATTCCTCTAAGAATGCTTATATTAGTTCTTTTGAAAAACATACCAAAGGCATAGGTTCCAAGCTAATGTCCAAGATGGGCTATGAAGGAAAAGGCTTGGGTAGACATGCACAAGGTATTGTTGAGCCAATAATAATTGAGGAAAGGCCTAAGTATTTGGGTCTTGGCTATGGACAAGCTTATGGAGAAAGTTCCAAAGCTACCATGAAGACCATTAAAACAACTCCAAGAAGGAGTTGCATTGCAGGTCTTCAAGAGTGTGAAGGTTGTATTCAGGAGGAATGCAATAGCTTGAAACATCATTTGCAGGATGCAGGTGTTCAGAAGCACACACTTGAACCAGAGAGTTGGGGAGACTCTAACAGCCTTGAAGAGATTGATGGTGTTCCAAAGGGAGCCACTTCTTCATTTGCTTCACCTCCTCATGAAGGCAATAAAGGTGAAAGAGAAAGGTATAAATCTAGTTCTAATCACCTTCCTTTTGATTTTGCAAAGCATGATAAATTTCCACATAAGAATGGGAAAATAATTACATGTTCCTTTTGTGGTTTGGATAACCATCATGTTTCTAGATGTTGGAAGACAATGGCCACATACATGAAACTTTTGAATGAAAAGAAGCAAAAGGCCAAAGGTCCATTGGACAAGGAAAATCATGTTGTCAAGAGGATGCACATGTGTTGCACTTACTGCCATAAGCAAGGACATCTTGCTGAAAGACGTTGGACTCTGAATCCAGCAATGCTTCCACAAAAGCTGAAGAAAGTGGAAAGAGAAAATGGAAAGGAAGATTCCATTACTGGTGTGTCTCAGGATGATTCACAAGTTGATGTTGATGTGAAAACAAAGGAAAGACCTTTGGAAGGGATAGGTGAGAAATGGCTAGAGTTCTTATCCAATTAAGGTTGCATGTCTATTGAGGCATCAATTTGCATTTCTTTGTTAATGAGATGCAAGTTGTAGGTTCTTACCAAGAAGGTGAATGGAAAAGTTGAGTAGGAGACTCACTTTGTTGCATCTACATTATATTTCATTTTAGCTTCGAAAGTACAATGTACTTAAGTGAAAGTTGAAGGATGAAATGCATGCATGAGCATTATGTGCATGGACACAAGGATGTTGATGTTTTCCTTGATTTAACATGTATGTGTAATTATCCTATAGGGTTGATTGCTTTGACATGCATGTAATGCAACGTTGACTTGGGAGAAGTTAACATGGTCTCCAAGATGGAGATAATAATGAAGTGTTTCATCTTTTGAAAAGAGTCCTAATGGTATTTTTCTACGTGCTTGACTTGAAGAGTCATTTGTTTAAAGGCATGTTTTGTGGGCTTGTTATCTAGTCCATCATTTGTATGTAGATGTAAGACATGGAGGTGTTCACAAGCTATGAAATCTATTTCTTTTGTTGAAGTAGGAGTTTAGGCCATCTAGTTGTTGTCTGTATTTTTGTTTTTGTTAACAGTTGTTGTTGACCGCTTGTCAAACAGGTACAAGTGAAAGTTTTGTGGATCAGGTGTACTTCGCATTTGTTTGAGCTACCTTGGATCAATGATCAAGGCTGAGAAGTTCAAACCACCTTTTATGACCATCTAAGCAAGAGTTCTGCAGGGAGGTAAAGAAGAAGGCAACTCTTCCCAGGAAGACTAGTCCATTAAAGAAGGGAAGTGGTCACAAACTTTGGTTCAGAAGCACTATGCAAGGCAAGTGTAGGGAGGCTAAAAGAAGAGGGCAAGTCACTCTCATTTACTGTTTAGATCAAAATATATGTCTTTTGGAGACCAAAAGTTATTTTAGTGGGAAGGCATGATCCAAAATGGATTTTGGATAGACTCCTAAGTCTAAGTGTCCCTCACAGAGGAAAATCAAAGTCCAAGGAGGTTCCTGGACATAGCCCCATTGTAGAGATCGTTTCATTTTGAATCTATTGCAACTTGAATGGGAAAAAATTGACTTAGGATGCAGAAGTTATTGCTCAATGAAGATGCCCTCTGTTCCTTAGAAAAAGAGGCAAAATCCCCTAAAAATGGCAAAAAACCTTTATAAAAGGAAATCGCATTGGAAAAAGGTAAAGGGAAGGACTTAAGTGGAGGCGGAAGAAACCCCGATCCACTGATCTGATCAATCGGATTAGAGGCAGACACATATGTGATATCGAGACCCTGGATCTGGTGATTCCGATCATGCAATACGCCGATCGTCGATCATGCGATACGCCAATCACTGATGATCAGATCGGTGAATCGACATTAGCAATGTACAAAACCCGTGGGTCATATGCAACGCGATATGCGATAGCGATCACGACGGACAATATCAGCCATCGGATCACGAGAGAAATGGACAGCTAGGATTAAATTGGATTGGCGATTGTCGGACCTGACAGATTTCATAAGTGTAGTTTATAAAATTTGAAATCTGGAAAAAGGGATTTTCCTGTGTATTTACGCATTTCCATTATATAACCAGAATACAAAGGAAAATGCCCGAAAGTGACAAAACTAGACCCGAAGGGGAAATAAAGGCATGATCTATATAATTTGAGTTCCGTAAAGGCGGATTTCGGGCGGGCCTCAAGCGGAAAATGGTTTTGGGCTTGCCCTGCCTAATTCCATATAGTGAATGACACGTGGCTAGCAGAGGAGAGAGGAAAATCGCCTTTTCGAGCAGGTAACCTCCGTGCTCCTAAGCCACCCGAAATGGGATATTGACCACTAGATCAGGGATCCCACAGATCAATAGTGGAGATTGTGACTGTAGCCAAAGGTAGACCCGAAATGAATATAGGGTGGATGCGATGCATTTTCAAATTCAATAAAAAGGATTTTGTCGAGTTTTTGAAGGTTTTCCTATGTATTTGGTATTTTTCCCAATACACTAATGCGATGCGATCTGGCACCTAATGGCAGACCCGATAGGGATTTAGGGGCGATTGAATGTAATTTCACGTCTGGAATACGCGTCCAATAGTGTATTTTCAAGAAATCTCTCTGTAAGGCAATTTTCTCAGTTTTCGGGATTTTAACCACTCCTGATCATCATGCCATGCTACATGAGGCGTTTTTACAGGAAATGATGCATTTAGAAGCCACAGAGTCACAGAGCCAGATGGCCAGTCGAACAGACAAGGAGCAGGGAAGCCGAAGAGGCACAGAGAGATGATTGAACGCAGGGAAACGACTGGGGAAGCCAAAAAGCCAGGAAAATGCCTCAAAGGAGCCCAGAGAGCTCAAGTGAGAGAGAGTTGAATGCAGGCAGCAGTTGCAGAGCTGAGAGAGTAGAGAGAGAGTGAAAGCCACTGCGCAGAGAAGCTGAGAGAGTCACATGGAGGTCAAGTGAAAAGCCAGAGAGTTGCAGAGAGCCAAAAAAGCTAGAGTCGAAGAGCCAAAGCTAGAGCTGAAGAGCCAGAGCCAGAGCCAAGAGCCAGAGCCAGAGCCGAGAGCGAGAGCTAGAGCTGAGAGCTAGAAAGCCGAGAGCTTCAAGAGCTAGGGATAAAATGGTGTCTAAACCCATTGTTTCTGTGTAAAACAGTGGGGTTGAGCCAAGAGCTTGTAAAAGGACTTTGCCATAATCCCAAAGAGCCTAGTGAGTTGACTAGAGCTCACAGTGACGTAGCCCAAGAGTTTTGGGTGAACTCCTAATTAAATTGTTGTCTTATGTGTTGTTCCATTGCTGCATTGTTCACTGTTTTTTTTGCTAAAGCAAGAGTCAAACCTTCAATTAACTTGGAAATGAAAATAAGTTACATCAGTTACAACAAGCGTTAAGATGACTCATTCTCCAACAAAGGGAGGAAATAAATCAGCACTTAATACCAACGAAAAAACCGAAGTACGAAAGGGAGAAATAAAACCAAAGTACAAAAGGTTTTGGATCTCCCAACTATCACATGTACCTAAAAATATGCTCGACTCTCAGTAGCCATTGATCTACCTCCTCCTGATCAAACAGACAGTATCCATATTGCGTGGAGCAGTAGCCCGAGGAATACCTACCCGATGAGGGCGGTATTCTCTCTCCTCTCATCGCTACGTGTAGACGTTTGAGTGGCATCGCATGCAAAACAAAAAGACCACTTAAGGATTTGAGGGCACCCAATAAGGGTGGTAAATCAGAAGCCGCTTTGACCTTTGCTAAGTACCACCCGGACCCACTAACCTGCTCGACAGTCTATAGCCATCGATCTTCTCCCTCCTAATTCGATGACCAAAATCAATATCGCGTGGCACAGAGGCTTGAGGAATACCTCCGCGATGAGAGTGGTATTCCCTCTCCTCCCCCAGCCACGTGTAGACAATTGAGTGGTATCGCTTGCATTTCATGAAAACCACTTTAGGATTTAAGGGCGCATGATAAGGGTGGTTTAACAAAAGTTGTTTTGACTCCTGTTTCCTTTTCCTTGGACCCCCAAACTCACTCGACTGCATATAATCGTCAATCTGCTCCCTTTTGATCCAACGACCCATGGCCAAATCGCGCGAATTCACCATCAATCTTAGTAGCCTGTTGCCTCCGATCTTTTTCCTCATGAGCAAATGACCAATGGCACGAAGACTTCCTCTGGCCGGGCTTCTAGTAGCATTTGTGCTAATGTAAATGATGCTAATTTCCTTTGAGATCCTTAAGTTCCCATACTCTGTGTAACTTTCTAATGTAGTCTTATTCTTCATTGACGAAAGGTGATATTCCATTTCCCTATCTGTTATGATATTTCTCCCTGTCTATGAGGGCCCAAGATGAGCATCCTTCTCGTATTTGTTTATTTGTTACCTCCTCCCACTTGCAACACATGTTGGTTCGTGTGCATCTGACCCCTTCATTGGCAAGCCAATCCGCTACTTTGTTGGCTTCCCTGCAAAAATGCACAAACCTAAGAGTTCTTAGAATTCTTAGGTGTGATTGAATTCTATAATAGACCTGTAGAAGCCTCCAGTGGCTTGAGATTTTCTCTGGTACTGATCCTGAGCCTATCCGCTTGAGTGAATTGATGACTCATTCTGAGTCAGCCTCGATGATAACATTATGAGTGTTGTGCTCTATCAGTATTTCCAAGCATTGTTCCATAGCCATGAGTTCAGCCATATTCTTGGTGGCTTTTCCTAGATGACTGTGAAAGATTACTTGTATGTTTCCCTCCTCATCTCTCATGACTCCTCCATAACCTGCATCTCCAGGATTTCCTTTAGAGGCTCCATCAATGTTGAATTTTAAAAAACACTGTGTAGGGGGTTGCCAGAAAGCCTTTCCTTCTGAAGTATGCTTTGTAGTCTGATGAGGACTCTGAGGGATATGTATCTGAAGCTCCAACCTTTCCAGGATGTTCGCGTCTCTGTGTCCAATGTGATTTCCTGTAGAGAATCCCACAAGGGTGTTGACCGTCTCCTTGAGTTGTTTAAGGATTAGCGTTATGATGCTACTCACTGGGCCCTTTTTATCTTTAAAAATCTTGTTGCTGCACTCTTTCCATACACTCTAGATTAAGAATCCTGGAGTTAAAGCCCAGGCTGTGTTTGTTGTCTCATTGTCCGAGAAATTTCTTCTCCAATTTTTCAGCGTAACAATGATATTATTGTCATTCCTATCTGTCTACTTGAAGACGTCTCCAACCCAATTCCATAGTGTTTAAGTGAAGGAGCAGAGATTGAGAAGATGATTTGTGGTTTCTTCCTGCTGACCACAAAGGTGACATCTTGAGGGGCTAGCAAAACCTCTCTTTCTAAGATTATCCCATGTTAAAATCTTGTCTTATTGAACCAGCCACCTGAACAGTTTGATCTTCATCCAATGTAGGTTATTCCAAAGGTCTTTCCAAGTCTTTTCAGTGTTTGGAAAGTTAAGACCTGTAGCTATTCTTTTGGCTTGTTTGAGGCTAAAGAGACCCACATTATTTCTTCCCCATCTTAATTGGTCATCTGAGGTTGAGGTCAGGATTTTTCTTTTTACCAGAATATCTTCTAGGGCTTGAGCTCGAGTTTTCAGCGTTGTTAGCTCATTATAATCTGGAAGTTCCCATGTTCTCCATTTGCCATTGTTCCTTGACTTATCCCAATAGTCACTAAACCTCTTTAATCCTTTGTTAATGGTATATGTTGGATATTTTCTAGTTCCTCATAGCTGAGATTACCTTCCTGCTGCCAATTGTTCTCCCAGAACCAGGCCAGATTTCCACTTTTGATCTCCCAGAAACTGTGTTTTTGTACTAAGTCTCTATTCTCCCAGGCCCTGTTCCAAACTTGAGAACCTTTTACTTGTCCTGTCATTCTTATGAGGGTCATTTCCTACCAGTTCATTGCATACTTTTGTTTCCATAGTTTTTCCCACGGGGTTTGTATTTGCTTTAGCCATCTCCACCACACTTTTGCCCCTAGAACTTTCTTTAGAATGCCTGGGCCATGTAGACCCAAGCCACCATGGGATTTGGGTTTGCATGTCCTGTCCCAAGCCACTAGAGCCCATTTCTTTTTCTCTTCCCCTTTCCCCCGGAGAAAATCTCTTTGCATGTTTCTCATTTGCTGAAGGACTCTTGTTGTTGTCAGAAGGGCTGATAACATGTAGACTAGGATGGTTTGGAGGATCGCCTTAGTGAGGATCAGCCTCCCTACTAGGTTCAGGGCTCTATTTGTCCACTTATTGATCTTGTCTTTCAATTTGTTTATTACTGACTCCCAAATGTCCTTGTTCAGCGGTTTGTCGGTGAGGGGAACTCCCAAATACTTCGAGGGTAGTGAATCTCTTTGAAAGCCTAAAATTCTGGAGAGATTTATCTGAATATAAATATCAGTATTGAAAAATAAGATCTTTGATTTTGAGAGGCTTACCTCAGTGCCAGCTGCCATTGCAAACTCATACAAAATTTTCTTGAATGCTTTGGCTTCCTTGACTGTAGGTATGCCTTGCAGCATAGTATCGTCCACAAATTGTTGATGTGTCACTGTGTCTCCATCTCAAGTGAGTCTCAGTCCTTTTATTCTTCCTTCCTCCATGGCAGCTCTGATCGCTCTACCTAACCCTTCCATCATGAGAATGAAGAGGAAAGGAGAAAGAGGATCACCTTGTCTGAGACCTCTTGTAGGCTTGAAGGTTTTGGAAGGAGAGCCATTGAGAAGAATTGAACAACTGGTAGTGGTGACAAGAGCCATGACCCACCTTATCCAATTATGGTCAAAGCCATATGCTTTTAGAACCTCCCTTATGTAAGCCCAACTTAGTTTATCATAAGCTTTCGCTATGTCCAGCTGTATTATCATCCCTGCTTACTTGTTGGTTTTGAGGGAATGAACCACTTCATGAGCCTGAATTATGTTATTGAGAATTTATCTCCCTTCCACATAACCCGTTTGCTCTTCTGACACTAGAGTTGGGAGGAGGGGCTTGAGTCTGTTGGAAATGACTTTGGAAATGATTTTGTACACCACATTGCATAATGCTATGGGTCTGAACCTATCTGGAGAGGTGGCTCTTTCCTGTTTGGGGATTAAGGCAATGAAGGATTCATTGAGCACCCTCAATACTGATTTAGAGCTTCTTGAGTCCTCCACTACCTCCAGAATATCTTGTTTTACAATCTTCCAGCATGTTTTGAAGAAGTCCACATTGTCGCCATCAGGGCCTGGAGCTTTCCCATTATGCATTTATTTGATAACTTCCTCGACCTCTTCCTCTGTTACTGGTCTGTTGAGATTATAAATGTCTTCCCTAGAGACCAGTTTAGGAATATACTGAGTAAATATTCTCATGAATTGGGATTTGTCTGTTATAGTTTCCTCAGCAATTCTCTACAAATGCTGGACTAGAACATCTTCCATTTCCTCGTGTGTATTTTTTTCTATTCCTTGAGGATCTGTGAGTTTCAGAATCCTATTGTTATTTCTATGAGATATGGTGGAAATGTGAACGAATTTGGTGTTTCTCTCCCCTTCCTTAATCCATTGGACTCTAGATTTCTATCCCCAGAAGATTTCCTCTTGTAGACATCTGTTGTCCCATTCATGTTGAAGTGAGTTTGCAAGCTCTTTTCTTTCCTATGTGAAGCCTTCTGTAATGAGAATTTGCTTAATTTCCTGTAATTTCTTTCCCACTTCTCCTTTAGCTTTGAAGATATTTCTAAATTCATTTTTATTCCATTCTTTGAGTCTACCTTTGATGTGTTTGAGCCTGAGATGTAGAAGGAACATCTTTGTGCCTTGAAAGTGTAGCTCTTCTTTCCACCACTTCTCAATGTTTGTGAGGAAATCAGAGTGAGTGAGTCAGACATTCTCAAACCTAAAGGGTTTGTTTCTTGGTTTGCCAGTGAAGGAAGCTTCCAGTTGGATGGGCTAGTGGTCTGAACCTCCAAAAGGTAGGATGAACGTTGTTAGGCTTCTTCCAGTGAGAAGAAGTTCTTCTGAGATTATGAATCTGTCTAATTTTGAGGCTACTTGGGTAGAACCCCCTCTTTTGTTGTTCCAAGTGAAAATTATATTGCCATTGTCCATATCCACCAGTTTCATATTGGTGAGGAAGTTTTGGAAGACAACTGAATCTCGACCAAGTGTTCTAGTTCCCCTTTTTTTTCCGTGAGAGATTTGATCATGTTAAAATCTCCCCTAGAATCCAGGGTAATTTTGGGTGTCTTTTTTTCATTTCCTCTAGAGAGGTGAGGAGCCGGAGTTTATCTTCCAGTGGTTGAGGTCCATAGACATTGGTGATCATATAACACTCCCTATCACCCACTGGTTGGATAATCAAAGAAAGGTGGTGCCTTGATGCCTCCGCATCAAGAATACCAAATTTCTGAGGATTCCATAGAGTGAGAATGCCTTCAGGTGAGTTAGTTGCTTTGACCTTAAGATACTCATATGTATTTAACCATATACTATGTTTTTCTCTGATCTTTTCTACTGAGCATTTTGTTTCCTATATGAACACTATGTCTGGTTTTTCCTCTTTGATTCTATTACTTAGATTTCTTTGTTTCCTTCTACTCCCTAGTCCTCTAATGTTCCAGGTTGTGAGTTTCATTGAGGGGGGTTTGTGAAGGAGTAACTGGAGAGATCTTTCATCCTACCTGAGTCAATCATGAGTTTTCCACATTCTAGTAGCAATTCTTTCTGTCTCTTTCTTCCTCTTTTCTTGCCTATGTTTTTAGCCGATTTTCCTATTATTAATCCCAATGAGGTAACCACTTTGTTTTCCTGATTGTCATGTCCTCTTTTGGCTCCTATAACTTTTTGATGTGACCTACTAAGGAATAGTTGTTGCACCCTATCAACTTCCTCCTTTGGTAGAGAGTTAATTCCTTTGTTGCCTCCTTGTTCTAGAAACTTTTCTAGTTCAAGGTTCTCCCTCTCAAGGATCTCCTGTAAGTCTTGGTCCTCTGTGCCACTTTCACTTTGAGTCATATCATGGTCTCTTTCTATTTCCATGGTACTCAATGGGTCTATCTTTTGTTCATTCTGTTCCTGAGTGATCTCCATGCTAATTTCAAAACTGTTATGACTTCTTGCTTTGCTTTCACTAGGGTTCTTTTGGGTCTTTTTTCCACCTCCTTTCCCTTTTCCTCCCACTTTGATAAAACCTGTGGGGTCTTTCCCTTTGTTGGTTTTCTGGTGTTCCTCCCTTTTATTAAGAGGGTAGTCTCTGATTAGGTGTCCATGTTCATGGCATTTGCGACATCTGAATGGTATGTGTTCATAGTCCACTGCCTGAACCCATTCATCATCATAGACTTCCAGGATGAATTCATCTGGGAGTGCTCTTGATAAGTCCATCTCAACACATATGCGGGCAAAGGAGGTATACCTTCCTTGGAGAGTTGCCTCTAAAATCGGGACTGATATGAATGTTTCTCTCTCCAGAACAAAGTTCATCGTCCATGGTCACATATAGAGACTAGCAGCCACATAGAAGTATGGTCCTCCTTCAAAAATTATGTCCCTATCTTCCAAGTTCGTGAATACCACTGTAAAAAAACCTTTCGATCCAAGATGTATATTTAACTCTCCTTTTGGTTTCCAGGTGTATTTTATCAAAGTGTACAAAGCTTTCTCCATCGGCCAGATTCCCATAAACTTGCAAATTATCGCATAGTTTGTCATATGATCTCTGTGCTCCTGCAAAGTTGGATCATTTAGGATTACCCTCGGTTTAATAATAGACTTTGGTTTATAGGGCACCATCCTAGCTTTATTCTCATATCCCTGACCTCTGTCTTCTGCTTTCTCCTCCTATTGGACTTCCTCGTGGGTCCCTTCCTTTTCATGGGGTTTGCTGCCCTCCGCCTTCTGGGTGTCAGAAATTTTTGTCTTGTTCTCCGAGGGGTTTTGAGGCTTGTTTCTATTCGATGATCTGCCTTTGTTTGAAACCACATTACTGTAGGAGGGAGTGGAGCTCCCTCTTCCTTGCCCTTCAATGGTTATCCACTTACTTCTGTCGCTTCCTTTGTTGAACCCTAGTTTTTCTCTCAGAGCTCCAACCTCCGATTGCATTGTTTACTGTTATATATATTTGTTGTATCAATATAAATAACAGAATTTTAAAGCACATAAATAGTTAAAAATAACCGTAAGCATACACCTTAGTGGAAGAGGTTATTGTAAGTTAGAAAAAAAATCCTAAGTGCCCCATTTTCAGATCACTATTTTACTATATAGTATGAAAACTAAAGAAAATATTTAAACATTAGCAATAGTCATGTAAAATATTTATTGATACTTCTATTGATAATGGTAGAGAAAAAGTATTGTATTAGCCTTTAGATTTACAAAAGGTCTTTCTTAAATGCAAATAAATATAATGATATTATTGTATATTTATATAAATATACTATAAGTTAGAACACTAGTTAAAAAAAATACTTTGTTCATGTAATTGTATTGGGAGAAAAAAATGCCTATAATAAAACTAGTTGATATATCATAATGTGAATGAATATACAATTATAATTATTTCTATGGAATTAGATTTTTTCACATATAAATAGGCATATGACTTTTTAATCTCAAGGAAAAATATGTAATAAAAAACATGTTATATATGAAAAAATAAAAAATCAAATCAAATTTACTATTTATCGAATATCCAAGTCATTGAGATAATTAATATAACATTAGCTTACTCACTTTACAGTAGACGCCGATATTGGATAACCCTAATATTTCCACATAATATTTTATGTAATACAAAATAGTAAATAGTAAAATGGCTCAAATTAGCTCTTAAAGGTTTAGGTGTCGGGATGATGTAGTCCCAAATGTAATATGTAGGTGTCGGGACGATGTAAGTGTCTCGATGGCGTAGTCTCAAAAGTAATATGTAGGTATTTTTCCCGAAAATATTTTTAATTAATTTGTTTGCTTATAATTTTTTTAAGCGTTTTTTTTCTTCTTCTTTTTTTTTCCGAAGGTGGCAAAACCTATCAAACTCAGGTGTCAAACCAACAGTGAGGACCGCCATCTCTGGCTGCTATCCGCGAATGTCGGTTTGACTCACCACTGTTATCAAGGAAAACCATGCCACCTGTAATAACCCGCTGGTGGTCCGTAAGGGAGCAGGCTTTCACTCCTGCCAGATGCCTCTGGGTCTTGGGCCGTTAACCTGTTTCCTTACGTCCGAGGAAGACGAGCTCTTAGCCAAGCAGAAGCAGTTTTACGGCATACTCCAGGCTGAGTTTTTTTTCCTTTTATTCTAATGACTTTATATAAAATTAAATTAAATTTTAATTTTTAAGATATATTTTATAATAAAAAAATTATTTTTTTATAAGTTTATTTGTAGGTTATTTTCATTTTTAATAATAGTTTGTGGGAAAGTGTTTTGTTAATGAATTGTTTATGTAAACGTTATAAGTTCAATTTTTGATATATTGATTCCAATATATTTATATTTATGTTCATAGAAGGGGTATAAGTCAACACTTAAACATTATAGTGATAGTGTTTATGGAAGGGGTATAAGTTCGCACCAAAATATTATAATGATAGTGTTCATGATAAGGGTATAATTTGACACCTCTATATTATAGTGGTAGTAATAAGAATCATGAAAATTATATACTTTGACACTTAAACATTATAATAATAATAACTACAACCTATCTATATCTTATAAGTATGAAACTAATTTAACTATCAATTCTTTTAATTATTTAAGAAAAAATATATATATTATTTATTTAAAATTTATGAGTTATAAATAATATTTTATGAGTAAACAAATATCACAATATGAGATCATTAGTGAAAACTATATATGTATATGCATATGCATATGCATATCCATATCCATATCCATATCCATATCCATATACATATACATATACATATACATATATATATATTATTAATTTTCATGGACTCACCATGGTTTCTTAAACTACACCATCATGGATGGAAGGGTATGGTTTTTTTAAGATATATAAAGTCTTCTAAACATTCTAAATTGTAATTTGCAAAAAAAAAAAAAAAAAATTGCTTTTCAATATATATATATATTTTGTTGATGGCATATTTCTCCATTTTAATGATAAATACAAAAGATTTTATAATTTGCATAATAAATTTTATGGTGATTGATTTGTTCTTTTATAATTTTTTTCTAAATTTTATGGTGATTGTTTTGTGTTTATGGTTTTTTAGACTGTGCACTTTACTTGGGGTTAGGTATAGGCATGAGTGAATATTAGATTTTAATAGTGATTGTTTTGTGTTTATGGTTTTTTAGACTGTGCACTTTACTTGGGGTTAGGTATAGGCATGAGTGAATATTAGATTTTAATAGTAAATATATATCAAATTCAAATTTAATTAAGGGAGAGTGATTGTAACACTCCATACCACACCCTTAAATTAAACTTGGGTGAATGGGAGGTGTTACCTTAAATTAACCCAACCCCGTTGTCTCATCATGGAAAAGGGGTTACAAAATATCTCCCTTCCCCAAAGATGGTGGAATTAATTTTGGATATGACCATTGCTTTTAGCTGGTCACTAGTTTTCCGACGATATCAACTTTACGTCAACCCGAACTCTAGATTAGAAATTAAGCCCATTTTATATTTGGGCTCCCTTATCCTTGACACATCAACAGGGATTTTCCATGTGGAAACCACATGGCCCCGCTTCATCATGTAAAATCCAACACAGCACCTAGTACATCTTAGCGCCTTAGTGTCACTTGACCTGCATCATTTCCTTATAATGGAACTCCATTCTAGCCTCAGTGATGCATCACATGTTTTCTTGTCAAATGATAGGGATAATGTCCATATTGTTGCTTTGCTTACTTTTCCCCATTTTTCCACACACCAAGGGCATATCAGTCTGTCACCCACAGTGCAACGTGAATTATTTCCCATTAGGTAGTGGAGATTTTTCCATTGATGTAGTTTTTGTCTCTATCGTTGGTTCTGTTAACTCTACATTCAGTTACAAAACGGAAACAAAAATTATCTTTCATTTTCTCGTGGTCTGTGGTTACATGGTTCACCTACACACATATCAGCACATCATTATTGAGAGGCAAGCCCATGCTAAGTGGCATCACAATCCACCGCCACGTGTCTTCTATGTTCAAGCACTTAGACACCTAAAAAAGATATCTCTACATGCCACATGTCATGCCATCAACATGACACATAAACATCTTAGCTATGTCATGGATACATATTGCTTCTGCTCCACGTGGCATTTTCCACTTCAGCTTAGGTCTTAGTTCCCGCTAGGGTCCCAAACATTTGTGCAAGGTAGTGATTTTATATTGATGAATGGAGAGGGATCTTTGCCAAGTCCTGCATAAATAACAACAACATTCCTATTCAACAAAACTCCTTGTCATAGCTTTGTGCGCGTGATGACAATATTCGTGACAGGTGACAAGAAGTTTCTCATCCGACTCCCTTTATCAAATGCATCCCTCTCCACTAAACATCTACATGAATTCTTGGTGTAGCATGAATTGAATATAATACATCAATTGGTGAGAGTTTTCCCATCCCATGCTCCGTTATTTCATCGCCTTAAAAATTTTACAATTCTTCCTTGAAAAATCATCAAGCTCCACTAGTACAAATGATGCGAAAATACGACATATATTCGTCGATTATTCGACTCCTAGTCGTTTGCTCTCCAATAAATTGGAGTTGTAATCTTCGTCAGGGGGATTGTGTCGAATAGGCAACACTTTTTTTAGTGTCAAATATTTGACAGAACAAACATCAAATATCTCACGCAAAAGTAGGCCAAAAATGCCTTTAATCGTCTCATGCTTTGCGGTCATATTTGTGATATGAACATATGTCGTATTTGCGACTAGATGAACGTCAGTAGGGATATTGGATATGATAATCGCCGCCATGGAGGATAAACATCTAACATTTCAACATCATATCGTTGATGTTGTATTATTCCTATCCAATGGGATCTGATGGTTTTTCCATTGTAATGGAGTTCGATAATCGACGGTGTAGTGTCGGATAAATGACATTGTAATAGTATAATGTGATGGGAGTGTTATGGAACAGACCCATTTGTCTGTCGGTGCAAAGTCCGATATCCAATGTTATGTTCCATCGAAATGGAGTCGGACAATCGACATTTTAATTTAACGTTGAATAACCGATGAGTGCCAGATCAATAAAAAAAAATTGATTTGGCCTAAACTGATTCATTAGGGAGGCATTCTCCTATCATTGTTAGATTGGTCATTTGTTACCTTTTTATTTGGCAGTGCACTTTATTTATATCGCTACAATGAGCACTACAAAATCAAAAGGTATTGCAAATTAAATTTGATAGACTATAAATTTTAGGACCCCACAAGATATGAGTGAAACGTTTCCATGTGATAACAAAGTGCAATTGTGATCCAATAGTGTTGAGTGAGGCAAGAGCAGGAGGGGCTATAATAAAACTTGCAGGAGAAATCGTGACAAAATTCACTTGGGGCTTAGGATGGACAAGAAATAACCAAGTGGAGGTGAGGACATTATGGTAAGGAATGAGAATAGCTTTGTCAAATGGATTAATAGGGTGGCTTGTATTATTTGGAGACTCCATGATCACAATTCAAAAAAAATATCATTACAAGAAATCTCTAGAGAAATATGAAATCCCTCTTAAGGGATGAATTCGAAATCAAATGGGAAAAATTGATTCTATTAGCCTTTAGCATATAAAAAGGGAATATAATGCAATTGTCAATGAACAGGCTAATAAAGGATCAATCTTGGATGAGTGGTTACTCCTCGTGGATGAAGATTTTCCCTCCATATGTCACATCCCATCATAATTAAGATGACATCAATTAGAGGTCCAAATACATTTAAGAGACTCAGCAGGTGGATTGTCTGAAGCACCAGAATCTTAATTAATGTAATAAAGCTTAGATATATGAAAGTACACCTGTTGGAAGATAGTTAGAGTTTAAGCTTGGTCCCTACTAAATTAAGGCCATTGGAATTAAAATTTGGTGCATCTTCAACATGAATTCACTTTTGTACTACTAAATTTAGGAGCATGGTGAGGGATATGATGTAGATATTTGGTGGATTATCGATGAAGACACTGTCTAGGGACATTAAATTGAAAGAAATGGCTAACAATGAAATTGGATAAGGAACTAGTTAGTATAAAATAGGCGTTCATCTCATAAAATATTCAATAGTTTATGTGAAAATATCAATCTTTGCCAGTATGGTCTCCCCAAGTGTAGAGAGCAATGGGAATGGTAGTTTGGTTCATATGTCAAAAACATTGGAGGCAATTTCATGTTCAATTATGAATCTTCGGGATTAATTCATGCTGGAGGCCCATTCACATTTCCCACTTCTTAATTGACATATGGAGGATTTTCAGAAGGAAATGGAATGCATCCTAATCATGGTGGTGACATTGATGAAGAAAGTGGACACTCTCAAGATTACGGTGGACGGAATTGAAATTAAATTGGAGGTAGTGATTGTCGGTGTTTTGAAAGAAGTCTATGGACTTAGTGGCCCCCCTGAGAAACATTGTCGAAGGACTGCAGATTAACGACCCCTGAGATTATATTATGGGAGATTCTAGAGAGAAAAGGGATGAAGCGGTGGAGAACGAGCAAGAATCTAGGGAAAAAGTGGAAAATGCATTAAGTAACTAGGAAATATAGATTAGTTTAATATTATCTTTTTTTGCTAAATTCTATGAGTTTTTTGTTGATTATGTAAGATAAATAATGTAAGAACCCTTGCATGGAAAAGACCAGGTAGAATTAGAATGCTTTTTGTGTACTCCTAGTCTATGGAAGAAGATGTATAATCTCTAGATGTAAGTTTTTAGGCTCGTTCTCCAACTAAATGAATATAATATAATCAAGTGATATAATAGTGTTAATCCATGCATGGGATGTGTTTTAGCCACTTTTATTTTTTTCTTTCAAAAGTAAAAATAAGATATGTGTGTTGTGTGTGTGTGTAGAAGGAAAATGTTGTATACAAGCTCATATAGCAAAGTATGGTTAAAATCCTTCACAAAATGTTTATGCTATATATTCAGAGTAGCCTAACATTTCAGGCCTATAAAGTGGAGCATTGTTATATGAATAAAATGAAGGGTGTGCAGCCCAACACCAGCTGAGGATTAAAAGGTACACCTGTTTCAAGCACATCGCTATGATTTTGGACCGAGCTATGTCCATATCCAAAGTTTACTATATAAATAAATTAAAGTTTATGTGGGGAGGAACCCTGGAGATCTGGTCTCCTGAAATAGTTGTTTGGGAGATCTATGACTTATATCTTCCATGCTACTACTCAAGGGAAAACCAAGTTAAAGCCAAGTGAACGTGTAACAATTGATCCAACCCATTCACCTCATGTCATCCTTCTCTTCCACGCCACCTTCCACCACAATCCCTTTGTACTCTTTCATTTGTATCCTTGTCATTTTCATTCTCCCTGGAACCCTAGTCGATCAATACCATTGTTTTAGCATGATGGTACCTAAATTGGCAGTGAGCCTAGAATGTGCCTAGATTTATGTGCTATAATGACATTGAATTAAAAAATGCTAATCATATTTATTTTCCCAACATGAACAATGCCAAAAGGAAACCTTCTTGAGAAGAAATTTTTTGAGTAATTTCTAAAAGAGGAGATCACTTCTAGAGATGTGAAGAATCTTTATATATATTGAATCTCTAAAGAATGACATCATATATTAAGATAAATAACCTAAGCATATAGTGACATAAATATAGTGTTATCTCACCTCAATTGGTGCCATAAATTCTAAATGTTTCTCCCAGCTTCACTCCCTTGTCTAATTGTTAAATTAATATGTACACAAGAGCAGAAGATTGCAACTCACTCAAAAGTGCCATTTCAATTCAGGTATTGTAAAACCTAGAATTAATAGCTATTGGATTGTACAAATTAAATTTCTTCCTAGAGCAAGCAAGTTTACAAAGCATCCAATGTATTAGATACAAAAGTTATTTTTTGCATAATATAAAATTGCAAATGATATTAATGCTTGTAGTATTTTTGTTGAGGGTATTAAGTAAATAGAAATTGAACATGTATGCAATGGCCAACACCAAAAGATGACAACTACATGTGTCCCTTTCGAGCCATGATATCAACGATGTTCCATCACTTATGACTAGATAGTGACAAATAAGAACAAATAATACACTTTTGAATTATCATTGCTCATACCTTCTTCCATCCATGAAAGTATGTTCTTGTTGATCTGAAGAGATTTCTAAGTTGGAATTACTAGGTTGTAAAAAAACTTCCCTTAAAATACAGAGGAAATGTCAGGTCAGTTCAAAGATCTACCACTCATATGACTAGAAATACAGTAAGTAGTGCAGTGCATTATGCATAAGAAAAAAGGCCTTAACTTGAAAGTAACTTACCTTGAATGCTACATCTAATATTACCATTTTGAGCTATTTTGTTCTAAAAATTGTTCTATTTCAACATCTAAATTGATAATAGTTGTCCTGGACATATTCATGAGACCAGTGAGGAAAACTTGAATTAAATTTGACCAAATATTGCATGAATAAATAATAACTAAAAGTACTTGAGTGCATGAATAACTAAATGAGATTCTCTCGGTCTCGAGAATAAATTATTGGAGTAGTTTATCCTTGGAGAAAACCTCCCTCTACTCAATGAAGAAACATTGAAGCCAACATTGACTTTGTTATTACTTTGTTGTATCGAAGTTTTTTTCTCCAAGATTATCCAAATCCTAATTTATTATCTACCGAATAGGGCCAACCATGTGAAGGTGGAAGCTATTATGGCCCCTGCCCATTCCCCCCCCTCATCTCACTCTCAATTCCCCACTACCTAATCTATCTACTATATAAGAAATAGTTGAAAGCAAGACATTAAGATACAAAAAAAAATAACTGTGAACCATACTGTAAATATGAACTATGACTAATCACAAATAAACATTATGAAAATAATTGAAATTAGAGAATACACACTTCATTAAATATCTAAGTTGATCAGGACGTCCCTAGGATATTTTATTTTATAACTGAGTCAACAGGGATCAAATAGAGTTAGGATTGACTTCACATAGATAAGCTGATTCATTCAATTGAAGTCAATACATGTATTGGACATCAAATGATCATAAATTTTTGAATAGCATGTGAAATAGAACGCATAGACTAACCTTATATTTAATTATTAGGTTATTTTAGCACTAGCCGAGGAATCTTTCACTAGTTGGTGGGATTATATGTTTTTCCTCTCTCTTTCTTATCAGAATCAAGGGACTAACTAAAAACCTGGTCCTGGGTAAACTCCAATCATCTCTATGTTTATATCTAGCCATATCTTTTCCCATGCATCACCCCTAGGATCATGTGCTTATGCCAAATACCTATTTTGAGTTCATTGCTTCAAATTTCATTCATGGTACCTTAGGGGTGGTTCCGGTCAATCCAATAAGAATTCATTCATGCATAGGAATTACACATGATAACATTCTAAGACATATGTGGTCATCATCTAAATATCTATATTTGTTTTTCAACTTTCCAAGCTTTTGTTTCATATTTAAGTTCAATTTGAATTTTTTCTATAGCATTGATTACAAGCTCAATGAAAAAATATTTTGGAACCCCTCCATAAGTAAGAAATGTGATCAAATGTATTGAAAGGGATGTTGTGCTCGGCTTATAGTTGGTTCCACAGATATCCAAGGAGTGGATACTTGGGTAACGAACATAATTTTCATCTCTTTCAACTTTGATCATTGACTCTCAAAAATTGATCATTTTACATGGAAATATATTGTTAACAAGAAACTCTCCTTTGAATATATAACCATTATAGAAAATATGACACTAAATGAGCAGGGGAGAGGCCTCTAGAATCTTATTGCTCAAATATTTTCCTTCAAATACATTTTTTTGGGCATTGGAAAGTCAAATATTCAAATATAAACCTAATGCCATCAGTATGTATATAAGCTCTCCATTCAAGTCGTAAACTTCCTTTTTATTCTCATCCAAACATGTTATATCTTCCACATCAGTAAAATTTACATCTAATATATCAAATCCAAAGGGAATGGCTTTTGAAAGAATCAATGTAAAGCAAGCTATGTACTTCTTCAAACTAGCAACAATATGTACATGGATACACATGCATTGTGTCTGAAGGATATATTTTTTAAACGGAACGTATGTAATTTTTTCAGCTACTTCAGCAAATGACTCAATGCAAACAAAGTAAGAGTTGACCGATGATGACATGGACTTTTTCCTTTCTTCCTTTCCACGATCATTGAGTATGTGCTATAGGGAGAAGTTGGGTCTAGGTCTTAATGTAGGTATGACAAGTGGTGTAGTTGGGTTTGTGAAATAAGCCACAAGGTCATCTCTGAACTAAGGGAGCTTAGGATAGTGGTTCGAGTAATGGCCATAAGCCCACTAAGATAACTTGTTGATTATTTCTTTCTTATTTAGAGATATATAACTTATGCTAGATAACAATAATTTTGTCTATGTTTGGTCTAAAGCAATCTTATTGCCTCTATTTCTTGAAGTGAAGTTACCTACAGTTGTCCAAAGGTGAGATCTAGTACGGAGGTGGAGTGGATGTAGGCCATGAATATTTCTTGTCCTGTGGATGTAGAAAGTTGAAGGTGTTGAAAGAGGTGAGGGGTATGGGAGGCTCTTTATAACTACAACCAAGGTGAGTGAAACCAAGAATGGTTTTTTTTTTGTAAAGAACAAATCATAGTAAATAAATGCACTAGATCTCAATAATCCAACATCATTTTACCTTAGTTATCATATATTAAGATAACTAGCCTAAGCATACAATGACAAAAATCAAGTGTTATCTCACCTCAATTGGTGTCATCAATTCTAAACTCTTCTCCCAAATTTACCCCCTTGTATTATTGTTAAATTAATATCTACACAAAATCATAAGATTGCAATCCACTCAAAAGTTCCATTTCAATTCAAGTCTTGTAAAACGTAGAATTAATAAGTACTAGAATGTACAAATTAAATTTCTTCTTAGAGAAAGAAAGATCACAAAGCTTCCAATGTATTAGGTACAAAAGTTATTTGTTGTGTAATATATAATTGTAAATGATTTTAATTATGTTGAAGGTATTAACTAAAATAGAAATTGAACATGTAGGTAATTGGCAACACCACAAGATCACAACTACATGTATCCCTCATGGTCCTGAGATGCAGAGTTTGTCTTAGAAGATGTATACCGCATACCTCTAACTGGGGTGCCCTATTACACATGATAACATTCTAAGGGTAGCAGGAAATTCGAAGCCTCGCACAGGGGGTGCGACCACCTGACTATCTGTAGGAGGCCCAGTCTCAGCACTTCAAGTAGTTGAAAGAAGGTGCAGCCATATAAACATGTTTGCATGAGAGCTGTGCGGAAAGGACGTTCTGTGCAGAACTGGTAGGTCATCCGGATCACGGTCACAAATGAAGGGTTGCACTGTCGCGTGGAGAGGCTGGGAGGTGACTGTCGACAGAACTATTCATGACAAGAAGTTTGATTTATGACCGAGAGGAGCGGGTGGCAGGCCATTAAGACAAGCATTCTGATTTAGATACGAAAATATTTTCCGCTAAGAAGATGTTAATGACTCAAAAGTGGAGGGAAGGGGCAATTTCAAATTCACACGGTCTTCTTAAAATGCAAACTAGCCACCTATGCACCCGAGTGAAACTAGGATAAAAATCATGTCTCAAACCAGAGCAAGGTTCGTGGAAGAACCCTATCTGACCTAGGAAGAACCGGGAGAGGTGGCCACTACCCCAAAGATTCCAAATTCCCCACGTACCCTGTAACCCTAAAAAGATAAATAAGCTATGGGGCCAGTCTGGGCATCACCGCAATTCCATAAATTGTAAATGGCAAAAAAGGGTAAGGCAATCACTATAGAAATCGAGGAGGACGAGGAATATCTACAAGTTCTGATCGCTCAAATTGAAGCACAGGATGAGGAAGAGGAAAATTTTCCCCAAGTACCTTTAGTGATAATACTACCACCATATATCTCTCCTTGGAAAGGAACGACCAAGATTCCGAAGGACCTGGAGGCCACAAAGAGTATGCTCCAGACCCCGCTTCTTCCAGATGAAATAAGGTTTGATGGTCTACCACCGGGTCAGATACCGAATATCAAGTTTTAAGATTGGGATCTCACAAACAGTGAGAAGTTTCCCTAGTTGGCCGAGGAGAAATTACTACAGCAGAAGTGGTTACGGGGTGTGGTGAAGGCGGGATTACTAAATCTAAGGTGGATACCCCACTATCAAGAATTGGAACAGGCCATGGAGGAGGTTTGTAGTAGTGTACCAGAGCTGGCTATGCCAGCAGAACTCCCAGCAGCCACAAAGATTCATCATGTAGCCGTAGGATTCCGTAAGGCTTAGGAGGGGGCTGCCAAAATTCAGTTGGAATTTAACTTGGAGATCGCAGAGCTAAAAATAAAAGCACAGCCCCCTACACCACCGAAAGTCAGACAGCAGTGCCATCACACCCTTCAGGAAGGACTGAGAGTAATAGAGCGCGCTATAGAGGATTGCACGGGATTGTTGGATCAATCCCTTCTTACACTCACATCATTGCAGGAAGACCCAATGCTGCAGTAGGTAGAAACAGAAGCACGAGAGTTGCAACAAGCCTATGATAATGTCCGAGGGACTGCGTAGGCGGTTGCCATTACTCAGCGATTGGCTAAGATGAGGGAGGCTCAGAAACTTAAGGCACAAGTTGATGTTGCTCACCAGAAAGAAGCAATCCTTAAAGAACGCATCCAGCCATGGCTTGATGAGGCATTCGTGGTCACCGCCAGCATCGAAGGAAAGCTAGCCCACATACAGGTAGGATATGAGCTCAAATAAGCAAGTGAAGTTGATAATCATGTGTCAGAGATTCACGTGCAACAAGTACAATAGATGGTAGAGGAATGTATTGCAAAAGGAAGCAAAGCGCAAAAGTTGCTAAATAACATCTGTGCAAAGATCACCATACCAGTCAATTGACTCAGGACGAGTCACGATGATTGTCTTGGGTACCTGTTGGGCAGTGGACCCCCCGCGTAATGGTTTTGGGGCTTGAAACCCTCAAATTTCGGCAAAAGTGTTGTAAAATTTCCGCGGAGTGCACAGAGCATGAATTGCAATGGGTAAAGTGCAAGGGTAGTCCGCCCTAAAATATTATATATTAATCTAGGATGTGTTGTCTTGGCCATGGTCTGAAGACCATGGGAATGTATAAATAGAGCAAGGATCTAGGTTTAGAAGGCAGTTCTTAATAATAGCTTTGATGTATGGGTTTGTGAAACCAAGAGCTCTGAGTCTATAAGTCCGAGTCATGGGTGGCAAAGGTTAGAGTAGGCTCTGCAGCTGTGTGCGCAGAGGCCTGGTAGAGTCTGCAATTGTGCGCGCGGACCACTACGGCTGTGTGCGTAGGGTGGAAAATGGATTGTATTGAACGGAAGATTAATAAAGATAAGTGTTTCTAAATTTTTGTGTATCTGGTCGCAGATCTGAATGTTTATGCTTATGTTATGATTTTATGAAGTGTATTGAGATTTATGATTGCACATACTGGGTTTAACTGTTAAATGTTTGCTTAAAGACTTTAAAGAATAAATCAGATCTATAACTACAATAAGACTAAGGATCTAAGAAACACCCCTTCATGGATCTTCGCAAAGATCAGATTGCTGCACGGAACAACATAAGTGCGTAGATTGAGTTACGAATCCTCCAGACCTCATCAAGACATCCCTAGGGTGCGGAAACTTAGTTCCAAAACCCTCCTATACTACCTTGGATGAGACTTCAGTCTGCACTCCGTGGATTGTTGCCGAAAGGGTCGATAATACGGGACTTGTTTGGCTAAAACTCTTCCGAACCTGGGTTAGGGCACAATAAGCCAACAAATGGTTCCATTGCCGAGACTGGGATCTACCTAAAGGGATGTCTGATGTCAGAACACTAGAACCCTACGAAAAAAGAGATTGAAGAGTGGTTCGATCAGAGGCTTCACGAGTTCGTGGTATAGGAGAACAGAACCCCGCAGATATCTGAAAATAGGTGGCTAGGTCGATATATATACACAGAAATCCATGAGATCTTCTTTGCATCCTTCTTGTTAGAACTGTATGAGTGGATCGCGAGGCTAGCAGACATCACAGGAAGGTGTAATATTGATTAGCCAATAGTGTGGACTCCGGAGTTAGTGCAGAGGCTAGAGGCATCTGAAGATAAGATCGCGTGGGCTGTAGATCATTGGTTAGATCGGATAATAGGAGGGTTTATCACTGAATTCGTGATAGACACAACTGTCAGCTATAGTGAAGCCGAAAGACGTTTTCTCAAAGGACCGCGAGGTAAGTACATCAAATCGTTCTTTACCTGGATTAAAATGATGTTATCTAAAAAATGAGTTATGCGAATCCATTGATGTCTGGGGTAACACGGAGCGGAAGAGGCTACCAAGGGATCGAAGGATTAGAGAACAGTCCCCCAATTTCAATTTCGTGGGAAAGCGAGGAGGAGCTCACTAGGATTTCTCTGAGAAGTGCAATCCGACTGATAAATCAGCACATTCCATAGCTACCGCCCCCATCCACACCATCGCCTTCTTCACCTCCATCCACCCCATCTCCACCTACCCCACCTCCACCACCTCCAAGGGTTGGAATGGCGAGTGCGATCAAGTTTCCCGTGTTTAGAGGCATAGGAAATGAGGAACCAGATCAGTTCTGGTTTGTGGTAAAGGCAATATGGGAAGCCCAAGGCGTTACAGATGATAACATTAAAAAGGATACCTTGGTGAGCACACTGCAGGATCGCACATTGACGTGGTATATTAAGCACTCTAGTGATCATCCGAATGTTGGAATAGCAGAGATCTAGGATGCATTGAATAAAGAGTTTAGTCGACCAAAATTAGAAACTCAGTCAATCATCAGATTTAAGGAAATTTCCATGCTTCTAGGTGAGACACCATGGGATCTGGATCAGCGCCTAAAAATTATGATCCATGAAGCCAATATGATGCTATCAGATGCGCAACATTGTGCTTGGTTTATGGCATCCGTGACACTGCACCTAAGGACGACGTTGTCACAACAAAAGATCTCGACCTAGGCTGAAGCATTAGAGATAGCGATGAGGTTGCATGAAATAACAATATAAGATCCTGGGTTGGGAGTCCAAAAAATCCATTTACAATTACAAAACCTATGCCTAGAGATGCAGAGTTTGAGGAAGGATAGGGCGCCCTAATGAGAGGTGTGCGAAGAAGTGTGGTGTATAAAATGTAAGGGCCAGGGTCACGATAAGGATCATTGTCCTATATTCGCAAACTATTTGGTAGGAGGGGGACCGATGCCGTTGAGACCAGAGGCATAGGTAGGTCCGAGTGCATCCGCTACTCTCTGGTGCGCGATCTATTAGGTAGGGGGGAAGCACGCAACAAACAACTGTCACCTATTGCAGAAGTATACCCAGACGCCGCAACAACTGTATTGTAATTTTTGTAGATCAGTGGGTCATGATGAGCGAACATGTCAAAGCTATGAGCTAATGATGGATTGGACCCCAACCTATTGAATGTAGATGGAAACGCAAGGTACCGATCCAACTGTAGCAATAGCACGGGGTGGCTTCCAAGGGCGAGGTCAAGGACGAGGAGGGATGGGACCAAGATGAGGTTGTGGACAATTAATCTACTATAACTGTGGAGGACCTGGGGACTACGCATGTGACTGTACGAACTCGACCAGAATAAGTTTCCCATACTACTATCAGTTTCATCATGAAGCAGTAGATTCCCCACGCTAATCGCACAGATGCGTGAAAAGGGGGTACTAGAGCCTGCTCCTACTCAAAATGTCCATATGATGAGGTCAGAGCCACGCGAAGAATACCCCAATGTGAACATGGTGCTTAGAAGCAACGCGAATATAGGGGAGGATAAGTAAAAACAACCTGGGGACAATGTCTCGGTCCATAAGACCCCTACAAAGGTATCTGAACTTGACTCGGGACGCGCGAAGGAAATATGTATGGAAGCTACAAAGAGCTTCGCGAAGGTCTCTACCACAGGTAGTAAGAAGCAATCAACACCAGGAGTGGATCCATCTATGATCAATACCTTTTTAGAGACTTTCATGAAGCTACTATGAGACAACGAGGTAGTTCACGGACTCCAAGAGTTGATCACTATGTGCGCAGGACCAGGAGAGCTGCGCGTAGTCAAAAACATGGGAAAGCATACTTTGCGTACGGGGGGGAAATGCGGCGAACAGAGCAAATTGGTGAATATGAGATGGATCAGGTAGTTCTTGACCTAGGCTCTGACACAAATGTGTTACCAAAACAGACCTGGGAACAGATGGGTTGACCCACGTTACAATGGTCTCCTATTCAATTGAGGATGGCAAATCAGCAAAAGATTGTTCCCATGGGGAGACTACAAGGGGTAGTTGTGGATATTGATGGCGCGATTACATAGATAGATTTCGAGGTAATAGAGATTGTGGATGACAATAACCCTTACCCCGCATTATTAGGGATAGATTGGGCTACGGACATGAATGGAGTCATCAACCTGAAGAAGCGAAAAATGATTTTTGAGAAAAAGTTGTTGCGCGTAATTATTCTGCTAGATCCAGCCGAAGGAGCATGCTACACTGAACCTATGCATGCTGAGGACAGTGATGATGAACTAGACTACATTTACCAGATAATGGCACAAAACTAGGATCGAGTGAATCCAACGGTGGACGGGAGAATTTCATGGGAACGCGACAGTTCCTACACATCGGATTCAGATGAAGAGATAGAGCAATGGCAAAACCAATTGCATGAAGTTACAATGCTAAATTGTAATATGATGATTAGATTGCTGCAATGTGTGACAACCGAAGTAAGGACATTGCCAGTAGAGGACGGCACCACAAATAGGGAAGAATTAGTAGACCGCTGGGGAACTATATTTATGGAGCAGGAACGGCACAGTGTGCAAGAAGGGGTGTTGTGCACAATAACTACACAAGGGTTGAGAGCACCTAGGAAGATTATGTGGAACGGATGCAACCGTAAAAGGCGGCCACATGTACGGGTTGGAGGGCTTAAGCATCGAACACGGTCTAGGCAGCTAGGACGGAGTGGTTTGGGCACCTACCTATGACGAAGGATGCAGCTGTGTGCTCCGCAACTAGCAGCCCAACTAAATCTACCCGTACCAAGGGTTCGGTGGGCGTATAAGACCATAAATAAAATGAGGCAGGCGAAGATGACCCTATCCGCACTCAGACCGGATGAAACCACGAAAGCGAAGAGAATTTCCCTGATCACTGCCCCTACATTTCAGACTAACCTGGGCAAAGGAATTCGGCAATTGCATGAAGCTATTTGGTGCAACGCAAGTTCACAGACACCCATGGCTCAGACTTACAGACTGAGAGCACTCGTGCTTCACTAAACCTTACACTTTAGATCTCTGTCAAAAGCTATTATCCAAAAACTGTGTTCTAAGCCTATCACCTTGCTCTATTTATACATTCCCATAGTCCATGGACCATGGGAAAGCCAACACATTCTCGATTAATCTATAATATTTTAGGATGGACTACCATTGGACTTTACAATTCGCGCATTTCGCAAAATGTTTACCATACTTTTACCCAAAATTGTGGGCTTTAAGCTCCTAAACCATTACGCGGGGGATCCACTGCCCAACAGGCCCCCAACACAATATTCATGACTCGTCCCGAGTCACTCGGCTGGTGCGGTGATCTTTGCACAGAGGTTATTCAACAACTTCTGCAACACATTTTTCTTCCATCTGCTGTAATTGTTGCGTGGAAGCCTTTAACACATCATTATCGGATTCACTTGCTCCTTTGAGTTCATATCCTACCTACATGTGGGCTAGATTTCCTTCGATGATGGTGGTGACCGCGAATGCCTCATCAAGCCATGGCTGGATGCATTCTTTAAGGACTGGTTCTTTCTGACGAGCGACGACAACTTGTGCCTTGAGAGCCTCGGCCTCCCTCATCTTGGCCAATTGCTGAGTGAGGCAACCATCTGGGAGGTCCCCTGGACACTATCATAGACCTGCTGCAGCTCCCGTGCTTCGGTCTCTAACCACTAGAATGTTGGATCTTCCTGTAGTGAAGTGACCGCGCAAAATGACTGATCTAGCAAGCCAGTGCACTCCTGTATGGCACGTGCTATTGCTTCCCGCCCGTATTGGATGGTGCGTTGCCACTTTTGTCTAACTTCTGGTGGTGTAGAAGGCTACACCTTGAGTGTGAATTCAACAATCTACAAGCTGAGGTCCAACTGTACTTTTGCTGCTTCTTCCTTTGCTTCGGGGAACCCACTGGAAAACTTGTGGATCTGTATGCCTATAGGTAATTCTGTCGTAATCTCGAGCTCAGGGGTGCGGCAACATGCTTCCTGCAAAATTTGCTCCAACTGTTGATTCTGTGCTACTGCTTCATCTCGTTGGAGGCTGAATTGCTTGATGTTAATTTGTTGCTCTCTTAGTAGTTGTATCGCGCGTCCTTCCCTAACGCGGAGCTCTATCGTTGTGCCATATTGTAGCCAGTATACGACTGCTCATGGGAGGGCAGCCAAGTTTAATCCAAGTCCCGAGAGTCGGCCTACCATGGCTCTATCCTCCGTGTTGTCTTCTATAAATGCTCCTACCGGAAGTGCGATGGTATTAGCCATTTTGTCCCGCAGCAGTTGGTTAGTTGCTGCCATACCTATAGCTCCATGGGCAGCTATCACACCTAGCTATGGGGGCTGTGCTTGAAGTTCCTACAGTTGCATCTTGAGTGCCCCCAAAATAGTCTGCTGCTCTGTCATGGCCTCGTTAAGTGCCTCCCTAGTAGCTTTGCGCGCTGTATCCCCGATGTCACATAGATCACCCTCAGTCAATGTGATAGGTTCTGTGTCCATCTTGGATGCCTTGGTCTTCTTCCTTGACCTTGACCACTATGTAACTCGCGGTCATTTTAAGGGTGAACAGGTGGTGCTTGGCTCCACACCTTCTGTCATAGTATCCATTTCCAGCTCTGTAGTTACGTTCGGGCCTCTTTCGCCTTCTGTTGTAGCAGCCCCTCCTGTTGTCACCTTGTCTGTGGCAGTGTACGCTGCCTCTCGAAACACCTGTACTTCATCAGCATGCTATTCATTTCACTTCTGCTGTGCTAGGGATTTGGTGGCAGCCTTCTGCTTTTGAATTGTGACCTCATCATGCCCTATCGCATCTGGTCCTCACCACTCTGGTGTCCAGGTATCAAGTACGGTGAAAATAGCATCATCAATGGCGATGAAAGGAAGCGTGCTCCATGTCTGCTTTGGATCCTTGGGCACCCTGATATACACATGGTGCATATCCGCCTTAAAGTCAGCAACGGTTTTCACAGTATCATATACTTCGATAGTTAAGTGGGGTTGCTGGTTGATCCACTGTCGTATGTTTGTGTCCATTAGTATCCAGAAAATCTTGACTTCGTGGATTCCTGTTCCATCCTTTGTTGCCCATAGTGATGCATATCTAGCTGCCTCTAGCCAATCCTGGTCCATGGGAGGAAACTAACTATCCTTGGGAAATTCCCTTGTAACCAATAGGATGGATAAGAGTAACCACGCATAGTGGAAGGTCTTATCGTCCACCTGGGATTCCCTGTAGTTTGTTAGGAATTCGTCATGGAGGAACTGCACCCAATTAACCTGTACCCCTTATGTGCATTGCTCAGCTAACGCGATGACCATTGCTGGTACCTCACTGCCTCGACATTTTCTCATTACCTTCCCTACCAACAATTGGGTAGCAATGCGGACCCCTTTGTCCTGAATGCTAGTAATAACATACCCTCTCTTCTTTTTCTCCAAGTTGTATTTCTTTTTCATGGTTTCCCCAATCGTCAAGTCACCACCCATGCCCACTATTTCTGTGGGGTCCCTTCCCTCGCAGGGAAGCCGAGAGATCCTATGAATGAGTTTTGTTGTGATGGGGATGGGTTTGCCTACCAATAAGTACCCATCGTACAGTAGGCAGAGCAGTTTCCTGATGATCAATATTGTAATTTGGGCCCGATGAAAATGTGGAATTGACAGAAGGTGCAGTACCCCGGCCTCCTCCACCCTTCAGAGCGCTTCCTACGGTTGTAGTGTTGTAATAGCCCCCTCCGCGCTTTGTTCCATTAATTCACTAGTTTCCAAATGAGGAAAATTCTTAGTGTCCACGAGGTCCCAGTCTTCAAATTTCATAGTGGGAATGTGGCCAAACATCATTCCTTGGAGCAAAACCCCTTTAGGGAGAGACGGGGTTATAAGGTTTCTCTTAACAACATCCAAATCTTTAGGTACCTTGACCCTCCCTTTTCGTGGACGGACATACTTAGGTCATTTTATAGGAGCTCGCACTGGTTGGATATCTTCTTCTATCTCTTTGTCTGGTTCCATCTCTTCGACAAAGGTCGGAGGATCATGTTCCTCATCATCGCTCTCAATAGTAACGGTTTTTCCCTTTTCCTCTATCCACAGCTCGTTGAATCGTGGATTCCACGAAGAAATCTGTACTGGTCCCGCTACCTGGGGGTCCTTCTTGGTTCGCGACGTCCTAGGTGATTTAGGGATTTCGGTTGTCCCTCCCACATGTGGCACAGGGTTTTGCATAATGTCATTGGTTGTGGACATTTACCTTAGTAGGGACTCTTGTAGTTCCTTCGGCAATTCTTGAAACCATGTGCTTTCTTTCATGATCGCCTCATTCATCTTGCTCCTGTCTTCTTGAACCCAGAACGACCTAATATGCAAAGGGCCAAACGTTGTTTGGTGACAAGCCACCTGTGCTTTATATACCTTTTCAAATTCAGATTCGGCCGTGCCCCTCGTTCGTGGCTTATTAATGCGATTTTGGGGGCTACACTTTTAGTCTTAGCTCTGACATTAGCTGAGATCGGGATCTGCCTAAAGGGATGTCTGATGTTGAAACACTGGAACCCAACGAAAAAAGAGATTGAAGAGTGGTTGGATCAGAAGCTTCACGAGTTCATGGTACAGGAGAACAAAACCCTGCAGATATCTAAAAAGAGGTGGCTGGATCACTACATATACATAGAAATCCATGAGATCTTCTTCATGTCCTTCTTATTAGAACTATATGAGTGGATTGCGAGGCTAGTAGACAACACAGGAAGGTGTAAGCTTGATCAGCTGATAGTGTGGACTCCGGAGTTAGTGCGCAGGCAAGAGGCATCTGAATATAAGATCGTGTGGGCCGTAGATCATTGGTTAGATCGAATAATAGGAGGGTTTATCACTGAATTCACGATAGACATAACTGTCAGCTACAGCGAAGCCGAAAGGTGTTTTATCAAAGGACCGTGAGGTAAGTACATCAAATCGTTGAATACCTGGATTAAAATGTTGTTATGTGAAAAACGGTTTATGCGAATCCATTGATGTCTGGGGTAACACGGAGCGAAAGAGGCTACCAGGGGATCGAAGGATTAGAGAAAAGTCCCCTGATTTCACTTTCGTGGGAAATCTAGGAGGAGCTCGCTAGGTTTTCTCCAAGAAGTACAGTCCAATTGATAAAGCAACACATTCCACAACTACTACCCCCATCCACACCATCGCCTTCTTCACCTCCATCCACCCCATCTCCACCTACCGCACCTCCACCACCTCCAAGGGTTGGAATGGTGAGTGTGATCAAGTTGCCCGTGTTCAGAGGTGTAGGAAATGAGGAACCAGTTCAGTTCTGGTTCGTGGTAAAGGTAGTATGGGAAGCCCAAGGCATTATGGATGATAACATTAAAAAGGCTACCTTGGTGAGCGCACTGTAGGATCGCTCATTGACGTGGTATATTAAGCACTCTAGCAATCATCCGAATGCTGGAATAACAGAGATCCAGGATGCATTGAACAAAGAGTTTAGTTGACCAAAATCAAAAACTCAGTCAATCATCAGATTTAAGGAAATTGCGATGCTTCCAGGTGAGACACCATGGGATCTAGATCAGCGCCTAAAAAGTATGATCCGTGAAGCTAATATGACGCTGTCAGATGTGTAACATTGCACCTGGTTTGTGGCATCCCTGACACCACACCTAAGGACAGCGCTATCACAACAGAAGATCTCGACCTAGGCCGAAGAATTAAAGATAGCGATGAGGTTGCATGAAACACCAATACAAGATCCTGGGTTGGGAGTCCAACAAATCCACGTGTAATTACAAAACCTATGCCTAGAGATGCGAAGTTTGAAGAAGGATAGGGCACCCCAGTCAGAGGCGCACGAAGAAGTGTGGTTTATAAAATGTAAGGGACAAGGTCACGATAAGGATCATTGTCCTGTATTCGTGAACTATTTGGCATGAGGGGCATCGATGCCGATGATACCAAAGGTGCAGGTAGGTCTAAGTGTGTCCGCTGCTCTCTGGTGCACGATCTGTCAAGTAAGGGGGAAGCACACAACAGACAACTATCACTTGTTGCAGAAGTATACCTAGACGCCACAACAACTGTATTGTAATTTTTGTAGATCAGTGCGTCATGATGAGAGAACATGTTGCAGCTATGAACTAATGATGGGTAGGACCCTAACCTATCAAATGCAGATGGAAACGCGAGGTCCCGAACTAGCTGTAGCAATAGCGTGGGGTGGCTTAGGTATTAATATTATTCTTCAAACCTATAGGATTGTGGCACATTTCAGAGAATATAATCGGAAGAAAAAAGGAAAAAATAAAAGAAGGATCGATCTCCCTAGATTTTCGCAATTCCACCTAGTGGGTTTTTTGATGGTGTTGCACAAGGGTAGAGACGTGGAGGTGGTGGATTGAATAAAATGATTGGAAACAAATATTTTTAGTTTAGAATTGGTATATAAAAAGGAATAAATACAAAGCATAATTGATTTCTTACTAGTCTTTTATATACCTTGCAAAATAAAAAAAATATAAGATGTTTACAAACCCTTGGAGATTCCAAATTTCTAATGGATTGGTTAGAAAGAAGGGAAAAACTAGAGGTCATAAAATTAGTTTCTTGGAAAGTCAAAATTTTTGAGATGAGGAATTTCTTCCAGGGAATAAGGTTTTAGCACATTCATCAGGAACTAAACACAACGATAGACATATTATCAAAGAGACAACTATCTTTGGTTACATGTTACTTATTTTGTGAATAATATGTTGGGAATATTGTTCAGAGGGCACATTATTTTGTTTTATACTAATCTAGGTACTTAAGCATTTTCAGTAAAAATATGTCCTCGATTAAATTCTCTCAGTGTTGGGGATACCTTACTTGGATACTTTGAATCACTTGAGTTATGGAAGTTATTACTATATTTGTTAGCCCTTTAATGTCTCTTTCTATTATCAAGTTTTCTATATGGACAAATTTTTGTTGGTCACTATCGTCCTATTTGGACAAATATCTTTTTAGCATTTCCTTAAAGTGATGTCTTCAATTTTTTGACATCTTTGTGTAATGAATTTATCTCAATGATAGACAATATATATATATATATATATATATATATATATATATATATATATATATATATATATATATATATATATATATATGTATGTATATATATAAATGCACTTTTTTAAATTCTTGATGAATAGCAAAGAAGTATTGAAAGACTTTTAATTAAAGAAGTATCTTTTATTCCTTCCAATGAAAGACTGTTTTTTTTTTTCTATTGAAAAAACAAACGTATTATTTTTTCTCAGGAAGAAAATATGAGCCACGGTAGGATTTTTCTATTATGTCCATCATGACCCTTGTTTGGATGATGCTTTCTATGGATATTCACTTCACGTTCCCTTCTATTTGAATGGTTCCTTACTTTCTAATATAAGTTTGTTGTTGGAGCATTTGGTTATACCTAGAAAAAGATGATTGATAGCAAAATACACATGTAAATTGTTAAATAGTTAACCAACAAGAAACATGATGGACCTGATCTAAATTCTAGCATATTTATGAAAAATCCCACAGTCATATATATGAATACATCTAGAAGATTTTACCCTCAAGAATTCATCATGATTCTCCTAATTACAACTTCATGTACTTTAAAAAGTGTCATTGGGACATAATTCATCTATGAAATTTTCCTTGAATCACATCCTAATTTAAGATTAAGTTGATAAAATGAACATGAAAAAGGAAATATCATGAGTTCATAGTTGTAACTAAGTCTTTCTTATTCATAAATCTAAATAGGCAACTGATAAAAAATAAATAAAAATGAATCACAAAATGTAAATTACCATAAACTCTGAACTAAATAGGAAATAGGAAACCGATAAAAAATAAATAAGAATCAATCATAAAATGAAAATTACCATAAAATTTTAACTAGAAATCAATTCAATCACAAAATGCAAATTACCATAAAATTTTAACCAAATAGAAATTTAATGCAATCCACAATTCAATCCATCCTAGTACACCTTACTTAAAATCAATACAAGCAGTTCATAAGTGTTAAAAGATGGCTGAGAAAATTATGTAACATTAGAATCTATTGCCTACAGTGTAATTTTTTTTTCTTGATATATGGAAAATCTCCAAATATAACCTACACCCATCAATCATAGCTAACCAAAACCTACTTTATTTTATTAGGGAAACATCAACATGCTTCATGATATCTTCAGTCAATAGACAACCTCTCACGGACACTAATAAATATTTTAGTAGATTTCTACTTATCTGTCCCTGACTCTACAAAGTTTTAGATCACAACTGAACAATCGTGGAGTATGATGCGACTAATTCACTAAATATATCAAGTCTACTTTGTAGTTATCTTGGAAAGATACAACAACTACACTACAGAGGAGACCAGAATTCACTTATTGTAGGTCAACCACATGTCACCAAAAGTCAGAATATCCAAACTGTGTGACCTAGATAAACCACACAGCAGGACTACATAACTAAACAATTGCTTAACAACTAAATTAAATGAGACTAACCTTGTCATATAGACATTGAAATCAACTAAAAAATTTATATACAATTTTGCCTCTCATTAACACTTCCAAGTGTGCACAAAGCACCCTTTCTCTCATAATTTTCATAATTTATTGTAACAACAAAGTGGTGGTCACCACAAACACAAAGATTCTTGATAAAATATCCTACCAAATTTATTAAATTCAAATCCTTGTCTTTAAAGCGGTAATTATTCAAGTTTTATGCTAATTGGCTAAGATGTTTAACCCCATCAATGTATCCATTTGTCGATGACTAGAATATTCACCATAAATAAGATAGACTACTAAGTTGCTTGAATTACAGTAGATTTTATTTAAGTCTTTCATTATTCAAGTCTTATGCCAAAAGATTTACTCATTACCAATTACCAGTAATCACCACAAGACGGAAAAAACTTTAGAACTAGCTTGCATAAAGGAAATCGAGATAGCTAGCTAAGTGTTGACGGTGCTGGACCCGCCAACATGTCAAGGGGATCTCCCTGGTAATAAGTCTCAATTAGACCTCAGACCGTTTGGCGCCGGAGTCCCAACAGTGGGTCGTATGGTAATTCCTTGATTTTGATTTCGCACAGAGGCAAGTAATATAACTCTGTTGGTAGCAAGGGTGTGACAGCTACAGTGAGTCAAGGAAGGTGCATGAGAGGTTCTAACACATGTGGGTTGAGATGAGTGCACCCCTTAGAAACCTGTAATAGTACTTAGATGGGAAGGGAACACACGAGCGAAGATACATCACAAGCTGGAAAGAAAGTTAGCTAGCAATCCAAAGTGATGGTTAAACCAACAACACATTTCAGAAAGATTCATACATACTCATACAGAATAGTCCATACATGCATGTGTAAGAAAGCAAATACATATGCCATTTAGAGTAAACAAGATAGTTGGAATACAATAAAACATATGCATGAATCATGTTGGCTCTTATTGTATAAAGAAGTGTAAATTCGATTCATACAATACATCCATGTCTAACCACTAGCTCCAATAGTGGAACATTGCAACCACATTCGCCTACTCCTCCTAAGAGATTTACTAGCTCCATCCAGTGGAGAAGCTAAGGCGCATTACAATACTATCCAGGCTCTCTCCAAGATAGTCTTATCGGGACCATGGCTGTCCAAAAGCTTATACAATGAGTTATGAGGGACTCTTTATAGCAAAGGGTGGGGTGACCCTTGACATTCCCCTTTGTGATAGTTCAACTACCCTCATGACTTTTCATCTACTCTATGACTGTTACATCCAACTATCGACATTTGACTTACAATTGACAAGACATACATTACAATGCACATGTGATCATTTGAGACAACATGGCTTGGGCAAGTCGAGCAAGATATCACTGACACTCGATCCATTGTGATGAGACCAACTTTTTGACATTCTTGTGATGGTGAAGGTGGTGAGTTGATGCCAAGATTGGTCATCCGTGATGGTGTGCATGCATTCCATTATGACCTCTTGCTAAAGTAAACTCTTGCCTTCATTGCATCTGGGTGTATTGGTATGGTTCCTCTATCTGACTCATCTGCTAGCATGCGCATGGTCTTTGGGTGTGGATGAAATGGCAACAGACTAATGCATAATGTCTGTGTTGATCTTCCAGTGTGTGTCAGTGGTCATGTGCATCAACTGTCAACTACATGTTCAACTCCAGTTGGGCTTGCTTCTTGTGGTGAGTGTGCTGAATGGGTTGGATCGCATGTGTGTGCGCAATGACATGCATGTTGTTGAATCCCTTGCATGTGATCAACAACACTACTCACCATGTCTACTCGGTCCTAGCTACTTGGATAGATCTTTAACTTGTATGGGTGCAGTTTCATCCGTGAGTGCATGTTGTAACCCCTGTTGTTCCTATTGCAGCTACAACTCATTCGTCTGTCTTTGCAGCTTCATGTTCTTCCTTGAGTTGTTATTTCAGCACATGCAACTCCTTCTTTGTTCAATTCTCTATCTTTGCACGATCTTCATGTTGCGCCGTCACCTCATAGCCTAAGTCTCCAAAGTTTCTTTCATCATCAGTGGATCTGCTTTAGCTCACAAATTTGTTCCGCCTCTGTGTTATCAACAACCTTCCTCTTGCATTTTTTGCATTCAGTATGCTGCCTTCAGCTGTTGTTCATGATGCTTCTCATTGTGATGTTTCTATTGTTATATCTCGATGTCCTTATCTACAAACAACTTGATGTCTTCGTGGGTAGGCAAGTTCATAAACACTTGATCGACTGCATCCCCAAGTGTGCCCTGAAAGGTATCTTCATCTCCACCCTCCTCGAAACCATTGTACCTGTACTACTGAGAGGTAGATGAACATCTGCAATACCTTGAGACATGGCAACACTCATGGCAAGCAATCTGTCAATTGAAAACCAAAATGAACTTGAGAACTAATTTACAACATACTTGTGTGACTGATCGTGAAGGTTGCGTGATTTTGGATGGGAGGTCGGGAGACTGACTGCCAAGCCTATGCAAGGCATAGTCTGGGTTGCTGGGAGACGGAATGACTACGGGAACTTCACAATGCATAGTCTAGTCTTGTTGCTGACTGCTGGAATTGCGCAATGCACAATCTCAGCTGGCAATAGTTGCAGGCTCAGTGACTGCATTAAGCATTTTCCGGGGCCAACAGTCATTATCCCTTAAAAATGCACAAAACAATCCTCAAGGACAATACTTGGGCATAAATTCTCATTTATGGAGAGGAAGACAGGGCCTTGCTTCCTCGAATCGCGCAATGCTATCTTAGTGAAAGCAGAGGTTGAGTCAAGGTTGCGTAGACTTGCCGACGGGAAACTGAATGCGAATGTGAGTGTGAATGCATGGTGATATTGAGTGTAAGCATAAGTGAATGATCATTCATGCAAACGATGAATTAAAGATTCGGAAAATGGAACAACATGCATGTGGGTGAGGCGAGTCACCGATTCGGTGACTGTTCGTGAAAAACATTTTCATGCATGTGACAGCAGTGAGATAGCAACGAAAACTGAAATGATGCTAGTACAAGATAATATGTATCAAAAAAATAGAAAGTGCTCACTGAAATCAAGCAGACAACGTTCATATGAAGAAAAACATAAAAAGCAACAGAATTGCAACACAAGTCATGGAAAGCAGGCTTACCCCAAAAAAACCGAGTTGAGTGTGTCGACGGCTCCTAGATGTGATGTGGGATGTCAGAGTTGCAAGGTGGATGTGAGGAATGAGCTCTGTGTGTCCGGTTGATGAGTTTTTATAACATCGAGGTTGTGATGCGCATGCCACGAATATAGGGAAAGCGACACTTGGTGAGAGGTTTCTAAAATGACCCTTGCATGCAACCTCCAACTGCCAAAAATAGGTCCCTGAAACAAGGGATGACTTTGCAGTCTGTCTTCGAAGAAGTAGCCCATGCATGCAAGTCTATTTTACTCAGTCCCAAAGGGAACCATTCAACTCAGTTGCACATGCAACAGGCTACTCAACTACTGGGAGAAAATGCACATTTCTAGCTGGGAGCTAGGCTAGCTACTCAGAAGATTCGCGCAATTTCTGGGTAGAGCAGCTGACGACTACCCAGATTTGCTCAAATTCTGGGCTGAGCAACCCAACTATGAAGGACTGTGCTATTTTCTGGGTGAAGCTTGCTTAGCAAAATTACGCAATTCTGGGGCCGAGCAGCCTGCCATTCAGGATTGTGCAGTTTCTGTAGGGAAGGCTGGTTGCCTTCCAGATTTGCGCAAATTCTTGAAAGATCCGCTAAGCCTACTACTAGACCAAGTACGGATGAACAACCTGTGAGGGGAATGCATCAAGGCTTGATCTACAGGATGTCTTTCTGCAAGAGAATCACTGGAGCTTGTGTACTTGATGAAGCAAGACATGCTGTTATCAAGGTTGGTAGGGAGGCTCCAAAACAAAGCTAAGGAAAAATTTTGGAGGGTGGTTGTAGCCGCTACAACACTTGGCAATGCACTGGTAGAACTCTAGCTCTCTAAATTGACCTTGTTCGTGAAAAGCAAGTCTAACACCTCCTGAAGTATTGTTCAGTTCTCAGCCTGTCTTGGTTTCACACTAGCTTGATTGTAAGATGTAGCATCCACTAAGCTCTTGGTCGATTGAGACACATTCCAAGCCAAGTCAACATGGTTTTTTTGTTTCGGTTTGAGGGGTATATTGATGCACAAGCATTATAGTTGTCAGAGTCATAGTTTCATCTATGGTGTTGCTCCGCTGCTAGTAGGCCAAAACTGTACCCTGGCAGAGTCACATAGGAACACAAGCATGGCTTCACTTATAGAAATCCTGGTTAGTACCCTGACGGAGTTACTTGCATGACCTCTTTGCACAGGAAGCCTTTCTTTTCTTTCGCCTTATTCATTTTCATTTTTTCACACTTTTTTCACTTTTTCATTTTTTTCATTTTTCATCTTCATAACTATGCATATCACTTATTCATTTCAGGGGTGGAAGAGGGATGACTTATTGAGAGCAGAAGAGGTTTTTCCAGTAGAGAAGTAGTTTATTATATCTCTGACATGCTTGTTAAGGTTTTCCCCCTCACCTTGCTCTACTTGACTGAGCTGACAAGGATTCACCCAAAAACAACCGACTAGAGTAGGTGATACTAGTTAGCACGAAAGCGTTCTATTTTCACCAAGGTTCACTTCGAACAGTACGTATTTTCCTTCAATATATCATGGACTAAAAGTAACAAGTCCTTCATATAGAGGCAAGATGAGAGATAACCAAGTAGTGATAGCAACACAAAGCCTCTTGTACTTTACCCAACTTGCTTCAAGAGTCATACATAGTTTCATGTGAAACTAACCTACGAACAAAACAAGCGAACTAACAAAAAATAAAGCAAAGCAAGAGAAGAAGAAAAAGGGAAAGCATAGAAAGTGAGAAAACAATCAAGAAAACAAAGCAAGTAAGCAAACAAGCATGCAAGAAAACAACTCAAAAGCAAACACTACTCCTAACCCTAAGTTAACAGTGCATGGGCCATCTCATGTGAAGTGATACTTCAAATGCATCCACCGACCCATTGGTTGACCCATGTTGGTGAATGCATGGTTCGTGAACAAGACAGCTATGTGAACCAGCAAACAAGAAATATGTAACAGTGAAGACAAACACACTCTGAGCTTATAAGCGACCATAGAACAAAGATGAGTGAAAGTGCATGACATGCATTTTGTGGAGTTGTCATGATGTTGTGCTACACTGCATCCAGATGTTGAGTGTATGCATTCTCTTGACTGTGACATGCAAGCAAACATGAGAAAGGTAGACCACTTGTGTTGTACATATGTGATTGTTGTGTAAGATTCCTCAAATACATGAGCAATGGGATCATGTAATTTGAGTGGAGGAAGTGAAATCTGGGTGTTTGGTTGATCTTCTATGCAAAAGAGAGAGTGATGAGGAGTCTTGAGTGTTTCAAGAATTTCCTGACTAGAAGTGAAACCAACCCCAAGACAATGAGGGCCTAACATAACCATCAGCTTGGGCTGAAGTTCCTCAACAGTTTGGGGGGTTTCGACTTCGTTGACAGATAGATCGTCATAGACCGGTGCCTTACACAAATTAAAAATTATTGAATCAACATCGTGATCAGATGAGGAAGTGAATAGATCATGAAAACCAAGATAATAAAATTTGAGATGTTCATCGGCATCCTCATGATTTGATGAATCGGGAAGAGGGGTAGATGGGAAGGAAAGATGCTCACCCTCTCTGTTTTCATTAAAGATAGATGACATATTGGATAGATTTCTCGAGGAATATGTGTCCTCTCCGCATTGTAATGACATACTAACATCCAATGTGTATTGTGAATGATCGGAAGTAGAAGCATCCAGAAATGTTTCTTCACAGGGGGAATTAGCAGTGGCAGAATCATAAGGGATGTCAGGATGAAGTAGATGAGGCACGTCTGTAAAGGAGTCATCCTTCACCGTGAGTTCTCCTTTATATTCCCACACACACTCATCATGAATGATGGCGTGGGTTGGCTGCATAACACCAACTCCGTTTATAGCTTGATCCTCATTGACAGCATGTGAGGAGTTTGGAATGGAAGAGAACAAGACATTACAATATGAAGGATCAATAGAATGCAGGGACAGAGGTTGAGGGAATGAATCCACGTGAAAACCAACAATATTGCAAGCCAAATCTGCACAGTTATCAAGAGAAGGTGGGGGGGGAAGATGTGACAGTTCAACAAAGGTGTGTGCATGATCTCCCACATCACTCCGCGGTGGTGGAGTTGTTTGATGAGGTGAAGGTGGACAATCACTTGTGACAGTAACTGTGCCTGCTCGTGATTGCATAGTTCCATCACCAGAGTATGAGTGGGATTCGAGTGATTTCAAGAATTGTGGATTTTTAGATATGTAAAGAAGATACTCAAATATCCCATCGAGAAATTCCCAATCAATATCATCTTTGAGGAATTAGTATGCAATATTACAAAAGCGTGTGTGAAACTATTCAATGGATTCATTGGGTGCTTTTCATAATTTCATAATTTCTTTGTTGAGTGTTTTATAGTCAAAGTGATTGAAAGCATGGTTTATCTCTACGACCAGATGAGAAAGAGAATGAATAGAATTTTCAGGAAATGCATCACACCAGTGCATTGGGTGCCCTCGAAGCATGTAGATGAACAACACCCAAATCATGTATTCTTCAAAGAATCCATGTCTTTCGCATGAGCCTATAATGCCGACCGCGTGCCTAACCAACGCTACATATCCTCCACCATCAAATGTTTTATGAGACAAGTTATCCGAGAGCTTTGCCAAGATAAAGAAGTCATTTCAATAGGACATGCACTCTAGAAGAGCAACTCTGTATTTAGTCATGATAGATGTGTAGAGATTCGAAATAGATGTGAGGACTCAGCTTGTCATCTGGCCCTCCTTCTAGTGCCAAAAATGTTGATGGTGCTTGACCCACCAACATGTCAAAGGGATCTCCTCGGTAAGAAGTCCCAATTAGACCTCAGACTATTTGGTGTAGGAGTCCCAGCAGTGGGTCGTATGGTAATATCTTGACCACGATTTCCCATAGAGGAAAGTTATATAACTCTGTTGGTAGCAAGGATGTGATAGCTGCAGTGAGTCAAGGAAGGTGCATGAGAGATTCTAACACATGTGGGTTGCGATGAGTGCACCCCTTGGAAACCTACAATAGTACTCGGATGGTGAGGAAACACACAAGTGAAGATACATCACAAGATGGAAAGCAAGTTAGCTAGCAATCCAAAGTTATGGTTAAACCAACAACACATTTCAGAAAGATTCATACATACTCATACAGAATAGTCCATACATGCATGCGTAAGAAAGAAAATACATATGCCATTGAGAGTAAACAAGATAGCTGGAATACAATACAACATATGCATGAAACGTGTTGGAACTTATTATATAAAGAATTGTAAGTTCCAGTCATACAATACATCCACGTTCAACCACTATCCCCAATAGTGTAATGTTACAGCCACATCCGCCTGCTCCTCCAAAGAGATGTACTAGCTCCATTAAGTATTACAATATTTTAGAAGCTCTCTCCAAGATAGTCTTATTGGAATCTTGGCTGACCAAAAGCCTATACAATGAGTTATGAGGGACTATTTATAGAAAAGGGTGGGTTGACCCTTGAGATTCCCCTTTGTGACAGTTCAACTACCCTCATGACTCTTCATCTAATCTATGAATGTTACATCCAACTATTGACACTTGACTTACACTGGACAAGACATACATTACAATGCACATGTACTCATGTGAGACAACATGTCTTGTGCAAGCCAAGCAAGACATCACTGACACTCGTTCATTGTGATGAGACAAACACTTTTACATTCTTGTGATGGTGAAAGTGGTGAGTTGATGCCAAGCTTGTTCGTCCTTGGTGGTGTGCATGCACTCCATTGTGACCTCTTGCTGAAGCGAACTCTTTCCTTCGTTGCATCCGGGTGCATTGGTATGGTTCCTACATCGGACTCATCTATTAGCATATGCATGGTATTTTGGTGCATATGAACCAGAAGCACACTAATGGATAGTGTTTTTTCTTATCTTCCAATGTGTGTTGGTGGTCATATGCATCAACAGTCAATTTCATGTTCAACTATAGTCAGACTTTCTTCTTGTCTTCACCTTGGTGAGTGTGCTGAATGGATTGGATCATATGCATGCACATAATGACATGCATGCTACTGAATCCCTTACATGTGATCAACAACACTGCTCACCATGTCTACTCCATGCCAGTTGCTGAGATAGATCTATAACTTTTACGGGCGCAATTTCATCCGTGAGTGCATGTTGTGCCCCCTGTTGTTCCTGTTGCTGCTGCAAGTCATTCATCTGCCTGTGCAACTTCATGTTCTTCCTTGAGTTGCTGCTTTAGCACATGCAACTCTTTCTTTGTTCCATTCTTTATCTTTGCATGATCTTCATGTCTCATCGTCACCTCATAGCTTGAGTCTCCAAAGTTTCTTTCATCATCAGTGGATCTGCTTGAGCTCGCAACTTTGTTCTGCTTATGTGTTGTCAACAACCTTCCTCTTGTATTCATTGCATTCAGTATGTTGCCTTCAGCTGTTGTTCATGATGCTACTCTTTGTGATGTTTCTGTTGTTATATCTTGATGTCCTTGTCTACGAACAACTTGATCTCTTCGTGGGTAGGCAAGTTCATAGACAGTTGAATGACTACATCCCCAAGTGTGCTCTGAAAGGTGTCTTCATCTTTGCTCTACTGGAAACCATTGTACCTGTACTGGTGAGAGGTAGATGAAGACTTGTAATACCTGGAGACATTGTAACACTCATGGCAAGCAATCTGTTAGTCGAAAACAAAAATTAACTTGAGAACTTACTTGCAACATACCTTTGGGACTGATCATGAAGGTTGCACAATTATGACCGGGAGGTTGGGAGACTAACTGCCAAGAGTGTGTAAGGAAAATTCTAGGCTACTAGGAGACTGACTGACTATTGGAACTACATAATGCACAGTCCATTCTGGCTACTAACTACTGGAATTGTGCAATGCGCAATCCCAGCTGGCAATGGCTATAGGCTGAGTGACTACATTGCACAACTTTTTGTGCCAGCAGTCATTGTCCCTTAGAAATGTGCAAAACAATCCTAGAGGATAGCGCCTAGATAGAAATGTGCATTTCTGGAGAGGAAGATAGAGCCTTCCTTCCCTAGATTGTGCAATGCCATCTTAGTGAAGGCAGAGTCCGGGCCAAGGTTGCCCAGACTCGCCGATAGGCAACCAAACACAAATGTGAGTGAGAATGCATGGTGATACTGAGTGTAAGCATAAGTGAATGATCATGCATGAAAACGGTAAATGACAGATTCGGAAAATGCAACAACATGCATGTGGGTTAGGCGAGTCATCGAATCGGCGACCATTCGTGAAAAACAGTTTCATGCATGCGACAGTGAGATAGCAATGAAAACTGAAACAATGCTAGTAAAAACTAATATGTATCAAAACGAAAACAAGCGCTCACTAAAATCAAGAAGACAGCGTTCATACGAATCGAAACACAAAAATTGTGATAATTGTAACAGAAGTCGTGGAAAGCGGGCTTATCCCAAAACAGCTGAGATGAGTGTGACGAAAACTCCTAGATGTGATGTGGGATGTTAGAGATGCAAGGTTGATGTGAGGAATGAGCTCTGCAGCATTCGGTTGATGAGTTTTGATAACATCGAGGTTGTGACGTGCATGCCACGAATCTAAGGAAAGAGACACTTGGTGGGAGGTTTTTCTGAAATGATCCTTGCATGTAACCTCCAACTGCCAAACATAGGTCCCTGAAACAAGGGATTCCTTTGCATGTTGCCTTGGGAGAAGAAGCCCATGCATGCAAGTCTGTTTTACTTGGTCTCGGGGGGAACCAGTCAACTCAGATACACATGCAAGAGGTTGCTCAACTATTGGGAGAATATGTGCATTTCTAGTTGGGAGCTGGGCTAGCTTCTTAGAAGATTTGCACAATTTCTAGGCAGTGCAGCTGACTGCTTCCCATACTTGCACAGATTGTGGGCTTAGCAGCCCAACTGGGAAGGATTGTGCAATTTTCTCGGTGAATCTTTCTCAGCAGAATTGCACAATTCTGGGGCCTAGCAAGGCACCACTCAGGATTGCACAATTTTTGGAGGGAAGGTTGGTTGCCCTCCAGATTTGCACAAATTCTTGAAGGGGATGCTCAGCCTACTGTTGGACCAAGTTCGGATGAACAACCTATGAGGGGAATGCATCAAGGCTTGATCAACAGGTTGTCTTTCTGCAAGAGAACCACTGGAGCATGTGTACTTGATGAAGCAAGACATGCTGCTGTGAATGTTGGTAGGAAGGCTCCAAAACGAAGCTAAGTCAAAATTTTGGAGGGTGGTTGTAGCCGCTACAATAGTAAGATGACGTGGAAATGATTCAATTTTTATTTTTTTAGTTCTGAGAGACCACTTGGAAGATGAAAATGGGACAGGGCTTGCCCTAACAGACACTAGGCCATACCAATGTTTTAAGTAGTACATATTCATCTTAACTATTAGATTAAACTATTTCTCCCATATGGAAACCAAAATCAAAATGAAAAACAAAGAGACACAATCACCTTATAATTTCGGATCATAAACATTAATTTTCCAAATCACGCCCCATCAACTGTGAATGATTTGTAGTGATACAATAACTTGGTAATTATATTACTTGGTAAACAAAGAGGTACTATTGCATTATTTATATATGGCTCTAGATAATCCCTTGTCTTCTAACTTTTCACGAAGCATGCATTTAGATTCAATCTCTCTGTAGGTTCCCATGCATGCCCAACCACTACAACAAATATTTCCAATTAATCAATTCTCTCTCAACCTAGGGATTCAAACTTGACATGTACAATCATGTCAGGACTACAACCATGTTTCAAATGTGAACTTTACATCCTGGCCATATGGACTACCATACAAATAAAACGACAAATGGGAAACAAACTATACACAATTTCACCATCCATAATCCTTGAAAAAATCACAGGTAACTCCATAAAATATTTCAAATGAGATGTCATGTTGTTTCCAATGATTTTAGGCAAGTAGTATGGCAGAATAAGTGGTTTTGTGTGGCCTTAAACATGTGTGGGGAGGAAAAAAATGCAATTTGATTATTATGACTAAGACTTTTTTTATTGTTTTGGTTGTCTCTTGGATTTCATTCCCATCCATGCTTAGCAGTACCATTCATAAAGTTATGTTTATGTCTTGAAATGTAGCATGAATTCAAGCCATACTTGGCATTATGATGTGGTACCAATTTGTAGGTTATGTGGTGTAGTTTGTGTTAAAGGAAAGAATAGATAATGTTACAAAACATTGTTGTGTAAGTTATGAACTTGTGACAGAAATGGAAAACAATTCTCATGATAAGGAAAGTAAATACATCCATATGTTTTCATCATGTAATGATTGAGAAAGTGTGGCCTACCCCTCTCTGGGGGTTATCACAAATTTTAGTTCACTTTATAATTTTATAAGGGATAAAGAAGTTGTGAGAAGTGTTGCTCAATCCTGGACAAGGTTCCTTTCATCTTGACTCTAGCTTCTTCTAAAATCATTATCCAAGTCCCATTTCAAAATCTAAGAGTAGTGGGAGACACAGCAATGAGCTATGAACGATGCCTTGCTTATTAATTTTTATTTTATGGATTTTGGTAATAATTTCGGTGTGATGTGTTATTTAGTTGGCTTCCATTCCATTATCGAGTTGTATTTTATTAAAACCAAGTGGTAGGTTAACTATTATTTTAGACTTAGCCAAATGTTTTGAAATATGGAATCACTTAAAATGGCTACATATATTAAAGAACAGTCAACCTAAGACAAAACACCACCATCTTTGAAAATGAATATCAAAACCTTGCAGCCTTGGATCTAGCCATGCTATTCATTCATAAATTTTCTAGTTAAAGGAATACACATTAGTCAATAGAACTTGATGACATATGTTGAAAAATGTTAAATGATTTTACAAAAATTGCTATAGTTGTAGCTGAAGTGATAACTGAAATTTCAATAGAAATGAACTGGTTGTATAAAAAATCAAAAACTGTCATAACCTAATTATTGTTTTGTTGTAGTTTAAGAAGATTTTTTTTTTGTATACTCAGCTGAAAGAGCCTCAAGAAATTTCATATTGAGATACTCTAGCAGATCACTTATTTCAATGTTTCCAAGAGTATCACATTTTTTTAGTTGATCCTAATCATTCTTGACTGGTGAATAGTTAATAGAATCAGAGGATTTACCAAAACATTTAATTGGAATCTTTATTCCATCAGGATACTTCACATTAACTCCATATTTTACAAGGCCCTATCCTCTAGTGTGCTTCCAATCATAGTAAAATTTTAGGGCTGCAACGTAATATACCATTGTTGTTAATGAACCTCCCTAGAATAATCACGAGAGATAAAGTGAGATAAACATACAATAATGATTCCTCCAACAATTTCTTCAAGAAACCAAACATTGTAAATTTTATTAATCTTTTTCAACAAGATAGAGAAGTTTTGGTTTCATTCTTCAAATAAAGTTTCTCTTTCATGAAAGCCAAAATTTTGGGTACAATATGCAATGACATGAACTATTTTTCTTTCAAATTGTATGCAATGGATGTTTTCGACCAAACTGTCAAGCCTAAGGAATTACGATATTCTCTTTTCAGAATCTGTGCATGATTTTGTTCTGACACAGATTGCTTTCATGTGAATCATATATGTCTTCTAAAATATAATAGAATGCTCCACAAAGCATGGAAAAGATAGGTCTTGTATATCTAGAGTCTGGTCTTTTAACAGCCTTGGTGAAAATTCATGTAAAAATATATATAATAACCACGGTTGATGGGACACTTATTCCAAGATGAATGTTGGGCAAGACATCCTAGGGGGTGTTAATTTGATTTATTATGGCTAAGGAAATTAGCAAAGGCAATGACTAAGGCATTGGAAAGGTAAAAAGGTATTTTTGGCACACTTTTTTATGAAAACAATGGAAATTAGGAGAAAAAGGAGGTGAAAGGTCACAGGTTGCATGTGAGGAGAAAAATGAAGGAAAATAATGGAAAATGAAGAAAATAAAGGCTTCATTGATAAAGAGGCTTTTTAGGGTCAGTTGGAAAGGTCTTAGTGAGTGTTAATCTTTTGCTTTGGTTATGCATGGGACCAAGAAAGGCAAAGAAGGCAAGAGGAAGGAAGGAGAAAGCAAGGAAGAGCAGGATCAAGAAACTACAACATGATTATTTGTAGGTATCGATTTGCATGTGTATTTTAATTTCTATATTTTCCATGCATGGTATTGGATGTGGTTCTTTTACCGTTATGGAATGAGTTTTTCCAGTTGTAACAATGTTTTCAGCCTAGCCTTGCCTGTTGGGTTGTCTTATATTCTTTCCATGACTAGCCCACGTAGTTAACTGGGGGGATAAGGGGGGGGGGGGGGGGGGGGGGGGGGGGGGGGGAGCCCCCTTCGTTGCACCGATTGTGTAGCGGAGCGGGGGGGGAGGGTGTCACAGGGGGTTTGAGGTGTACTCGTAACCCCACTTTATGGGGTTTTGGACCCTATGTTAGGTTGGGCGGACCCACCTATGGTTTTGTGCATGATTTTCACACATGTTTTTTGGATGCGATGGTTTTCAGTCCATGGTATTAGATGCTTCAGCATGTATAAATATGTATTATAACATTGAAAGGAACATAATGAAAAATCAAGCTGGTAGTCCTGGTTTTGGGATCCAAGGGAAATCTCTGTGTATATGTGTTTTATGTGTTATGCTCTCGCATTGTTTATTTTCTCTGTTTTAGAATTCGTATGCAGGTAATTTCTGTACGGGGTTAAAACATACATTTGGTATCAGAGCAGTTTTGGCTTCAAGCGGACGCCTTTCTTGCTGAGTGGTTTCGCTTGGGCCTGTGGTAGACCCTGTTCAGTGGGAGATCTGCGAGATCGATTCTGGTGGTGAAAGAAGATGGCGAGCAGTGGAAAGACAGAGATCAAGAAATTGAATGGTCAGAGTTTTGAGTTGTGCAAACTCAAGATGGAGGATCTGTTGGTGGATAAAAATCAGTGGATCACGGTAGATCTGGGTACTAAATCAATGGGAGTGTCCGATGAAGAATGGAAGAAGTTGGATCGAAAGGAAAAGAGCACAATACAATTGTGTGTCTCAGATTCAATTTTGCTGAATGTATCAGGGGCAGCTACGGTGAAGGCTTTATGGGACAAGTTAGGGACTTTGTACCAATCTAAGTCTATGGTCAATAAACTGTTCCTGTGGAAAAAGCTGTATAACCTGAGGATGAAAGATGGAGACTCGGTGACAGAGAATCTGAATGCATTTAATACTGTGGTAAGTCAGTTAGCATTTGTTGATATTAAAATTTCAGATGAAGATGAGTGCAACAGTTTTTTGTGTTCTCTACCAGATTCGTGGGACTGTCTTGTTATTGCAATAGGTAGCAATGCAACTGCATTGCAGTTTGACGAAAGAGTCTCAGCCTTTTTGACGGAGGAGATGAGATGGAAAATTATGGAGAGCTAGAATGGTGATGCCTTGTCTGTATGAGGATGGTCCCAGAACAGAAACAAAAATAAGTCATCGAGTGGGAGATCTAAATCTAGAGGGAGATTTAAATCTCTAGGAAAACCTGTAAAGGTGGTGTACTGGAAATGTGGAAAGGAAGGGCACTTTAAAAAGGACTGTAAATCTAAAGCTCCTCACAAAGGAAAGGGATCTGATGAGGCTACTTCTGCAGAGGCGAAAACCACCTCAGATGAAGGTGGGGATGTATACTTGGCTTCTTCAAGTACACATGTAGATCATGAGGCACGGTTGATTGACTCAGGTGCTTCCTTTCACTTCACTCCCCATAGAGAGTGGTTCTGTGAGTATGAGAATTACGATGGTGGTGATGTCTTCTTAGGGGATGATAGGAAGCCTAGAATCATTAGTCGCGGAAAAGTAAAGTTGAAGTTGCAAGGTGGAAGGGTTAGAACACTTTTGGGTGTTCTGCATATTCCTGAATTCGCCAGAAATTTGATTTCTGTAAGCAAGCTGGATGATGCAAGTGTAAAAACAATGTTCGAGAAGGATGCTTGCAAAATGGTTCGGGGAGCACTGGTATTGATGCAGAGAGTTCGAATTGGAACTCTTTACAAGCTGCAAGGTAGCACTGTTATTGATAGGTGCAATAGTTCTATGGTTCCTGAAAATGGAGCAGAAAATCTAGTGGTCTCTGGAGAGAAGACCATGCTGTGGCATCAAAGGCTTGGACATATTGGAGAAAAGGGCCTTCGAATACTTCATGGTAGAGGTATGGTAGAAGGTATGAGTAATAGCTCTCTGGATTTTGATTTCTATGAAAATTGTGTATATGAGAAGCAGAATCGGGTGAGCTTCCCCTCTAGTGGTAAGAGGGCGGAACAGATATTAAAGCTTGTGCACAGTGATGTGTTTGGACCTATGAATGTTCCATCACTGGGTAAGTCTGTGTACTATGTATCATTTATAGATGACTTCTCAAGGAATACATGGATATATTTCCTTAAGAAGAAATCTGAAGTAATTGACAGGTTTAAAGAATTTAAGGCTCTGGTGGAAAACCAGATAGAGAACAAGATAAAGGTGTTGAGGACAGATAATGGTGGAGAGTTTTGCAGCAAGGAATTTCAAGAATTCTGTAAGAAGTGTGGTATATCATGGCAGAATACTACTCCATATACACCTCAGCAAAATGGAGTTGTAGAAAGAATGAATAAGACATTGATGGAAAGGGCAAGAAGCATGATCAGTGGTGCCAGGTTCGGACAAGAATTCTAGGCAAAGGCGGTGGATACTGCATGTTACCTAGTCAACGGGTCACCTTCATCAGTGTTGGAGGATAAGACTCCACAAGAGGTATGGACTGGTAAGAAACCCTCTCTTTCACATCTAAGGGTATTTGGATGTGATGCATAAGGAGAAAAGAACCAAAGTTGGATAATAAATCTGAAAAGTGCATCTTTATTGGGTATAAGGATGGTTTAAAGGGTTATAAGCTTTGGAACCCAATAACAAGGAAGGTTGTGTACAGCCAAGATGTGGTGTTCAGAGAGGTGAAAGATGTTATTAAACATGAAGTCCAACCAAAGGGACCTGGGAAGATAGAGTTTGAGCTAAAGGAGAAAGAATCAGACTCTACAGCAAAGGAGGAATTAGAAGATGAAGAGCCACAAACTCCGGCTGTGAGAAGATCAATTTGAGAAAGAAGGCAGCCAGAAAGGTATAGTCCATCTGCTTTATGTTCAGATTTTGCTTTGTCTCTTACTGATGATGATCCTAGAACTGTGAAGGAAGCAGTGGAATCATATGATGGAAAACTCTAGAAAGAGGCCATGGTTGATGGAATGGCATCTTTGCACAAAAATGAGGCTTGGGATCTGGTGGAGTTGTCGGTTGGAAGGAAACCCATTGGCAGAAAAAGGGTGTTCAAAAAGAAGACAAATGCAGAAGGAAAAGTGGAGAAATACAAAGCTCGGTTGGTAGCAAAAGGTTATTCCCAGGTGCTGGGAATTGATTTTGGTGATATTTTTTTGTCCTGTTGCCAAGGTAACTTCTATTAGATTGCTTTTATCTATTGCTATTGCTTTTGATTTTGAGGTTGAACAAATGGATGTGAAGACAACATTTCTTCATGGAGATCTGGGATAGGAAATCGACATGAAGCAACCTGAAGGCTTTGTGGTGAAGGGTAAGAAAGAACTAGTATGCAAGTTAAAGAAGTATCTCTATGGGTTAAACCAGTCACCAAGGATGTGGTATCAGAAATTTGATACATTTATACGGGGACTTGGATTCACCAGAAGCAAAGCAGATCACTGTGTGTATTTTAAATTAATTGGTGACCATGTTATTTATCTGGTCTTGTATGTGGATGATATGTTGCTGGTTGGAAATGACAAAGAAATTATCCAGGATTTAAAGACCCAATTGTCCTCCAAATTTGACATGAAAGATCTTGGTGCTGCAAACTATATTTTCGGCATGGAAATTAAAATAGATCGGGCAAAGAGGAAGCTCTGGTTAAACTAGAGGAAGTATGTCGAGACAATACTACAGAGGTTTAATATGCAGGATAGTAAACTGGTGAAGGTTCCTATTCCTGTAGGTGTGAGGTTATCTTCTGAACAATGTCCCAAGACACAAGAAGAGGAAGAGGACATGTCCCGTGTTCCATATGCAATTGCAGTCGGTAGCTTGATGTATGTAATGGTCTGTACTAGACCAAACATTGCACATGTAGTGGGAGTATTGAGCAGGTTTATGTTAAAACCAGGAAAGGAGCATTGGACAGCAGTGAAACGGGTTTTCAAGTATTTGCGTGGCACTAGTGATTATGGTTTGTGCTACCAAGGAAGATCAGGATTGGATAGAATGTTGGATATTCGTGGCTTTGTTGATGCAGACTGGGTTGGAGATCTGGATCAGAGAAGACCTACAAGTGGGTATGTGTTTAACCTATTTGGAGGTGTAGTTAGTTGGATGAGTAAGAAACAATCTGTAGTGGCACTATCAACTACAGAGGCAGAATACATGGCAGCCACTCATGCAAGCAAGGAAGCAGTTTGGTTGCAGAGATTTTGTTCCATTATGGGGTTAGTACAGGGAGCTATAACGATAGACTATGATAGCTAAAGTGCAATTTTCTTGGCAAGGAACCACACATATCATTCAAAGACAAAGCACGTTGATGTTCAGTATCACTTTGTGAGGGATATGATAGAAGACAAAAAGGTGTTGCTGGTAAAGGTGGACACTTTGAAGAATACTGCAGATGCATTGACAAAATCTGTGAGCTCTGAGAAGTTCTCTTGGTGTAGAGAGACAATGGGCGTTTCAGGGCTGGAAAAATGACAAAGCTCTCTTATGGCCCCCTGTGGAAAGAAAACAACAAGTGGGAGAATCTTGGGTTGTTTTATATTCTTTCCATGACTAGCCCACGTACTTTACTGGGGGGTTAGAGGGGGGCGGAGCCTCCCTTCGTTGCACCGATTGTGTAGCGGGGGGGGGGGGTCACAGGGGGTTTGAGGTGTACCCGTAACCCCACTTTATGGGGTCCAAGGCAGCGCCCCAAAAAATTTTGGTTTTGGACCCTATGTTAGGTTGGGAGGACCCACCTATGGTTTTGTGCATGATTTTCACACATGTTTTTTGGACGCGGTGGTTCTCGGTCCATGGTATTGGATGCTTCAACATATATAAATATGTATTATAACATTGGAAGGAACATAATGAAAAATAAAGCTGGTAGTCCCAGTTTTGGGATCAAGGGGAAATCTCTGTGTATATGTGTTTTATGTGTCATGCTCTCGCATTATTTATTTTCTGTGTTTTAGATTTCGTATGTAGGTAATTTTTGTACGGGGTTAAAACATACATTGCCATTTCATCATAGCCATGGTGTGATGGGGTTCTCATGTTTTGGTTGAACTAGATTGCCCGATGGATTTAAAGCTGAGTGGGGTGGATCTTCGAATGATAGGGCACATACTCTAGTGGTCACTGAACCAGACCATGGATCATGGTAAAGCCACTAGCCTAGTGACCCCTAAGCCAGATTGTGTGGTGCGGTAAAGCTAGGATTATGTTACCTCGGTGGGCGTAGAAATCCTTGCTGGTGAATGACATCATATATGTAAAAACAAGAGGTGGTTTACTCTTCGTTGGGCCTAGTAATCCTGGGTTTTGGATATGCAGTAAAGCCTGGAGAGTGGGTCTCAGTTTAGGGCCTAGTGATATGGGTTTGGATTGTGGTAATTCCTAAGAGACTAGCAGGCTAGAAAATTCCTCACAGTCTAGGTGGAGAAATCTAGTGGCATCCATGCTTGTTTGGCCTAGTGATCGGGTGGAGATCACGGTAAATCCTGTCATGATGTGTTCATTATGTTGACCTAGTGATCCGTGACGGATTACAGTAAAGCATGGTTTCTATTGATGAGGGTGAGGTGGTTTAGCCTCGGTATGCCCTGGTTGGTTCTTTTGGTTTGAGTCCCATGGTCATATTTGGAATATTGCATGGGGGTGAATGACTGAAGAGAGATTTGTCTCAACCATTCTATATTTGGTTGGAACATGGAAGCACCATCCCGACTTTGGCTTTTGCATCATTAATGAAAGGTTATTTGTCCTTGTATTTCTATGAGTATTTTGATGGATTATATGTCGCCTATATGGTTGTACTTTCATGAATATTTATGTTGTTATTATGTTGGTTATATGTGTGTATTATGATAGCAGCTATGTATGGCTCTCAACATCTTTTTACTTGTAAATGTATGGATAATGTACCTATGGTCTAATAGATGGTAAAGAAGCAAATGACATGAGGGAACAATGGTTCTTAGTGATTCTCAGATAAGTACAATATGGCTATGTTTAATTCTATTGGTTACACCTTTAGATTACATGCTGGTGACATGTTTGACGAAATCTTGTCATGGCTAGTAGCGGTCTCATTAAGGTCTTATTTAACTTATTTCTTTTGAACCATTGTTTCCATATTCTTTTACTGCTCCTAAGTTATAATTTCATTATGGGCAGTGACTTGGGATCTAGGCCTGAAAAAGTGGCTTAAATCCCGAGGAAGCTAGCACAAAAGTGGCAAAATAAGTCTCTCGAGACTAGCAAGTGAGCTTGTGAGAGTGACTCTGGGTTTCTGGATGTTTTCATGCCTATAGCATGAATGTGAATGAGTCTTAGTCAAAACTTCTGTGGGACCGAAGGGAAATTTGTTTGGAGTGTTGCATTGGTTCCGTCGGGTTCTGAAGCTGATGTTGAATGTCTATGTATTATGTTTCCATCGATTACACTTTCTTAAGGTCACACTGGAGGTTGAAACAATCATAGTATCCTCTCCTCACATGTTTACCCCAATTGACATGTTTAATTGGGTAGACTGGGAGGAGGGTGTTATAGAGTGGTATAATATCATAGTTGCGCTTGCCTTGGGTGGTGTGTTGGTTATGCTTTCATGTTGGTTGCATATGTGTATCTTATGCATGTAGTCCATCTGCGTGTTGCATTTTCATGCTATTGATCATGGTTGTAGTGATGTCGCCATGCGAAGGTTGATGGTGTCGTTGTCATGAGTGTATGGTTGTATATGCATTTGTTATACACGTAAGTTTTCACATGTTTTCAAGTGCACGTGATGTGGATGTTATTTACATGCATGAGGTCATGGTTTGTGTAGTTGATATCGTCATGCATTGATGACTGAACTCTAGCTAGAATTGTGTGTATATAGTTTTGTACTCATGTGTTATATGTCTATATGAAGTTGTTATGCATGCATGGTCTTGGTTATAGTTATGCATGAAATTTTGGTCAAACATGCATTGTGAAGTCATCGTATGAAATTTAGGTCATCATGACGCTATTGGTTGTTATGATGCCAATGTGTTGGCTAAGATAGAGCAGGAGATGAAAATCATCATAATGAGGTTGGGACATTCGACTTTGGGATACGAGAATATCTTCATACAGGTTTGCATGTTGGCCATGAAGGTAAGTAAGTTAAGGATTGTTATATGCATTAGATTTAAATATATTAGGTTTATGTACATGTCTTTTTATGTTATGGTTACGATAGTGATGAATGATAAAAACTTATGGTCATATGCATTGTTATTATTGTTTTATGTTAGATAACTTGACGATTAGGTTATATGTTGTTGATGAGCATGATATATAGCTTATTGTTGTTATATGCTAGTAACTTGGTGATTAGGGTTATTACATTATGATATTGATGTTATATGTATCATACTAAATTGGATTAGCCTATGCAAATGGTTAGGGTTAAGACATTTAGGTATGAGCTAATATGTTGTGATATTATGTCATCCTAATCTAGACTGACTTTGCAAATGTTATTATTATGTATGAATGATAATTGTTTATGAGTTTTAGTGACTATTATGAATATCATGGTATTATTTATGTTTGAGTTGATATGTTGTGAAGTTATATCATGCTAAATATATGATTGTGCGGACAAGATAGCTTCCCCTGAGATACATTAAGGTATGAGTTTGCTTGTGTCATATATTTGATGCTTGACTATTTGATTATGTCGTCTATTTGGTGTTTGAGTTTTTGGTGTCTACTACATTGTCTAGTTGATTTATTTAACATGGTATGTTTGCAAGTTGGTTGAATGTTTGATGAATTTCATAATATGAGTATGTGTTCCAATGATCTTGTTTTAAGATTATTGTACTAACACATATGTGTTGAGATAGTTGATATGTACTTGAGTATAGTAGGTGACAATTGTAACATTTTGTCCAATTACTATGAGTTAACTATGGATTATGACATGATTGTTAGTATTGGTAAAAGTTGATTTCAAATTGATAGATATTATTGTCTTGATATATGGAACATGTGGTTGACATGTGTGAGAAGTTGCAACAAACATGTTTGGTATTAGCGTGACAAGGTAATAGCTGATGTGTTTATATAACTAAGAGTTGGGTGATGTGATAGTACATAGTAAGCCTCGATTGTAGCAAGGTAAAAAGGTAAAGAAAAGGAATTGGGAAAGAATTCCTTTAGCTATGTTTGGAAACCATAATTCCAAATGAATCAGTACTTTGCACACATGAAGTCTGATTAACCTTGGTTCGTCTGAAATTATGTGGGCATGTGTTATATTCATGGACATGTAATTGAAAGGTATATTAGCTAGTCTCTAGTTAAAGGTGGATTTGTCAAGGGAATTAGAGTCCCTTGAGAGAGGGCACGGACATGTTCATCTACAAGGAAATTTTATTGGCACAACAAGATAAGGTATCTGGTGTATGTTATATTTATTTAGGCACTGATAGTTATGTGTTTATGGCAGTATGATGCAAGGGGTTACATGGAAAATAAATTGCCATGAAATTTTGAAGAAGGCTCTGGTTGAGATTTCCTTGGGAACCATGGGGATTGAGTCATGGCGTTTTTTGTTAGTCTTGTGGTTTTGGTCTTTTGTGATTTGGTTGTGCTTGATTGTTATCTCCGTTTATGTCTAGTGTATGGCCATACCACTTTGTTTGTGGTGTCATATTGTTGTGGTTTTCCATTCATTTGTTCTTGTTTGTTTCTTGGCTTGAGTTTATGTTTTGAATCTTTGGAATTGGTTGAAAAAGAGAAATTTTAATGAATCTCAGGGAGAGTTGAATGAAATCTAACAGGTAATGTAAGACACGAATGAAGCTCGATGCATGAGTAACCACAATAGAAGGTAAGAATATGACATCTAGTTGGATTGGTTGGGTCCATTGGTGTAAATGGATGAAGGTAGTATAAACATGAGAAAGGTAACCAAAAAAAAAGTAAATAAATGGATCTGAGGTGTAGGATGCCTTGGCTAAGTTGGGAATTTTGATTCTCAATATTGTATATGATAGGCACAAATGAGGAAGTTATCTTAACCTAGACCTTATGATATCTAGTAATTATGTTGTGATCATGATTGTGCTAATGTCTATATATGTACATATGTATGTATGTATGTCGTTGACTGACTAGATCATTATTATTTTATGTTGATGTTTATATTTATGTATGTGTGTGTATGTATGCATATCGTTATATGACGAGATCATGATTATTTATGTTAATGTTTATGTATATATATGTATGTATCCAGGTATCTATCTCACTGTCTGAGAGTTTCATCATGGATCACTCTTGTGGAGGAATGATTTCTTATGCAGGTGAATGATGTGAAGAGTTTTCAAGTCTTACGAGGAATCAATTGGGAGGAGTAGCCTGAGAGATTTATGAGGTCAGTATCATGTGGTTATGAGTTGATATTATGTGATTATATTATGTCTATTCTATGGACAGGTAACTCGAGGGATATGTCATCGAAATGAAAGCAGTTTGGTCTGCAGCATGCTAGGACAACCATGGATAAGACACTGGAAGCAAAGTTGTTTGGTAAAGATAGTCTGGTTTTTGATGTGTGGTACTATTTCTATTCATATGTCGTATATGTTGTACATGTTGCATGTCTATTGTTTTGTACATGCGGTGTTATGCATGTATAGTGTGTGTACATGTTGTTTATGAAATGTTATGTACAAGATGGTACAAATAGTGTTGTGTGAATATTGCATATGCAATGCTGGGTATAGATGGTGCTATGTACATGTTGTATATGCAGTGTTGTGTACAAATGATGCTATATACATGTTGGATATGCAGTGCTATGTACCTGTGGTATTGCGTGCATGTTGTAAAGGTGGTGCTAGGTACATATGATGTTGTGTGCATGATTGTACAAGTGGTGTTGTGTGCATGTAGTGTTGTGTACATGTTGTACAAGTGGTGTTATGTGCAGTTAGTGTTGTGTACATGTCAAGTATTTGGAGCTATGTACATGTAGTGTCATGTACATGTCATGTATATGGTACTTTGTAGATGTGGTATTGTGTATACATTGTACTGGTGGTGCAGTGTAGATGTGGCATTGTGTACACGTTTTGCAGGTGGTGTCATGTACATGTGATGCTATCCACACACTTTGCGAGTGGTGCGGTCTATAGGTGGCACTATGTACATGTTGTACATATGGTACTAGTAGACAAGTGGTATTATGTGCATGTCATACATGATGTGTTGTGGGCATGCGGTACTATGTATGTGCATTGTGTAGTCATGGTATGGTGGCATGTGTATTCCTTGTGTTGTATTTTGTGTAGTACATGTATTTTATTGTGTTGTACGCCAAGTGTAGTTACATATATTGTGTGGCTTTGTACATTGGGAATAGATGTATGATTTTTGTTTTATATCAGGTGTATGTGTATGCATTTTGTGGTGTCGCACATTGTGTGCGGATGTATGACTTGTGATGCACATTGTGTATATGTTGTGATGTGTCGTACACCAGACATAGGAGTATGTATTGTGTTGTACACTGGGTGTAGATGCATGTATTGCATGGTGTTGTATGTCATGTGTGGTGGTGTTGGTGTGATGCACACTATATGTAGGTGCACATGGTTGACGAGAAGGCATTGAGTGTTTTTAGGGGTGCCAGTCAATCTGGTATGTGTACAGAAAGAACAAAGGTAGAAGTAAGGATCGAGGAAGTACAAGTATATATATTTTATTTTATTTTTATTATGCATGTGATTTATGATTTTGGTCTATGATGATTACATGTGATCAATGATTCTGTTTTATGATGGTTACATGTGATTTATGATGTTGATCTATGATGGTTGTGTTATAAGCTAACCAAATGTGATATGTTTATGCATGATGCTTTTATCAAATAGTTACTTTGACTTGTTGTGGTAGGAAGTGAATCGAATTGCAAGTGTAACTTATTAGCGAGCTACCAATGAGGTATGTTGTGAACTTATTCAATTTATTTTAAATCTAATGGAATTTATGTGCTTGGTACATGAAGCATGAACATGCCTAGTTGGGTGGTTAAAATTGACTACAAAAATTAGCAGCAATAATGAAACATTCAACAGTATGCTGGTAAAGCACTTCAGGAGCAGGGCCATTGTGGGGCACTGGTACCCAATAGTGTCCATTGATTTACATGAGCATGCTATGATCAGTATGACGGTTTTGTGGGATGTATATGCCTTAGTTTTTTGACCTTCCGATGTGAGGAAACCTTGCCAAGGGATGGATTTCCTAGGATAGGGGATGTCGGGGAACTTGGAAAGTGAGTGACTGCACAAAACGGGGTGATCGAATTTCCTGAGGGACTGTGTAGTAGAGAAGGGAAGGTCGCAAAAATGTTTGTTTTGGTCAATAGAATTGCAATATGGAATCAAATGCACATTGGGAGTGCACATTGGAACAATGAGTCGGTAACTATTCACTGAGAGGACAAGTGGCACTGGATTGTAGCACTAGACATTGGATGAAGATTTGAATTTGCATTGGATTCTAGAATTCCTGGGAAGGAGGTGAATCTTGGTATTACTTTGAGGGTGGAGGTGTGAACCTTTGTATTCCCTTGTTGTCGATGCAGGTATTGCATCCTTTTATTTACCAGTTGAGAAAATGTGCATATGTGTATATCTGTGTATTATTGTAAATATTTCATTGAGCTAGTTTATAAAGCTCCATAGACAATATGATTATTTGTTGGGTGAATCAAATGTGGTTGTTATTTTAAATACCGTAATGAGATATTTTATAAATCTCTAGTAAACGATGTGTTTTTCATGTCTTAGCAAATAGTCATTGTAAATATTGCAATGAGCTATGTTATAAAGCTCCATGGGCAGTATGTTTTTTTCAGCGGTTTTGCTAAGACCTTGGTGTGGCTTAACACCAAGGGGGAAGGTTTTGTAATAGCACTGGTGAAAGTTCATGTAAAAATATATGTAATAACCACGGTTGATGGGACACTTATTCCAAGATGAATGTTGGGCAAGAAATCCTAGCTTGTGTTCATTTGGTTTGTATGGCTAAGGAAATTGGCAAAGGCAATGGATAAGGCTTTGGAAAGGAAAACAGGCATTTTTTTGCACATTTATTTATGAAAATTTTGGAAATTAGGAGAAAAGGGAGGTGAATGGTCACGTGTTGCATGTGAGGAGGGAAATGAAGGAAAATAATAAAAAATGAAGAAATTAGAGCCCTCATACATAAAAAGTCTTCTGAGGATCAATTGGCAAGCTCTTATTCAGTATTAATCTTTCTTTGGTTATGCATGGGATCGAGAAAGGAAAAGAAGGAAAGAGGAAGGAAGGAGAAAGCAACAAAGAGTAGGATCAAGTAGCTACAACATGATTCTTTGTAGTTATTGACTTGCATGTGTATTTTCCTTGCTAGATTTGGCAGGCATGATATTGCATGTGGTTATTTTTCTGTTATGGCATGGGTTTTTCTAGGTGTAACAGTGTTTTCATCCTATCCTTTCCATTTCCGAATAGCCATGGTGTGATGGGATTCTCATGTTATGGTTGAGCTAGATTCTCGGATGAATTCGAAGCTGAGTGTGGTGGATCTCATAATGATAGAGAACATGTCCTAGTGGTCTCTAAACCAGACTATAGATCACAGTAAAGCCACTGGCCTAGTGACCCATGAGCCAAATTGTGGGTTGTGGTAAAGTTAGGATTGTGTTTCCTCTATGCCCATACGAATCCTTGTCAGTGAATGGAAATATATACGGTAAATCCAAGAGGTGGTTTCATCTTCATTGGGCCTAGTAATCTTGGTTTTCATATATGCAATAAATCCTGGAGAATGGGTCTCATTTTAGGGCCTAGTGATCCAGGTTTGGATTGTAGTAAAGCCTGAGAGACTAGGAGGCAGGAAAATTCCTCACGATGTAGGTGGGGAAATCCAGTGGCATCCATGCTTGTTCGGCCTAGTCATCAGGTGGAGATCACGGTAAAGCCTGTCATGATGTGTTCATTATGTTGGCTTAGTGATCAGGGATGGATTATGATAAAGATTGGTTTCTTTTGATGAGGGTGAGGTGGTTTAGCTTCAGTATGCACTAGTTGGTTCTTTTGATTTGAGTCTCACATTCATGCTTGGAATATGGCACGGGGTTGAATGGCTGAAGAGAGATTTGGCTCAGCCATTCTATGGTCTGGTGGAACATGGAAGTCCCATCCTGGGTTTGGTTTTTTCATCATTAATGAAAGGTTATTTCTCCTTATATTTCTATGATTATTTTGATGGATTATATGTGGTCTATATGGTTGTACTTTCATGAGTATTTATGTTCTTATTATGTTGGTTATATGTGTGTTTTATGATAGCAACTATGTGTGGCTCTAAGCATGTTTTTACTTGTAAATTAATGCATAATGTATCTATGGTCTAATATATGGTAATGCAACAAATGAAATGATGGAACAATGGTTCTTAGTGAGTCTCATATAAGTACAAGATCCTTATGTTTAATTTTGTTGGTTACACTCGTAGATTACATGTTTGACGAAATGTCTATCATGGCTAGTACATGTATGATTAAGTTCTTGTTTAACTTATTGATTCTGCAACATTGTTTCCCTGTTCTTTTACTGCTCCTAAGTTATCATTCCATTCTAGGAAATCACCTAGGCTCTATGCCTGAAAAAGTGGCTCAAATATTGGTGACGCTAGAACATGAACTGGAAAAATGAGTCTCTCGACACCGACATGTAAGCTTGTGAGAGAAACTCTGGGTTTTTTGGATGCTATCATGCCTAGAGCATGAGAGAAACTGAGTCTGAAGTTGGTAAAAACTTTGGTGGGACCTAAGGGCAAGATGTATGAAGTGTTGGATTGGTTCCTGACGGTCTTGAACCTAATGTTGAATGTCTGTGTCTTTTGTTTTCATCGATTCCATTTCCTTAAGGTCACATAGGAGGTCGAATCCAACCATAGTAGCCTCTTGTCTCATGTTTACCCCGATGGGCATGGTTACTTTGGTAGATGTGGAAGGAGGGTGGTATAGGTCTACTTTGATTATAGAATATGGACATGTGTTTGAAGTCTTGTATAAAGTGAACTACACCACACCGTTTTGAGTTTACAACTTACTTGTACATGACTAGCCTCTTGATGCTATGATGAGTGTAACCACACATACCTGCTCCAAATAAGAAGCCTCAAATGTTGGAAGTTGCATATGAAGTTCCTAACATTCACAAAATATTGAATCACCGATAAGGCTACCCCATCTGGGAAACGAGCCAGAGGACCTAGAATTTCTACTAATTGCGATAGCCTCAAGCAAAATTCAATTAAAAAATGATTTTGATTAAGAAAATCATTTAATAATTTATGTGTATGGCACACTACAATAAGGATATCAACATTTTATGAGCACAAACATGAATCAACTATAATGTTTGAAGATACAACCATGTTGATAGTTCAAACACAAAATATAGCAACCTATGTTGATGGGAGGAAAGGACAACCAAATCCCTAAAACATGTGAAAAGGGCTAGAATTTTCATCCTACCTTTAGCACTACCCCTCGAATAACCTTGTTGGGAACATTACATAGAATGAGACCATTGTGTAGTCACAGAAAAAAATCATCCTCTCTTCACTCATTTGGCAGTACATTGGTGGCTCTGCCAACCATGCAATGTTATCATCATTGTATGACAATGAAGTAGAGTTATCCTTTGATGTTAGACATATTTAATGCTCTACCTCAAATTTCTTTTGTGATGAGAATTGGTATCTGGTTGGGAGTTTAGAATAGAGGTTTTGAGACAGTATTGAAGGTTAATTATGCCATCATCATTCAAATTAAGGCTTCACTTTTTTTGTTCTTTTTCATGTTGATAATATCTTCAAATGCATCATTCTCATATGTTAGACATATTTATAACATGTTTAGACATATTTTATTAGTTAACTGACATGTTGATAATGGATATGTCTTCATCCAACATCAATTAAAATGGTCCACGAGAAAACATTTGGTTTGGGTATTTGGGGGAAAACTCTAAGCCTTCACTGGGATCCCACACTTGGTAGACATGTTAAGGAGGGTGTTCCATAAGAAAACATTTGGTATGACTCTCCTCTTACTCATGTGATAATGGACCAATTTATCCTCTAATATCACTCTCTTCTTAGTGCACTCATGCAACAGAGAAGCATAAGTGTAAGGGTTTATAATTCATTCTGTGAGATGCAACATTTTTCAATGCCTCTTTCAGTTGACCATGCTTACAAAAACTAATGGTATTGAAAGGAAACAATATATTGCCATTCCCATTTCCCTTAGAGTACGTAATTTTAAGAGAACGAGCCATGAAATGTCTAGGCCATGTATGAAATATAAACCTAGAAGTTAAACCAATCTGTTTGTTTTTAATGCCATAGCCAATCCACTCAGAATATCAGCCAGGTTGATACTTATGTTTTTCAATTTTCACCATAGTGTAATAGCTAGTGTAAACGAATGGATTAATGCAAACTCTAGTTCCAAGTATTTGAGATAGCACAAACAAAGGCTTTGTACAATCGAACTCTCAAAATCAACTTTTGGCCATGAGCATGTTGTCGCACATGTCCCAAAGAGATCCCCCATGCTAAAAAATGATTGGACAAAGGACAACCAAAATCAAAGTATCTGATTGGCCGAATCTAATCAGCTCAACCCCACAGAGGTGCAATGTAATGGTTGAACGCATTCTCCTATTCCATGCATTATCAATATAGCAAAAATGAAGGCCTTGTATAGATTGAACTCTAAGAATCAACTTCTCACCACATCCGTGTTTTTGCACGTGTCTTGAGGAGATCCTTCATGGTAAAAAATGATTGGACAAAGGACAACCAAAACCAAACTATTTTAGACATATGTATAACATATTTAAACATATTTTATTAGTTAACTGGCATGTTGATAACTGATATGTCTTCCTCCAACTTCAATTAAAATGGGCCACGAGAAAACATTTGGTTTGGGTATTTGGGGGGAAAGTCTACGAGCCTTCGCTGGGATCCCACACTTGGTATACATGTTAAGGAGGGTGTTCAATAAGAAACATTTGGTATGACTCTCCTCTTACTCATGTGATAATGGACCAATTTAACCTCTAATATCACTCTCTTCTTAGTGCACTCATGCAACAGAGAAGCATAAGTGTAAGGGTTTATAATTCATTTTGTGAGATGCAACATTCTTTAGTGCCTCCTTGAGTCAACCATGCTTACAAAAACTAATGGTATTGAAAGGAAACAATATATTGCCATTCCCATTTCCCTTAGATTACGTAATTTTAAGAGAACAAGTCATGGGAGGTCTAGGCCAAGTATGAAATATTAACCTAGAATCCAAACCAATCTATTTGTTTTTAATGTCATAGCCAATCCACTCAGAATATTAGCCAGGTTGATACTTATGTTTTTCAATTTTCACCATAGTGTAATAGCTGGTGCAAACGAATGGATTAATGCAAACTCTAGTTCCAGGTATTTAAGATAGCACAAACAAAGGCTTTATACGATTAAACTCTCAAAATCAACTTTTGGCCACGACCATGTTGTATTACATGTCCCGAAGATATCCGCCATGGTAGAAAATGACTGGAAAAAGGACAATGAAAATCAAAGTATCTGATTGGCCAAATCTAGTCACCTCAACCCCACATAGATGCAATGTAATGGATGAACGAAGTCTCCTATTCCATGCATTATCAATATAGAAAAAATGAAGGCCTTGTATGGATTGAACTCTAAGGATCAACTTCTCGTCATGTCCATGTTGTTGCACATGTCGTGAAGAGATCCTTCATGGTAAAAAATGATTGGACAAAGGACAACGAAAATCAAATCATGTGATTAGCTGAATCTTCTCATCTCAACCTAAGAGAGGAACACCTTCCGTATAATTATAAATTAAGTGATGAGTATCAATCAAGGAAACAATGTTATCTGAAGTTTGGGAGGAACAGGACTGGCAATTGACTCCGGAAGAGCAGCAAATAGTATCGAAACTTAATATGGATATGACAATGATCTACCCGAATACAAAGGAACGACCCCTAGGTGAAGTGTAGAGTCCCAAGCATTTTAGTTTGCCTGGAGAAGGAAGGATTAAACTAAGTTTTGATGGGGCCTCGAAAGGTAACCCCGGCCAAGCAGGTCTGGGAGGTATTTTTCAAGATAGTAGTGGGTATACAAGATGGATATATGCAGATTTTGGGGGCGATATGACGAATAATGAGGCAGAGCTGTGAGCTGTTTACCAGGGATTACGTATTGCGGTTAGAAATGGATATTCGAATTTGGAAATTGTGGGTGACTCAAGGCTTGTGATTGACATGTTGAGAAAATTACGGGATGGCAAGTGTTGGGACCATGTTGCAAGAAGCTGGCGGACTGCAGGCATAATAAAAGACATAGAAGGATTGCTGCGGGGGATTGAATACATGATTATTTACCATGTCTTACGCGATGGAAACAGGGCAGCGGATCTTATGGCGAATTGGGGAAGCGGAGGAGGGGATAGGCAGATCGATAGTAGCTGGAGGTTAGTAAAGGACAATCCGCGGTGGGCAGAGTTAACCGATATATTAAACCGGGATTTACATGATGCGACGGTGCAAGCGGGGAATCCATAACTATCTACGAATTATGACAAGCAGGGACACATGTACCATCGCTCATGATGGTGGGGAGAGTTCGCAGGTTCGCGCGGATGGCATTAACACTCAGATCGCTTGGAGTCATAACCACAACGCCCCATTGATCATTCCAAGAAGAGAATGGGACAGGGTACCGAGGATGAGAGGACACTCCGTCAGAGTGAGGGCGATTGAGTCCACTTATGATAATACATATGGATTGCGGAGTAATGACGAATTTGAGTTGCATAGAAGTTATAGGAACCCAAGGTGGCTGATTGGCAATGCATTCAGCCTTGCATGCATGCGAATGAATTGGAGTTGGGGGTTAATTGGGAATTGTCGGGCGGGGAAGAGTAGTCAGAGGATTTCGGTGATAGTGGAGGACGAGGAAATGGCGGAGGATCAAGACAGGGATGTAGGACGCTGGACGAGGAGTAAGGAGGTCAGTCGAGAGGCGAAGGGTAAGAACCAGGTAGAGGAGACAATTCGGAAGATTATGCTTACCATTTCAGATGACTCCGAGACGGAGTTTGACATACGGGATTACCTTGTGGATGAAGAACCGCGGCGTGGACAAGAAGGTAAAGATAAGCGGGGAAAAGGACAGAGGAATGAAGACGACGACCGGGAGGAAGAACAGGAGTCTGAGGAAGAGGGGGAGAGACAGGTGGGTGGCAGACGAGGGCGGAGACGGGGAGTGCGCGGACAGAAGAAGGAAGGTGCCAGCCAGCGGGGAAGAGGGAGTTTCAGCGGGAGAGGAGGCAGAGGGGGCAGGACAGCAAGAGCTGAGTTTGAGGAAGAAATGGGAAGTGAGGCTAGAGGTAGAAAACGCGGTAAGAGAGATAAGAAAAAGAAACTGCAGGAGGCAGAAGAGGCTTATCATCAGCATACTCACCCAAACATTCGAAGAATTATTGACCATTTGGAAGAGGAAGCATTGCAGGAACATTCAGGGTCAGAACTGGAGGATTGGGAGGCATATCTGCCTGATCCAGGACATACCAGAGGCAGGATGACATTATATAAACAATCATTGCATGTCTATTGGGGCATGAAAAGATTATTAGCTAAAGCACTTGAACAGGTAGCCCTGGAAATGGTAGAAATGGCTCAGGGTATACCTGTCATGAAGAAAGAGCTGAAAAATCTTCAAGTCACCTTAATGATGCAAGATAGGAAGATGGATGAGATCCTGAAGTTTCTTCAAGCTAGTGGTATGGGTGTTAAGACGGAGAATGAAGCCAATCTGGAGACTCGCACCTAGCAGCAGATGGAGCAGCTGAAAAGAGGTTTTTTGCTTTCAGTTTTCTTTAGATATACTAGTTTTGCATGACTCAAATCATACTCTGTTTCACTGTAGGAAAGGTAGATGGATATGTAATATGGGAAAAAAGACTGATGGGTTTCTATTTTTGGATAACTGGATACATAGCATGGGTAGAAAGACTGATGGTATTTTATTTTTGGATGGCTGTTAAGAACCTCAGGTGGTCAAGAAACCCGGTTTCCCTTCGGGGCGGGTTGAGACCGGCCCATATGTTTATGTTTATGTTTCCTATTTTACAGTAATAGAAATGAAGAATCTCGCCTTTGCTTACAAAAAAAAATGTTAAGAAAATAAACAGATAATTATGGGGAATTTCTCTAGCTTGAAGTGATAAGAGATGCCAAACATATTTTTGTAATTTTTAATAGTTTTCTTTTTAGTTTTCTAAAGATAGAAATATTTTATATTTTATATGTTAATTTTAACATACTTTTTATGCAACATATATGTTTTTACAGAATAAAAGTATTATTTACTTACAAAGAATTTGATCTTTAAAATTAAAAATAAAGTTTGTCCAAAACTATTATGTAGTTGGTTTGAGATTCTAACATGTAATAGTGTCTTATATTGTGTTCAGATATAATGACATTTTCATAAAGTTAAATATAATAGTTGGTTTGAGATTCTAACATGTAATAGTGTCTTATATTGTGTTCAGATATAATGACATTTTCATAAAGTTAAATTAAAAATAAATGTAATGGATTATGTAGTAATATAAGAGAGAATAACTTATTAAGTAGAAAAATTATATATTGACCATGAATTTAAAAAAATAATTATATGTAATTTTTTTAATGAAATAATTATAGTGAAAACAAAAATAATTGTAATTTAATATTAAACACTAAACTACCAAAATAGATGTGCACTTTTTTTTCTAGCAAGTAGATATAGCAACCAATAATATGGATGACATTTTTGTTTCAAATATAAAGACAATAATTTTACAATAATATCAATGAAATTTTTGCTTCAAGTATAAAAACAAGATTTTTAGTATAACACGAATAATTTCAAGATCATATTAGAAAACCCTAAAATACCTTGTAAATTTTATATTAAACAATAAATTACCAAAATAGATACGCACCTTTTTTCTAAGAAGTAGACATATCAATCAATAATGTCAGTGGCACTTTTGCTTCAAATAAAAAACAATATTTTCAGTTTTGTATAACATGAATAATATCAAGATCACATGAGAAAACCCTGAGAGAGCTTGTAGTGGTTGGTATGATGAATAATAATAAGCACAATAAAGGCTATTGAGTACTAAATATTATACAATGTTAGTATAAATGATGCTACTAAATGCTAAATATTATACAGTGTTAGTATAAATGAGGCTATTAAGTGCTAAAGGTTATCAAAGGTTAGTATAAATGAGAAGAAGCATTTGAAAAGAGAAGGCTAATTCATATTTACTCATCATCCAAAAAAAAATTAAGGAAATAATTACATTCATATGCCTCTTATTAGGGAGAGATAAAATTAAAATAAATTATTTTATATGTACATGAAGATATTAAGACACATGATTCTGGCATGGATTTATGAGGAAATGAAATAGATGGTATTTCAAAAGACATATGAAGACACCTCATTTCATGGTTTAACCATTAAAACGGTAAATTTTGAAAATAACTTTTGCATATATTAAATCAGAGTATATGAAATGGGTTTTCTTAAAAAAAATGGATTAACAACATGTTACCTCTTCCTAATGTATTGGTCTAAAGTCATGTGAGGAATTACAAAATTATCATGATGTTAGACATTATTCTAAAAACACAAATGAATAAATAACGGATGGAAGAATGATAAGGTTGCTTTTCAAGAGGTTTTTTTTGACATAAACATTCCACTATTGACAACTTTTAAGGAAGCACAAAAGTCTTTACATTTTCTCTGAAAATATTGGTAAAAGTTTCAATATAGTGTCTCTAATAAAACATAGGAAAAGGAGGAAGATGAATACGCTTTGGTTGAGACCATAAAAACTACTTTTTGGTTATACAAGTTATAAACATTATCTTTGACGTGGAGACAAAGTTTCTTTCTTCTAATTGTAAATTTGTATAAATAAAAATTAGTGAATTTTAATATGTATGTCTCTATCCCGATTCTACAGGAATATAGGGATAACATGTGTTAGGTAGTTTTGTTAGTTGTAAGTTTTTTTTTGATGAAAAGGAAATTTGTCCAAATGGGCCTCTCTAGAGTAACAAATCTTAGTTAGTTATGTGTTAGTTTTAGGTTGCAGGGATAGGTGTCCCATATGATTAGTTTCTTGGGACATTTTTAAATTGCAAATGTTATATATAGGAAGAGAGCCTCGAAAAGAGGGTAGGCGAGATTGTTCTAAGAGAAAGTATTTGGGAAGAGAGCCACTTTTCATTCCTCTATAAATATACTTTGGTTCAATACAATTGAAGTGTTTTCTCTGGTTTCTTTTCCTCTACCATAATTGATGTTCCATGTGGCTTTGTTCACTTGTCAAATTTTATATGTTTGAGGCCTATCAAAGAAGGAAAGTACCATGTTTCAAGATGATCCGTAGACAAGAAGGGCATTGGGTTTGTATTTGTTATGTGTATATGCTCTATGTTCAGTGTATATGATCCACCTTCACTAAGGAACACATATCACCAATGAGTAAGGGACAAATTGCATTGCATTCTAGTTCCTACATCTTCAAGAATGTGTAATACAATGTTTAATGCCCTGTTAACTTGTGTGTTGTAACCCCTCGCAAGTTTAAATAGAACCATAATGGTAAATGACCATGTCTCATCTTAAGCAAGGTAATATAGTCAACCTTTGAATGCATTAATTATGTACCTTATATATTTTTCACCTCGTTATGAGGCCATGTTTCCATCTAGAAAGATTGAGAATTTCAGATACATTGATGTACTAAATGTATGGTCATAAGGGTCTATTTTCTAGTAGTTATCTTGTGGGTTTAAGCATGAGGAAAAGAAAAGTGTCTTGTTTGAGTTCATAGTGTTTTTGAATGGGAGAATTAACAAGTATGAGATCGATTAGATGTCGCCAATGTTAAAAAGGGCATCCTTGGACGGGTGCCACGATAAAATAATTCGCAGAGAATAAAGAAAACGTAGAATCAAGGTACAAGGACCATCAAAGCAATGCTAAAGGACTTAGTGTGTACTATAGTTAGACTCGGGCCTTATCATAAAAGAAGAGTCAAAAGGGATTGACACTCTGACTGGAGTCATCGTATCAAACCATGACCTCGTGTACGAACAACCACTCAAAGATTGAAGGGACATCTATTGGGGCTGACCTTAGTGATATAGTTGGAGCTAGAGAGTAGTTGGTTGGTCTGGCCAAGGAAACGTTGGGCCTAGTGTGGAGAAATGAGGTGGACAGGAGCAAATTCTGACCTCTGACCACTAGTTGGGTCAACCCCAATCGCTCCAAAAGGGCTCACAATAGGAGCATATATAAATCGGATTTGTGTTTTTAGTTTAAAGGTAAAGGTTCGTCCACTATGAGGTTTGAAATTGTGTATAGAGTTTAAATTTGGCGCAAGTGCCTTGGCGTTGACTTTTGGTTTTCATCCAGCACATAAGAAGGAAAGATTCCTAGGAAAATCAAAGCAGGCCACCAAAGGGGCCTGTGTCATTTGTGGTATAAGAGCGAATTTGATGCTATTTTGGAATAAGCTAATAAATTTTGTGTTGCAGGGATTTTATAACAAGTGAGTACTTGAGGAACTAGTGAGTACTTGAGGAAGATGGGATGACAACAAGGAGATTGTTGTAAATTGTTTGAAAAGACTGTTTGTAGAAGGGACAATATAGAGAGGATATCCGACTAGAGGATACTCCGAGAGGACAAAGAAGTATTGAGGAATATTGTTTGTGAAGTTAAGGAAAAGTCGAAGACTCAAAGAAGAAAAAGATCACTAGCCAGAAGCAAGATTGAGGAGACTAGAACTAGAGAACCCATTAGGTAAAACAGAGATTTTACTTTTTATTTTATTAGTTAACTGGAAATTTTGTAGGTAGCAAACAATACAACCATATATTCTATGAATGCGAATATTGCTTAGAGAGAGGTAGCAAATTGTGGCAATGACCCTTCTAGCAACGGGATTTCATTAAGAAAGGAGGATTCCAGCTGAGGTTGGAAATGGAGAAGGGGGCAAAGGAAGTCCTCAAGAATTGAGCAAGGTGCAACAACCAGAGAGGAGCAAGGAGTGTTGAAGAGGTTCTATTCGAGGGAACTAAAGAAACACTAATAGTCAGGCAGAGGTGAGGTGTTCAAGTAACAAGTAAGGTGAGGCTTGTTACAACGCTAGGTTGCAACTCATGATGAGCATGGATGAGCTCGTGCAGAAGAAGAAGGAGATGGTCTTTGCTGGTCAAGGTGAAGGTTCAAGTAAGAGCCACAATAGAGGATAGAAGGATTCCAAGAGAAATGGCATGAGGAGGAAGTTAAGTCAAGAAGAGTTCGATAGGGAGATGGTCAAGTTAAAGGAGAGACTAAAGATCATAATGTAGCTACTACAAGAGAGATAAGAAGATCTAAGATGTATGTTGGATATGAGAAAAATGGATAGAATACCTATCAGACACAAGAAATATCCAATACTTAGAGAGATCAGGAAAAGGAGGATGAAGCATTTGATAGAAACATAGATGAAGGAGAGATGAAAGAAGCTAAGGCTAAGTAAGGTGTTCTTCACTACTGTGAACTCAAAAAAGGATCACTACTTGAGGATAAGTAGAAGGGACTTGTGGAAGGTCCAAGGGAGAAATAGATGATAGAATATGCTTACCTTTTCATACCAAAACAAGGAGAAATACTTTGGGAAGACAATGATGATGATGAGGAGAGGGGACTGATGGAGAGTCTTATGGACTATGTCAAGAGTCCAAACCAATAGGGGGAATTGTTGATAAAAGAGAAGGCTAGAAGGCCTTCCCTTTCTTAAACTAATAGCATGTGTGCGAATGCATGTTTTGTGAGTGAGGATGATGAAAGAGAAGAGATGGGACCAACTAGAGATCTCATGGACTGGGGGATAAGCCCAAATATACAAATGGTGTTGGAAGAATCAATGGAGGTTTAAGATCCTCACTCTTTTATAAATAATCAGCTTTGTCTACGTGCAAATCATGAATTAGGGAAGCCATGAGGATTTTGCATAAAGGGTGAGGGGACTGTAAAGATTTCCTTAAAAGACGATAATGGAGAAGCAACTAAGAACTATGACCAACAGATTAAAGAAGGAGTATATTAGCGAGATTAAGTTTTGAAGAGAGTGGGAAACCTCTTGAGGTTGTCATAAGAACTATGGATGAAGAGAAGAGCTAGAAATATATTAAAGAGGGAAGGAACAAGGCATTATTGTCTCAAAAATGTCAAGAGAATGGATGGATTTCTCATAGGGAGAATGAGGATAAGAATGAAGCTATAAGGGGAAGTGAAGAAAAGTAGAAAAATCGCAAAAGCACTTGCAATGAAGAAAAATGGCAATATTTAAATTTTTTACTGTCATAATATGAAGAGGTTTTAAATTTTTTAGAGGACTGGTTGGAGAGTCCCAGTAATGGAGAATATTTCTTGGAAAATACAACCATGAAATTAGAAGAAGTCAAGGTGTTGTAGTCACAAGAAGAGGAGACAAGAGGAGAGGGGAAAAGTTTGTCCCATAAAAATGAAATTTTATTTCATTACCAATAGAAGGATACAAATTGTGATATTGTTTTGGAAGAAATCAAGAGGCTATAAAAGGTGACTAGGGTGATCAATGTGAATATAATGAGTAGAGAATTTTCTACAAAGAGTATTCTGAAGATAAGAGTCGATATCTCATAAAGAAATCAAGTTCCTTACATCTCTCTAGAAGTGTGTATGACTATGGAGATGATGAAATGAAAATAGCAGCCATGGAACTTTTACCAATGTAACTAAGCGGTAGCATATTCAATAAAAAAATATAAGTTGAACATATTGATTGAAGAAATAAGGTGGTTGATGGTAAGAGTGTCTTAGAAGAGGCATATTCAAGAGAGAAAAATAGTCTGTGGTGAACAATAAATGATTGGACAAAGTTACATCAACAAGGAAGGGAAAGAAATATAATGTAAGATTTGGGATCATAGTAAGTAGAATATGACACAAGCAATGCAACACGAGCAGGGAGTCTCATGTAGTAGCACCATCCCTAGACAACACATTTTGCTCCAAATCCCAAGGGGTCCTAAATTTTCTTATGGGGAAATATTTATTCTTTTCTCTATTTGCAAATTTGTATAAATTAGAATTAGTGAATTTTAATGTATACCCGTGTCCTAATTATGGAGGAATCTAGGGCTGACACGTTTTAGGTAGTTTTGTTAATTGTAGATTGTTTTGATGAGCTGGAAATTTTTCTAAATGGCTTTGTGTAGAGGTAACCAATGTTAGCTAGTTGTGGGTTAGTTGGGGGTTAGTTTTAGGTTGCAGGGACAAGTATCCCATATGATTCGATTTTCAGGATATTTTCAAATTGTAAATATTATGTATAGAAAGAGTACCTCAAAAAGAGGGTAGGCGAGGTGGTTCCGAGAGAAAGTGTTCGGGCAGAGAGCCACCGTACATTCTTATGTAATATCCTTCGGTTTAATAGAATGGAAATGCTGTCTTTGGTTTCTTTTATTTTGTCATAGTTGATGTTCCCTATGGCTTTGTTCACTCATTAAACTTTATATGATTAAGGCATGTTAGATTCTTCTGTCATAGTTGATGTTCCCTATGTCTTTGCTCACTCGTTCAAATTTATATGATTAAGGCATGTTAGACAGGGCATGCACCCGGTGTGAAGATGACCCACGAGAAAGAAGGGAGTTGGGTCTGCATTTTTGTGTGTATAGGCTCTATGTTCAGTGTATATGATCCGCTTTCACTGAGACAGGTGTATCACCAGTGAGTAATGCACAAATAGTGTTGCATTCTAGTCCCTGCAGATTGAAGCAAGTATGCATAACATACTCTTTAATACCCCAGTACCCTATGCATTTTAACCCCTCGCAAGTTCAGTAAAACCCAATGGTAACCCACCGTGACTCAGCTTGAGCAAGGTAATATAGTCAGCCTATGAATGCATTAGTTTTGTGGTTTGTATATTTTTCCCCTTCCTATGACTGCATGTATCCAGCCAGAAAGTTCGAGCCTTCTGGACACATTGACATAGTAAATGTAGGGTCATAAGGGTTTATTTTCCAGCACCTATCTTGTGGGTTTAAGCATGAGGAAAACGAGGGGGTCCAGTTCGAGTTCATAGTATTCGTGAATGGGAAAAATAACAAGTCAGACTGATTAGATGTTGTCGATGTTAAAAAGGCATCTTGGCAAGGGAGGCACGATAAATTCATTCGTAGGGAAGAGAGAAAACACAAAAGTACAGGGAGCGGCAAAGCTAAAGGAGTCAGTGTGTACTATATTCGGACTCGGGCCTTATCGTCAAAGAAGAAGGGTCCTCGACTGGAGTTATCATATCGAATCGTGAGCTTGTGGAGGAACGACCACTGAAAGATTGAAGGCAAGTCTGTCGGGGCCGTCCTCAGTTGGATAGTCGGAGCTTGAGCGTAGTTGGCCAATCGTGTTGAAAATATAATTCCAACTGCCGCCCAGTCAAACAACATTTAATTTCTGAAAACCACCAGTCTCCCATCAAACCGCTTTTGCTGAGGTAGTGGTATTCTCTCAAACGCCCCCGATACAATCAAAATTTGATGCATGTCCAAGTGCTTTTTGCAAAACAGCTTTTTATCGGGACGTAACGATCGTTTTGTTTGGGCAAGTGATATTCGTCCGATTTCAAGGATGGATGTTGTCCGTTGATTAAAGCCAAAGTCGTGCACATGAACATTGCGTGAATTAAACCTTGTTTTACCGCAGTTTTTGTCAGCGAAGTAATTTAATGAATTAATTGTGATAGGTAAAATGTTGGTAAGATCTTTAATTTTAATGTTTTTTTAACTACGGAAGTGTGGGCACAAGAAAACATATATGTTATGTTTTTTTTTGTTATCGTATATGTAATGTATGTAAAATGAAAACACATTGTATTGCAAAGTAAAAAAAGGGAAGCAGAGCGCATGGAAAAACACACACACAACAGTGTGAATATGAAAAATGCAGCAGCATGAAGATATCTTATTGTTGAAGAAACGAAATGTAATGGGCAGCAGCACATGTAAAAGAAATTTTTCTTTACAGCAGTAAATGTAAGATTTTGTTTTTACACAGCAGTGAATGTAATTTTCTGTAGTTGAAGTCTGTTTTTACAGCAGTGAATGTAAAAGAGATTTTTACACACAACAGTGTAAAATCTCAGGAGGAGACAGAGTAATTTTTTGTTGAAATGTTCTTGGTGAATCCCTCTGAGAGAGAGGAAGAAATTTGTAACTGAAGTTGTCTTTGATTAATGAATACAAGTTTTATTTTGTATGAGGAAAAACTCTGTCTGCTCAAATTTTTTTTTTAAAGCTTCCCTGTGCTAAGATCCTGTGGAGAAAAACAGAGCATTGTCTCTGTGTTCAGTTAATTTGTTTTTTGGAATTTTACCAGAAAAATTCCCAACAGTGGTATCAGAGCTTGTCCAGGCTCTTTGAAGGTGTCAAAGAAGCTAAAAGAAGGTTCTTTTGTTGCAGCGGCTTCTCCAGCAGAGTGAAGACTCAGTCAAGAAAAGATCCAGGTATTTCTCAAAGTTTTTTGTGTAGCTATTGAAGACAGTCAGTGTTTTTTGAAATACACAGTCAAATATTTTAAGCATAGTTGAGAGTGCAAGAAATGGCTGGCTCCAGCACCAGCACTAGCATGGGTATTTTTAATACTTAGCTCCCACAGTTTAATGGGAAAAGCTATGACTATTGGGCAATAACCATGAGAGCCCTGTTTGCCTCACAAGATTTATGGGAACTTGTTGAATATGGGTTTGAAGAACCAGGAGTTGAAGATGAGTTTAATAGATTAACTCAGGCAGAGAAAGGTCTGTTGAAGAGCAATAAGAAGAAGGATTCAAAAGCCCTCGTATTTTTACATCAAGAAGTGCATGAGAGTGTGTTTCCAAGGATAGCAGCAGTCAAGACATCCAGAGAAGCATGGCAAACTCTCAAGACAGCCTATCAAGGCATGGAAAAAGTGAAGACAACAAAACTACAGTTGCTGAGGAGACATTTTGAAAACCTGTGCATGAAGGAGTCAGACAATATTGACTCATTCTTCACACATGTGATTGGTCTGGTCACACAGATAAGGTCTCATGGAGAAACTCTTGAAGAAAGGAGGATTTTGGAGAAACTATTGAGGGTCCTACCCTCAAAGTTCGATGTGATTGTCACCACCATAGAAGAGACAAAGGATCTCACAAAATTTTCAGTTGATGAACTTCATGCATCACTGATAACACATGAGCAGAGGTTGAGTAGAAATGAAAAATTATCTCTAGAGCAAGCCTTCAAGACCCAGATGTCCTTTGGAAGAGGAAGAGGTCAAGGCAGAGGAAAGAAGAGAGGAAGAGGCGGAAGCCAAAACAGAGGTGGAAGGAACAGTCCAGAAAATGCTCAAGGAAGAGGCAGCGATCTGAATCAGAACCAGGGCCAAGGCAGCAGTCAACAAAGCGGACAACATCATGCTCAAGGACAAAGGTATGAAAAATCCAATGTCCAATGCTATTATTGTAAAAAATATGGGCATTATGCAAATGAATGTAGGAAGAAGTAGCATGATATGAATAATAGATCTAGTGCAAATATCACTAGAGAAAATATCAGCCAAGACAATGTGCTTTTATCTTGTAACATGGCTGAAACAAACAGTGATGATATATGGTTTCTAGATTCCGGTTGTAGTAACCATATGACAGGGAACATAACCTTGTTTTCTACTTTAGATAAAAATGTAAAATTACAAGTCACACTTGGGACTGATAGTAAAATTTCTGTTATGGTAAAAGGAGAAGTAAAAATATTTACAAAGAAATGTGAAAAGAAAACCATAGCAGATGTCTATTATGTTCCTGGAATGAAATGTAACCTCTTAAGTATTTGACAACTTGTTCAAAAGGGGTACAATGTTTTCTTTGTGGATGATGTATGCACCATCATGGATAGAGCACCCAGCAAACAATGTATTGCTGAAGTGAAGATGAAGAGGAACAAGATGTTCCCTCTCAGAATAAGGGCAGATTTGAAAAATAAAGAAGTAATAGCAGTAGTGACACAAGAGGCTTTCCAAAGCGAACCAAAGGATGAAAATTGGTTGTGGCACTTGAGATTTGGACATCTCAACTTTGGAGGTCTTAACTTGTTAAGTAGAAAAGGAATGGTAAGAAGATTACCATTGATAGAGAAACCGAACAGCCTTTGTGAAGGTTGTATCTTGGGGAAACAACACAGAGAAAGTTTTCCATCAGGGAAAAGCATAAGGGCAAAGGCACCCTTAGAGATTGTCCACTCAGACTTATGTGGACCGATGCAAACTCCATCACTAGCAGGGAGCCAATATTTTCTAACATTCATTGATGATTTCACCAGAAATACTTGGGTTTATTTCCTGAAGAACAAAAGTGAAGTGTTTGAAAAATTTCGAAATTTCAAAGCACTTGTAGAAAACCAAAGCGGGCTGCATATCAAAGTTCTGAGAACTGATAGAGGAGGTGAGTATATCTCCAAGGAATTCCTACGATTTTGTAGAGAAAATGGAATTCATAAGCAATTTACCACTAGGTACACCCCACAGCAAAATGGAGTTGCCGAAAGGAAGAACAGGACAATCATGGATATGGCGAGGAATATGTTAAAGGCAAACCGTTTGCCAAATGATTATTGGGTTGAATTTGTACACTGTGCAGTATATATTTTGAATAGATGCCCAACAAAAGCAGTCATGAACAGAGTGCCGGAAGAAGCATGGAGTGGGAGAAAGCAAGGAGTCACCCACATGAAAGTTTTTGGATGTGTGGCTTATGCACACATTCCAGATCAGCGAAGGAGGAAGTTGGACAACAAAGGGGAGAAATGTATTTTCATTGGTTACAGTGAGGAATCCAAAGCTTACAGGTTGTATATCCCATCTACCAAGAAGTTTTTTGTGAGCAGAGATGTTCAATTCATTGAGGAGGAAGCTTGGGATGGAAGCATAGAGAAAACAATGAATGTTAAAAACTGTTTGTCTCATGATGAAGATGATGAGGAGATCGGTGAAATACATCCCTAAATAGCAGCGCCAACACAAGGACAACAAGGGACACCCTTGAGGAGAAATGAAAGTGCTTCTCCAAGCACACCACAAAGAGGAAATTCAAGTGTGTCTTCAAGCACTTGTACACCAAATGAAAGAGGTAAGAAGTTACAAAATTTAAGTGACATTTATGATGAAGGTATGAATTCCTTGTTTGCTTTATATTGTCATGTTGATGACCCTATTCATTTCGAAAATGAAATTAAGGATAGGAAATGGATAGAAGCTATGGATGAGGAGATGAATGCCATAGAAAGAAACAAGACATGGGATTTGGTTGAACTACGAAAAGGAAAAGAAGTCATTGGAGTCAAATGGGTTTACAAGACCAAGAGTAATGCTGAAGGCAAGATAAAAAGATACAAGGCAAGGCTGGTTGTCAAAGGATATTAGCAACAGTATGGGAGAGACTATGAGGAAACTTTCGCACCGGTTGCAAGAATGGAAACAGTGAGAGCAGTGCTATCCATAGCAGCACAAAACAAGTGGAAAGTTTACCAAATGGACATGAAGTCAGAATTCCTAAATGGAGTGTTAAAGGAAGAGGTCTACATTGAGCAACCTCTAGGCTATGAAAAGAAAGGCCAAGAACACAAAGTGTGCAGATTGAAGAAAGCTCTTTATGGGCTGAAGCAAGCACCAAGAACGTGGTACAGTAGGATAGATTCCTATCTACTGGAAAATGAATTTGCAAAGTGTGAGGGAGAACCCACCCTCTACCTCAAAGAAAAGGATGGTAAAATTCTAATTGTTGTGTTGTACGTTGATGATGTTATTTTCACAGGTAATGATGACTACCTCATTGAAAATTTCAAATCAGTCATGAAAGAAGAATTTGAGATGACTGACATGGGTTTGCTGAGATACTTCTTAGGAATAGAAGTAGATCAAAATGAAAATGGAATTTTTATTTCACAAGCAAAATATGTTAATGAAGTGTTGGAAAGATTTAACATGCAGGGCAGCAAGGCAGCAATCACTCCCACAGTGATGGGATTAAAACTCGGCAAAGAGGACAGTAGCAAGGATTTTGATCTTAGCTTGTATAAGAGCATAGTTGGCAGCCTAATGTATTTGACCGCAACTAGGCTAGATATAATTTTTGCTGTTAATTTAATTTCCAGATTCATGGAGAGGCAAAAAGAGGCACATTGGCAGGCAGCAAAAAGATTCTGAGATATGTTAAAGGTACTAAAAGATTTGGGATTTTATATACTACTTCAGAATGTTCAGATTTAATTGGATACATTGATAGTGATTGGGCTGGAGGTGTAGATGATCGGAAAAACACATCCGATTATGTTTTTCACATGGGTTAAGGAGCCATTTCATGGGCTTCTAAAAAACAGCCTATTGTAGCGTTGTCTACAGCAGAGGCAGAATATGTGGCAGCTACAACAGCAGCATGTCAAGCAGTTTAGATGAGAAGAATGTTAAAGAGCTTAGGCCAAGAGCAGGCAAAATGAACGGTGATTTTTTGTGATAATAGCTCAGCTATTGCATTATCCAAGAATTTTGTGTTTCATAAGAAAACGAAACACATTGACACAAGGTTTCATTACATCAAGGAATTGGTAAGCAATGGAGAAATTGTTTTAAAACATTGCAGGACTCAAGAGCAGGTTGCAGACATTCTGACAAAGCCATTGGACCAGAAAAGCTTTGAATTATTGAGGAAATATCTGGGTATGACTGATAACCCAGCAGTTGAAATTAAAGGGGAGTGTTGAAAATATAATTCCAACTGCCGCCCAGTAAAACAACATTTAATTTTTGAAAACCATCAGTCTCCCATCGGACTGCTTTTGCTCAGGCAGTGGTATTCTCTCAAATGCCCCCGATACAATCAAAATTTGACGCATGTCCCAAGTACTTTTTGCAAAACAGCTTTTTATCGGGACGTAATGATCGTTTTGTTTGGGCAAGCGATATTCGTCTGATTGCAAGGATGGATGTTGTCCGTTGATTAAAGCCAAAGTCGTGCACATGAACATTGCATGAAGTAAACCTTGTTTGACCGCAGTTTTTGTCAGGGAAGTAATTTAATGAATTAATTGTGATAGGTAAAATGCTGGTAAAATCTTTAATTTTAATGTTTTTTTAAACTACGGAAGTGTGGGCACAAGAAAACATATATGTTATGTTTTTTTTGTTATCGTATATGTAATGTATGTAAAATGAAAACACATTGTATTGCAAAGTAAAAAAAAGGGAAGCAGAGCGCAAGGAAAAACACACACACAGCAGTGTGAATATGAAAAATGCAGCAGCATGAAGATATCTTATTGTTGAAGAAACGAAAGAAATTTTTCTTTACAGCAGTAAATGTAAGATTTTGTTTTTACAAAGCAGTGAATGTATTTTTCTGTAGTTGAAGTCTGTTTTTACAACGGTGAATGTAAAAGAGATTTTTACACACAACAGTGTAAAATCTGAGGAAGAGACATAGTAATTTTTTGTTGAAATGTTCTCGGTGAATCCCTGAGAGAGGAAGAAATTTGTAACTGAAATTGTCTTTGATTAATGAATACAAGTTTTATTTTGTATGAGGAAAAACCTTTGCTCATAAATTTTTTTTAAAGCTTCCCTATGCTAAGATCTTGTGGAGAAAAACAGAGCATTGTCTTTGTGTTCAGTTAATTTATTTTTTGGAATTTTACCAGAAAAATTCCCAACAAATCGAGCCAAGCGTAAGTCAAAGCTAGTGCAGAGAAAGGAGGTAGATAGGAGCAAAGTCCAACCTACGACTGCTAGTTGGGGCCGACCCCGGGCCCCGACTACTCCAAAAAGGCCCACGATTGGCACGTATATAAATTGGCTACGGTTTTAGCTTAAAATGAAAGGGTCTTCCGTTGCAACGTTTGAAATCGCGTGGAAGAATCCTACGCAAATCAAACCAGACCGCTCGAGGGGCTTGGATCAAATGTTCATGTTCTTTTGGAGGTTTCATTTACTGGTTTTTTTAGTGTCATTTCAAAATGTGATGCAATCGAAGGAACCTTTTTTAGGGTTTAAAACAACAAAACTTTCTCGCCATGATCCTTCAATGTCCCTAACAAAACCATTGGATTAAAATTTCAATTAATGTAAAATCACAGACTTAATAATTGATTTCATTGTGTAACCCAAATATTAAATCAACGGTGTTACAATAAATTTACAATGTATTTTTAACGATAGCATTAGCAACTTCCTTAATAACCGAAATATTAAGATTTATTCTTTAACCAAAGAGTTTTTTGTTTTTTTTTTCTGGTCAAATTTGTATTTTCTATGTGGTCCTCGAAGATCATTGATCTCTATATCTACGCTAATTTTGAAACTGCCACATCACAAAGCCCCTTCCCAGGACTCCCCACCCAAGCCGAAATGGTTGGAGGATAGATCGTGAGATCACTAATATATCAACATTTATAATTATGCAATAATGACATTATAAAACAATTTCACATCCAACAAATTAATCATGCTAATATTGTCACGCAACTTTGGTCTTGAATCATTGTCGTAGAGCTTGCCGGCCAAAACAAAACAGAAGTCATGTGGTCATGGATGAACAATTCTATGGTCTAATAATCATTATGAAGCGTCTTCTCGTCAAATTCATATATAGAAATTGTGTTTGGATTTTTTTATTTTTTTTTTAATTACATTTTTTTAATTTAAATATACCATCCTAGATTTATCTCATTCCAGAATTAACATGAGCCCAAAGGATCAAATTTGTTAAAGTGAAAACTTCTTTTAGAGAATCACGGAGGAAGATTGAGCTTATCCAAAAGCAATTTATAACCTACAATCTCAAGATTAAAAGAAATACTCCCTACTTTACCCTCTCAATTGAAGTTGGTCTTTCCCCCATTGAAAACATGGCTATGTTTAGTTATTTGATGTATAAGAAGAAGCTTTACAACATGGACCCAACTTTCAGCTCAAGTGAGGATGACATAAGGATGCCCAATCTTAGCTCGACCACTGGGTAATAAAGGAGGAGATCATCTTAGAGAAGAAGGATAATATTAAAAATACTATTACTTTCAAATTTAAGTATAATAAGAAATAATAATAAATAGTGTGATAATAAGGAGTTAGAGGGAAAATGAAGCTAAGGTATTATAAGGAAGTGATCAACCCCAATCGTTCTTACCAAAATTATCTAGAACTAATTCTCATGAGCTCCGAAGTGAAACCCACATTGTTAAATTTCCAAAACACCTTAAGACAAAAGAGGCTATCACCTTTGCAATATTAGGAAGGATGAAGATGAAAAACACTTTCTCTTGGATTTCAAAGCTCTTTTCACATGTGTCCTCATTTCCAAAAACTTTTCCACACATCCAACCTTCATAACTTGTTAAGTTAGCCTAACTATAGTGATCTATGAACACTTGTCTCCCTTCTTTTTGATCTTAGAAATAAAATATTAAAGAGTCTCTTACTTTTTAAGGTTCAATATACTATATCACTCTTAATTTATGTTAATCATCATCATCATCTACAACATTTATTTCTTATATATATATATATAAAATAAAAATTATAAAGATGAAGCTTTTGTTTACAATGATGAGTTATTTCCAATTGAAATATTTATTTCCATTTTTTAATTCACTTGAGCCCATAACATATGTGAATTGATTTATAAAGAAAAATAAAACATTATATTTAAAATTGATATTATATTTATTTGTTTACTTTTGCATTAGGACTGTCCAGTTCAATATGGAAGAGATCTAGTAATGTCTTGTTATGTTATAAATATTCAAATTACATAAAGATAAGTTTATAATTTGAAAATAATAAAATAAAAATAAATTAAGAAAAAACAGTCAAATTTTTTGGGTTTCAATTTTTGAAAACCCATGGGCTTGTAAATGGTATTCTTCTTTAATGTAATATATTTAAAAGCATAAAATTCTAATTATTTTTTCTTTTTAGGTCACATTCCATTTATCTAAAAATTGTTGCACGATGTTGAGCTAATACTATCTAGAAACTTAAATTTTAAGAACTTATAGTTATCCTTTTTTTAATGAAAGAGTTGAACTTATAGTTATCCTTTTTTTAATGAAAGAGTTGAAAGCAGTATAGAATTCACAAGAAACATCAACGTGGTGATTCAAAAAATAACTGGAAGTTGATTACTTCCTTCCTAAGCAAACATTTGTAATGAATGTGTTGATCAATGATAGGGAATTTGATATCATGATTCAAGCCTTTGAATCTTACCATGGTATAAATTCTGTTAGGTCCTTTTTGTTTAGAGATATTAGTGATTCAAAAAATAACTAGAAGTTGATTACTTTCCTTCTCAGTAAACATTTGTAATGAATGTGTTGATTAGTGAAAAGGATTTTGATATTATAATTTTATATTTTCAAGGTTGTGGTTTGTTAGTTTTTTGGGTGGAAATCTTTCATTTAGAGGTATTGTTTGCAACAAATTTTATAAATTGTCAAGATGAGAGGATATTGAAAGAAGCTTTCTTTGGAACCCCATTCTTTTTTTTCATAGCCTGTACGTCTATAATTGAATAAGACAAGACGTCAATTATTATTGAACAATGAATTCATTTGTTTGGTTAGATTTCCTTGCTAGAAATTCGTCACCCAATTAGTGGTCATACATAGATATTTGTGATTTGTTAATGTGTTTGTTAATGTAAGTGACAACACTAGTCTTTTCATGTCAAATGTAATTTTGGTTTCTAATAGATCCTTGATTGATTTTTACAAAAGTTTAAAATACATTGAATGTAACTAAGTTAGTAATTGATCATTTATTGTTTCTTTTCATAAGCTTGAATTGGATAAATTTATTACCTATCATGTTTCTTTTTAGGATATCAACAAGCCATTTGACTATATGATTGAAGGAGAAGGTCTAAGAACTATGATTAATGTGATTGATTAAATGAAGGAGGCATTTCGTTACAAGATTAAAGTGGGAATTATTAATTTTAATTTTTTTAAAATGTAAAATATGTTTTTTTCTTGTTAGCCAGAACACCTAGCGGACCTACTCGTAAACCTGTCAGACCATCTAGTAAACCTTTGGGCGGCCTACATTTTGTCCAGCTCCTAACCTGTCAGACCATCTAGTAAACCTTTGGGCGGCCTACGTTTTGTCAAACTGCTTGTAAGCATCAGGCTTTGTCCTGGGGAATTTCACAAGATTACTTCGGTTCAATGAGACTTCATTTTCAGGCCATTGCCAATTGTGCTACCCCCAATGGACTTGGTGCAATAACTTTAGTATCTTTTTTATGAAACTTTTAATTTTCTTTTATATAATTTCATTCAAAATATAAATTATGAATTTTGGTAAAATATCTTAATAACAATCCTTATAAATGTTTTTTTTCCTATTATATATATTTTTAGAATTTAATTGTACTGTAGTTTATACTTACCATATTAATTAAATGTGATAGGAATCATGATGGATGATAGCTGATTTTAGTATTTTTTTTAAAATAGTAAATATATGAATGTCAAGTATCTAGTGCATATTTTTATAGGAAAATTTATCATTTTGTTCCCTGTATGATTTATTATCATTTTGTTCCCTGTATGATTTACTATAGTAGCAAGGAATTTGGCAAATTTTTTGTTTGAGTATCACGTTTTCTTTTCATAATGATATTTGAAAGTTTTGTAACAAAAAAACAATAGAGAGATGACAATTTCATGATGGCTAAGTATTAAGTGGAAAAGTATTGTGCTTGTGATTTTGGCACAATAACATTTGAAGGTTTAGTACATTAAAATAAAGTTTTCTTTATGGCTACTTTTTTCAAAATCCAGTCTGCCTCAGGCAAACCTTCAAACAAGGTTGGTTTTCTCGTTGGGTTTTTCCTTTTTCCGAAAAGCTTCGAACAAGGGTCGTTTTCTCGTTGGGTTTTTCCTTTTTCCAAAAAGTGAGAGGTAGAGAAAAAGAAACTTCGAGATTTTAAAATGATAAGTTTTAATATGGATCATGAGTAAACTCGAGAGGAACATATTTAAAAAGTTTGAATAATTAATATTTAAAATAATAAATTTTTGTACTGGGATATAGTGAGATGAGTGAAATATTTTCATTATAATTTTGGGAGATAGTGAGATTGAGTAGGAAGATATTTATTGGAATATTTTCATTTATTATAAATTTTATGGATGAGAACACCATTAAATTGTTAAAGGGAATATTAAAAGGGTGAAAATGTTACTATATTGAATTTTAAATAATAAATTTCAAAATCAATAAAGAATTTTGTTTCCATAAAAAAAGGTTGATAATCATGGAGAGATATGGAAACACTTATCTCATAACTAGTTTAACTTTGGATCTATCAAGTGTCTAGAAATATCAAATTTCTCGAGTTACAAACTGTTTCCTAAATTTTATAATAAAAAATATATATACCTTAAAAAAATTTCTGAATGTTAACACTTAATAAATATAAAATTAAAATAAATTAAAATATTTAATTTAATAATCTATTTTTTTATATGATTTTAAAAAAATCTATAAACAAATAGTAATATAGAATGAATATTATTGGATGTCATTAGCTAGACGAAATCTCCTCAAAATTTCAAACTTTAGCTCGTATTCTGTAAGCTTACTGTTCTTTTCATTTTTTCCGTTTATCCCCTTATCACATGTTTTAATCACGTTCAATTTGGTATGCCTCCAGCTGAAAATAACAAGGTTGTCTTTTTTTATTCACAAGCTTTTTAAGGTATATTGTAACCTTTCTCTTCCTTTGTTTTCCCTATCATTCATTTATCTCCTTATCATAATTGTTTTCATGTTACTTTCCTTATATTCAAAACACTAATATTAATATATGATTTTTTTATTACACTAATATTAATATATGATTTTTTAATTATGTAGATATTTTATTGTAAATATAGTCCTAATTAATTTAATTAAAAATATAAATAAATTTATATGATGAACACAATTTTTTTTTTTATTAAATTTTTTTAATTATTTTTATTTATGTATGACATAGATACAATGTAATAAATAAAGAAGTATAAATATAAAACACAATATCCCTAATAAATATAAGGATTTGTTTTAGAAATTTTTAAGGGAGAAAAATTAGGGGAAGGTGAGGTTTTTTTGCTCATTTTTCTGCAACGGAAATAATGCAAGTACAAAGGAGAATGCATTGTTCATGTATTTAGTCGAGATTGTGACTTGTTAGGCTGCCATAGAATAATAACGTCTTTGTTATACTTTCTGGCCCCTACTCCTAGTTACACTGCTCCATTAAGGAACAATATAAAAATGCCTAAAATGGAACCCCTAGTGCTCCTCGTGTTTTTATCATAGCCCAATAGCCAATTATGAATGACATTTGACTCCTTCAATTCTCAATTACAGCTACAACATTAAACATTCTAGAAACTTCTTCATCATTCGCAAGTGACTATGCCATTTTTCATGAGTATTGGGTTAATGTGGTATGTTCTACAATCATGATGGTTAAACACAATAGAACAAAATATTTGCATGCTCTAAATATATATGAGATTAGAACAATATTTGAGTACCTCACACTTCAGCGACGTCTTACCCCCAAATAAAATAATTTAATTACTTAAAATGGATTCATAAGGTTTTCCATGCTAATTTTTCAAATTGAACCTGGTTGATAAACATGGCCAACTTAGAAATAATGGAGAATGGTTGTTTTGTTGTTTCCATTATGTGTTAAATTTAATTAAATTTAGATCTTATTTTCCAAAAAATTGTTGTGATCTACATAACAGAATGTAACCATTTGTGTGTGTGTTTATGTTTTTTCAATGAATGCATCGTTTGTGGCAACTTCAGGTGCTCCTCACCTGAGTGCTTCCGGGTTTGATTCACAATTGCAATTTTGTCTTCCTTTGAGCTGCTATCAGAGCAAAGGAGATCATGACATAAGCCTAGAGGAGGTTGTGACAATGCAAAGTAAGTGTTTGTCTAACCCTTGTAGAATGATCCCACGACGGAGAAAATATAAGCCGAGCTTGGTGAGTTGACTGTTTGTGAAAGAAGAGATTGTCGCGAAGGAGACAATATAGCACAGTTAGAAGTGTTGAAGTAGTGGGCCGAGCAATGCATCGATGGTGCAGTGAGCATGCAAAGACGAAAGCGGCTCTGCAAGGGTTGTTGTGTAAGGTGAAGCCGAGAAGTGTTGGTGCGGTGAAATCGTCGATCTACCCTTCTTATTCGGCCCCTGGCACACAACTGATAGGAGTTGAGGCTGGTGAAGGTCATGAGGAGCTGTGTGTAGAGTTTTAAGAGTTCTGTGGCACTCTGTGAGTTTCCTACGATGTTGGATTGTGCAAAGGAGGAGCTGTGTGTAGAATTTTGAAGAGTTGTGTGAGTGGTGGTTTGTTGGAATTTTCTGATAAATCCCATAACAAACAGACAAAAAATCGCACTCTGTTTTTACACAGAAAAACAGAAAAATTCGCTTGCTGGAAACTGTGTTTCATCAACACAGTTTTTTTTTTTCAGTTGCTGAAACAGGTGTTTCAGCAACGGTGTTTCAGCAACAGGAAATTTTGTCAGTTGCTGAAACAGGTGTTTCAGCAACGTAATTTTGACGTCAGGTAATTTTTTGAGTTACGAGCTGTTTCAGCAACGCTGATCGTCGTGTTTCAGCAACGATGACAGTATAACAGCAACAGGAAAAATTTAACTTGTATTTATCAAAATAAACTAACTGTTACAGATTTGTCTTCCTCATACAGAGGGAATTTCAAAAACTTCTATTGCTGAACATCTACTTCAGAAATTCACTAAGGAACGATTCTGTTCCACACAGATGAACATAAAAAAAAATTACATTCAAATTTCTGCACTGCTGTGCATTTCACTCTTCTGAAATTATTCTTCTTCCTCTTCTTCACGCTGCTGCATGCTTTCCTCTGCTCTGTGTGATTCTTCAGCTGCTGCTGCTGCTTCTTCTAACGCTGCTGCTCTCTCTTACTTTTCAGTGCATGCACTGCTGTGCAAAAGGGCTTCTTTCATGTGAGCTCATGCTGCTGCACATTCTTTCTTCAAAACACAGAAATTACATTCCAGCGCTGCTGCGCTATATTGCTAAACTCTTAACACTGCTGTGTGCTGCGTTTCCATATTCACTAACAGAAAACTATACTCACGCTGCTGCGTGCTCTCCTCTGCTCTCTATCTTTCTCTCTAACCTTAAAAACAGAACCGCTGTGCGGTATTTATATGCTGAAAAATATCTGATTAAAACAATAAACTATTACAAAATATCTTCTAATGTTTATCTCAGAATTTATTGCAGCAAGGCGGTGATGCCTTTATCAAAATCAAGTCGGCTGTCTGCAGGGGAAATCAGCTGAAACTTTAATGCATATTTATGTGCAAAAATATCAAAGGCGACTTGGCTGCACCGAACACCTTTAACATTTACTGCAAATCAGATTCCTGTGCAGCTGTTCATTGTTGCAGTTGGAATTAAATTCCAACACTCCCCCTTAATTTCAACTGCTGGGCATTCAATTGTACCCAAACACTTCCTCTCATAGAGGAATTCACCAACTGCTTCTGATGCAGTCCCACAACCAATTAAAATTGTCTTCCTCTTAATAGAGGGGTTTACCTGAGACTATGCTGAAAAGCATCTTCCTCTCAACAGAGGGATTCACCAAGGAACGCTTCAGTTCCACAACCAATTTCTGTTATCTCAGAAAATTACAGTTTCAGCCACACAGGCTGTTGCTGAAACACGTGTTTCAGCATCTGGCAGACAGTTGCTGAAACACGCCTGTAGAATGCATTGTTGCTCCAAAACACAGCGAGAGAATCTTCCTCTTGCTTTCATCAAGTTCCTTCTTAATCTTGGCAAGCTCTTCATCCCTTTCTTTTACTTGAAGCTTGATGAGGTCAAGCTTTTCATTTTCAGCTCCTATGATGGGTTCTTCTTGACTCATTGTCATGGTCAGTGCTCCCTTTGCATGAAGGTCATGCAGTCTCTCCCATATATCCTTTGCTGATGTATATTTTCCAAGATTCTTCTTCACTGAATCGGGGAGACCATCCAAGATAGTCTTTGCTGCTTGTGCATCATACTCCATGGATTCTTTATTCATATTGATGTCATCAATCACTGACTCCCAGACTTCAATCCCTTCAAACATTAGGAAAGCCCTCATCTTTACTTCCCATACATCAAAGTTTCCATCAAACTTTGGAACTTCAAATAGACTGTAGTCTAATGGATTGCCTTCTAGTTTAGTAGAAAGGGGGGACACATTTTTAACAGGTCTGGAGGCTTTCTTCTTTGACCTTGCCATTCTTATTCTAGGCTTTAAAATCTCTGACTGTGTTTTTAAAATCACTGACTGTCTTCTACAATAACACAGAAAAAATTCTTGAGAAATACCTTAGATTCTTTCTTGGCTGAGTCTTCACACTGCTGGAGAAGTTGCTGCTGCAAGAAATCTTCCTTCAGCTTCTTTAACACTTCAAAGAGCCTGGACTAGCTCTGATACCATGTTGGAATTTTCTGATAAATCCCATAACAAACAGACAAAAAATCGCACTCTGTTTTTACACAGAAAAACAGAAAAATTCGCTTGCTGGAAACTGTGTTTCAGCAACACAGTTTTTTTTTTCAGTTGCTGAAACAGGTGTTTCAGCAACGGTGTTTCAGCAACAGGAAATTTTGTCAGTTGCTGAAACAGGTGTTTCAGCAACGTAATTTTGACGTCAGGTAATTTTTTGAGTTACGAGCTGTTTCAGCAACGCTGATCGTCGTGTTTCAGCAACGATGACAGTATAACAGCAACAGGAAAAATTTAACTTGTATTTATCAAAATAAACTAACTGTTACAGATTTGTCTTCCTCATACAGAGGGAATTTCAAAAACTTCTATTGCTGAACATCTACTTCAGAAATTCACTAAGGAACGATTCTGTTCCACACAGATGAACATAAAAAAAAATTACATTCAAATTTCTGCACTGCTGTGCATTTCACTCTTCTGAAATTATTCTTCTTCCTCTTCTTCACGCTGCTGCATGCTTTCCTCTGCTCTGTGTGATTCTTCAGCTGCTGCTGCTGCTTCTTCTAACGCTGCTGCTCTCTCTTACTTTTCAGTCCCTGCACTGCTGTGCAAAAGGGCTTCTTTCATGTGAGCTCATGCTGCTGCACATTCTTTCTTCAAAACACAGAAATTACATTCCAGCGCTGCTGCGCTATATTGCTAAACTCTTAACACTGCTGTGTGCTGCGTTTCCATATTCACTAACAGAAAACTATACTCACGCTGCTGCGTGCTCTCCTCTGCTCTCTATCTTTCTCTCTAACCTTAAAAACAGAACTGCTGTGCGGTATTTATATGCTGAAAAATATCTGATTAAAACAATAAACTATTACAAAATATCTTCTAATGTTTATCTCAGAATTTATTGCAGCAAGGCGGTGATGCCTTTATCAAAATCAAGTCGGCTGTCTGCAGGGGAAATCAGCTGAAACTTTAATGCATATTTATGTGCAAAAATATCAAAGGCGACTTGGCTGCACCGAACACCTTTAACATTTACTGCAAATCAGATTCCTGTGCAGCTGTTCATTGTTGCAGTTGGAATTAAATTCCAACAGTTTTGTGGATTCTGCCGAAAAATAATGGTCTTAAGTAATGAATGGTTGTTGCTAGCCGAGTTGAGGGTTGACCAGAGCGCGACACTTGATGACTTGAATGCTAGGAGTCCGAGGGAGGTTGGGTCAAGGGAGGAAAATAATTCCTCTGGTGGCAGTGTTGATTCGAAGTCCAAAGTTAAACTCTCTCTTCATTTTCCTTCTTCAGGTAAATGTTTTCTTTTTCGACTGTTGTTGTATGAATCAATTCACAAGATCTGCTCTCAGTTGGAGCGATGGGCCATAGAGGGACCAGAGTCGAGAGCCGAATTCTACCCCGAGAAAGCGGTAAACTGTGGAACTTTGGGCAAAGAGCATAGGCCGCCAACGAGACTGGTCATTCTATTTTGATATCTGGGATCAACGCAGGAAGATACTCAGCGAAAGGTGCCAACGAAATTGGTCAGTCTATTTGGATATCTGGGATCAACGCAGGGAGATACTCAGCGAAAGGTGCGCTAAAGAGGGCATCCTTTCAGAAATTGTCAAACCCAACTTTGCATAGCTAGTGGTAAGCATCCAAAAATGTGCTTACTAAGCGTTCATCTTTGATCAGTTTTTAAGTTATTAAAGAAAGAATCAAAGCATGTTTTTTTTTTTAAAGAAAAAAGGAAGTGCCCATGTGAGTGATAGTATGGTCCACCATGATTTTTTAATTGAAAAGGACTTTGATATATTATGAAACGTTGAAAGGTATAAGGATGTGGATATCAATTTTTGTTTAAATTGGGTACATATATGTAAGTCTAGATATGTGCACAATTGAGCTCCGTCTTTTTTGAATATATCCAAAAACGAGGGTGAGCTTTTTCCCTCTATTTAGAGTTTTTTGGCAAGGAGCAATTAGTGGTGATTGTGAAGTGCGAAGAAGGTTACCATTGTAGATTAGGTTTATTGTCGAGATGGAAAATCCATTTGCAAAAACATATTTGAATGAGGTCAATAAATTGGTTGGCACAAATTATGTCAATTGGAAATTTAAGTTGCAAACAATGCTAGAAGGTTATGGTATTTGGACCATCGTGAAGGGAGATAAGCAAAACCTACTGCAAGCTCTATAGCTGCATCGATTCAAGACATGGAAAAGTTGGGGAACAAAGAAAACGTATTGTTAAGAATGTCTATGAAAGATAATATAATTCCTTATATTCGTGATTGTCATACCTCTAATGCAACCTGGAATACATTGAAGGAGCTATATGAAACTAAAAGTACAAATCAAGTCTTCTTTTTGAAGACTAAGTTCTTCTATATTAAAATGGAAGAAAATGAATCTGTTAATTCCTTTATTTCTAGGATTAAAGATTTGAAAGACAAGTTGGAAGATATAGGAGAACTAGTACCTGTTATTGTTCTTGTGACTATCAACTTAAATTGAATGCCAGAGGACTATGAGATGTTTATTACAGGTCTTGCAGCAAGGGAGAAAGCGTAAAAATTTGAGGAATTGACACGTATATTTTTGCAAGAAGAAGATAGGCGCAAGAATTTGAAGCCTTAGAATCCAGACTTTGAACTTGTGGTGAAGAAGAAATTATTCAAAAGGAAACAACGATAAAGTAAAGGTGGAATATCATCTCAGAAAAGGCCATTTCCAAAATCAAATGAAGGTATGTCATTTGTCAGAAATGATTCTATAAAAAAAATGTTTTTATTGAAGTAGAAGTGGGCATCTTGCCAGAATAAAATTGATGAATCTAGGCATAAACATATAAGACAATCAGGACATTTTGCAGGAGAAGCCGTGAATTCAGATCTCAAAAATATTAGGTTTGTGTCAAATGTTGTGCTGGCTAGTGAAATGGATGATGCGAATACATTGTTTATGGACTCTGGATCTTCAATTCATATGACATGTGATATGAGTTGGTATGAATTTCAAGGAGGTATACAATGGTGCTAATATCTATCTTGGGTATGATCACCGACACCAGATCAAGAGATGTGGAGATATTCCTGTAAAAGATCTGCTTGGGATGAGGAAAAAAAGATCTATCTATCTACAATTACAAAACGAAATCGGAAGGTTGAATTATTCAAAAGAAATTGCATAGTGAAATATTTATTGGATCACTGCAAACCTATTGCTTTAGGAGTTAGAGTTGGAGGTCTATACAAGCTTGATATTACCAACAAAGTTCATTAGGCACTTATTTCTAGAGCTATGTCAACGACGAGCCTTTGACACTAGACATATGGTCACATCAATTATCGTGATTTGTTACTGTTGCAGAAACAAAGAACGATTGAAGGAATCCATATGTTAAAGAATCAATATGCTACTTTTGATGGTTGTGCATTAGGAAATATTCACAAAGATTAATTCTTCTCTAATTTTGATAGAAGAAGAAAAAATGTATTAGAGGCCATGCATTCTGATGTTTGTGGACCCATGCAGACCAGATCTCTGGTAGGTGTTTTTTTTTTTAATTGATTATTGCACATGGTACTATTGGGTGTACTTCCCTAGGAAACAGAGTGATTTTTTTGAGTATTTCAAAGAATTTAAAAAAATTGTAGAGAAGAAAACATGAAAGTTCATAAAGATTCTCCATTCAGATCAAGGGGGAGAGTACAGATTGGGGAACTTCACCAAGTACTGTAAGGATCATGGAATAGTGCAGCAATATATAGTACCCTACACTCCACAGTAGAACAATGTTGCAGAGAGGGAAGACATAACATTCATGGAGTGTTCTCGGAGTATGATTAAAGGTAAGAATCTCTCAAATTCTTTTTGGGCAGAGGCCATTAGTATTGTTGTTTATTTAAAGAATAGAAGTCCAACAATGTATCTTGATCTCAAGACTCCAAATGAAGCCTTGAATGGTTTTAAACCAACAAATAATCATTTGAGGGTATTTGGGTGTAAGATATTTGCACATATTTTTAAGGATAACAGAAAGAAACTTGATGCTAAAGGTATCAAATTCATTTTTGTAGGATATTGTTCAACATCTAACGCTTATAAAATGTTTGATCCCTCTAGTCATAAAGTGTTTGCAAGTAGAGATGTATTCTTCCATGAGAAGGAAGATGAAGGCAGTAAGGAAAGAAGCTATGAAAGGTGGCACACCCCTTTTGAATTTGAAGACAATAATGCAGAACCAGGAGAAAAAAAAGTGAGCAAGAAAAGGAATAATCTAGTGATGTGGACACCACCAATGGTAAGAGCCCACGTAGAGGTGGAGAAGAACCCTTAGAGAAAAAGGGTAAAGATAGTTAAGTGAGAAGGAGATCTACTCGACAGATTCACCTACCTAAAAGGTAAAAGGACTATGCCCTGATGAGTAGTTTTTTGAATCTCATAGAACCCACAAGTTTTAATGAAGCTAATGAACATGAAGAGTGGAGAAGAGAAATGGAGGAAGAATATGAATGTATAATTAAAAATAAAACTTGGGAATTGACTGAACTGCCTAAAGATAAAGAGCCCATTAGATCTAAATGGTTTTACAAACCCAAATTTATTGCATATGGTACCATAGACAAATATAAAGCTAGATTGGTGGAAAAACGGTACTCACAAAAGGAGGGTATTGATTATGCAGAAACATTTGCACCTCTAGCTAAATTGAATACTATTAGATTGTTAATTTCATTAGCTACAAAGTATATTTGAAATTTGCGTCAATTAGATGTAAACTTTTCTTCTCTGAATGGTGATTTAAAAGAGGAGGTGTATTTGACACAACCTAAAGGGTTTGTGAAAAAGGGGTAGGAATTTTTAGTTTGAAAATTAAAGAAATATTTGTTTGGGATGAAACAAGCACCTAGGTTGTGGTATGAGAAGAAAGGTTCCTTTTTTCTTCTGCATGGTTTTATGAGAAGTTGAAGTGATCCAAATATGTATACCAAATTTGATGCAAATGGGTATGTAGTATTCATTTCTTTGTATGTTGATGATTTAATTATTAAAGGAAATTCAAACAAATTAGTTGATGAAATTAAGGTGTAGATGTCACAAGTATTTGAGATGAAAGACCTTGGTGAGTTACATTACTCTCTAGGCCTTGAAGTGTGGATCGATGTTGGACAAACTTTTGTTGCTCAGGGTAAGCATGTCAGAGATGTACTTAAAATTTCTAAAATGGATGAGTGAAAAGCTTATTTTGTTCCAATGCAAAAGAATGTGAAACATCATTTTGATGATGGTTCAAAAGAGGTTGATAGTACATTATATAAACAACTAGTTGGAAGTCTCAATTATCTTATTACAACCAGACCTAACATAACATACTCAGTTAGTGTGTTAAGTTAGTTTATGGAGATACCTCTAGAAATCCATTGGAGAGCAGTGAAAGATGTACTCAAATATCTTAAAGGGGCAATTGATTTTGGTTGTAAGTACACTAATTCATTTGATGTTGAGTTGACAAGTTACTCAGATTTAGATTGGGCTAGTAATTTGGATGATAGAAGATCTAATACAGGTTATGCTTTTAGCATTGGATCTGGGATTGTTTCATGGAGCAGTAAGAAGCAACTTACTTTATCTTTGTCATTTATTGAGGCAGAATATAAGACTTTGTGTGCAACAACTTGTGAAGTTGTTTGGTTGAGGAGAATTCTTCAAGATGTTGAAGGAAAAAACAAGGTTACAATTATCAGATGTGGCAATGAGAGCTCGATAAGTTGGCAAACAATCCAATGTATTATGCAAAAACAAAGCATGTTGAATATTGTAATACTTGTGAAAATGTTGTTAACATTTTCACAAAGCCCCCAAATGAAATTGGAATTAATTGTTGAATTAAGACTTCTGTGATCCATAATAGTTGTAAGAAGAGCTTCGACGTAAATCACATATTGAAAGATCTTTGTCGACGCGTTTCGAACTAGCAAGTGTGGCTCATTGTCAGGACAAGTTGAAGAAACAGATCCAACTTTGCATGATAAATAGTCTGAGCAGGGCCTCCAACAACTATCTAGATCAACGGCTAGCTATGACTTAGGGACAGTCAAAAAGTCAAATTGAATATTTAAAGGGAAGATAGTTAATGACCATACCTATATATAAATATATAATTATATAAATGAAATAATATTAGAAGGGGTTTACATTATTAATTAGTAAAAAATGAATAATTTAATAATTAAAAATTTACTTAAATGGGAATTAGGTAAATTGGAGACCTCACTTTTATATAAATAAGGTAAATGTAAGATGATAGTTAAATAAAATAAATAAAAAAAATAAGCAAATAAATAAATAATAATAATATATATAAATTAGTTACGAAAGAAATAATAAAATAAATAAATAATAATAAGAAAATAAAATGATAATAATACTAATATATATTCATTAATAAAAAAAATAAATTATAAAATAAAAATAATAACAATAATAAAATAGATAATAATAATAATAATATATATTCATTAATATACAAATAAATAAATTAATTAAAAAATATATAATAAAATATATATATATATATAGATATATATATATATATATATATATAATAATAATATATATAACTTAAAAAAAATAAAATAATAATAATAATAATGAGGGTGAATTTTTTGAACAGACTTGTGGTGTTGCCATGGGCTCCCCCCTTTCCCCGATTGTTGTGAATCTTTTTATGGAAGATTTCGAAGCCAAAGCTTTAGCCTCGGCTCGTCTCCTTCCCAAACTTTGGAAAGGGTATGTGGATGACACTAATGTCATCTGGTCCCATGGCCAAGAGGAGCTGGATCACTTCTTCAATCACCTCAACGGTCGGTCCTCTACCATTAAGTTCACCATGGAGAAAGAGGTCAATGGTTGCCTTCCGTTCCTAGATATTCTTATTTCTAGGAATAAGGACGGCTATCTCTCCCACTCTGTGTTCTGGAAGAAAACGCATACTGAGCAGTATCTTCATGCCGATTCCCATCATTTCCCTGCTCAGAAGATGGGTGTCCTTAACACCCTTGCTACTCATGCCCTTAGGATTTCTGATAATGAGAGCTTTGATAAGGAGAGATCCCATCTCCTTGATGTCTTTATGGAAAATGGATATAGTAGGCACCTAGGTCAGAAGGCTTTCCTTAAAGAATCTAGAAATGCAGGTATTAAGAAAGAACCTAAGGAACGCCGACTAGGTGTCCACCTTCCCTATGTCCAAGGAACCACGGACAAGATTGCTCGGATCCTTAAGAGGTATGATATTCCCTCTTCTTTAGACCCCTCAGCACAATTTGTAATTCCCTCTGATCGGTAAAAGATCCCGTTAACCCCAAGGACATGAAGGGTGTCTATTTGATCCCTTGTTCTTGTGGGACCCCCTACATCAGGGAAACGGGGCGCTCCATCAATCAGAGGATCAGCAAACATGCAGCTGACCTAAGACACGGGAGAACCAAGTCTTCAGCGCTAGCAGAGCATGTGGTTAAGACCAAGCATCACGTTTGTATTGATGAGGCTAAGGTTGTTGCCAAAGTTGCCCAGTTCGATCATCGTAAACTCAGGGAAGCTATTGAGAATGAAAGAAGGCCTAACAATCTCAATAGAGATGACGGCTGGAAGATCAGTAGATGTTGGATCCCTGCCCTTTCATCTTAGTCTCTCTCCCCCCCCACCCCGTCTTTCATCTTTTTTCGCTTTTGTCGTTCCCCTGGAGCCTTCCTGTCTCCTATGGTTTATCCTTCTTGCTCTGGACTCTTTCCAGTCCTTCTCCTTTTTATTTTGTGTCGCTCCTTTTTCCCTGATTGATATTGGTATTTATAACCATAGCGAATATTTATTTACTTATTTTTTATTATTATTATTTATTTATTTATCTATTTTATATTATTTTTATATATATTTTAATTTATTTATTTATTTATCTATTAACGAATATATATTATTATTATTATTATTATTTATTTATTTGCCTATTTCTTTGAGTCGTCCCCCTCTTCCCTGACTGATATTAGTATTTATAGTCATAACAAATATTTATTTACTTATTTTATTTTATTATTATTATTATTATTATTTTATTTTTATTTTATTTTATTTTATTTTATTGTTATATTTATTTATTTATTATTATTATTATTATTATTTAAAGTTATATATATTATTATTATTTTTATATATATATTTTAGTATATATTTTTAATTAATTTATTTATTTGTATATTAACGAATATATATTAGTATTATTATCATTTTATTTTCTTATTATTATTTATTTATTTTATTATTTCTTTCGTAACTAATTTATATATATTATTATTATTTATTTTTATATATATTTTAATCTATTTATTTATCTATTAACGAATATATATTATTATTATTTATTTATTTGCTTATTTTTATTATTTATTTTATTTAACTATCATCTTACATTTACCTTATTTATATAAAAGTGAGGTCTCCAATTTAACTAATTCCCATTTAAGTAAATTTTTAATTATTAAATTATTCATTTTTTACTAATTAATAATGTAAACCCCTTCTAATATTATTTCATTTATATAATTATATATTTATATATAGGTATGGTCATTAACTATCTTCCCTTTAAATATTCAATTTGACTTTTTGACTGTCCCTAAGTCATAGCTAGCCGTTGATCTAGATAGCTGTTGGAGGCCCTGCTCAGACTATTTATCATGCAAAGCTGGATCTGTTTCTTCAACTTGTCCTGACGATGAGCCACACTTGCTGGTTCGAAACGCGTCGACAAAGATCTTTCAATATGTGATTTACGCCGAAGCTCTTCTTACAACTGAAATTGGAATTGTTTAGGGAGATAGTAGGTGTGGAGATTCATCCTTTCTCCATTAAGGGGGAAACTTAGAAATAATGGAGAAAGGTTGTTTTGTTGTTTCAATTATGTTCTAAGATTATATTTAGACCTTATTTTGCAGGAGATTGTTGTGATCTCTTGAACTGAATATAACCATTTATTGTATACATGATTATTTTAATCAATGAATGCAACTTTGTGTCAACATCAGGTGTTCCTCACCTGAGTGTTGTGGTTTTCATTCACAATTCCAATTTTGTCATTCTTTGAGTAACTATACAAATTGATTCCAATATAAAAACAATGGTATATCTAAAAATAATAATACAATGATTGGATATATTTAATATTTACATACTAATATAAATTACAAGTATTAACATTATTAATATATTTATTGTGATTTTTTTTAATAATATTTATCTTATATTACTTATCATATATTTATTGAAAAACAATTTAATGAATATTTAATTTATAATAATAATATTTCACCTAATAAAATTTAATAATAATTTACTTGTATTGTATGCTATTAAATACAACAATCTTATTATTTTTAATATATATTATATTTTATAATTGATATTGATGAAAATAAATTATTGTTGATCTAAACTAGTTATAATGAATTATTTGTTAATCTTTTCAATTTATAATTTTTTGTGTTTTTAGCTCCACAACTTCTCCTTTCTAGGGGATTTTGCCTCATCTATCAATGTATTGCTATTCAATGACACCACCTGGGGTTGGAGGAGACCCCTCCTATATAAATGTAGTTGCTTCCAAAGCCAAACAAGCCACCCCACTCAAATTTAGTAATTTCTTAGCTCACAAGCCACAACCTGACGAAAACCCATCTAATATGACCAAGAATGATTCTACAACCACTACCTCCACTACCCTATCAATGAAAAATCCAAAAGGTAATGGTCCCTTCCTTCCTCAAACAATAAAAACTCCTCCCTTGGAAATCCCATTAGAAAAAATTGAGGAAAAAATAAAATATATGAGAGAGTATGCAATAATATGAAAATTTGTAGGTCTATGACCCTCAAAACAATCCTTGCTCAGTTGGATCTAGAAGAAGTGGACACTCAAAGGCGATATCAACTTTAAGTTGGGGTCCAAGAGCTTCATCAAATCCACATTCAACAATGTAGAGGATAGAGATCTCATATTTGATGGAGGACCATATTTCATGAATTCAACCAACTTATTCAAGAAGCCATGGGTTTAGAGGTTCCACCTTGACAATGAATACTCTTTTCGAGCTCCCCTATGGATCTATATGTGTTCTCTCCCTCGAGATTTTTGATACCCTGAAATCTAAGAAAACATTAATCACCTATAATTGGAATCTATGAAAATGTGGTGTCACAGTGATGGAATTTATTAACAATAATATAGAAATGCTTAGATTGTTTAGAATGCTATAGAAATGGTTTGATTGTTAATATGTTGAATCAGACTCAGGTACAAAGTGTTTAGGTTTAAAATTTTAAACTAATCTAGAACCATCTTTTTAATTTCTTCACTTATTTCTAACATTTTTATATAATGAAGAATTAGTAGAAAACGCTTAGGTTTAGAATCCTCAACTAATCTGAAACCATTTATTTCATCTCCTCATTTTTCTCTGACCATTATTTTTTTTTATACACTTTATTTTAACAAAATTCAAACTTCACTTTTCCAACAAACTTAATAAATATGTCTACGAGATTTTCATACATATTGTAATATATCAAGTCAATTTCCTTTAAACATATATTCATTTCAATAATAACATTGTGTTCAATATGCTTTAAGGTAGCATCACACTAATTTGTTTCGATCTCTTCATTTATTTGCAACAATTTTTTTAAATGGAGAAATTATTTTTTTATACACTTCATTCGAAAAAAATCGAACTTAACTTTTCTAACAAGTTTAATAAATATGCCTACCACATTTTCATGCATATTATAATAAACCAAGTTAATTTCCTTGTTAATTTCCTTTGGACGTATATGTTTCTTAATAATAACATTGTGACAGGGTAAGCTAGATTATTTGCTAATTTGATCGAACTTTGAATGACATAGGAAAAAATCAAGCATGTGATGTACGGAGAAAAGATAGTCCTGGGAGTCGATGTGATGCAGGAGCATCTAGACCGGGCTAACAATGTGATAGGGTGGTCACATGTTGTGGCTAAATGCAAGACTTGAGGAAGACTTAGTTGTTAAATTTGTGTTAATTTCAACAAGGGTAGGTAATTAAAAGTGGTCTAGTTTAGTTAGATGTTGAGTTATAACTGAATAACTAATTCTTTCTTGTGTGGAAAGAAGTAGTTAGGTGTGACTGATGTATAATTTCCTTTTGGTAGAATAGAACGGAGAGAGAGGTAGGAGACAGGGGTTTTCCTGTAAATCTATGAACAGCTGAAAGGGCCATGGATTTTGAATATCTGGCCATGAACAAGAGGCTCTTTGTAATTGTTGTTTTTATCTCTGTAGAATTTGACTTTTGAGCCATATGCACATTGTTGAATTCGATTTTGTATGAATATGTTTGGTTTTAATAACCTTTGTGATGTGATTCTGCACATGGAGTTAGTTCTGGAATGTACGCAGGAGTAACCTCTGTGTAAATCGGTTCTTAACAGTATATGTCTCATCTGTAAACTGTAAGTGTTTTTTTTCCCTGCGTGGAATCACTGATTGGTGTGAGTATATTCAGTGGTTATACATTTGAAATTGGTGGTGTATCTGAGAATAGCACTGGTTAAAAAAATATGTGACCGATTTTGTTATAAGCTGAACAAAATCGTTTTGGCAAAAAGAAATCGATGTGTATGTGATAGCCATCGATTGTTTGCTGTGTTGATTGATATGGGGTTTGGTTCTTTGCTGTGATAAATGAATATGTATAGCCATCGATCGTTTGTTGGATTGGTCGTTATGGAGTTTGGTTCTTTGCTGTTATAATCGATAGTATTTAATACAGATTTATGGTTATGACCATCAGTTCCTCAATTCAAATGATTGTAGATGCAGTTGCCCAAATGCTGGAATAAACCAATGCGTAGAGCATAGGTCTATAAACAAAGGACAGTGTGGTTTTAAAACCCAATTTGATTGTCAAATCGAAGGCGTTGAACAGTGAAGGTCTCAGCTACTGAGCGATTTTGTGGTGAGGTTACAGAACTCTGTTTCGGTGCAGAGCCAGAGAGCGTCCAATGGAGATGACGAGAAGCCAAAGGTCGATGTGTGGGGTATGAATTTGCCAGGTTGAGCTTTTAAAGCATGGGCACATTCTTTTTATTGAATTTTGATTTTAAAATCCAGCCATATGTGAATGTTGAGATGTGAGGCATCGTTATTAGCCATAAGTCTTTGTAATTGGAATAGAGCTTCCGCATATGTGAATTAGTTGAATGATAATATAAAGGAGCTTCCGCTTATGATGGTTTGTAGGACTACTCGGACATTGAAGAATTACTTGGGCGATTATTCGAGATGGGTTTTGTATATGCTTGAGAATGGAGAGATTCTGGGTTGTGCAGGGTACACCTACATGAAGTGGTATCGGAGCAGGAATAGCTCTGTGTGAAGAAGCAAGTTTTTTTTTTTAATTGAGTTAATTGCATGTGATGAATGAATGCGAGATTTTGGAACTGATGAAGATTGCAGTACAGATATGCAAGTGCAGTTGAGGAAGTGAAGCAAGATCAACAGGATCTTGAAGGTGAGTTGTCAGATGATATTTGACTCTGGTTTGAAAGTTATTTGTAGAGTTCAAGTTGCAAGCAGGTTGAAGAAAGTCTCAGCGGGAAGAGGCAGATCACAGCTGAAGTGCAGTGATGAAGGAGTCCAACAAGGGATTCTAGGTGAATGTGACAGAACCTAAAGATTCAACAGAGGTTGAATGAAAAGGACAAGTGTGTTCTTGAAAGTTGCAAATGAGAGAAGCCTGAAGGAGCAATGGAGAAATGCTCAAAAGGTTCCAGTAGAGGACCGAGTGATTACCAAAAGACCAGATCCGGAGGGAAGGATTGGTGAGGTAAGTGGCAGCAGGAGAGTTTGCTGTTGTAGAGGCTTGGTGCAACTCATGGGTGAGAAACTCATGGCGAGGAAGATGACTACTGAAAGTCATAAAGGAGAGAGCAGAGGTTCAGAAAGAGGCCACAACAGAAAGAGGGAGAAGGAAGATGCCAAGGCAAATGGCATATTGAAGCAGTTGACTGATGAAGAGTATGAGAAAGAGAAAGCTGAGATAGCAGTGCATCTTGAGTTATTGATGGAGTTGTTACAGGAGAATATGAAAGACCAGAGACATGGTTGGACCATGAGGAAGAGAGTGAAGTGGCAGAGGCTACAACAGAAAAGAGATCAACAGGTAAACATGCAGTTAAGAGAAGAGCTGAGGAAGCTCGAGCAGATGATGAGTATACAATTGAGACATGAAAAACTCAGAGCAGCTGAGTTGAAGGTGGAGGTTTCCATTGGTGAAACAGAAGAGGAGATCATTGATGATTTCTTGAACTATTGGGTAAATCCAGATCGGCTGGATAATGTAAAACCTTGTATTTTTGTAGCTGACAATTGTGATGTGACTACAGGTTTTACTGAGGAGGATGCGCAATCTTGTGAAGCTGTCACAAGTATGGGGAAGAATCTTTCAGGAGATAAATACTCGGAAGAAGAAAGCAGCGATGTGTTTGTACTTGAAGCTGTTGCAGTAGAGAGAGGAGCTCAAAAAGAAGAGGAGGAGAGAACAAAAGAGCAGAAGGCAAAAGCTCTTGCAAAATTGGAAGAGTTGAACAAAAGGGCTGCAACATTTCAGGAGGGGGGAAATCCTAGAGGTGAAACCATATCTAGTGGGCCAGTAGCATCTGAAGCTATGCAGCAAGAGCAGGTCATTGTCAGTCAAAATAAAAATTCAGAATTATTACATATTGCTCCTGGCAAGATAGAAAATATTCTTGGCGGTAGCTTTGCCGATGGTAACTGTATTACCAATGAAGATGAAAGAAGTCGACCAAATCTCAGGGAGAAAAATGGTCTTCTTAAAGAGCGGGACACCCATTCTGATAGTGATGCCATTCAAGTTTCAGATGTGGCTGCAGCTGAAAGGAACTTTGGAAAGAATGATGTTTGTGATATCCCTATCAATGTTGCGAAATATGAACAGGGAAAACAAGAAAGTTTTCTAAGGACGAACAATGTGAGCAAAGAAGACCTAAATCATCATATGAAGATGAATGAACAGAAGGGCCATGTGAAAGAGAGAGGAATTTCTGACACTACTGCTCTGAATGAAGCTCCTGTGATTATAATGCAAGATATGAAAGTTTTACCCAGTACTTTGACTCAGAGAACCGAAACTTTGCTAACAGCTGTACCTGTACCAGAGTCAGATTTCTCTAGGAATGTGGATCAACACCATCAGTCTGGATTTCCAAAGCAAACTCGCATTCGTCCAAAGACAAAGCAACAATATGTTGCAGATGAAAAATCTTTGAGCTTTCAGCCATCAACACTGGAGAAAACTGGGCAGCCTGTAGTGCCAAGCAGTGGAAATTCTGTGGAGTTGGTTACTGAAAATGATGGGCTCCACATGTCAGGTAGTTCTATGTTTGAAACAAGTATGCCATTAAGCATTCCAATTGCTGCCAGTGGTAATGATGGTGCTTCTGTAGTCCGCAAGAAGAAAAATAACAGAAATGTAAAAAGCAAACATAAGACTGATAAGCAGGGCATAAATGTCAGTTCTGTAGGGTCATCAGAACATGATATCAGTATGTCTACACAGACAAATAGCATTGGTGGGGATTCAAAACATGGAGTAGAAAATGTAATTAGTAATTCCATCAAAGAAGTAAATAATGATGTTGATATGCAGAATGGAAAATATGAATTTACTTCTGTAGGAGCTGGTGGGAATGATGTCAATGTAGTCCATGATACTTCGGGAGGCCAAGGAAGCATTATTAGAATAGATGATGCAGAGGAAAAACTTGAAAACTCTTTGGAGTTAAATCAACACACTGAAGTATTGAAGAAAGAAGAAGGTCCAGAATCGCCAATTGGAATATTGTTGAAAGGGGACACACAGTCTAAATGTGTGAAACAGAGGAAGATGCCGCTGGACAACAGCAACCAGCTAAAGCAGGAAGGGAGAGTTAATGAAGAAGACCAGCAAGAAGATCGACTGAAAACAAAGATTGAGAACATAAAGGAACTGATGTTGAAGCAGACCAGAAGGCAAAGGCTGGCAGCATCAGAAAAAGTGATCAGCGAAGTACAAAAAAATTTACAGTAGGGTAAGAAAATTTGTCTAAATGATCCTAACACCGCCAAAAAGTTTGAAGAGTCCGAAACAACAGTAAAAAATGTTAGATTTATTGAGGCCATCTCAGCGAATGGTCTTGAGAATCATTCTGTTGATGATTCCATTAATTTTCATTCAATAAAGGTGGAGCGACAGCATGGAATAGAAGGAGAAAATATAACAGTGATGGATGACTTCAAGAATCAGGAAAATATGCGCGGAAGGTGTGCGTCTCACATATTATTGCAAGTAAAAGATTTGCTGGAGACGATGCCATCGTTGGTTGACATCAACATTCCGAATGGAAAGCGATTCACTGTTTGTGATGACATCCATGGTCAGTATTATGACCTTTTTAACATCTTTGAGGTTAGTAGGCTTCCTTCGGAGGACAATCCTTATCTTTTTAATGGTGATTTTGTTGATCGAGGATCATTTTCAGTTGAAGTCGTACTTGTGCCATTCGTATTCAAGTATATGTGTCCAAGAGGAAATCATGGAAGCAGGAGTAAGAACCAGATTTATAGTTTTGAGGGCGAAGTCAAGTCCAAGTACAGCGGAAGTATGGTTGAGCTTTTCGCTGAAGCGTTTTGTTGTTTGCTTTTGGCTCATGTCCTCAATGACAAGATTTTTGTTGTCTGTAATAGTCTTTTTAGCGTTGATGGTATAAGACTGGAAGATATCAAAGAAATTGTTCGATTCCGCGAGCCCCCTGAAGAGGGTTTGATGTGTGGAATACTTTGTAGCGATCCACAGCTCCATAAAGGGCGTGGACCCAGCAAACAAGAGGTTGGTTTGTCTTTTGGAGAAGATGTGACCAAAAGATTTCTGCAAGAAAACAATCTTGCGCAGGTGGTCAGGACTCATGAAGTTAAAGAGGAAGATGAAATTGAACACAACGACAAACTTATTACGGTGTTTTCAGCTCCAAACTATTGTGACCAGGGAAGGAAGATGAAGCAGGAAGCAGCTGACATGCAGCCTAAATGGAGGAGCAGAGCATATGGACAACTCCAGGATAAATTCTGGGATCCAGGAGGATTTTTTATCTTTCTTCTTTCCTTTTTGAAAGCACATGATCAGGAGATCATGAATGTTTTCAACCGTGAGAGTCTGATGCAGGAGCATCTAGACCGGGCCAGCAATGTGACAGGGTGGTCACATGTTGTGGCTAAATGCAAGACTTGAGGAAGACTTAGTTGTTCAATTTGTATTAATTTCAACCAAGGTAGGTAATTAAAAGTGGTCTAGTTTAGTTAAATGTTGAGTTATAACTGAATAACTAATTCTTTCTTGTGTGGAAAGAAGTAGTTAGGTGTGACTAATGTATAATTTCCTTTTGGTAGAATAGAACGGAGAGAGAGGTAGGAGACAGGGGTTTTCCTATAAATCTATGAATAGCTGAAAGGGCCATGGATTTTGAATATCTGGCCTTGAACAAGACGCTCTTTGTAATTGTTGTTTTTATCTCTGTAGAATTTGACTTTTGAGCCATATGCACATTGTTGAATTTGATTTTGTATGAATATGTTTGGTTTTAACAACCTTTGTGATGTGATTCTGCACATGGAGTTAGTTCTGGAATGTACGCAGGAGTAACCTCTGTGTAAATCGGTTCTTAATAGTATATGTCTCATCTGTAAACTGTAAGTGTTTTTTTTCCTGCGTGGAATCGCTGATTGGTGTGAGTATATTCAGTGGTTATACATTCGAAATTGGTGGTGTATCTAAGAATAGCACTGGTTAAAAAAATCTGTGACCGATTTTGTTATAAGCTGAACAGAATCGTTTTGGCAAAAAGAAATCGATGTGTATGTGATAGCCATCGATTGTTTGCTGTGTTGATTGATATGGGGTTTGGTTCTTTGCTGTGATAAATGAATATGTATAACCATCGATTGTTTGTTGGATTGGTCGTTATGGAGTTTGGTTCTTTGCTGTTATAATCGATAGTATTTAATATAGATTTATGTTTATGACCATCAGTTCCTCAATTCAAATGATTGTAGATGCAGTTGCCCAAACGCTGGAATAAACCAATGCGTAGAGCACAGGTCTGAAACAAAGGACAGTGAGGTTTTAAAACCCAATTTGATTGTCAAATCGAAGGCGTTGAACAGTGAAGGTCTCAGCTACTGAGCGATTCTGTGGTGAGGTTACAGAAATCTATTTCGGTGTAGAGCCAGAGAGCGTCCAATGGAGATGACGAGAAGCCAAAGGTCGATGTGTGGGGTATGAATTTGCCAGGTTGAGCTTTTAAAGCATGGGCACATTATTTTTATTGAATTTTGATTTTAAAATCCAGCCATATGTGAATGTTGAGATGTGAGGCATGGTTATTAGCCATAAGTATTTGTAATTGGAATAGAGCTTCCGCATATGTGAATTAGTTGAATGATAATATAAAAGAGCTTCCGCTTATGATGGTTTGTAGGACTGCTCGGACATTGAAGAATTACTTGGGCGATTATTCGAGATGGGTTTTGTATATGCTTGAGAATGGAGAGATTCTGGGTTGTGCAAGGTACACCTGCATCACAATGATAATTCATAATATTGGTTTGGTATAGATTGTTTCACACTAACCTGGTAAGCTGGATTATTTGCCAATTTGATGGAACATTGAATGAAATAGGAAAAAATCGAGATTATGATGCAGTGAGAAAGGATTGTCCTGGAAGTCGACGATAATTCATAATACTGGCATGGTACAGATTATGTGCCTATTTGATGGAACTTTGAATGAGAGAAAAAATCGAGCATATGATGCAGTGAGAGAGCACTGTCCTGGAAGTGGATGCCTGCCAATTCTTGAATGTGCATTTGTTGTTTTACGAATGGCCAGCTAAGATTCCATTTTGTGTCCCTGACAATGCTGACGAAAGTGTCGTTCATTGGTGGAGGCTCTTACATGCATGCCGTGCTTCCTTGTGGCTAATTACTGTTAGAGCAGTGAACTGCAGATGCATTTGAAATATGAACATATGTGTGAATGATGGAGATCGATAAAATTATTGCTACAGGCCCACTAGGTGTCCCCAGAGTATCGTTTGTGCTGATTTATGTGTACAACCCGGGAGCATCGCAAACAGAACCGTAGTGGCACTAGAGTGTTGCAGGATTCGGATCTGTGCAGATGTCCTTGAAAAGGTGATGAAATCACCATGAACGGCAAATTGATGTACGAGAACTCTGTCAACTGATGTTGATCTATTTGAGAAGAACTGCAGTCGTACTAGAGTATTGCAGGATTGGGATCTGTGCAATTGTGGTGGCAACGGTGATGAAGTGATCATGTAAGGAGGTACAAGAAGTCTGTCAACTGTGGCTGATCTGGTGTAGAAGGAAATGGATCTACTCACAAATAGATGAGAGAGGACAGTTTGGCGGTACAATTATTGTTACTGTGAAATTATTTCTTATTGTGGCACTGGACAGATTCTCCTGGTGGAGGACGAGAGACTATTGATGTTGCGTAGTGCCTATGCGGCTTTTCGAAGAAGAAACACTGCTCGATTGCTTCTCATGGGGTAGATTGGATGATTGATGCATATATGTTGAGCTGTCATAAAAGGGAATCAGAATACATGGTGGTGGATGCCAATTAATCCTTATGGCAAAACTCTATTTAGAATCATATTTTCTCTGCCACAGAAGTCATGGAGAGAGCCAATGGATTGCCCTGATTTGTGTTGACTGGTTGAATATACGTTCATCTAAATTATCTCGTTACTCATGTGCTTTTTGTGAGATATGTGGAGTTGACTAAGGTTTATGAACCTAATACCGAAAAGCAAAGACAGAAAATGTTCTTTTATTTTGAAATTCCCGCCACCAGTCTAGATGAAGATCTATTCTGATAACCGACAGAGCAATATGAGATGGGTAGTATTGCTGATCTTGCAGTGATTTAACTTTTCAAACATTTTCCAGGCCAATGATCGAGCTCTTGTCATGTTGGCTAACTCTGAACTCCCCGCCACCCATGTATCTGAGATGATACTTATCGGATCTACTCTAATATCCAACAGATCGATATCAGATGAGTAGTAGTACTGGTCTTCGAGAGGATCTAACTGTGCAAACATTTTTCGGGGCACTGATCGAGTTGTTGTCCTTGAGGATTATTCTGAAAACCCTGACACCAATCTGTCGGAGATGAAAGTGATGGGATCTATTGTGATATCCAACAGATAAATGTGAGATGACTAGTAGTGCAGACCTTGCAGGACATCTAACTGTGCAAGCATTTTCCAGGGCACTTATCGACTTGTTGTCATTGTGGTTTATTTTAAAATCCCTGCTACCAATCTATCTGAGATAAGTTGTATCGGATCTACTCTGATATTCAACAGATCAGTCTGAGATGGGTAGTAGTGCTGATGTTGGTGTGGATCTAACTGTGCAACCATTTTCTATCGCACTGATCCTGTTCTTATAAGATTCAGATTTTGAATATGATGAGAACTAAACTTTCTATAAACTTAGTTAATTTCTCATATTTAATCCTTGCTGATTATAAGAATACAAATCAAGTGACCTACCCGGACAAACCCATTAATTTAGACTTCATGAATATGTTTGTGTTACAAGGACCTACCTCAGACAAACCCACTAATTAATTAACGATTCTTATAGGACCGTGATAAATCCGGAGTTAGATGAATCTAGGTTGGTTTATTTAAAAATAAACATTTACATCATGACATCATGTCATTTATCTCTCTTCAACTTTCAGCCATAGTTTTAATTAAATAAAGTCATACAATAAATATTTCAAGAATATTACATTGCACCATAAATTCTTTTATAGGCAGGTGCATAATGTATAACATTGAGTCAAATACATCATGTATCTACACTACATTCATAGAAAACTTATGAGCAACATGGTTGGGTACCTAGGTAAATAAAGATATGTCCATAATATGGCATATAGGGAGATATTTATACTTAGGTTGATGTTATGCTAAGTACATGTTATTATTTATTAAAAGACAAGGTAAATTAAACATTAATGACAAACAGATATGAAAGTAATCACACACATAAAAACACTAAGAATTACCTTAGGAAAAACCCAACTCCTGAGAAAAACCCAGCCTAATAAAATTTTATTAGTTTTCCACCAAAACCCTAACCAACCCTGCCAGGTTGCCTTGCTCATCCCTTGCTCCCATACACTAACAAAGGAGACCCTTCTCAACCCTTGGCCCCTTGCTCATCCCTTGCTCCCATACACTGACAAAGGAGACCCTTCTCAACCCTTGGCTCCTCACACTAGCTGGGGAGACACTTGCTCCCATACATTGACAGCGGAGACCCTTCTCAACCTGCCAAGTTTCCTTGCGCATCCCTTGCTCCCATACACTGACAAGGGAAACCCTTCTCAACCCTTGGTGTCACGCCCCTACACCTGTGGTAGTCTTCCAACCGCTTATAGCGAGGTGCGGCACCACCGAACGCTTTCTTTTCACCAATACTAACATTCATGGACTACGCCTAATTCACTTGTCCTTACTTAGTTTGTGTTTCGCAACCAAGTAAACTTGCATTTAACCTTTATACCAATGAACACCCATACTCATTCATTATCCACAGCAATTATAAAAGACAATAACAATTGCACAGTATAAAGGGGAGGGGCAACTCCCGAACAAGTCTGCCCGAATATATATTATAAGCAATCTTTCTTCATAATACAATCATACAAGTAATGCTTGGCAAGCTCCAAGCCAATACTTAGAATATTTTACAACATAGGCAAAATCAGCCTTTTACAATCACATGTGCACACCTTGCACAAAGGATGAGTGCCCACCCGGGTCACCAAGACATCCTTGCCAAGTCCTACACAAAACTACACTTTTGACCGAACACTGGGCACACCTTGCCCACGCCTTCACCCAACCTCCAAGTACAGCTTCCCTTATGCGCATTCAACACAAGCGCATGAGCTATGCGCTCTACACTTGTTTACCCCTGCGCCTTTAGAAATCTGCGCACTTGTTGAATGATGCCAAGTCGAGTTCGTTGTTCCAAATGAATCCAACGCATGTGTATTTATACGCATCCTAGCATGGGTGGTGGCTCTCCAACCGACCCCCAAAGTAGTGTTAACACACCCCTGAAATGCTTCTTCATATGTCGGCCTTGCCTTTGTTTGCAAGTCGCTCCAAGTCATGGTATAAACCGCCATCGTTCCATTGCATTTCTTTTAAGTGTCGTAAACTTGTTCAACATATCGTCGCACACAGCTCTTCAAAACATCGCATCTCTGTGTCATCGCGCCCGCCCGTCGTGCAACCCTTGCCCGCCCGTCGTGCAGCCCGCGCCCACCTCGTGCGCCCGCACCCGCCCGTGCGCCCATTGTGCACCGCGCGCCCGTCGACTCGCCCGGCGCCCAACCGCGCCCACGCTCGGGTAGAACTCGAGGACCTTACATCCTCCTCCACCTGAAATCGTTGTCGTCCTCGACAACATACCATCCTGGTAGCCATCCACCAAGATCATCATTATCCATGATGTCAACTCCTCCACATAAGGCAAACATCCCTGCAACATATGTAGAACTCCATCTCCATCATGTCTCACCTTAGTGACCAACTACCACCAAGATAACCATACCAAGGTATACACCTCTACGGTATGTCCTCCATCAGATATCATCTCGATCCATGATCATCGACTCTTCTGCCACAATCTCCACTGCAACATCTCGTGTCGACCTCATCATGTGTCACCATGTGAACCTCTGTCGTGATACTCCAACAAAATGCTAACACATCTCTGCACACTTCGCGACCCCATGTCTGAACTAGTTGGGTAGCTAATCCAACTGTCACGCTCAAATCATGAGAGTGAACATCCTCATGCCATCATCAGTTGTTCCTCAAACATCTGTCACATCCTTGACTCATCAAGAATCTATCTCCATAATCCATGCTCAGGTCCATGGAAACTCCATCCATCTGCAACATGTCATGATGCTTGATGCCAAGCCATCCCTGCACCATCAACCATACTTGCTCCATATGTCTAAGGACTCACTGCCATGAGCAGCTAGCAATGAGTCCCATCTTCTTACTTATCTAAGAAGATGTAGAGGGGGTAGAGCCTGAAGGCTCTCCCTCACTAATCAATTCGATCCACCTATCAGGATCCTCAATCTCCATCCTTTGTAGATAAGCAACCCGGTCTTCCTTCTAGACATCCGGCCTCACATATACCTCCTCATCATCATCATCATCCTCAACCAACTCTAGCCTTCTTGACAAATCCAAGATGCTATCTGAAAGTGATCTAATGACCAATGAATGCTCGGTAAGCTTTGCCTCAACAGTAGACAATCGCTTACTCATGTCTCCCATTCTCTTCTCATCCTCCATTTGCATCACTCCCAATTTACAATCAGGTCTTGTCACACCAATGGGTACATCTTCCCTTCCATCATAAATGTAGAGCTTCTTCAAATGTGGAACAATCATAGCATCAAATTGTTTCATGAATTCCATCCCCAATACAGCTTCATAGTCATCAATTCGCACTATATTGAAGTCAACCTTCCCGGTCCATTCATGAAGTGTAGTGTCCACCCTCTCAGCTATACCAAGAATCTCAATAGGAGGAGAATTCACTGTCTTCATCTGTGCCTTTGCCGGTACAAATTTCAGCCCAATCCTTCTCGCAGTATCTTCACCCATGAAGTTGTGAGAAGCCCCACTATCCACCATAGTGAGTACATCAGCACCTCCAACCTTCATTCGAACATACTCCAATCTGTTCCTCTCAGGATCCCTCCTAGAGGCCACCTCCGTAGTAGCAAAAGCACCAAGTATCTGCATCATCCCCACAGAAGCATTTTCATTCCTCATATCAGATTGTGCAATAGCAGCCACCTTTGGTTTAGAAGGACAATTCTTCACCGTGTGTGGTCCAGCACATATCCAACACTTCAAGGCTTTCTTTGTCTTCAAACTATCATCCGATTTCGAAGCATCATCCTTCTTCTTGTCTTTTGGTTTATCGGATTTCTTCTTCCTATCATCAGAAGTCTCATCATAATGTTCAACAAACCTATCAACAACAGCAAAAGCTTCTTCAAGTGTCCTAATCTTCTGCCTCTTCACTTCATTGCATGCCCAAGGCTTCAACCCAATAATGAAGTTGAACACCTTGTCCCTCTCCGCCATGTCAGGAAGTTCCAGAGCTGCACTTGTAAACTCCCGCTGATATGCTTGTAGGCTCCCAGTCTGCTTTATGTACTTAATCTTCATCCTTGCTTCCCATGTTTCATCCTGAGGACTGAAATGAGTCTGCAAAGCCTTCTTCATGTCATCCCACGAAGTAATGTCATTAGCACTACCATTGGCAATCTGATCCAACCTCCTTCGCCACCACATCTTAGCATCCTTTGTTAAGAACTGAGCAGCTACCTTGACCTTTGTCTCATCATCAGATAGACCCAACGGTCCCAAGTATTGCTCCATGTCCCATAGAAAGTTGCCAAGAGTCTTTGCATTCCTTGTACCATCATAAGATTCCGATTCCTTAACCTTCACATGAGGCACTCCTCCACCTGAGTTATGCCTCACGGCCTTCTTCAACACCGCGATCTCATCCTTGGCTTCGTTAAGAGTTTTCTTCAAGTTCACGATCTCTGCAAGACCCTGATCCCTTGCTTCTTCAACCTCCTTGACCCTCACTTCAAGTTGGGTACACATAAGATCAGTGTACTCATATTGTGTCCGGAGTTCATCGTGTTGTGTTCGGAGTTCATCGAGCTCTTCCTTCATCTTCGAATTGGCCTCTTGTTCTTTAGCGAACAAGTCCATCTTCTTATCCCAAGAAGTCTCCATATCCTCCATCTTTTCCACTAGTAGTATCCTTCACAACGTGGCTAGACCGAGCCTGAGATTCAACTGCCATCTCTAATAGCTTCTTCCTCCTTTGCAATCTAGTTTCGACCATCCAACAGTTTCACCAAGTCACCTGGAACTAGAACCAACCCTTATTCCACTTGTGTGAAACGGTTTCCTTCACCTGCAAGCACCCTTTCCACTGTCATGAGAAACCCTGCTCAATGGCTTCAAACTGAAGTCTTGTTCTCACCTGCCAAGTGTGTACCAGCTTAAATGCTTCAACACTTGAACCTGTTCACAAGCTTCAAACCTTTCACGAGCAAACCTTGCTCTGATACCACCTGTCATGCCCCTACACCTGCGGTAGTCTTCCAACCGCTTATAGCAAGGTGCAACACCACCGAACACTTTCTTTTCACCAATACTAACATTCATGTACTACGCCTAATTCACTTGTCCTTAGTTTGTGTTTCGCAACCAAGTAAACTTGCATTTAACCTTTATACCAATGAACACCCATACTCATTCATTATCCACAACAATTATAAAAGAAAATAACAATTGCACAGTATAAAGGGGAGGGGCAACTCTCGAACAAGTCTGTCCGAATATATATTATAAGCAATCTTTCTTCATAATACAATCATACAAGTAATGCTTGGCAAGCTCCAAGCCAATCCTTAGAATATTTTACAACATAGGCAAAATCAGCCTTTTTCAATCACATGTGCACACCTTGCACAAAGGATGAGTGCCCACCCGGGTCACCAAGACATCCTTGCCAAGTCCTACACAAAACTACACTTTCGACCGAACGCTGGGCACACCTTGCCCACGCCTTCACCCAACCTCCAAGTATAGCTTCCCTTATGCGCATTCAACACAAGCGCATGAGCTATACGCTCTACACTTGTTTACCCTTGCGCCTTTAGAAATCTGCGCACTTGTTGAATGATCCAAGTCGAGTTCGTTGTTTTAAATGAATCCAACGCATGTGTATTTATACGCATCCTAGCATGGGTGGTGGCTCTCCAGCCGACCCCCAAAGTAGTGTTAACACACCCCTGAAATGCTTCTTCATATGTCGGCCTTGCCTTTGTTTGCAAGTCGCTCCAAGTCATGGTATAAACCACCATCGTTCCATCGCATTTCTTTTAAGTGTCGTAAACTTGTTCAACATATCGTCGCATGCAGCTTTTCAAAACGTTGCATCTTCGTGTTGCCGCGCCCATCCGTCGTGCAGCCCTCGCCCGCCCGTCGTGCAGCCCGCGCCCACCTCGTGCGCCCACTCCCGCCCGTGCGCCCGCGCCCACCCGTGCGCCCGCGCGCCCGTCGACCGCCCGTGTGCCCATTGTGCACTGCGCGCCCGTCGTCTTGCCCGGCGCCCAACTGCGCCTGCGCTCGGGTAAAACTCGAGGACCTTACACTTGGCCCCTCATAGTATTTGGGGAGACCCTTGCTCCCATACACTGACAGGGGAGACCCTTCTCAACTATTGGCCCCTCACACTCACTAGAGAGACCTGCTCAACCCTTGGCACCTTGGTGCGTAGTGCCCATACAATGGAGACAAATATGCTTATTTATAGGCTTCATTCCAACCAAATACAACTCATATAAAACAATGGGTCACAAAACCATGTGACCAAAACCATTAATGGTAGAATTCCACATCTCCTAGAACTTGAGAATTCTACATGCCTAATTATATCATCTTCATTATAAGTAATATAATTCTTGGTTCATTGCTTCCTACATTCTGCTCTTGCCTTGAATTTCTCCATATATTTCACATGAAATTGATTTCAATATAAAAAGAAATCTACCAGATTACAGATTACATGAGTCACCAAGTAGCACTCTCTTTGAGTTCTTTTCAAGTATGTGTTTCAATTAATTAATTCACACATGGATTTTCATACCTCACAGATTCAACTGTCAATCCAGGTTAGAGGCATCTCAATGCTCTCCTCTGTGGTTGTCGTTCTCCTCTGTTGCCATGGATTCAACTTCGTTCTCGCATTCTCCTCTACTGCCACAGATTCCACTTCGTCGTAGCTTCTCCTATACTGCCACGCATTCCACTTTATCCTGGGTTCTCTAAGAAGTATTTCACATGCATATCAAAACAAAGAGGACCTGCGATCCTTCTTTGGTGGTTTTCTTCACCGCAGGTTTCTTTGCACAACTCAATATTCTGCTGCGTCTCTCCGTCGTTCCTTAGTAAATTTCTCCATGGTTTGTAACTACTGCAACCACTCTTCTCACGAGCATCTTCTCTTTTGCCGCAAATCTATGTCTACAAAAAGACATCCAACTCAACTTGGATGAGGTCATCGATTGAGTCATCTCAGGAGCCCTTTTAAAATTGTTGCACTAACTCCTCGGTCACCGAGATCCTTCCAGTGATTTTGATACACAGAGAAATATGATTTGCTCCTTCATATGCTGATCCAGATCTTCCTTCTACGCGAGACCAAAATTTAATTATCCTCAGAGATACGCTTGGAACCTCTGGGCACATCAAATCGTATGTCAAGAACACATGAAATTTTCCCATGAACACAGTAGCGTCAAAGTTAACATCATCACCCATCACGTCTTAGCCATTTCAAAAAATCTCTAAAATCAGTCTATACGTTCTATTACAATAGAATACAAATATGGAAGCCATGCGAACAAGCGTTTGAAATATTGTTGTCAAAAAGATCAGGCTCGATGATGACTTCTCCACATTGCAAACACACTAAGATGGGAAATGCTCTTATTTGTAGATCCACACTAGATCTAACCAGATCGCGCTTCTTCACATGCACACCTTATCAAATAAAACTTCGTTCAACTGATCTGACTTCTTCACACACAGATCCCCTCATCTTTTATGTAGATCTGTCCACAATCAAAATTTACACAACAAAAGTGAAACCATCAATGCAAAAAAAATCATTACACTCACTCTCATACCATTGTTACGTATTAAAGGGAAAGTTAAATTAAATATTAACCACAAATTAAAGGGCAAGTTAAATTAAATATTAACCATAAATAGAGACAGAAGAAATCACACACATAAGAACACCAAGAATTACGTCGGAAAATTCCAACTCCTGAAAATGAGAATAATAGAATTCTATTAGTTTTCGGCCAAAACCCTGATCATGCTAGTCAAGGAGCATTACTTAACCCTTGGTCCTATACAATAATGGGGAGACCCTTCTCAACACTTGACCCCTTACACTGGCAAGGGAGACCCTGCACCCTTCGTGCTTGGTGCACATATAATGGAGATAAATAAGTTTATTTCTAGGCTTCATTTCAAACAAATACAAGTCATATAAAACCACGGGTCAAAAAAACATGTGCTCGAAAGCATTAGCTATAGACTATCATTGCCGAGTCAATGTTAACAAATAAGCCTCCTTGCTCAACTCTTGGCACCTTGGTTTAACAAATAAGCCTCCTTGCTCAACCCTTGGCACCTTGGTGCTTGGCGCACATACAATGGAGACAAATAAACCTATTTATAGGCTTCATTCCAACCAAATACAACTCATATAAAATCACGGGTCAAAAAAACTTTGCTCGAAACCATTAGCTACATAGTATTATTCCCGAATCAATATTAACAAATAAGGCCTATTTATAAGCTTCATTCCAACCAAATACCATTCATATAAAACCACGGGTAAAAAAAACATGTGCCTGAAACCATTAGCTATGGACTATCATTCCGATGAAGGTTAATCCCAACACATGTTTCTAGTCATACTATGTACTACTACCATCCAACTCAAAGTTACAATCATTTCTAACTAGTTTATTGTTAGAGATGTGAGTTATACAAATATATAGACGAACATGGACACTTTTGTAAAACGAGGAGGTGAGCTACTATAGCGAATATCCATTGGTTGTTTATTAAGGTAGCTAAAGATATCATGAAGTTGCATTGTTCTTTCAAGAGAAGTCAAGTGACGGAGCTAGAGTTAATCTTAAGATAGAATGTTGAGTTTGCACCAAGCATTAAAATGGTAACGTTCTGGATGTAGTGTAGACATTTGGGAGTTTGATCCAAGGGAAGTTGGTTCTTAGTAATTGTGGTGGAGATTGGATGGTGGTGTGAAAAAATGGTAAATTTTGTGTGCTGCATTCAAAATACATTGTAATGATATGGGCATGTCAATTATATCTTGTATTTTGAGCTTGTATTAGGAAGAGTATCGTGATTGTATCTAGGAAGCATTAGACGAACTTGTAGATAGTGCTCCATGAGATAGAGCATGTTAACTGTAGGTCCGTATTTATGTATTTAACATACATATGCAAAAGGAATATTGTTGCAAGACTTGGATACACATACGTACACTTTTGTCATATGTCTCGATGATTTCAGTAACTTGCTTGGTATAATGAAAAAAAAATATTATGAAGTTTGTAAACATTTGGAGGAGTGGCTCAAGTGTTTTTTGAATGATTTATGAGTGGATAATGTTGGTTGTATACTTTAAAAGGTTCCAACAAAGAATACCCTTTTGGCATTCTATGAACTTGGATGAACATGTCGATAAGGACATCCTACTAGACCAATGACTATGGAAAATAAATACCAATGTATTCTAGCGGATAATTGATCCCTTATATGTGCTTTGACAATTTGATATTATCTACATGATCGAGATCTAAGATGAAAGTGTCACGTTGGACTAAATATAATTTTTTTTAATTAAGAGGTTCCTCAATTCATAGTCAAACAATTGATGCATCAAAATATTACAAGATTTTGATGAAGACTTTACTGAATAGAGATTAATGTACAATATTTCATAATAGAGAAGGGATATGGCTGTTATTGTATTGATTAAGTTGTGAGGTGGAGTTTTGTTGTTAATTTCAATGTGTTTTTAGTTGAGTTTGTTTCTTTTATTTTTAGGGATTATCAAATTTAGTTGGTTATGAAATATTTTCTTAAAGTAGTTGACTCCCATTTTAATACACATGATTGATATAATCTCTATATGGACATTGTGTTTGAGGCCGTGTTAATTGTATATATATTTTTTTCTCTAATTTTTCATGGATTTTGAGTTAGAGACAAATTAGCACACAAATGGGGAGTTGAACATGTTCTAGTGGATCAAAATTTGTTAAACCTTCTCGAGTGACAAAGGGAATTTGGTCTAAGAACAATATAGTTGTAGCATAGCTTTGGTGTTACAGAAAGGTGCCATGTTCAATTTGTTGCATCAACTCTCAATCTAGTCCATTGTGATTTTCGTATATCAGTTTGCTCGAATTCAACAAAAATCTACTTCCATTTCATTTATATTGTTGCTTATGTTAGAGATAATTACTCCCAATAGTTACAAGTTATTTTTTAGTTTATGGGAGCTTACTTTCAGTCTAAATTTAGGAAGTGTCAGTGATGTGTGTGAGCTAAGATTAGAACATCTATGGCTAGAAATTGTTAGCAGTTACAAGTCTATCTAATCATGTAGCTTCAAGGAATTCAATCGGCAAATTCAAGTTATAGAGTAGCAACTCTATTGTGTTATTGTGTGATTGTGTGGTTTCCTCCTCTTTCCATCTATCAAATTGGTATTAGATCCAGAAGACCCAGGGAGTCGAGGAATTTAAACAATATGTTGCTAACAATGATCCTTGATGCTTCCTGATGGAAATTTCCATAATATATTAGGAAGCCATTGTAGCTTGAGTGATAGGAAGTGTACTTTGGTATTTATTTGTATTTTGGTTCAAGTGTAATTTCATGGAAATCCAAAATAAACGCTTTGTCATAGTCTCATTAGTTGAAGAGAGTGTGTAGCAACAACACGTACTTGTCAAGTAGTTTGGTTACACAAAATATTGGGTCATCTACAACAAGAAAAATATGAACTAATGACATTGCATCGTGACAACAACTTAGAGGTAGCCTTAACAATGATTCATGTTTTTCATGGCAAGAGAAAGCATATTAATATGAGATATCACTTCACTAGAGAGATTTTAAAGAATGAAGAAACTCATTTATAATATTGTAAATAAAATAAAACAATCAACTTATATATTCACAAATCCATTGGAAAGAGATGCATTTGAGTTTGATAGACAAACCTATGTGTCGTAAGCCTAGCTAAGATGTAGATGAGTAGGTAATTAAGAGGGAGTGTTAGAGATAATTATTTTGTAGTTTTTGGTACCCAATTTTTAGTTAGTTTATAGTTTATGGTAGCGTACTCTGAGTCTATGTTTGGGAAGTTTCAGTAATGCATGTGTGAGTTATGATAGGAACATCTATCATTAGTAGTTTTAAGTTTATTTAACCATGTAGCTGCAAGCGATTAAATCAACTAATTGAATTTACAGAGCAACAACTTTATTCTGCTATTATGTTCTTTCCTCCTCCATCCATCTATTAGTTAAATCTTCTCATCATTCGACTATAAAATTGAGACAATTATTCAAATAATTAAAAGAAAAGAATGCTACTCATAGGATCTACAAAGGATCTAGAGTTAAACCAAGCCTACTTCCTTGAAGCTCTATTTTATTCGGAAAAGTAAGAAAAACTATATGCATATCCCTAGAAACTTCAAAACAAAATTTACAAATGAAACAAGCATCTGTTAGCTTTATCAATGACAAAAACTGATTAACCAATGTACATGACCTTTCTTATCAGATAATCTATGAATACTATTATCTTTAACACATTATGTGTACGGAAAAATTTAGGGGCTAATATTTGCAAATGGGCTAATTTTTCATGCTTTAAAAAAAATATTCGTTAAATTTCCATTTTTCTAAAGATGATTTGCCCAAATTTTATGGGATAAAATTATTTTACATTAAAAAAAGGAAAAAATTTTATAGATACTATATAAAATCATTAGAAATTTGAATACTTTTACAAAAATATCGTTGAAAATTTTATAGCTTGCATATAAGGGACTAGTAAGATTTGCCAAGGTTTCTAAACTTTAAGATAAATTTCCATCCTTAAATTTTTCCATGGTTATGTGTACAAACGATCAAAAGATACAAAATATTTTCCATGACCACTAGTGATCACTCACTCATTAAATGAGCAGTTCACACACTAAATATTGCTACGTAAATCAATTTAGAAATCTATATGCAACGTATGTTTTCCCTTACAACTAGTTTATAGAAACAAACAATTAAAATGTTCCATAGGTCAAGCACAACTTTGTTGGATTATTGTTATAGAATGGGACATAAACTACATTTCCCCATAAATCAGGATGACAGAAGATCACCTGGGTATGTGATGGCACTAGCATAGGGTTTCATTTTAATATTCTATGTCATGGAAGTCATGGTGACAATTTCAAGTTGCACACTTCATGGCTGTATTGGTTCCCTCCTCTCTACTTGCCATAAATTCTCCACAACCATCGAAAAGATAACCCTAATGTTGGCGGCACAATTTTTTCGTCATTCTCCATACCACAAACCCTTCCTAGACGAAGTATCTCCTTATCTCGGAGTTGCATATGGTTCTATTTGTTGCACTACTTCTAATGAACACATGTGTTCATCAAATGTTATTGGTTGGGGCAGAATATGTATGAGTCATAGTGTAGCATAGTTCAAGATATTCCACATGAACCATAGGCATGTATGAGCCGAGTGTAGCATAGTTTAGGATATTTGGTTTCATGGCATATGCTCATGTGCTTAAGGAATTGAGAAAAAAACTAGATGATAGAAGTGAGAAGTGTATTTTTACTAGGTATAATGACCATTCCAAGGAATATAAGTTGTACAACAAAATAAAAAATAAATTGATAGTTTGCAGAGACATTGAAATTATATAAAGTGAAGCATGCGACAAAAGCATTGATAAATCTATAACAATCAAAGAAATGATACCTCAAGTAGAAGGTGATGTAGAGGAACAAGTTGTGCAAGAAGGTGAACAAGATTTGTAAATCCATATCAATCATAAACACTCCAACAAGAACTCCAAGACATTCTATTGAAGGTGAGTCATCTTCTCCAACAACTCATTCTACTCCTACTACTCAATCAATGATTCAGGTGGATATTGGTGGCCACCCTGCTATTCCATTTGGGTCTCTAGTCATTTTCATTAGTTTCCTTGATTATAGCACAATTTATTATTTTTAGCATTTTTTCATGTCCTAAACTTCTGAAGTTGTTTTGACCCCCTAAATGGCATTTTTTTTGAGGTTTGCAACAGACCTCTATCAATAGGAAAGGGCCCACTGCAAATCTTGTAGTACTCAGAGATACCTTTCTAACGAGGTATCATATGTAGCAACCAAAGATCATATGACTAAGTTATGGCCCTAGGAAGTTGGTTGCCTAACTAACCCCAATGGGGCCCACAAACTTTTGGCGTTCCATATTCTAGGGTTAGGATTTTGGTTGTTTAGGTTTTCCCTTTGTTTTTCAATAAGAAAAGGGCCCTTGAGCTTCATTGTAACACAACTCAAAGGAATTTAGCTGATACATCTCTTCTCAGAGATAAGATACCTTCGTCCGAGATAGATTATTTCCATTCTGTATATAAGCATCTTTCAGTTCTTTAATATTAATGAGATGAATATTTATTTCCTCTACGTCTGTGTGCTTACGTTTATATCTATATTTTGTTTAATTCATGCATAAGTCTAGACTAGTGGTATCAGAGCAGCCTTCTTTTTCTCTATTTTTCTTTGCAAGTCCCCAATGAGGTCGGCGTATAAGGAGTTAGGGCTCGAACTAGTTGAACCTTTCCAAGACTAGCCATGCAAACCTTGACAACCTCCCATGGTGGAAGAAAAGAAGGATGAGGGAACAAGTGATCCTTTCAAAATATTACTCGAAGAAGCACTCGAGCAACAAAGGAACATGATAATGGACAACTTTTCCCAGATCCTTCGACAAATGCCCATAGGTGACGCATCTTCATCCGACAACCACTCTGGAGGCACCACTCCCTTCAAGGTACAAGTCAACATTGACATTCCCATGTTTGAAGGCTAGATAGATGCATATGTCATAGATAGATGGATAAATGTATTGGAGGGATATTTTTCGGTTCATGATTTTTCCAATAGGGAAAAGATTAATTTTTCACTCCTAAAAGCCACACCCCATGTAAAGGACTAGTGGGAAACTTACTGTGAACAGAGGGAGAAGAGAGAACCCTAACTGTTTTTAGTCGCACCTAACTAGAATTATTTTCGCGACACCATCAAGGAATAGTATTACCCTGTGGGGAGCTATGAGGACAAGTACATACAATGGACTACGTTGTAGCAACAAAGGGATCAAGATGTGCATGAGCTAACGAATATTTTCCATAGCCTCCGGAAAAAGTTGTGTATCAAATATTCTAAGAAACATATGCTACTCAAGTACAACAACTATTTTCACAAGTACATTTAGGAGGAAATGGAGTTCTTGGACATCTCCTCGCTTGGTGCAAGATATTGATATGTTGCCAATATTGAGCAGAAATTCAAGTATAAGAAGGAAGAGTTTGGATTTGTGAACCCAAATTATAACAAACGTGCCCCTAAGCCATAGAGAAAAGGGAAAAGTCAGGTTGTGACCCCCGAGGAAAACTCCTCAACACCAAAAGCCAAGGATAATGGGAAGGCAAAGAAATTCAATGGAAATTGGTGTTAGTTCCATAAAACTCCCACTCACAACATGAAAGAATGTCATGTGAGGCAGGCATTGGTGGATGAGATAAAAGTCTCAGAGACAGATGCATGCTCTGATTCTGAGCTATAACCCGATAAGGGAATCGATAAGGGAAAGTTGATCATTGACATCGAACCATCTAAGATGGTAGCCACCGCAAGCTCCAAAAGGTAGAACCTGAGGATTTAGAGGAGAGGGAGTGCCTATTCCTCTCACAGATATGGGTAAAAGGTTCGTCGGTGCAATTCATCATTGATAGTGAGAGCCAAAAGAATTTGATCTCAGCCAGGGTCGTTAAGAGATTGAAGTTGCTAACAATGTTGCAATGATATGTGTACATAATCAAGTGGCTCCACTAAGGGCGAGATCCCCATGTCAGCCAAAAATGTCACTTGCCTTATAGCGTCAAGCCCTTTGAAAATGAGGTATTGTGCAATGTTTCCCCTTTAGAATTATATGATGTTTTATTAGGTCAGTGATACCTATGGAAGCGTCATGTTATATATGAATCTAGAGCTTATTATGATATTATTACTTTGGGTAAAAAATTGTACAATATACTAGAGGTAGCATCGCTTACCACATTTTCTTTGATCTCTGCTATATAATGCAATAAGATCATTTTCTAGATCGGGAAATTTGTCTTCCTTATGATTCTCTGTGAAAGAAAGAGGAAGATTGTGGCCACATCCATAGCCTCTAGACAGGGCTCCTCCAGATGGTAATAGTAGATGGGAAATGTCATGGAGGAGTAAAGGGACATCTTCACTTGACCCACAAGGGTACCCCTACATTGTGAGCTCAAGCCCTCCATCAATTTGATCCAAGGCACATTGCTACACAATGGACCAATCTATTGATGCTCTATTCTAGAGAATAATGAAATCAACAGGTAGATTCAAGAGTTATTACAGAAAGGGCACATCATTCCAATTTCATCACCTTGTGGGAGCCCAATCGTGTTGGTACAGCATAAGGATGGAATGTGAAGGCTCTGTATTGACTATTGGGTGCTGAATAAGATCATTATCGAGAATAGGTATCCAATCCCATAGATTGATAACCTTCTAGAATAGCTCAAGGGGGCGAAATATTTCAGCAAGATTGTCTTGAAGTATAGCAATCACCAAGTACCTATCGATCCTTTAAATGTATGGAAGACTACCTTCAAATCCAAGGAGGGCCTCTTCAAATGGTTGGTCATGCCTTTCAGGTTGACAAATTCCCTAACAACCATCATGTGGCTAATGGAGGACATCATGTGACCCTTCACCAACTCGTTCACAGTAGTATACCTCAACGAAATCATGATCTTCAACCAGATTTCGGAAGAGAACATAAACCATATTAGGCAGATCCTTCAAAACCAACGAAAACAGAAATTGTGTGTCAATTTGGGGAAATTCACTTTTGGTATGACCCATGTTCAATATCTGGGGTACATCATTAATGAACGAGGTGTGCATGTGGACCCAACCAAGATATAAGTTATTTGAAATTGGTCAGCCCCAACCACTCTAACAGAGCTCCGCAAATTTCTAGGTCTTGCCAGTTTCTATACCGAGTTCATGTTGGGATAATCTCATATCACTTGGCCTTTGAGTCAAGTCACCAAGGGTAGAGCGAAAGAAAGGTACTTTTGATATGAATCCCAACAAATATAGTTTTCCAAGTTGAACCATCACATCTACTCTACACTAGTGTGCACACTACCATACCTACAACAACCATTTGAAATTAAGATAGATGCCTCTGACTATGCTGTTGGTGTAGTTTTTACCTAGCAGGAGCATATGGTGGCATATCGAAGTGAGTCACTTTCAGATACAGTTTGAAAGTATCCCACCTATGAAAAACATATGTATTCCATTTTGCAGGTCTGCCTACACTGGAAGCATTACATTCTAGGGAAGGAAACAATCATCCACACAGACTGTTAGGGTCCCACCCTAACCCCCTTATTTATGTCAGGGGATCACGTCATAGTCAAGAGTCAATAAAGCCCATATTAATATTTGTAAGTGGTTAACCAGCAATTAATGACGGGACCACAGTTAGTTGCAAATGGGCCGTAGTATTAGATAGATGGTATTAATAAAACCCATGGTATTGGCCCGTGGTATTGCATGTATGAGTCATATATAAAGGATAGAGACTCCCTGCAAGGAGCATTGTGTCTTATTTTGTAGTCGAGCTCTGCTCTATTGGAGGTTGCCCCCTCGAAGAGGCAAGTGAACATTACTCTCTGAATAATAAAATCATTGCTATTCTGTGTTCTGGGTATCTTTTCTTCGCATATTCTGTATTTGGGTATCATTTTGCAGGTTAAGAGCATAACAAGTGGTATCAGAGCACTTTCCAGGGCCGGTGGGATCTCCAATTCTTAGCAAAAAAAAAATTCGGCTAGAGACGTGTTCTGGCGTCTTTAAACCACGGGATCTGTCGTTGAGCGCATAAACCTGCGGATTTGGGGAGGCATGCACGCAGGAAATACAAGAGGTGGTCATGTCTGTTGGACTCCCTTGTAACCCCTGTGGGTACCCCTTCGAGTAGTAGCACATTAGACAGAACCGTGCACGGACTGTCTTCCACGTACCCTCTGGGTATATCGGAAGCCCCCTAGGCTCCCTTGAAACCTCGCCATAGATAAACCGTCGGCCGTCTTATGGCTACAGTACACCGAGAACAGCACTCGGAGAGATTACTCACCCGTATGATAGGGAAGTCGGGTTGTACGGCTAAGGGTACGGTCGATCCTCCTTAGTTAGAGCCCTGAAACATTGGGCCGAGTACTACTGCCAAACCCTTATGTATATTGCGATCTATAGCACCTGACACTCCTCACGACCATAGTTTCCTTTTCTATCGGGGGATCACACATCATCTATTCCCGATCCGCGTGTGCAAAGAGGTGTAGCAGCAGCAGACATAAGTCCTGCAGATCCACCAGATCCGCCGCAGCAGTTGTTCCGCCATTCAGATCTCTCAGACCCACCAGATCGGAGTTGTTGTGAAGGGTTCCTATACCAGGGTATACTTTTTGCAAGACTTTTGGCAACATTGACATTTTGAGGATTTGGCGACTGCAGTATTGCTCAAGAAGGAGTAAAACTCCGTTAGGAGTTTTCAAAAAAAAAAAAAGAAAAAAAAAAGAAAGAGTCTGAGATCTTCCGGGGCGCTTATTGGTGATCTAGACCATCAGAATCAGGACGACGAGCTGAGCAAGGTGGTACCATTCAATTTATTAGTCAAATTTTTTCGGCGGTCCCAATTTTTCATCACGTTGGTGTATGGTAGAGACTAGAGCTCAAGCGATGGCAAATGAAAGGATGGACAAACTGGAAGACTCTGTGCAATCCCTCAAACATGAGCTTCAAGGACTAAGTATCTAGATACCGCAATTACTTCCGAAGGGCAAGGAGCAAGCCCACGAGGAGGCGTATAATGGAAATGAATACAATGAGGGTGAGTCTAGCCACTCTCCTCATGTCTGGCACACCCATCCACCACCCAGTCAGCGACCTCCCAAGTTGGATATGCATAAATTTGACGGTTCTCACCCGTTCGCATGGCTAGCACAAATGGAGCAGTATTTCAAATTGAATCATATCCCAGATGATGCGACTAAGCTTATGTTGGGGAGCATGTACTTGGACAATGAATGGTGGCAATGGTGGGAATGGCATCAGCGTTGCAATGGACCTTTTAGGACTTGGACCCAATTTACCAAAGCTCTTAGAGATCGCTTTGAACAGGAAGACTCTTTTTTGGGTCGTCTCACTAAGCTCCAACAGACTGGTACAGTGGATGAATATATTACCGCTTTTGAAGCCTTAGCCTTCCACACTAGGGGTCTCACAGATGAGTTCTACATGGAATGTTTTATCAGTGGTCTTAAAAAAGCCATCAAAGCTCAAGTTCTACTTCATCACCCTCCCACATGGACGGAGGCTTGCCAGGTAGCTCGTAAGGTGGAACGTGCATTAGTAGCCCAATACAGTCGCCCAAATTTCCCCGCTAAAGGTCATCCCCCACAGGCTCACAACATGACTCAAACACTTAAGGTCCAAAAAGTGTCACCTGCGGAAATGGCCGAAAGAAGGAAGCAAGGACTATGTTACTACTGTGATGAAAAATACTCCCCAGGTCATAAATGCAAGGAGCCCAAATTTTTTCAAATAGATGCCACTGACTACAGCTCAACAGAGGAAGATCCACCACTTGAGGAACATGAGGCGCTAGAAGAAGACAACCCAAAGGAGAATGTCTCTGACGAACCAGTTATTTCGTTGCATGCGCTGGTAGGGATTTCTTCCCCTCAAACTCTCAAAATCTGGGGTTTTCTTAAACATCACCCAGTAGTAGTATTGATTGATAGTGGAAGTACCCATAATTTCATCCATCAAAAAATCACAGAAGCAGTGCATTGTTTTGTACGAGCAGTTTCTAACTTCCAAGTCTAAATTGCGGATGGGGGCACAATGAAATGTGAAGGCCGCTGTGAAAATGTCAAACTTCAAATGGGGGATTATCAGTTGAAAACCCACATGTTTGCCATACACATGGGGGGTTGCGACATTGTCCTCGGCGCTGAATGGCTCCGCACTCTTGGGCCAATCACAATGGATTTCCAGGAGTTATATATGAGTTTTAAGCAGAACAACTCCACACATACCCTCCGTGGACTCCAGGCGGGAGCCCCCTCTATCATCAGCTCGCATAGGATGGAAAAATTGTTAAAAAAGGGCCATCATGGAGTGGTAGCTCAATTTAATGCCATCCAGGTAGTCGAAACCATGTATCTGCCAATTCATCCTGAGATGCAACAGATTTTAAATAACCATCGGACAGTCTTTGACAAGCCTCATGAGCTTCCACCCTAGCGAGGGGAACATGATCATAGCATCACCTTGGTTCCAGGGGCCCAACACCGAAATGTGCGGCCATACAGATATACGTTCACCTAAAAGAATGAAATAGAAAAAATCATCAAGGAACTGTTGGAAGCAGGTGTCATTCGTCCCAGCATTAGTCCTTATTCATCCCCAGTGGTCATGGTGCTCAAGAAAGATGGGGAGTGGCGGATGTGTCCCGACTTCAGGGCCCTCAATAAGTTGACAGTCAAAGATAAATTTCCCATCCCGGTGGTTGACGATTTGCTGGACGAACTTAATGGGGCTCAATTCTTCACTAAGTTGGATCTTCGCTCAGGCTACCACCAAATTCGCATGAAGGAAGTCGACATTCCCAAGACAGCTTTCAGAACTCATGAAGGCCATTATGAGTTCCTGGTCATGCCATTTGGTCTTTGTAATGCCCCCTCTACTTTTCAGAGCCTTATGAATCACATTCTCAAACCATATCTCAGAAAATTTGTCCTTGTCTTCTTCGATCACATCGTCATCTATAGTGGCACTTGGGCTGCACATCTTCAGCATGTAGATCTACTCTTGCAACTGCTCCGCAAGCATAAATTATTTGTCAAGATGTCCAAGTGTTCGTTTGGCATGGAAGAAGTTGAGTATTTGGGCCACATTGTGGGGCGTGAAGGTGTCAAGGTGGACCCCAAAAATATCCAGGCAATGCAAGAATGGCCTCAACCTAAGACCTTGAAGAGCTTGAGAGGATTTTTGGGTCTCACAGGCTATTATCGTAAATTTGTCCGCAACTATGGCCGCATAGCGAAGCCCCTCACTCAACTCCTAAAGAAAAATTCCTTCTTCTAGAACGAGGAAGCACAACAGGCATTTACCGCTCTAAAAAACGCCATGTGTTCCACTCCAGTCTTAGCACTACCTGACTTCACCAAATCCTTTGTCATTGAATGTGATGCTTCGGGTACAGGTATTGGGGCGATCTTAATGCAGGAAGGGCGACCGTTGGCCTTCACAAGCCAACAACTCAGTGGGAGGAATCTGGGCCAATCTACCTACGAGAAGGAAATGATGGCCATCTTACATGCAGTCGAGACCTAGTGACCTTACTTATTGGGGCGACATTTTCAAATCCGCACAGATCATCACAGTCTTAAATATTTTTTGGAGCAACGCCTATCCTCCCCACAACAAAATAAATGGTTAGCCAAAATGCTGGGATATGATTATGAGATCATTTACAAGAAAGAGAAAGACAATAGTGTAGCAGATGCATTATCTCACCAATTTGAGGAGGAAAGTACTCTTCTCGCACTTTCCCTCCCCATTCCAGACTGGATTGAAGAGGCTCGCAGGGAATGGTTTTCACACCCCGGGCTCTCCCAACTCATTTCTCAATTGCAGGTAGATCCTAATTCCACCAAGGGCTACTCGTGGCAGAATGATATTCTTCGCTACAAGGATAGAGTCGTAATATCACCAACATCCACCCTCAAAAGTCGTATTTTGGCAGGATTGCACTCATCTCCCATTGCAGGACATTCGGGCTTTCAGAAGACGTATGCTCGCACCAGAAGATCATTTTTTTGGACAGGCATGAAAAAGGACATCCTTACTTTCGTAGAAGAATGTGATGTCTGTCAACGCCACAAAGGGGAAACCGTCAACACACCTGGTACATTACAACCATTGCCCATTCTGACATTAATTTGGACGGAGGTTTCTATGGATTTCATTATAGGTCTTCCAAAGTCAGGGAACAAGTCAGTCATCATGGTGGTTGTGGACCGACTGTCGAAGTATGCTCATTTCTGCGCCCTACCCCACCCGTTTACACCAACTTTGGTTGCTCAATCTTTCATGGATCAGATCTTCAAATTGCATGGCATGCCCACTTCTATTGTGTCCGACCGCGACCCGATCTTCACCAGTAATTTTTGGCAGGAACTCTTCAGAATGCAAGGCACTCAACTCAAACTCAGTACTTCATATCATCCGCAAATAGATGGTCAAACCGAAGCCGTCAACAAATGTCTAGAAACCTACCTTAGGTGTTTCACTTTAGAAAAGCAACACCTTTGGGTACAGTGGTTACCTCTGGTTGAATGGTGGTATAACACCAACTATCATGCCACCACCAAAATGACTCCCTATGAAGCAGTATATGGTCAACTTCCGCCTTCCCCTACTTCTTATCTCAAGGGGTGCTCCAAAGTACGAGCAGTGGATCAACTCCTACAACACCGCGCAACCATGCTCGCCCATCTTAGAGAGAATCTTCATCAAGCTCAGAACCGCATGAAGCAACAGGTCGACCAGCATCGCTCAGAGCGCCAATTTCAAGAAGGGGATCAGGTCTTTTTGAGGCTACAACCATATAAGCAAACATCACTCAAAGACAAGGGTTGTCAAAAGCTCTCTCCAAAATTCTACTGACCATACCAAGTACTTCAGTGCATTGGAGAAGTGGCTTACAAGTTGGCTTTGCCACCTATGGCAAAAATCCATCCAGTTTTCCATGTATCGTGCCTCAAGAAAGTGATTGGGAACAATTGGCGAGTTCAAACCAGTCTACCTGAATTGGACGAAGAAGGGTCAATTTGGCTTCAACCCGAACAGGTTCTAGACACACGAGACAAGCACCTGCGTGGCCGCATGATTAAGGAAGTCCTCGTCAAATGGAAAGACACCTCTCCGGAAGATGCAACTTGGGAACCAGCCACTATTCTTCAGCAGTTTCCGCAGCTTCAGCCTTGAGGACAAGGCTAGTCTTAAGGGGGAGGGCATGTTAGGGTCCCACCCTAACCGCCTTATTTATGTCAGGGGATCACGTCATAGTCAAGAGTCAATAAAGCCCATATTAATATTTGTAAGTGGTTAACCCGCAATTAATGACGGGACCACAGTTAGTTGCAAATGGGTCGTAGTATTAGATAGATGGTATTAATAAAACCCACGGTATTGGCCCGTGGTATTGCATGTATGAGTGATATATAAAGGATAGAGACTCCCTGCAAGGAGCATTGTGTCTTATTTTGTAGTCGAGCTCTGCTCTATTGGAGGTTGCCCCCTCGAAGAGGCAAGTGAACATTACTCTCTGAATAATAAAATCATTGCTATTCTATGTTCTGGGTATCTTTTCTTCGTATATTCTGTATTTGGGTATCATTTTGCAGGTTAAGAGCATAACACAGACCACGGACACTTGCAGTTCATATAGACACTAGGAAAGTTTCAAAACGATCGCCATAAAAAATGGTCCACATATCTACAACATTAAGGATAAGAAGGGAAGCACCAATAATGTTGCAGACTGGCTCAGTCAATCGCTGGTTATGGTGTTGACCACTATTCTTGACTCTTATGGACATGAGACTTTAGGTAGTGATCTAGAATTCGGCACCACATACCAGATGCTCCTACAAGGTAAGCAAGTTCCAAACTTTCACCTCCACGACGCATTATTATGCCACCTAAGAAACTTTTGTGTTCCTTCGAGTGAGCATGCCAAGATTATTTGTGAGGCATAGTGTAGTTGGGTTACTTGAAAGTTTGGGGCAGAAAAGATAGTGGCAATGTTGTAGAAGAATTTTTATTACCCAAATCATCAACAAGATGTTGGGAAGTACATTAGATCTTGCACTTCCTGTGCCATTTCCAAACCTACATTAAAGAAGCACAACATGTATACTCCTAGCTAGCCCTAGGAATCCATCTCCATGGATTATATATTGGGCCTCCCTTCTACCAAGCATGGCAACAACTTGTTTTCATGGTCATCGACAGGTTCTCTAAGACGACCATTCTGGCAGCCTACAAGAAGAGCATCATAGTAGAAGCCACTTCCAAACTATTCTTTGAACGAGTATGGGTACACTTTTCGATCCAATATTCCATTATTTAGGATCAGGATAGAAGGTTCCTAAGTACATTCTATTCAAGCCTCTGGTCATTTTTATATACCAATCTCACTAAGTCCATGACCTTCAACCCCCAAACTGATGGCCAAACGGAGGTCATCAACAAGATGATCATGCACATCATGTGCATGTACAACTCAAAGCATCCACACACATGGGATGAAAGCCTCCCCTATCTCTATCACAACTATAACAGGGCTCTCCAGAGTTCAACTGACCACAACCCCTTTCAGGTAGGATTGGGATTCCAAACATTATGTCACATCGATGTTGTCATACCACTTGTGGCTACTTCGGCAGATTCAACTCATGTCTAGTCTCAATCTCATAGAGCTAACAACTTTATTGAGTGCATTCATCACATCCACCAACAGGTCCATTACATATTGGATAAAGCAGATGCTAAGTACAAATATTATCATGATCAGCATAAGGTGCCACACAAGTTCAAGGTGGGCGACAAAGTTTGGTACATTTGCAGAAGGAGAGCCTCACTGGATACCACTACAAGCTTCACCCGCTCTCATATGGGCCTTACACCATAAAAAAAAGCTACAGGGGACAATTATTTCGAGCTTAGAATTCCACCGTTCCTTTCCTTGCACCCAATATTCAATGTGGACTGGTTGTGACCATACATTCCCCTAATGCTTGAAACATCCGACGTTTCTCAACAACTGACACCAACATAGCTCAGCTGAAGCTATATCATACATGGCACAACTGATAAGATCATGGACAGACAGATCATGAAAACTTGCCAACAGAGGATCCAACTATATCGAGTTGTCAAAGTAGGTCAACTCCTTCACCAGGGAAAGTGGCTCACCAAGGACCAAGTTCAATAAAAGTTTCCTCACCTCATGGAGGCTCTGAATGCAACAGGGACCATTTCTTCCTAAGGGGAGAGGACTGATCCAAGTGGATATTGGTGTTGGATGTGGAGCATGATTATCTTCCCGATTCAGAGGTATTCTTTAAGCTACATTTGGATCTCTTAGTATAAGTTATGTTTAATTTATGATTTTTTCCCTAGAAGGAAACCCCTCAGTTTATATGAGGGAATTGTGTTGTAGATGTGTATTATTATTCCAAGCCAAAAAGAGAGAGGATATTATGTGAGAGCGAAGAGGAAATAACAATGAATTTTTTATAGGTTGTATCTCTTCATTTTGCTGGATAATATAAAAGGAGGGAATGGTTGTTTGTTCGTGGACATAGCCCAAATTAGGTGAACCACATATATATGTGCCTCTCTTGTTTTATGCATTTTTGTATTTGTGTTTCCATAATATTTTGTGTATTTCATTGCTTTATTAATTAATTTCTCACAATTGGTAGCCACTCACTTATTCCACCTCGACATCCATTCAGTTTCATTAGTTTCCTTGATTATAGGACAAATTTATATTCTTTAATTTTTTAGGTCGTGAACTTCCAAAGCTATTTTGACCCCCTAAACAACGTTTTTTTTAGGGACAAAAACCATGTAGTACTTAGATAGACATTTCTCATGACGTATCGTGCATGCGAAACGAAGATCATACAACCAAGTCATGACCCCTCGAAGTTTTCCGCCCAACTAACCCCAACAGGTCCCACAAACGTTTGGTGTTCCATCTCATGTGGTCATGGTTTTGGTTGTTTAGGATTTCCCTTTGTTGTTCAATAATAAAAAGACCCTTGAGCCTCATTGTAAAACAATTCATAGCCATGTAGTCGACACATCTCTTTTTAGACATAAGCTACAATTGCTCAAGCTAGTTTATTTCTATTTTGTTTGGAAGCACCCTTCAGTGCTTTGATATTAATGAAATGAAGATTTATTTCTATTGCATCTATGTCTTTATGTTTATATATGTAATTTTTTTCATTCCTGCATCAGTGTGGATCAATCCAGGAATGAATCAAGGCCTAGAAAGACCAAGAAGTTTGAGAGAGATCTATGAACACTTAGATGTGAATTCAAACATCACATTATTTACTTGTTAATAAACATGTTATTAAGAGGCAACGAAATATCAAAATTAGGTCAAAGAAATGTATGAAGAGATGGATTCCAAAAAGAAAAATTATACTTGAGATCCATTAAAATTACCTAAGATCTAGTAGAATTACCAAAGGATAAAGATTGTATAGGAATTAAATGGGTTTAAAAAACAAATCTCCATGAGAAAGGATAAATAGAAAAATATAAGTTTAGATTGGTAGCAACAGGATTTTCAAATCATTTAGGAGTGGATTATGTGAGACCTTTTCACTAATTTCAAGTTTAGATACAATTAGAGCTATGTTAGCCATAACAATGTGAAACAAATGGAAAGTCTACCAGATGGATGTAAAGTCAACTAAGGAAAAATCTAGGGGCTAATATTCATAGGTGGGCTATTTTTTCAGGATTTTCCAAGAAAAAGATTCACCAATTTCCTCATTTTCTAATTATTATTCACCCAAATTTTGTAATATTATTTTACCATAAAAATTGTCAAAAAATTATAAATACTATATATAAGATCATTAGAAATTTGAGTATTTTTACAAATATATCACTAAACATTTTATAGTTTGCACATTGGGAACTACTAAGATTCACCAAGGTTTAGAAACATTAACATAGTTTCAATCCTTAAAATATTCTATAAAGTGAGAATTCCTCTATGGAATTTTGGAAGAAGAAGTATGTGTGCCGCAAGTACCAAAAAGAGATAAAAGGTCAAGAAAATAAGACTTATATGTTGAAGGGATCTCTCCATGGTCTTAATAAAGCTTTTAGAGCTTGGTATAGTGGGATTGATTTGTATATGATCAACAATGGATTCAATAGAGGTAGTAGTGAACCTATATTCTATACAAAGTTTAATGTGCAAGGAAATTTCTAATTGTTTGTCTATATGTTGATGATATGATATTCATAGGAAATCTATCAACGGATGAGTTTAAAACAATTATGAAGAAAATGTTTGAAATGATTGATTTGAGTTTGACCAGAAGTTTTCTTGGTATTGAATTTACTCAATCAGATTCAAGTATTTTGTGTTTCAAGAAAGGTATGCCTTGGATGTGCTAAAGAGGTTTAGGATAATGAATTGTAAACTAACACCAACTTCAATTGCAATAGGAACAAAGCTCAACAATTCAAATATAGGACCCAATGTAGGTTCAACTCTATTGAAGAGGTTGGCTAGTAGTCTTATGTATTTTACTACCACTAAACTAGATATCATGTACGTTGTTAGTTTGATTTCCATTTTTATGGAGTCACCAAAAGACTGACACTAGAAAGCGTGAATCTCTCTTTTAAGATGTATTGTTAGAACAATAGGATATGGCATATTATACTCTAGAACTAATAATGATTCTTTAGTTGGATACACTAACAATAACTTTGCAAGTAGCAAAGATGACAGGAAGAGTTTGTCGGGATATGTTTTTCATATTGGTAAGTGTGATTTCATGGACATCCAAGAAGAAACCCATTAAGATTATCTCATTACCAGAAGTTGATTATGTAGTAGCAACAACAATAACTTGTAAAACAATTTGGTTACACAAAGTATTGGATGATTGACAACAAAAACAAGATCGGCCAACTACAGTGTAATGTGATAACAAGAGTGCATAGCCTCGTGAAAGAACCATGCATTTCATCAAATTGGTTACACAAAGTATTGGATGATTGACAACAAAAAGAAGATGGGCCAACTACAGTGTAATGTGACAACAAGAGTGCGTAGCCTCGAGAAAGAACCATGCATTTTATCAAAAAAGTCCATGAAAAGAACAATTGGCTAATATATTCACAAATCCATTCACAAAGGATGTATTTGAGTTTCATAGAGAAAACTTAGGTGTTGTAAGCCTAGCTGAAACTTTGACCAACAAACATTAGCGAATGATATTAAGGGGGAGTCTTAGAGAATAATCTCCCATGTTAATTGAAGTCATCATTTCCAGTTAGCTATTAGTTTGATTTGTTTTTAGAAAGCTAGATTTAGTTGTCAATCATGTGCTAGTGATATGCTATTCGCGTGTGTGAATTAAGATGAGCATGACTCTTCTTAGAAGTTTCGAGTCTTTATCATCTTCTAACCATAAGCAGTTGAATCAAAGAATTATGGAGCAACTCACGTTTAAGTGTGTCCATTTCTAGTTTTCTTCTCGGTCCATGGGCCACTAATTCTGAATTAGAGGAAAATTGACACACAAATGAGAAGCTGAACTTGTTATGGTGGATGAAAACTCAACAAATTCCCCGGTAACAGAACTCTGCTCTGAGTACAATATAGTTGCGGAGTAGTTCTGGTGCGGCAAGAAGGTACCATGATTGATTTGGTGTACTAGTCCATTGTAATTTTCATATATCTGTTCGCTGGAATTGTAATGAACATCCATTTGCATTTCATTCATATGACCGCTATGTCTTTCCATCATTCCAATGCGAAAATAAAACAGCTATTCACATAATTAAAAGAAATTAAAGCGACTGATAGTATGTACAAACGATCTGTAGTTAAAACCAAGCTTGGTTCCTCGAGGCTCCATTTTATTCGGAAAACTAAGTAAATTTATATGCATAGCGGCAGCAATTTTAAAACAAAATATGTAAATGTAGCAAGCAACTATTTAGCTTTATGAAAGACAAATGATTAAGCAATGTACAAGATCTTTCTTATCCGAACATCTATGAATAATAAAATCTTTCACATGTTATATGCACAAAGGATTAAAGGATGCAAAATATTTTCCATGATCACCAATCGAAGTGATCACTCACTCATTAAACGAACATTTCGCACACTATAATGCTAGGTCAATCGATTTAGAAATCTATTTCTAACATATGTTTTCCTTAAGAACTAGTTTACTAACACGGACAATTAAATCGTTCCATAGGTCAGGCACAGCTTTGTTGGATTAATGTTATAGAACGGCACATAACTTACAGTTCCCCATAGATCAGGAAGGCAGAGGATCACCTGCGTATGCGATGGCGCTCGCAGAGGGTTTCGTTTTCAGATTCCCTCCTGTGGAAGTTACGGTGGCAATTGCAAGCTGCACACTTCATGGCCGCAGCGGTTCCCTCCTCTCCGCTGGCCATAAATTCTCCACAACCATCTACAGCATAACCCCCAATGCTGGCAGCGTGATTCTTTCGGCATTCTCCGTAGCGCAAACCCTTCCTAGATGGACTATCTCCTCGTCTTCCGGTTGCGGCTGCTTCAGTCTGTTGAGCTAATTCCGACGGCCTTATTTCTCCATTGGATGCTATTGATTGTGGATGAATCTGTATGGATCTCGCTAAAGGGACCTCTGATCGGCGATGCGAAAATTGAGATCTAAATTCACCTGCGCCCAAGTCCTTCTCCTGTGTATATCTCTGCAATCCCATGGAATTTCTATTGAAAGAGAGGAGAAAGAGATTGGCATCCAAAGCTATACCTGACGACATTCCTTATTCATTTGCAGCTCTGAACCTCAGGTTATATTTAACAAACTTCTGGCCTAAATTTCGTCTTAATAAGTTAATCCTTTTCCTGTGCTTTGCTAAAACGCTTAATAAAAGTAACCATCCACAGTATTTCTAAATTTGTTAAAAAGAGCGATTACTCCAGCAAATCTTTATTAATAGCGCAACGCATCTGCTTCCATTATTATTCAAATACAAATTGTACGAGCTAGAGGTTATATATATCAGAAACAAACGATTAGGATAATTAGCAAGACTAATAGTACATTGGGAGGGCCCGAGACCTGTTGTGATTTATACCTAATCTTCAGCAAAACCTAATCATGTAGGCCAAAAGCGATTGGACAATAAATATCTCGGTCAACCTCATAATGGCGAACATGGGGTCCCTCCAGAAAGATGCATTGGCACAACCTAAAACGAAGCGTTGGCCTTACACATCAAATAGGTTTCTAAGGAAAAAAGATATATATCATGTTTGCCCTAAGAACACAGGGGTTCTCTTTTCATTTGCCGATTCCTTTACATGAATTACATGTTTGCACAGCGTAGATATATTAGATTAGAATGAGCAGCTTTAGCAACAAAACGCGAAGACTAATTATCATCCACAACTTTCATTAGGTGCTTGTCCTTCTGATCAGATAAGGCGTCTCTTACAGGTAATTACTTTTTGACCACTGGTTCAAATTTTTTTGACCATTTCAGTTCAAATCCTCGTGTTCTTGCATCATTGTATGACATCCCCAACTTCTTTGATTAGGTGGTTGTGCTTCTGATCGCATCAGGTGTCTCTTACATGTAATTACTTTTTGACCACTGATTCAGTTTTCGGACTATTTGGCTTCAAATCCTCGTCCTTTTGCATCATTGTATCAACATCCCAAAATTGGCCAAGGACTAAACAGGAAAATTAATGTCACCGCTTTCCTTCTGGTAGCGACTGAGAGACATTGATGACGTTGCTTTTAGGTGCAGATATTTTTATTGCTCGAGAATCTGACCACGCTGGTGATACAGGCTAAATGGTCTTAGTTTGCCGATTGGTGATAAAGATCCTAATGGCGTCTTAGGTTAAACACGACTGAGTGATTGCAAGCAAATAAATGTCTCTATATTGTGGTTTGTGATAATATAAATCAAAACAAGAGAAAATAGTGTAGAAGTGAAAAAAATATAATAAATAATTAAAAATAAGATATATTAGAAGATAATTAAATAAGGAAAATATTATTTTTTGAGAATTTATAAAGGGCAATTGAGCCCTTCATTTTAAAAGAAAAATGAGAAATGAGATTTAAATTTTTTAATATTAAATTTATTTGAGTTATTAATAGCAAATTAGGTTTATTTATATTTTAGTTATTAATATTATGTAACTGGAAAAACCTAAGAATAAAAATATACCAGATATTATGTTAATAATAATTATATGAAATATTGATATATTTATGTTATATTCATTGTTAATTTTTTTTTTTACAAGTTTCAAGTAAAAATTGTAAAAATATAAAATTGAAATATTTTTTTGGTTAGTTATAAGTTTTTTTGTTTGATATATATATATATATATATATATATATATATATATATATATATATATATATTTATTTCAATTTATTACTGGTTAATTTTGGTTTTTTGTTTTTTTAAGTGTATTATTTTATTTTAAATTCAGTTTTGTAATAAAACTTCAATTATGTTTACCATTAAAATCATAAAAAATAAGATATTAATATATAAAGAAATATATTTGTTTAACATTTTACATTGGTAAATATTTAAAAATATAACTAATACAAAATAAATGATGAACTAATTACTATAAGAGAATTAAAATGATAAAAAATAAAATATTAATATAGAAAAGAAATTTAACATTTTACGTTGGCAAATATTTAAAAATATAACTAATACAAACTAAATAATGAATTAATTAGTATAATTTGTTTTAGTGAAAGAATAATGAAACGAATGAATTTTTGTTTATGCATTATAATTATTAGACAAAAAAAGTTATTGTTTAAGTGGTGGGAGATATTTTGGCGTCAAGTATTTAACAAAAAATGAACTCTTAACTAGAATATATCATATAATCTTAAATTTTTTTCCATTACTTAAATTTTTGGAAATGATTAAACTAAATTTTTATTATTAATTTTATATAGCTAATTTTAACAATTTGATTGAAAATACCAAATATGTTTAATCTTAATTACAAAATCATAAATTTGTGATAACATCTATTTATGGAATTTCTAGAGAACTTGATAACTAAAATGTTGTAGATATATCATCTAAGCTTAGATTTTTTTCCATTACATAAATTTCATGAAATATTTAGCCTACATTTTATTATTAATTTAATATGATTAACTTGAACCATTTGATTAAGAATATGGAATATGTTTAATCCTAATTACAAAATCATAAATTTGTGATAATATCAATTTCTGAAAGTTTAAGTCTTATAAAACTTCTTTTTTTTGCCCAATAATGTGTAGCTTGAATAACCAGTAATTTGGCTTAAAAATATGATCGATTTAAATAGGTTTTAATTCTTACATATAACCCTAAACATCATAATAGATTGGAACTCCACATATAAGTAAATAGATTACATTTCTGAATATGAAAACTCCCAGGCCTAAATCTTGATTTTAGATATAAAATATTTCTTCAATAGATTTTAAAAAAAATTTAAAATATGTGTAATACTCGAAAATTTTACAAATATATTTACAATTTATAAGAATTCCAAAAAAAAAAGGAAAGTAACGACAAGTGAAAAAATTATTTACAATACACAAACGTCCTTTTAAAAAGGATGGAATAACTTTTTTTAAATATGGAATTTATTTATACAATACAGAAACGTTCTTTTAGAAAAGATGGAATAACTTTTTTAAAAAATATATTTTTTTTAACCACGAGAAATAACCACGGTTATTTTTTTAACACCCCATGGTGTACTCTACACGATCTGAAGCCGTCTATTCGAAGACCTATGCTTGGGAGGAAGGCCAAAGCATCAATAGTCTTTGTAACAATTTCTCAATAATGGAAGGTACTTCGTAGAACAGGAATCACTTATGTGAAAACGTTCTTCAGTATTTTTTACACATATTTGGTTGGTAATTAATGTATTTTTAATAAATATAAAATTAGTTTTTAAAATATCTATGTAGATAGGTATTGTTTTATTGAAAGTGGGTATTATAATTTTATTTTTAATTATAAATTTTAACAAAATGATTGAAAATAAAAAATATTAGCATTTTTTTGATCTTGTCGAAACTTTCTTGTATAATTTTATATTAAATTATGTGGTTACACTTTACTTAATTTAAAAATAAATTTACAAAATATAAGTAAAAATTAAACTGTCACTTACAATTAACCATATACAAAGATTAATATTTATGGTCTCCCTAAATATCTTTACATATTTAAATGATATGTTTAAACATTATTTTATTTAAAGATAAATTTACAAAAACATGATTACAAATTAACCACATACAAAACAGATTCACCTCCATTGAAACTTGGCTTAAATTGAAAATAAAAATACATGTGTATTTAAATATGTGACGTGTTAAATTTGTGTACCATATTAAATATGTAATTCACATTCCTCCGTGCAGCTAAACGTTTTACTCCCTAATTGGATTTACTCTGACGACACAATTTTGAGTTAAATGACTTGTCTTTACATGAATCCTTCCTTTTCATTACCTCAGAGTCCTTCTCAACTCCATCCAAAATATAACCCTAGTTAACTTACCTCATACTCGAGATTCACATGGTCGAGACAAAACTGAGGAAGGGTTTAATCTTTAGTGATATGAACGTTATTCATCTACCACCGAATCTGATGTGGATAGAGCAAATCCAATACAAATTAAGTTTCATATATGCGGATTTGATTGAATATTTACTTTAGGTTTGATAGTAATTATGTTTGGGTTTTGAGGTTATAAAGTAATAAGGTTTAAGTTTAGGTTTCAAAGCACTTACTTTTAAAAATAATTAGGTTTTTAAAGTAAATAGTTTTAAATTACTTAAGTTTATAATATTTATTTTATTCACGTGGCCGAGACAAAATTGAGGAAGGGTTTGGTGTTTACTGATATGAACGCTATTCATGCACCACTGAATCTGATGGGGATAGAACAATTCCAATACAAATTAAGTTTCATATATTCGGATTTGATTGAATATTTACTTTAGGTTTGAATGTAATTATGTTTGGGTTTTGAAGTTTTAAAGTAATAATGTTTAAGTTTAGGTTTTAAAGGAATTAGGTTTAAAAATAATTAAGGTTTTAAAGTAATTAGTTTTAAATTACTCAAGTTTATAATATTTATGTTAGGTAGGAAATTTAAAGTAATTAGGTTTATAACGTTATCAAGTTTTATTACTTCTTGTTTTAGGTTGTTAATAGTATTAGTTTTTAATTTAGCCTTTTAAGATTTAACAATTTAATAATTTTATATTATAAGAATATTATTTAAGGTTTATGGTAATATTAACTTTTGCTAGTTTTAATTTTATAATAATATTAGGTTTTATATTTTTATAATAGTTATAATTTTATATTAAAATATTATTCGACAATCTTATTATTTATATTATTAATAATATAATAATAATTAACATTAAATAGCATTATAAAATAATGATAGATTTATAATATTTTTTATATTATATTTATGCTTTTTATTATTGTAAGTGTTTTTATAATAAAATTAACTTTTAATAATTAATAACATTATTTTAACATTAAATATTACTAATACTAAATTATTATTATTATTATTATTTAGATAAAAATATAATTTTATTTATCTAAAAAGAAGAAACAAAATTACATTTTGTATATGCTAAACATATTAAAGAAATATGTCTTACGACTAAAAAAATACAAGTACAGACTAGAAAAATACAAGTACAAGGCACAAAAAAAACAGTTCCCAATAAAAAGACAACAATGTCAATAACCCTAGGGGTCCAAAAAGAATCCTACAATACAAATCCGAGAATCGAAACCTGCTCTCATACAGAAAATCTACAAGGTTGAAACCCCCAAAACAGGAAAATAGGCCTTCCAAAGAATTACAAAATAAGGCCCAAAAGGATTGCATACATAATCTTAGATTACAAAAATTAATAGGGGTTGAACCTACTGACAGCTAGCAAATGACAACATATCCAACCCATAACAAATGGGCATGAAGGGTTGTAGGAACCAAAAAAACCATAAAGACCGAAGAATAACACCACCATTGAAGTCAAGAGAAACACTGCAACACAACAACAACAAACGCCGACTAACAGATCGTAGTGGCATAAGCCTACAGAGGAATGCAAAGAAATAGCAAATAACCAAGACAACGAAGCATATAAACCACTATGAATCATTACCCAAGCATGAAACAATGGTTGACGATAGCAGCAAAAGGAGAGGCAGTCACAACATTAGAGAATCCCTGAACTATTTACAACATACCCACCACGAATCCCCGAAAATGAGCAACAAACTCTTGCCAAAGAGAAAATGCACCAACGAACAAGGAAACCGTAGTTCCAACAACACGAACTATGGAGGAAGGATGTGGTAGCACAAACTAGAGGGCAAGGTAACTAGGGTTTCCAACCGCCAAAACCTCTGCTCTCTTAATTTCCCATCATTTAGTTAATATTAATGTAGAAATAATAACAATTATATAATATTAATATTAATTATTAATAATATTTTTCTTTTAAAATTATTTTTTTGGGTAAAAGATTATCTTCTTCAGACAATTTAACAAAAGGTTAATAGACCAATCCTAGAGGCATATGAAATGACTGAAAACGTGCCCGTATAGACCACTCACCCAAAGGTAATTATAAATACTGTAATTTTTCTTCAAAAATATTGATGAATCAATTTCTATCGACAAATTACAGCAAATAATGACTACCCATGATCGATTTAGCAACCAAATTATGATAACTACATTTAACATATAACAATATAAACACCAAACTAGTTTTATAAAATATAAAAATATATGCCAAAACTTGAACAATCTTATAAAATTATTTCTTACTGTTTACTTAATCAACCAAATATAACCGAATCCGAATATAAAAATATGATTACACCGCAATCTATCGTTATGTATTAATATAACGTCTACTGTAACCTTAATATCCCAAGGCAAACACCAAACTGGATCTGGGAAGCGTGAAGAATAGTTATATGATGAAATTTTGAAAGTTAAATTTATATATGGTTCAAATCGTTTTCTTTAAAATACTATTAAAATATTATTATATATCAATGATGGTTATAATATTTAAATTACGTAAGATAATTTTATTAAATATTTATAATCTACACATCTTATAATAGGGAAGAAATCACTTCACAATTCTTATATTTTATAATAAATTACTCATATCCCATACAAAATGTTTATGTGTATATATATTTTCTTATAAGTGTTTGTTGTAATGTATGCAAATGTTTTGGATGCGGGTGATTAAAGATTAAAGGCGCTAGTACAGCACAACAAGTGTGGTTTGGTAAGTGGCGTTGTCGCATGGACACCCAAGTTTCCACGCAGAAGCTCATCACCGACATTAATGGAGTTTTAATGCTTTGTGCGGGCTGAAGAAACCTCATTCTCGTTCATAAGATGGAAAATTCGGACCGCCTTTCCCCTGTTCCACCTCCTCTGAATTGCATTTGTCTCCCTGTTGCTGCAGAGTCGAGCTCACGCACGTCAACGGGGAGACGATGCCAAATCCTTTGCTGTATTGAGATGGTAGATGATGCCCACTTCTCGTGGAGTCTACTTTGCTGATTTCGAACTGCTGTTTTGGCTTTGAATCCTGGATTTGAACCACGGATTACCGGTCCTCCTGTTTCCACTGGCACTTCAATCCCTGGCACTGCTACTCGTTTTTATCAGCCCAAGTTTGACCAGGAAACAATGCCTTCTCTAGATCACAGGATGCGTTGCAGAAGAGGCAGCAACAAAGGAAGAGCAATTCGCCCCCCCTTGATGTCCCTCTTTGACTCAACCCCTTCGGACTCTTCCTCCCCCTCGACGATGGCTCATTTCTCGAGTCGTTATTCTGCCATCCACAGCGATAGGAGGCATACTTAGCTAGCTGGTTCTTGGAGTACTGAAGAGGCTCCCCAGCCTCCTGTTGCCTCTATTCCAACTCTGCAACCCAGTCACTTTGCCCAATTCTAGTTTTGTTGCACGCTGGAGTGCCCCTGCATTATTTCAACCATTTTAGTAGCTTTTAGAGAGGAGCCTCAAAGCTCTGAAGTCTTAGATCGTAAAATTTAGGAGAGGACCAACACCAGTAGAAGAAAAGACCGTGACAAAAGCTCAGGGATGCACAAAATCCATGAAGAAGCTCCGGACCACTCAGGCGTAGCTCAGGAAGGCAATATTCCAGGAGGCTTCAAGCATGTGGATGCAACAATGAGAGATCAATAGGACGATGAAAATGACATGGAAGCATATAGATGTCTGATTTTGGAAGAACCTCTTCCACCTAATGACACCTAGCTGGCCAAAGTTTTCTTCAGGTTTTGAGTTTCCGGCTACCAACCATAGGGGTCTCTTCTGCTGTTTCTTTTATGAAAATGTTATCAATTTTGATGTTTTGTTCAACAAACTCTTCCACTCTGGCATTATAGTCTATTACCCCTACATGGGCAGCAAACACTTATAGTTTTGCACGGATTTCACCGGTGTGGGCAGTCATTTACAGTTACTGGTTGATAAACATGGCATAGTTTGAGACTTGATCTTTAGAGGTTGGTTCCTCCTTGTACCATTTTTTATTACATTAATAGAATTAGTCATATTTAAAAAAAAATAAAATGTATGCAAATATTTTTTATTATTATTGTATTCATATTTATAATCTACACATTTTATAATAGGGAAGAAATCACTTCACAACTCTTATATATTTTATAATAGATTACTCATATCCCATGCAAAATGTTTATGTGTATATATATTTTCTTATAATTGTTTGTTGTATGAAAATCTTTTTTATTATTATTGTATTCATTTTCAGGGGTTAGTGTATTTACATATTACCCACAAACTATATAATGAGACTATTTTGTGATTGTGTCTACATTACATTTATTTTTTTTGGCACCTCTATAGCTATTCATATTATCATTTTAAGTTACATTATATTTTATTATATAATAAAATAAGTGATATTTTCAATTAGTACCAATCAACAGCATCCATTTATCTTAGTAGAATGTGTACATGAGATTTAATTATGGTCTTTTTTTCTAAATTTTGACTTATCTTTCTCCTTTGGTTCCATATATTTGTTATGCTACTCTGATATCTCATGCATTTTCCTAATCCTCCATGTATCTCTATAGTACATGTTTTTTCAGTTGCAATTTGATCTATGATATATTTATTGATGCTTACAATATTGATTTGATGACTATTTTTTCTTAAGGTGGTTTAGGTAGAGATATACAATAGACTTTGCTATTTTTTTATTCTTTCTTTTCATCTTCAAACATAGGAATGCATCTATGCAATTTTTTTTTTTTTTTTTCTTCTAGGGCTCTCATGTAGATGCTTATATAGTTCCTCTTTCAGATTTAGTCTTGTTGTATTGGCACGCTGTGTTCATCATATTGCAATTAAAATTTCTTGATAACTATTTCTTCATATGTAATCTTGAGTGCTTCTTTTCTAATAAAAGAATTATAATTATCCTTTTTCTATACCAAAATATCGATAATGTTTTTCACATTAATATTTGTTATACTAAGATTAAGATTATATATATATATATATATATATATATATATAGTTTTAGAAAAATATGTTTGAAAAACATATTTGGTCAGAAATTCAAAAATTCTCACCATCATCCTATCTGATTTTAATATATTTTATGAATATCTACAATTTCATATGTAAGCAACTATTAATGATATTATACCCGAAACTATGGCTTATGACTTTTTTAATTAAATGAGTTCATAAATTTATAACAAGGAAGGCTGCGATGCAGCGAGTCCCTGCACTAAGTTGAGCCTACATAATACGTGATGTGTCATAGCTATGCTGGCAAGCTCTTAGTTCAAGCTAAGACAGGAGAAACAAATGCGAAACAAATTAACAATACAGCTCTGTTACTGAAAAGCTAAAGCGCTAAAATTGGAACGCTGAGATAGACAATAGCCACTATGCAACACAAAACTGAACTCTAAAATCAGTAGTCGGCACCCTCACTGCACTGGTTTCTTCACTAAGAAGGTCGTACCTTTATAATTCCTGAACTGAGCAACGACCACGCAAAAAAGCCAAACCACTGACCGAGATCCCAAAACAATAATATAGCCATTGGAAATAGCATCGTTGACTATATAACAATGAAACAAAGTTAGGTGCATGAACGACGGTAAAAACCGCAAAATCAAGTAATTTAATGGTCAGCCAAACCACTAACCGAGATCCCAAAACAATAATATAGCCATTGGAAATAGCATCATTGACTATATAACAATGAAACAAAGTTAGGTGCATGAACGACGGTAAAAACCGCAAAATCAAGTAATTTAATGGTCACACTGTGCATTAGATTTTTATTGCGGATTCCACAAATGAAAATGTGGAAAGGCTAATACATTTTTAGATGGTCCTGTAAATATCATAAACGGAAAATGAGATTCATCAGGTATATCACAAATATTCGGAACTGCTTTTAAATTCCCCAATTCCCCAGATATGATAGTTTTTACTAATATGAACATGTTTGGATCAGGGATGAGTGAAATTGCCGTAACTTTTCACTTTTATGTAAATAAGTAAACAGTATCTATACCTTCAATGTTTACGTTATCCTATGGTCAGAATGTGTTTTCTTTTAACATCAAAGGGTTTTGGTCATTACAATGAACTTTTTGGTGATCACAACTTCATATTTCCTATGTATGACATATGTTGGAAATATTTACAAGGGCGCGTTGTTTTTTATGTTGTCGGACTATTGGGTAAAGTTTGTATTTTGCATGATATATGTTACAATGTATGCTTAAATGCGTGAGTAGGGTATGCATTTAAATGAAATGTTAAAGGTTTGGATGGCAATGTTTATAGTTTATGAGGTTGGTGCGAGCGAGTAAAATTAAATGAAATACGCTTATGTTTTGAACTATTAATATAAAGTGATAACACGATATTTATGATGTATTAGTCATAAGACTGCCTATGAGAACATAATCGAAGACACGGTTTATTACATGCCTACCAATAACAAGAGCTGAGAAGAATAAATAAGCGTGAAATCCAAAGCCATACTTAAAACATGAGAGAAACAGCCAGGCACAGCAATAGGTTTTCACGGGCCGATGAAACTACGCTTCGCGTGAGGTGTAACTTTCACGACGAGGCGACACGTTACACAGGAGACATGTGATCGACATGCATGCAGCGACGTGTTTGTACGCAGAAACGTGTTTGTACGGAACGTGGGAAACAAGGCGAAGTAAAGGATGAACGATTTTGCAAATTGATCTATGAAGGAGGGAGCCGCAACACACTGCGAGAACCACCATGGCTCTCTAGACCTGCAAAACACTGCCAGAACCATGCTACAAATAATAAGAATCTAGTCTTACTACGCTATGCATTGTTGAAATACTAAATTCTGAAGCAAATCGCGAAGAAATGCTTCGGATTTCATTATAGATTCCTACTTTTTCTGGATAATAAAGGTCAAATTTTAGGCAAAAGTCACCTGGAAATTTTATTGAATGGGACGGATCTCTCTGATTTAATCTACCGGGAAAAGATGTGTAACTGGACACCGGATTATTTAGTCACAGATGAAAACTGGCGGAAATTGTAATGAATCGAGGCAGTTTAAATCACAGCTTGAATGCTAGAGAAATGCGGTCATGGCTTTATGCAGGCAGGGGAGCGAACCTTTGCAGGATTGGACTAATTCATCCGGTGGACCTACATTCAGGTCACATGATTATGGTAACAACATGCGGCAAGGGGAGCTAGGGAATGGTTTCAGCAGAGGCCATGGTAAGTTCAATAGAGGCACAAAGTTGGGTCGCGTGGCGAAGAATGGACAATGTTCCGTCGGAGTTTTTCTGGTGCTTTTCTTCGGGTTTGTTGGCTTGACATTACTGGGAGGTCATTACGGTATTAGCGATAAAGGTCGACCTCCTGGATCCCTGGTTAATTAAGAAGTCTGAATTTAATGCATGTGCGAATGTTTGCTTAAAATATGAAGGACTGCAATTTTGTTCTTTCTATTGTTTGTTTAAATATATTTTGAAATAAAATGCTTTCATCTAACTATTAACAGAACAAAATGTACCTGGTATCTTATATCTAGAAAATTTAAATTAAAAAAAGACGGCATTCATTACCAAACAGTCATAGGCTTAAGGCTGATAACATCTGCCAAACCTAAAATTAACAATGTTTACACTAGGGATACAAACAGTAGAGAACCTAAGTTGGGGGCCCAAAATGGAGTTAGCTTCAGTAGAATTTGCATTATCCTTAGCTTCAGTAGAATTTCTCCCTGGAATATTCAGGTGGTAAGCTAGCAGCAACCAACTGTACAAAATATAAATGTAAGAACCTTTGAACAAATAATTGAAAGTAAATTACTTAGCAGATAGAAACTGATGGAGAATCTGAGAGAGATCATACCTGTTCAGCCTGCATAGCTTCTTGGAAGTTCTTTCTGGGCAAGATTTTCACTTTTCAGTCAGCAGTATCGAATCTTTTAAGCCAAAGGAAAGGGAAATCCCATATTAGAAACTCTTAAGCTAGCCAGTATCAATTTGAACATCTTTATTAAGAAAGTGCTTGCTGTCACTGCCAGATAAGAGAGACATATTTTTTTTATTTCATAATTCACTCTTGGGGAGGGCTATCTTTCCTTTGCATCTATTGGGATAAGTGTCTTATTACGCAAGAAAGCTATTTCCAGTTTTTCTGTACGCTGTTCTGACCTTAAGCATACAAAATAGATTAGAGGATTGGATCTATAGTGCCTAAAGCTAGTTATAGCGGATTAGAGAATTCATTTCTTTCTAGTCATGAGTCCTCCCATTTATACTCTTAATAGGATTACCTGGAATGCTGAGCTACCAAACAAGCCAACGAGCGAGTTCGAGTGCTTCTGCCTCTGCTTGCGAGCCTGTCCTAAGATAATAACTTATCCCCGAAAGATAGAGTTCCCTGCCAGAGCTATTGGGAGTTCTCTTGTGAGTTCCCCGCCATCCCGACCAGAGCTATTAAGTTAGATGACTTAATCCAGTACCAGTAAGTAAGGAAGCCCCTTTGAAAGCATTATTCCCTGGCTTCAATCAGAAAGAGACAAAATAAGCATGACTGACTCGAAATTTCTATGGAAATATGTACAGTGTAGATGCATGTAAATTAAGTATTCATAGGTTATTATCTCTAAGCCCTAAAGAAAGCTCATCATACGATCCTTTTGATTTGAATTTTGCAGAAATATTTTCCAAATTTGAAGATGAAAGGGAAAAGCTACTCATTCGATAGGAACAACAGCGTGAGAGCGTCCTTCAGCTTTCTCAGCCCCGCCTGAATTTATTTCGCTCATCCTTGCAGGAAAGAAAGAAAAGGGCGCCCTTGCAGAATTGCAGAAAGCTTAACATTTTGAGGCGACCCGGCTTTGGCAATTCTGGACAGCCTATTTCCCTCTTGGCAAATCATTACAGGGTTCGGTTTCAGAACTTCATGTCAAAGACGTGTCATGTAAACAGAAGAACAGTGCGACACCTAACAGTTGTGGCAGTTGTGGTGGCATCAGTGCGGTGGTGCTTCTCTACCATAAGATGGTTGTCTATTATACGAAACATATTTTGATTAACATAAAATGCCTCAGATTTAATGCTGGCATTAGTCCAGCATTAACATGAGACCGTTGACGGTCAGCCATAATGAACTGGGCCTAAATAGCAATTTAGCCTATGCTCGGGCCTCTTCCGCCTCGGGAAGAGGCCAAATAAGATGGCAAAGCTTCAGCGCGGAATAAAACTTTGGCTATCTGCGCACATCACCGCACAACACATTTCCGAACTTTATACTAATCACCGAATAACACACTAATAAAACTGCAAACTAATGCTAAGTCGAAGCTATTCGATTACTATAGTCCCTGCCGATTGCCAGATGGCAGGGACTAATAAAATATTATATGTCCACACATAAATATTTAATACTTTAATTATCTTTCTTCATAACATGTGACCAGTTAAAACCTACCTAAAATAAAATGAAGTGAGAATACTATTACATATATGCTAAAAATAAGAATAAAGTTATACCAGAAACGATATCCAAAGAGTAAATCATAAACAATAAACTGATTGTTCCCCCATCTTCCATTAGAGAAGATATTTTCGTCCCATAATTATGCTAGGATAGTAGATTTGGTTGAAACCATCAAGCGATTATTTCATTTTATATGGCATATTAGTAATCATCTCCATTTATTGAAATTACCATTTTTAAAGTTAAAAAACACTTTCTGTTACTGTTTTGATTTAAAAAATAAATATGTTAAAAACTTCTGTATTTTATATATATAATAATTATTAGAATTTTATAATATTTATAATGGTAGATTATATTTTAACTATATTTTAAATATTATTTGGATTTCAATGTTAGAGTGTATGGTTATCTCATTGATAATTTCTTTTAAGTATTTTTTTCTTGTAAATATTTTTTATAATACTATTATATATTAGTATTTAAAGGTTTTTAAGTGTTTTTTTCTTCTTCAATATTTTTTATAATTTTATTATATATTAGTATTTAAAGTTTACATGTTTGATTTATGCTTTATTTATATTGTAAAAAGTGGGTTTTGAGTATTTTTTAAAGCTATTTTTATTTGGTTAAGAGTTTATTATTTTTTGTAATTCTCTTCTCTTACATTTATCTACATTACACACTTACCAGGATAAACATCTAACGAAGAGTTACTATAATATGATTCAACCTCCTAGATCATCTTAAGGAAGTGGAATCAACAAACCAAGTCCTTAATGACTTCACTATTAGGAGCTATAGGACCCCCAAACACTAAAACACCCTTTAAGGTGACCAAACCTTGAATTAAACCTTTTTTTTCAGTGCCCTGATCTCCCAAATGCTGGCACAACACTAACTAATTTTGACTAAAACCCTCCAGTCGCACGCATGATGCCTAAAAGGGAGTGACTATCATATTTTTCACCCAGTTTTGTTCCTATGACCTCGAGGGTTAAGCCACTTTTTCAGGCTAGGATCAAAGCCTCTACCCAGAACTTAATGAAACTTTCTAGAACGATGAATGACACAAGAAAACAACCTTCCATATAAATCTTAGACAAGATCTTGACCTAACAAGGACTATGTAACAACCCTCATGAAAATTCCATGTAATAAATGTTAATAAAGGAAAAATAATAACCACGGTTAATGGGACACTTATTCCAAGATGAATTCTGGGTAAAAAATGATGATGGGGATCACTTGTGATAAATTAATGGCTAACGAAATTGTCAAAGACAATGGCGAAGGCTTTGTAAAGTCAAAGTGACATTTATTAGCATTTATTTATGAAAATAATGGAAATTAGGAGAAAAGCGAGGTGAAAGGTCACTTTGGCATTGGACCAAGAAAGGAAAAGAAGGAAAGAGGAAGGAAGGAGAAAGCAAGGAAGAGCAGGGTCAAGCAGCTACAATAAGATTCTGTGAAGGTATCAATTTGCATGTGTGATTTCCTTGCCATATCTGGTATGCATGGTATTGCATGTGGTTATTTGCTGTCATGACATGTATTTTTCCAGGTGTGACAATGTTTTCAACCTAACCTTGCCATTTCCAGACAGACATGGTGTGATGGGGTTCTGATGTTTTGGTTGAGCTGGATTGCCAAATGGATTCGAAGTTGAGTGAGGTGGATCTCCGAAACAAAGAACACATGGACTAGTGGTCCCTGAACCAGACTATGGATTGCAATAAGGCCACTAACCTAGTGATCCATAAACTAGACTATGGTTTGTGGGAAAGCCAGGAATTGTGTGCCTTGGTCGACATAGGAATCCTTGATGGGTTAGTGACGGGATATACAACAAATCCTAAAGGTGGTTGCCCTTTATTAGGCATAGGAATCCTTGTCGGTGAATGGCGGGATATATGGTAAATCCTAGAGGGTGGAGTCTCGATTAGGGCCTAGTGATCTGGTGTGGATTGTAGTAAACCTTAGACACTGGGAGATAGGGAAATTCCTGTCGTTGTAGGTGGAGAAATCCGGTGGCATCCATGATTGTTTTATGGGACAGTGATATGGGATGGATTACGGTATACCCTGGTTCTATTAATGAGGGTGAGGTGGTGTAGCCTCAGGAAGCCCTTGTTGAGTTTGGTTTTAAGTCCCACTGGTCAGGAGCTCAAAATTTGCCAAAAGATCAAAGTTTCAGAATCATGATAAGCTTGGCTTCATAACAAAGAGCTCATCATTATGAATCCAATGTTATGAACGAAACTCAAATCTGAGCTCGCATGTAGAAGTTAGACGAAGTTCAAGTTCAAGTTTGACTTGTCCATGTGGCAGGATTGGATGACATGGAAATGGTCTCAATGAATTGGGAAGCGTCAAGTGGCAAGTTGCCATTGGGTTGTGCATATCGCATATTGGTGAAAAATAGGGTCGTAGCTTAAGAAATCGGCCATCGGAGCAACCAGGGTTAAGATTCGATATATCGCAATCGTAAGTGGGTCATGTTAAAGAATCGACCCCGAGCAGGGGAGGGTTACAATGCGATGGATCGCAGTTGCAAATTGTAATCTCAACCCATAGACGGAAATCAGCCCCCAGGTACCTGGGTTGCGATGCGATAAACATAATCACCAATCACAGGAAAATAAAGTCCTGCATATACAAGGTTCCAGATTATTTGTTGATTGCGATGAGCGAGAAGTCCCAGATGCGATGCGACTTTAGATTCCAGTTTATAAGTCTGTCAGGTTTGCCGATATTGTAATCGCACAAATCACCCGCTTTTGGTCACAGACCTTTGACCACGAGTTTTATGCTGATTGCGAGTTGCGACAGAGTCGCAGAACCGTCGCCTTAACCGCCAGACTGACCACTTTGTATGTGACCACTTAGCCTTAATCGCGAGATAGGCGGGAAACATGGTGGGACTGCCAATTTCGGCAAAACTGCCAAATTTAACTCGAGATAATAAATTTAACCGACAGTAAGCCAAATTTGGAGGAGAAAATTGTGGAAAGACTGACAAAAGTCATAACCAAGGCAATTTTCGACCAAATGGGATGCAAAAAGAGGCTAGATAGCAATTTTTGGGCATTCTGAGCTCATTGGAATAGGTTTCAGGATCAAAGAAGCAGTTTTGGATAGGCTTTTTGCAAAGTGAATCCTATGGGTGCCCTGGTCAACCAGAATGTTGCTTCAGTTTATGGAGAAGTTTTAAGATGGATATGACCTTGTAGGGGTCTTCCAACCTCCCTGTGATTTTTACTGCGGCCATTATAGTAGTGTTGTAGCTTTATTTCTTATTTTCTCTATATGTGTATGGAGAAAGAGACTTGTTTAAGTACTTAAAGTGGATTGTAATACTATTTATGTTCTTGGAAGTTGGAGTATGGGGTATTGATTTGAGAGCCCTTAGCTTGCTGATTGTTTCATGACTAAATGTAGGTTTTCATGTGTTTAGAGTGAGAGTTCTTTGTAGAAGAATGTTTCCTTGAAGGGGAATCTAGCCACTCTTTTTGTCAGCACACTTATGTACTCTTTGTTAATGGAGAAGTTTGAGCATAATGAGAAGGGGTCATGCCTTTAGAGCTAATCCAAGGAGATGTAGCATAGGAGGGGCGACCTACTTTATCAATGGTTGGTGTATTATTGATTGATGCATGCTTCCATTTAGTGTTTTGGTGTAATTTTTTAAGTTTCTTAATGAAACTAACTTAAGTAGACACACATGAAATTCATGTTTTTACTTGGTAGTTTGGAGCACAAACCTCAAGCACATTTTTATATTTTGAATGGGGAATTAGAAGAGAATTACTAATCTACACCATTTCATATCACCCACATTCATGCTTGGAATATGACATCAAGGTGATTGGCTGAAAGAAATATTTGGTTCAACCAATCTATGTTTTGGTGGTTCGTGGAAGTCCCAAACCTCGTTGACCATTGCATGCATTAATATGAGGTTATTTTTCATTGTTAATTCATGAGTATTATACCGGTTTATATGTGGATTATATGGTTTTTGTTTCCCTAGTATTTTTGTTGTTATTATGTTGATGTATTATGACAGTGTTTATGTATGGCTCTCATCATGTTTTATGAATGAAAAATGTATCTATGGCCTAATAGATGAAATTTTAGCTAATTTGTTTAGGCGTCAATTCTTCTTAGCGATTCTCATATAATTATGAGACCCATATGCTCAATTTTTTTGTTAATGCCTGTAGATTTCCTGTTTGTGACATGTTTGATGAAATGTCTATCATGGCTAGTAGGGGTCCAGTCTAGTTCTTGTTGATGTTTTTGCAAATGTAACTTTGTTTCATTGTGAAATTTGATTTATGAACCTATCATTGAGTTCTGGGGAGTGAGTTTGGCTCTGGGCATAAAAAATTGGCACAAATCCCATTAGGAGCTTTTGGAGCCTCCCAGATGCGCCCTTGTTGATATCAAGCAAACATCCAGGGGTTTCATGCACTAAAACCTCAGTTGGTCTTAGGGGCTAGTTACTTGAGTGGTTGGGATGGATCCTGGAAGCTCTTTTGCTCATGTGTAAGGTTTGTCTGGTGTGTTTCCATTGATTCCACTTGTTTAAGGTGACTTAGGAGGTTGAATCCAATCATAGTGGCCTCTCGTCTCATTTTCCCCAATTGGTTGGCTACTTAGGTAGATGTGGGATGAGGGTGTTACAGATTTATATCAGAGCATGGTTCACCCCTTGGACTGGATGGGCAGTGTGTGTTGGTAATGCATTCTTTTCAGTTGCACATATTAATCATCCTTGTGGTATATACGCTTGTTGCATATGCATGGTGTCATCATGGTTTTGGTGATGTTGATATGTGAAAGATGATGTTGTTGTTGTGAAGTGTGTTGTTACAAGTGTATGATTTTTAATGCATTTCTATGTGAATCAATGCTACATATTTTCAAATGTGAATTGATATGGTTGTTTTTGTCATGCATGAGGTGGTGGTATGTGTAGTTGATATTGTCATGCATTAATGAATTGACTCTAGCTAGAATCATGGTTATATGCTTATATGCTTATGTATTATATGTATATATGATGTCGTGATTATCTTATACATGTATTAGATGGATTGGTTGATCTTGCAAATGAGTTATCCTCCCCAAATTATGCTAAGGTACGTTGGTTTATTGTGATCCGGTTTAGCTCACATCATATACCTTACAGGAAGAATATCAAAGATGAATAGAAAAATAGTAGACTATAGTTCATGAGATTCTCCTTATCGGTCAGATGAGAAGCATGGTGTTGAGAATACTTCTGAGTTAGTAGATACACTGAGAAGCTTCAAGGCAGAAATAAGGAGTTACAAATAAGACAATGACAGAATCATACAGGCGCAAGAGAAACAAGTAGAGGTGAATGCAATGATACTTCAAAGTTTGTCAGGATTGTAGCGACAGGGGCCACCTTGGATCAACCATGGCCAAGAGGAGAGAACTAATGGGGCATATGGCAGTAGATCTCATGCTGGACACGGGTCAGATATAGATAACATGGTTAGAGATGGTATATTGTTGGATACTCCAGATAGGAAAGGTGATGGATACATGTATTATTCTAGTTCTGGTTCTGGCAGGCATCATGATAATGACCGTTATCACCTTTATGGGAGGAGTGATAGGGGATACTTTCCAGATGAGTTTAGGAAAGAAAAACCACCTACTTTTGATGGAGACTGGAACAAACCAGAAGATGTAAAGGCTTAGATAATTGGGATGAATAAGTTATTTGATTTTCATGAGTACGCAAAACACATGAAGGCCAGAATTGCTATCTTTGGCCTGAAAGGTAAGTCAAATATTTGGTGGGAAGATGTGAAGTGGGTAAGATACATCAAGATGGGGGACTTGAGTTGGCATGAATTCAAGAGGTTTTTCAAGAAGAAGTACATGTCAAAAAGGTACTACGACAGTAAGGCGAAATAATGTTATGAGCTAAAGATGGGATCAATGACAAATCAAGAGTATAAGACCAAGTTTATGGAGCTATTGAGGTATGTATTGTATCTTAAAGTTGAGAAGGATAAAGTTCAATGATTTGTCAATGGATTTCCATTAGCATTGAAAGATCGGATTGAGTATGATGATATTTGGTCACTTGAGGAGGTTATTGGGAAATTGAAACATTTCTATTAATAGTCAACGTGTAAGAATGAATCTTAGTAGGGATTAAAAGGGAAGAATAATGATAAAGGTAAGGGTAAATGGAAATCGAAAAGAGAAAGGCCTCGGAATGAAGAAGAGAGAGAGAATGAAACACCTTACAAGAACTTCAATGTAGCTAGACAACGATATGGATTACAACAGCAACATAGAGGTGATGGTACTCGATGGTTGGAGTGTTGGACATGCAGTAAGGAACACCTTAAGACAGATTGTCCATAGAATTAGGGTGGCATGCCTTAGATTTATAGTGCATAAGAGGCATAGACAGTTAGCAATTTTGGAAATAGCATTCCTATTATATATCCAGTGCTAGACAATAGAGAGGAAGACCACCAAGCATCTATCATTGAGATGGATGGTAAGCTTTGTGATCAAGTTGTTTCTATTTTGATTGACCATAGATCTAATTATAGTTATGTTAGTTTTGACTTGGTGGATAAGTGTGGTTTGAATAAATAACTGTACACAAATCTTGGTTAGTGCAGCTGGCTACATGTATAAAGAAAAGAGTTCATCATTGGGTAAGAGCTTGTACATTTGATTTGAATGGCATGTATATGTCAATGGACTTGAATGTATTACTGTTGGGATCATATAGTATGATACTGGTTATGGAATAGCTATACTTTCATAGGACCAAGGTGGATTTTTATGACAATTCTATTAAGTGCTTGGATGACAATGGAGAACAAAGAGTTTTACAGGGAAAAAAGAAAGCCACATCAATGAGGATGGTGACAATTATGTAAGCAAAGTGTAGTCATAGGAAAGGGTGTTTTTTATTTGCAGTACATATATCTAGTGAAAAAGGTAAAGAAGTTGAGGATGCATATGTTTTGAGCATGTAGCCAATTCTATAGAAGTTTCAGGACGTATTTCCTATAGATATTTCAGAGTTTTGACCTTACAAGGAAGTATATTTTTCTATTCAGTTAATGCCAGGGGCAGCTCCAACATCAAAAGCACCTTAGAGGATGAGCACAACTAAGTTGGTAGAGTTAAAGTTGCAGATGAAAGAGATTATCTGCAACGGATACATTAGGCCAAGTGTATCTCCTTGGGGTGCATCGATATTGTTTGTGAAGAAGAAGGATTCTACTCTCAGGTTATGCATTAACTACATGCAGTTTAACAAAGTGACCATCAAGAATAGGTATTCGTTGTCGAGGATTGAGAATTTGTTTGATTAGATGAAGGGAGCAACAATGTTCCCAAAGATTGATCTGAGATTCGAATATCGTCAAGTACACATTAAATAGGACGACATTTAAAATACAAATTTTGAGACTAGGTATGGGCATTATGAGTTTCTTTTAGTTCCATTCAGTTTGAATAATGCTCCAGTTATCTTTATGTGTTTGATGAATAGTGTATTGCATATCTATTTGGAAAAAGAAATATTGTGTTCATTAATGACATATTGGTATATTATAAAAATGAGGAAGAGCATGTGAAGTATTTGGTAGTAGTGTTGAGTTTATTGAGAGAGCATCAGTTGTATGCTAAGCTCATCAAGTGCAGTTTCTTTCAGACTGGGGTACATTCCTTGGGAAATGTTGTCTGCAAGGAGGACATAACAATGGATCCAAAAAAGGTAAGAGCTATCATGGAGTGGGAATATCATAGAAATGTATATGAGGTGAGATCCTTCATGGGATTGGTAGGTTATTACAGGAGGTTCATCAAGAACATATCATAGACTGCTTATCCTATTACATCATTACAGAGGAAACATAAGAAATTTGAATAGACAAAGGAGTGTGAGGCTAGTTTCGAGGAACTTAAGAAGTTGTTCACACATTCTCCAGTGTTAAATATCACAGATCTGGACAAATAATTTGTAGTATGTATAGATACATTCAAAAGAAGACTTGGTGGAGTCCTTATGTAGGAAGGACACATAGTGTCCTATGAGTCACAAAATCTGAATGAGCACGAGCAGAACTATTTGACGCATGATCTTGAGCTAGCAATGATCATACATGCATTTAATATGTGGAGGCACTATCCTCTTGGTAGGAGGTTTGTGTTGATGAGTGATCACAATGGATTGCAGTATCTATTTGACCAGCCAAATCTGAATGCCAAGTAAGCTAGATGGTTGGCCACAATCAATGAGCTTTATTTTGAGATCAGATATGTCAAAGGAAAGGAGAATAGGATCACATATGCTCTTATTAGGTGGATACAATTAAATCATATAGAAACTATGAGTTTCTATGGGACATATCTACAAGATAGGATCTTGCAAGTAGGTCAGCAGAATGTCACATACATGTTTCTTAGGCATAGGTTACAACAGAGTATAAGTACAGGTACACGTGTAGGTGCAAGTGTACAAGATGTTGACTATTGTCTCATGGGAGATGGATTGATCATATTTAGAGATAGGATATATGTGCGAGAAAATAGTGAGCTGAAGAAGGTGATCTTGAGGGAGTTTCATGTGAACCCATATTTAGGTCACCTAGGCTATCAAAAGACATTGATCATAGTGAAGAAGTCTTATTATTGGCCAAATCTGAAGAAGGATGTAACAAAGTTTGTGGCTAGGTGATTGGATTGTCAGCAAGTGAAGGAATAATGTAAGCATCCAGCTAGACTGCTACAGCTGATTGCGATTCGAGAATGGAAATGGGAGGTCATTTCCATGGACTTTATCACAGTTTTACCGAGGATAATCAGATAACATGATTCCATCATGGTTGTGGTGGACACGTTGACGAAGGTTGCACACTTCATTTGAGTGAAGTCTACATTCTCAGCTAGCGATGTAGCACATGTATTGATTAGAGATGTGGTTAGGTTACATGGTGTTCCAAAGAAGATTGTATCAGACATGGATGCTAATTTCACTTCCAAGTTTTGGAAGGAGATGTTTGTAGGATTATGGACAAATTTTTCCTTCAGTAAAACTTTTCATCTGCAGAGTGACGGACAAATATAAAGGGTCAATAGGATATTGGAGGACACGTTGAGGATGCATGTGATGCATTAAAAATGGAAGTGGGAAGAGTATCTTCCACTGGTAAAGTTTTCCTACACCAATGGGTATCAATAATCCTTGAGGATGAGTCTATTTAAGGCATTTTATGGGTGGAGTTGCAATACTCCCATCAGTTCGAGCATTCTGGTGAACAAGGTGTTGATTGGACCGGACACATTGGTAGACATAAAGTAGGAAATGTAGGTAATCAAGAAGAATCAAAAGGTATCACATGGTAGGAAGAAGAGCTATACAGATTGGAACAGGGTGTTCAAGGAGTTTTAGGTTGGGGAACAAGTGTACTTACGCATCAAACTGAAGAAGAGGTCATTGTGGATTGGATCATGTGCCAAGAAGAGACCACAGTTTTGTTGACCTTTCAAGATTCTTGAGAGGATCATACCAATAGCATATCGACTTGCATTTCCTTTGACAGTGAAAGTACATGATTTTTTCTGTGTGTCATTTCTTAAGAAGTATGTTAAAGATGTTCATCATGTGATTGACTCGTATGTATTGCAGGTGGAGCCATAAGGAGAATTCCAACCAGAATCACAATATATATTAGAGAGAAAGATGCTCATGCTTTGAAACTAAGAAATCGAGTAGGTTAAAGTGCAGTGGAAGCACTTTAGGCCTGATGAAGCTAAATGGTAGATGGCGGATTAGATGCAAGCTCTGTATCCTTCATTGTTTTCTGATTGAGGAAAAGAAATTTTGGTATGATGTTTGATATATTCTTTGGCATATATCGGGGTGATGTTTCCAAATATGTACATACTTATGTGGGTGTAAATACCACAATGATATAATTTATAAAGCTCCAATAAGTGGTATGGATGTCACATTATTACGTTGTCATGTTGATTTTATTCTTAGTAGGGTGATCATTATAAATACTACAACGAGGTAAGTTATAAGGTTCCATGGGAAGTATAATTTATTTTCAGAGTTTTTGCTGAGGCATACGTGTGGTTGAACATTGAGGATGGTGCCCCCCAAGGGGGAGGGTTTTGTAATATCCCTGGTGAAAATTCCATGTTATTAATAAAGGAAAAATAATGACCACGGTTGATGGGACACTTAATCCAAGAAGAATGTTGGGAAAAAGATAGTGATGGGGATCAGTTGTGATTAATCAATGGCTAAGGAAATTGGAAAACGCAATGGCTAAGACTCTGGAAAGGAAAAGTGGCATTTATTGACGTTTATTTATGAAAATAATGGAAATTATGAGAAAACAGAGGTGAAAGTCATAAGTTGAATGTGAGGGGGAAAGTGAAGGAAAATAATGGAAAATGAATAAAATAGAGGCCTCATTAATAAAAAGGCTTATGAGGATTGGTTGGTAGCTTTTGTTAGTTCAGTTTGGAGCTCTCTCAATATTCTCTCTCTATCTCTCACTCTTGGACACTTAGAGTTTTCTTGTAGCACTTTGGCATTGGATGAAGGAAGGAAAAGAAGGAAAGAGGAAGGAACGAGAAATCTAGTTAGAGTAGGACCAGGAAGCTACAACAACATTATTTGTAGGTATCGATTCACATGTGTGATTTTCTTACTAGATTTTTCATGTTTGGTATTGCATGTGGTTATTTGATGTCATGGCATGAGTTTTTGTAGGTGTAACAGTGTTTTCATCCTAGCCTTGCCATTTCCAGATGGCCATGGTGTGATGAAGTTCTCATTTCTTAGTTGAGTTGGATTATTGGATGGATTCGAGACTAAGTGAGGTGGATCTCTGAAATAAAGAACACATGGCCTAGTGATCCGTGAACCAGACTATGGATTGTGGTAAAGCCACTTGCCTTGTCAGCCTTGAACCAAACTGTGGATTGCAGTAAAGGCATGTATTTTAAACCTTGATGGGCCTAGGAATCCTTGACTGGTTAATGGCGGGATATATGGTAAATCCTAGAGGTGGCTGCCCTTGATTAGGCCTAGGAATCCTTGTCGGTGAATGGCGAGATATATGGTAAAGCTTAGAGGTTGGAGTCTCAATTACTGACTAGTGGTCGGGTGTGGATTGTGATAAATCCACGAGACTAGGAGATAGGGAAATTCCTCACAATGTAGGTGGAGAAATCCAATGGCATTCATACTTGTTTTATGGCCTACTGATCTGGGATGGATTGTGTTAAAGCCTGGTTTTATTGATGAGGTTGAGGTGGTGTAGCCTTGGCAATCGCTTGTTGAGTTTGGTTTTAAGTCCACATTCATTCTTGGAATATGGCATGGGGGGTGATTGGCTTAAAGAAAGGTTTTGTTCGGCAATCTATGGTTGGGTGGTTCGTGGAAGTCGTAAACCTGGTTGGTCGTTGCATTCATTAATATGAGTTTATTTCTCCTTGTTAATTCATGAGTAGTATACCGGTTTATATGTGGATTATATGGTTATTGTTTACTTAGTATTTCTGTTGTTATTATTATGGTTATGAACATTTGTTATGACAATAGCTATGCATATATCTCATCATGTTTTTACTTGTAAATCAATGAACAATGTATCTATGTCCTAATATATGAAATTATAGCTAATGTGTTGAGGCATCAATGCTTCTTAGCGATTCTTGGATAATTATGAGATCCCTATTCTCATTTCTATTATTAAGACCTGTAGCTTTCTTGTTTGTGACATGTTTGACAAAATTCAGGTGTCATGGCTAGTAGGGGTCCAGTGTGTACCTTGTTGATGTTTTTACAAATGTATCTTTGTTCCATTATGAAATTTCATTTATGAACATGTCATTGAGTTCTGGGTAGTGAACTAGGCTCTTGGCTTGAAAAAGTGGCAGACATCCCAGAGTCGCATGCATAACATTAGGGAAAAAGTCCCCAGAAGCTCCATTTCCCTTGCTTTGGAGCTTCTGGAGCCTCCCAGACACACCCTTTCCCATATCAAGGAAGTGTCTAAGGGTTTGGTGCACCAAAAACTAGTTAGTCTCAAGGGCTGGTTACCTGAGTGGTTGGAATACCTCCAAGGAGTTATTTTTTTGGTGTGGAAGGTGTGTGTGGTTTGTTTCCATCGATTCCACTTCCTTAAGGTGACTTAGGAGGTTGAATCCCATCATAGTAGCTTCTCATTGCATTTTTACCCCAGTTGGCTGGTTACTTAGGTAGATCTGGGATGAGGGTGCTACAATCGAGCCATGACAAACATTTCGTCAAACATATCATGAACATAAAATCTATAGGTCATAAATACACATCTGACATAGGGTTTTGATACTTATCTAAAAAATCACCAAGAAGGTCTAGTGCATTCTCACAATATCTGTAATAGCATCCACTAGATCATACATTCATCATTCATTCATCTACTAATCAAAACATGATGACAGTCATAACCAAAGACTCTCATAAATCATGCTTATAACCAACATGTAACCAAAAGAATAAAAAGGATAGCACAACCATAAAAATCACATATCAACAAGTAAATTTACACATATAACACAAGAGGGAAAGATCTTTTATTATCTATGCAAAATTCAACCAAACTGGGGACTTCCATGTACCACCCGACCATATATTTGGTTGAACCAAACATTTCTTTCAGCTAATAACCCCTGTGCCATATTACAAGCACGAATGTGGTACATACAACAAAACCAATCTGGGATTCCTCAGGCTCTACCGTATATCCCACCAAGGGATTCCTAGGCCCAAAGCCTCATCAATACAGCCAAGGTTTACCGCAATCCCCACTGGATTCTAGGACCTAAACAAACATGGATGCCTCATGATTTCTCCACCTAAACCATGCAGAATTTTCCATATCAGCCTCTCAGCCTTACCGTGTATTAGGCCATTTCCAGTCGAGTGATTTCTAGGCCTACGAGGTATCCACCCTTTGGGATTTACCATGTACCCTACCATTCACAGGTAAAGGAATCCTAGTCTCAATTAATGATATTCACCTCTAATATTTATCGTGTATCCATCCATTCACCGGTTGAGGGATTACTAGGCTTAATTGAGGTGTTCACAACTAGAATTTACCATGTATCCCATCATGAGATTCCTATACCTTGTGAATAATCTTGAAACCATCCAACTAAGCTTCAAATCCATCCAGCAATCCAGCTCAACCAAATATAAGAGAACCCATCACAGCATGGCTATTTGGAAATGGCAAGCCAAGCTTGAATAACACTATCACACCTAGCAAAACCCATGCCAATGACAGCAAGAGAACCATAACCACACATGCATGTACCATGCATGTCAAATATAGCAGGGAAATCATACATGCAAATCAATATCTGCAAGTAATCCCATTGTGGTTGCTTCATCCTACTCTTCCTTGCTTGTTCTTTACTTCCATTTTCCTTCTTTGTCCTCCCTTTGCTTTTCTGGATCCAATGTTGAAGTGCTCCTAGAAAATTCTAAGTGTGCAAGACTATGAGAGAGAGAATAGAGAGAGATCTCCACCATACAACTGTCAAAAGATACCAACTAGTCCTCAGAAGCCATTTTATCAATGAGGCCTCTATTTTCTTCATTTTCCTCCTCACATGCAACCTGTGACCTTTCAACTTCCTTTTCCATTATTTTCATAAATAAAATGCTAAACAATGCCTCTTGCCTTTCCAAAGCCTTTTTCCATTTCCTTTGCCGATTTATGTAGTCATAAAAAACCAAATTAACACCTAGACTAGGAAGTTTTCCCCAACATTTATCTTGGAATATGTGTCCCATAACCTTGGTCTTATATTGTTTACATGAATATTTTTAACTGGGGTTGTTACAGAACCCTCCCCCTTAGGGGAACACCATCCTCAGTGTTCAATGACACCTAAAACCAACAAAATGACTAAAAACCAAAACATACTACGCATGGAGATTTATATCCCTGCTTGTTGCAACATTTACAATGAACAACCTCCTGAAAAGATGACAATCGTACCATGTACTAGAGATTTCTAACACAACTCATTACAGTATTTACAATAACAACCACATATACTTATGCAGATTTCCTCGAACAAACAAATAACCATATTGTCTATGGAGCTTTATAAATCCATCTCACTGTAATATTTACAATGATATACACATGTACATATATGCACATTTTCTCTAACCATCAAATAAAAGGACATAATAGCCGCATCAGTAGAAAGGGAATCTAGAGGCTCACACTTCCACCATCAAAATAATACCAGTATTCACCCCCTTTCCAGGCACTCTGTAATCCATTGTCAAAATCAACTTTTCATACAATGTCCAATGCTACAATCCTGTGCCACTTTCCCCCTTAGTGAAGAATTACTGACTCGTTGTTTGAGGACACACTCCCAATGTGCATCTGATTCCCTATGGAAATGCTAATGACCAAAACTAAATGTACTTCCTGGCCTTACCTTCTCTAGTACACAGTACCTCAGGAAATTTGATGACCCCCTTCTATGTAGGCACTAACCTTCCAAGTTCCCTAGCATCCCCTATCTCGGGCAATCCACCACTTGGAAAGGATTCCTCACATCAGAAGGTCAAACAACCAAGGCATATACCTGCCTCAAAAGCATAATAATGATCATAACATGCTCATGAAAATTAACAAACTTTATTTGGTACTAGTGTCCCACAATGGCCCTACTCCTGAAGTGCTTTACCAACATACTTTTTCATTTTCCAAATCCTTCTGTTGATGCTACTAATGCTTGCAGTGATTTTCAACCACCCAACTAGGCATTTCATGCTTTCCTATAGCAAGCACATAATTTCCATTAGATCCAATATGAATTGAAATAAATTCAAATCATACCTCATTAATGGCTTGTCAATAAGGTACACTTGCAATCATGTACACTTCCTGTCACAACAAGTAAAACTAGTATCTTGACCAAATCATCATGTCTAAACATATCACATTTGGTTATCTCAAACTCAAGCATCATAAATCAAGAATTATGAATGACATACAGTCATCATAAACGCGAATCATAGATAACATGTGTAATTAAAAATGAAATAGAATATTGAAACTAATCCATAGCTTTTACCTTTATCCTTGTCCTTTTCGTACACACACTGGATCGATTGCCACACCTAACAAACACTAGTGCTTTCTTTTTTTCTTCAATCATGTACACATACACAATGTACATCATAACACATACATCCACACACAACACACGACACCATGCAATGCATACACCTACACCTGATATACATCATGACACATACACCTACACCCAATGTACAACACAACAAAATACATACTCCTACATCTAGTGTTCAACACAATACACATAGTAAAATACAACAAATACATTTGTCATGATGCCACGACTACACAATGTACATAGGTAGTATTGCATGTACGCAACGCAACATGTTCCACATGCACACAATACCACATGTACACAAGGACCACATGTATAACATGTACACAATACAACCTACACAATGTGTACACAACATCACATGTACATGGGACCATATGCACAACATGTACACAATGCCACAAGTACACCACACCACCAATACAAATGTACACAATAGCTCATGTACAAAACACCACATGCACACAAAACAACATATACAATCATACACACAACCTGATATGTATATAACACCACATGTACAACATGCACATAACACCATATGTACATAGCATTGCATAGACAACCTCTACATAGCACCATATGTACACAATGTCGCATATCCAGCATGTGCACAACACCATATGCACACAACACTGCATATCCGTCATGTGCACAGTACAATATGTACACAACACCACATATCGAACATGTACATAGAATCGTCTATACCTAGCACTGCACATGAAATATACACACAACACCATATATACAACAGACACACAACATCATATGTACACAATAATACATATCCTACATGTACACAACATCAGTACTGCACATCCTAAGACCACATTATCCTTACCAAACCACCTTGCTTCTAGTGTCGTATCCATGCTTGTCCTAGCATGTCGCAAAGCATACTTCTTTCGTTCCACTGATGTATCCCTCAGCATAGGATGTACATAACATAAACATAATATAATCACATAATATCAATTCATAACCACATGATGTTGACCTCGTATAATTGTTAGGACTACTCTTCGAACATGATTCCCCGTAAGACCAGGAATCTCTTCATGCCATTCACCTGCATAATAAATCATTCTTCCACAAGAATGATCCTTGAAAACCCTGTCAGACAGTGACATAGATACCTATGTACATACATAAATATAAACATTAGCATATAACAATCACGATCTTCTCAAACAATGACATACATACATACATATATACATATAAAAATTAGCACAATCATGATCACAACATAATTACTAGATACCATAAGGTCAAGGTTTAGAGACATCCCTTTATTTGTGCACAACATTTAGAACAATTGATCCCAACATAGATAAGGCATCTGACGCCTCAGATCCATTTACTTCACCTTTCTTGTTACCTTTCTCATGATTGTCCTATAATTTTCCATTCACCCCAACGGACCCAACCCATCCAACTGATTGTCATACTCTTGCCTTTAGCTACACTTATACATGCATCAAGCTTCATCCAGGTCTTACTTTACCTGTTGGACTTCATTTAGCTCTCTCTGAGCTCCACTAACTTCCCTCTTTCCCAAGTAAATCCCAAGACCTTCAAAACATAAAGGCAAGAACAAGAAACAAACAAGAAAAAAACCATGAAACACTAATAGCAACATGACACCACAAACAAAGTGGTATGGCCATACACTAGACATAAACAAAATTTTATATCAAGTAGAAACAAAAAAAAAGGACGAAAATCACAAAACTCTCAATAGACACCATGACTTAATCGCCATGGGTTCCCAATGCTTCCAAGGGAAATATCAACCTAAGCCCTCTTTAATATTTCATGGAATTCTCTTTTGACATGCAATCCCTGCATCATATTGTCATAAACACATAATTGTCAGTGTATAAATAAATATAACAATACAATGATTACTTTATCTTGTTGTATCTACCACGATGACCTACAACAAAACTCATACATATATCATCTCTCAAGGGAACCCATTCCCTTGATGAATCTAGCCATAGATGAGAACCACCTTAATATATTTTTCAAATACATGTTTAGAAACATAACATATATCCACATAATATCAAACAAGATTTAGGTTAAGAATACTTCCTATTTTCAAAGAATTCATTTGTTTGGAATTGTGGTTTCCAAACACTACAACAACATCCTGTGATTAGCGTCCCTTTTTGCTTCCTTTTTTGCATCTAGAGACCATTTTTGGTGCTATTTGTGTCCATTTATCAAATATGGTGTAAAAATTGATTGAAATTGTGCACCGAGTTTTGCAACAAGTCTTACACCAAGTTTAGCACTAGGTATTGTAATAGGTTTTCCACTAGATTTAACACCAGGGTTTGCATCCATTTTTGCATCATTTTCTGCATCCCCTTTGTGCCAAGTTTGCATCGCGTTTTGTGTCTTGTTTTGCACCTAATTTTGCATCTAATTTTATTGCATCCACTTTTACATCTTGTTTTGCATCCATATTTACATCCTATTTTTCATCTGTTATTGTGTCCACTATTGCATCCAATTTTATTGTTCCATAATTTGCACCTAGTTTGGCACCTCCCTTTGCACCCATTTTTGCTTCTAAATTTGCACCCACGATTGCATCCTCATATACATCTAGGTTTTCATTGAATTTTACATCTATTTTTTCATCCCTTTTTTAATCCACTTTTGTGTCAAGATTTTCATTTGGTTTTATGTCTCATATTGCATCTACTTTTGCATCGAATTTTGTTGCATCAACTTTTTCATCCATTGTTGCAACCATGTTTATGTCCATTTTTGCATCCCTTTTTGCATCCTATTTTTCATCTTAATTTGCTTCCTTTTTTTCATCTATCATTACATCCACTTTTGTTGTGACACAATTTGTGTCATGTCTTGTCCTTACCATTGTATCCACGTTTGCTTCCAATTTTTCATCCATCTTCACATCCTCTTTTGCATCAAATATTGCATCTATTTTTGCATCCACTTTTGTGTTGGGTTTTGCATCTCATTTTGTATCTTCTTTTGCATATACTTCCATTGCATCCATATTTTACATCCAATTTTGTTTCTCCTATTGCAACCATGTTTGCATCCACTTTTACATCCCTTATTGCATCTTGCCTTGCATCTAATTTTGCATATTTTTTTGTGTCTATTATTACATCCACTTTCTCATCCACTTTTTTTGTGCCACAATTTGTGCCATATCTTGTTCCTATCATTGCAACCCACATTTTCTTTCACTTTTCATCCACATTTGCATCCTCTTTTGTGTCCAAGTTTGAATCAAATGTTGTTTATGTTTCTTGCATCCTATTTTGCATCTACTTTTACATCCACTTCTGATGTGTCCAATTTTTTAATCTAATTTTGTGTCCATTATTGCACCCATGTTTGGTCCATGTTTACATCCATTTTTGCATCCAAGTTTTCCTTTCTTTCACATCCAATTTTATGTCCTTTTTTGCGTTCGTTGTTGTATCCACATTTGCTTCCCCACAATTCATGGTAATTTTTATGCATATTATTGCACCCATGTTTTCTTCCACTTTTTCATCCATGTTTGCATCCTATTTTGTGTCCAAGTTTGCATCAACTATTGCATCTACCTTTTCATCCACTTTTGTGTTTATTTTTTGTCCTCTTTTGCATATACTTATGTTGTGTCCACTCTTCATCCAATTTTACGTCTATTGTTGCCCCCTTTTTTTGTTCACTTTTGCATCCCTTTTCCAACGCTCATAATATTTTTTCATTGATGATATTTCTTATGACATTGACAATTATGAACAACTGATGACAATGTCAATAATTATTATGATGATGATAATGAAGATGACGACGATGAAATGAATTTTGATTATTATGATAATGACATGATGATAAATACGATGGGGGTTACAATGAAAATGATGATGATGATGCTAATGACCTTGAAAAATCTTCCAAATTTTTAAATGTTGTCATGGTATAATCATAATAATTATCTTTGGCGTCGTCTTCCAAGTCATCATCATCTACTCATCATTATCATTATTTTCATCTTGGTCATCATAAACAACAATAATGGCATGAATTATGATTATGATGTTCATGACGAATATGAAAAAAATGATGATAGAAATTACATTAATTATGATTATGGGGATGATGAAAATTATAATGACGATGATAGTGGTAGTGATGATGATGATCATCGATCATCTCTCAGAAATAAAGTTGTTATTTCTCTTGCATATATCATGTGTCCTAACAACCCTTTTCGAGCACTCGTAACATTTTTTGGGTTGAGGATATTTCTTATGACACCTATGATTATGAAAAATTGATGAAAATGTCCATAATCATGATGATGATGATGATGACGAGATGAATAATGATTATGATGATAATAAAATGTTGAAAATAATGATGATGATGATGGTGGTGATGATGACGATAATGAAGATGATGACACTCCCTCTAAACTAGGGAGGTACTCATAATGAGACAAAAAAGTACTCTCAAGTTGAAATATTCATAAAATAAGGGATTTTGATTGATAAGCATCAATGACGATTTGCATCATCACAACCAACATTGTCAAAATAGCAAGGCCTTGACTAACAGAATCTATCTATCTAGTAGATCAGAGCACAATGTGGGAGGCATAAGTTTGGACACCACTACCTCTCTAGGCACTTACCCCACCAGGATGTTCACCAGGTATGTCCTCACATGATCGTTTCCTAATCCACTATCATAATATTTGACACTAGGAAATGTGGATCATCATGACTATTCTTATCTTGGATGAATGTACTTGACTTATGGTAGTTAGTCCTAATCCAAGTACAAATTCTCAAAGAATATTGGTCCCAAATGTTTATCCAATCCACCATTATCCCAACTGGGTATTTACTAGGCTTACGATTGCTAGCCCTAACCATAGTACTTGACACATGGATAATATGGTGTCCACCCTCAGTCCCTCTCAACCAAGGAGGAGACATCCACAAGCATAATCTTTTCTCAATAATACGCATCATTTTCATAGAGAGTAACATCATTAATTTGTTTTCATTGCATGACGCCTTTATGATTAAGAATTCATAGATTTGTGGCAAAACATTCCCCCTTTTGTCTTTTGTGATGAAACAATATAAAAAAGTGAAATCAAAAATCATTACAGATACACTATAATGACTTGTCTAAGTCTAAACTCTGAGGTTGAAGTGAAAATTCGTGTAAATGTTATATCTATGATTTGTGCCAAAACTATGAAAACCTTATTCCATAAGTCCTATATATAATAAAAAGAAAAAGAAAGAAAATTAAGGCCCAATGAATGGTAACTCATGTATTCACTCCCTCTTTGGAAAACATATGAATATATACACTCCTAGTCATTCTTGATCATATGTTTGTGATGGTTAAATCATGAAGTCCTATTTGCCCCTTGCATTTTCACTTCATAATTTAAGCACCTAATTGAGGATCTAGGGAATGTTTGTTTCCTAAGGGTTTCATGTCTACTCTTGGTTTACTTATTTCACACTACGGTCAATTTATGTGATAGAGTGAAATACTTAAGTTTGTGGAGTTATTAGGACAATGTATTAAGTTAGTCACCACACACACATGTATTGCATATCATTGATCCACATGTGTGGGTTGGAGACTCATTGCTTGAGAACTTTAATGGAGACTACATTAGGGCTTTTATGGTATCGATTACAAAATCTCTTCGTAAACATTGTGATCCATCCTTTCTTTTCCTCAAGAAACTTGATAACATTGAAGTCACTCCCAATAATCCGTGGAGATGGGGAGTATAAATTACTTGTGCTAGAAATAGAATTGAGAAATAAAGGTTTCCCATTTGTGATATTGGATTCATAGAGTTTGGATACATGGTAGTACTCCTCAATGTCAATTAACTAAAATTGTATTTTCATAATGCGAAAAGAGGTAAGCATATTGGTAATCTTAATGTCCTGATCATTCCAAATAATAGCCATTCCACCCAAGTATATCTAACCATCAATCACTACTACTTGGGAATTCCTCCCCCATTTGCCAATTATATGAGATAGAACCTCAGTTAACATTTTTGTTTCTTATATCAACATTATTGATGGGTTCTTTGCATACCATTTTTCTTTTAGGAGTCTTTGTTTTCCTTTACTATTGAGGCCCCTCATGCTCCATGAGACTATTTTCATAGATAATTTACACAGAAGGGAAGTATAATGTGACTAAAAAAAGCATGTTTCAAGATTTAAGTGCTTGGACAATGCCACTTCATGACTCCTATATTTCCTTAACCTGGGACCGAATGGTGAACTTGATGGCCTTAAGGGAAATTGACCAATGAAAATCTCAAAAAGAGGTGACTTTTGACTTTATCACATACAAGTTGATATACTAAAAAAATATCGATAACAATTTCATCAATCAATGAATCATTAAAAAGAATATTAAAAAAAAAAATCATCAAGAAATGAATCATTACATTATAAAATACAATCTATAAACCTTTTGGGATCTTTTTGCTAAACCATTCTCAAAACCAACATATTTAATATTAATATTTAACAATAATATGGACAATAATACATTTTCATAAATTAAATAACATGTTATCAAGCATAAGAAATGTAAGTAATGGAAAACTGAAAAGCATGCAAGTAATGGGAGTGACCACTTAAGGCCACCATAAGACAATTAATCTATTAAGACCAAGATTAACAGGGACAAATATCTACAAAGGAAAAAGGAAATTTTTTTTTAATTTTATTGTTTTATTAGGTGCAAGTTGAACATCTCAAGATATAATGAAGAGAAAAATTAATTTTATTGCATTAAGAAAACCCAAGAATATTCTATAACTTAGCAAGGAAGAGATGTATAATACCCATCTCAGTGACACAACACATAGCATTAAGTTACTTTTTTATATATAATTTAAACTTCTATCATAAAATCACAAATTTAGCATGAATGGAATGTTTAAAATCCATTTTTATAAAAACAAAATATAATTTTTGTTATAAAAAAATACCAAAAACTAAATATATTTTTCTTAGAAAATAAAAAATACTAAAACTAAATATATATTAAAAAAAACCTACGACATAAGAATTTATTTATTTACTTTTTAATAATTTTTAGAATTTTTTTAAACACTTCCCTCCATTCTAAGAAGCAAAAATAATAATAGAAATAAGAACGGACCAAAAATCTTCCTTTCCCTGATAAGTGTTTCCCACCATCATTCCACTCACTCAAGTTATTTCATAAAATAGAGATAAGTGTTATTTCACACTCTTTTGGCAAAGTCTATTGAGTTTTGCCTATGATATATCTATTCCTTGATGGAGTCCTTGATATATTGATCAAGTTTTGATTCCTTGGAGATTAATTAGAACAAAGAAAATACGAGTACTCTTAATTCCAAGTTCAATGCCTCTGATGGTAGACATGAGGTAAGGGAGGGGGTCGTGGTCGTGGTCGTGGAGTTTTCTCTTTTACATTATATTTGGGGAGTTGAAAGCAATTTGAATGGAATCATTGTATTAAGTATGATAATGGATAAAATGAAGTAATTATTTGTGAGCATTTGTTCTTGAATGAACATTAGGATCCATTTTACCCTAGAGAAAAATACATGCATTAAAAACAACTCAATATTTCATGTGACATATTGTATTGGACTTACTTTTCATTAAAAACAATTTACTTTTTCATGTGGCATTCTTTTTTTGTTAAAATTTCTTCTATTTATAATTTGAATTACAATTGTAATTTGAAATAAATCTTCTAGTAACTCTTAATTTACCAATCGTGCATGTACATCATAAGAAACATTCAGAATATAATATGAAGAACAAATGGGTACCTACTTCATATGCATTAAAAAATTCTTTACTACTTAATGTGAATTACACGTGTAATCTTAGTTGGATCTCCAATATTTTTTTTTTTCTCGTTAAAACTAATCTATTATTTACAGTATCAAGAAAAATAGTTACATCATTTTCAGGCTAACAGAACCAGAGGCCTGTTGTGGCACTCTGGAATAGGTGTGACCAAAAAAGAACAGCCCTCACAGGGGCGCCAGATCTGAGAAAAACAACCCTCGCAGGGGCTCCATATCAAAAATGAACAGCCCTCGCAGGGGCACCAAACCAAAACTAAACAGCCCTCGCAGGGGCATCAGATCAAAACAATGCAACCCTCGCAAGGGCACCAGCAGAACTTTAGCATTATCCCTCTCGGGGAGGACAGACATGACATAAACAAACTATGAGCCAACATAACATGAACAGTAAGACCAAAACAAGACCTGAGCAGCGATGGAGGTCGGGATTCCGAGCAGATGGGCGACTATTCGTCTGGCTCCTCCTCGACCACCCTACACCATCCATACTTCTCCATTTCCTCTGCAGTGGGAACGGAGTCCATGTTGACATTGTCCCCTTTGCTAGTCGACACCTCCTGAGCCTGAGGAAGATTAGATACATTCTCTGGAGCATCTGCAGGCTTCTCCATGACATCCTCTGAGCTGCCAACAGGATGCTTCCCCCTACTGTATTGAACATCGCCACCATCCGGAGAGTCTTCGAGGAAGAGAACTGACACATGGGCACTGATTCGGGGTTTATTCAGAGAGCTGCTAAAGTTGAAAATGGCAGAGCCGAAGGCAGGCGTGGGAGCCGGGTCAGAATCAGGAGCGCTTGAGTCCAGAAATTGGCTAGTCTGAAGGGGGTTGGCCTCAGAGATTCGGTGGCAATGGCAATGGCAACAATGTGGGTGAGATGCATCAGCTGGAGGACGCGAAGACCCACCCCAGGCAGAACCTCGACGGCTGAGCAATTGCTGTCGAGGCCTTACCATATTTGCAGGAACACCAGGGGTGTGGAGCAGCGCAGAATTGAATAACCGTCCAGGCTTAGGACTACCCCCAACAGTCAGGGAAATGGCCGAACACCGAGTAAGAGCCTGAATACCGAGCAAGAGCCTGAACACTGAGCAAGAGCAAGAGCCTGTAGTCCAAGCAAGAGCCTGAACACCAAGCACCATGAACTGAGCGTGAACCGGCACATAGAGAGCCAACCTCTTTGAACATTCTCACCACCACCTCGAATCCCGTCCGCCATTACTGCTCGCTTCATTCGAACCAGTGAGCCGGACAGAGCATTGAATTGCTTTTGAAGAATTCCAATCCTTTTATTCCTTGGTGGCCATCGACATATCGGCTCGCATGCTTGATCCTTGAGACAGCGCATGGCCTGCATGTGTCCCTCATTAAACGCGCGTCCTGTCACCCGCATCCGGGGAGTTGGATCTCCAATATATCTTAAACCATATTTTCATTTTTTTTTTAGTATTATTAAATGTTATTATGTCCTACCTCGTTTTATGGTTAGAATTATAGTAAAACTATGCATTGTGCTATAGAATTCGTACTAACATGTCATATTGATTTTTTTTTCCAAAACTCTACAGGCAATGACCATGAAGATGATGATATAGACTATGTTTAGTTACATCATATATATGAGATGATGATTGTGAGGATGATGATGGCATTGGTGATGATTATGTGGATAATATTATCAGGATGGTCAGGATAATGATCATGAGGATGAACTTGACTATGATTTTTGTGGTGCTAGCTAGCCATGCGCTATTTTTTAAATTTAGTTGGGATGTCTCAATATGGTAATCATACATTTTAATTTTAGTTGATTCAAATAACGATGATGATACTATCAGTACTATCTTGTTACTATTGGGTTGTGTTATATTCTTTCCACGACTAACCTATGTAGTGAATCTGGGGGTTAGAGGGGGGGCGGAGCCCCCCCTTCGTTGCGTCGATTGCGCAGTGGGGGGGTCACACGGGGGGCGCCAGCCCCCCTTGTCTAGGGGGTTTGATGGAGGTGGGTAGCCCCCTTGTACAGGGTCTAGGGCAGTGCCCCGGGAAATTTTTTTTTGGACCCTAGATTAGGTTGGGCGAACCTACCTATGGTTTTCGGTCCATGGTATTGGACGCGATGGTTTTTGGTCCATGGTATTGGATGCTTCAGCATGTATAAATATGTATTATAACAATGAAAGGAAAATAACGAAAAATCAAGCTGGTAGTCACATTTTTGGGAGCCAGGGGAAAATCTCCGTGTACATGTGTTTTATGTGTTATGCTCTCGCATTGTTTATTTTCTTTGTTTTAGAATTCGTATGTAGGTAATTTCTATACGGGGTTAAAACCTACATTTGGTATCAGTGTCGTTTTGTCTTCAAGGGAACGCCTTTGTTGCTGAGGGGTTTTGCTCGGGCCTGTGGTAAACCCTATTCAGTGGGAGATCTGCGAGATCAATTTTGGTGGTAAAAGAAGATGACAAGCATTGGAATGATAGAGATGGAGAAATTTAATGGTCATAGTTTTGAGTTGTTGAAACTCAAGATGGAGGATCTGTTGGTGGATAAAGATCAGTGGATCACAGTAGATTCAGGTACTAAACCAATGACAGTGTCTGATGAAGAATGGAAGAATTTGGATTGGAAGGCAAAGAGCACAATACGATTATGTGTCTCAGATTCAGTATTGTTGAATGTACCAGTGGAAGCTACAATGAAGGCTTTGTGGGACAAGTTAGGGACTTTGTACCTTTCTAAATCTCTAGTGAATAAACTGTTCTTGCGGAAAAAGCTGTATAACCTGAAGATGAAATATGGAGACTCAGTGACAAAGCATCTGAACGCATTTAATACTGTGGTAAGTTAGCTAGCATCTGTTGATTTTAAAATTTCAGATGAAGATAAGTGCATTAGTTTGTTGTGTTCTCTACTAGATTCGTGGGATAGTCTGGTTATTGCAATAGGTATCAATGCAACTGCCTTGCATTTTGATGAAATAGTCTCATCCTTGCTGACGAAGGAGATGAGACAAAAAAATATGGAGAGCCAGAATGGTGATGCCTTGTCTGTACGAGGACGGTCCCAGAATAGAAACAAAAATAAGCCATCGAGTGGGAGATCTAAATCTAGAGGGAGATCTAGATCTCCAGGAAAACCTGTAAAGGTGGTGTGCCAGAAATGTGGAAAGGAAGGGCACTTCAAAAGGGACTGTAAATCTACAGCTCTTGATAAAGGAAAGGGATCTAATGATGCTCCTTCTGTAGAGGCAAAAACCACCTCAGATGAAGGTGGGGATGTGTACTTGGCTTCTTCAAGTACACATGTAGATCATGAGGCATGGTTGATTGACTCAAGTGAATCTTTTCACTTCACTCCCCACAGAGAGTCGTTCTCCGAGTATGAGAAATATGATGATGGTGATGTCTTCTTGCGGGATGATAGGAGGCTAGAATCATTGTTCGCAGAAATGTAAAGTTGAAGTTGCAAGGTGGAAGGGTTAGAACACTTTTGGGTGTTCTGCATATTCCTGCATTGGCCAGAAATCTGATTTCTGTAAGCAAGTTGGATGATGTAGGTGTAAAAGCATTGTTTGAGAAGGATACCTGCAAGATGGTTTGGGGAGCACTGGTATTGATGCGGGGAGTTTAGACTGGAACTCTGTACAAGCTGCAAGGTAGTACTATTGTTGATGGGTGCTACAGTGTTGTGGCCCCTGAAAGTGGAGCAAAAAATCGAGTGGTCTCTGGAGAGAAGACCATGTTGTGGCATCAATGGCTTGGACATATTGGAGAGAAGGGCCTTTGTATACTTCATGATAAAGGTATGGTAGAAGGTATGAGTAATAGCTCTCTAGACTTTGATTTTTGTGAAAATTGTGTATATGGGAAGCAGAATCGGGTGAGTTTCCCCTCTGGTGGTAAGAGGGCGAGACATATATTAGAGCTTGTGCATAGTGATGTGTTTGGACCTGTGAAGGTTCCATCATTGGGTAAGTCTATGTACTATGTATCATTTATAGATGACTTCTCAAGGAATACATGGATATATTTCCTTAAGAAGACATCTAAAGTCTTTGACAGGTTTGAAGAATTTAAGGCTCTGGTGGAAAACCAGATAGAGAAGAAGATAAAGGTGTTGAGGATAGATAATGGTGGAGAGTTTTGCAGTAAGGAATTTGAATAATTCTGTAAGAAGTGTGGTATAGCACGACATAAGACTACTCCATATACACCTCAGTAAAATGGAGTTGCAGAAAGAATGAACAAGACATTGATGGAAAGGGCAAGAAGCATACTCAGTGGTGCCGGGTTAGGACAGGAATTCTAGGCAGGGGCGGCGGAGACAGCATGTTACCTGGTCAACAGATCACCTTCATCAGTGTTGTAGGATAAGACTCCATAAGAGGTATGGATTGGTAAGAAACCCTCTCTTTCACATCTGAGGGTATTTGGATGTGATGCATATGTACATGTTCCAAAGGAGAAACAAACCAAGTTGGATAGTAAATCTGAAAAGTGAATGTTTATTGGGTATAAGGATGGTTTAAATGGTTATATGCTTTGGAATCCAACAATAACGAAGGTTGTGCATAGCCAAGATGTGGTGTTTAGAGAGGTGAAAGATGTTATTGAACATGAAGTCCAACGAAAGGAACTTGAGAAGATAGAGTTTGAGCTAAAGGAGGAAGAATCAGACTCTATAGCCGAGGAGGAATTAGAAGATGAAGAGCCACAAACTCTGGGTGTAAGAAGATCTATTCGAGAAAGAAGGCAGCCAGAAAGGTATAGTTCATTTGCTTTTTGTTCAAATTTTTCTTTATCTATTACTGATGATGATCCCAAAACTTTGAAGGGAGAAGTAGATTCAGAGGACAAAAAACTATGGAAAGAGGTCATGGTTGCTAAAATGGCATCTTTGCGCAAAAATGAGGCTTGGGATCTGCTAGAGTTGCCGGCTAGAAGGAAACCCATTGGCAACAAATGGGTGTTCAAGAAGAAGAAAAATGCAAAAGGAAAGGTGGAGAAATACAAAGCTCGGTTGGTAGTAAAAGGTTATTCCTAGGTGCAGGGAATTGATTTTGGTGATATTTTTTCTCTTGTTGCCAAGGTAACTTGTACTAGGTTACTTTTATCTGTTGCTGCTGCTTTTGATTTTGAGGTAGAATAGATGGATGTGAAGACAACCTTTCTTCACGGGGATCTAGAAGAGGAGATCTACATTAAGCAACCTAAAGGCATTGCGGTGAAGGGTAAGAAAGAACTAGTATGCAAGTTAAAGAAGTCTCTGTATGGGTTAAAACAGTCACCAAGGATGTGGTATCACAAATTTGATGCATTTATAGAGGGACTTGGCTTCACCAGAAGAAAAGCAAATCACTGTGTGTATTTTAAATTAATTGGTGACCGTGTTATTTATTTGGTCTTGTATGTGGATGATATGTTGCTGTTTGGAAATGACAAAGAGATTATCTAGGATTTGAAGAGCCAATTGTCCTCCAAATTCGACATGAAAGATCTTGGTGTTGCAAAATATATGTTGGGCATGGAAATTAAAAGAGATCGAGCAAAGAGGAAGCTTTGGTTAAACCAGAGGAAGTATGTCGAGACAATACTGCAAAGGTTTAATATGTAGGATAGTAAATCGGTGAAGGTTCCTATTCCTGTAGGTGTGAGGTTATCTGCTGAACAATGTCCGAAGACACAAGAAGAGGAAGAGGATATGTCACGTGTTCCATATGCAACTGCAGTCGGTAGCCTGATGTATGCAATGGTCTGTACTAGGCCCGACATTGCACATGCAGTGGGAGTACTGAGCAGGTTTATGTCAAAACCAGGGAAGGAGCACTAGATAAGAGTGAAGCAGGTTTTCAGGTATTTTCGTGGCAATAGTGATTATGGTTCGTGCTACCAAGAAAGACCAGGATTGGACAGAGTGTTGGATATTTGTGGCTTTGTTGATGCTGATAGGGCTAGAGATCTGGATCAGAGAAGATCTACGAGTGGGTATGTGTTTAACCTATTTGGAGGTGCAGTCAGTTGGATGAGTAAGAAACGATTTGTGGTGGCACTATCGACTACAGAGGCAGAATACATGGTAGCCATTCATGCAAGCAGGGAAGCAGTTTGGTTGCAGAGATTGTGTTTAAGTATGGGGTTAGTACAGGGATCTATAAGGATAGACTATGATAGCCATAGTGCAATTTTCTTGGCAAAGAAACCTACTTGTCATTCAAAGAAAAAGCACATTGATGTTCAGTATCACTTTGTGAGGGATATGATAGAAGACAAAAAGGTGTTGCTCGTAAAGGTGGTCACTTTGAAGAATACTGCAGATGCATTGACAAAATTTGTGAGCTCTGAGAAGTTCTCTTGGTGTAGAGAAACAATGGGCATTTCAAGGCTGGAAAAATGACTAAGCTCTCTTGTGGAAAGAAAACAACAAGTGGGATAATGTTGGCTGGTGTTATGTTCTTTCAACGACTAGCCTCCTTAGTGAACGGAGGAGTTAGAGGGGGGGCAGAGTGTTCCCTTCGTTGCGTCGATTGTGCAGTGGGGGGGTCACAGTGGGGTTTGAGGGGGCGGGTTGCCCCCCTCTACGGGGTCCGGGGCAGCGCCGATGGAAATTTTTTTTTGGAACCTATATTAGGTTGGGCGAACCTACCTATGGTTTTTGGTCCATGGTATTGGACGCGATGGTTTTTGGTCCATGGTATTGATTGCTTCGACATGTATAAATATGTATTATAACATTGAAAGGAAAATAATGAAAAATCAAGCTGGTAGTCCCGGTTTTGGATCCAGGGGAAAATCTCTGTGTATATGTGTTTTATGTGTTATGCTCTCGCATTGTTTATTTTCTGTGTTTTAGGATTCGTATGAAGGTAATTTCTGTACGGGGTTAAAACCTGCAGTTACCTTATGAATATGCTTAAAATTGTTTACATGTTTTTATGAAGAATTATTGTGTATGATGAGATTCCTATTTTTTAATGGATGTTGTGAATTTACCTTAGAATAATGATATCTATGAAACATTTTTATCTGGTAATCATAATTGGACATTTAGTTGATTTGATTAAATATGATGATGATATTATCATTTTTATCATGTTATTTTGTGTATATATTGAAAATTTTCAAAATTATTTTGATGGAGAATTATTATGTATGATGATATTACTATCTTTTTATGGGTGTTGTGAATTTACCTTACAATAATGGTGTTCATGAAAGATTTTGATCTGATAATCATACATTTGAATCTTAGCTGATTTGATTAAAGATGATGATGATATTACTAGTATTATCTTGTTACATTATATATGTGCTGAAAATTGTCAATGCTTTTTGATGGAGAATCATTATGTATGATGACATTACTATTTTTGGATGTAATGTTGTGAATTTACCTTGGAATAATGATATCTGCGATAAATGTTGATTTAGTAGTCATATATGTATATTGAAAATTGTCAATGATTTTTTGATGGAGAATTGTTGTATATGAGGAGACTGCTATATTTTGATGAATGTTATCAATTACCCTTAAATTGTTTTACAAATATTAAGTTATCAATTTGAATTGTGATATCTTCTTAAATGTGTTATACATGAAAATACCTCCCCATCACCTTGGAGGAGAATACTATGTTGTTGGTTGAAATACCCATTTCTCCCAGACTATATAAGATTATAATACAAGTTATGTACCATGAGAACTCCTAGTCTATAATAAGTTGTCCCCTTCATCTAACTTTTGTTACCAAAGTTCTTACTCAGTCACGAGGAAAAAATCTCGAGTTAACTAGAATTTGACACTCTTGTTCACTTTCGGAAACTCAGAAGGTGGAATGTGATCTCTTTATCCTTGCCTTTAGCTATTTCCTAAAAAATAAGAGCATACAAAAGTGGGAAAGAGCCATAAAGCATGGGAAGCCTTTTTCCTAAGCACAAAAGAATATAAAAAGTCGAAAATGCCATTTGTATATGAGGAAACGTTATACACCCAAAATCTTTTGCCCAAATTGAACTAATGAGGAATTTGGGAAATCTTCATAGCCTTCACTTTCCTATATATTGGAGGCTTGGCCATTGAGAAAAGGATGGGAATTCTTGTATTGTCACGTTGCTGAGACCTATCTTGAGAGGGAGATTTTTGGAGCTAGGAGTTGGGGGAGGTGTTGTTGCAACTGCATCTAATTATTGTAACTTTACTCCAAATCCTTTATTAATATATATCGTTTGTTCCTCCTTCCATATGCTATTATTCATTCTTTACTTATTCTATTTAACTAATGAATGTATGGGATTTTGGTTTATAGTTATTTATTTAGTAATATTTATATGTTTCTAATAGTTTTGACTATCAAAATATTATGCTATGAAGGTTGCTTTGTTTTCTCTCTTATGTGTAGGACAAAGCTTTGGAGCTAGCTAGGAGTGCTTCCCAGTTGCACTAAAAACTCGAACATGATTTTCATGCGAGAACTCACAGGAATTCCTTCTCTTTTTCTTAATCTATACTCTACATATTAATCTACTAAGAATCTCGAGCCTTAGAACAAACTTTCTCTTAATCAGTCTGTCCCAGGTTTCCGAGATAAACTGAGAGGGTTTTATGTTCATCTAGCCATGCATTAAATCCTATAGCAAAATGATATTTAGAAACTATAATATATTTCACTATGTAATTGAAATTAGTAAAATGAACCCATAAAGGGGGTCATAAATGGAAATAAATGTAAAAATCTAAACAAAGAAGCCAAAAGTGGATGCTACCATGGATGAAAAATTGGGAGTAGAATTGGATGTTAAACTAGCCATCAAAACAAGATGCAAAGAAAGACACAAAAAGGGTTTTAAAGTAGAATTAAAAAAGGGTGCAACACTAGACACAAAAAAGGGAAGAAAATAGGGCATACAAAAGGATACCAAATTGGGTGCAAACAAGGATGCAAAAATGGACACCAAAATGAGGATGCAAAGAATGGTGTAAAATTGGGATCCAAAATTGGGTGCAAAAAGGATGTAAGAAAAGACACAAAACAAGATGCAAAATGGGACTAAAAAAGGGTGAAGCCAAGGATGCCAAAAATGATGCATAACTAGATGAAAATTCAAACTAAAATATAGGTGCAAAATGACATGAAAATGTAGACACCAAATGTGGCAGAGAAAATGATGCAAATTTAGATGTAAAAAAGGATGCAAAATTAGACACCAAAACGATGCAAAATTGGACATAAAAAATGGTGCAAAAATGGGCATAAAAATGGCTCAAATTTGGATGCAAATTGAGATGAAATATTAGATGCAAAATGAGGTGTAACAAATCATTCAAAACTTGGTGCAAAATCAAATGCAAAATTAGACAAAAAAATCGCTCAAAATTGAACGTAAAATTAGACACAAAATGGGATGCAAAGGTGGACGCAACACATGGTTCAACATAGGATGCAAATTTAGATGCTCAAAAAGATGCAAAATTAGATGTAAGAAATGGTGTTCAAAATGGTGCTAAATTAGATGCAACAAATGATGCAAAATTAGAAGCAAAATATGGTGCAAAATAGGATGCAAAAAAGGGACACAAATAAAACACAAAAGTGGATGCAAAAAATGTTGCAAAAATGGATGCAAAATTTGGCACTAAATTAGATTCAACATATGGTGCAAAATTGGATGCAAAAAATGGTGTAAAGAAAGGCAGAAAAACTGGCACAAAAATAGATGTAAAAATAAGTACAAAATTAGAAGTGAAAAAATGGCATATGACTAGATGCAAAAATTGGCACAAACTAAATGCAAAAAAAGGCACTAAATTAGATATAAAGGATGTTGGTTTGTGTTATATTCTTTCCATGACTAACCTACATGGTGAACCGGGGGGTTAGAGGGGGGGTGGAGTCCCCCCTCTGTTTCGCCAATTGTGTAGTGGAGAGGTCATAGGGGGGTTTGAGGGGGTGGGTAGCCCCCCTCTATAGGGTATGGGGCAGCACCCTAGGAATTTTTTTTTTGCACCCTATATTAGGTTGGGCAGACCTACCTATGGTTTTTGGTCCATGGTTTTAGACACGATGGTTTTCAGTCCATGGTATTGGATGCTTCAGCATGTATAAATATGTATTATAACATTGAAAGGAATATAATGAAAAATCAAGCTGGTAGTCCTGATTTTGGGATGAGGGCAAAATCTCTGTGTATATGTCTTCTATGTGTTATGCTCTTGCATTGTTTATTTTCTATGTTTTATAATTCTTATGCAGGGAATTTTTGTACGGGGTTAAAACCTAAAATTGGTATCAGAGTTGTTTTGGCTTTAAGGGGACACCTCCATTGGTGAGGGGTTTCACTCAGACCTGTAGTAGACCCTCTTCAGTGGGAGATCTGCGGGATCGATTCTGATGGTGAAAGAAGATGGCGAGCAGTGGAACGATAGAGATCGAGAAATTTAATGGTCAGAGTTTTGAGTTGTGGAAACTCAAGATGGAGGATTTGTTGGTGGATAAAGATCAGTGGATCGTGGTAGATCCGAGTACTAAACCAACGAGAGTGTCCGATGAAGAATGGAAGAAGTTGGATTAGAAGGCAAAGAGCACAATACGATTGTGTGTCTCAGATTTATTATTATTGAATGTATCAGGGAAAGCTATGGCTAAGGCTTTGTGGGACACGTTAGGGACTTTGTACCAATCTAAGTCTCTGGTGAATAAATTGTTCCTACAAAAAAAGTTGTACAACCTGAGGATGAAAGATGGAGACTCGGTGACAGAGCATTTGAATGCATTTAATACTGTGGTAAGTCAGTTATTATCTGTTGATATTAAAATTTCAGATGAAGATAAGTGCATCAGTTTGTTGTGTTCTCTACCATATTTGTGGGACACTCTGGTTATTGCAATAGGTAGCAATGCAACTGCCTTGCAATTTGATGAAATAGTCTCACCCTTGCTAATGGAGGAGATGAGATGGAAAAATATGGAGAGCTAGAATGGTGATGCCTTGTTTGTATGAGGACGGTCCCATAACAGAAACAAAAATAATTCATCAAGTGGGAGATCTAAATCTAGAGGGATATCTAAATCTCCAAGAAAAGCTGTAAAGGTGGTGTGCTGGAAATGCAGAAAGGAAGGGCACTACAAAAGGGATTGTAAATCTAAAGCTCCTGACAAAGGAAAGGGATCTGATGATGCTTATTTTGCAAAGGTGAAAACCACCACAGATGAAGGTGGGGATGCGTACTTCGCTTCTGCAAGTACACATGTAGATCATCAAACATGGTTGATTAACTCAGGTGCATCCTTTCACTTCATTCCCCATAGAGAGTGGTTCTGCAAGTATGATAAATACAATGGTGGTGATGTCTTCTTAGGGGATGATAGGAAGGCTAGAATTGTTGGTCGCAGAAAAGTAAAGTTGAAGTTGCAAGGTGGAAGGATTACAACACTTTCGGGTGTTCTGCATATTCTTGCATTATCCAGAAATCTGATTTCTGTAAGCAAGTTGGATGATGCAGGTGTAAAAATAGTGTTTGAGAAGGATACCTGGAAGATGGTTCGAGGAGCACATGTGGGGAGTTCGGACTGGAACTCTGTACAAGCTGCAAGGTAGCACTGTTGTTGATGGCTGCAACATTTATGTGGTTCCTGAAAGTGGAGCAGAAAATCTAGTGGTCTCTGCAGAGAAGACCATGTTGTGGCATCAAAGGCTTGGACATATTGGAGAGAAGGGCCTTCGAATACTTCATGGTAAAGGTATGGTAGAAGGTATGAGTAATAGCTCTCTGGATTTTGATTTTTGTGAAAATTGTGTATATGGGAAACAGAATCGGGTGAGTTCCCCTTTGGTGGTAAGAGGGTGAAACAAATATTAGAGCTTGTGCACAGTGATCTGTTTAGACCTGTGAAGGTTCCATCACTGGGTAAGTCTATGTACTTTGTATCATTTATAGATGACTTCTCAAGGAATACATGGATATATTTCCTTAAGAAGAAATCTGAGGTCTTTGACAGGTTTAAGGAATTTAAGGCTCTGGTGGAAAACCAGACAGAGAAGAAGATAAAGTTGCTGAGAACAGATAATGGTGGAGAGTTTTGCAGTAATGAATTTGAAGAATTATGTAAGAAGTGTGGTATAGCACGACATAATACTAATCCATATACACCTCAGCAAAATGGAGTTGCAAAAAGAATGAACAATACATTGATGGAAAGGGCAAGAAGCATGCTTAGTGGTGCCAAGTTAGGACAAGAATTCTGGGCAGAGACGGTGGAGACAGCATGTTACCTAGTCAACAGATCGCCTTCATCAACATTGGAGGATAAGACTCCACAGGAGGTATGGACTGGTAAGAAACCCTCTCTTTCACAACTGAGGGTATTTGGATGTGATGCATATGTACATGTTCCAAAGGAGAAATGAACCAAGTTGGATAGTAAATCTGAAAAGTGCATCTTTATTGTCTATAAGGATGGTTTAAAGGGTTATATGCTTTGGAACCCAACAACAAGGAAGGTTGTGTACAACCAAGATGTGGTGTTCAGAGAGGTGAAAGATGTTATTAAACATGAAGTCGAATGAAAGGAACCTGAGAAGATAGAGTTTGAGCTAAAGGAGGAAAAATCAAACTCTATAGTAGAGAAGGAATTAGAAGATGAAGAGCCACAAAATCCAAGTGTAGAAGATCAATTTGAGAAAGAAGGCAGCCAGAAGGGTATAGTCCATCTACTTTCTATTCAAATATTGCTTTATCTATTACTGATGATGATCCCAGAACTGTGAAGGAGGAAGTAGATTCAAAGGATGCAAAACTCTAGAAAGAGGCCATGGTTGATGAAATGGCATCTTTGCACAAAAATGACGTTTGGGATCTGTTGGAGTTGTCGGCTGGAAGGAAACCCATTGGCAGCAAATCGGTGTTCAATAAGAAGTCAAGTGCAGAAGGAAAGGTGGAGAAATACAAAGCTCGATTGGTAGCCAAAGGTTATTCCCAGGTGCCGGGAATTGATTTTGGTGATATTTTTTCTACTATTGCTAATGTAACTTCTATTAGATTACTTTTATCTGTTGTTGTCGCTTTTGATTTTGATGTAGAACAGATGAATGTGAAGACAACATTTCTTCATGGGGATCTGAAAGAGGAGATCTACATGAAGCAACCTAAAGGCTTTGCGGTGAAGGGTAAGAAAGAACTGGTATGCAAGTTAACGACGTCTCTGTATGGGTTAAAACGGTCACCAAGGAAGTGGTATAATAAATTTGATACATTTATACGGAGACTTAGCTTCACTAGAAGCAAAGTAGATCATTGTGTGTATTTTAAATTAATTGGTGACTGTGTTATTTTTCGGTCTTGTATGTGGATGATATGTTGTTGGTTGGAAATGACAAAGAGATTATCCAGGATTTGAAGACCCAATTGTCCTCCAAATTTGACATGAAAGATCTTGGTGTTGCAAACTATATTTTGGGCATGGAAATTAAAAGAGATCGAGAAAAGAGGAAGCTTTGTTTAGACCAGAGGAAGTATGTCGAGACAATACTTCAGAGGTTTAATATGCAGGATAGTTAACCAGTGAAGGTTCCTATTCCTGTAGGTGTAAAGTTATCTGCTGAACAATGTCCCAAGACACAAGAATTTGAAGAGGATATGTCCCGTGTTCCATATGCAAGTGCAGTTGGTAGGCTGATGTATGCAATGGTCTGTACTAGACCAGGCATTGCACATGCAGTGGGAGTATTGAGCAGGTTTATGTCAAAACCAGGGAAGGGGCATTCGACAATAGTGAAGCGAGTTTTCAGGTATTTGAATGGCACTAGTGATTATGGTTTGTTCCACCAAGGCAGACCAGGATTGGACAGAATTTTGGATATCCGTGGCTTTGTTAATGCAGACTGGGCTGGATATTTGGATCAGAGAAGATCTACAAGTGGGTATGTGTTTAACCTATTTGGAGGTGTAGTCAACTGGATGAGTAAGAAACAATCTGTTGTGGCACTATCAACTATAGAGGTAGAATACATAGCAGCCACTCATGCAACCAAGGAAGCAGTTTGGTTGTAGAGATTTTGTTCAAGTATGGGATCAGTACAGGGAGGTACAAGGATAGACGGTGATAGCCAAAGTGCATTTTTCTTAGCAAAGAACCCTGCTTATCATTCAAAGACAAGGCACATTGATGTTCAGTATCACTTTGTGAGGGATATATAGAAGACAAAAGGTTGTTGTTGGTAAAGGTGGAAACTTTGAAGAATGCTGCAGATGCATTGTCAAAATCTATGAGCTCTGAGAAGTTCTCCTGGTGTAGAGAAACAATGGTCATTTCAGGGCTAGAAAAATTACTAAGCTCTCCCATGGCCCCCTGTGGAAAGAAAACAACAAGTGGGATAATGTTGGGTTGTGTTATATTCTTTCCATGACTAACCTACGTAGCAAACCAGGGGGTTACAGGGGGGACGAAGGCCCGCATTCGTTGTGTTGATTGTGCAATGGGGGATTCATAGGGGGTTTGATGGGGGTGGGTAGCCCCCCTTTATGGGGTCTAGGGCAGCGCCCCGAGAAATTTTTTTTTGGACCCTATATTAGGTTGGGCAAACCTACCTATGGTTTTTGATCCATGATTTTGGATGTGATGGTTTTCGGTCCATGGTATTGGATGCTTCGGCATGAATAAATATGTATTGTAACATTGAAAGGAATATAATGAAAAATCAAGCTGGTAGTCCTGGTTTTCAGATGAGGGGAAAATATCTATGTATATGTGTTTTATGTGTTATGCTCTCACATTGTTTATTTTCTGTGTTTCAGAATTCGTATGCAGGTAATTTCTGTACAAGGTTAAAACCTACAAAAGATGGTGTAAAACTTGATGAAAATTATGACACAAAACTAGAAGCAAAGAATGGCACAAAACATGAAGCAAAAAATGATGCAAAAAATGGCACAAAACTAGAAGCAAAACCTGTTGTAAAACCAAATGCAAATCTCAGTGCAAAATATGATGCAAAATTTTGTGTAAAAAAAAATGCAAAATTTGGCGCAAAAAAGGATGCTTTAAAAATTGTACAATAGAGCTAGATTTAGTGGCAGGTTGCTCATCCCAATTGAGAAAAAAATGCACTACAATTTGGCACAAATTGCGTGTTTTGTGGTAGTGAAACATAGCCAAAGGAATTCTCACCCAATTCCTTTCTTTTACCTTTTACCTTTCTGCAATTGAGTCTTACTATATTCTATCACATCACCCAACTATTAGTTATATAAACAAATCAACTATTTCCTTTCATGCTAATACCAAACATGTTTCCCTACAAATACTCATACATGGCAATGACACATTCCAAAGATCAAGTCATCATGTATATTAATTTAAAATGAACCTTTACCAAGACTAACAAAGATATCATAGCCAACTCATAGTCACTAGTCATAATACTACAACTAGCACGCACTTACACTCAAGTACATATCAATTTTTCTCAACACATATGTGTTAGCATGATCATCTTAAAACAATATCATTTCTTCATGCAATATTATATATACAAACTCATATCATGTAAGTAATCAAACATTCATACAACAAATATATGACATTATATACATGAAACACTCAAACACCAAATAAACAACATAATCAAACATTCAAACACCAAATAGATGATATAAGCAAATTCATACCCTAATGTATCTATGGGGAGGCTATCATTTATGCACAATCAATCTAGATTAGAATAATATAACTTAACAAAACATCAACTCAAACATAAATAATTTCATGATATCCACAACAGTAAATAGCTAATACTTTCACATCGTAAGCTCATAAACAATTGTCATTCATGGATAATAATCACATATGCACAGCCAGTCTAGATTAATACAACACAATATCACAAAAATGTCGGCTCATACCTAAATATCGTAACCATAACCATCTTCACAAGCCAATCTGGATTAGCACAATAGATATAACATCAAGAACTTAAAGTAATAACCATATTCATCATGCATATGACCACAATGCGTAGAACAAAAAGTTACTATCATTCATGACTATCCAACGCATATGCATATGACCGCACTGATTAACTGACATCTATCATACGTGTAATTACAACAACCATAAACTAGTAGACATGTCCATGACCCTAATGCTTATAACAACCATTAAACAACATACCTACATACCCACCATACAAACTTGTATCACGATTTTCTGTTACCCCGAGGTGAAGTGTTACAACTCCACTTTGATGATCTCCATCCCCCACTCTATCTCAGAAAACACATTAGCATCATAGCAATCAACAACATCACGATGACACAAACTACATACAATGAAATCATAATGCATGTTTGACCTACTATACATGCATAACTATAACCATGATAATGCATGCATAACAACATGTAGACACTAACATGCATAACAAATGAATATACAACTAACATGCATTCATGAGTAAAGAATCCCAACAACAACATCATCAACTCCTAAATGGAAACAAAACTGTAACAATGACCACTACCATGCATACATAAATGGAACATATATAACCTACATACATGCATGAAAAACACGTTCCACCCATCCAGTGCAAGTGTTGAACCATGCTCTAGTACCACTCTATAACACCCTCCTCCAACATTTACCCAAGTTACAAGCCTATTGGGGTAAACCTGTGATGAAGAGTTACTATGATATGATTCAAACTCCTAGATCACCATAATGAAATGGAATTAACAAACCAAAACCCTTAATGACTACCCCATTAGGTGTTATAGGATCCCCAAGGGCTAAAACACCCTTTTAGGTGCCTAGACCCAGAATTAAACCTCTTTTTTCAATGCCCTAATCTCCTAGACGTTGGTATAACACTACTTGATTTTTACTGAAACCCTCCAATCAAAAGCATGATGCCTACAAGGGAGTGACTGTAGTCTTTTCCACCCAGTTTTGTGCCTGCAACAGCGAGATTTAAGCCATTTTTTCAGGCTATGAGCTAGACCTCTACCCAGAACTTAATGAAACTTTCCAAAACCATGAATGACATAAGGATAAAGCATTCCATATAAATCATCGACAAGAACATGAATTAACAAGGCCTATCCATGATATACATTTCGTCAAACATATCATGAACATGCAGTCTATAAGTCATAAATACACATCTGACGTAGGGGTATGATACTTATCTGAAAATCACCAAGAAGGTCTAGTGTGTTCTCATAATAGCTACAATAATGTTTATTAGGTCATACATTCATCACTCATTCATTTACTAATCAAAACATGATGAGATCCATAACCAAATTATGTCATAAACCATTCTTATAACCAACATGTAAACAACTGAATAACAAGGATACCACAACCATACAAACCACATATTAGCAAGTACATTTACACATAGAATAGAAAATGGAAATAACTCTTATTATCATATTCAAAAGTCAACCAACTGAGGGACTCCACTTACAAACCAACCAAAGAATGGGATGAACCAAATATTTATTTCAATCAATCACCCTCGTGCCATATTCCAAGCATGAATGTGGCACTCACAACAAAACCAACTAAGGCTTCCGCAAGATTTACTGTATATCACACCAAGGGATTCCTAGTCCTGAATCCTCATCAATACAACCAATCTTTACCTCAATCCCCATCGAATCGCTAGGACCCAAACAAGCATGTATGCCTCTAGATTTCTCCACCTAAACTATAAGGAATTTGTTCATCTCAACCTTTAAGATTTACTATGTATCACGCCATTACTGGTCAAGGGGTTCCTTGGTCGACGAGGTCACCACCCTATCGGATTTACTATGTATCTTGCCATTGACCTATCAAGGATTCCTAGGCTCAATCAATAATATTCACCTCTAAACTTTACCGTGTATCCCTCCATTCACTAGTCGAGGGATTCCTAGGCTCAATCAAGGTTTTCACAACTAGGCTATATCGTGTATCCCATCCTGGGATTCCTAGGCCTTGTAAATAATCTTGATACCACTCCACTCAACTTCGGATCCATCCGACAATCTATCTCAACCTAATACAAGAGAACCCACCACACCATGGTTATCCATAAATGGAAAGGCAAGGTTGAAGAACATTGTCACACCTAACAAAACCCATGTCAATGCCAGCAAGAAAACTAGAACCACACATGGATGTACCATGCATGCGAAATCTAGCAAGGAAATCATACATGCAAATTGATAGTTGCAAGTAATCATATTGTACCTGCTTCATCCTACTCTTCCTTTATTCATATTTGCTTCCCTTTTCCTTCTTTGTCCTTCCTTTGCTTTCCTTGATCCAATGTTGAAGTGCTCCAAGAAACTTCTAAGTCTCCAAGAGTGTGGGAGAGAGAAAATAGAGAAAGAGCTCCACCATAGAATTGTCAAAAGCTACCATCTCATCAGAATCATTTTTATTAATGGGGCGTATATTTTCTTCATTCTCCATTATTTTCCTTCATTTTCCTCCTCAGATGCACCCTGTGACCTTTCACCTTCATTTTCTCCTAATTTCCATTATTTTCATAAATAAAATTCCAAATAATGCCTCTTGCCATTCCAAAACCTTTTTCCATTGCCTTTGCTAATTTCCTTACCCATAATAAACCAAATGAACACCTACACTAAGATATTTTTCCGAACATTCAATTTGGAATGTGTGTCCCACGACCTTGGTCTTATATTTTTTACATTAATTTTTTAACCAGGGCTGTTACATTTTTGGACATAGGGAGACAGGCTAATGGTTAAACACCCAGAGACATTTGGAATAGTGAAATCTTACCTCCATTAAATACCACCATCGGGTAATTACAAGCGTCCTAGTTTTCCTTGAAAAATATTGATAAATCAACTTACATTGTTAAATAATAACCATTGATAACTATCCCACAATTAGTTTAACAACTAAATTATAATATATTTTCTCACTATTTAAAAAAAATAACTATATAATATACATTTAATATATAACAATGTAAACACGAGATTAAACCTAATGTATGAACTCTAAAAATATATACCAATATTAAAACAATGTTATAAAAGTAATTTTTTATTGTTTACTTAATCAACCAAATATAACTCATTATGAATATAAAAACATGATTATTCCAAAACATATTGTTATGTATTAATATAATGATCTGCTACACCCTTAATATCCCAAGGCAAACACCAAATTGGATAGGTGAACTATGATTGAAATTTTGAAAGTTAGGTTTATATATAATTGAAATCGTTTTCTTTAAAATTAACACAACGCTAATAAAATATTATTATATATCAATGATTGTTAAAATATGTAAAGCAATTAAGTCAATGTTATTAAATATGCATGATGTACACGTTTTATAATACGGAAGAAATCAGTTGACAATTCTTGCATTTTATCATATGTTACTTATACGGAAGAAATCAGTTGACAATGCTTGCATTTTATAATATATTACTTAATATCTAACGTATTAAATATATATATTTTATTATATATATAATCGTTAATTATTATTGTTATTAGTGTATTTATTTTCACCAGATAATGCGTTTATATATTACTCAAATTATATAGTAGGTACATTTTATGATTGTGTTCACATTTTATTCATTATTTTTTTGGGAAGCTCTATAGCTCTTTATATTATCCTCCTAAGTTACATTATATGCTCTTACATAACATAATAAGTGATATTATTAGTCAATACTAACCATAAGCATCTACCCATCTTAGTATAATGTGGACTTGTGGACTTGTGATATAATTATCATCTTTCTTTCTCAATTTTGATTTGTCTATTTCCTTTGGTTCTATATAATTGTTAAGCTACTTTAATATCTCCATGCATTTTTGTAATTCTCTATGTGCCTCTATAGATATTTTTTTTTGCATTTTGATTTATAATATATTGATTCATGCTTGCAACATTGATTTGATGATTATTTTTTCTTAAGATGGTCTAGGTAGAGATTAAATATATACTTCACTATTTGTTCTTTTTTATTTTTCTCTTCAAACTTGATTCTATTAAAGATGCATCTATGTAAACTCTTCTTCATTTTGATCCCTTCCCAGGGCTCTCATGTAGGTGTTTATAGAGTTTCTCCTTCAGATTTAGTCTTGTTCTTTTGAGGTTACAAGCCCATCATATTACAATTAATTTCTTGATAACTATCTATTCATGTATGATCTTAGGTGTTTCTTATGTACTAATAGAAATGTGATTTTCTTTTTTCTCTACCAAAAAACCAATAAACTTTCTCACATTAACTAGGTTAAGTCTAATTAAATATTCCAAAAAAATATCTATATTATTGAAGATAAATATATTATCAAGATATGATTGAAAAAACAATGTGAAAAAACATTATTATTTACAATATAAATCACAAAAGTCTAATATCTAATATTTAGTCATAATAATATTAACATTTACAAAATTAAGACATTCTCACAATCATCATCTTTACTTTAAATATATTTTAAAAATACATAAAATCTCATATCTAAAAAACCATTAATAAAATTATACTAATAACCATGACCTATAAAAAAAAAATAATACCCTCATTAGTTCTAATTTTCTTTCTTTATACTCATAACCATGACCTATAAAAAATAATACACTTATTAGTTCTATTTTTTTTTTCTAATAACTATAACTTATAAAAGTAATAACCTTATTAATTCTAATTTTCACAAGTAATAAACTTATTCGTTCTAATTTTCTAAAAGTAATAACCGTATTCGTTCTAATTTTTTAAAAGTAATAACATTATTATATCTAATTTTCTTAACTAATAACCTTTAAGCTCTTTTCTGACTCCTAAAATATGAAAATATTGCTGAGTTTTTGTTTTTAAGCTCATTAAAATGGAACTAAAAATAAGGTCCACTTACAGCCCTTTTCTGACTGTAAAAACATCAAAAGATTGCCATATTTTTGTCATTTCAAATTTGATATTGGTTATAATATGACGTGTCATTGATCGCTTTTTTACTTTTTCGGATCAGAGGCACTAATTATGAAATGTACTCCTTGGTCGTAATGATCAAGTGGTTCTCTCAAGTATTATTTTATACTTTTTCAGGCTTGGGAGACACAAATTTATGAAAAAGGACAACCATGGAGTTTTCTTAAGTTTTTTCAGACTCTCTAAAATTGAAAAGTGCCGAGTTTCTCCTATTCTGGGCTCGTTAAAATTTAACATTAAAGGACCTGTTCAATTAAAAACAGGAACATACCACTCCTTCTTAGCGTTTGAATTTAAACTAAGTTGGACTCATCTGAAGGATGAGCTTATAATCAAGCAAATGATATCCTCCTGAAGCTTGTCAAAAATAAAGAGCTACTTGCCAGAAATGGTGGGGGAAAAAAGAGAAAAATGAGCTTGTTTGTCATACTTTGTGTCTCAGAAAACATTTAACCACTCTTGAACATGACACTTTTTATTCACCTGGGTTGGGAAATCCTTTGCCTAACAGTTGATCAAACCATATTGAAAGTCTTCAGCTGGTTTCTGGGTATTAAATTTGGGTCAATTGTCACCAAACCATCTGCTGTGTCGTTATGTGTTCAAGAGGTCAGTGCAAATAAACCATTCATCTGCAAAATATCTATCATCCATCTTGACCATCCCTGAGTCAGTCCTTGCAATTATATTTCTTCAAACTTGATCTATGATTTCGTGTTGTGGGCTTGCCTACGACGGATCGCTTTCTATCGACTTCAGCTCATTATCTAGAAAGATGATCTAGAAATCGTCAGTACCTTGAGATCTGCATGCCTCAATGGCAGGTTTTTCGCCTTCGACGATAGGTTGCATCATTGACCTTCAATCAAAGGATTCCGTGGCATGTTCGAAATCAACATATCTATTCATATCTCATGGATTGTACTAAGTACTTTGAGAGCCATTGACATTATTGGTGGTTTCTATCACACTTGTTAACAGTTTACATCATTGAATGGTAATCAAGTGGTTTCTACCATGTTCGACTTCGACACATTCATTCACATGGATAGAATTGTACTATTTCGGGAAGTAGAAATCAAGACCCTGGATCTAGTTTCCACCATCTAGGCTGCGAGGAATTTTGTATTCATTATACAGTGGACTATTGATAAACAGATGGTTGCATCCATACTATGTCTACATGTGTATATACTTGTTATGTATTAAAAGATCATTCCTATATCAGAGCAGTAGTTAGTTTTCTAGTCAGTTTTGATCTGAGTATGGGAATGCCTACCTCAGCGATGATATGATCTCATATATATATTTTGTATTGAATGCTTTTATAGGTTCCAACCGGGCTCTCCACAAGATGATCCTCGAAATGATAAAGTACTTCACTCTTCTTAGATGATAAATGAAATCCTCATCTACTATAGACTTCGCACTTTAGGGGGCAATCTGTTACACAAAATATTGTCACCATGACTATTTGCAGTCAGTATGGGTCTATCATCATTCATATTGTCCCCCTTAGCAAGTCTCAAACCTCAGCTCTTCATGTCAAGCTTTGAAAATGAGAGAAAGTCCTTAAAAATCAATAAAGTTTTGGTTCCGTACTTTCTCTTACTATTACTTACGGTCCCGCACCCATTGTTCATGTTACTTGCAGACCTGCCTGCTCTGTCTCTAAAGGAGTGGGTGCGGACCCCTGTGAAAGTAAAAAAGGTGCAAGTTTATTCTTAAAAACTCACTTTGGGTTAATTTTGGATGATTCTAGAAGGAATCTTAACGTGGATGGTTCACTCCTAGGTGGTTCATGCATCCAAAAACTAAAGGAGCTAATCCCTTGATGAGAGGAGCTTATCCTTTTGAAGGAGGGCTTTATCCCTTTGAAGGTGGACCTAGTAACTTCCCTCCATTGCACTATAAATTAAGGCATTGGGCTGGTTGCTAAGGAGGTTGGAAGCTAAACATTTCTGAGGGTAAATGTTGTTGGAATTGAGACTTCTTAGTTAAGCTTGAGAGGAGAGATTACATACCTTTTGACTTCATTGGGAAGAGAGCGAAACTTGTCAAAGTAGAGGAGATTCTTGCTGGACCCTGGGAGGAGCTTGTACAACATCAAGGCACCATGGTTGTAAAGTTATTCTTTGATTAAAGTTAATACAATCAGATTCATTTTTCTCAACAGATTGTCTTATGTGATTTGTTTCATGAATTCCTTGATCATCATGATAAATATGCTTTATTATATTGGTTTTTCAGGTGCTATTTAATGTGTGTGCTTGTTTGTGTTTGCAGATTCTTCACAAGGAAGCTCATTTGGATCAACGGAGTGTGGCTTCCTCAAACTTGCACTGGACCAAAGGTAGGCCTAAAACACTTGTTTGCCTTTATTTATAAATTGCATATTTAGAGAAAGATAGAATTTGTTTGGTTTGCTTGTCGCTAGATATCATTAGATACTAGGGAGGTCGGTCTTGTCCGCAAGAACGACTTATCCGGTCGACAACAAGTGATGGGTCTGTATATGACTAGTGATTGCAGAAAAGAAACATAAATAATATGGAAGCAAATCATAATATAGAAAAACTAGTTCTGAATGGAATTGATTGTTATATTTTCCATATAAAGGGAAGGCAGTCTAATCTAAGTAGGAAATTTTACTCTTATGAAAAATAGTTAATATAAATTTTATATCTCCTGGTCGATGGAGTTAAAAATCATTCGATATAAAATATTAAATCTAATTGTGTATTTCCACATTCTAATTAACTTAAAAGACACTTTTTAAATTATTAATAATATATGAAGCTATGAGGAACAATATATCACTATAATCACAAGCAAAGTGAACTGAAAAAATATATGAAACAATGACCAATATATATACTGGGCCATGACTTAAAACTCGGTGACAAAAATTTGAGTTATGATAGTGCATGTATACACATTTAACCAGCAAACATGAATAACAAAAAATCACAATTAGTTGTCTCGCGATAAGGAAAAACTATAGCCAATTAATTATCATGCAACAACGAAAATTACAGAATTCAGTAGGAAGTTTATTAGTCATTAATAATAAATTCTACTAGGGGTATAACCCTGAAATTACAAAAGTACACGTCCATTAAATGGGACAAGAGTATCTTCTAACTAAAGAAGTGGCCCAAACATAAGGCCTTAATTGAATCCTAAAGATTAAAGAGGAATCCCAACAAGTATAAACATGAATGTTTCCTTCACAGAGGTAGACATGTAACCGACCTGTAGTAGGGTAGTTAACCATCAGAGGTTGAAGCTAGCGCATAGCTGAAAATATGGAGAAATGCACAAAATAATGAAATCACCATACCTACGAACCAAGAGGAAGGTGCAAATAAGGGAATGAAACAGAACATAGTATAGTAAAATCAAGAGATATTGAAAATATATTTAGGGTTTTTTCTAATAATATTAACGAGAATGAATGGCTTAATTGTGTCATGAATAATGTCATGGAATCTCTGGAGATTACATGAAAATAATAGTATAGTTAGCTAGTGAATCAAGGGTTTCCATAGCCTGGAAGTAAACAAAATTCTACAACTGTTGGAACAATAAAAGAAACCCTTGTGGAAAAATAAGAAAACAAAAATATTAAGAATTTTACCCAAGGCCAAAATGCGCAAATGTGGAGCTGGACACACATGGTCAACAAGAATTATGGAATCTCCTTTACAGGAGAATTTTACCTAAAAAACAGATATTATATTGGTGTTAAACATAAAAAGAGTACCATTCCCTCATGGGAAAGATAAAGTGGGTAGAGGGGATTCAATAGTTACCCAATGTTTTTTTCGAGCAAGGGAAATAGATTTGTTGGAGCATCTCTGGCTGCGGAATAGTGCATCTTTTTCTATTGATTAGGTTACCCCTGTAACCAGTAACGTTATCTCAAAAATGTAACCATCGTAAGTGGGGAACATCCAGTAATGTAATAAGTAGTAGAAGTTAGAGAATAGCTACTAGTGTATGCCAAACCACCAACATGTGATTCGAAGTATATAGCAACCCTACATTTTCAAACTTGGTATGGTAGCATAACCTCTACAACAGAAGAATCAGCGTTCATTAGCAAAGAAGAAATCCATAGATACGTTAATATTGACCACACTAAACCAACAAGATGGATCACTTTACTTGTACACAGGTTGGTCCTTCCAACAGGTGGGAAATGAACGCCTCTAGAATCCAGAGGTAAACCCATTTTAAAACGAACCCAGACTACGATAGTGGGCCATATAAGGACTAAGATCTAATGGGAATAATGAATTTTTAGGGAATTGACACCTGCACAAGATTATGTCGAATTTAGCTCCATTGGAACCCCTCCTGTCGGCATACATGATGACCAAAAATTTCTCTTGTTCAGCTAAGAGCAAGACAACAAAAAGAAACATCAGCATACCTTAGGAAAAAATATAGAATAAAGGTTAGGGTTTGATGGATAAGAATGACCTCCATTGGATCAACTTACGTGTTTTGGAGCGTTGAACGAAACCAATACCATTCCCATCCCTGATCCATGTGACGTGTAGGTGGACGAGTGGACATGGCATAATGACATTTTGCTACATAGTCACCCAAATGTGCCCTCTTTTATGACTTAATAGGGGTACATATAAAGAATCATTAAAACTCAAAGTGCAATAGGCGAAATGTGGGCATCAAAGTAGTTAAGTTAACCTAGGGTGTAGAGCTGAGGTGCATACACCATAGAGCATAAGTTAGATAATCTCAAAGATAAGTTATGTGACCATACATGAAATTTGCACCATATCACTACCCTAAATGATATCAATGTAATATGAATATCAACACATAAATATTATAAAGAATATATGATATAGACACTAACGACCACTAAGGTAGGGGTCATATGAACAAGGGAGTAGCGTAGAATGAGTGACACCACCAAAGGAATTTTAATATAACCATGAAGAGATTGAAAGCCTAAAGTGCAGGAAATATTTATTTTAGGTTATGTTTTCCATTAAGTATGGGACATCAAACATAACTAACCATTTACCTAAAATAGCTAGCACTTAAATGAATTTGGAGAGTATAGATATAAATGAAAAAAATATATCTGGAGTCAATTGAGGTATATGATAGCTTGAATTATTTCCCTTTGATGTGAATGAATCTTTCATACATTACATTTGATATCTCACAAATTTCATACACTTGCTATCACTAAATCCACACATATGCCATCTTATGTGTTCATTGTTGCCAATACATATCTTTGAGACCACTGATTTGGAAACCAACTATAAAATTTTAGGGGCTAAAGTTCGCCGAGTGGGCTAATTTTTCATGATTTTTCCACAAAAATGATTTGCCAATTTCCAATTTTATAAAAGATGATTTGCCTAGATTTTAGAATATAAAGTTATTTTACCTTAAAAATCACCAACATTATGTAGAGGCTATATATAAAATCATTATCAATTTGAATAATTTTACAAATATATCAATAAACATTTTATAGTTTGCATATTAGGTATTAGTGAGATTCGCCAATGTTTTTAAACTTCAAGAAAATTTTCCATCCTTAAAATTTTCCTTGATTGTATGTTGGTTGGGACTACTACTCCAAACAATGTTGGGTCTATTTGGGTCTTCACATTGGGGAGACTCCCTTCCGTGTTGTCGGCTTCCAAAACAATCAACAACTTCCACAAATAAAATATGGCAAAGCAACAATTTTAATATTTTAGGATATTGTTATAGAGTTGTAGTGTGATTTAATGGGTTGTGCATATTTCATGTTCCATCCTGTTGTTTCTAATTCTGATGTTGGAGCAAAAACATATCTTATTCTTAGCTTAAAATACCTAGAGATTTTAACGTTCATGATCCCTTGATTTCTTAAATCTCCATGTGCTTGTAAATATTCTCAGTTGCCAAATTTTAAAATTATTTTGGTAAAACATAAGGCTGGATTACTTCATTTAGTACCTTAATATTTCTTGTAAATGGATAGGGGAGACTACTCCCCACACTACATTATTCGTAGTAAAATTTCTGTCACAAGATGTCCCTAGAAGCTAACCTAGATAATCTAAAAAATGAGGTTTTGAAACTAAGCCTAGGCACTAATGAGGTAACCTATGCACTACCTATCCAAGGGATCCAAGGTAGAATGTAGAGCATGAATCAAGACTTCTGATCAAACTAATGTTGTTGTCACATTTTCCCTCAATATAATATAAATTTACTTCTTTTGCCTAACGATTTACAAGGAACCCATAAAATTAAGTAGCTCAACTTTCTGTAAAAACCGTAACCTTGCTATGATATTAGATAGAAAAAATGATATACACACCATTTAAATTTTCTTTTAAAGAAATTAATGATTTTTTTTTTAACCATCTAATAACTACATTAAGAATTGTACTATTTAGTTTTTATGATGCATGCAAATTCTTACAACCAGGAGAGGTCATATAAGGGTCATCGTAGATACCAATTTGGAAATCAAAGGAAATACTTAATTAACCATGTGCAATGGATGTTTTTGTAGTTTTCTATGCTTAGGGAGATGGCTTGTAATACACATAAATTTCACCTAAAAACAAAGATGAGGTGATGCAGGTTACCATCTCATCTAAAATAATTCCTGATTGATAAGAGAATGATCAAAAAAAAGGTAGTCTCAAGGAGGTGCTAGGCATTAGAAATTATATGGTTGATGCCACAATTTTAGTGAAAGTAGTTTCATTATTTGAAACAAATTCATTAATATATAAAAGGGTGAACAATTTTCATGTAATAGAAAATTGTAAGAGACCTTGCCTTGAAATGATGTGTACTAACCTAAATTCTATCACTTGAATGTAATCACAAATTTATGGGAAACTTGAAATAATTATGTGAGAGCAAGTAAAAAGGTAGCATCTAGGGTCGAGATCATTTGGGTGATTGAATGCATGGAGTGGGAGCTACTTAAGCGTTGGATTTCATATGAGTATCCATGGTTGGACTAGACTAGTGGAATCATTTATGTGAGCTTAAATTTAAATAGAGCCAGACTTCATAGAATATAGAGTTGCATCTCGAAGGTCCCACATGGGAGTTACAAAGGGAGGATGTATATAATATCTTGGAAATGTGACGATGGAGGCCTGGTGTTATAGCACCATTTACTAGTCCTGGTATATATGATGCTTTGTTTATGGCCTAGGGCAACCCCTCCTTCTAGACTTGGTCCAAATATATAAAAAACATTATTTTATTCTCTGTACGCTACTTTGCCCTAAGCTAAAAGCATGTACACATAGGTCAGTTGATACCCAACCCATGTATATGTATTAAAACACTTAAAAAATTAAATTTCCTTAATTTTGGGCAGAGTTCACAGGTTTTACCTGTTAATTACTTCCTATTGCCCGTGGCCTTGTTTGATAGCCTATATTCCGTGTCTCTTATCTCTTTATGGTTTATGCATTGGTAACTGTTTGATGATGAATAACACTATAATAACATAAGTAAAAGAAGATCCTAACCTAAGAAGTAAAAAGCATTCACAAGCAATTATCAATCGAAGAGAAATCACTTAATCTCAATGCTCTAGATTTCACAACAAGTTTTTCTCCAACATTTTCAAGGGCTCTCGACGCTGTTTGTTCACCATTTAGACCTCTGTCAAACTTTCCCCAAGCTTCTTCGAAGGATCTCCTCTTCTGTTTACGACATAGTGTCCTCTACCATCGCTATTTATTCTCAATTTCTCTTAGGAGCTCACTACCTCCACCCTATGTGTTTCTCCTCTCTTGCTCGTGTCCTCTCGACACTCCAAATTATGTGTTGTTCCCCCTTGTCTCCTAGAATTTTCTGTTGTTACCACAGGTGGCCAACAATACTATATGCATCTAGTCACAAATTGGTTCCTTGCTACGTGGCCAACTTTCCATTGATCTTGTTGTCCCGTGTTTAGTTACTCAAAGGCATACTGTTGCCCTCATCCTTAGTTGATATTTTTACAACATGTCCCTTGTGCACACTTGTCAGCCTCCATGGATGCTATCAAACAATCAATATCCTAGACAATTCCCTCCCTCCTTAACTCTGGGAAGTGTCCTTAAACTCGACACATTTTTATTTAAATTAATTCACAATGCTTATAATAAATCGGAAAGGTAACAGGTCTTAAATGCAAATTGCATGCATGTGTATATGTTTTGGGACCAAAGTATTGGTGGGCATATGCTTTTATATGTTTTGAGGCTAAAAAGTTTGGTGTTTCAATATGATATTTTATGCACACCAATAAACGCATTAGCACTGTAGACCAAATAATATGAAAAGAGTATGGGGGGGTAAGACCCCATGTGCATACAAAGCAGGTTTCATATAACTTAATAATTATGATAAAAGTGCATCGGCTTCTAAAGAAAGTCCATGACATGACTTGAGGGGTTCTAGGTGTCAAAAAGAGACATGCAAATAAAAGTATGTGTGTGGGAGCTACTAAGGGTTAAAGTTGTTATGTGCTTATTTGTGCTAAAGGACTTCTAACATTCATTAGATTTCTTTCATCTTACAATGTTGTTATTAGCAATACACTTGTGTTTATGATAGAATGAAATCTAGCATGTGTTAGATTTCTTTTGCTTGATAATGTTGTTGTTGGTAATGGGCTTGTGTTTTTGCTAAAAGCAAATATAACATATTTATATTTTTTTTTCACCTTACATTGTTTTTATGTGCTTATGTTTGAGCTAGAAGGAAAGTTAGCATGCACTAGATTTCTTTCACAATGCAATGTGGTGGTTGGAAATTTGGTTGTTTGTGCTAGAAGGAAATATGCTAGAATTCTTTGATCTTGCAATGCTGTTATTGGAATTTTGCATGTGATTGTCTTAGAAGGAAATTTAGCACATGCTAGATTTCTTTTATTGCAATATTGTTATTGGCAATATCTTTCAGTTTGTGCTAGAATAAATTTAGTGTGTTATATTTCTTTAACCCTACAATGTTGTTATGTTCTTGTGTTTATGCTAGAAGGACATCTAGCACAGGTTAGATTTCGTTCATCCTGTAATGTGCTTGTGTTTGTGTTAGAAAGAAATCTAGCATGCGCTAGATTTCCTTGCCCTGTATTGTTGTTGTCAACATGGTTGTGTTTGTGCTAGAAGTAAATCTAGCATGCACTATAATTCTTTCACCTTACAATGTTTGTGTTTTCTTATGTTTATACTAGAAGGAAATCTAAAACACATTAGATTTCTTTCACCTTGCAATGTTGTTATTGGTGATGTGCTTATCTTTGGGCTAGAAGGAAATTTTGCATGCACTAGATTTATTTCACAATGCAATGTTGTTGGAAATATGGTTGCTTGTGCTAGAATGAATCTAGCATGTGTTTTGTTTCCTTCAGCTTGCAATCTGCTTGTGTTTGTGATAGAAATGAATCTAGCATGCACTAGACTTCTTTAGTCCTACAATGTTGTTATGTGCTTGTGTTTGTGCTAGAAGGAAATATAACATGCACTAGATTTCTTTCAAATTGAAATGTGCTTGTGTTTGTGTTGGAAGAAGATTTAGCATAGGCTAGATTTCTTCTACTCTACAATGTTGTTGTTTCAATGTGCTTGTATTTGTGGTAGACATAAATTTAGCACTTGCTAGATTTTTCACTCTATAATGTTGTTATGTGCTTGTGTTTGCGCCAACAGGAAATCTAACACATTAGATTTTCTTTTACCTTGCAATGTTGTTATTGCTAACATGTTTTTGTTTGGGCTAAAAGGAAATCTAGCTTGTGCTAGATTTGTTTTGTCATGTAATGTTATCATTGGAAATATTTATATGTTTGTTTTAGAAGTAAATATAACGCAGACTAAATTTTTCTCACCCTACAATGTTGTTATGTGATTATGTTTGCATTAGAAGGAAATATACTATGCATTATATTTCTTTCACCTTGTAATGTTGCTATTTGCAACGTGCTTGTGTTTTTGATAGGAGTAAATCTAGCATGTGTTAGATTTGTTTTGTCTATTAATGTTGTTGTTGGCAATATGTTTGTGAATTTGTACTAGAAGGAAATCTATTACACGTTATATTTTTTTCAAAATGCATTATTAATTTTGAAAATATAATTATTTGTGTTAGAAGGAAATCAAATGCCTTGCATTGTTTTTATTTTGCAATGTATTTCTGTCTATGCTAGAAGGAAATTTATCATGCACTAGGTTCCTTGCAGTGTTGTTGTTGACAATATACTTGTGTTTGTGATAGATGTATATTTAGCACATACTAGATTTCTGACACCTTGCAATGTTGTTATGTGCTTGTGTTTATGATAGAATGAAATATAACACACATTAGATTTCTTTCACCTTACAATGTTATTATTCGCAATGAGTTTTTGTTTGTGCTAGAAGAAAATCTTGTGGGTGCTAGATTCATTTTTCCTTATAATGATGTTATTGGTAATATGCTCGTGTTTTCTCTAGAAGTAAATCCAACATGTATTAGGTTTCTTTAGCCTTACAATAATGCTATTTACTTATGTTTGTGCTAAAAAGAAATATAGCATGTGCTAGATTTTCTTTTACCCTGCTGTAATGTTGTTGTTGACAACATATTTGTGTTTGCGATATAAGTAAATCTAGGACATGTTAGATTTCTTTCACCTACCAATGTTGATACAAGTTTTTTTTTGGTTTCATCTTATGCTTAAATTTCTTTCCCCTGCAAATGTTGTTATTGGAAATGTTCGTGTTTGTACTAGAAACAAATCTAGCATCTGCTACATTAAATTTCCTTTGCAATATTGTCGTTGGAAACATGTTTGTATTTTTGCTAAACCTAATTCTAAGACATGCTAGATTTATTTCACCCTACAATGTTGTTATGTGTTTGTTTTTATGCTAAAATGAAATTTAATGTATGATATATTTATTTCACCATGCAGTGTTTTTATTGGCAATGTGCTTGTGTTTGTGATAGAGGGTAATATAGAACGTTTCTTTTCACAATGCAATGTTGTTGTTGGCAACATGCTTATGTTTGTACGATATCCCATTCTTAGACCACATATTCCATATGAAGGGCCTTCAAGTAATTTGAGGGTTTAAGATTTTTTATATTGTAACAATAGTCTATGTAGGTATGGACTAAAACCTCATTGTCTCTAAAAAGTAAGGTCAATTTTGATAAGCATGGAGATGTCTTAGGAAATATTATTATTGCAATGCTTTTATTGACAATGTGTTTGTGTTTGTGCTAGAAGGAAATTTAGCATGCACTAGATTTACTTTACAATGCAATGTTGTTGTTGGGAATCTTCTTTTATGCAATAGAAGGAAGTCTAGCATGTGTTACATTTCCATTGCCTTGCAATATTTTTAATGTCAACGTGCTTGTGTTTGTGCTAGAAGGAAATCTAGCTTGTTTTAGATTTTTTTTTTTTTTTTTTGGTTTGCAATGTTTTTCTTGGAAATATACATGTGTTCGTGCTAAAAATAATTCTAGCATGTGCTAGATTTATTTCACAATACAATGTTTTTATTGGTAATGTCCGTGTGTCTGTGATAGAAAGAAATCTAGGATGCAAATATTGATTTTGCTTTGCAACATTCTTGTTGGCAATATGCTAGAAGTAATTCTATCACATTCTCTATTTCTTTCACCTTACAATGTTGTTATGTATTTGTCTTTGTGCTAGACGAATATCTAGAACAAAATCTAATGATTTCCATACTTAATGTTCTTTCATTGTATTTTGCTTTTATGGTTTCTAAAGCAAGCTAAGACTATACATGACTATAAAAGATAAATTTTGTGTAAATATGATGTTGTAGTTTCTACAGTTGTTTTTATTTATTCACAATGTAATGTCTTTTGGAAATGTGCTTATGCTTGTGCTAGAAGGAAGGCTAGTAGGTGCTAGCTTGCCTATAGTCACGATTAAAAGAATATAATAAATTATTTGGGGGTGCCTTTTTTCTAATCAACACCATGATTAGATATTATTGTGAGTTCTACACTTGTTATTGTTCTTGTTCATTTTGTTACACATATAATGATGCAAGTGGTTATAGTATTTATAAATTCATACTTTCTTCAATAATTTGAAATTGTGATAGTTTTTTGTTTGTTTGTTTGTTTGTTCTTATCTGCCCTTGTTTTGGGTAAGAAACCATGGACTATGAAGCTAGTGAAAATTCAAAGGAAGCATCAAAGGAAAAAAGAAGTTGAAAAAACACGACACCAAAATCTGTAAATGGTATGACAATTTTAAAATTAGTTTATACTTTGTTACAATGGTTAGACATTATGCTAATAAATGGTTGTTGATTAGTTTATATTTATTATTTCATCAGATCGATGATAAAATGTTGTGCTCCTTAGACTGTCCAATTACAATTTTTTCTAATAAACAAATTCTCTTATAACTTGATCAACCTATTGGGATAAACATGACATTGTTTTTGTTGGCATTATGATGCATGTGTTGTACTTGACGGAAAACAACTCACAGAAGATCAACTCACTTATATATATCTAGATGAATCTACGGAAGAGATATCAGATGACAATTCTCAGTATGACAAGTCCAAAGGGGGAGATTGTTGGCATTATGAGACAAGTGTTGTCCTTGATGGCAAATCACACAAATGATAAATTATAGTGCAACAAATTTATTTGATAAATTGTAGTGCAACAAAGTTTCCTTCACGTAGAGAAAAGTTCACGCACTTTTATGCAGAGAAAAGTTTATTCCATGTAGAGAAACGTTCACGCACTTTTATGCAGAGAAAAGTTTATTCCATGTAGAGAAAAGTTCACGCACTTTTATGCAGAGAAACGTTTATTCCATGTAGAGAAAAGTTCACGCACTTTTATGCAGAGAAAAGTTTATTCCATGTAGAGAAAATTTCACGCACTTTTATGCAGAGAAAAGTTTATTCCATGTAGAGAAAAGTTCACGCACTTTTATGCAGAGAAAAGTTTTTTTCATGTAGAGAAATGTTCACGCACTTTTATGCAGAGAAAAGTTTATTTCATGTAGAGAAAAGTTTACGCACTTTCATGCAGAGAAAAGTTCCCTTCATGCAAGAGAAAAGTTCACGCACTTTCATGGTTGGTTCATGGTATTAGTTCGACAGTTTTTGATCCTATGGTTTTGGCCCGTGGTATTGCATCCAAAAGCGTTGATCTCACGCACTTTCATGGTTGGTTCATGGTATTAGTCCAACAGTTTTTTGATCCTATGGTTTTGGACCGTGGTATTGTGGAAGCCCTAAGGCTATAAAAGAGGAAGGAGATCATTTGGCAAAGTATCATCTGAATTATCTGAATATCTGATAAAGTGCTAGATCTGGAATACTGTGATTGGGTTATGGTGCAAATCTGGATCTGAGCTAAAGAGGGATCTCACCGGTTGATGGAGAACAAGATCTAAGGATAGATCGGGATCAAATGGTTTGAAATGAACTATCTCTATATATTTGATTATGCTTATTCTAGATCTGTATATTGAATGATCTGAACTGGGTATAACTTAAGTTTGAAATCGCTGCAAGTCATGTTTGAATATTTATAGATTTGTACGTGGGTTGGCTTTGGTGTAAGTGCGTATATATGCAAGTTTGGTTCATTGTAGTAGCGTATACAATTTGAGCTATATTTGAAGTCACGGGTGATTCTGGTTGTTGATGGGTTCTGATGACAGTTTAAAGGTGTCAGTATTCTGCATATCCTGTTTGGTTGATTATGTTTAGCTTCAGTATTGATGGATGAGAACTAATATTGGATCAGGATCATAATGACTCATATTTGTGTGATCTGATGGACTAGATCTGGGTGCTAACACATATATTATCCGTATTGATCTAGTGTTTGGGTGATTCAGAAGATTGATTGATTATGTGCTTCAATGATATTAATGGGTCCAGTATGAAAATTGGATGAAACGTGGCCTTTCAGATTATGTGTTGTGCTTCAGGAGTATCCAGTCTGAAAATGTATGAAACGTGGTACCTGGAGGAGAGAAGATTGTAGGTCGGCGCCTATGTACTAGTATCTTAGCTAGTACAAGAGCTAAGGGGGTGGTAGCTCCCTTCCAGTAGCAGTTGAAAACTTTGGAGCATTGTAGCAGGTAGCAGCCTGCGTACTAGTAAATGGATCGGCTACTACAAGAACAATGGGGGTTGTAGCTCCCTTCCAGGAGAGACTGGAGAACGAGAGAGGGTTGTAGATCTCTGCAGGTAGAAGCCTGCGTACTGGTATAAGACTGCACCAGTACATAAATATTGTAAGAGGATTTTCTTATTAAGAAAAAGATTGAGATGACTTGCAGCAGGTGGTTTTCTCCCACATTGGGTTTCCATCTTATATCATGGTGTTCATGTGTGTGGCTTATGTGTGATGATCTGTTCTATTTTACTGCACTTGTTTACTGTTAATATGGTTGATAATGTTCTAATGCACTCATTAAGGATCAACTAACTGAATCATAAGAAGTTGTGGAAGTAGCATATATGAATCTGAATATGGAAATGAAAAAGTTTTATTGATGTGATAATACTGATTCACCCCCCCCTCTCAGTATTATTTCCAACAATTGGTATCAGAGCAGGTCCTTTGGTAGAAGCTTGATCGCTTGAAGGAGATCCGTGGAACAATGGGAAAGAAGCTTAAGAAGAAAGCACCTAAGAAGAAGAAGACATCTCAGAAGAACTATGACAGTGGGAGAATCGATTGGGGATTAGGTATAAGAAGCTCTTCAGATTCAGAATCATTTCAGAATGAAGATGAACTATCAGGTATGAATTTGCTATCCTCTGATGTTCCAGCTATCTATCCATTTGGAAAAGATGAAAGTGATAGTGAAGCAACTGAATTTGCTTTTATGGGTGAGCAAGAAAAGTATCAAATAGAGGAAGTATTTAGAAGGCTTACAGACAAAATTAAAGATCAACAAGATCTATTGAACAAAAGGGAATGTGCTTTCAAATAAGAAGTTACCAAACTAAAAGCTCAATCAGAGGAAGGAAACAAGGTAAGAAAGTTACTCAAGGACAAGGAAAATCAATGTCAAAAGTTGCAGCGTGAAGTGACATCATTAAGAGATGAAGTCAATGAAAGAAGCACAACCATCAAGAAACTCAGAGATAGATCCAGTTACTATGAAAGTCTTGAAGCCACGATCCGCTCGCTAAAGGAAGATCTTGAAGAATCAAAGAAGCAGAATAAATATCTACTCCAAGCTATTGAAAAACAGGTAAACGAAGATATCAGCTTAAAATCTCAACTGGAATGTGCCTTCAGAACTCGTCAAATGCAGCAGGATCTGAACGAAGAACAAGAAAAGGAGATTCTCAAACTAAGGCATCAGTTGGAAGAAGGAAGGAAAGTTGAAGAAGACATGAAGAAGCAATGTCTAGAAAAGGAGGAACAACTTCAAGTTGAGGTAAATATCTTGAAAGGTAACTTAGAAGAAAAGGATAAACTATTACGATTTCAAGATAGTACTAAAGCCTTGGATGATATTCTTAGTAGTCAAAGGTCTCCTGTTATCAAGACTGGTCTTGGTTTTCATGAATCTGTTGAAGGTGAATCTAGTTCACAAGGTGAGGCAAGGAACTCTAAAGAGAAATCTAAAATGATCAACAAGGAGATGAAAGGTCAACCCCATCAACAATCAAGGAAAGAGACTCCTCAAAGAAAATATCTTACTCCTAACTATGGTCGGCCATTTACGCAGATGAATAATATTGAATGTTATGAATGTCATAATCTTGGACATGTTGCAGCTAGATGCAGAAGAAGGATGGTTCAAGATCATCACACCGAAAGATCATCACATTCCAGGTACTTCAATGGATATTGTTTTTCTTGCAATTTGTTTGGTCACAAAGCTGCTGATTGCTACAGGAGGAATATGAAACATGTAAGATGTTATGCATGTAAAAAGCTTTGACATATAGCTAAGGAATGCAGGAACAAAGTATGGGCACCATAACAAAAGGAGAAAATATCATCATCACACTTGAAGATGTGGAAGAAGAAAGAAGTACAGTCAGAAAGAGGCGGCACAGCACAACATACAGACATAACAGAATTAGAGGGAGTTGGAAGTGTAAAACTTCAGTGTCCTAAATCTCATATGCAAGTTTCTTAAAGAGAAGTCACGTATATATGCGAGTTGGTTATGGCATAGTCGCATATATGATTGTTTGAGGAAAGGCAGTAGGGACAGGTTCAGGAAAAGGATCAGTCATGATTCGGTTTATTATTTGCGCTGTTTGATAATGGTTACAATTTGCTGATGATGTGTGGAAATGACTTGATGGTTAGAAGTGTTTTGTTTCTAACTTGATAATGATGATGTATTGATACTTCTTGCTGATATGCATGATCAGATCTGACAGTAAACAAGATGGCACAGGTTTAGGGGGAGCATATGCTTTTAATGCATTGTTGGCATTATGGTTAATAGTCCTTGGTGATGATGCTTATATGGATATGATATGGTTATGAGTTGTTCAGATGATTCTTGGGGTTACATAGTTGATATTTAGATCAGATTTGTGGTTGATCCTCTAATGGTGCTTACATGGTGATCTTCATAAGGATAAGGAGAAGTACTTAGCTTGAATTCACATCTTCTTTACTTGATGATGAGTCAATCATATGCTGTTGTCGTCATATGCATAAAGATCATATATTACAGTTATGATGCAGGATCCCTATTGTTCTTGGCACATATATGGATGAGGATTGTTGGCTGGATACATGGATGATTATTCAAAGTTGCATTGTTGGAGACTTGATGATGATGAGTTCTTACCTTTATGATGATAGGTTGTTTCGTACATATGTTGATTGATATTTCCAATTGATGATACTTGGTCCATGCAGATCTGGATGGCTATGGTGTTTCTCACATATGATAGAATGATTCTGTATATACAGAATTCTGTTCAAAAGGATGAGTTGATACGGACATACCTTGATGATTCATGCACTAATATAAGTTGCTGGTGACAGATGCTATGGAGCAGATCATTCAGTGTCGTTGCTGATGTTTATCATGATCTTATTTAGTTGTTTGGTCTCTGTTATAAAATCATGTATATCATTCGATGTAAAGGTCATATCAAGACTCATGATGTAATAGTGTGTCTCTATCTATTGTAGTCATTTGATGAAATATTTCAGTCATATCAAGGTCATGTAACGGCCTATGTTGGTTTCCCCACTATGCCTGGGATGAATGATGTAATGTACTTGGTTGTCATTTTCTGGTATATCCCCACTTGGTTGGGAGATGGATGTATGTATGAGTATTTGGTGCTAAGAAGGTCAAGTATGATGTATAGAGTCATGTTATTGTAGAACACCTTTTTGCAGACCTTGCTTACACACAGGGGGAGCATGAACAACACAATTCAGCAAGAGAAGAGCTTTCAACATGTAGCATGAACAGATTGGTACACCTTGGCATATACAAAGGGGGAGCTCATTTAGAGATTACAACAGGTACTCAGGGGGAGTATGAACAACGGAATACCTTTCTAGGAAAGATAATATCTTGGTTCGCCCTTTGCCCTTGATGTCAAAGGGGGAGAGTGATTTGGTATTGTTGCCATCAAGTCCAAAGGGGGAGATTGTTGGCATTATGATGCATGTGTTGTACCTGATGGCAAACAACTCATAGAAGAACAACTCACTTATATATATCTAGATGAATCTACGGAAGAGATATCAGATGACAATTCTCAGTATGACAAGTCCAAAGGGGGAGATTGTTGGCATTATGAGACAAGTGTTGTCCTTGATGGCAAATCACACAAATGATAAATTATAGTGCAACAAATTTATTTGATAAATTATAGTGCAACAAAGTTCATGCACTTTTATGCAGAGAAAAGTTCATGCACTTTTATGTAGAGGAAAGTTTATTCCATGTAGAGAAAAGTTCACGCACTTTTATGCAGAGAAAAGTTTATTCCATGTAGAGAAAAGTTCATGCACTTTTATGCAGAGAAAAGTTTATTCCATGTAGAGAAACGTTCACGCACTTTTATGCAGAGAAAATTTTATTTCATGTAGAGAAAAGTTCACGCACTTTTATGCAGAGAAGAGTTTATTTCATGTAGAGAAATGTTCACGCACTTTTATGCAGAGAAAATTTTATTTCATGTAGAGAAAAGTTTACGAACTTTCATGCAGAGAAAAGTTCCCTTCATGCAAGAGAAAAGTTCACGCATTTTCATGGATGGTTCATGGTATTAGTTCGACAGTTTTTGATCCTATGGTTTTGGCCCGTGATATTGCATCCAAAAGTGTTGATCTCACGCACTTTCATGGTTGGTTCATGGTATTAGTCCAACAGTTTTTTGATCCTATGGTTTTGGACCGTGGTATTATGGAAGGCCTAAGGCTATAAAAGAGGAAGGAGATCATTTGGCAAAGTATCATCTGAGTTATCTAAATATCTGATAAAGTGCTAGATCTGGAATACTGTGATTGGGTTATGGTGCAGATCTGGATCTGAGCTAAAGAGGGATCTCACCGGTTGATGGAGAACAAGATCTAAGGATAGATTGGGATCAAATGGTTTGAAATGAACTATCTCTATATATTTGATTATGCTTATTCTATATCTGTATATTGAATGATCTGAACTGGGTATAACTTAAGCTTGAAATCGCTGCAAGTCATGTTTGAATATTTATAGATCTGTACGTGGGTTGGCTTTGGTGTAAGCGTGTATATATGCAGGTTTGGTTCATTGTAGTAGCGTATACAATTTGAGCTATGATATTTGAAGTCACAGGTGGTTCTGGTTGTTGATGGGTTCTGATGACAGTTTAAAGGTGTCAGTATTTTGCATATCCTGTTTGGTTGATTATGTTTAGCTTCAGTATTGATGGATGAGAACTAATATTGGATCAGGATCATAATGACTCATATTTGTGTGATCTGATGGACTAGATCTGGGTGCTAACACATATATTATCCGTATTGATCTAGTGTTTGGGTGATTCAGAAGATTGATTTGATTATGTGCTTCAATGATATTAATGGGTCCAGTATGAAAATTGATGAAACGTGGCCTTTCAGATTATGTGTTGTGCTTCAGGAGTATTCAGTCTGAAAATGTATGAAACGTGGTACCTGGACGAGAGAAGATTGTAGGCCGACGCCTACGTACTAGTATCTTAGCTAGTACAAGAGCTAAGGGGGTGGTAGCTCCCTTCCAGTAGCAGTTGAAAACTTTGGAGCATTGTAGCAGGTAGCAGCTTGCATACTAGTAAATGGATCGGCTAGTACAAGAACTATGGGGGTTGTAGCTCCCTTCCAGGAGAGACTGGAGAACGAGAGAGGGTTGTAGCTCTCTGCAGGTAGAAGCCTGCGTACTGGTATAAGACTGCACCAGTACATAAATATTGTAAAAGGATTTTCTTATTAAGAAAAAGATTGAGATGACTTGCAGCAGGTGGTTTTCTCCCACATTGGGTTTCCACCTTATATCATGGTGTTCATGCATGTGGCTTATGTGTGATGATCTGTTCTATTTTACTGCACCTGTTTACTATTAATATGGTTGATAATGTTCTAGTGCACTCATTAAGGATCAACTAACTGAATCATAAGAAGTTGTGGAAGTAGCATATATGAATCTGAATATGGAAATGAAAAAGTTTTATTGATGTGATAATACTGATTCACCCCCCCCCCCTCTCAGTATTATTTCTAATAGTTTTTAATTGTTACCAACTAGGCACAATAAGTGTTCTCCAAGCCAACTTGATTTTGAGAACTACAAGAGAAATAGTCTACAGAGTTTAACAACAACTACTCTTCGGCCCCTTCAGGGGTTGATCATGGAAGAAGTTGCTTCACTAGTAGATAAGCTATTGGATAGAACCATTTGGTTTTCTATTCCACTTAATCATCCAATAGATGTCATAAAACTAAAATATTATTGTTCTAAATTGAAAACCAATAGAACAATATTGGATGCAATGGTTACATATTGTCAAAGTCATGATGAGAAATTGAATGCGAAGACTCTTACCACATTCAACATTCTTGAGCATTATGAAATTAACGATATCATATTTTCCAATTTTTGCAACATGGTGAAGGGGTCTACTTATGTAAAAGGAACACGTAATACAAAGATAGAGTCCCTTTCTCAGCAAGCATGTGGACTCCTTGACAAAATGATAAATGGATCAACAAGTGTTTAATAGGTTGACAACAATTTTGAATTTGGTTATCATTTTTGGGGCCCTACTCTTTTTTCAACACTTTTGCACTCTTTTCCAATGTCAGTTGCAACCAATTTTACATACTCACCTTGTTGTTCTGGATACACTGGCTTTGAAAAAAGGACCTTTCCGCAAGGGATATTATATTGAATATTTTCAACTTCTTATCAAAAAAACGTGTTCAATGAATTTACTACAATTCTCTTAGTAGAACTTTAGTTTTGTAATAATGTACGCGAGTCTTTGGAAATTTCCATAAAGAACTCCAAGTTCAACTTTAAAATGACTAGTGGCATTTACGAATATAAGTCTCAAAACAATTATAGTTATGATATAGTTTTTACTATACATTTATATATTTCAAAATTGAAAATTTTGGAGGCTTCAAAATACTCTCACACATTTGAAGACATATTTGATTAAAATGGGAGAGATTATGATTTATGAATGGATTTATTGAAAAGCAACAACAATGTAGTGATGCAAAAGTGGTTATTTCTCTTTATGCGGGTACAAATTAATCAAGGTTTGTTGTACATATGGAAGAAGAATTGCATGTGTTGTGTAAACAAAGTCACAAAGGATAATCATGTTGAATAATTACAAATCTTTTCAATTATCAAATCTAGGATCCATTAACTTTTTGGAAAATTCAGGTACCATAGTTCATTTTTTGTTTCTTTTATAATACTTTGGATACTATTTTATTCAGGTTACTTAATACTCAAAGTGTTTACTAAAATGATTAATGATGGAGATTCTAAAACAAAGAATAATGAAAGTGGTAAGAAAAAAATAATCAATATAATGCTTTGATTTGAAAAAAGTTTAGATATGGAAACATGAGGAAGGAAAAAAGCTATCATACCATGTACATAATTTGTTGTTTGTTTGCTCTTGTTACTTTTTGAATTTATTTAATTTCCATAATTCATAACATTTTTTGATGTCTACTATAGGGAATTATGAGAAGAATGAAATTAATTCTAAATTGATATTATGTGTTTAATGATGGAGATAGAAATTGGTATTATCATTGATAACTTTTTTTTTAATCTAAATTTTTTATTTTATTATCGTGATTCATACATTTCATATGTTGATTATTGTAAGAAATAAAGAGAGTGAATATAGTGACCAATGGAATGTCCCACAAAACTACAATCAAGACCAAAATATTATATGGACGATTAAAGATGATTCATTTTTTGTATAGTTGTTTAATGAGTTTGGTTCTTGTCACAATTTATAATGTTTTTTTATGTTTATTATAGCAACAAGCAAGAAGAACAAAAACATTGATCAAATGAATGTGAAACAAAACTTTAATCAGGACAAAATATATATATCAAGTACTTATAATTTGTCCACTTGTTTTCTTATTATTTAATGATTTATATTCATTTTTAGAATTCAAAATATTTTATGTTTTAATTTAGAGACAAATAAGGGAAACAAAGATGATGATGAGATGCAAGTTAAAATATGAAGATAATATCATATAAGATACATATAACTTGTCTTATTATTTATCTTATTATTCTTCGAACTCTAATGATTGTAACTACCATAACATTGTACATTTTTATTATAAGAACAAATAAAAATGATAAATTAACAATCAAAATAATGTTAAAGGTGTGTGTGTGTGTGTTTCTTTTTAAAGGTTGCATTACTAATGTTTTTCTTGGTATTGGTATTTGATTTGAGGTTTAAGAAGTACTATTGGTATTTCATTGAAGGTTTAAAGTGTTTACTCTAGGTTCTATCAAGATGATAAAATAAATTATTATTTCATCTATAAAAAGTGAAAACACCACTCAAGGTAAGTGTATTGTTTCAACAATTTTTTAGTAATTTTTGAAACATGAATAAAACGGTTTGACTAGATTATTTGTAACTCTGTTGCAGCCAAAATAACTAAAAAGAAATTAGTTATTTTTGAACTAAAGGACATTTTTTTATCATAGCATTGATGATGAAGCAACAAACAAATGCCATCTGGAGAAAAATGGAACTAATGCTAATTACGCAATAGAGAAAAAGATTATTTTGGATTCATTCACATGGAAAAACATTTTTGAAATGTGTTTAAAAAATGAATCTCGACATTTCAATTTGGATGACAACTTTGAAACAAAGCACAAGAAGAGTTTTAAAAAATCTGGGGTTTCAGAAACATTACAAGATAAATTTGTGTTGATGTGGACTGCTTAAGATTGTAAACCACAAAATGGACATAAGGTCATTGACAATCCAACCAAAATTATACACTAAGTCATTGAAAAAAATGTGTGAAATGCATACCCAATATGATGCAACCAATATTATTATAGTGGATTGTTCATTTGAGAGAGAGAGAATCTCAAAGAAAATGTGATTCTTGCCCCTCCATTCATTGGAACAAATCAAGAGGATAATTGGTTGATCGATGAACTATGGAGAATGTTGCATAAACTCAAGAAGGCTACAGATGTGTGAGCTACTTTGAAAGATGTTCAATTACATTTAGAAGTACCTTAAGATGACCGATGTCTATTTCATGCTATTATATGTATGTCATCATGAATTATTGCTTTTATTTCACAACGCTAATAAAATAATTGTTGATTTGGTTAGTCATTACTAAAAAAAAATATTTTTGTGTTATTTATTTTTGGTGAGATATTGTGTTGATAACGATTATTGATTTCAATGGCCATTTAATGTTTTCATATCAAAATTTCCCATGCTATACAAATTTTTACAATGGATTACATTATATGTAAAAATTAATAGATAACTAGTCTATTTGTTTGAATTAGATCATTACAATTATTTGTTTCAATTGTGGTTTAAGTTATCATTATACCTCTTAGAAATTAGTAATGTGAAGGATGGCCCATTGCATTCTTATAACTTTTTTATTCCATATAAGTTGAAAAACTATATTAGGTTCTACGTAGCACCAACAATAAACATACAATTTGTACTAAAAGAAGCACCAAAAGCAACTAAGGTAGAGACTCTAAAAATTAGCATATAATTAATTAGGTTTGAAATTTAAAAATTGTAATATATTGTATGTGGAAATTAATATATAATTAGTTTGTTTACTTGCACTAGACCATTGTAATTATATTTTTTAATTGCTATTAAAGAAATAATTATAAGTATTAAAATCAATGATTTAAATGGTGGGTCAATGCATTCTTAGAAAAATTTTATTCCATACAAATAAAATAAAGGTATTAGGTTATATGTATAAATTAAACATATCATTAGTTTGTTCATTTTAATGGAGCCATTGTATTTGTATTTTGTGAATGCTATTAACTAGTTGTAAAATTCCCTTTGCATACAAATGGAAATAATTCATAATAAATGTTAATATCATTTTTAAATTGGTAGGTGTTTATGTCTTTAAGCAATGAAGTGTAGATATTTTAATATCATACATGTGGTTGCAATGCAGATGCAGATGGGCATTACTACAAATCAAAAGATGTTAATATTTGAAATGGAAGGAGTATTGTTCCAATCATACACCAAAGATGAACAAAATTTTCATATTCAAAGAGAACTAGATTGACAATTTGGTGAAAGTCCTATTTTTTTTAAGGCTTTTTCAGTCAAAAGTATTAAAATGTTGCTTAAAAAATTATGATGTCACAATATGGACATTAAATGTCACTGAGAAGTACATCTGAAAAGTACTTGAAAAATCAAATATTGATATAGAGGACTTTAAATTTGCATGGGATAGGTCTCATTGTCACTTGCAAACAAAATTGGAAGCAGGGAGAACAAGACAATTTTATGAGAACAAGTTGATTTATGTGTGGTCCAATATGGAGATAATTATGAAGAATCAAATGTATTATTAATAGATACAACAAAGCATACTTTTCAATTCATTGGATATCGATCAAACCACGTCTTGATAAAAAACCTATACAGGAAAAGAGCAAGATATTTGACTTATGCAAGTTTTATTCCCCTTTCTTAAGACGCTTCATTGTATCAAACAAAAACATGAGTACATTCAAATGTTCAATAAAACATGTACTTCATTGTAGTGGATGGAGATAATTTCCTTTATAAATTTGTTGAAAGGGACATTCCAGTTTTTTAATACATTTTGGACATAGTTTTTGTTGTATCAATTTGTATGATTTTATATTTTTTGAAATATATGGGAATTGGCAATTATATTAATATGTATATTTCTTATTATTTATAAATTTTCTTGCAAGGACTTTGTTGTATCGATTTTTTTTTGTTTTGTTATCTTAAAATCTAAAATGTGTGTGTGTGTGTTCTTAAATGAATTGTTTTCCTTTTAAATTATCTTTTGTTGTATCAATTTGTATGATTTTATATTTTTTGAAATATATGGGAATTCCCAATTATATTAATATGTATATTTCTTATTATTTATAATTTTTTTTGCAATGACTTTGTTGTTGTTGTTGTTGTTTTTTTTTTTTTTTTTTTTTAAATCTAAAATGTGTGTGTGTGTGTGTGTGTGTGTTCTAAAATGAATTGTTTACCTTTTAAATTATCTTACATGGACCATCAAGACATGTTATTTTTAATGATTTCTGTTTACTTATATGCATCAATAATCATATATAAATGTGAAATATAAGTTTTGAAATAGAACTCCTTGCAAACAAAGGTGTAATTCTTACTAAAGAAATTATAATAATTTACTTGATAAATGCTATGTGCACTATTCACTATTAAGGCTAATGGGAAATGTGTCATAGGTGAATGATTTGAATTTTTTGAAGCATAAGATATGTGATTTCTCAATTCATAATTTTCATAAATTTATATGCTTAAATCAATTAATGATTGTAGCTGCAATCATATCATATTGAAAATCAATAAGGCAAAAAGTCAGTTATTCATTTTTTACATATAAAATGCACTAATATGAGTGCATAAATATGATTTTTTAATTTTTGGGATAAAAATCTATTGTAAATAGTTTTTCATTTCTTCGAAAAACATATAATTAAGATAATGATTGCTAAGTGGACTATCAAGGTTTGGTTAGACATTGTCATAGATGAATTACGTCTTTGAACTGTAAGGCATCTAATTTCATTACTTAAAGTTATTTTTTGTAAATTTGTATTTTAAATAATTTGAAATCATATCATTTGAGCTAGAATTATATTGACTTGTACTTAGTTATGCCGAATAATATGAGTGTATAAATGTGATATGTAATAGCCATATTCTATGATGCATTTCTTCCAAAAATAAGTCTTATAATTTCTTGGTAATAAGTATTAAGTGGACACTTTAGGCTAGTGGGTGATGACACATAGGTGAATACTCGTTAAATTGTAGGGCATTCTTTTTTAATCCATAATTCTATCACTTAATTTATTAAGAGTATTAATTTCATGTTGTATTGTTTTGAAACAAAACTCCATGTAAAACAAAATTATATTCTTAATAAAACATGGAATAATTAATTAACAATGTGTTAAGTGGACCATCTAGACTCATTAAAGAGATGGGTAAAAAATGGTTGTATTTAAACTTTTTGCACCATAAAACATTGATTTTCCCATTCATATTAACATTTTGTCATTTTCAATTCTTAAATAGTTTATTTGTGGTTTAAATAATTTCATAGAATCCAATAGGACTTGAAGAATTCTATTTGTTATATGGATTGATAAAAGTTTATAAATGTGATGCATTTTTTAAATGTAGCTCTTGATAGATAGATATATATATATATATATATATTAATATATATTATATATATATATATATATATATATATATATATATATATATATATATATATATATCTATATATATATAATATATATATATATATCTATCTATCTATCTATCTATCTATCTATCTATATATATATATATATATATATATATATATATATATATATATATAGATATATATCTATATATATATATATATATATATATATATATATATATATATATATATATATATATATATATATATATATATATAATATATATATATATATATATATAGATAATAAGTAAGTGATAATGAGTTCTAAGTGGTCTATATAAAACCATTTATCGACTTTTATTTTCCTATCATGAGGTTTAACATAAATGTATAAATGCGACATTTTTTTTGAAATAAAACTCCATGTAAAATTAAATGATTTTCCTAACAACACATGGAATAATTACTTGGTAATGAATGTGAGTTCATTTAGGATATGGGTCATAAATACATGTAATTAAACTTTTTGCATCATACGACATTTGATTTTCCCACCCCTATTAACATTTGGTAAATTTCAACTCTTAAATAAATTATTTGTAATTGAAATAATCTCATAGAAGCCAATAAGACAAGTATGTATTAAATTCTATTATGTATGTATGTATACATGCAATTTATTTTTGAAATAAAGTTCTTAATGTAAGTAAAAATATATTTTTTAGAAAATTAATAATTTAAAATCAATTGTTGATGAGTTCTAATTGGTTTATTCTATTTTGAATTGACAACTTTTTCTAACTATGCATTTTTAAATCAATTATTTCTATATGTAATCATGTCATATAAGTAGTAAGTCAAGAAACCATTAATTGATTTTTATTTAGCTATCATGTGGTTTAATATGAATGTATAAATGTGACATTGCTTTTTCTAGAATAAAAATCCATGTAAAAAATGCATTTTCTAATAAAACATGGATTAATGAATTCACAATGAGCATCAAGTAGATTATTTAAGATCATTGAATAGATGAGCCATAAATGGATGTCTTTAAACTTTTGCACCATATGACACGATTTTCCCATCAAGATTAACATTTTATAAATTTCAATTCTTAAAGAAATTATTTTGTACTTAAAATAATCTCATATAATCCAACAAGACTTACAAGCTATTTATTGAATTCCATTTAGTTATATGTATTGATATAAGTTTATAAATGTAATTTATTTTTGAAATAAAGTTCTTAACGTTAGTAAATATATACCTTTTACAAAACTAATTAGAATTAATTGATAATGAGTTTTAAGTGGTATATTTAGACTATATGAAAATTCAAGTGTCATAGATCATTGCCTTTTAATACATATTTAATCTTCAAAATCAATATCTTAATGCTAATTTATTTGTATTTACATTAAGTATTTAATAATTAAAGAACACGAGGACTTATATAAATTTCAACTAAAATCCATGAGTTATGCATGTTTCACAGTCATTTTTTCCATATTAAAAAATCTTTTCACTTTCTCCTCTTAGTGAAAGTAATGCTCAATCATGGTTTTCCATACAATTGAGACTAGTATTTATAGACATCGAGACTATTATTGGTTTTGACAATGTTTACAAGGAGATATCAATATCCACACTATCATCAACTGTACTAATATTTGAAAGCCCTTGCCTCCACTACTTACAAGAAGACCACTAATTCTTGTTTACTTCAATTTGTGACACTGTCCATCGGAATGGAATGACTTGAATACCCATTTAAGAACTCTCATTTGATGTCCTTGGCTTTGAGTGGAGATAGATCAATGGTGCCTAACCTTCTTGAAATACCTAGATCAACAATGCCTAACTTTTATAATGGATGCCTGGATGCTACGAAAATGAATGATCATCCCCTCATTAGTGCTTCATAAAGGCATGAAGGGACTGTAGGAAAATTGAGCACAAAAACATTTTACTAGGGTTTTAGTAGAATATTTTCAATGCAGCGCAAGGGACACACATCCTTGCCATTTACACTAAGATCCTCACATCACCATAATTTAATCAATAAATCCGTCGTAGGCCGTGGTAAAGGGGGTTAGAGTCACCAGACACAAAATTCAAACATCGAGGAATCTAGTCTGTTATCCATAACTATAATATCTTCATTGTATGTTAGACATACTAATATGATTTAGCTTACATCGATTACTTCTAAGAGTTTTATTTCACACTCCTATTGTGTATTCATACTATTGTACATAACAATTCTGTGTTTCACCTATTCATGGTGTCTACTTGGTCTGAAATTACTAAAATTATTTTTATGTTGAATTAAGTTAATATGGCGATTTAAAAAAGAATGAATGTTGTTGAAGGCCTTGTAATAAAAAACTTCCAAATTTAATGAAATATGTGTTATATGGACAAAATCCTCCAATGTGGGGGGAAAATCCTTACCAACGAGGGTGGGTTCCTCTGTTTGTGTCTACTCAAAAACACCAAATGCCTTTAACTACACAATTACTATTCTTGGCCACGTTGGAACTGTCGGATGTGTCAAGGCTCACTAGTGATCCTATCCTTCATTTGCCTTATTGGCTGCCAGTTCCAATGAAAGTTCTGAGTGATTGCCCCAAATTTGAGGGAAATACAAAGGAGGTTCCATAATCCGACGTGATGACATATCACCTCTACTGCTCCTCCAATTCTTACATTAATGATTCCATTCGTCCACAACTTTTTCAAAGAACTCTCACAGGGGCTGCAACAAAATGGTACATCGAATTTCCTCAAGGTACCTACAGTGACTTTAACACTCTCACTATGGCTTTCCTCATTCATTTCCAGCTATCGGTTTGCTATGAAACTGGAACCTATTTGGGTACGCCACTTAAGAAAGACACCGTGACCCATATCTCCAATCACATCCATGAATGGAGACATTGGCGTAGCCTGATCAAGTTTGAAATTTCTTACCAGTTGCTAATAGAATTTTCACCAAATCATTCGTCAGCCCAATTACTAGAGACATACCTATTTTTGGGTGTGTTACTAAGGAGCAAGCCATTGCTTGTGCCCAGTATTTAGACCTTCTCTGCTCGCAATCTGGCACATTATATGATATGTTACCTAATGTTCCAAGACCATCATCCTATCTGACAACATCGAATTCTCTAGCTACACCACCTATTGATTGAGTGGCTGGTTTGTTGTCTCAAACTCCCACAAAATATTCTTCCAAGTTGAAATTGGTCACAAACACAGGTTCCAATGATCCCTCTAGAAATTCACATGGTCCTGGTAAAACCTATGAGGTTCACGCTATCCAGTATACTGTAGTGGGAAAAACCTCTAAAGGTAAAAAGAAGGGAAAAATCAAGGCCAAAGTCGATGCCCCGAAGCAGGGCCCTCCTAAGTCTTCTATTAACGATGCTTCTCAAAGAACGCCAAAGTATCCATGCCTCATCTATGAGGAGGATCATTACACTAAAGATTTTCCTCAACGTTTTGAAGTTAGTCGCTTGCTAAAAGGGATCCCGACTATCTTAAAAGAACCCTTTCCATCCCAACAGACCCAAATGGTAGACTAGCCTCAGTCTTCCGCTCCCTCAGGTTCCTAAGTATTTATGATGAACACACCTATAAATGTGTCTACCATATCAAAAGATTATCAAACCTCAATGACAGGGAAGGTGAAAGAAAGTACCCCTTCCTCCTCTATCCCGTTGATCTTTGGTCCTCTCCATATCGAGCAAGCTAACCCTGATTTTTCTGTCTGGCCACCCTCTCGGGGTGTGTTGTGAAATTCCTTGTATAATCCAAACGCTCGAGCTACTCAACACTACAATATTGTTGAGGATCTAGCTCAAGCACCACGAGTTATGTTTTCTCTCAAGGTCCTTCAAAGCTATCCCTCTCAGCGAAAAGCATTATTGTTGACCATTGAAGGTGTTGATCCATCTGATTCTAATATCATTTTCATTGATCTACAAAACCATGCTCCACACTTACCTCATTGAATTGCCTTTCTCATTCAGTTGATCATTAATGAAAGGACAATTCACATGTCTGTCATTGATGAAGGTGCTTCTACCTGCATCATGTCTGTGTCTTGTTGGAAGGAAATTGGTTCTCCTACATTGAACCAATCACCTAACATGTTGAAATCCTTTGATGGACATGATTCTTGACCATTCAGTGTCCTTCCTAATCTTGCCATTACCTTGGAGGGAAAGACAATTAATGTCGAAGTAGAAATTATTGACGCAAACCTTAACTATGATCTTCTACTCAGACAGAGTTGGACCCATGTTATGCATGTTGTAGCCTCCTCTCTGTTCTGCATGCTCTATTTTTCTCATCAAGGGAAAATCATCACGGTCGACTAGTTTTCTTTATTTGTCTCTTCTTCCTCGGATGGCAATGTTCCTTACGTGAAGCATACTGGTGCTCCATATGAGAGTGTGGGGGCTATAATTTTCAAAGATCTCGCCTTAATGGGTATTTTTCCTCTCCCACCTCTATATGTGGCCTCAGTTAACATGATTTTGGTAAATTCTACTCCTTTGGTCATTCCTCCTCCTGATCAATTTGATGCATCGAGTAATGTCATGGCGTTAAGCCCCGCCTAGATTAATTATGTGGAGATTATTTCGGCTTCAGCTTCGGTACCTACTAATGGCACTACTTTGGGTACCTCTCTTGACGCGTATTCTCAATCTCATTGGCTTGGTTCTTCAGATTCTTCCTATCCCTTAATCGAGATGTTTCCTATTGACGAGAGTATCATGGAAATTATGTTTCTTGAGGAAGCACCTTGGAATGATACTCATCATCGTGCCTCGTTCTTACCTGGCTAGGGGGCATGTCTACCTGTCTTAAGAAGTTCTCTTCTCATTTCCCAACCCACCCACTTCAGACACATATCATGACCCATGAAGTTTGGTTGGAAGGGAACATGGGTAATATTACCCAAAGGATGCCTATTGACATTTTTGTTAAGCCTGGTATCGTTGAAAACATTCTGGGGGTGACTAATTCTCCTAATGAGATCAAGCTTTATACTCGTCTTTTTCAAGAGTTTCGAGATGTTTTTCATGGTTGTATGAAGAAATTATTGGCATTGACCCAAGTATAGGTATGCATGAAATTCTGATTTATCTTGATGCGAAGCCTGTTCATCAACGACTTTGTCCTGTGCACCCTAGAAAAGTGGTCGCCATCAAGGGAGAAGTTGAAAAACTTCTTAAAGCTAGATTTATTTATCCTATACCTCTGACAGATTTGGTGTCTAATATTGTACCAATGACTAAGAAACAAGCCACCGTTCGGGTCTGTGTTGATTACCGTGATATTAATCATGCCTATTTGAAGGACAATTATCCCACTCCTTTTATAGACCAGATTATAGATGAATGTGCTAGGAGTGAGATTTTCTCCTTTATGGACAATTTTTCTCATTATAACCAGATAAACATTGCACCTGCTAATCAACACAAGACCGCCTTCATCTGTCCATGGAGGGATTTTGCATATAAAAAGCTCCCTTTTGGCCTTAAGAATGTTGGGGCTACTTTCCAATGCACAATGTATTATGCTTCTCATGACATTAAAATGACCATTCAGCCTTATTTGGATGATCTTCCTGCTCACTCACATAAGTGCCACAACCATCTCAATCACCTTCGACAAAATTTTCTTCGTTGTCGACACTGTACCATTGGGCTTAATCCGCATAAGTGTGTCTTCTGCTTTGAATCCAGACGACTTCTTTGTTTTATTATTTCGAAGGATGGTATTCGTATTTGTATCATATGAATTCTAATCTATCACACGCCTCATCTATCTACTACCTATTTCACGTGTTCCAACCCTCTTGAATCAAGCACCCATGTATTATTATACGAAGTAGTAGCTAGAAACGCATTATCCTTACCTTTGTCATCTATTGGCTAGTCACCCTTCTTATTCATAAAATTATTTTGTATGAATCATCCAAGTGATGCTATTGAAGTAGTTCTTCTATATGATCAATGGTTCTCTTCATGAAACAGATCTTGATATATAATCTCCATTTGTAATATTTCCAAGGCTTCTTTCCTTCTTTCACGTTCCTCCCATTAGATGCAAACCATGCATACTAGGATTTTTCTTAGATTCCTACATGTTGTCTAATTCATTCTTATTTTTGTTCTTCTTCTTAGTCTTCTATCTTGGTTACTATATTACACGTGCATGGGGTTAGGTAACCTTAATATCCTTGTATTAAATAGTTAGTAAACTCATCGAAAGATGACATGTCCAAGCTTTTACCCAATTCTTTAATGTCTTGAATATGGAGTAGTCTTATGAGGTCTTCATGTTTGATGGATATATTGCTACTATCTCATTTGAAGCCTCTAATTTGGTCCAAACCACCTTATAAGTTTTACACTCATTTAAATGAAACAACAAATCAACAAACATTTACAAAAAAAGAATCTAGTATGCTCCATCAATTTTATTGAAGTATTTATATTTCTCAATGGAAAATGTATGCTTAGTTTTGATTCCCATTGTAATCCTATGGAGTCCCTTTATATGTAGAAACATTAAAGTATTAATCTACCAGTAAAAGTGATTGAAAGAAATGATGATTAATGAGATCTTATTTGTTCTCTTTAGCTACCCCACCTTGTTTAGTATAAAATAAAATATTATCATTCATCACAAAAAAACTTCATATCTAATGTAATGTATGATTTTAAATACAATATGAAGATCTGTGTGAAAAAAATACTAGATTGACTACTATAAAGAAAGTGAGAAGAGAGAGAAAAATAGATTATACTAGATTGACTTCTACAAAAAAAATAAAGAAGAGAGATAAAAATTGCTTAGATGCCTAACCTCAGGTGCCTCTCATACATTTTACTAAAATGTAGAAGAAAAAAATATTATTAGATTCACCCATGTATTGGATAAATAACAATATCAAACCCAATTCAAATTTTCATCTAGATCAACCTTCACCATCAAATAATTTAGACTCAAGTAGTGCCATTAATTGTCAATAAACTCTAAGCTTGAATCTACTCTCCATTTTGGATATGGATCAATATTAGTCATCCAATCCTTCTAAGGTAAAGTAGGTTGTTGGATCTCCGAATATTATAATTGTACAAGGTGTGGAATGCTACCCACTCATGCCCACAACTTGTGATCATGTGCCACATGGAGTGATGTGACAGTAGGTGGGGCCCTCCCATTTCATAAAATGTTAGAATAAATCCAATTCAACCATGGGGTTTGTAGTATACCTAGGGGGGATAATATGGGGTAGATAGGGAGGTACCGAAGGGAATAATGTAATAATGGAATGGTCCATAGTAATAAATAATGTGGTTAACCCGTATCATGTAAGGGACCACAAGTAGAAAGCAATAATGTAATAAGCCCGTTGTATAGATAGATGGTATTGAGGGAACCATGGTAATGACCCATGATATTGTATGTATGAGGCCTATATAGAGGCTAGAGACTCTCCATGGAGAGAGGGAAAAAGAATATTGTATGGACAAGCATATGGCTTGCGGTGTGTTCTCCTTCTTAAAGGAGTGAATGTATGGTGTTGCCCTACCTTAAGGGTTTGGTCAATTAAAAATCATTTCTATATTTCAGATCTTTTTATTTTTGGGTTTGTTTATATGCTCTTATATTTCTAGGTCAGATATATAACAAGTGGTATCGGAGCACTTTCTTGGGCAAAGCAAAGATATTTTTTTATCTTTATTTTTGCAAGAAATTTTTGGGGCGAAGAGTTTGCAAAATAGATCTGTAACTTCTGGTGAAAATTTTGAAGAAAAAAATTGCCAATATGTATTCTTTGCAAAAAAATACCCAATTTGAAAAAAAAAATCTGCTGAATCAGAGTCTGAATGAGGGAGATATCGCTAATTTAAAAATTCGCTGTGTTGTAGACGTTTTTTTGGGAGGCGAGTTTGGAGATCATATCTATATGTTCTAGTGCAAAATTTTCAAAATATAATTGCATATTTGGGTTCTTTGCCCAAAAATACCCAATTTCAAAAAAATAATCGGTCGAATCGGAGTCCGGATGAGGGAGATATCGCTAATTTAAAATCAACATTTTTTTCAGAATTTTTTGTGACGACAGGAAAATTGCAGTGCAAATATTAAATTACAGTGCCTAGATTGAGATTTCTATCACATGGGAAGATGTGGAATGGTCATTCCATTTCGGAAAATAGGTCGCAATAAAGATTCTGAGCAATATTGACTGAACTGTGTCGCCTTTAAATTTTCGCCAAGTAAGTGATTTTTTTTGTGTCGTCTAGAAAGATGGTTTTACACGAATATATGATAGCCCTACTATTGAAGAATTCATACAGAGTCAAAATTTCACATATGGGAAATATTGGACAATTTCATTATTGCTTCGTTTGCAAGATGAGGCTACCATATGGTGGATCTCACTTGACAGCAAGCAGTTGTCCAAACTTTTGGATGAAGAATTTCAAAACCTCATTTTGGAGAAATGGTCTCATGCTAGAAAATATGGAAATGAGGCATGTAAGGGGTTGTTTTCTACTGGTATCTCCTTGTTACAGGTTCATGGATGTATTCAGAAGGAGAAGATCATTGTGTCTATAAATCCTAGTTGCAAGCAAAATCTTATAAATGTTAATTTTGCAAAAAAATTGTGAGTTCCAACAAAACACATTTAAAACACATATGTTCATAATGAGGATGTTGAAGTTTATAAATATCTGAAGGTTTCTATGGATAAGTATGTATTTAATTCTCATTTTTATTTAGATATGGATAGTGTGGATATTGTTTTGGGATACCCTTAGATCGAATATGTTCGTACTATCAATATTAATGTGTAGAAAAAGTTCCTGAAGCTCTGGTATAAAAAGAAGAAAATTACATTGTAGGATATTTCCATTAAGACCCAAGCAGAGACTATGGAGGCAGATGCACAAATCTCTAATGACACTGACACATCAGACGATGAGCCTTTGATGGTTAACAACCAAACACAAACATCAAACTAAGTGCTAGAAAAGCATGTAGAGTCCAAGGAGGCTGAAACATAAAATGTTACAGGTACTGATACATCATATCATGAATTTGTGGTTGAAGTAATATTGGAAGATAAGAAACAACAACAGGAACCACAACATGTACCAGATACCAATCAGGCTCCATTAGGTGGTGAATTGAAGAAAGATACATCGTTGGTTAAAACTTCAGCATATCACCACCCATATCACCCCACAAGAAAGCAACCAACACGATGGCAACAAATTAGCCACAAGAACAACAACCCTTGCATGATAGATAGAGAGGGGTGACGATCCACCCACAACACATCAACACAGAAGAGCCGTCAGGGTCAACTTCCATCTCAAGCAAGCGAGACACCAGCTAGATCGAGCGTTCACCTTTCTCTCCAATGGCTAGATGCACGTGCATGGTACGAGTGCACTACTGTTTTGAGTAGATCTTATTATTTGTGATCTTCTTATGTTTCGGGGATGAAACATGTTTACGTGGGGTGGAATGTAACATACCTAGGGGGGATAGTATGGGGTAGAGAAGGAGGTACCCAAGGGAATAATGTAGTAATGGAATGGGCCATAGTAATAAATAAAGTGGTTAACCCGTATCATGTAAGGGACCACAAGTAGTTAGCAATAATGTAATAAACCCATTGTATTAGATAGATGGTATTGAAGGAACCATGGTAATGACCCATGGTATTTTATGTATGAGGTCTATAGAGGCTAGAGACTTCCCATGCAAAGAGGGAAAAGGACTATTGTATGGAAAGTATATGGCTTGTGGAGTTTTCTCCTTCCTTAAGGAGTGAATGTATGGTGTTGCCCTACCTTAATGGTTTTGATCAATAAATAAGCATTTCTATATTTCATATCTTGTTATTTCTGGGTTTATTTCTATGCTCATATATTTCTAGGTCAGATATATAACATGGTTCAAGTAGGGCCAAATGAGAGAGAAAGTGGTGATGAAAGCAGTTTCATAGGTGCTAAGTTCTAAGGAAAGACGTGAAATAGAGTTTGTGTATAATTTAAAATTATATATATATATATATATATATATATATATATATATATATATATAATTTTAAATTATACACAAACTCGATTTCATGTCTTTCCTTAGACACTTAGCACAATATATACTTGTACCACACATATTAATAGTGTCCTACATTTAGTATTGTTTTTGTACCTATATATTGTTGAAAAATAATATTGAAGGATATTTTAAGTAGCCTAGGGTACTATACTGACAAAAATATTAGTATTTTCTCATATTTCTATCATGTTTTTTATTTCATAAACATCCAAGGAATTTTTTAGGCCCTAAAAAATGTTTCAAAATGTTGAAATCCAATGAGAAGTACATGTAGGAAAGTCACGCATATTATTCATACATTAGATTAAATATATCTCAAATTGAATTCAAATAAGACATCATAAATGCAACACAAATTTAGTATGATAAAGTTAATCATGAATCAACTAATGAGATAATTTAGGCACCAAGTTACTATCAAGAGGTATATATTGGAAGATGGGGCTCATAATGGGGCATGGAAGTAGCCAACAAATGTTCCTTAATGGTAGAAGAGAGCCATGGTGGTATATTTGAAACCTTATCATACAAATTCTCGAGAAATTAGAAAAAAATGTAGTAATACAAGGGAAAATTAGGAAACATACACCAAACTTCAACATGTCATTACGTTAATCATAAAGATTATATTTGGTCAAACCAGAAATTAATGGAAATCCAGGAAGGACAGGAATCCATATATCAACGAAAATTTTCTAATTGAGTCATACATTTCCTTAGGAAATCGAATGAAGTCATCTAGTGGCCTATAGGAGTAGAAATTTCCACCATAACATAAAAAAGAAAAGCTTTGTATAAAACTATTTTTCTATCTCCATCTATAGAATTTATTGTGTACATGTTGTTGAATATAGGTATAAGAATGAGCAAGGGAATGATCAAGACTATGAGTACAAAGGATTCTCATGGATCCTATAAATATGAATAGGATGTAAGGGGAATGCTTTTCAACATGGGTAATGATGAAATGGAGTGAAATGATCATGAGAATAATAGACTAAAGGAAAATATAGTAGTGGAGGCCATGAATATTTTGATGATTAACGTACTCAGTTATAGGGAAATAATGGAAGGCCCATCAAGGCTGAAGAGGAGAAAATCCATATTAATATATAGACAATGAAAATTCTTAATTTTTGTAGAGGAATAAAAATAATCGATCATATTCAAGGCATGGAGAGAAACATAAATATGACGTGAAGAGGGATGTTTTTGGAAGCTCAAGAGAATTTATAAGTGTCAATAAGAATTAATATTGCTTACCAAGGAATTCATCTAGGAGGGATTATGCATTGTTAGATTCTCAAAGTACCCCAATAATATAACCAATTAGTCCTCAATGAATGATGTCTAAATTGGATGAATTACAAGGAGGTATTAGAGATATTAAGTCTCCCACATTTGGTTCAGATCATGTGAAGGGAGAAGAAGCTCAAGCCTAGATATTGGGAATGATCAAATATATTGAATTACATAATTACTCATTTAACTAGGAGGCTATAGTATATATATATATATATATATATATATATATATATATATATATATATATATATATATATATCGCTTCCATGCACTCAAGGAATCCATGTGGTTGAACCATTTAAAGTAGGTCAAATAGTTGTATCAAAATAAGATATATTGGAAGAAATGAAAAAGTTATATTCAAAAGAAATGTATATTATAGCCCTATCCTAATAAAAATATGTAAGAGTTATCTAAGCTCAAGCTTCACAATATGATAATGAAGGAATATAGTTCATTGAAAATGAGAAATTCAATATCAATAAGTTATCGAGTAGTTTTCCTCTACATTATAGTGGTAAAATCAAATTTTATGAGCAAAAGCCTTTGGAGGAATTCACAAGGATGACAAAAAAAGAAACTATCCTTCTAGAGAGCTTGGAAAGGAAAAAAGAGAGCCACCATGGATCAGAGAGTGAACAAATACAAACCCTCATTTCTTAGGAATAAGTCTCAAACAAATTAGCTAACACAACTAGCCCAAACTCGATGAGGAAATCATAATAAATTTGAAAAGCGACAAAATATTGTTCCATTAGATGTCGAGGTTGTTATGGTAATCATATGTATGGAGACCACCCTCACAAAAGAGGCAATATGAGGACTCTTCATAACCATACAAGTCCATAAGGAAGGAGGAGCCAAGCCCAAATACTTCTCCAAACAAAAAGCGAGTGGCCATGCTTGCAATGTAATATAGTAGATGCATGTCCAAATTCCAACCTTCCTCCGCTACTATCGAAAACTTTAAACTATAAAATCATGCCTAAGTTACCTATATTTACAAGATGTATGAGCCAACATCTAAAAACTCCAAAGCTCAAACCTCCCACATACCAATATTCAAAGCAATACAACAAAATTAAGATAGAAAAGCTACCCTACGAAATTGTTAATGGTATAGAACACCAAGGGGATTCCACTTGGTATAGGGTAGCAACCAAATATCCTACACCACCCTTACCACCACATCCCTCTTTATATATATATATATATATATATAATGGAATAAAATTAATTCGAGTAATGGATGAGGATTTAAATTGTTTTAATACACTATTGAATTTTCTATCTACTTACATTATTACAAACGCTTTCGCAACTTACATTGAGATATAAGTACGTGCCGTCAAAGTAAGTGGGGACAGTGGCCGGCAGCTATGTTATAAGAATATATGTACAAATATTCTTCGACATTCAAATTCCTGCTAAATTAATGGAAAAAGTAAATATAAGTATAGGGCTTCACAGAAAGGATACTGATCGGCATTCATCCAGGGTATTTGCTACGTGTAATCTTGAAAGACATTCACTGTGCCAACAGGGTTTTGACTTCATTTCACTAAGAAATTTAAACCTCTGAAAATTGTTACGTTTTAGACGAACATATTTGGATCTGAGTAATGTTCTTGGGGCTATCTTCAGAATTCATGTCTTGGCAGCTACCATAGTAGTCTGATAATAATCAAACATACATTGAAATCCGATCTCGTCATCTAACAAGTGATTAAGCACCCTAAACATGACAAATGGTTAATCTAAGCTCACAGTAAATATTTATTCTTGACCATCGGACATCTCTGAACAAATCTAGATTGTAAGATGGATATTTGTACAGACAAACAGGATACCGCTAGTCAAATCGACATCGAATTTTTTGCAGTATATATAACTATATCCTTGTACACAGGCCTAGTTTCAAACACCGACAACGAAATTCCTACAAGAGAAAATTAATAAACCATTTAACCATTTTGTTGCTAGATAATATATTTATACAGGAGACAGAGCACCCTATACCCTTAAATCGGAATGGCAGAGGATCACCTTCGTGTACGATGGCACTCGCACAGCGTCTCGTTTTCAACTTCCTGGATGTGAAAGTTGCGGTGACAGTGGCACGCTGCACAGTTCAGGGCCGCAGCTGTTCCCTCTTCTCCACTGGCCATAAATTCTCCACACCCATCAACCGCGTAGCCACCAATGTTGGCAGCGTGATTCTTTCGGCACTCTCCATAACGTACGCCATTGCTTAAGGAAGCATCTGTTCCGCTTGCGATCGCTTCTATATGCTGCTCTTCGGACGGTCTCATTTTCTCTACAGATCTTGTTGACTGAGCTGGAATCTGAATCTCCGCCGGATTCGTTCCTAGGATCACGGATCTCACATCTGCGAAAATCGATTTCAATTCATCTGTGAGCAAGTCCTGCACTTCTGTATATGCTTGCAACCTAAAAGAATCGTTAATGGAGGGAGAGCAGCTGGAAGGGTTTGATATCGAAAGATAGACTTTTTCACTTTCCTTATCCATTTGCAGCGATCAACTTCTACTTATATCTAAACGTTTTCAGGTTGATCCTTGTCCGTACATTTATTCTGCCCGTATTAAAAGTTTCCGCTGGACACCTAAACCTCTGCAACAAAAATAGACATTACAATTTCAAACAAAAGCAGGAAGATTACAGTAATTCTATATTAATAAGGTAACACGCACGTCCTTTTAATAGTTCTCCGATACAAATCCTAGGCGGCCTATTGCAAACCAGAGGAGATGAGAGACTAACACAGTAAGAGGATGTGCGAAACCTCAAAAACTGTTAGAAACCTAAAAGGAGTTGCCTCTAATTTCTAAGTAAAACCTAGAAAAACAGTTAAATGATAATAATATCTCCAGACCCTCCAAAAGGGGGACACGAGGGCCCTCCTCCAAGATGCCCTAGTACGTACACATCTTTAGCGCAAATCGATTGGGACAGGATAAAAAGAAGTCGCATAGGCTTGACGATAGAAGACTATATATCTTCGTACCTCGTATATGGTAAAAGTTATCCAAGAAATTGATGAAAGAAGAGTACGTATATATCTTTCTGAGTGGGGTATGGTCAACAAACTTCAAAGAAATTTACATGATTATCGTTGTGTTTACGGTGGTTATATGATTCATTATGTTGGTATGATGTCACCTTACATAATGTAAAGGTGATATTAAAAAACAAAAACAAAAGACAAGTCATCTCTGCGCCCACTAACATAGATATTTATATTAAGATTTATATGGATAGATCTCTATGTTCGCAACATGCATATTAATATTTAGCATTGACGTGACAGATCATCAAGTTGGCAATAAAATCTCAAGGACTAAATTAACTGGGATGCGATATTCAAAATCTAATGGCCATCGTCTACAACCTTCCATTTGCATTTTAACTTAGACATTACCTTGTTATATATATATATATATATGTTAGAAGATTAATAAAATAAGAATTGAGAAATATATATACGTTAGAAGATTTAATAAAATCAGAATTGAGAAAGTGATTGTCATTGCCCAAAGCGTACACTTGAATTAAAGCGCATTGAGTCCTTTGGGCCTGTGGCATTGGTGGTCCGTCGCAATAACTTAATGAACTTATGATTACTTAAAACCGTACCACGGGTTTACGCATTGAGCATTTGAATTTTTGTCACTAGTTAATGCTATATTTTCGTCACTAGTTAGATATATTATGTTTGTGGAATTATATGCAATTTTAACCCGAGCACAATGCCAAAACACCTCACTTCATTTTGCAATGCTTAAATATTTTTTCATATATTACAAGTATATTATCGATTTAACTTCATCAACATATGCACGATAATATTAGAATAGAACTATATGTGCAATCGTGTGCAATGAATTTTCACAAGTAGGAGGGAAATCCCATCATTATCTCTTTTCCATTATATAACTATTCAAATAGTAATACAATACCAAGTTTCTGGTTTTAACAAGGTCCCTACTCCCACAATACAAAAGTCAATTAATTGTCACCAAGTTGTCGTTGAAGCTTGCTCACATGATACAACAAACTTACAAGAAACAAATTAGCAAATCAATGCTATAGAACAAACATGGTGCCTACACACACCTTGAACAACACAATAGGGCATACACACATCCTAGGCACAACCTACATGACACAACACAATAGACTGACAAAGATTGAAGGGAATCAAAGGGTGGAGCATAGGATTTCTCTTCTAAGTATTACAAATCACTTAAATAAGATTACATTGGAAACAGGTGATTGGAATTTGATTCTCCAACACTCTCCCTTAATTACAACCACATAAAAATTCAATTAAAATGTTTGTTGGTCTATGTCTTAGCTAGGCTTACAATTAAAAAAATTGACTTTAACTACATTTACTTTTCTTATTCTCTTTATAGCCTCTAAATTGTTTCAACTTTTTCTTTTAGTTGTATCCTTCAAACCTTAGATTCTTCATTTGTTGGTGCATGTCTTCTATTCTTCGACGTTGTATAACCATAAGATGGACTTTTTAAAAAAAATGACTTGTATGTGGGCTATTGCCACATATTATCTTTTGTAGTGCTCTTTTCATCACCAATATGTTGCAACATAAGACCATAATACAATTTCATCTCTTGAGGACTCCAATACCTGAAATTCGTTAATTTCTTCATCATGCATGTTGTCTTCAACATTCATTTCAGTAGCTTCTATGCAAACTTCATCTAGACAGGGTGTTGCAAGCCATGCTTCAAGGAAATTTAATTGTTCTTCATAATCTTTTTGTGTACTTTCACATTGGAAATCAACATTATAAATAAAAAAATTATAGAACCTCATTGGCTTTGTTCCTTCTGCTCTGTAATGAGAAATTTCTCCTGTTGCGCTTCTTTCTCTGTCTTTATTTTCTCTTTGTGGGTTTTCTTGTTTGCCTATGCCTTTATCTCTGTCTTTATTTTTGTCTCTTCCACTTCTATACTAACCTGTGTTGTTGTAGACAAGATATCTTCCACTCACTCAAGTAGGTTTTTCTCATTGAATAGCATCATGTCTATATGATGTCTTTGTTGCATCACCTGCAACCATTCAACATTAACTGACATTTCTTGATCAAATTTTACATCAGCAATACTAATTGTTGGATTCACCATAGCATTGACTGCTCCAAATGCACCTTTATTGTTATAAGCATGCTCTGTTGCTGGATTCACCAAATTTTCATCAGAAAGCTCTGTTTCTGGAATCACAAAATTGTCATCCACTAGTGGTTGATCACAGTAGGACTCAAAAATATTTATATCTTGTCGTAGATCTGCTATTATAGATCCACCTTCATCTGCAACTTCAATGCTCCCCCTTACACCAAAACTCCTCTCAAGGGTATCCTAGGCCTCCTTGGCTGTCTTGGCATCTGATATCAGGAGAATAATGTTGCCATCCATAGATTCTTATTCTTTTTTGCATGTCAATGTGAAGGCGTCTTTTTTCCCCAGTTCCAAATCTAAAAATATTTACAACATATCTTGTTGTCACTTTGACCTTCTTAGCCTCTTGGCTTTTCCCATTTGAGCATTGATAGAATGGGGCTCAACAAAGAAATCAAACTTCAAACATAGCGACTAACTTCTCTGCCACACAAATTCGAAAAAATGGGTCTAAAAATTTTGTATGAGGAAATGCCTCTTTTACTAAAGCTATCACAAAAGCTGATACAAAAAAATTCACAATACCCAGAGTCGATTGGAAAAATGCCCCCTTTTTTTACATATCCTTTTTAAAAAGAAAAGGGTGCAGTGCCCCATTTTTTATAACAAAATTGAACCAAGCACCATCTTCTTAAAGAAAATCATGTTTTCCTTCCAAGTTTTTATTTAAAAAAAATAATAATTTTTTTTTATATCAAACCCTTTTTTTAATCCTCCCTTTTTAATACTCCTTTTAAAACATGACCAATCTCTGTACCTTTTAAAATAATTACAAAACACAAATTTTTAAAAAAAATCATGAATCTTTGGAATATGTTGGATTTTATAAGAATGCCATAAAAAGAGGTGATACAAATAACACAACATAACTCCTTTGAAAAAATAGGTGTCATAGAGGCATAATGTAACTGGCTTCAGGCTTTCGTTATTTTCAACGAAATTCGTCATGGCGTCAACGGAATTCTGCTAATGCTGGTTTAGTGAAGAGGAACCACATGTGGGCAACAAGCATGTGATGCATTGAAACTAAAGCAACTCTTCAAACTTCTCAACGACGTTAATAATCATTAACGCGTCTCTTGAATAATCAGGGTGCATTAATAACAAAACTCGATAAACTTCTTGGATGTGTTACTGTTCATTTTTTTTAAATCTCGGCCTTCTTCTTAAAAACTTCATTTCTCTCTACTGATTCTTCCTAGGAGGCTTCTTCAAAATTATATTGCTCTCTCAAAGGGTCTTATGCAGGCTCCTCTCCTCTCTATGTTACTCTCACTTCGCTGACATTTCTTCTCTCTTAGGGAGTCTTATGCAATCCGGCTTTGATACTGTGACAATAATTGAAGAGAAAAGCCAACACTCAACAAATGAAAAAAGCCCACTTGAATTAGTTGAAGACAGCCTGTCTGCAGTAGCACATGTTAGTAAAGAAGTGGAAAAGATAAAGACAGAGATGGAGATAAAAGCGGTTGAAAACAAGGAATCCTCTAAATAGAAAACATAGACAGAGGAAGAGTCAGAGGAGGAAGCATGAGAGGGGCTTATTTCATGTCACAAAACACATGGGGAGTGTTGTTTTATCCAATGTCCAACAATGTCCCCCCAACGGGAGTTGATTGTGCATCGAACTCATGACCTATGCTTTGATACCATGAAAAAGAATGAAGGGAATCAAAGAGTGGGGCAGAGGATTTCTTGTCTCAGTATTACAAATCACTCAAATAAAATTACATTGGAAACTTCAGTAATAAATGACTAGAGTGAAAATCAACTAAACTGGACTAACTCAAACTGAATTGGGACACTTGGAGGGGTATTTTTGACACCTAACAGGTGGTTGGAATTACATTCTCCAACATAGACCTGTACACACCTCAAAAACTTCAAATTTTTGCTCCACGAACTCATTCCTCCCTTCGAGCAACTCACTGAGTTAAATCAAACTCGCACTAATTCAAGGTGCACCTTCACATGTTTCTTCTTTCCTTTCTTATCATGCAATGTTATGTGTTTTTCTTCCTCTAAATTGTCTCCACTATGTGCTAATATATATATGACTTATGCATTCAATGGGATGTGTCCCCGCCAAGTGGTCGGTCTCTTGGGTTGATCTAAACCTTTAGTTGTCACAAGTCATTCTTTCACACAATAAGTGTGATAGCCCCATTTGTATGACTCTATTTGTGAAAGTTACTGTTAAGTTGAAGTATAGTTACATTATAATTATAATTTAAGAATTTAAATGTTTCATTATTTACATGAAATATTTATCTATATTTTTCTACTTAAAAGAAAAAGGAATAATGAAATTTTGTCAGTGATATTCTTGAGAAATATGTGGTGGTCTATCCAATAGAACTAAACCATAACAGTGAGAGAAGTGGTTGGAGAATTAGTTATATGCCAAGAAAAAATGGAAATAACAAAAGAGAAAATTTCCCTCATGGGGATGATTATTCTACTCTATTCTATGTTATTCCTCTCGGAGAGAAAGGGAGGTTAAAAAAGGAGGAAGGCTATTGTGGATTTTCAAACTAGAAAGTTAGGGCTCGAGATAAATGCTCTGAATCTAGTCTTGACTAGAACTATTATGGGAGAGAAAGAGAATAATATTTAGATGCCACCAGTGGGATAAAAATACTGGTGAAAAACCCTTGGTCATAAGCATGATGATGATTAAGGGTTACCGAAAGGGCTATCCTTATTCTCCATTGGTTCTCCTACTGTATTGGGGTGAGGATCAGGGGTAGCTAGGCGATCATCTATATTACTATTGGGTGGACTGCGAGATCCCTCTGTATATTCCTCGAGATATTTCAAATAAGTTTCAAACTTAATGTTTATCGTATCTAGTAGATTTTGGACTTATGAATATCTTAAGAGTAATAGGGATGATATTAATGGAAAAGCTAAATGAAATTTTATGATGGGAAAGGTATATAGGTATAAGTGTGTAGGTACAGTAACTGATATAGGCTTATCGTGGAATTGGCTTAACCCATGGTAGTATTACCTAACATAAAGAGGGAAAAAATAAATTATTGGCGGGATAAATAAAATATATTTTATGATATGTCATGTTATAGATTATATCATGATATTTAAAGGTTGTTTGAAGTAACTACTATGAGAAAACGTTTGCACTCAATAGTCCATTAATAAATTGTATGTTTAGGTATTTTTATTCATATTATATATGGAGAAAAAATAAAAGGGTTAGTAACTTGAGCAGTCGGGAGTGGAAGCTTTAACCGCTTAGAACATTCCCCAACTATAGTTTTTATATAGAACTAGTAATACCCTAATACAACTTTACCAAGAGAAGTAAGGGAGATTAATTGTTATAGAGTTAATAATTTATAAACAAAGATAAATTTCTCTTTATAATTTGAAGTGATCAAGTAAGTAAATGGAGTTGTAGAAGAAACTAACTGGAAAACACAAGGCTAGGAAGACAAATTATTTTCTTTCTATAGACTACAACTCATATACCCAACAAAGGGTATATTAATTTTAAAAAAATGAGAAAGAATTTAAAGAGAAAGCTTTCCTTGTCATCATAAGGGTTTCGAGATACCCAATTATTAAACAAACCATAAGCTATACATATATGCATATGCCCTAACCAAAAATATTGATGTAACATAGTAATGAATTGGTTGGGTACAAGTCAAGACAAAGATATGTATTTGACAATGACAAATAAAAATACAAACACATATAGCAAACCATGTTGCAATTAAGAACTTAAAAAAAAAAAAAAAATTATAAACATGAAATATTCAATGGAACAAGGATAGAAATATGCATGAGATAAAAAAACATTAAACATGTTTAGTACAAGAGGAAGGCCATGAAAATTAGTTTTGAATATTCCTTACCAACAGAAGAAAGGTTGTACCCTTATTAGTATAAATAAGAAAACATACAAATAAAAACCTAATGATAAAACCCTGGTTATGTATTTGTGCAAATAGATCGGAAGAAAAATGTGCAATTGCTAGATTATAACACTATAACTGTCTCTGTCGACTTTCGAGAGATGACCCTCGAGAAAAAATAAGAATTAGGAAAGTTAGAAACCTAGAGAGTGCAGCCAAAAACTCTAGACAGAAGAATTTGAGATCAAAGAGGATTGCCACACTTGACAACAAGAATAACCCTACAAGAAAATATAAGCTATAAGTTAGGGTAAGTTCTGTGAAATTAGCCTATAAAAAAATGTAAAAGAATACAGAGCATGGATTGAACGTTAGTTGAGGAACAACATAAGGTCCTTCCTCTGTAATTCTCATCAAGAAAAAAACTAATCTTTAAATAGTAAATCAAGGGTTGTTACACCCCTATTGATGGTATAAAAATGAAAAAATATCGCAAGTATAATTAGATAAAAAAATTACCCATAGAATAGAAGATGGAAAGAATAGATTTAAAACAAAACTGATTAGCTCTAGAAACAACAATCTCGATAATTACCAAATCCACTTTAGGTGAAAAAATTCCAAAAATTCTCAAATCAAGCTCATTGGACAGGAATTAAAGATTATGTAAAAAAAAAGTAAAAGACCATAATGATATTAGCATATTCTGATTCTAGAAAGGTTTTCTTATCATAAAAATGAAATAACAACAAACCGTAGACTCCATGTTATGTCAAAATCGATGATTTCTTCCAAAGCATTATTAACCCTGTGTATCAGTGGAATCTGAAGGGCATGGTAATAAATTGTCTCATAAAAACCCTAGGTGTAGAGATTTCCTCAACAAGAGTAAAGTGAAAATGTGAGATTTGGGCGATAACCCCAAAGGTCATTTCCACTATTAGCCATATTAAGGAATCACCACTATTAGATTAGCTAGGGGACAGATGTATCATCATGATGGAGTGACTACAATACATATTTCCATATTTCTAGATAAATGGAGTATCAAGAAGTTTCCATCAAACCATGGAAATCAAATAACTAATTACAATAACCATTGTTGCAATTGTAAGCATTTTGAAGGACTTCAAAATTCGTATCAGGACTAAGGATGGCAAGAGTCCCATATGAATTATCGAAATACCTTATTATGAACATAAATCATAAAAAGGGTAGAGTAATACTCAAGTAACTAGGAACGCTTTAAATATGTAAAGAGTGAGGTAATATTGCATGTGGTAGCATAACTTTGCAATATGTATATATGGTGTGCATTATTAAGTGGGAAATATGTAATAATCAAAAGGTGCTCTAACAAAAAAAATTTGGAAATCAAATACTAATCTATTTAGTTAGGTTAAGAGTCCAAGGTTAACCAAAGGAAATTCATTCAAAACCTTTGTGTTAGAATAATAACAGTAATTCATTTGAGGAAAGATGAAAATTCTATCTTGATTTAATGATAGAGCTTAAGTAATAAAAACATAATTACATTATATCTTATTGGCATCAACCATGTTAAATTTTACTTGTAATCATAAAAAAAAAAACAATTCCTTTTTGTTTATAATAACATTGAAAATATTAAGAATATCTTAAATTCAAATGGGAGATGTCAAAAGGTGGTATCAAAGTGATGGTTCAAAATTGGAGACCTTGGCCAATGATATTTGACAATTATAACTAATAGTAATCTATAATTTTTTCATAAAGAACTACGACACAAAATGAAAGAAATTGAGGAAGCCGGGAAAACTAAATGGCACAACTTCCAGAAGGCACTCATGTTGGAAAGGATGAGCTCTATGTGTACGTAGGACAACAAGCCCAAGTTCATACCAAATAAATAATAGATATGATAAGAGAATTATGAAATGAAATAGCCAACCTTCTTATAGAGTAGGAGAGAATAAAAATAAATAATGCAGAACAAGAATAATTGATTCTGAATTTGAAAGATAAACTTAATTCTAATACAATAGAGGCAACAAAGGAGGGAAGAAATAAAGAAGGAACTCTTAAATGTAAAAATGTGGAGGAAGAATTTGTTAGCAAGAAGGGACATGTTGATGGAGCGCATAGTTCGCCCAAAGATATAAATATACATGGAAAGAAGTTGAAATGTAACTGCATGCAGAATTCAGAAGAATTAGACCCATATCATATGATGGGGAGTCAGAGGAAGCAACAAAGGCATGGTTGTTAAACATTAATCTATATTTTCAAGTTTTTTACTATACCACAATATTGAAAGCTAAAGTAGCCACTTACCAGTTGCAAGGAAAAGCATCATTATGGTGGGAGGAGAATTAGGCAATCCACAATTTGGAAGAGAAGGAGATCAATTGGTAAGAAGTTCAACAATTTTGTAAGGAAAAATACTTGACTGAGAGATATTTCAACGATTGAGCTAAGGAATTTCATGACTTCAAATTAGGAAAAATGTCCACGGATGAGTTAATAATAATGTTTACACACATGTTCCATTAGGTACCCTATATTACGAAGTAAAAGGAAAAAAATTAGGAGTTTATAAGTTATCTTACAATTTCCTTTAAGGAGCGAATACAATATGACAATCCTAAGACCATGGATGAAGCGATTTGTAAAGCCAAGATTTGTTACCTGCAAGAAAAACAAAGGAGTGACAATCCAAAATATTGGGTTAAATAAAAAGAGATATCTAGCCATACAAAATAATAAAGGGGTAAATAACATACATGTAAAACAAAATGGAAAAGGGGGATAAGGCTAAAGTTTTAGTAGAAGTAATGGACAACCTCAAAAATCATAAGTGCAGACTTAGGTGGGGTCAAATAAAGTTGAACCTAAGAAAGGATCCAATAGGAAACATAGAGAACCAATAAAGTGCTGGAGCTGTGAGGAACCACACCTCTAATGGAACTGCCCCTATAACCCAAGGTCAGTGAAATATTTTCAAAATATCCAAGAAGCCTCCACAATCATTGATGTGGCTAAAAATATTCTTCATATCAATGCAGTATTAGAGGACCATCAATAAGAGCACCAGTCCACTATGGTGGAAATTGGAAGTAAAATTCGTAATCATCTTCTCAATATTAATTAACCTAGGTGCTATCTTAATCAGTACCAACCCCAAGATCATAGAAACTTTCAAACAAGCAACTGAATAGTATAAAAATCCTTTGCTAGTTCAGTTAGTTATCAGGGAAAAAAGAAGGCTTACAAACTTGATCAACATTGTTTTATTTAGTTGGATGGGAAGCCAAATATGGTTGACTTAAACATTCTTTTCTTGGGATCCTATGATGAGTTGATAGGCATGGACTGGTTGGAAAGACACAAGGGCACTGTGAATTGATTCGAGAAAATAGTCACCTATGTGACAGATAATTCTAAAACTCAAATTATTAAGGGAATTTTTAGACGTGTCTCCTTGCATCAAATATCAACCTTACAATTTAAGAAGTTAGTAGAGATTATCATCCTTTTTTCTATTAAAATAGAAGATCAAATGGAAAGTATAATTGTGACACTAGAAGAGTTAGGGATAGTGTAAAAAAAAATTGATGTGTTTCCGGAGGACATAGACTTCTCCATTGAGCTATTACCTAGATTTGTACCTGTATCGAAGGCCCTATGTCAAATGAAAATACCCTAGTTGATAGAACTAAAATTCCAATTGCAAGAACTATTGTCTAAAGGGCACGTTAGAACTAGTGTATCCCTATGTGGTGCACATGTTATTTTCATTAAAAAAAAGATGGAATGCTCAAGTTGTGTATAGGCTATAAGTAGCTAAAAAGTTGAAAATCAAGAACAAGTACCCTTTGCCCCAAATTAACAATCTCTTTGATCAAGTTAGGGGGGATGTTGTGTTCTCCAAGTGAGATCTTAGATCTAAATGCCATCAATTATGAATTCAGGAAAAACATATACCAAAACATAGTTCAGAACCTATTATTGGCAATATGAATTCACAGTGCTACCGTTTGGGCTCACAAATGTGCCAGCTATGTTCATGTGCTCAATGAATGGTATCTTCAATAAATTTTTGGACAAATTCATACCAATTTTTATTGATGACAGATTAATAACTTTTAATATTGTATAGAAGCACAAACAACACTTGGATATAGTACTTGAAACTTTGAGAGAAAATTAGTTGAATGTAAATTTTACTAAACATGAATCTTATCAAAATGAAATACAATATTTGGGCCATGTGATTTTAGAGGAAGGGATCACAGTGGATCCAGAAAAGGTAAAAGTTAAACCTGAATTAACAGTCCTAAGCAAATTAACTGACATAAGATCATTCAAGGGGATAATTGACTATTATCAATTCTTTATTTAAGGATTCTCCGATCTGGCCTACTCTATAACTTCCCTATAGTGGAAGGGAGTAAAATTTGAACGGACACCACAACAACAACATAGATTTGAAAAGTTTAAATATTTTCTTATATTTGCACAAATACTAAAAATAACAGATTTAGAGAAAGACTTTCAAGTATGTACAAACAGATATCCAAAGGGTCTAAGAGGTTAGATTTTGACTTTGTAGCATATGAGTCAGGTAAGTTGAAGTAACATCAAAAAATAACTCAGTATATGACTTGGAGTTGGCAACGTTAATTCACGCCCTCAAACTGTGGAGGCATTATTTGATTGGGAGGAAATTTACCCTAGTCACAGATTATGTGAGATTGAAGTATTTCTTCAGTTGGCCAAATTTCAAGCTACACAAGCTAAGTAGATGACTTTCCTGAGTGAGTACAACTTTGACATTATACATATTAAAAGAAAGGAGAATAAGGTTGTGAATTTCATAATTCGAAGATAGAAGTAAATAAATAAAATTTATGTTAGTGAAAGTGAGACAAATTTGCTACAAAAGGTAAGAGAGGCTACAAAAATAGATCCAAATTCTAACCTGATATATAGAAATCTAGAAAATAAAATTGATCTAGACAAATTGACAGACTATACAATCAATGACAAGGGACTATTAGTTTATAGAGATAAACTATATATACTTGATTAGAAAGAAATTAAACAACTAATTATGGACAAACATCACAAGATTCTCACATACCTAAAGAAGGATTTTTTCTAGCTTGGAATGATGAAGGAAGTGGAAGTGTATTTGACCAAGTGCCTTGAATGTCAGCTCGTAAAAGAAAAGAAACATCATCCTACGATATTTTTAATTCTCTTACCCGTACCTGAAAGGAAGTGGGAAGTAATTTATCTATATTTTGTTATTGGATTACCATGAGCCTCGAAATAACATGATGCCATAATGGTGGTAGTTCAAAAATTGACAAAGGTTGCACATTTCATTCTGGTATATATTACTTTAAGGTTGCACAGGTAGCGAACATGTTCATGAAGGAAATTTTTAAGTTGCATGGGACGCCTAATATAGTCATTTCAGAAAGGGACACAAGGTTTAACTCTAATTTCTTGAGGTCATTATTTACTAGTTTAGACACTCAGTTAAATTTCAACACAACCTATCACCTTCATATGGATGGGAAGATTGAAAGATGGAATTAAGTTCTAGAACATATGTTACCTATGTATTGTTTGAATCAACCCACCAAATTGGAATATTTAATCCATCTAATGGAATTTGCATACAATAACAACAATAAAAACTCATTAAAAATGAGCACTTTCTAAGTACTATACGAGAGAAAATTCCATATACCTTTAAGCTGGAGTCGACTTGAAGACACGATGGTATTGGGACCTGATGTGCTTTAGGAAATTCAGAATATGGGAGAGAATATTATACAAAATTTAAAACAAGCCCAAGACAAGAAAAAAACTTATGCTGATAAGAAAACTATTTCGAGATAATTCCAGGTGGAGGAACATGTGTGCCTAAAGGTGCAACCAAAGAAACTTCCTTGAGATCAGGAAGTTGTTCAAAGCTAGCTCCATTATCCTTTGGACCATTTGAGATCCTGGCTAGAGTTGGTCCAACAACATATTAGTTAGCCTTTCCTGTTCACATTAGAGCACCTAATGTACTTCATATTCCCTTATTAAACAAATATGTACCTAATCATAATCATGTGATAAATTGTGATGTGATATAGGTTGAATCAAAAGGAGAGTTCATGGCTAAACCCATACAAATTCTGGATAGAAGGGAGGTTTCTCTTCGGAAAATTACCATCTCTCAGATCAAAGTATAGTGGAAACATTTTCAGCCTAAAGAGGCCACTTGGGAACTAGATGAAAAAATGAAAGGGACCCTTCCCTTGTTGTTCCGAAGAATAAATGAATAAAATAACACTAAGGACAGTGTCCCTTATAGGGGGGTGGATTTGATACCCCCAATGATATGACTCTACTAGTTAAAGTTATGGTTAAGTTAAAATAGCATTCAATTAGAATTAGAATTTTAGAATTTAAATGTTTCATTGTTTACATGAAATATATATATTGTGTACTTAAATGAAGAAGGAATGATTAAATTTTATCACTGACATCCTTGAGAAATATTTAGAGGGATACCTAGTAGAACTAAACCATAACAGTGAGAGAAGTGATTGGAAAATTTGTTATATCCCCAAGTAAAAAGAGAAATAACAAAAGAAAAAAAATTCTTCATGGGGACAATTATTCTACGATATTATATTCTATTCCTATGGGAGATAAAGAGAGGTGGGAAAGGGAGGAAAACTAGAATTTTGGATTATGCAACCATAATTTAAGGGATTGAGATGAATGCCCAAAATCATATCTTGACTAGAATTATTGTCGGAGAGAATGACAGTAATCTTCAGATGCCACCAGTGGGAGAAAAAGACTAGTGAAAAACCCTTGGTGATAAGAAGGGAACTGCTTAAGGGTTACAGAAAGGACTATATGTTTTATACATTAGTTCTCTCATTGTATTGAGGTGAGGTTTGGGGGTAGCTAGGCAAGCATCTCGCTTACAATTGGGTGGACTGTGAGATACCTATGTATACTCCCCAAGATATTTCAAATAAGTGTCAAACTTAATCTTTACTATATCGTGTATATTTTGGACCTGTTAATATCTTAGTAGTAAAAGGGATGATATTAATGTGAAATATAAATAAAATTTTATGTCTGGAAAGGTATATAAGCACAGGGGTGCAGGTAAAGTAACTAATATAGGCTTGTGGTTGAATTGGCTTAACCCACATTGGTACTCCCTACCATAAAGAGGAAAATAATAAATTGTTGGTAAGATAAATAAAAAACATTTTATGATATGTCATGTTATAGATATGCTCAATTGTAAAGGGTATTTGAAGTAATTACGATGAGAAAATATTGATAGTAAACAATTCCATTGAAAAGTTGTATGTTTAGGCATTTTTATTTGTATTATATATGCAAAAAAAAAAACTAGGGTTAGTAACTTTAGCGATTGAGAGAGAAAACCGTAACCACTCAGAACAATCCCCAATTATAGTTTTTATATAGAACGAGTAAAACAGAACAATCCCCAATTATAGTTTTTATATAGAACGAGTAAAACCCTGATAGGACCTTTACGAGACTAGTAAGGAAGACTAGTTGTTATATAGTGAGTAATGTACAATTAAAGATAAATTTCTCTTTATAATTTGAACCAATTGAGGAATAAAATGGACCTATAGAAGAAATTGAGTATAAAATGCAGACAAATTATTTTCCTTCCATATATTGCAACTCAGATACCCAATGAAGGTATATTAATTAGAAAAAATGAGAACAAATTTACAGAGAAAGTTTTTATTTCTACAATAAGGGTACTGGGATACCCGATTATTGAAAAAACCATTAACATACATAAACTATGCATATACATATATAAACTTTAAAACATTACTGATGTAACATAGAAATGAATTGACTAGGTAAGAGTACAGAAATATGTATCCAAAAATCACAAATAATAATACAATCACATGTAGAGAAACGTGTTAAAATGAAGAACTTAAAAAAAAATTATATAACATCAAATATCTTACGGGCCGTGGATGGCCATAGGCATGAGATAATAACAAACCGTACATGTTTAGTACAGGTGGAAGGCATTGAAAAGTAGTTGTGAATAGGCCTTAGTAACATAATAAAGCTAATAAAAAAACATTAAAATAAAAACATAGTGTTAAAACCCTGGTTATGTATTTGTGCAGATGGATCGAGAGAAAAGCGTGCAATTACTAAAGTACAACTCTATAATTTTGTCAACCAACTATCGAGAGAGAACCCTGGAGGCATAATAAGGATTAGGAAAGTTAAAAACCTGGCTAGCTAGGCCAAATACATTAGACAGGAATGTTTAAGCTCGGAGAGGAGTTTCATACCCGAAAATAAGAAAAAATATAAACTATAAGTTAGGGTAAGTTCTACTAAATTAACCTACAATAAAACTGTAAAATAATACATAACCACATAAACGATATACGGTCATCGTTACCTATTGAGTGGCATAAGTACCTTCCTTTATAATTATCATTCATTAAAACCCTAATGGGAAAACAGTGAATGAAGTGTTATTAAACCCCCATTGAAGGTGTTAAAAAAAAGAACCAAAGATGGAAATCATACATAAGAAATCAAGTTGACTATCTCTAGAAACAACCACCTTGATAATTACCAAATCACTTCAGATGGAAAATTGCCAATTTTTTTTATATTAAGTTCATTAGACATAAAGGAAAGATTTTGTATAAAAAAATAAAAGAGCATTAAAAAATGGTTGTCGTGTGATGTTGAAAATGTATTCTTTACATAAAAAGGAAATAACAATAAAATATATAATCTTGCTATGTAAACGATGATGATTTCTTCCAAGGCATTGTTAAACCTATCTATCAGTGGAATCTGAAAGGCATGGCAAGAACTTGTCTCAGAAATACCCTAGGTGCAGAGGCTTCCTCGACTAGAGGAAAAGTGTGAGAGTTGGTTGGAAACCCCATAGGAGTTTAGCATTAGCAATCTGAAGGAAGTACCATCATTATATTAGTTGGGTGACATATGTACCATCGTGATGGATCAAGTATAATAGATATTTCCATAATGTTAAACAATTTGGGTATCAAGAAGTATCCATCGAACCATGGAAATTAAACTAGCATTTGCATCTGATGTTGCAAAGAAAACGTCGTAAGGCAAGCCAATATAAAATGAACTAGTAGCTTGAAGTGTCTTGTAAAATCAATGCAATCTCTGCAAAACATTATAATGTTTCAAAATGATATATTTACAATGTTCAAGATCATTTAGTCAACATTTATTACCACGAAAAATAACAATATAAAGGCCTGGAAATTAGGCTTTTGATCACCCTATGAGGACACAAATAATAATGTTGAAGGTACATTTGAGATAATTTCACAAAATGGCTACTGAAGATGCAATATCCACTTGCAAAAATTAAATTAACCTGAATAAGCATAGAGGAAGAGTGGGTTATGTAAATGGAAAAATTGAGAAGAAGCCCAAGATCATAAAATGAAGGAGAAATAAACTTCAAATAACAATGTTAAATTGACCTTGATTTTCTGAATACAACCATGACCATAAACAACAATGGTGTGATACACTCCATTCCTAGATCTCAACTATAATATTCTATACAGAACCTTTGTGCTCATTTTCACTGAAGAAAAAACCATTACATATAATAAGGTGACAATAATACAAAGATATGATAGATATGAAATGGGAATTAACCAATAATTTGTGACAAGACTGAAATAGCTATGATATTAAATTTGACAAATAAACTTCTAACTATAATAACAGTTCAATGAATGGAAAAGGAGCTCTACAAAATCTAGAAATAGATGTTGACTTATGAACTTCCATTCAATCAAAATATCCTATTTACGTTAAGAACTTGTAAAAGTACGGAATCAAGTTGTAGGTGGAAATTACCTGCATTGCTTCCCCCTCCATATCACTAGATTTTGGGCCTTTCATTCGTCCTTCTTCACCAAAAATCTTTCCCTCATCCATAGCAATTTTTTGATTTGTTTCTTTCTTTGTTCTCACTTTAGCCTTTGCTAATAGATACAAAACAACAGTTGGCATTTTTACTGTAGAAGTTGTTTTTGGAGGTGTTGTAGGATGAGGATACTCAAATAATGAGGGCGTGACATGTGAAAGAAACTTAAATTTTGGCTAAAGAAACTTTGTGCCCATTTTCGTTGAAGAAAAAACCATTACATATAATAAGGTGGCAATAAGACAAAGATATCATAAATATGAAATGGGAAATAAGCAATAGGTTGTGACAAGACTAAAATAGCTATGATATGAAATTTGACAAATAACCTTCTAACTATAATAACAGGTCAATTAAAGTTAAAGAAGCTCTACAACAGGTAGAAAGAGATGTTGACTTATGAACAACCATTTAATAAAAAATTACCATTTATGTTAAGAACTTGTAAAAATATGACCCGGATGCGGGTGAAATAAATGGGACTTAATGATTTACCGGACAGACGGATGAGCTTGGTACTGCTAGATGTAGACCAGCGCGACATTCCAGAAGTTCATTTGATTCATGAGCGTGACGATCCAGAAGTGCATTTGGTTCTTGATGGATACTCTGCGGAGCAAAAGATTTGGCATGCTCTATGTATTTACTGCTCGCCTCGTCCAAGGTAAGGTGTTGGCTATTATAACCATGGCGTTCTGGGCTATCCTTCCCACTGCTAGCATTCCACCTTCTTGTCTATGGCCGAAGTTGAATGCGGGTCTGAGGGGCAAGTTGGTCTCTGAAAACAAAGGTAAATTCTCTGTGTGCATTCCGTTCTCTGTTTATCTCAGGCTTGGGATAATTGTGTGTTTCGATAGAATATTTGTCTCTGGAATCATTGGTCATCTCTCATATGCCCCTGCCATTCGACCTGCGCTGCCCTCCCCACACTTGCTAGCCTGCTGTCTTTGTCTAAAGTCGCTTCCCGTGCTGTATCACTACTCTCCTGTATCTGCCTCCGATTTCCTGTGTGGTATAACTACTCTCTGGTATCTGCCTCTCCTTAATTTCCTCACCATGGTTCGCCACAGTCTGAGAAGCCGTTTCGGGGGGAGTCGTGGAGGGCGTGGCAGACCACAGGCAGCCCGCTCTGTGAATCCTGCTCGCAGACCTTCTCCATATCATGGGTTTCAGACCAATCATTTTACTTTTCAAAGCAATCTTAATAGGCCTGTAATCACTGCCAATATCACTATTCTCTTCTCTGAAGAAGAATCTCCGCCTCCAATTAGGGTGCGTATGATGTCTGAGCCTCCTCAGGGGGCTTTCAGAGAGGCCGGCAGTCAGAGCAACATGCAGGTAATGGCAGGGGAAAGCCTGGAGAAAGGTAAAGGGGAGAGGCTTGAAAGGAGCGACACTCCCAGCGCCTCTCTGCCTCCAGATGTCGCTGGTCAGAGGAAGGTGGAAGATAATGATAGTGACTCGCGTCCCCTGTTGAGGCACCCAGGTGACGAAAATGTTGGATATGATGATGAATGGGAGGATACTGCTTGCCCGGTGGTGGAGGAGCCTCAGAATGAGGACGCAGCAATTTGAGGCCATCTGGGCCCTTTCCATTTCAGTTTTGTGGATGACTAATATGAACAAGTTCAGGCGGTTATGGATGCAGTTTTGGTTCGGCCTCTTCAGACAAGTGGTCTTACTTCTCTCCATGATATGCGGCAAGGTAAAGATCTTCTGGAATTTTGAGCAATGTCTTGGTCTAGCTCTCTGGTCATGCGCTCTAGACAGACGGTTATATCACCTCTTCTTCATGTTATCTTGGTTAATTCCTGATGTATATATCTGCACTCATGCTTATGTAACTGGTTCTCCTTCACATAGGACAATTTTTGATGTTCTGAGTGCTCTCGGATGATGATTCTCGAGGCCTCGACCCCTAATATTTTTACTCTATTTTACAGTTAATAGAATTAGCATTTACAGAGAGAAAAAAAAAAAAAACTTGTAAAAATATGGAATCAAGTTGCAGGTGGAAATTACCTGCATTGCTTCCCCTCCTTATCACTAGATTTTGGGCCACTTTTTTTGGATTTTTACCCTGACAAACTTCATGTCCATTTGAATTTGTTCAAAAAATGCAAAAATACAGAAGATGATCTAAACATGATACTATCATTTAATATTCGGTGTGCACCCTGCATTTAATTTCAGTCTCCTTCTATAGTATGGGTATTAACCTATTTGTGATAACATAGTCTCTTGAGCTCTCCCAACCACGTTTTAAATTTATTTCTTTTGTTTCCAAGCACACATCTTGCTACCTGAGTTCTCTCATCTTCATGGGACTTCCCAACTGTTTATTGCAAAAAGTACGCATGACACAAAATTCTAGAGCAACTTTAAGAAGATATTTCATAACAGTAACATTATTACTTCAAAATGAATGTCTGTCAGTAGTTAGTGGCTTCCAAGATTTATTATATTTGACATGAAATACATCTACGATGTACAATAAGAATTCAAAAGGCTAGAATACCAACACTATGCGAGTCCTATTATGACCATCGTTTACAACAAATCTTTGGGGCACCTCGTAAAAGTAACAAAATTTGATCTCTATTATAGTAAGGTTACAGGATTAATTTCCTTGATGACTTGGTTGGTCTTAGCTGAGAACCATGGATGAATTCCAAGCTAAAATCAGGGTTTGAAGCGATAAGCACGAAAGGATGAAATTTTAAATGTTGATGATTTAGAAAACTGCAAATCGAGTTGGATAAACATATATTCTATATAATGAAAGTGATTTAACAACAGTAGTTCCCTTTTAGCATATTATATATAACACTTATATTTCATCTTCGGTAGTTCCCTTTTAGCACATTATATATAACACCTACATTTGATCTTTGTCATATCCTCATCGGTCCCAGGTCAGTGGTCATTCAATACACTTCTTCAAGTATAACGATAAGTATTCTCTTACATTGAGAATGTTTGAAGATTGTTTGAGACGAAACCGTAATGTATCTCGCAATTATCAAAACGTTCCTTTTTCTCCATCTTGGAATGATCATGAAAATAAGTGGACGGAAATGGAGGGCGCGATCCCTCTTTTCCATTGTACATAATCTGCATAAATGGAAAGGAAATCGCCACAAATAAGAACCAGATATGAGATAAATAAAAAAACACTATCTCTTGTGAACTAAGACGTGTACCCTCGTCACAAGTTGCCTCAAAATCAATCACAGCGAAGTACTGAAAATCTTGGAGTTGAAGTTCCTGGGTATTCCCTGAGGATGCAATTTGAAAGGTGGTTGTAGTTTCGGGGCATTCCCTTGAGGTTGTAGTTTAAAAGGTACATTTTGAAGACTGCTTCCTGGTGGCACCATGTAGTCCCAATTTGTTTGACTAATAAGTCCTTGCTTCAATGTATGTGTTGGGTACGTATGAAAACTGAAAGCTTGTGGAAAGTACACAGGGGCATCTGGTACACTCAAAGATATTGCCTTTATATAACCTTCATTGAAAGGTAGTACATATCCATGGGTATTTAGTACACTGTCAGAATCTGGTATGCCACATGAAAACAAATCTCTCTCACTCTTTATTGCTGTGCAAACTCCAACAGTTCCATAAAAGTTAAAACCCGCAATTCTATTTGGTGACCACATTATAGGAACCTCGTGGTTCCTTATAATTTGTTCTACATTATCATGGAGAAAAAGTCTAGAAAAACAATTATTTAATACTGTATATTCCTAAGTCTAACCTAGTGACCTATCATATCTTTATGTTTAGGCTTGTAGATTGGAGTTTGGGTATCACATCCTTTTGCTTTTTGTCAGTTTGCTTCTGTGGGTTGTTTTTCATTCTCAACTTTGGATTTTGAAGGTGTTTTTTTGGCAATTCTGGCATTCCTCAGAGTGGTACTCGGTCTGGAAATTAGAGAACTCTGGGCTTTTCTCTTACTCAAGCTTGGAAAAGTTTGACTTATCCTTTTATATTTTTTTTCTCAAGGGATTCCTTTTGGATCTTTTCTATGTATACTCCATTAGGGCAATTATGGGAGCTTGGGGATATCGATTATCAGGAAGTTCCGTAAATGCACAAAGTTTTGTGAAGGCATGAAGACTTCATTAACAGCAATAGGACATCTATATTCTTGGTAACATCTAAGGCCCATGAAAAATGAGCACCAATGAATTAGAATAAAATAGCCATTAGATAAAAATAAAAGCAATACAATGCCCGAATCTGACAAAAGAAATAATAAAAAGAATTTGACTCTTGCAATACTTGCCAACTTTTGTTTTCCATTTTGACTGTAAATGAAGATTATAGAAGTGCTTAGAACCACTTATGTTGCATGCTTCAAGACATCCTAAATTAAAACCTAGGTTAACAAAGAAAATCTCCATAAGCTGCATACATATGATAAGTCAGTGCTCCAAGTACTTTGGATGTAACAAATTTAAGGATGTTCAATTTGAACTGGTGATTTTTGGCAAATTTTTAAAGTCGTGAGTGATCTAAATATAAATTACAATTTACTTGCATCAAAGCAAAGAAAACAAATTAAACAAAACTAAAAGCCTGCAGCATTTTACATTGGATGCAAAGAGGTACACCTTAAAAATCAGATAACTACAAAGCTTTAAATAGTCTACAGTAAAACGACATGCATCTTAAGCTCCACTAGCCACAGACTTGACAATCCATAGATTCAAACTACTATCCATCACGATTTGACATAAGAAAATAAGTGATATAAATATACGCAATGTGAAAAGCCTCCCATCAAAATTGGGAACAAAAACTGTAACTTAATTTGATAAAAATTAACTTCTGAAATATAGGCTCAATCTTAACAGTTACTGTCTCAAGCAGAGCAATCAATCTGCTAACTTATGCAAAAACAAGCAGAACTTTTGAGAGTGCACACCATGAAAACTTTGGTTGGCAGAATGAGGGTATTAGCGCATAAGACACAAAATAGTCATTATTTGCAATTATTTACCCACCAGACATGATCATAATTAGGAATCTCTAAATTTGCTAAGGCTCCTCACCTGAAAAGCGATTATACATGACATAAAAATGACTTGAAGTATGAGATTATGGCATGAGTCCGGACACTACTAATAATGTTCAAGCAACCCTGTGGAAGTAAGTGTGATTGATAGTTTCAAATAGGGCAATCACAGAAGGAAACAACAGCAGCAGTACTAAAATCAAACTACCAAATGTGCCTCAAATTTGGACAAGGAGGCTGCTCTTTCACTCTATAGGGGACAGGGCAACTAGGGTAAAGTGCAATTTCAACTAAAGGAGGATCTGGCTATGATGGGTACCTGATACATTTGCTTTCTAATCCTAACATAGTCATCCTAGTCTACAATATATCATGTATTTTTTAAATGTATTATATTAAATTGCATTAGCAGATTTTGATGTTGAACAATGGATGTATGTCAAACCATGCACCGGGCCTCAACTTCTCCAATGGCAGGAAGAAGACTGGGCAACGTGAAAGTTTGGGTGGTTTTGACCAAAATATGCCCATGTCATAGCAGTAGCTTAGCCAAAGGAAGTGCATCAGGTTAATGGTTTGCCCTTGAGCAATGTTGCTCAAAGCAGGGATGAAGCGGGTCTGTTTTTTGGAAGCAAAGCGTCGGAAGTGTTATTTTCCAAAAATCGTCAGAAGCGAAGCATCTTGTGTGTGTGTGTATATATATATTATATATTTGCATTTATATTAAAAAAACATCCAAAATGCCAAATTAGTTGTAGAAGATATGAAAACATGCATATTTGTACATAAATCAAGATAAATATGGCATCCATTGTACATCAATGATTAATTATTTAAGAATCAACCATCTAGAATCTAGATTCCTCTCCTCTTGTCTAGTTTTTGCCTCTAGTTCAATTCTCTAGGGATATTAGTCAACACTGCCCAATTTTGATCAAACATCTTAATCCAAGCCTTATAGTATGGAAGAGAAAGCTTAATGTGCGTGACCAATGATTTTGACTTGAGTGAAGGGTACACTTTTGCTAAGGCCATGGCAAAGGGGTTCAACAATCAACACCAAACACTAGGATACATATAGGGCTTGGTGCTCTTGATTAAATGCCAATAACCTATCCTCATACATGATATAATCTAATGAAATGCCACAATCCCGTTGATCCTGAAATCCCAAAAACTATTAAGTCTAATAAATTTTGAATGGGTTATGAAATTCTATATTCTCCATATGAAGTCTAATGAGGTTGGAAACACTCTCAAACATAGTGAGTCATTTCATGGTAATGTTAAAAATTTCTAATCAAGTTTAAAAGGAGGCAATTACAAAAAGAGCTATTATATTAGTAGACATGTATCTAATCCCATGTCAATAACACTATATCATGGGGCCAAATGCCTGGAAGAAAAACAACTACACTTTGGCAATGTACGAAGACCATACTAAGGCAGCAAACTGCACACCTATTTTTCAAGCATGTTTGAGTGAATTTCAAACTACTAACACCCACTGAATATGACAGAAACAACAAAATTCTATGACATCTTTGGAAATGCATTACGGCCATTAATAAACACCAATTTGAAAAGGGGCACAGCCTTCATCTTCTAAATTCCAACACATGAAAAAATATAAGTGGCCAATAGGACCTTATACGACTGTAGTGTGATTGCTAAGAATGTACGACCATCAACATTTGATGATAGAAGATGATCAATTCTTATATTTTTAGCATAGAATAGACTGATCCATCGCTCCACTAATAAATTGTCCTTTCAGCTTTGAGGCATGCATGAGATTCCAGAGTAGAAAGTACTTTGGCTAGATGGTAGAAACAACAAAAGAAAGTTACTCAATGACAAGCTAAAAAGTTCATCAAGCATATCAACAAAATGCATCGATGGGTGGAAGTGGGCATTGCAGAAGACTCAGACATACAAGGAATCTCTTGATAAGCAACGAGTCAACCACAATATTAAGGCAAAGGAAAAGAATGGATGAAGGGATAGAATTTTAAATTGAAAACAAACTAATATGGACTATTTCAAATTCTGAAGCAAAGTGGTAAAAGTGCCTTCAAATTGGATCTATCACAATACATAGTCATTCTTCCATTTTGTTCAATGTGGATAAACTAATTGTTTTGAACCATTAATGTTAGATGTATCAACCTTTCAAGAAAGACACCATTCTACAAGTCAGGGAGAATGAACCAAGAACAACATGCAATAAATACACTAGATTTGAAGACAAGGACAACTCCATTGAACTAGCAAGTGGTTTCTCGAAGACCAACTCAAGTCTCAAAAGCAATTCCCTCATTTGGTGGACCAGATGATGGAGGAACACTATCCTAAAAAATGAGAGGTTTGATCTCTAACTGATTGACGTGAACAAGTTCACCAACTGACCTCAACAGTGAGCTGACATAACCATGCCTTCCTTCACCCCTCCCCTTTAAGAATAGACATTTGCAATTAGAAATTCCCATTGACCAATGAACATAATATTCAGAAACATTGTCTACTATCTTCTCCCTCTTTTCGTATTTTTGGATTGAATGTTATCTATAACAGTGACGATAATCCCTTTGTACTCTTAATCGCAACTACTCTGATTAATCGCGATTGGAATATCTCACATCCATTCAAAAGAGGCAGGGGAACTAAATGTGGTTGCATATTCTCTCATCTTCAACCTCCTCATTCTCTTCACCCCCCCGAAGATGTCATTATCAGGAATGATATCTAAAAGGCTCCATTCTAATTTTTAGGTTGCCCATTTTAGGCTTCTTGGTCTTATGCTACCCATATAGTTCATCTCGATGATCCTCAACGTCAGGGCATGTTCTCAAAAGCGGAAAGCAAAGAATGTCCATCACATCTCTTGTGAGGAATGGGTATGTAAGCTTTTGACCCTTATGGAAGGCAGAGACTAAAGAGAATTTTATCTTTTTTAAGTGCTCAATCTATTATATCAGGACACAATATGATTTCCCTTCCAAGGATTTGAGGGAGTTTCCATCCATGTTTTACAAATACTTCGATTGGAGATGTTTCAATTTGCTCCTCAAAGAGGTGGTCACCTTGAAAACTCTCTTGAGTACAATGAAAATTGCATATACTATTTTTTTACTCCCTACAATGAACGATGATTGCATGGCCACTGCTACTACAGATATTACACTTTTATTCATGACAACAGTCGTAGAACCACTAGACATTGCCCTTTCACAATAATTACCCAGAAGTAAACCTGTATTTGGAGACCCAATCTGTAGAGAGGAATATGCCCCACTTAGTTTCCATTCCGTCGTAGAGGACCATGTTGTGATCATATTACCTCCTCCGCATCTTCTTGGAGGAATTTTTAATTGAGGCAATTCAACTCATTGGAAAAAACAGACTTCCTGTGGCCTTTATATGGTAAGAACTAGTTACCTAGCTCTAAATAGACATAGTGGTTCTAAAGAAGTTTCATTGTTTAAAGAAATCATGATGAAATTCCATGGCTACGCACAGTCATCCTAGAGCAATACTAAGAGGGCTGACCTCCTAGGAATGAGTGCTATTTTCTTTTCATTTGATTATGATTTTTCCCTGAGGGCTTAAACATAATACTATGTTTATTTTAGGCACACACATTCTCACCATGTCTTCGGACCCAACCACTTACAAATTTCAGATCATCACGCTGTAGAGTCTAGTGATGCTCAGCATACAACACAGCCAGTGGGATGTGGTCATTCTGGTTCCTCTGCAGACCATGATCCAGGCTACATATTTCGTCAATTTGTACCAAATTTTGATTTCTGATAAAACGACATGATGACTGAACTTGTGGGTGGCTGATACTCCCTCAGCATAAGAGGAAGCCTAATTATTTAAAATGGCCATCAAACGAAAAAATAGCAAAAGCATTTCTGCATGATCTACAAGGGCCAAAATTAAAGAACATGACACTCCAAACATCAATCAGAGCCCATAAATTAAAAACAAGGGTTTTCAATATCTAGTCATTTCTTCTTGAATTGAATAGTAATAAAAATGCCTGCTCTGATTTTTCGGAACTGTAGACCCAACCCAGATTGTTTTATATTCAATTCAAGGCACCGCACCATTTTTCATGTATCAAACTTTCATTATGAGACTAACCCACTTGAAAAAAACGCATACTCAATTAATTGAGTAAATTACTGACCTCTCGGAGCTTGATCAATCATGGCTGCAGAAATTGTGATCGTTGATGCATTCGCTCTACCTTACCAGTAATATGTTTGAAGGCGCTATACCAAAACAACTTGCAATGAGCAGGCACAGTCTTATTTAGGTTGATCTATTGAATAAACGTTTCAATGGAGAAATACCATGGGAATTGGGCAACTGGAGTGGTATTTCAATGACTTCATTTTACCAAAATCAACTCACAGGACGCATACCCTCATGAAAATAAAACCCAAGAGAGTACTGTTGACGTCTCTACTAGAGAAAACCCCTGTGATCGGTCAAAGAATTACATACCTAAATATTTTCACCTGGGAGCAAATATTTCAGAATTGAAATGAGAGAATTCATTTCTTTACGCCGATGTCTTTCAGTCATTTTGTGCTTCCTTTTGTCAGACGGGACCGAACCTCGAAACTGCCCATCATTTGGACGATTAGAACTGTAGAATGCGTCTTTAGAATAGGAATCGAAAAACTAGAATGACTGGATGTGGTTGCAGAGTTGCAACCATCGACCAAATTACATAGGAGGGGTGATGGGTATCCATGACACCACACTGTCTGCAGGCTTGCCGCCAATGTCAAGAAAACGTCCATTGCGAACAAGAACTTTTCATCTGGCTGCTATGCCTCTTGATCTGATTGAAGCCTTAGAGAAGCCGCTGCAGGTAGAGATCCCAAGAGACAATCCAAATATTTTCGAAACCGATTCAAATTAAAATGGTATTTGATGATGGTTGCGATCAATGATCAAATTTCGTTTAATCGTCTAACACTACAAATCCACGGTCAACAATAGGACACGGTGTCAGCTGGGGCAATTCATTTCAAAGGGAAAGGCCTTATGGCGTAATAACAAATTACATTAACCATTGTGGCAAGTTCAACCATTTGGATGGACTTCCAAATTCGTATTGAGCATAAAGACTGTAATAGTCCCATATGCATTGTCGAAAGACCTTTCTATGAACATAAAACATAACAGTGGTAGAGTAATACTCAAGAAACTCGGAATACTTTAAATATGTAAAAAGTTAGGTAACATTGTATGTGGTGGGATAACTTTGCAGTATGCATATATGGTGCACATTGTTAGGTGTGAAGTGTGTAATAATCAAGAGATGCACCAATAGAAATATTTTGGAATAAAATACTAATATATTTATTTAGGTAAAGATTCCACCATTAACAAAATGAAATACATTCAAAAAAAGTGAGAATAAACCTTTTGTAAACCGTGATGTATTGACTTGTGTTAGAATAATAACAATATTTTTTTTGAATAAAGATGAAAATTCTATCTAGATGTAATGATTTAGCTTAAGTAAAAAAAAAAATTACATTATATCTTATTGGTAGTGGTTGTGTTACATTTTATTTATAAATACAAAAAAAAAATACCTTATGTTTATAAAAACATCAGAAATGTTAACAATATCCTAAAATCCAATGGGATATGTGATAATAAGAAACCCCATTTCATCATTCAAGTTGACTGATCTACTTTGTCTCTCATTCTATCACATATCGCAAACACACGTTGCCTCACATGTGACAATTGTGCCTCGCCTTTCAAGTGGAAAATGCACCTTTCTTCTCACATCACAATCGTGACTCATCCCTCACATCGCAATTCTAAAACATCTTATCTTGTCACAAGTGTGACACCCCTAAATTTTCCACTAATATCACAAACAGTCTGATGACAATCTCACCTTGCAACTCAGCTTGCCTTAACTCATGGTGACATGCACGGATCTCCAAGGGGCTTACATCCTCACCACTCTAAAAATGTTATTATCCTTGATAATGAACCTCTCTGGTAATCCATCAATCAACAAATATAATGTTAATGTCACAAGAATATTTTCTTCTAAATATGAACAACCTCATCATCATGTTGTCTCATCAACAAAGGATAAAGTTCATCTAATCACATACATCCCATGTGAATCCAAAAATACCCACGTAATAATGCCATTTGTTAGATCCCCACATGTTGTCAACTAATAGGGTAGCTAATCTAATCACAGCACCAACTTGATAAGAACTCGTGCACCCAAACATGTACCACCATAATCACATCCTCATATGAAAACAACCTCTCCTCATCCTTCTCATCATGATGAAGCACCTTGCATGGTACCTCATGCATCTCTAGACTCACCATCCAAAGAAACTAATAGTGATCCCATCTCCATGAGATCGTAAAGAACATAAAGTGGGGTAGCCTCTTAAACTACCCCTCCACACTCCAAATCCTTTATATCTCCTCACCAAAATTTTCCTCCTTGATCTTAGAAATTACCCTCCATGTCAACATGAAATGTATCTCAACAAATGGTGATAGAAACTAATCCTATCCTCTATCTCCTTTATTAACCTCTCTATATCTACATCATCAGGCCATCCACGTGTCTCAACGGTCTCACTAAAGTCCTCAAACTCTCTGTTGGTTTGACTATGCCAAGGTTCATCATCTTGAACCTCATCCTAGAGTAAACATGCAATCCTATAATATCTATCATCCTAGTCTCCATTCAAACTCAAACTCCAAGCATTAATATCCTCTACATCATCAACATACTCAACATCTCTACCATCATTAATAGTAACAATCTCGGCATTAACCTTCTCACACTCAACTATGGATTCTCAACACCAACCATCTGTGGTATCTCTAACATCCTTCGAATCCCGTCTACCAAGCTAACCAACATCCTTGAATTTTGGATGAACATTGATTCCATATGATCCAACCTCTCACAAATCTCATCATTTGGCAGTTCTAGCTCCAGATGGATACATTTCATCCTACATCCATCTATAATGGTGCCAATTGTTGAAACAATCACTAGTTCCTTTCCTAAAAGAATGAAAATTTCCCTAATGTGATATGGGCATGACACTCTTTCCAATCATGAATTCTATACCCAATGTAACCACATATTCATCCCTCCTAATAATTGTGAACTCAAGCTTCCCCTTATAACTTCAAATTTGTTCTAGAATGTCACTCGTCGATCAAGGTCTATTATGTCTTCACAATTAACTTCTTTGAAGGATGCATGGATTGGAAAAAACTTCAAACCCAGTATCCAAGGGACATTGTCCCTAATAAAGTTGTGAGGAGCCTCACTATCCACCATGGCCTTCAACTAACTCCCTCTTACATTAATCTCCACATCCTTCAACTTGGTTCGATTGGTTTCATGCTTTAGAATGGCCTGTTATAAATAAATTGCACCAAAACCTGCATCACTCCCACAAATCCATTAGAAGTGCTCCTTGCTCTTTCTTCCCTTTCTTCCTATTGCAATGCTACCACTTTTTTATTCAATGAGGAGTTCTTCACCATGTGATCCTCTCTGCACAACCAACTTGTGAGATAGTTCCTCTCTTTATTGAAACCAATCTTCTTTGGTCCATCCTTCTTCGAATAATTTCCTTTCTCCTTATGTAACTTATTCTTCTTCACCCCCCATGATCCTTCCCTTCTAAATTTCCTATTGCATGAAGATCCAGAATCTTATCTATTATTTTTGAATCCTTCTGTACCCTTCTTCTCCATGACAACTTTACATTCCCTATCAAGAATGAGGTAGTAGCCTTTACCTTGAACTCATACCCACAATATTCGAGTTGATCCAAGTATTGCTTCAAATCCCAATAGAAATTTCCAATCACCTCCATACTTCTTATACCATCCTAAGATTCTAGTTCATTTATCATCACCTTCGCTAAAGTACCACATAAACCCCATCCAACTAATTATTGCAAAACTAAAACTATCTCTTACTCCACTGCCATAGAAAAGGTAAGGTTCCCAACTTTTTCCTCCAACTAACCTAATATGTCATAAGAATCTTCAAGACTATCAAGCTTATAACTATATTATTCAAACTTCTCAAGTACTTGAGGGATTAGCTCAAACCATCCACATTCTTTAATTCATCTAGTCCCCCCAATTCATTCTGAAATATAGTTCATCTCACACAGATCAATCTTCACTAGAATCGGATTTGATACCAACTCATGAGAGTTTAAGAGTTATACATTCGTCTTCACAAAATTCTACCCTCATAGCAAATTCTAGTGAGGAAGGTGGTGTACTTTGATTTAATACCATCACACCCCCAAAGCATCCAATCGAGTTAGGGTGTATTAAGTTCTCTGGGAGTGAAACACCAACATGGTTCATTGTAATGACTTGATTGACCTATGAATAGCTACACACTGACTACACCTCTAGTAATTGTATTTATTTCATGAGTTTGATATATTATGTTTATGTAATTAACATGAAATATTCATCCTAGCATGATTCCCAAACATTGCACTACAATTTAAGTTGCAATTCTTAATTATCCATTCACGCGTTACAATTATATTATCTATTTAACTTCATCAACATATGCATGTTAAAATTGGAAGGGAACCATACATACAATCATGTGCAACATATTTTGATGAGTGGGAGGTAAATTCCATGATTACCCCTTTTATATTATGTAGAAATTTCACAGTACATCACGTTGTAGTGCAATGTAACTAAAGCAAAATACTTGATCTACTTCTACTATCAAACTTTACGGAAGCTTAATCAATTTGAGCAAGATCAATTAGAACACATATAACAGAGAAGAAGAAATCATACACATGAAACACAAAAGAATACTTTGGGGAAAGCCTCAACTAAAAACCCCACTATCTGTATTATCATACAAGTGGAAATATAAGCATTCCAACTCAAAATTTATATAAGAATTTCATTTAAGAAAATTAACAGGATTCTTAGTCAAGATTAACAATCAATTCATAGACCATAAATAAAACAAAATCATAAAAATTTCTAGAAATAACATTAGTATTAATAATTAGTATTAATCAACACTAATAAAATTATTATTAAGATCAATCTAATTATTTTATTCTAAAAATAAGAACAAATTAATTATATAAAATAAAAACAAAAACTAATATGAAATATCTAGTTACAAATAAAAATAAACAAAAAACAATTTAAATAAAAAATAATTAAAATTCTTATTATATAATTAAATATTAAAAATCAAAATAAAGAAAAACACATTAAAATTTCTAGTAATTAGTATTAATCAATACTAATAAGATTAAGATCAATCTAATTAGTTTATTCTAAAAACAAAACTAGAATAAATTAATTATATAAAATAAAAAAAATAAAGCAAAAACCAATATATGATAACTAGTTACACATAAAAATAAAAATCAATTTAAATAAAAAATAATTAAAATTCTTATTATATAATTAAATATTTTCATTCTATTATTATTATTATTATTATATAAATTAAAACCAGATTTAAATTATATATAAATATATATATATATATATATATATATATATATATAAAATAACCAGTTACAAATAAATATTTCAAAATTAAAACCAAATATTATAAAACAATTATGACAGAGTCGACTTCCATTCCCTTTGCATCCCCTAACTCTATTTATTCATACCAATGAGATCTATCTTACACAATTATTGATCTATCCTGATGATGAGCCATGGTGGATGGCTCGAAACGTCGATGCAAACAATAATGGATGCGAGAACTCTCGAAGAAAACTACACACAAAGCATTGATCGCAGAAGCCTCAAAACAATAAGTGGACATATCTCAGGATTACATAAAGCTTTAGCTCACAAGCTATCCAGCTCTCAATACAATCCCTAACTGCTGCTCATAGACAAAATAGACAACACACATGCCTTCCTTTAGTCCTCCAAGCCTCCTTTTTCCTTGTGCAGTTTCTCCTGGGTCCTCCAGCTGCAACCTGTGTGATTCTCACCTCACACACAAGTTGACTTCTAAAATAACTGCACAATCTTGAAGGAGATAATTCCTTTTGTATGGATGAGTTTCCTATATAGGAAAATTCCTCCAACTTATAGTACATTGTCCCTTCCTTTGATCTCAACTGGGTCTCTGTCTAAACTGACATGCATGAGTTATTTATGAGAGAATATTCAGTTATTTGAAGTACACTAGTTGCATGCATGCATGCATTAACTGACTGAACTCACAATTAGTTCCTCCAACTGTTTGGAACTAATTTAACTGGACTTAACTTAGTTAACTGAGCTAACTAATTACAACTCAAAGTACAACTCATCCTAATCTCCTTAATTAAGGGATAACTTCCTCAATCAAATGGATAAATGTTGCATGTCTTCACATAGACTTCATGTTTGATTTTCTCTAACTAATTAAATGAAGATGGATTAATTAATTATTTTACAAACAACTACTGAGCTCAAATTCGAATTTTAATTCTCAATTTTAATTCTAGGACTAATTAAAATGGGAATCTATCCCGAAATTCTCTTTATAGAAATGCTATTTTTAGCATTTCTATTTTATCATTCCTTCTTGTTATTTCCAACACTGGTACTTGAAATGCTATTTATAACAATGTTATTTATAACATTTCTATTTTTAGCATTTCTTGTTGCTATTTTCAACACTCCCTCTCAACTAGAAAGGCATTCAACTCGAACCTGATCCTAAACCGTTGGAATGTTCTACATGCAACACTTATCCCTAGTGTTGTTGCTCCAGCAACTCTAGAAACAAAAAAATATCTGACCTGAAACAGAATGATGCCTATATCATCAAAGTCTCTGACTACTATTGCATTTGTCGACTTAAAACTCTACACCTCTGTGCCCTTCAGTACGTAGTTGCTCTAGCCTCTGTCGCTTTGATCTCTGAATGCATCAATCACATTGATTGCTCCTGGTGCATCCATTCTGTTGTTGGTCCTATCTCGTAACACTGCATCTGCATTGCACCTCCTCTAATCATGTTGCATCATGCTACCCAATGATACACTACAACTCAGTTACTGAAAAGTGAGTAACTGATCTCCCAACTGACCTCCCTGTTGAGCTAGAAACACCCTCTAATGCTGAAGCTCCCTCTGCTACTGACAAGTGCTCCCTCCCTGACCTCTGCACTGCTGCAACAACTCCCTGCATCTCACACCATTTCACACCTCTTTGTGCCATCCTGAACTGGTGCAACCTTCCTGTGCCTCTCGCTCTATTGCAGCCTACTAGCTCTGCGCTGTCTTGGGACTCCTGCACTATAGCTCTCTCTGCCGCTCCATCTGCATCTGTCTCTACCCACTTAGCTAGTCTTGCTACTCCTCGTCGGGGCTCCCATAGTAAGGTTTAATCAAAGAGGTTGGGTACCTCAATGATCCTGCCCCTATTTCAGCCTTCATGGAACTATCACTTCACATCGCCCCACCTCACACCTGGAGGTATGGCTACATGTGATCCCTCTGCTAACTTGGCTTGAAATTTCCCCCTACTGGAGGTCTCTGCATTAGTGGATGCCTTCACTCGATCTCCTCTCAGCTTCTCTAGTTGTGGCTGCTCCACAACCTCCTAAAGCTCGTTCACCAGTTGTGGCTCCTCCATAATTGTCTGAGACTTCCTCTAGCACTACATGTTGAGAGGTAATGTACTCTCCCTCTCAACCACCAAGTCTCCAACATTTGCCTTGCTCCTCAAGGCTTTACATGCAGCTTGAACCTCAAGAGCATACAGGTTCTTGACTCGTGAACCGATCTATTTCACCTGTCTCGTGGTGATGTGTCTAAGGAAAACCTTTCCCTTACTGAAGATAGCATCGTAGCCTTTGTCCTCTATCATCACGATCGATACCAATTTTTTCTTCAATCCAGGCACATACTTCACATCAGTCAGGGTGATGTGATCTCCATGCTCCCTCTGAAAAGAAACCATGCCCACTCCTGAAACACTATACTTTTTATCATTACCCATCTCTATGCACATCTGGTGGTCTTTCTCCTCCAAGGTACTGAACAAACTCTTATCGCCGATCATGTGGAATGATGCTCCATTGTTAAGAAACCAACCACAACCCATCATCAGTGAAACCATGCATGCGATGAGGGTAAAATCCAATTCAAACTGGGAGGCCATTGCCTCACCTTGAGATCCTTCTGAGGATCCCTTCTTGGATTTCTTTAATGGACAATTAGTTGGATAATGGCCCACTTGATGACAATTAAAGCATCGCACTTTATATTTGTCAATCTTCTTCCCACCATGAGAAGAACTCGATTTGTGATGAGAATCCTTCTCCTTCCATTTCCTTGCCTTATTGGCTAAGGCTAGATTTTCTTCATCATCCTTGGATGAAGAACCATCTCTGGTGCTCCTCCTGATCTCCTCCTACATGAGATCTGACCACAGTCATTCCCAATCCGGCAGTTTCTTTCTTCCATTCACTGAGTCTCGGTAGCTATGCCAGTTCTTAGGAAGACCGAGGAGAGCAAGACTCACCATTTCATCATCGGTTTTCATGATTCCTACACTTCCAAGCTCATCTCTGCAGGTGGTGAGCTTGTTCAGATATGTTAGAGATCGTGTCACCCTTTTCACACTTGATTTTCCAAAGCTTGTCCTTCAGCGCCAACTTCCTCTAGTCGATGATGTTCTAATATAGATCCTTCAATGTCTTCCACATTGAAAACAGAGTCTCCTTCCCATGTAGACTCGAGACAATATGGTCTCAAACTCCCTCCAGAAGAATGCTCCTTGCTCTCGCCACACATTTCTTCCATTCCGCCAATTCTTGGGCATTATCTACTACTGGCTTGGGGAATTTTTGATCAATGAAGTCCTTCAAACCGTTGTGCTCTAATACTGCTTCCATGCGATCCTTCTAGGCTATGTAATTCATGCTACCATCCAAGGCATACTCGAGTCTCAAGCCATTGAATTCCATTGGTGAACATTGAGATGCGATAAGAAATCGATTTTGTGCCCACAAACAAGAACTTCAAACTTCGACCTTCTCCCTTCTTTGTATATTGTTCTCCACTTTGATCACTTTTACTTTGATAAACTGTAGAACTTTTTCTACAAATCCTTGGTCTGATACCATGTAGAAATTTCACCATAGATAACTTGATAATGCAATGTAACCAAAGCAAAATACTTGATCTACTTCTACTATCAAACTTTGCAAAACTATAATCAATTTGAGCAAGATCAATGAAACACATATAACAAAGAAGAAGTAATCATACACATGAAACATGGAAGAATACTCTGGGGAAAGCCTCAGCTAAAAACCCTGCTATCTGTAGTATCATACAAGTAGAAATATCTCAGGATTACACAAAGCTTTAGCTCACAAGCTATCCAACTTTCAGTACAATCTGTCACTGCTTCTCGTAGACAGAATGGACAACACATATGCCTTCCTTCAGTCCTCCAAGCCTCCTATTTCCTTTTGTAGTTTCTCTTGGGTCCTCTAGCTGCAACCTGTGTGATTCTCACCTCACACACAAGTTGACCTCTAAAATAACTGCGCAATCCTGAAGGAGATAATTCCTTTTGCATGGATGAGTTTCCTATATACGAAAATTCCTCCAACTGATAGTACATTGTCCCTTCATCTGATCTCAACTGGGTCTCTGTCCAAACTGACATGCATGAGTTATTTATGAGAAAATATTCAGTTATCTGAAGTACACTAGTTGCATGAACACATGCATTAGCTGACTAAACTCACAATTAGTTCCCCCAACTGTCTAGAACTAATTTAAAGGGACTTAACTCAGTTAACTGAGCTAACTAATTACAACTCAAATTACAACTCATCCTGATCTCCTTAATTAAGCGATAATTTCCTCAATCAAAGGGATAACTGTTGCATGTATTCACATAGACTTCATGTTTGATTTTCTCTAACTAATTAACTGAAGATGAATTAATTAATTATTTTACAAACAGCTGCTGAGCTCAAATTCGAATTTTAATTCTCAATTTTAATTCAAGGACTAATTAAAATTGGAATCTATCATGAAATGCTATTTTTAGCATTTCTATTTTATCATTCCTTGTTGCTATTTCAAACATTGGTACTTGAAATGCTATTTATAGCAATTCTATTTCTAGCATTTCTATTTTTAGCATTTCTCGTTTCAATTTTCAACATATTATACAACTATTCAAAAAATAATATAATTCCAAGTCTCAAGTTTCAACAAGGTGCCTACTCCCATAATACAAGAATTCAACTTATTGTCACTAAGTCGTGACATAGCCCAAAGCTTGCCCAGATGATACAACAAACTTGTAGTAAACATGTTGTCCTAAGATACTATAGAATGGATCTGTGATCTACACATGGGCTACATGAAAAAATAGAATAGACTCCACTACAAGGAAAATACCTTCTAGTGGAGGTTATAACGAAGGATTTTAATGTTATAAAAATGGAAAAAATTGTCAGAAAAACATCTGCTAAAACATATGTTTGTGATAGTGTATTTTTAAATGAAGATTATAATGGAACTTCATCACAACAGGAAAAAAATGGGCGGTCAAAGGTTTTAGTGGATGTTTTTGTTTTGCGGTGCGCTTCATGGAACAAATAGCATTGGTGTGCTACATATATAAAAGCAACGGGTAGCATACATAACTAAACTAATTAAGGTGTATAATGAAAAGAACACTAGTGCATAACACGTATACCATCCTAGTGCTTATCTATCAAAAACGCCCTGGGGTGTTGTTTTAAGGAATGACATTGGGGCACGTAAGAAATGATTGCAGTCCCAATGCTTTTGATTAAACTCACAGCGTCGATGCATATTATTTGTATAAATGAACTAGTGTGTTAGTGATATAAAGGGACTAGTGTTGTTAATTTCAGTAATGCACCAGGGCTGGAAATAACATTTTGTAGGATTTGGGTGTTAGTTCTATGAAAGAATTGGTGCATTAATAATTACATTGCACTGTGGTATTAATTGCAAACAATACAAGTGCTTCAATAACTAAATGCCCTAGTGTTGTTGTTTTTGGAAAAGGAACCAATCACACAAAAAATATGTCGTCATGGTGCTTTTATATAACATAACACACCAATGCATTTTCAAGTTATGGATGCACTGATTTTTTGTATGAGATTTTCTCTTTTTTGGAAACATCAACCTGTGACAGTGCAATTATTGTAATTTTTTAAATTTGTTATTTATCAAAAAATGAACATACATCTTATAATAGTAATCATATAAATTAAAATTTGATTAGTGCATTTGTATATAATGTTTGGATTAATTTGTTATATTATCATATTTTGCATCTCTTCATTATAATATTTAATCAATGGTGTAACATTTCACAACGACATTGGATAACACAATAGAATAAATTAAAATGTATTTTATTATATATCAAGAAGGGGTTGTTTTTCCTAAAAATTTAGATTGTTATTGTAACCCTTTTATTTCAATTGGGCCACTATCTTCATTTCATTAAAAAATGTCGATTTTCACAAATAATTATTTCAAAAAATACAAGAGGTTGCATTTATATCCAAATATATCACCGTTCTTCATTCGAACTGCTGTCAACGCTTGAGCTACTTCCATGACTTGGGTTATTTGGAGCAATGTTTTGTTGATTGCATATATTTTTTTATGGTTTTTTTTTTTTTTTTTTTACTAATTCCATCTGCAATCATAAAAATAAAGTGTAATAAGTGTATCTACATTGGTGATAATACTTAAAATTGAAATAAATAATATACATCAATGTAAATCGAATAGAAATGTACCATAGAAAGAAGTGACTTGTATATTGTGCACATGGTTACAAAATCAAGTTTCATGCCTTATTGCAACAAGTCTTCTACTGGCGTAGTTCCATACTTTCTTTCCTGTATGTTTTAAACCCCATTAAAAGTCATAGATTTAATATAAATGATTTTTTGGTTCTATTAATTATAAACATAGGGAATTAAAACAACATAGATACCTACAAATTCCACAATTAAGTTTTCGTATGCCAACATATACTTAGAACCCATATTTATCCCAATGTCAAACAATTTATGTGATCGCTCTTCTTTGTATGTTAGCACCTATTTGAAGACATCCAAGGATGATTGCTACAAAAAAATATATATATACAAAAATGAAACCTTGAGTTCTTATAAGGAAATATTAAAAATTACTCACAAACTTTGATATCAACCCTTTTCTTCCTTGTCGTCTTGTTTTATGTGCTGAATGAGTTCCATTTTGTTTTCTTTTCTCCAAGAAAATACTTAAAATTAATGTTTAATGCTAAACACGTAATTTAGATGTACAAATTCAATCATGATTACATACATTTCAAGAACATTGTTGTTGAATGATTCTTTTTTGTTCTATGTTTTTTCTATTGCAAGTCTGACATGTCTCACTAACCATTGCTATGGAAACACTTTCTCTAGTTTAGATATAATTTTGGTGTTAGAATATGTTGGACACCTAATCCTCTAAGGGTTAGTGTGGAAGCTGAATAGACTAAGGAAGTCCAAGAGACCTTGGGATGTGGAACCCAACGGTCACACCATGTACTATAAATGTTTATCATTTGATAATAATAAATGCACTCTCATGTTTTATCTTTCATACTCTTTCTACCATGTGTGTGTTTAACATGGTATCAGAGCCATGATGTGTGGCCTGTGTAGTTTTCTTCCTCATAGTTTATGCCTTCGGTAGAAAAAAAAAATGCCTTGTTTTTATTCCCTATGCAGTGGGTTTGAGCTGCCTTGAATAGCACTGATCTAGTCTTCATTAGCTGTAACATTCCATGCATACCTGATGCTCCTCAGTACCTTGCCTTCCTGCGGCCTTCCTACGTGTCAGAACTGTCATTACTATTCTTGTTGCACGTTTTCACCATTACCCATTGAAGGAACTGTTACATCCTTTCTACGTACTGGTGTTAAAAGAATGGAAGCAATCTACACTTCCAAGGCTAAATCGATGCAGATTCAAAAGACAAATTTAATTTGAAATTAACGCAATCAAGAAAGTTTGAGACGGTGGCAGAGGAGCTGTCGGTAATAAGCACAGATATCTCTAAAGAATGTATGGCTGATGTTCAGTTTCAGACCTTTGAAGCCAGGCATTTCATGTACTGTCTATTTTCTTTCATCTGCATGTTCAAAATTTGACTGTGAAATACCATTGTACGTCCTTGAGTTTTTGAAACTTTGTCGTGGGATTGATAATGGATTAAAATTGTTTGCCCTAAGGGACCCTGGTAGCATAGGTTTTGACTCTTGTCCTAATTTTGGTGATTTTTTCATAGTTATATCATTAAACAAAACAAAACCATTTCTGGTTGAATCTTTAGTTTTTTCCTCCTCCTTCAATAAATCTCCAGTGAACATTTGGAATTTCGGCTCGGTTATCTTCTATTCCAAGTTTTATTTGTGTAATTCTTCACAATCTTCGCCATATGCCCTTGAATAAAGCTTAAAGATTATGTAATTCTAAATTATATTGGATATTTTGTTTGTATTCCTACGTCTTCCAGATTTCTTATTGTCTGAGTGGAATCTGCTGATGTCTCAAGATTCTTGGCTGCTTGGAAGGTGAGAATTTCTCGAGAAGCTTTCTCATTTCTCCAAGCTCGTTTTAGAATTTTGACATCCGTAGCAGCCCTAGATAAGTCTGTGGTGTCTTCTTGCATCCAAAATTCTTGAGAGGAGTTATTAGCTGGACCGGGGGAAGAGGTAGTGCCTTTCCCATTCTCCATTATTTTCTGGGCATTTCTATCAGCAAATTCTAGCTACACTGGTGGTGCAGTAAACTCTTTCCAAAGAGAAGGAATGAGGAAGCGAATGTCAGTAACTGCTAGAAATACTTTTCTATACTCGAAATTTGATGTTTTTTGGATACAACGTTGACAACATCAGTTGTTGGGGTTTTGTGATGGATTTAAATGGACGTTGTGAGGATTTAAGAGTTAAATTTGTGAAGCATTTTTTAGTGCAAGGATTTGAATCGAAATGGCCATGATTAAGGTTCATGAGCTCCACAACAAAAGGAAATCAGATTTTTAAACTAGCTCAAGGCTAAGATTTCCATCTATTTTCAGAGTAGCTCATTACAGGGAAACAAACCGTCTATTGTCTTGCTTTTGTTGTATCCCCACATGAATTATTTCAACGTATTATGCTGATATATAGTACTGCGTTATTTGTGGGCAAGGTTTGTCATCGAAATCTATTATTACTTTTGAAATATTGTGAAAATGCGCTTGAAATAACTGTTCTTGGACAAAAGATCAATAGTTTCATTTCATGGAGAAAACATGATTATTTCCTATAAGGGCTGACAGAGAGACCATAAGAGGCACTTATCATTGATGGCCTCTAGAATGTGGTAAGTTTTTGTACTTAGGATGCGTGTTTTTTTTAGTGCTACCATTCACTACAATCTTGCTTATTTTATATGAAGAAATTGACGATATTGTAAGCACTTGTTTTGGAAAAACTTATAACAAAGTTTCACCCCCAAAGTTTCAGGGGTGAGCACTTCATCATCTGCCATTTCAAAATTAACAAATGTAAGGCACTTCTTATGTGATTTCAGCTTCGCAGTTTATGAGATTATGTACAGGTTTGTAAGCCACCTTTTATGTAAAAAAAAATTGGGCTAGACTAGGAAAGGACTGGTGCAACCAATATCTTGTGTAGCGAAATTCTTATTTATGGACATCATGTTTAGTTTAGTAGAAGAGTTATAGCATGTGGGGTTTTCGATATTTGAACTAATTTGGAGAGTGGAGACTATTGAGAGCTTCTTTTTCTTAGCATTGTAGTAGAGTTTGGAGTGCGTTGAGATCCTCATTGTTTTACTATTTTTTGAGGATGGCTCCAATTGGTGCAATATTAGATTCATTGAACAATCTAATACTCTCTACTATGGATAATACAATCAAAATCAGCAAGGATTTTCTCATTGATATTCACAATTGTTTACAAGATGTACATGACAAGATTGAATTTTTAGAGCTTGAATCTTAGCTTCAGCAAGAAGAATTAAAACAGAGGAGTCATCATTATGAACCTGTTTTTGTTCAGAACATTGAAATAGACTCCCATAAGCAGCAATTTCATGAGATCCAGTTCCCAATAAAGCAATAGTTGTACATGTAGATGTAGAAATTCAGTCTGCACTTACCAAGTCGGTCATCAAACCTTGGGAAGAACTTGTCCACAACAAGCACAAAACTAGTCTTGGATATGACAAGGATGTGTCCTTTCATATTCCAAACTATTCCAAACCAATCCAATTTCAAAGTGTTGGATTTCTTTAGGACATTCATCTTCACCTGCTCCTCATGACAGTTCACCTCCAGCTGTTCCAGATTTTTCCCCTCTTCCACAACAACAGATTGTGAAATTCCAACACTGTGACCGAGTTGGCCATCTGAAAGATCACTGTTTTGATCTTCATCCATGTAAGCATTGTCATAAAACTAGTCATTCTTCAAATTGATGCTTCAGAAACAAACCTCCTGCAATAACAAAGATTCATCTTGGATGGATCACTTCTTGGCAATGGGCATCAACAGCTAAGAAGATATTTTAGTCACATGTCAGAACTTGTTCTAGAGTATTGAACAGTCTTGCAGTTGATTTTTCTCCATCATCTCACCTTGTATCTGATAGCGGGGGGAAATGATGGTCATCTACAAGCTTCAAAGCCACATCAAGCGAGCCTAAGCCACAACCTACCACACCAGTTTCAGAGTTGTAGGCAGAGACAAAGATGCCCCTGAGCATGCCTTCAGTTGGTAATTTGGGACACTTCCTCTAGCAGAAGACTTCAGATTCTTGCCAATTTCGGAAGAGTTCCAGGAATAGAATTGGGGACACTTCCTCTAACAGAAGACTTCATATTCTTGCAAGTTTTGGAAGAATTCTAGGAATTACATTAAGCATTCCAGAGTTGTTGGTCATCCTTAAACCATCATAAGTTGAGACTTCCCTTTTCAGGTTGAACTTCTCCCTTCTATGGGGGGTGAAACCTCCCTTTCATGGTTGAAGGTTTCCCTCTTCAAAACATCAGAAGCAATTCCTCTAGCAGAAGACTTGAGCTTCAAGCCAAACTTGGAAGAGTTCTAGGAACTTCACTAAGCGTTCCAGTGTTGGTGGTCATCCTTAAACCACTATGCTTTATACCAACATTTCATGGAGCACATTCAGCCTAGTCCTGCCATGCATTTTTTCACATTTTGTATTACAACTCTCTTCTTGGACTAATACATAACCCTTCGGATTAAGGGGGGGAATGTTGGACACCTAATCCTCTAAGGGTTAGTGTGGAAGCTGAATAGACTAGGGAAGTCCAAGAGACCTTGGGATGTGGAACCCAATGGTCACACCATGTACTATAAATGTATATCATTTGATAATAATAAATGCACTCTCATGTTTTATCTTTCATACTCTTTTTGCCATGTGTGTGTTTAACAGAATCATTGAATTTATTTTTGTATTATAAGTGGCAAGTACGTCTATACATTTGTTCCACAAGATCCCTCATATTTTTGTAAAAAAAAAAATCCCCTTTCATTAACCTCCAACACCACTCCAAATGTGCTAAGGACCAATTCATTGTGATTTACATGTTCTATAATTTTTCTTTTCTCAGAATGGCCTTGATATTTTCCTTCGATGTTTCTCCATGTAGAGAATTTAACATATATGAATTTATATATTTTCTGAAACATGTTATCTAATATTTTTAACTATATTATTAGTGAAAATTCAAAACAAAAAACTTCATAGTAAATAGTATTGTTTCATTCATCTGATTCATCCTTCTGTAACTTTTCAATCAGGATTTTACACTCTTCTATAGTTAGATTAGAAATAATCTTATCAACCTTCTTCATTTTGTGGCTCTACATGACACACACTAAAAAATACATATTAGTTAAACTTACATATAATTCAAACATATTTATTTTGTAAAGAATTTACAAAGAACTTTCATTCTTTTCTTTTTTCGATGTGCTACCATTGTGTTTATCAATATTTTTGTTTTTTTTTTTCCTTGTTAAAACTATTCTATTATTTACAGGATCAAGAAAAATAGTTACATTCACAGTGTCATTTTACCAGAGGCCAACTGTGGCACTTTGGAATAGGAGTGACCAAAAAAGAGCAGCCCTCGCAGGGGCACCACGTCTGAGCGAAACAACCCTCGCAGGGGCACTATACCACAAAAGAGCAGCCAGACCAAAACTAGACATCCCTCGCAGGGGCGCTGGACCAAAAGTGTTCATCCCTCGCAGGGGCATCAAAAGACCTTCAGCATTATCCCTTTCGGGCAGTACAGACATAGCATGAACAGACTCTAAGCCAACATGACATAAACAGTAAAACCAAAACAAGACCTGAGCAGCGATGGAGGTCATGATTCCGAACAGATGGGCAGCTATTCGTTCAGCTCCTCCTCGACCACCCTGCACCAGCCATACTTCTCAATTTCCTCTGCAGTGGGAAAGGAGTCCACGTTGACATTGTCCCCTTTGGATGTCGACACCTCCTGAGCCTGAGGAAGGTTAGAAACATGCTCTGGAGTATCCACAGGCTTCTCCATGACGTCCTTTGAGCTACCACCTGGGTGCTTCCCCTTACTGTGATCAACATCGCCTCCATCCGGAGAGTCCTCAAGGAAGAGAACTGATACGTGGGCATTGATACGGGGTTTTTTCAGAGAACTGCTAAATGTGAAAATGGCAGAACCGAAGGCAGGCGTAGGTGCCGGATCAGAGTCTGGGGCGCTTGATTCCAGAAATTGACTTGTTTGGAGGGGGTTGGCCTCAGCGATTCGATGACAATGGCAAAGGCAACAGTGGGATTGGGACGCATCAACTGGAGGATGCAAAGACCCACCCTGGGCAGAACCTCGATGGCTGAGCAATCGCTGTCGAGGCCTGACCATATTTGCAGGAACACCAGGGGTATGGAGCAATGCGGAATAGGATGACCTTTCAGACTTGAGACAACACCCAACAGTCAGGAAAGTGGCTTTGACAGCAAGAGCTGTTGCTTGAAGAACCATAAACTAGGCAAGAGCCTGAACACCGAGAACCATAAACTGAGCGTGAACCAGCGCATGGAGAGCCGACCCACCACCTTTTTTAACCTCCCCATCACCACCTCGACTCCTGTTCGCCATAACTGCTTGCTGCAATCGCACCAGTGAACCGGACAGAGCATTGAAATGCTTCTGTTGTTCTCCCATGCTTTTATTCCTTGGCGGCGAGCGTCGTATCAACTTGCCTGCCTTAATCTTGAGGCAACACATGGCTAGCATGTGGCTCTTCATTAACACGCGTCTTGTCACCCGCATCTAGGGGATCAATATTTTTGTTACATGACACCTTCTAGAACATTGTTTATAAATATATAGACTATACCACTCAATACAAGAAAAATTAAATATCTTATATACATAAATCAAATAATTTTCTGCCAAAAAGAGCTTTGGTAACTGGTGTGTTTATTTGAACAAAACACTCTCGTGCGCTTATTCCATTAAACACACTGGGGTGTCTAATTGTGAGCGAAAATTAATTTTGTAAAAAAAAAATTAAATTATTATAGTGTGATTTGTAACGATAAATGGACCGCAATGACTTAATGGTGCTATTTGGTAGAGGTGAGCCTATGTGTTATATTACACTAGGAGCAATGATAAAAAGACTAGACAAAACTAACAGTGTCATAATATACTGGTGTGTTGTATTTCACAGGGCACGCCATAGAACATATATCAATTTTTTTTTTAAATAAACAGGGCCGACAAGGTGTGGATCTAATTCAATAAGTGATCTCTGTACTTTACGTGTTAAATTCGTTATATATAGTAAGTAAAAAAACCCATTAAATCGAAAATGGTTAAAATGAAAAACCCTAATTGTGAAGTGGTTGAGGGAGTTCAACCCTAAGGTGAAACTTTGTCGGTTTAAAGGTAAATATTGAATTTTTTTTTACTTTTTTTCTTAATTTTAATTAAATTTAAATAGGAACATAGATCGTAAAAAAAATTACTACTAAAATATATAGTAAATATTTTATTATATAGGGTTTTTAATTTTAATTTTTTTGAATTTTGAATTTTTAATAAATCTAACAAAAATTGTAAACAATTTTAATAATAAAATCAACAGTAAAAAAAAAAAAAAAAAAAGAAAAAAAACTATCCATGATTGTGAGTGAATCCCCGTATCTTTCAAATTCTCATATTTCTACGATTGCAAAATATTTTGCTACTCCACAGTGCTCCCAGTATATCTATCTTTCAAATGATCTACCTTTTAATAAAACCCTAATAGAAATTGTCAAACAATTCTTTAGTAAAGTAAACAATAAAATTAAAAATTTTCGCTATGCAAGGTTTTAAGAGAATCGAGATACCTTTTAGCTTTTGATCTTTTGAATAGTTATGTTGCTCCAAAGTATTCTGCTGCTACACAATGTTCTTGGTATGTCTCTCTTCCAAATCACTCCTTTGAAATTTTGGGAATTATAATGAAATAGTGAATATATTTTTACTATTTAAAATACTTTATGAAATTAGATTTTGAAAAATTAATTGGCACTCGTTTTTTAATTAAAAAAAAATAAATCATTTTTTTATCACTTTATCCAAACATTGGTGCATTCAATTGTAAACTGCACCAGCGCATTTATAAGAAAATTTCACTGACATTGTCAACGAACCAATTTTTTCAATGCACTAACATCATAATTTCTTTTTTCAAAATAACAAAACAGTGCCATTAAATTTTTAAGGCAACATTGTTGTTTGTATTTGAATGCATCAGTGCTATAATTGTTTTAAGAGCACTAATATGGTTGAATTCGATTTTATTTTCTAAATTTGGCAATCAAGATCATACTGGTGTTGCCTTTTATTTAAGCACACCGATGCATTTTGGTACAAGAACACTGAAATGATAACATATTTTATAGTTTTTGGAATGTTGCAAACGAGCATAAGTATTATTTGAATGCTCCTTTGTTGTTATGATTTAAAAGCATCAGTATGGTTTTGTCTGATAAACGCACCAGTAGGGTTTAAATCCTATCTGAAAAAATGTTTTCACATAAAATGGCATATTAATCGCAAATTATCATTTAAGACGCATTCATATGAATTACAATAGTTCATAGTATGCATTTTCTGCTTAAAGTCACCTTATTTTTTAAAATTGTTTGGAAACTACATTGAAATTTAGGTTGTGGTTATATCGTTCTCGAGATTAATTTTAGATATGCACACAAAAATTTGTTTCTGATTTTTCTCAAATGTAGGGACAAAATATCAATAATATCAAATGGTCAATTCTTCAAAATCTAGCTCATTTCATATTATTGATCAATGTCCTTCAGGAGTTCTCCCTTTCCATCTCCAACAAGTTTAGATTTTATTTATATTTCAATTATCTAATTGATTTTTTTATTTTTAACCCATGTTAATTTGAATATAGATGTATCAAAATTTTCAAGGTCGTGATTCAAAATTAATTAGAGATGCCGAAAATATTCCTCCAGTACAAACACATCGAAAGCTCTTATGACAATCGGCATAAAACAAGAAGTTGGTAAATGAAATTTGACACCCTCTTCACCTTGCCAATTGGAACATGGCATCTTCTCGCTGCAAGCCTTGATCAATGATGGTAATAATTGTTTGGTATAATGTGATTTCGACAAACCAATTGCATTAACGTGCTTACTAATATCATTAATATTGTACTAATTGCGTTCAATATTTTTCGAAATTATGATTCTGGTGATGATGAGCGACCCACCTACCATCTTTTAGTGCACCCTACTACAAATTCAACTTGAGAGAAGACTACATTAAGTGAAAGAATCGGAGAGGAATCATATAATGAATGGTTGAATCAACTCCTATTTAACTGGCACTATGTCCAGATTCACCAATTAGGAATGACTACAACTATAGTAGTTCTTCATTACAGGTTTGCAATGGAGGAAATGAAATAGAGATTGGTATGGATGATTACTTATGGGATATGAGTGCCATGGAGTAAATGTTGTTAGATGCATTCTAGAACGATGAACAAGGGGATGATTCTCATATCACTCATACCTTATTTGAAAGCCTAAAAGTTTCTTTCGCCACCCCTCTCTTTAGACCTGGAATCACGTCAAAGTTTACTTAGTTACGGACAATGATGTTGTTATACAACTTGAAAGAAACTTTTGGCAATTCGAATGAATGTTTCTCAACAATATTGAGGTAGTTCACTTGCATGATCGATGAAGACCCTTATATTTAGAGAAATATTGTCATAAAATAAACATTAAAAATTGTTAATTTTATGAATGTTAAATATTGACATTGTACAATTATATTTCCTACCAACTACAAGTTATTAAAATATAAACTTCCTTTGAGTGATAATGTATTGTTGGGTAGCCGTGAAGAGGCAAAAAAGTTGTTGAAAATTTTGGGTATTGAGTACATATCATATCATGCATGTCTAAATGATTGTATTATATATAGAAGATAATATGTAGACAAAGAGATATGTCTGAAATGTGGGCATCACATGTACCTTAATTAAAAATGAATGGTTAAATCACATAGTCCTCCACATAAGATATTGAGGAACATGCCTATAATCCCAAGGATAAAAAAATTCTTTCATCGAAAATAATTAGCTATGTTTCAGGGATTGCATGCCTCAAATAGAAGTGAGTCAAGAGTTATATGAATCCCAAAAAATTCAATATCCATGAAGTGTATAGAGGATACATTTCCTGAAAAATTCAAGGATGAAGTATGAAGTCTATGACTCAGCAGAGAAATGGATGGCATCAACTCATATTCCCTCCAAAAGACCAATTGTAGTATTTATCAATAACAATATCCCCCCATGGTTGTTTGTGAAGAATGAACATTTTATGTTGACTCTCATAGTCCCTTTTAGAATACAAGTGAAGAATATAGATGTCTACTTACAACCATTGGTAGATGAATTGTAGGAATTATGGGAAGGGATACATATGTACTATTTGTCAAGACCAATCGTAATAGAGAGGAGTTTTACGTTGTATGGCATATGCGCTTACACAATACATGATTATCTGGGCTTAGGATTTTTCTCTATTAAAATAGATTTTTATTGATTTGTTTATATACGTAAAAATATGGTTTAGCATATTAATTCAATTCATTGCAATTGTTCTAATCTTCATGGTCAGTAATTTGTCAGCCTATACACAATAATTTTGCAAGTCTTGTAACAAAAGGTAGCATGGATGTAAATGTTGTGGACCTTCTCCAAAGGTTAGGTGGTCCGACCACCTATGAAATCTAGTGTATGAATTCTCTAGGGTATGTATCCTAGAAGAACACCCTTAAAGAGGAGCAACATCCACCTTCAATGGTAAACCAGAGAGAACCCAAAGGCCTGCAATAATGACACCAACTAAATGGATTTTAGCATATGAAAGAGAGGAGGAGGAGGAGTTTGCAGAAATGTTTGATTCAAACGGGGAGCCTATGTTCGATGATCAAAAATTCTTCAACACCTATGTTGGAAAATTTCCCATTGGGATGAAAACGAAATATGTCTTTTATGAGCTCCGATATTGGGAGCATCTTAAGATTTCCCACTTACTATATCCCACGCATATATTTAAAAGTGTCTCAACTTCTTTATGGAGGCACATATCATTGAAATAAAGTGAGACATTGGTTGTGAGGAGATATTATTTCATGAAAAGCGAAAAATAAACATTGGCCAAGATAAGAAACCAAAGAAGAGGTTTGTCCCTCTTGTTTGTTTAGAAAAGGGATGCCCAATGGATTTTAAGGAAAGATGATAGTTATTTTTAAAAGGTAGTTATAATGTGTGAGAGGGTGCTTTCTTTACATTGGTCTTCACTATGACACTGCTTCATTGTGGAAGACCATTTGTCGAGGTTGAAATCACATTATCATTTGAACCTTCTAAGAGTATGTATGTCAAAAACATGATTTTATTATTTATTTTGATTTTTATGCAATGGAATATTTTATAACTATTTTTTTTATAATTTATTATTTACTATGAAGTGTTGTTATCCTATGCTCATGCATGGCTGTGTGAACCATCACCTCCTCCAAGACCTATGATGTGCCATATCTAAATTATCTACATTTGTACATTGGATCACATCAAAGGAGATTCATATGGATAGCATTCCATTGTTGCGTCAAGAGATAACTAAGATTGTTTGTATGTTTGACAAGGAAATGTCGACGAGTTTCATGGACTTGTATGTTCATCTTCTAATTCACCTAGTAGATGAGGTTTAATTAGTTCGGGTCATTTTCGATCATTGGATGTTCTTCTTAGAGAGGTACATTATGAAATTTGTTACACAAAATATTGTCACCATGACTACTTGCAGTCAGTATGGGTCTATCATCATTCATACTGTCCTCCTTAGCAAGTCTCAAACCTCGGCTCTTCATGTCAAGCTTTAAAAATGAGAGAAAGTCGTTGAAAATCAATAAAGCTCTGGTTCCACACTTTCTCTTACTGTTACCTTCGGTCCCCCACCCCTTGGTCATGTTACTTGTGGACCTGCCCGCTCTGTCTCTAAAAGAGTGTGTGCGAACCCCTGTGAAAGTCAAAAAGGTGCAATTTTATTCTTAAAAACTCACTTGTGGTTAATTCTAGATGCTTCTAGAAGGAATCTTGACGTGGATGGTTTGCTCCTAGGTGGTTCATGCATCCCATAACTAAAGGAGCTAATCCCTTGATGAGAGGAGCTTATCCCTTTGAAGGAGGGCTTTATCCCTTTGAAGGTGGACCTAGTAACATCCCTCCATTGCACTATAAGTTAAGGCATTAGGCTAGTTGGTAGGGGGGTTAGAAGCTGAACATTTTTGAGGGTAAATGTTGTTGGAATTGAGACTTCCTAGTTAAGCTTGAGAGGAGAGATTACATACCTTTTGGCTTCATTGGGAAGAGAGTGAAACTTGTCAAAGTAGAGGAGATTCTTGCTGGACCCTGGGAGGAGCCTGTACAGCATCAAGGCACCAAGGTTGTAAAGTTCTTCTTTGATTAAAGTTAATACAATCAGATTCATTTTTCTCAATAAATTGTCTTATATGATTTATTTCATGAATTCCTTGATCATCATGATAAATATGCTTTATTTTATTGGCTTTTCAGGTGCTATTTAATGTGTGTGCTTGTTTGTGTTTGCAGATTCTTTACAAAGGAGCTCATTTGGAGCAACAGAGCATGACTTCCACAAACTAGCACTGGACACGTAGGCCTAAAACACCTGTTTGCCTTTATTTATAAATTGCATATTTAGAGAAAGATAGAATTTGTTTGGTTTGCTTGTCGCTAGATATCATTAGGTACTAGGGAGGTCGGTCTTGTCCGCAAGAACGAATTATCCGGCTGACAAAATGGCAACTCCACCGTGGACTTGAATTTTTGATTTTTTCCTTTGCTTTTACTTTGACTTGAGAAACTATGTCTTTGTTTTTGGTTTTTAACTTGATGTGTGTAGGATTGGGTAGGTTCAGTAGATCTTAAATTATTTTTTGTTTTTCGTACTTTTGGAAGAGGACCGCATCCTCTGCTTGTAACACAGTGCAGACATCCCCGCACTTTTGTTTTACACACAGAGTGGTACCGCACCTGGGTATACTGGGGGCCTGCGGACCCTGTCAAAATTTTGAAAAACTTAAAATTTTCTCATTCAGTCAGCTTAGGATTTGTTTATGTGTTTTTAGCCTCTGCCCAGATCTGCACGTATCTTGTCAGGAACTTTTCTTAGGTTAATTCCATTGGCATTTAGGTTTTAGGTGAAATTCCTAGAAGTTTTGTGTGCCGGGCTTGATTTTCGTTTGGTCTTGTAGTAACTCAGAGCTTAGAAGCCTTAGAAACCTCAGATCACCTTGGTTTTTGTTGGCCTTCTTATGAGTCTGACCATTTTCTAAAATCTGCCTTTGTTGAGGAATCCATCTTGTTTTTCTCTTTGCGAAACTTCGAAAGAACTTGTGTTGAAAGTTTTGGATTTCATTTTTAGAAAAGAAAACAAAAGCTAGTTGTTTTTTGATTAATTTGTGATTCTGGACAAATTAGTCCTTAGTTTGCTTATAACTAAGTAAAACATCCTTGAAAAGAAATCTTGTAAGCTTTTACTTCAATTAGCTTTTTAGAATTTATAGATCTCAAGATTAGAATTTTCAATAGTTTTGAGTGTTTTATAAAATTTAAAAAATCTCTTTTGAAAAAGTTTGTTTTTGTAGTATTTGAGTGTTTAAAAAGAAAGGGAAATTTTCGTGAGCATAACTAGTTGTCTCATTTTTGAGTGTATTGAAAAGGACGAAAAGTTCTTCTTTTTATTTGTTTGTTAAGGAAAGATTTGTTTTTACAAGCATTTGCATTCTCAACTCTTTCTCTAGCTAGAAATTCATTGAAGAAAAAGGATTGTTTTTCATCTTAAGTGCATTTTTAGTGATTTGGAGTCGAGTCTTCACACCATAATGTTTTATCTCCGCACCTTTTGACTTAAGAAAAAACCAATAAAAATAACGCTTAAAGTAAAATCTATCTAGTAATCTTTTTATTTCTAGGGCTCTTTATCACCAACATAGCTTAGGCTAGTATATTGGAGTAGGGAGTAATTAACTCTCCAAGATAGTAAAAAAAACAAGTAGTTGTATCTTGCGGTAGGAGATAAATTCCAATTGTTACATCTATGCTCTGGGAAGCTCCTCTTATAGGAGTCGAGCACGAGATCGTGTCCGAACCAGTGGGGTAATCAATCCTTCCTCATTGGGAATGATACAAGATATACACATATTAAAAATGGTAAACCTCAGATTAACCATTGTCGAGGAGCCTGAGGTCACTTGTTGGTAAACCTTGGATTATGTCAAGGAGCCTTCAAGGGGATTGAGCTTGCTACTCTGCCCTTGCGTGTGTATTGGATCACAGACTATTCCCCCGGGTATATTTGTTTCCGTTGGTAACCATAGTGACCATATTCTATAGGATTCTTTCCTAAGGTGACAGTGGAGGGAAGATCCCAATGTACCTGGAGCAGACGTCGGCTAGACTCACTTGGATTTTCTGGGGGTTCTCTTCACTCGAGACGGTTTAGTGGAGAAACTTGTGCCAGTCTATTCATTAAGCAGGTTGCTAGGGTAACTGTTCCAACCGCCATTTCTGTATTGAATTCTGCGACGTTGGATTTCATCACCAACTAGTGTTTTCGGTACGGAAAGTTACTGTTTGTGTGTGGTTTGACCTCCTAGATTCTTTAGGCGTGTGATTCAAAATCGTTTGGTTCTTTAGAGACTTTAGGTGATTTTTATTGAGATTTTTCTTTGTTTGTGTGTGAAGTAATTAAAATTTTTAATCATGGCTGAATTACTGAGGAAGTCCTGTTGACTTTAGGGCCAACCTCCTGAATTTTCACCGAGCCAGCTTGAAGGGTTACAAGCCCTTGTAACTCCTAGTGATAGTAGAGTTGGGTCACCTGAAGAAGGAAAATATTCTTTAGTTGTACATCCTGATTATCAAGTGCAAGCACCAGAGTATATTTTAGAATCTGTTTCTTTTTCCGAAGTTACTGGTAGCTTTTCTTCGACTAGTGAATTAGTCGAGGAACCTGAAATATCTGAACCTAAAACTGAACTTGCTGCTACTCCAACATCAGGATTTGCCTCTCCAACTTCCAGTGGTCCTGGTTCACCCAGGGTAGAAAGAATCATTACCCAAAATCTTCCTTTTGGACTTATTGCTATTGAAGAATTTGTTACTCCAGAAGAAGGTATACCTATCCCTGAAAATCAACCAGCTATAGAACTTAGGGAGAGTGAATAAATCTTTTACAGTCCACCTAGGAGGGACGCTTGGTATCTTTCACTGACCATTTTTTTGGAAAACCCAGGACTAAGTTTTTCACCACCTCGCATTCCTTTTCATCCAACACCTAGGGGTTATTATCCTCCGTTAAATATGTCGAGAAAGTCATCCATATTTTCTCAATCTCCAGAAACCTTTTTATATGGCGGTCCTTCTGTTCCCTCTAGGTATCAGTCACTTACTGGTACTTTTTCGGGAGCATCTCCTCAACCTATTGAACAAGGGTTATTAACTGGTAATTACGGAACTAAGCCGTTGAGTGTAGAAGATATTCTTATGATGTCAGGTACCATTCCAAATTCGCAACCTCAAGGTGGCCAGTTACCGCCTGGGGGGCAGCCTCAAGGTCCTCAATTATCACCTGGGAGGCAACCTCAAGGTACTCAATTACTGCTTGGGGGGCAACCTCAAGGACAGTACATACCTACGGGACAATACATTCCTCAAGGTCAACCCCAGACTCAGTATGTACCTCAAGGTCAACCCCAGTATCAATATGTACCTCAAGGTCAGCCCCAGTATCAGTACATGCCTCAAGGTTATCAACCTCAAGGTCAGTACCCAACCCAAGGTTTCCAACCAACTTCCATTCAGTCATTTGTCCAAGAAACTAGAAATGTACCTTTGAATTATCAACCCTACCCTCAACCCGATTATGGTCCTCAATATGCTCAACCTGCTATGGGTCCATACCCCGGAATGAAATTAGTGTGGGATCCATCTCTATCTCAACAGATCTTGCAACCAAATGTGTAGTTGTCATCTCAATCTGGACAACCCTTGGTTTCTGGTTCAATCCAGCAACCTATCCAACCTACTATTCAAACTTCTGCACCTTTTGTAGTTTCTCAGCCTGGGCCTAGTTCGCCTCGAACTCCGCCTCAAATGACTGCTGCAACTACTGCAACATCTGTTTAATCTACCCCACCTACTTCTAGAGTATCGATGGCTTTGGTTTCTATTGTTCTTGTATCAACTCCTCAAGCATCTTTACCTTAGTCTGGATCCACAATTCAGACTTCAGTTCAAATGATTGTAGGACAACCTGGTCCAAGTACGGTTGTCACAAGTCAACCTCAATTCACTTATCAACCGTACCAGGGACAGTACCAATTCGGTCCTGCTGTGCAGAACCCAGTCTATCAGTATTAACCATACCCTGGATATACTTATCAGCAACCTCAAAAACCCGAGTATGGTCTGGTTAATCCTGGTTTTTTGGGAGGATATAATATCCTAAATGCAATTCCAATTCCTAGTTATCCTGGATATCCTCCTCCTGGGGCTGGTCTCATGACCCAGGGTTTCAGGGACCCTAATAGTCAGTTACCGTTCATTGCAACTTTGGACTTGCCTGATTTGTTGCGCCTTATGAACGATCCAATTAATTATCTTCCATTTTGGCCACCAATGCTGAATAAGTTGCCTAGTGATATTCCTAAGTTTGAAGGTAAATCAGGAGGGGATCCATTAAACCATGTGATGACTTATCACCTCTGGTGTGCATCTAACTCCATTTCAGATGATTCAATTCATCTACGGCTTTTTCAACGCACTCTAATTAGTCTTGCTGCCAAGTGGTATATTGAGTTACCGCGAGCCACTTTTTATAATTTTAGTTAGTTAGCTACTTCATTTTTAATTCATTTTCAGTTGCCAGTCAGATATGACAATGGCATGGAATTATTAACTTCATTAAAACAGTCAACATCCACTTACATTTCAGATCACATTCATGAATGGAGACATCGACATCGTTTAGTGAAAGTTTTTATCCCTGATCAAATCTTAGCAGAATGGTTTATCAAATCTTTATTACCAATTATCACTGAGGATGTAGCTAAGGCAGGAGTCATTACTGAAGAGCAAGTAATTTCTCAAGCTTAGTACCTTGACCTAGTTTATACGCAGTCAGGTACGTTACACGAGAAAATCCCCGACCTTCCTAAACAAAATCAAATAACTGAATCTCCTTCAGGGTCTCATGCCGCTGATGGTATGATTGGTACGGTTAATACCAAAAGTAACAAGAAATCTTCCAAGAATTCTTCTCATATCATAACTTCACCAGATTCCTCGACAGGAGATTCTTCCACGGAAATTTCTGCCGATATTCATGTTGTAGAGTCATCTACAGCCAAATCAAAATCCGGTGGTAAAAAGAAATGGAAGAAGAAAAATAAAACAGATAAAAATTCGAAAGAGAAACTAGAAAAAATGGAATCTACTGATGAGAAACACAAACCTCGTTATCCTTGTCCCATTTGCGACGAAGAGCATTTTACAAGAGATTGCCCTCATCGCGCTGAGGTTGCGAAAATCGTCAAAGGTTCCCAAATGCCTGCTGTTTTGAAGGATCCTTTTCCTAGTCAAGCCAGTAAGATGATAGGTTCTTCCTCAAATGCCTCCGAAGAACCCATAATGATGATGTCCCATGTTAGGATTGCGACACGATCGCAAGATTATGGATGTAAAAGTCTTGTTGGTGGTAAGGAAGCAGAATCTTCTAATTCGAACCCATCAACTTCAACTCCTGGTTCTGATCCACTACAAATCAAGAAACCTAACCCAGACTTAGTAATGAAACCGCCTGCCAAGGGTATACTTCGAAAGTCAGCTTTCAATCCACATGCGAGAGCTACTCAGAACTATAACATTATTGAAGATTTGGCTATTTCACCTTTAGCAATGTCAGCTTTGGAGGTGATGCAATCATGTCCAACATAGCGTAAATTTCTATTGTCGGCTATAGGAGCTGTTGACATTCAGGACTTGAACCTTATAATCTTCGATCTAGAAAATAGTACACCTCTCTTACCTCATCAAATGGCTTTCCAGATTCCAGTGTTAGTCAAAAACAGACCTTGCTATAGGATTGTGATTGATGAGGGAGCCTCAACGTGTATTATGTCGATCCAGTGTTGGAGATCGCCTGGTTCTCCTACACTTAATCAATCCTCGATGATTCTAAAGGCTTTTGATGGCCATGGGTTTCATCCTTTTGGCATTCAATAGGACTTACCTATAGGGGTTGAAGGTAAAACTATTAATCTAGATGTGGAGGTGGTTGATGCCCCTCTAGATTACAACCTTCTCTTGGGTCGTAGTTGGTCTTACGCTATGAATGTTGTTGTTTCATCGGTCTTTCGGCTTATAAAGTTTCCTCATAATGGAAAGATCGTAACTATAGACCAGCTAACTTACTTTTCATCCAACCCAGCCTCTTCTGAAAGTATCCAGCATGTCGGCAAAACAACTATCCCTTATAAGGATGTTGGAGTAGGACTAATTAAAGATTCTAGTCTACTAGGAACTTTTTCCTTTCCTCCTCCCAACGTATCGCCTTTTACTGCAACCATTCATATGATTTCATCAGACACTATTGTTTATGATGATCCTTGGATCGTACCTTCCGAATCTGAGATAGATTCATTTGGTGATGCTATGCCTTTGAGTCCATATGAAATTGCGTATCAGGCCGTACAGTCGTTTTCCGACCCTTCTTCAACCGAAATTGACTTAATGAATGTGGTCCATGAAGAATCACTTTCAACATCAAACTCAGATTCAAGAATGTTTTCCAAACTTTTTCACACTGATGAGCAAATTCGTGAAATCCTGTGTGTTGATGATTTACCATGGGAAGATCTTCATCATCAATCTTCGGTTTTACCTGAGATTGATCGCTTTGAAAATGATTTTTCATCTATTTTTACGACTGATTATGTCAAGTAGCCTCCGAATCCAATGAAAAATCCTAATTCTGAGTTAAATTTGGGAAATATTTCTCGAACTATTCCTATTGACATTTCGGTTAAGCTTGGAATTATTGAAAACATTCATATAGGTGCCTCTTGTACGGAGGATGAAATTCAAACATTAAATAGCCCTATTTCAAGAATTTTGTGACGTGTTTGCCTGGTCATATGAGGAAATGCCAGGAATTGACCCAACAATCGTTGTTCATGAAATCAAAACTTACCCGGATGCTAAACCCGTCGGGCAACGTTTACATCAGATCCACCCGCGAAAAGCTGTTGCTATTAAAGTAGAAGTTGAAAAATTACTTAAAACAGGTTTCATTTATCCAATTCCGTTAACGGATTGGGTATCGAATATTGTTCCTGTTAACAAAAAGCAAGGAACAATAAGAATATGTATCGATTATAGGGATATTAATCGAGCCTGTCCAAAAGACAATTACCCAACTCCCTATATCGATCAAATCATTGATGATTGTGCCAACAGTGAAATATTCTCCTTCATGGATGGTTTTTCCGGATACAATCAAATAAATATTCTACCTGTTGATCAACCAAAAATGGCTTTCATTTGTCCATGTGGGACATTTGCTTATTGCAAATTACCTTTTGGGCTCAAGAACGCCGGGGCAACTTTCCAAAGAGCCATGTCTTAGGCGTTTCATGACATCAAGCACATTGTGCAACCCTATCTCGATGATTTACCTACTCATTCATTACATCGAGCCGATCATCTCATCCATTTATGAGCAATCTTTATGAGATGTAGGCATTATCGAATTAGGTTGAATCCACACAAGTGTGTTTTTCGTATCGAAATGGGTCGATTACTGGGGTTTGTTGTTTCGAAATCCGGCATTCGTGTCGATCCCTCGAAGGTTGAAGCTATTATCAAATTGCCTCCTCCTTCGAGTCTTCTCCAACTAAAAAGTTTGCAAGGGAAAACAAACTTTTTACGTCGATTCATTCCTAACTACGCTGAGATCACAAAGGGTTTTACCCGGTTGTTGAAATAGAATACTCCATTCTCTCGAGATGAGATAGCTGACAAATCTTTTGATGCACTAAAACATGCGTTGACCAATGCACCATTATTGCATCCTCCCAACTACAACCAGGACTACTTCTTATATCTCGCCACCTCGCATTCCACCATTGGAATGGTGTTAGTTCAGGAAGATGAATTCGGTAGTGAACATGTGATATATTACCTTAGTCGAACCTTAAATCCAATGGAGCTAAAATATTCACATGTGGAGAAATTGGCATTGGCAGCTGTTCAAGCTATCCAATGTTTTCGTCATTACATTTTACTATGCAAAACTACAGTAATTTCTTATTGCAACCCTATGATATATATTTTTACCAAGCAATTGCTAGGGGGAAAGTACTCCAAATGGATTGTGATCCTGCAGGAGTTTGACTTGGAATTTGAAAAGTCTAAGTCAAAGGAATCTTTAGTTTTTGCGGAGTTGATGTGTGACTTCCGGCGTGCTGACACTGAAACTATGGCAGAGGAGCCCATTGCGGATGAATCCTTGTTTCTAATCATCACTTTAGATCCATGGTATGGGGATATCATCGTTTATCTCCAAACCCAATCCTTTCGGCCATAAATTTCAAGATTAGAGAATCGAAAAATACGATTCCAGTCCCAACAATTCAAAATTATTGGAGATACACTTTATTGTCGTGGGGCGGACTCTGTTTTCCAACGTTGTTTAATTCATGAGCAAGCTGAAAGGATTCTAAATGACTGTCACTCTGGAGTGTGTGGCGGTCATATGTTTGGCTTTGCCACAACCCAAAAGATATTGCGCTGGCTATTTCTGTCCGTCTTTGTTTAAAGACTGTATTAACGCGGTCCGAAAATACCACAACTGCCAAATTTTTGATCGAAAGATGCGCGCTCCACCTACTCCTCTCCACCCTATAATTTTTGCCGGTCCTTTTGCAAAATGGGGTATCGATTTTATTACATGTAACCCTCACTCAGCCGGGGGGCATGCCTATATCATCCTTGCGGTAGATTATTTTACCAAGTGGGCTGAGGTGATGCCTATATTTGAGGCAAACGGAAAAATTGCTGCAATTTTTATTTTCAATCATATAATTTCTAGGTTTGGTGTTCCACAAGCGATTATGACTGATCATGGGCATCATTTTCGAAATATTATGATGACTGAACTAACAGACCAACTTGGCCTGCGTCACGATAGTTCAACTCCATATTATCCACAGGCTAATGGTCTGGTTGAAGTGATCAACAAAGTTCTAGTCATCATGATCCGACGAATCATTGGGATTCATAGGTCGAATTGGAATAACATGCTATTTTCAATTCTTTGGGCGTATCGAACCTCAATAAAAATGTCAACCGGTTTCACTCCTTTCCAACTAGTTTATGGTTTGGAAGCTATGTTACCCATTGAATGCGAAATCCCGTCATTGCAAATGGCCATAGAATTACTTCCAGCCACTTCCGCAGAGGAAAAACATTTGTTGTACTTGGCTCAGCTAGATGAGAATCGACGTGATGTTGCACTAGCAATCGAAGCTCATGCCAAACGTATTAAAGCTCAGTATGATCGAAATGTTACACCTCGTAATTTTTCGGAGGGAGTCCTAGTCTTACTGTACGATCAAGCAAATGATAATTAGGCGCTGGAAAATTTGTACCCATGTGGCATGGTCCTTCTGTTGTTAAGCGGAAGCTGGCAAAAGGGGCCTATGAATTGGTAGACTTTGACGGAGTCTCTTTAGGTAAGCCTGGAAATGGCCTTTACCTGAAGAGATATTATGCTGAAATCAGGGTGTGGAGATTTTTAGTTAGGTTAGTTTTCTTTCTAGCTGGTGTGTTTTAGATTAAAAAGTGTGCTTAGTTTAGAGAGTGTTTTTTGTCATTATTCTTACTTATCTTGATTTTACTCTGTATATTGCAGATGTCAACGTCTCTCCAAACATACATTGATTTTGCTGATGGTGCTTGTCGTAATACACGGAACATTTCTTCCGCAGCTTGGGTTATCTATTCGCCCTCTGATGAGTTGGTATCTATGCACGGGGTAAGCCTCGATCAAACAACGAACAACATTGCAGAGTATAATGTAGTGATTGAGTTATTATCTGAATCCATCTCATTTGGGATTCGGAGTTTGATTGTGAGGTTAGATTCTGAACTCGTTGTATTACAGCTTAATAGAGTATATGCCATTAGAAATCCAGTATTATTGAGATTATTTTTGAGAGTTCGTCTCTTGGAATGTGAATTTGACTATATTGAATATCAGCATATTCCAAGATATTTAAATACATTAGCAGATGTAATTGCTTATCGAACATTAAGTAGACATTTGCAATAATGATACAAGTAAATTTAAAAACATTCCATAACATGTTTTACAAGATAGTTGGTAATAGTGATATAGCATAGCATAGAAGTGTGTCAAATATACATCGTCTTCGATCATAGGTTGAAAAACACCTTATGATCAGCAAAAATGATAGTACAAAAAGAAAAAATGTAATATGAGTCTACAACAGTCGATCATCCTATCACTGGTGATGATCACGATAAGAAACCACTGTATGGGCCACCCTACAAAGGAACCTCCTGAATGGTCATGGGACCCCAATCACATAGCGCTGTAGCCTAAGAGGAATGTCATCTATGCTGGTCTCTGGAATGTCTATTGTCAAATTCTCTAGATGGTTTTCCAATTCAGCCAGGGTCTCTGTAGATTCGTCCTGTGGGGCTGGTGCTGCTGCAGCTGGCTATTTCCGCTCATAGGGCTGGAGAGTGGCTAGTCGTCGTGGACCTACATCTACATTTGAAACTTTTTACTATCAATTTTCGAACAGTTTAAAAACAAAAAAAAATAAATAAATTAGAAAATGTTGAAAATGATTTTACCTAAGTCATCCCATTGCTCTCCTGGTGGAAGAGCCATGTCTGGGTCACCACGATAATCCATCCCAGCATAAGGAAAATCCTGAATAGCAAAAACTTGGTCTCTAACCAATGAAAATACTCTGGAGGAAATCGAACGACTTTTGTTCCCTCCTCAGGATGACAGGCCATAACTACAACCCAACGCATCAGTTTGGGCTCTCAGGGAAGTCCAACTCTAACGGAAGGATGCTGTGGGACCCTCTCTAGACCAAAGGTCACAACTAAAGCACCGTATCCAAAGTTCTTTAGTTGTCCGTTCTCTTCTCTAGTCAGTTGGCCTTTCATATTAGCCAACACAACTTCTCACCAGTTGAAGATGGTGCCCTGAAAGCAGTCTACTGCCATCCGCATTTGGGATCCAGTGGCCACATGTAGTGTTGCACTTCCGTAGAGCTTGGTAACAGTAAATGCAATCACTTTGAGTTCAGGATGGGAGATGGTTTTGATATCAATCCCTTTGTCTCTAGTTTGCTCGTTACAAAACTCTAGCTGGAGGCTATCGACAGACTGGCCACATGACCTAGTCCTGAATAGAGTCAAATGTTCACCTCTCTTAGCAAACCAGTCAAAATGTAAATGTCTTCCGGCTCCATTTCGAGCTGGTGGCCACCAATAAAGAAACATTGGTCCTGTATATTCCACCTGTCTACCAGCCACTGCAAAAATTCCACCTGGGCCCTCATGCCAGGTATGGCCCAGAATTTGTATAAACCGCATGCCTTCAATGCATCAATCGAAGGATGATGATTAATTGTGGCGAGATCCACATCCTCGTGCTCACATTCCCGCCAGTCAAGGATGATGTATACCCTACATTCAATAAAAAGGTGGATTAGAATATTTAAAATCAAAATTTTTGGGTGGAATTTGGAAAATTTAAGTTTGAAAACATTTGCTGCGGGGACCACACCCTCTATGTTAGAGACAGCGCGTAGGTCCGCGCTCTGCCTTAAAAGCAGGTGCAGGCCCCTGACTTTTTTCCTTTTACGAAAAAGTCAGGGTCCGTAGGTTTCCTATGCTATGCTTGCGGACCTAAAAATTTCCTAAAAAACAAAATAAAACCCTAAAAACAAATTTCAAATGGATGAAATGCAAGAGTAAGATGATGTGGATTACCTGAAGGTGATGGCGTTTGATCCCAACGGACGGATTTTCCATAATCTTCATGGGAAGTTTCTAACCAAAAGCTTTCTTTTCTCACTCTGAAGTCAAACGGTAAAAATGATTTACAAAAGCCCTTTTTACAAGCTTTTTTGAATAAATGAATTTTTAATTTGTTTATTTTTCACTTTAAAGAGGTAACTTTTGAAGCTTTTTTATCTATTTTAAACAGGTATGAGTAATGTTTGAGCTTTTGTGCAGGATAACGAATTTTTCAGGCAAAATTGATCATTTTTGACAAAAAACATTAGAGTCGCCTTTAAGCTCTTTTCTGACTCCTAAAATATGAAAAGATTGCCGAGTTTTTCTTTTTAAGCTCGTTAAAATGGAACTAAGAAGACGGTCCACTTATAGCCCTTTTCTTACCCTAAAAACATGAAAATATTACCGGATTTTTGTCGTTTCAAATTCGATATTGGTTATAAAACGACGTGTCATTGATCGCTTTTTTAGTTTTTTGGATCAGAGACACTAATTATGAAAAGTACTCCTTGATCATAATGATCAAGCGGTTCTCTCAAGTATTATTTTATAATTTTTCAGGCTTAGGAAACACAAATTTACGAAAAAGGACAACCATGGGGTTTTCTTAAGTTTTTCAGACTCCCTAAAATTGAAAAACTCCGAGTTTCTCCTATACTGGACTCGTTAAAGTTTAACAGTAAAGGACCTATTCAATTACAAACAAGAATGGACCACTCCTTCTTAGGGTTAGAATTTAAACTAAGTTGGACTCATCCGAAGGATGAGCTTATAATCAAGCAAATGTTATCCTCCTCAAGCTTGTTAAAAATAAAGAGGTACTTGCCAAAAATGGTGGGGGAAAAGAGAGAAAATGAACCTGTCCATCATACTTTATGTCTCAGAAAAAAATTTAACCACTCTTAAACACAACACTTTTTATTCACCTGGGTTGGGAAATCCTTTGCCTAATAGTTGATCAATCCATATTGAAAGTCTTCAGCCAGTTTCTGGGTATTAACTTTGGGTCAATTGTCATCAAACCATTTGCAATGTCCTTATGTGTTCAAGAGGTCAGTGCAAATAAACCATTCATCTGCAAAATATCTATCATCCATCTTGACCATCCCTGAGTCAGTCCTTGCAACTATATTTCTTCAAACTTGATCTATGATTTCGTGTTGTGTGCTTGCCTACGACGGATCTCTTTCTATCAACTTCAGATCATTATCTAGAAAGATGATCTAGAAATTGTCAGTACCTTGGGATTTGCATGCCTCAATGACAGGTTTCTCGCTTTCGATGATAGGCTGCATCATTGACCTTCGATCACAGGATTCCGTGACATGTTTGATATCAGCACATCTATTCACATCTCATGGATTGTACTGAGTACTTTGAGAGCCATTGACATTACTGGTGGTTTCTCTCACACTTGTTAATAGTTTACATCATTGACTGGTAATCAAGTGGTTTCTACCATGTTCGAATTTGACACATTCATTCACATGGTTAGAATCGTACTATTTCGAGAAGTAGAAATCAAGACCCTGGATCTAGTTTCCACCATCTAGGCTGCGAGGAATTTTGTATTCATTATACAGTGGAATATTCATAAACAGATGGCTGCGTCCATACTATGTCTATACTTGTGATGTATTACAAGGTCATTCCTATATCAGATCAGTTTAGTTAGTTTTCTAGTTAGTTATGATCTGAGTATGGGAATGCCTACCTTAGCGATGATATGATCTCATATATATATTTTGTATTGAATGTTTTTACAGGTTCTAACCAGGCTCTACACGAGATGATCCTCGAAATGATAAAGTACTTCACTCTTCTTAGATGATAAATGAAATCCTCATCTACTACAGACTTCGCACTTTAGCGGGCAATCTGTTACACAAAATATTGTCACCATGACTATTTTCAGTCAATATGGGTCTATCATCATTCATACTGTCCTCCTTAGCAAGTCTCAAACCTTAGCTCTTCATGTCAAGCTTTAAAAATGAGAGAAAGTCCTTGAAAATCAATAATGCTCTGGTTCCGCACTTTCTCTTACTATTACCTGTGGTCCTGCACCCCTTGGTCATGTTACCTACGGACCTACCCGCTCTGTCTTTAAAGGAGTGGGTGCGGACCCCTGTGAAAGTAAAAAAGGTGCAAGTTTATTCTTAAAAACTCACTCGTGGTTAATTCTGGATGCTTCTAGAAGGAATCTTGACGTGGATGGTTCGCTCCTAGGTGGTTCATGCATCCCATAACTAAAGGAGCTAATCCCTTGATGAGAGGAGCTTATCCCTTTGAAGGAGGGCTTTATCCCTTTGAAGGTGGACCTAGTAACTTCCCTCCATTGCACTATAAATTAAGGCATTGGGCTGGTTGCTAGCTGGGTTAGAAGCTGAACATTTTTTAGGGTAAATACTGTTGGAATTGAGACTTCCTAGTTAAGCTTGAGAAGAGAGATTACATACCTTTTGGCTTCATTGGGAAGAGAGTGAAACTTGTCAAAATATAGGAGATTCTTGCTGGACCCTGGGAGGAGCTTGCACAGCATCAAGGCACCAAGGTTGTAAAGTTCTTCTTTGATTAAAGTTAATACAATTAGATTCATTTTTCTCAATAAATTGTCTTATATGATTTATTTCATGAATTCCTTGATCATCATGATAAATATGCTTTATTTATTGGCTTTTCAGGTGCTATTTAATGTGTGTGCTTGTTTGTGTTTGCAGATTCTTTATAAAGGAGCTCATTTGGAGCAATGGAGCGTGGCTTCCACAAACTATCACTGGACCCGAGGTAGGCCTAAAACACCTGTTTTCCTTTATTTATAAATTGCATATGTAGAGAAAGATAGAATTTGTTTGGTTTGCTTGTCGCTAGATATCATTAGATACTAGGGAGGTCGGTCTTGTCTGCGAGAACGACTTATCCGGCCGACAAAATTCAATTTTTTTTTTCGGCAAAAGGAAAAAACTGAGGGGTCTATGGCAAAGGGGTATATATCATATGAGTCTTCCTATTATTCCAGTGAGTACATCAAGTAGATTGGCAATGCACCAAGTGTGGCGATTTGGGATGACAAAAGTAATGAAGGGGAGCTTCTCAAAATGAATGTAAAGAGCTGCATGATAAAGAGTAAGTAGCTTATAATTTTTCAAATTTATACACAATAACTATTCACACTAAGCTTCATATTAATGCATATTTGTATCTCATATGTACTATATATATATATATATATATATATATATATATATATATATATATATATATATATATATATATTGTTTTGATTTAATCAGTGAATTTAGAAATTGAAGCGATCAACAAATTCATTCTTTACGATATGGAAGTGGCACATATGTGGCTCACATTATATGAATAGAGTAGGATGAAATGGGATAGTGATAGGAAATAATTGAAATGCTTGAATGGTAGAAGCATGCCTTATCCTAATCATTTAAAATAAAATATGCCAATGACATGACCTAACATTTGGGATGTTGATCAAGTCAGGGAGAAATATGATGCATCTCATCGTTACCTATGTGTTGAAGAGGACACGCTAAACATAGGGATTGGGTTCAAAAACTCTGTAAGTATATTCTCTTTTTGTCCATTTTTAACTTCATACTGCACCTTTGAATTGTAACACACACACACACACACATATATATTATTTTTAATTATGTTTAGGTTATTAGACACATGACACTGTGATGTTATGATAACTTTTTTATAGGTGCATTTGTTCCCATCTATGTGGGCATATGGACATAATGTTTTCATGGAGGATGTCAATAATAGATTCATGATATGATACTATGGAGTGGAAGTCGAGTTTGAGAAATATAGCCATGTTAGCCACTGCGATCAAAACCTAATGTAGCGGATGCTAGCTTACCTTGGAACGATACAAGAGATCATTCAAGTGGAGTTCGCTTTGTCCCAATGTCTTATTTTTATGTGCAAGTGGTTGACACCTTTGATCAAAATAATGTAAATGAATATCACAATAGTGGGTTGATATCTATCAACTCTAGAAAGATGTGGTATGAAGCCAAGGAGCCTTATGTTTTCCTAAAACACTGCAACCAATTGTTTTTTACCCATATGTGCTGGATAGGGATTGGTGGTTCGTATTAAGACATGTCCCTAGATCAAAACAGATCTTTTGAGAACAACAGTGTTATCATGCCAGAAAAGGAAGATAATCAGGGTGATGACAATGGAGGATGATATGTACGTGTGTTATTTTACTAGTTATAATCTTATTGTATGTTTTTGTTTTCTTCATTTCGCTAATTATATTGTTTTTTTGTTCATCTTTTTGGCATTTTATATAGTTGGTAATATTCACAAACATTCTTATACATTTTTTTGCAGTGGAAACATGTTTACACTTAAAACTAAGTATTTTCAATTGTGTACAATATCTATGGTAATAAGGATTCAATTTTACCATCCTTCTCAAATAGGAAAATGAGAATAATATAACTAAAATGAGAAAATAGTTAATTTAGAAACAACATTGAAGATTTAGTCTTGATTTAAATACTTGTTGGTTTATTGATCAGTTCACATGTTTTTTCTTCTTGTTTAGTTCAAAATCAATATAAATAATGTAGTGATAACTATATGACAACTTTAACAAAGAAAAAGTTGTGTATTAATATGTAAAATTAAATTCTTAACATGAGAGATAAAGTCATGTTTACTACATTTAAATTATAGTTCTTGCAACATTATTTAAACTAAAAGGAGGTCTTATGCATGTATAAAATGTTGATTGCATATTTTTATGGATCATAAGAGAAAGAAATGGGCTTATATTGATGCATGAGAGGTTTTAATTTTTTATTCATGGATAATGGAGCAATTACTTTTCTTCTCAGTGGTAATTATAAATAAAAGTTGAATTAATAAATATTTTATGGCTAAGAAATAAATTATAAATAATTTGATGGTGATTAAGAGGCATTTGTTTGACTTTCAAATAGACTTGGTGATGCATTTTTATTTCCTATTTGGATTATGAAAAATAAAAATCTATTTTTATGTATTTGTAAGTAAATTATTTAAAGTAGACATGTCTTTATCGTTATGGACATGTTGTAATATTAGCTAGGAGAGACGTAAAAATGTGAATTTTAGTGACTATCTCATGATAAGTATGTGGAAAAAGTAGTATATCTTGAGTTTTTCACTAAGAAATAATCAAATTTATTATTTGTCAAAAGTTTAAATCTAATATGGTATGATTTTGTATTATTTAACTCGTATTTATTATAAAAGTAGGTAAATTTAAACCATTACAATAGCAAATAAGGAACCAAAATAGCCCCAAAATGTTACATCTTTATTACTAGAAAAAAGTTCACTTGCCTCTTTAAGGGAAAACTTCTAATAGAGCGGATCCCCCACTACAAGTAACTTCACAAGCCTTATTTTACATTTCTTGATTCTCACCTTTAGAGAGAGAAATTTCTAATTTAAATTGGTAAGAGATGATATAAATACTAAATTTAAATTGCTTTAAAATCTCACAACTTTAGTAATAAATTGAATTTTATAGAAATATATTTTTTTAAGTTATATTAAAACTAAATTAATTATAAAAAATTATGACTTAAGTTTTTTAAATTTAACAAAAGATTGAATTTTATAAACCAATATTTAATTGGTTAAATTGTATTTTTGAAAAAATTATTATTATTATTATTATTATATAATAAAAATTGAATGAGTTACATTTTTCGTCTTATGAAGAACTAACTAAATTATTTTTCCTTTAATTCTCTGTTCCTATTGAGTATTGAAATTTTTTACTAATGAAGTTAGAATGAATATGAATGAACCATCTAAGCAATACAATATTGTTTATAATAATTTTACAATCGTAGTTTCAACCATACAAAACATTGTAATTTATAAAAATATCTTTGCATTTTTGCATGCAATTTCATATATAAAAGTTTGATATAAGTTCACCAATACATAATCTATGACAAATATTATTTCATAAAAATAAACATCATGATGATAACCATCTAACAAAAATAAACATCATCTAATATATACATTCAAATTTACTACCATCATCTAATTATATATACCTCTAACACATATAAACATAATTACCTAGCACACAAATCTAATAATTGAACAAGACATTATCATCATGATCACATATAACAAAACAAAAAAATAGTAATCTAAAATTATCACCAAACACATCCTCAAATTAATATACATCTCATGTCAAATAATTTTTATTACATACACATATATCTCCATAAACATTAATGAACATATCTAACACAACCTAAAAATATCCACATCAACACCAACATATAAATTAAGTACATAAAACTGAACAAATAAATGAACCATATATATATATATATATATATATATATATATATATATATATATATATATATATATATATAAACAAGCCAAATAACTACAATCAAAATATCTGATACAATAGACATAGTAATGTCATCTTGATCTGTATTAGAAGACGATGGATGGTGAACTACTAACTTAACATCCTCCAAACTCTAAGGTGTATGAGGAGGTGGTTGGTCTACAGTAGAAGATGATGGATGATCAACTACCTCAATGCCTGTGGAACTCTAAGGTGGAGGAGGAGGTGGTTGGTCTTCTATGTCTGGAGAAAGATAAGGCACATCCTCTAGCTTTGGCATCTCATCATTAGGCGACTCAGGAAGAGGTGTACTACCAGAAGAATCACTAATACCCTGATGGCCATGATTCAAAGGGGTATTACTATGAGAAGCATCATAATCACCACCCTCATCATCATGATCATGATCATGATCACCACGGCTGCCATCATGATCACCACCCTCATCTGACATATCTCTTGTTGCATGCCCTTCATCCCTCATCATTTTTAATAGCCTACTAGATCCAACAATATAACACGTAAGAGACATCATCTCACGTGGACAGTCCCTTCAGAGATCCACAAACCTAGGATCTGCGTTGGAATCTAGAGCCCTAGTAGGCTAGATTCCCTCCTCAACCAAAAATGTGGCCAATCTGTCCATCGAAAATCACAGACCATCCCTACAACTCGAGATGACCACAACCCGTTAAGGTTGTGCCTCACCCTCTTGGGCCTCGCCCAACTCCTCATCTCCTCCATTCGACAGAGGAGGAGGCATGTCCCCATCAAATGTGTCGATGTCTACAAAATATATAGTACACAATTAAAATTACATAATTTCATTAAACGATTTAATAAAACAACTTAAATAATGTGTTAATATAAATTTTATTCTAATTAATTAATACAATAAAATGAAACAAGATTAATTTAAAGAAAACAATAATATTTCCTCTATCATCTTAGGGTGAAAATGGTGTGAAGAGGATTTTGGGACACTATCCTTAATAAATCTCCATGTACAAAAATGACAACGAGATAAAAATATGGTCAAACTCACTTGCCAGTAGTGCTAATGTTTGGGTGAAAATCCTGGTCAAATATTCTGGCAGGCCCCTCTTCGGCATCATCCAGCCCCACATGCGCATTTGGACCACAGTGATTGGCCTAGGAGGGTGATGGTCAAATGTAGGCCTCGTATCTACAAGCATATAAAAAATAAACAAAAGATATCTCAAGCGAAATGGAAGTTCTCCATCCCATGTATCATTGCATGACATCTATATAAAGCCATCAAAAAATTCCTCAAAAAAATGGAAGACCATCTGATAAAACATGGCGCATGAATCAAATAATCGACATAATACAAAAGACGACAACTAATGCACTTCCCATCACCACTAAGTTGTTTAATAACAAGAGTCACCTAACCTCCTTTAAAGAAAAACAAGAAATTCGTAGTTGTCCACCATGCACCTGAAAATCTGTTGGATGAACCACATGAGGCCCAACTTATCTCTAACAATCAAAAAGTTGACTCTCTATTGCAACCCCATAGGGGAAATCAGGGAACTGGGGAAAATCCTCCCCTCTCCTGGATAGGCCAGTGATAACGTATATATCCTCGTGAAAGTGCCTAGACCACACCCGAGCACTGACATGGAAACCCTGCTCCTGAATAATCCATCGACTAATGAGATGTAGCAATAAGACATAATGTGTCTTCCGGGATGTAGCCTCCTGATATTACCTGACGGGGAACACATTCCTTAGGAGCGCTTGAGTCGCTGCAATAATAGGGTGAGAAAATAAATCCCTCTCCCTCTCTCTGGCGTCACAAGGTTGTACCACATTGTATTGGACTTCCGTTTGCTTTTAGTCTTATTTTTTCTCCCTCTGCCAATATCTCTGCCACATGATTGACATACAAAATACATCAACCTCATACATAAAATACATTTTTTTTATTAAATGAAAACTATATCTATAAATATGGAAACATAACTTTCAATTAAACAAAAGAAAACACCGATGCACCTAAAAAATAGTCATGCACCATCTCTGGTATGTTGAAAGACACAACTGCATGGCACCAGTGCACACATACGTATGACACACCACTTTTTTTTCACATATTTAAATTTTCATCAGAGTGTGTCACTCATGCAATGATGCACATGTATATCCTTTTGTCACCGATAAGGAATGTTCTAGTTATCAAACACACCAAGCTATAGATATATTTTTAAATATTATTTTTTTGTTGCATTTAATAAATATAAATGCATCAAGCGCAACCTAAAAATTGTATGCACCAATGTATTGTGAGAATATTGTTAGGAATTACAATCCCTTCGCCCCTCTCTAAAATTGTGTTGAATGATACAATCATGGAAATGATGGGCACAAACCAATTAATACCTCCCTTCTAGAATGAACAAACAAAAGAAGCAATTTAACCATTGAATGAAAAGAGACATAAAATGGTGGAATGATATGAATTTTCACTCTAGAATCAAATTCAAGGATTCCTACATAATATTGAGAATGGAGATAAGAAAAATGGAAGAAAAAGAAATGGAAGTAATGGCAATAAATCAACAATATTTATTTGTCCTCATAAAGAAAATCAGAATGAAAGGAATATATGGAAAAGAAAGCAAGAGAAACAGGAAAAATGGAATATTTCCATTGTGCTCAAGAAATGGATGACCAATGGTATAGAGACAATAAATGTTTGAATCACATGAAAAGAGATATAAGAAAATTTTCTCACTAAAGGAATTTAAAAGAGTCAGAGTTAGTTTTAGAAATAATACATCATCTAGAATAATGGGAAAAGGACTAGTTGACGCTAACAATGAGAAACAGAAGGATAAAGATGTCTCATTTGTTGAAGTGTTAAAACAAAATATTTTAAGTGTAATTCAAATGGTCGATAATGGAAATGAGGTCATATTGTCTTCTAAAGGGTGAAAAAAAAGGAAGGAAGAAACTAGCATAAAAGTAGCAAGAGAAGAAAGGACCTCAAACAATGCAAGTGTCTTTAATAAAAGTTAAATCAAAATGTTTCAGCATGAGAGTGTGATCTCTTTCAATTTATTAGTAAAATACATGAAAGAAACAAAAACATCTCAATTCATATCACAAATATAGAAACAGTTGAAGGCACATGACAAAATAATGAGAGAATGAAGCAAGCATGGTTGTAAGGGGAGTACACAACAATAGATCAATTTACATAAAGAATATAATAATCATTGAATATGAGCTATAGTGGAAGAGTGGTGTGTTAAAAGGCCCAAAAGTAAATACAAGTTTGCAGAAATAGTTCTCAAGGGAAGAACAAAATAAGGAAGATATTAGGTGATATTAAAGTAATTTGTAAAATAAGGGGTAGAAAGGAAGGATACTACATAAGCTCAGGGGGGGATACACAATCAACAGTAACATACATCATCAATTGGTTTAAGGAAGATTTGTTTGTTCAAGTCAAACAAGAAATAAAATGTTTACATATATTATACAATTTGCATTATTTTAGTTAAGTAGCTAATATGACGATTCTTAACATTCGTGACAAAACATAGATAGTTGATATCTAATTAATATCATAAAATGGGTATTTGCAAAGGGAGTGCATAATGCATTTTTATCTATTGGTATCATGTTATGAAATGAGAAAAGTTTGCATTTCAAAACAACCATTAGTGTTGGCTTGTTGGGGCCTGACCCAGGTTCGGAAGTGTTTTAGCCAAACAAATCCCGCACTACTGGCCCTTTCGGCAATAGTCCGCAGAGCGCGGACAGAATTCTCACCTGAGGTAGTAGGGGAGGGTGCTGGAACCATGTTTCCGCACCCTTGGGATGTCTAGATGTCTTCTAGAGGGGTCGCAAACCGATATGCGCCCTCGCGCCACTCTCCACTGTTGTCAGGCTTTCGCATAGATCTACGACAAGGTGCTTATTAATGAGTTTATTACAGATCAGATATAACTCTTAAGGTCTTTAAGCAAGCATTTAACAATTATAACCAGTGTGTGCATCCATAAATCTTACATATTTGCATAAACTTAGAACATAAGCATAAACGTATAGATCGGAACATATGCATAAACCAAAAGACAAACAGATCTGCAATATTTTAGAACCAACTTAGCTTTCTTAATGTCTTCATTTTAGTACAATCCACTTCTTGCCCTGCGCACTCTGCTGCAGGGGTCCATGCACACAGCTGCGAACTCTACCAAGCCTCCATTCACACAACTACGGAGCCTCTATCTCTCACTACGGCCCAAGAGTCAGACTTCCAAACTTAGAGTGAATATTGTATTCATAAACCCATAACATTCAAGATCCCAGAAAACTCTGCCTCCTACCCTTAGAGCCTTGCTCTATTTATACATTCCCATGGTTCGCGAACCATGGGAAGGCTGACTCACTTTCTATTTTCTTACATTATTTTCTGACGGAAAACCCTTTGACTTGACTCATTACAATTCGCACTCCACAGACCTTGCAAAGACTTTACGATATTATTACCCAAAATTGTGGGCTTTGAGCCCCAGAACCATTACACGGGGGATCCGCTGCCCAACAGGCCCCCAACACAATCATCGTGACTTGTCCCAAGTCACTTGGCTATTGCAGCAATCTTCATGCGAAGGTCCGCCAGCAACTTCTGCGCTTCGTTTACGCTCCCAACAAATTCTTCTGCCATCTATTGTACCCATTGTACATGAGCCACCGATGCATCCGTATCAGTTTCAATTGCTTGTACGGGTTCATATACTTCCTGCATGTGTGTTAACTTTCCCACGATGTTGGCGAAGACCGCGAATGCCTCATCAAGCCAAGGCTAGATGCATTCTTTAAGCACTACTTCCTTCTATCGTGCGGCGTCAACTTGTGCTTTGAGGACTTGGGCCTCCCTCATCTTTGCCAATCGCTACGTAATAGAAATCATCTCCTTGGTCCCCCTGACATTATGATAGGCTTGTTGAAATTCTCGTGCTTCTGTCTCCAACCGCTGTAAGGTTGGGTCTTCCTGTAGTGAAGTGACCATGATAAGTGATTGATCTAACAAGCTGGTACACTCCTACATGGCACGTGCTATTGCTTCCTGCTCATATTGAATGGTGCCTTTCCATCACTCTCTAACCTCCCGTGGTGTAGAGGGCTATGACTTTAGTTTCAGCTCTGCGATCTTCAAGTTGAGGTGCAATTGGATCCTTGCTGCCTCTTCCTTCACTGCGTAGAGCCCACTAGCCAACTTGTGGATCCGTATGCCTACAGGTAAATCTACTGCAATCTCGAGCTCAGGGTCATGTCAACACATTTCCTCAACAATTTGCTCCAACTGTCGATTTTGTGCTGCTGCTTCATCACGTTGGAGGCTCAACTACTCGATGTTAATTCATTGTTTGTTAAGTATCTGTACCGCACGTCCTTCCCTAGCGCAGAGCTCCATCATTGCACCATCCTATAGCTGGTATAATATTTCTCGTGGGAGGGCAGCCAAATTTAATCCAAGTCCCATAAGCTGGCCTACCACAGCTCTATCTACCACATTTTCTGCTGTCAATGCACCTTCTAGTAGCGTGAACGTATTAGCTCTTTGGGCTTGTAGCAACTACTTAGTTGTTGACATACCCATGGCTTCATGGGTAGCTCCCACTCCCTACTATGGGGCCCATGCTTGAAGTTCCTGCAATTGCATTTTGAGCGACCCTAAGACAATTTCTTGCTTTGTCATGGCCTCATCGAGTGCCTCCCTAGTGATTTCACGAAACGTATCCCCGATGTCACATAGTTCACCTTCGATCAATGTGATAGGTTCCTCGTCCAAATTGGATGCCTTGGTCTTTTTCCGTGACCTTGCACGTTCTGTCGTGCACGGTCGTTTCAAGGGTGAATAGGTGGTGGTTGGCTCCACACCTTCCATCACATTATCCACATCTGGCTCTGCGGTCACGTTTAGGTTGTTTTATCCTCTGTTGTGGTAGCCCCTCCTATTGTTGCCTTTTTTGTTATAGTCTTCACTGCTTCTCGAGATGCCCATAGTTCTTCCGCGAGCTGTTCATTCTACTTTTGTTGTGCTAGGGACTTGGCGGCAGCCTTATATTTTTTTATTACAGTCTCATCGCGCCCTATCGTATCTGGTCTGCACCACTCCAGTGGCCAGGTGTCGAGCACAGTGAAAACAACATCATCGATGGTAATGAAGGGAAGCGTGGTCCACGTCTGCTCTGGGTCCTTGCACGCCCAGATATATACATGGTGCATATCCACCTTAAAATCAGCCATATTCTTCACAATGTTATATACCTTGGCCGATAGACAAGTTTGTTCGTTGATCCACTCTCTTATGTTCGTGTCCATCAGTATCTAGAAAATCTTGACTTCTCGAATTCTTGTGGCATCCTTCGTTGCCCATAGCGACGCGTATTTTGTGGCCTCTATCCAATCCTAGTCTAGCGGAGAAAACTAACTATCCTTGGGTAATTCACTTGTAACCAATAGGATGGATAAGAGCAACCATGCATAGTGGAAGGTCTTACCCTACTCCTGGGCCTCCCTGTAGTTGGTCAAGAATTCGTCACGGAGGAACTACGCCCAATTGAACTGTTCCCCTTCTATACATTGTTCAGCTAACATGATGACCATTGCTGGGACCTCATTGCCTCGAGATTTCCTCATCACTTTTCTTGCCAGCAACTGCGTACCAATGCGGACCCCTTTGTCCTGAATACTAGTAATAGCATACCCTCTCTGCTTTTTCTCCAGTTTGTACTTCTTTTTCATGGCTTCCATCATCGTCAAATCGCCACTCATACCAACTATTTCTGCGCGGTCCCTTCCTTCATAGGGAAGCTGAGAGATCTTATGAATGAGCTCAACCATGATGGGGATGGGTTTTCCTAGCCATAGGTACCCGTCATGTACCAGGTAGAGCAGGTGCCTGATGACGAATATTGTAATGGGGGCCCGATGAAAATGTGAAATTAACAGGAGGTAGAGTAGCCTGGCCTCCTCCACATTTCGCAGCCATTTGTGTGGCTGTAGTGTCGTAACAGCCCCCTTTGTGCTATGTTCCATCAGTTTTCTAGTTTCAAAATGGGGAAATTTCTCAGTATCCGCAAGGTCACAGTCTTCAAATTTCATAGTTGGGATGCGACCATTCACTGTTCCTTCGAATAGAACCCCTTTAGGGAGAGATGGGGCTATTAGTGTGCTGTTCACAGCATCCAAATATTTAGGTTCCTTGACCCTCCCTTTCCGTGGAGGGACATACTTAGGTCGTTTTGTTGGAGCCCGTACTGGCTGGGTTTCTTCTTCCATCTCTTCTTCTGGTTCTATTTCTTTGACAAAGGTTGGAGGGTCTTCTTCCTCATCATCGCTTTCGATAGTAACCATTTTTCCCTTTTCTTCCATCGACAATTTTCCGAATCACAGATTTCGCGGAGACATCTAGACTAGTCCTGCTACCTATGGGTCCTTCTTAGTCCGCGGCGTCTGGGGTGATTTATGGATCTTGGCTGTACTCCCCCCTTGTGGCGTAGGGTTCTGTGTAATGTCCTTGATAATGGACATCATCCTAATTAGGGACTCCTGCATATCCTTCGGCAACGCTTGATACCATGGGCTTTCTCTCAGTAGTGCCTCATTCATCTTGTTTTTGTCTGCTTGATAACAGAACGACTTAATATGCAAAGCGCCGAGGGTTGTTTCGTGAGAGGCCATCTATGATTTATATGTGTCTTTGAATTCAAATTTGACCATTCCCTCCATTCATGGCTCATTAATGCAATTTTGGCGGTAGATCCGTTTAACCCTGTGTCTTAATTACTCGTCGTCTACTCCTCCATGTCTTAATTGGGACATCTTGTCATGAACGGTATCTACAACGGTCACCCTCCATCTTGCCCACTCGGTAGCGCAGTCCCTTGTATGTGGACGCATTCTGTGCTTCCCACTGATTTCGTGTGCCACGTCCAAGCTGCGTATCCTTCCTACAGACTTCTTTATAGTCTCGTACCCTCTTCCAACTGTGTGGAGTTCTGAGACTGGGTCCCCTACGGATAATCAGGTGGTCGCACCCCTGGTGTGTCACTTCAATTTTCCTGCTAGCCCGGGCTGTGGGCACCTTTCAAGTGCCTTTGTATCAGGTAGCCCATCGTGTTCTGTTGTATATGGTACACTCCCCCATTGGTGCGATCGCAGCCATGATAGCAGGATCGGTTATCAACTCTTGCAATCCCTTAACTGCTTGATTATCTCGTAGTAGCTTCATGCATGTCTCTAGAAAGGTAGTAAGCATAGAAGGATCCATTCCCAACTCAAGTTGATCCTTACTACCTAAGGTAGAGGTTTCTCTGAAGTTCTTCTTAGCTTCCTTAGATGTTCCCTTCTCGTGTTCCATCTCAAAGTCAAGTTCCCTTGTAGGAGTACTACGGACCTTCGAATCTTCTCTGAGCTATTTCCTCATATCTTACCTTGTGGTTGCGCTACTTCTGAGTACCATGTTTATGCTAGGGTCTTCTTTGCATGGTTCAGACCTCATCATTTGGATATTTTGAGTTGGAGTAGGCTGTAGTACCCCTTTCTCGCACATTTGGGCAATCAGTGTTGGACAATGTATTATTTCATGGTCAAACTGCTCGCAGTATGGACAAGATATTCTCGTTCAGTTGGTACAATCACGAGCGTAGTGCCCTGGACCTCTGCAATTATAATAGATCAGCTCTCTGCGCCCTCATCCAGGTCCCATTCCTCCCCTTCCTCATCCACATCCTTGGAATCCACCACGTGGCCCCATGGCTGGATAGAAACCTCACGTTTCAGTCTGCATTCGATAGGTTGGGGTCCTATTAGCTCACAGCTTCGACACGTTCACTTGTTGTGACCCACTGATCTATAGAAGTTGCAATACAGTTGTTGTGGAGTCTGGGTATACTTCTGCAATAAGTGACAGTTTTCCATTGCATGTTTTCCTCCTACTTGACAAATCACACACTAGAGTGTGAGCGTCGCACTTGGCCCTGCTTGTACCACCAATCTTAATGGCATTGGTCCCCCTCCCGGCCAAATAGTTCGCAAATATAGGGCAATGATCCTTGTCATGACCCTGGCTTTTACATTTGATACACCACACTTCCTCACGCGCCTCTGGTTGGGGCACCCTATCTTGCTTCAAGCTTTGGATGTCGAAGCATAGGTTTTGTAGTTGTGCATGGATTTTCCAAACTCCCAACCCAAGATCTTGTATCAGAGTCTCATGCTACCTCATCACTATCTCTAATGCCTCAGCCTGAGTTGAGATATTCTGCCGTGACAGTGTCGTCCTCAGATGTGGTGTCAAAGATGCCACAAACCATGCGTGGTGCTGCACATCTGTCAGCGTCATGTTAGCCTCACGGATTTTACTCTTCAATCTCTGATCCAGGACCCAAGGGGTTTCTCCCTGTAGCATCATGATCTCCTTGAACCTGATGATCGACTGTGTGTCTGATTCAGCCGGCTAAATTCTTTCTTCAATGCATCCTAGATCTCTACTATTCCCACATTTGGATGATCACTAGAGTGCTTTATATATCACTAGAGTGTCCTGTAGCGCGCTTACCAGAGTAGCCTTTTTTATGTTATCATCCATAATGCCTTGGGCTTCCCATACTGCCTTTACCACAAACCAGAACTGATCTGGTTCCTCATTTCCTATGCCTCTAAATACAGGAAACTTGATCGCGCTCGCCATTCCAACCTTTGGAGGACGTGGAGGTGGGGTAGGTGAAGATGGGTTGTTGTAGGTGAAGTGGGTGATGGTGTGGACGGAGGTGGTAACAGTGGAATGTACTACTTTATCAACCAAACCATGCTTCTCGGAGAGAACCCATCAAGCTCCTCTTCACTTTCTCGCAAAAGTGAGATCAGGGGACTGTTCTCCAATCCTTTGGTCCCTCAGTAGCCTCTTGCACTCTACGTTACCCTAGACATCAATGGATTCCCATTACTCATTTTTCACATAACAACATTTTAATCTAGGTATTTAATGATTTGATGTACTTACCCTGCGGTCCCTGGAGAAAACGCCTTTCTACTTCACTGTAACTCATGGTTGTGTCTGTCATGAACTCAGTGATAAACCCTCCTATTATCTGATCCAGCCAATGAATATACCGCCCACGCGATTTTATATTCAAACGCCTCTAACCTGTGCACCAACTCTGTAGTCCACACTATTGGTTGATCAAGTCTACACCTTCCCACACTATCAGCTAGCCTTGCGATCCACTCATATAGTTCTAATGAGAACACCGCGAAGAGGATCTCGTTGTTCTTCGTATATATGTAGTGATCCATCCACCTCTCCTTAGATATTCATGGGTTTTTGCTTTCTTGTACCACGAACTCGTGCAGTTTCTAATCCAGCAAATCTTCAATCTCTTTCTTCATAGGATTCTACTATTTGGACATCAGACATCCCTTAGGCAGATCCAGGTCCTAGCAACGGAACCATTTGTTGGCTTGTTGGTGCCTGACCTAGGTTTTGAAGTGTTTTAGCCAAACAAATCCCACACTACTAGCCCTTTCGGCAATAGTTCGTAGAGTACGAACTGAAGTGTCACCCGAGGTAGTAGGGGAGGGTGCTAGAACTAAGTTTACACACCCTTGGGATGTCTGCATGTGGTCTAGAGGGGTCGCAAACCAACGTACACCCTCGCACCGCTCTACACTGCTATCAGGATTTTGTGTAGATCTGCGACAATGTGTTTATTAATGACTTTATTATAGATCAGATCTAACTATTAAAGTCTTTAAGCAAGCATTTAACAGTTATAACCAGTGCATGCATCCATAAATCATATAGATTTGCATAAACTTAGAACATAAGCATAAATGTATAGATAAGAACAGATGCATAAACCAGAAGACAAATAGATCTGCAATATTTTAGAACCAACTTAGCTTTATTAATGTCTTTGTTTCAGTACAATCCACTTCTTGATCTACGAACTCAGCTGTAGGGGTCTGTACACACAGCTGCGGACTCTACCAGGACTTCGTGCACATAGCTGTGGAGCCTCTATCTCCCACTATGACCAAAGACTCAAACTTCTAGAGCCAGAGTGAATATTGTATTCATAAACCGATAACATTCAAGATCCCGGAAAATTTTTCCTTCTACCCTTAGAGCCTTGCTCTATTTATACATTCCCATGGTCCACGGACCATGGGCAGGCTGACTCACTTTCTATTTTCTTACATTATTTTCGAGCAGACAACCCTTTGACTTGACTCATTACAATTCATGCTCCGTGCACCTTGCGGAGCCTTTACCATACTATTACCCAAAATTGTGGGCTTTGAGCCCCAAAACCGTTATGCGGGGGATCCGCTGCCCAACAATTAGTGTGATTTTTTCCCATTTATATAACAATAACATATTCATTTTAGGGATCAAATCGAAAGTGTGCGTAAAGGGAGATGTTTCTCTTAATAAGTAGAGGTTTCGAGGGGGGGGGGGGGGGAATTACTACTATGCAATTTTTCTGCTTGGTGTCAACTGGAATTATTTTGCTTCATCAGTAGTAGCCTCTTGTATGTTGAACAAGCCTTTCAAGGTGACCAAGGTCAAAGGGGGAGATTAATCAATCATTAGCTCTCATAATGCATATACTAATAAATAATCAAAGGGGAAGAGTGAGAAAACATCAGAACGACAATGAAGATATGCAATATATTTATTGGTACAAAGATGAATTGGAAGATGGAGAGTGATAAACCTTTTCTTTCCATATAACATGTGAATATAGTAGCAGTGGAGAAGCGAGGAAATGTCTAAGTTTGCAGTTATTGTCAATCCAAGGGGATATCATGAAAAACATATCATATTCTCCTAGGGGAGCATGGCGGGAGATAGATTATATAGACCCTTTTCCAATGATGTAAAAGTGGGAGAATGAGTAGAAGTTAGCACTACCTTAATGAAATTTAATGTGATTACTTCTACAAAGGTATTGAATAGTCATTTCTCTAGGTAATATTTCCATCAACGGTTAGTAATTTTTGGTTGTGTTACCATCAATGCCAAAGGGAAAGATTGTTGAGAAAAATGTTTTCACTGATTTCAAGGTGAGTGAATGTTGATAAAGGTATTGTCACTATTGTCAAATTTTAGCCACTGTTGTCTATCATTTTCATTGATTTTATGTCTTAGCCATTAATGTCAAAAAATTCAAGTTCAAGGGGAGCTTGCTGAAGTGAGAGTGTTGGTAGTTGCAATAAGTTGTATCAATTTTAGGGGGATCTTGGCAAGAATGTTGAAATGTGTTAATCCCCTTTGTTTAAGGGTGGTTTTGGCTTAGTTACTTGTATCTAATAATAAAAATACAGGGTATGTCAGATAGTCGTCTTAGAGAATTTTCCAACAGTATATGACACTTAGCCAAAAATATAAGGATTGATGAGAAAAAGTGTATTGAAGCATAGTTTTGCAGCAAATAATCAACAAAACGGATACTAGATCAATTTGGACTCATCTGGGAGATGTAAAACATTTTGGCTACCTTGTGATATATACGTATAGTGATTGTGCCACTTAACAAACAATGTAGATCTGAATAAGGTTTTGAATGTTTAATTCATAATTCCAACTATTTTTGTTCTGTGCTTAAGACTTGAATTTGAGTATCTAGTCCTTACATAATTTTAAAAAGAAGAAATATAAAAATACACCTGGATGCTATATTCTTGTCCATAAATATGAATGACATTGAAGATGATGTGATTGATGATGTGATTGTTGAAGTGGTGTATAGGTGGTAATGATATGGCTAGCATCATGATGTGGCAACTCGATAACATGACACTTCGAAGGTGATCTTAGATATTTTGTGTGTCCAAGTGAGATGAATATGAATTAAACATACAACCACTTAGAATATACCACTTGGCGAAACGAGTTACTTCGGACTAGGACATGAGGACCCAGAAATTGATGTAGAGACACATGATAACTGGCATGGCGATAGTTGGATGACCTAACACTGATGTGATGAATTGGATGAATGGTGGAATATGGTGCAGATAAATTATAGTGTCATGGTAGGGTTTTGGGTTTGGAAGTGGTTCCATATGCACAAAATGATAATTATAGACCCCCCACACACACTATTAACTATCAGACATATACGGGGAGCCACAATTGATATAAACCATTATTCTACATACTATTGACAGTTTGTGTATACTGCACCAAGGGAAGGTGAGAGAGGTTTAATCACAAAAATATCAAATTGTAGACACCCCCCCGCGCTCCCCCACCCCACCCACCCCCCTTCCCCCCCCCCAACCCCCCCGTGTTAACAATTGAGTATATGGGGAGGCTCAATAATAAATATAAATTATGTGGTTATACATGGTTTGAATTCTTGAGAACATGGGTGGTTAAACAATTTTTCTAGTTAACGAATTTTGGCATTCCAAAATTTTAGCACTAAATGTATTTGGGTGTTTAATTGGAATTTTGTTATTTTGGTGCCTTCACATTCCTTACAAGAAAATTTGGTGTTCTTAGTGCCAATATAATTAAACACATGATTTAAACTATGGAATACTGGAAACTACGAAAATAAGAGCGGGATGTTGACTTGAGTTAAAATTATAAAAATGGGTATAGTTGAAGGAAAAGTGGATATATTTAAGAAAAAAATTACCATGGACTGATACCCATGGCATTAGTTGAGTAGAGCTTAGAAAATACTAAGAGAAAGGTGCAGAAATGTGTGATGAATAGTTAAAATCTGAGAAGGCTCAGTCTGTGGAAAAGGGTTGAGATCATTACAAGTTGTTCAAAATGAACAATTGAGAGGGATGAGGTTGGAAAAGGGCTAAAATAATTTTATCTTGTTCAAATAAGAACGAGAGGATAATAATGTAAAAAGTGTGTTGCAAATCTTAAATCATTGTAAAAGTGTGATGAAGAGGATGTGGAAGGACTAAAAATGTTAGAGGTTTTATTATGGAAAAATAATGGCTAAGTAATCATCAGAATAGGATGCTTCTAAAGAATCCTAAGTAAGGTTCAGATGCATATAAAATTATAGAACAAATATAATTGTATACCTGATACCTATAATGTTGTTTACGTAAAAGCAGTAGACCTAAGTGTTGCTATCAAATTTGAGGTTATAACAGAGTTGTTGAGAACATATGAAAAGTTATGATCAGATTTGAGTGTGAGAAAAGTGTTCCTCAGCAGATATGAAGAAGTTGTGAAAAAATATAGGTCTGAGAGAAGAGTTTTAGAGTAGAGGAAAATATGAAATCATAATGGATGGTAGTTTAAGGATGTTGGTTGTACAATGAGAAATATAGATGGTTTATATTTGAAGGAGTAAGAGAAGAAATGACAATTCCAAAGATTAATTTGATATAGTACCTATGTAACTAGGTCTGAATTTTTTATGAAAATTTGATCTTCTATGTTTAGTAAGTTTATTCCAACACATCAGGGAGTTAGTTCTTCCTTCAAGTTGTTTCCTCTAAAACAACTTGGGGGTTGGTGCCTCCTCTAAGTTGGGTCTTGAAAATTGGGGAGTTGTTGCTTCCTTTAGTTCAGTGCCAATAAAATTTTTTGCGGTTGGTACCCCTTACATGTGGGTGCTTGCAAATCAAGGAGTGGTTGTATCCTTATTATTTTTGGCAATAAACATAATGTAATAGAAGGTTGCAACCTACATTTGCATAAAGAACTAAAAGAGGATTGGTGGCTTTCTCCCTATATGGTTTTCAACGTACATATGGTGTGTCTATGTGTTATGTGTGTAGGTTTTAACCCCGTACAAAAATTACCTACATATGAATTCTAAAACACGGAAAATAAACAATGTGAGACGCATAAAACACATATACACAGACATTTTCCCCTGGATTCCAAACCCGGGACTACCAGCTTGATTTTTCATTATGTTCCTTTCAATGTTACAATACATATCTATGCATGCCAAAGCATTCAATACCATGGATTGAAAACCATCACATCCAAAACCATGTGCGAAAATCATGCACAAAACCATAGGTGGGTCCGCCCAACCTAACATAGGGTCCAAAACCAAAATTTTCTGGGGCACTACCCTGGAACCCATAAAGTGGGGTTACGAGTACGCCTCAAACCCACTATGACCCCCCCCCGCTACACAATCGATGCAACGAAGGGGGGCTCCGCCCCCCCTCTAACCTGCTGGTTAACTACGTGGGCTAGTCATGGAAAGAATATAACACAACCCAAAATTCTCCCACTTGTTATTTTCTTTCCACATGGGCTCACAAGAGAGCTTAGTCATTTATCCAGCCTTGAAACACCCATTGTCTCTCTACACCGAGAGAACTTCTCAGAGCTCATAGACTTTGTCAATGCATCTGCAATATTCTTCAAAGTGTCCACCTTTACCAGCAACTCCTTTTTGTCTTCTATCATATCCCTCACAAAGGGATACTAAACATCAATGTGCTTTGTATTTGAATGATATGCAGGGTTCTTTGCCAAGAAAATTGCACTTTGGCTGTCACAGTCTATCCTTATAGCTCCCTGTACTAACCCCATACTTGAACACAATCTTTGCAACCAAACTATTTCCTTGCTTGCATGAGTGACTGACATGTATTCTGCCTCTGTAGTTGATAGTGCCACTACAGATTGCTTCTTACTCATCCAACTGACTGCACCTCCAAATAGGTTAAACACATACCCACTTGTAGATCTTCTCTAATCCAGATCTCCAGCCCAGTCTGCAACAACAAAGCCACAAATATCCAACATTCTGTCCAATCTTGATCTTCCTTTGTAGCAAAAAACACAATCACTAGTGCCACGAAAATATCTGAAAACCCTCTTCACTACTGTCCAGTGCTCCTTCCCTCGTTTTGACATAAACCTGCTCAATACTCCCATTACATGTGCAATCTCTGGTCTAGTACAAACCATTTCATACATTAGGCTACCGACTACACTTGCATATGGAACACAGGACATGTCCTCTTCCTCTTCTTATGTCTTGGGACACTGGTCAGCGGATAACCTCACACCTACAGGCATAGGAACATTCACTGGTTTACTATCCTACATATTAAACCTTTGCAGTATTGTCTTGACATACTTCCTCTGGTTTAACTAGAGCTTCCTCTTTTCACGATCTCATTTACATTCCATGCCCAAAATATAGTTTGCAGCACCAAGATCCTTCATGTCGAATTTGGAGGACAATTGGGTCTTCAAATCTTGGATAACTCCTTTGTCATTTCCAACCAGCAACATATCATCGACATACAAGACCAGATAAATAACATGATCACCAATTAATTTAAAATACACATCGTGATCTTCTTTGCTTCTAATGAAGCCAAGTCCTCGTATAAATGTATCAAATTTCTAATACCACATCCTTGGTGACTATTTTAACCCATACAAAGACTTCTTTAACTTGCAGACTAGTTCTTTCTTACCCTTTTCTGCAAAGCCTCCAGGTTGCTTCATGTAGATCTCCTCTTCTAAATCCCTGTGAAGAAATGTTGTCTTCAAATCCATCTGTTCTACCTCAAAATCAAAAGTAGCAGCAACAGATAAAAGTAACCTAATAGAATTTACCTTGGCAACAGGAGAAAAAATATCACCAAAATCAATTCCCAGCACCTGGGAATAACCTTTTGCTACCAACCGAGCTTTATATTTCTCCACCTTTCCTTCTACATTTGTCTTCTTCTTGAACACCCATTTGCTACCAATGGGTTTCCTTCCAGCCGGCAACACCACCAGATCCCAAGCCTCATTTTTGTGCAAAGATGCCATTTCATCAACCATGGCCTCTTTCCAGAGTTTTCCATCCTCTGAATCTACTGCTTCCTTCACAGTTCTGGGATCATCATCAGTAATAGATAAAGAAAAATTTGAACAGAAAGCAGATGGACTATACCTTTCTAGCTGCATTCTTTCTCGAACTAATCTTCTTACACTCGGAGTTTGTGGCTCTTCATCTTCTAATTCCTCCTCTACTGTAGAGTTTGATTCTTCCTCCTTAAGCTCAAACTCTATCTTCTCAGGTTCCTTTGGTTGGAATTCATGTTTAATAACATCTTTTACCTCTCTGAACACCACATTTTGGCTGTACACAACCTTTCGTGTGACTGGGTTCTAAAGCTTATAACCCTTTAAACCATCCTTAGAATCAATAAAGATGCACTTTTCATATTTATTATCAAACTTGGTTCATTTCTCATTTGGAACATGTACATATGCATCACATCCAAATACCCTCAGATGTGAAAGAGAGGGTTTCTTACCAGTCCATACCTCTTGTGGAGTCTTATCCTCAAACACTGATGACGGTGATCTGTTGACCAAGTAACATGTTGTCTCCACCGCCTCTGCCCAGAATTCCTGTCTTAACTCGACACCACTGAGAATGCTTCTTGCCCTTTCCATCAATGTCTTTTTCATTCTTTCTGCAACTCCATTTTGCTGAGGTGTATATGGAGTAGTCTTGTATCATGCCATACCACACTTCTTACATAATTCTTCAAATTTCTTACTGCAAAACTCTCCACCGTTATCTTTCCTCAGCACCATTATCTTCTTCTCTGTCTTGTTTTCCACCAAAGCCTTAAATTCTTTAAACCTATCAAAGATTTTAGATTTCTTCTTAAGGAAATATATCCATGTATTCCTTGAGAAGTAATCTATAAATGATACATAGTACACAGACTTACCCAGTGATGGAACCTTCACAGGTCCAAACACATCACTGTGCACAAGCTCTAATATTTGTTTCGCCATCTTACCACTAGAGGGGAAACTCACACGATTCTGCTTCCCGTATACAAAATTTTCACAGAAATCAAAATCCAGAGAGCTATTACTCATACCTTCTACCATACCTTTACCATGAAGTATTCGAAGGCCCTTCTCTCCAATATGTCCAAGCCTTTGATGCCAGATCATGGTCTTCTCTCCAGAGACCACTAGATTTTCAGCTCCACTTTTAGGAACCACGGAACTGTTGCACCCATAAACAATAGTGCTACCTTGCAGCTTCTACAGAGTTCCACTTCGAACTCCCCACATCAATACCAGTGCTCCCCGAACCATCTTGCAAGTATCTTTCTCAAACACTGTCTTTACACCTGCATCATCCAGCTTGCTTACAGAAATCAGATTTCTAGCCAATGCAGGAATATGTAGAACACTCGGAAGTGTTCGAACCCTTCCACCTTGCAAATTCAACTTTACTTTTCTATGACCACAATTCTAGCCTTCTTATCATCCCCGAAGAAGACATTGCCACCATCATATTTCTCATACTTGCAGAACTACTCTCTATGGGGAGTGAAGTGAAAGGATGCACTTGAGTCAATCAACCATGCCTCATGATCTACTTGTGTACTTGAAGAAGCCAAGTACACATTTCCACCTTCATTTGAGGTGGTTTTCACCTCTATAGAAGGAACATCATCAGATCCCTTTCCTTTATCAGGAGCTTTAGATTTATAGTCCCTTTTGAAGTGCCCTTCCTTTCCGTATTTCTAGCACACCACCTTTACAGGTTTTCCTAGAGATTTAGATCTCCTTCTAGATTTAGATCTTCCACTTAATGACTTATTTTTGTTTCTGTTCTGGGACTGTCCTTATACAGATAAGGCATCACCATTCTGGCTCTCCATATTTTTTCGTCTCATCTCCTCCGTTAGCAAGGCTCAGACTATTTCATCAAACTGCAAGGCAGTTGCATTGTTACCTATTGCAATAACTAGACTATCCCATGAATCTGGTAGAGAACACAAAAAACTGATGCACTTATCTTCATCTGAAATTTTAATATCAAGAGATGCTAACTAACTTACCACAGTATTAAATGCGTTCAGATGCTCTGTCACCCAGTCTCCATCTTTCATCCTCAGGTTATACAACTTTTTCCGTAGGAAATGTTTATCCACCAGAGACTTAGATTGGTACAAAGTCCCTAACTTGTCCCACAAAGCCTTCGTCGTAGCTTCCCCTGATACATTCAACAATATTGAGTCTGAGACACACAATTGTATTGTGCTCTTTGCCTTCTGATCCAAATTATTCCATTCTTCATTGGACACTCCCATTGGTTTAGTACCCGGATCTACCGTGATCCACTGATATTTATCCACCAATAGGTCCTCCATCTTGAGTTTCCACAACTCAAAACTCTGACCATTAAATTTCTCGATCTCTATCTTTCCACTACTCGCCATCTTCTTTCACCACTAGAATTGATCTCGCAGATCTCCCACTGAACAGGGTCTACTACAGGCCCGAGCGAAACCCCTCAGCAACAAAGGTGTCCCCTTGAAGCCAAAATTCCTTTGATACCAAATGTAGTTTTTAACCCCGTACAAAAATTAGTTGCATATGAATTCTAGAACCCAGAAAATAAACAATGCGATAGCATAACGCATAAAATACATATACATAGCGATTTTCCCTTGGATCCCAAAACTGGGACTACTAGTTTGATTTTTCATTATGTTCCTTTCAATGTTACAATACATATTTATACATACCGAAGCATTCAGTACCATGGACCGAAAACCATCGCGTCCAAAACCATGTCCGAAAATCATGCACAAAACCATAGGTGGGTCTGCCCAACCTAACATAGGATCCCAAACAAAAATTTTCCGGGGCGTTGCCTTGGACACCATAAAGTGGGGTTACGGATACACCCCAAACCCCCTGTCACAAACCCCCCCCCCTCGTCCCCCACCCCCACTACATAATTGGCGCAACAAAGGGGTGCTCCGCCCCCCCTCTAACCCCCCAGTTAACTATGTCAGCTAGTCGTGGAAAGAATATAGCACAACCCAACAATGTGTGTGTATGTTGTTTATTATGTGTGATTCATCAGTTGATTACAAGGTTGATTGCTAAAGGAATTAAAATTGTGTAGATCGTTAATAATTATTTTTCTTGCAACATTGTTGGTCATAAGCATAATTCACCCCCCTCTTAATATTATAATGGTTTCCAGTAATATTATCACTATCTTGAATCACTTCAATCTATTTGATAACTAAGGTCCCTTGGTAATAGCTCTTTCTTTTAGAAAATTGCATAATGTTATAAATATAAGATAGTTAAACTCACAATTTAGGCTACATTTCCTGCTCAAAGAGGGATGAATCAATCACATGATTTTTCTAGAGGAAAATGTAGTAAGAGTGGATGTGAAAATTAGTGTTTTAAAGGAGGTGGTAGGCATAATCTAGCTGAGATATTCAATATTCATTATGTTCATTATGAAAATAATCGATGTGATGTAGTATGTGTAGGAATCCATTGGAGAAAATGATATAAAAATATAAACAAGAGGAAAAAGAAGGTAAATTTCTTTAAACCATGAAAAGATTTGTTTAAAACTTTGTTCTCTTCTTGTAAGGATGCATGACTTCTTCATGTTGGTGCTACTTGCCATGTGACTCTTTAGAGATAATTATGTTAGGAATTGAATCAAAATGTAAAGGATTCAATACCCCTGTAGTCATAACTTATATGTATTAACACCATCAAATTCCAATTTCTTCAAATCCTAGATTTTGTTTACATGATTTCATCTATATTTGTGAGTTGTGGGGTGACTTTCGATATAGTTTTCACATCTGGATGGAAGGCCATATATTTCATATGTTTAGTGGACTAGTTGAAATAGGGAGGTAATCTAACAACATAGTCCTCAAGATAGGATGTGGGGATAATAAATTATTGAAGCTAAAAGGTACATCTACATGAGCATATATTTTTTTCATAACTCTCTCATCATACCCGTGGTGAAGGTACATTGTGACCCAATCTCTTGTGACATGCTATATTTAGGTAGGTCATAGTATGCTAGTTTTTATATGTTGAGAAAAAAATAGCTTCTAGCTTACCTATCCTTGCAATGAATTTGACGCAATGTGATGCATGTATCCTTGGTAAATAAAATAAGCACCCCTTTCATTATTATACTTTAAGAAAATGTAGATAACTATAATTGACGCATTATGATTTATATGGCCCCATCCTTGTTGCGTCTACCTTTGGTAGTGAATATATAGTGACTTTATGGAAGACATATTGGGTTTATTTTTGAACCAAAAATATCAGCCATTTGAAAATTTTTGAGGATATCATGTATGGATTTATAATGAAGTGTAATCCCATATTGTCACTCTTTGTATTGATAATAGAGGGTAATATGGAAAATAGACTTCTAGTGACATTGAAATATATCTTTTCTGAGATGAGAACAAGCATCAAAACACCTTTCCAGACTATCCTTAGTAGAATGGTGTAGAAAATATAATGAATAGAATATTACTAAACATGGCATGTTCCATGATATATTTTATGAATCTAAAGTTTATAATTTTGGATAATGCAATTTTGTGTCTAGTGTGTGTGAGAAACAAAAGTCTATCTTATGCTCTTGGAAACATGGTATCCTATGAAATCTTGTATAACCACATTCCTTTGTTGAGGCATCCCAAGGTTCTTATAGAAAAGAAACAAAATGGGTCCAAACAATTGAAATTCCATCCTCTTGGGTTACTCAAATAATAATAAGGAATATTGTATTTATGATGAGGTAAACAAAATGTTCATTCTTTCAAGAGATGATATTTTTCTTGAATCTAATAAGAATGATTGCACTATTGAAATCCATTTTGATAATCTAAATATATTCGCCAATGTAAAGACATATAATGAATTTGATCATGAGATTCTCCATCTTCAAGAGAGGTTCTCTTTTTTGGATAAATCTCTTAAATATCATTTTGAATTGTAGTGTTCACCTCATGTAGAAAATCGAACCACTTCTTGAAGTAAGAGTTTCAATTGGATAGTGTTAAAGAAAGGATTGAAATGTTGAACCTTGACGAGAATGCAATGTCAACTTAATTAGTTGAGAAATATTGACCATCGTAGAAATGTTTGAAATGAATCATAAAGATATTTCTAAGAATTCATATTAAAGAGGTTGGAAAGATAGGAATCAGAAGTTCAACAAAGTAAGATGATCTAGGCAATGCATATAATTCATATTTAGTTGATTTCAATGATATGGACAACTCAAACAATTGTGGATTAGAATTATATTCTAAATTTGAACCATCATCCCTTAAATAAGTGGTTTCCCATTATGAGTTGAAATAGGACACAAAGTAGTAATTTTCTTTCCTCATGATTTGAATATAGAAGTTGGTGCATCCCCCATTTGGAAATAAACCAATTAGTTGCAGGTGGGTTTACAAGAACAAGTATAAAGTATATGGCTTGTTAGGAAAACATAAGATGAGCCTTATGGTGAAACGATATTCTCATGAAAAAGGCTTAGACTAGGAGAAGGGTTTTTCTAGAATTGCAAAAAGGGATATCATTCATGCATTAGTGACATTGGAAACATATAATAGGTGAACCATTCATCATATGGGTGTGAAAATAATTTTCTTCAGTGAAAATTAAAAATATATTATATACATGTCTCAACGAGAAGGATTTATTATCAATGGTGAGGAACATAAGGTATCCAAACTCATCATGTTTTTGTATTCCCTAAAGAAATCAAGTTGGGCATGGTGTAAAATGTTATCTAAGCATCTTTTAAAGAACAATTTTAGCATCCTAATATTGACAATGCAACTTTTTTTAATCAATAAATATATTTTCTTAATAGGGAAAATGAATAATATATTGCATCCATAATGAAAGACTTGAAGAAAATTTATTGAGATGACAAACATGGGACATATTCATTACTACTTGGGTATTGAACTCTCTCAAAATATAAGCTATTTGTTTACTAGGACAAGCACATTGGAAAGTTGTCAATATATTTCTCATGAGTTATTATAATCATCTCTCTACCAAAATGGAGAAAATATTCACCGTAGCACCAAAATAAGGGAACAAATTTGAGGATATAACTAAATATAGATAGCTTGTGGGGAGTCTTATATATCTTACCAATAATATACTATTTATTTGATTTGTAATCGGGATCCTATCAAGGCTCATGAAAAAACATTGTGAAGGACATTTAAGTGGTACAAAGATATTTCGTATGTACTTTAAAGGAACTCATAAATTTGGATTCAAATATTGTAAGAGGGAGGACTTCAAGCTAGTCAGACATACAGATTGTGACTTTGATATTGGATCAACAACTCTTTCTTGGACATCACACAAATAGTCAATTCTAACAAATTCCACTATAGTGGTAGAATATGTGGCTATTATATATAAAATAAAGGATATCTTGTGCCTTAGGAAGATACTAGAGGATTCACAACAAAAATAGTCCATTGCTAGTCCATGTTTGATTGACAACACTTCTACAATCTAGTTGGACAAGAAGCCTAGATTTCATGATTAAAAAAATCACGTAACACAAAGTACTATCTAAATAGACATCAAATTGAGGCTAAGGCATATAATCCATAGATACTTCCATAAATCAACAAATTATACATATCTTCGAAAGAAAACTTGAAACAAAAAAGTTTTAAAAGTTCAAAAAGATGCTTCGACTCACAAATACCATTTTGAATAAAGTTGAGGGGTGTTAGATCACTAATTCTAAGGATTGTTGTCTCATACAAACATTGTAATAGTAAAATTCGAAGACTCATAGGTGAATAGAAATGACCATCAAACCTATGAAACCAACCATCATATCAATGTATTTATATATGTTTCATACTAATACAAATTTAATGGGTCGAGTTATAGAAGAGAGAAGATTATGCCTATTCCTTCCCTTCATTAAATATTCACTATTATTACTTTAATTTCCTCACATGCTAAGTGTAAGAATGATTATAATATTCTCTACTTCAATCTTCATTTTGTAGATTCTTCAATTATTATACACTTTGAAACCTAAGATCATTTGAATGGGTTCTTGTCCCACTCTTTGATAAGCTTCTAACAATTAATTAATGTCCATATTGAGCAATGCAATGTTCTTCCCTTCCAGTCAATGTCCTTCTAGTATTTATTAGCCTTGGGATAAAATTCAATAGTTGTAATTAACTCAAATGAACAACTTATATTTTTCAAGTCTGTTTAGTATGTCTTTACTGAATCTACATCAAGAAAAAATAAACCCAATACAAAATTTTTCAAATTGTTTTCAGTGAACTTTAACTCATAAACTTCACCCGACCATCACCCTTGGAATATTCTTTTGCAAAGTCATCTCAAAAGTTATTTTTGAAAATATTAGATATATGTGGAGGAAGGGAGAATAAACAATGTGCAATTATACCCTTACTATGTTCTTCCTTACTATGTTCTTCCTTGTTATCACTGTAATCATTTTAATATACTTTATATTTTCGTTTTGTAAATTATTATATAAAATTGAAAAATACATTTTTTTAAGAAAGAAAAATACATTTCTTTCATTGGTTTAGTTTAATTGGGGATCACCATGTTATAAACTAAGTAAATTATGACATTTAAGATTCAAATCTCTATGAATGTTCAACACTATTTTAAATCATTTTTCATTTCAAGTGTGTACATTAAACTTTATATATTCCTCCAAATAAATTATGCATTAATAATTATAATTTATCTTTTTTCAATTTTAAAATAATATTAACCTTTCAATGTAAAGTATAACACTCCTCTTCCAATTTGATTTCTTCACCATGCTTATATCACATTGTTACACAATACATTAATCCTATAGTGTATGTACAAACACAATTTTGACAACTATTCAAAATGTCCCATAGATTTAAGTTGGACCCTCAACAATTATACCTTGACCAATAGCGAAAAATCATTACATCCCCTCATTAAATCCATCCAATCCAATATCATTATTATCTAATGCAGAAATCAATATTTAAATTATCACGCAGAACAAAACTTATGCAGATGGCATATAAAACACAAATTCTAGAAATATTCTTGCCACATCACACAATAGACGAATGCCTTTGTTTTATTTTTTCAGCTACTTGAAATTATTGGAATGCTTTTTAGAAACAGAGTACATATGCTTTTTGAATTGACATTGATACAGGTTAGAATTGTTCGCATGTCAAACAAGATCACAAATATTTGCTTGTCGTCGGGTCAGATCAGCATGGGTTGTAAATCTCATATAAAAAATTAGCCTGAGCACTAAATCTATTTAGAAGGGAGAGAGATTAAGGATTTCACTTGTCTCTTTCTACATTGAATGAATATAAGTTAGTTGCAAATGGAGTTAATAAACTAGAGATCTGCGTAACAGAACATCTACCCATAACGAAACTCAATGGAGATATTTGGGACATTACCATATTATCTTCCACGAAGTGTCTCATCAACTCATGCCTTACCCGCTTACGCTCAAAGTTATCAAAGCTATCCACGATTCAGAGATTGATATGATGCGTTCTAATAAATGGTAGGTTGAAATCATTCAGTGTTTTATGCGTATCCCTATGGCGCATAGTTCCGAATTTGAAATAGTATGTTGAAATCAATTGATGGATAAAAACCTATGCTAACCTCGTCTCCTTAATTGGTGTAATAATTTAAAAGAAAATTCGTACACAAGAAAAAACAACGACAAAGATGATAAGAGGTTGGTTTTATTATTTTCCAACTATTTTAATGTTTCCGTTACATATTTAATATAGTTAAGACACATATATAAATAGATTTAAAGTTTTTAAAAACGTTTGAAATCCTTAATATGTGAATTTAATAATTTAAATTTATAATTTCAATAAAATTTTATAATTAATAAAATTATAAAAATTATATAAAATATTTGAAATAAATCTATTGAGTTTTAGAGATATACAGTGATGGGATATTGTGATAAGGTATTTCTTAATATAAAGTTACTGGTTCAATTCCCTATCCAATAAAAATAAAATTCTACAATAATATATTAATTTATATTTTTAATATTAAATATATTAAGGAATTTAGACTTCTGTGATCCATAACATTGTTAAGATAGTCTTCGGCAAAATCACATAATTAAATATATTCTTGATCTTAAATTTAACCCACCAAAGTGTTTAGGCAAAGCAAAGAGAAACTCATTGCAACAATTAATCTGACTAAACAAGCAGAAATACCGTGGAGAATGTAACACAAAAAGGTTGAATGACCGGATTATATTATTTCTTAAAATCGAGATTTATGGGCCTTCCACAAGATAAAAGGGTGGTTCACTGAATACTAGCCACTCGGGATTCAAAGTCTTACAATAACTCTATCTCATTTTCTTTCGGGTGGCTTACTTTTGGATTGGTTGGAACTTTTGGAATGAACATATGATCAAAATCGAAATCTTCTGAGAATTTAAGATATATGGGTTTGTATTCATGAGACATAATGTGTGTGGATGTGGCTGATCCTTTTTTTTGGTTTCCCAAACTTTTATAGCATAATTGTTTGAGTAAAAAGCATAGAAAATAATTTTTTTCTAATATAAGACCCAGTTTTGTAATGTCATTACTACAGATATTTGTGTTTGCAACATTTACTTAATGGATTTCCTATTTCCCAATTAAAAATGGTATTATTATCTTCTTCTTTTTCCGCCTTCATGACAAAATATTGGAACATTACCTCTTATTTGATTCTCTATATTATCCTTCATGAAAACGATGGAAAACTATGAATCATCAATCGTAGCTATTTTCGTTTATTATCAATCATATATTATCCTTGCAACTTTTTGTACTTCACCACTCATAACCGTCGCATCATCCATCTTTTATCTCGTTAAGCTATGTTATAAACTTTTCATGTGGGATAAACGATATAATATGATGTGGATAAGGGCCCCACATCACACCCATCTTGATTATATGAAGTCCATTGTGTGTACGTTTGACCCACAACATGTCTAATGAGGTCAAGTTTAACGTAATTTTATGTCCATGGCATTAATGGTGTTGGTTTAAGAAGCTCCACCATAAAGGCCGGACCAATTTTTGCAAACAGACTGATCTCTTTAGGGACGATCTTACATCATTTGAGGATACACAATTGTATGGTGGATCCTTGCTCATTACTCCCAAGATAGTTTTCATTTCCGTAGGCCGGAAAACCCTACCTGCATTGTTAGTTCCATGAATAACCATTGGTCGGTCTATTAGTGAAATATTGGGCATCAATAGCAAAAGGGTTGAGGTTTTCTCTCTCTTAGGCATATGGTAGTGATTCACCATGGTCGTTCCTTAGCATCATGATCATAATTCAAGCCTTAGTTGTTTTTTATCATTTCACACGACGAAGGCCCTTCTCTACACTCTCATATGTTAATTTTTGTTTATGTCTATGATTTTTCAAATTTTCCAGTTTATAATTTTTTTCTCCATGTTCTTGTAGGGTTCTTCCATGGTGTTCCTCATCATACAAGGATGACTGAGGCAAGCAGAAGGGTGGCTCGCTCTCGTCAAGGTAGAGCAACGAGCAACCCTTTTCGTTGAACATAGTTTACTCTAAATGAATGATTTCCTTGCGTCACCCTTGTAACTAATGAGGAATGGATGTGGCATTGTCGTAGGGCCCATATCCATGACCTCGGTGATAGTTTCATTATACAAGGGTAAGTGTTTCCCCCAGCCACATTTGTTCCAACGTAGTGAAATATTTAAGTTTATTTTTGTTTATGGGTTTGCTAAAATGCTTCTCTATGGTTGTTTATAGGTAATAACTCACCTAGGCTCGCTTTCAATGTTAATGTTAAGGATAAGGGTCACGAACCATCTAGGTAACCCAACCTTTTTCTTGTTTTAGGATGTTAGTTTCCAAGATGCAATAGACCTCATGTTTAATTCTGAAATCCCACTTATATATATATATATATATATATATATCTTTATCTTATTTAATTTAATTTAATTTACTAGATGGTTCATATCTAGGCTTGCTTTCAATGTTAATGTTAAGGATAAGGGTCACGAACCATCTAGGTAACACAACCTTTTTCTTGTTGTAGGATGTTAGTTTCCAAGATGCAATAGACCTCACGTTTAATTCTGAAATCCCACTAATATATATATATCTTATTTAATTTAATTTAATTTATTAGATGGTTCATATCAATGGTAACATGCGAGATTCTAATCCTAACCAACATTTATATATATATATATATAATTTTATTTTATTTCATTTATTTTTTTATTAGATGGTTCATATCCATGGTAACATGAGAGATTCTAATCCTAACCAACATTCTCATATAATAATGAATTTACATTTTTAAAACACAAATGGTAGTAAGGACCCATATGTTGGTGATGGATGATGAAACAGCCACATGTTTATTTAACATAAGTCTTAATTATTTTGCAACCTCTTTATTATTTAATATAATGTTAACTTGGGCCTCAACCCTCTTTGATTTTGTATTTATATTCATTAATAGTTTATATTATTTTAAATTTTTTATTTATAGCTATAGATAATGACACTTCTTACCTAGTGTAGCCATGCGTAACAAACCCACCCATGACCCTCTGATAAAACACATTGTAAATATTTTGGTATATGTGAAATTTGAAAAAGGGCCCGAATGAGTCAAAGGGACATGGATTTCAGAGTTGGAGAGGAGGATTGTTTACATGGGATGATGTGGTTTCTTCTTCAGAAACCTAAATTACGGGACATCCATTAAAAATGACTGGTGCATGAATTCAATAGATTGGTTCTTTAATTAAGTGAGTTGCAAGAGAAAGTACGAAGGATCATGTTGCTTGAGAAACAACAACAGTAAAAGAGGGAAAACATTACAACAAAGAGATTGTGCATTGCAAGACAAAAAGGATGCCACAACAAATGGAAAACAAGGTAGAGACAATAGGAGGATTCATTCAAGGAAGGATAGAAGCATTTTAGGGCATGCAAGAGGTAGACATAAAAGGCAAAGACAATTAGGAGAATCCAGTGAGCACAATCAATAGGAAACATTGAAGAGAAGAGAAGGTAAGAGAAGGGATTAGTTCTCTAGTTCCCTGCCCGTTCTGTGTTGAGCTGCTAGACTCTGGAGCTGTATAACAACTTGGGGTCCTAGGAAGATATGGGTTGAGATAGCATCCTTGCAGTCCTATAACAGCTTGGGTCCCTGCAGGTTGTGGGTTGAGACAAATGTCTTTAGAGCCTTGTAATAGCTAGGGTCCCTGAAAGCTATTGGTTGGGATGGAATATATGGAGACATGTAATAGCTTGGATCCCTTTGAGGCTGTGGGTTGAGATAATGGTCTCTAAATCCCTATAACAACTTGGGAAGAGACCAATCCTAGAGTAGCATCAAAGGAAAACCTAATTGAAGACCTCTAGTTACTCCATTACTATTACAGTTGATTCTTGACTCCCTAGAAGGGGGTCAATCACTATCTGTGTGCACTTGGGGGTAAGATAAAGTAACTCTAGACTCCCCATTTTGACATGGGAAGTAGAAGTCAGTTGGTGGGATTGAGGACAAGGGTCCTCTGGAGTCCTTGTTTTAGTTGCCAGTTGGTGATCGATTCTGTTAAACAAGCATCCCCCTCGGACTTTGGAATTTGACTCGGGGGTGACAACTACAAGTAAGTACAATTGCAACTATCTATGGTTGGGTGGAGAGCCCTTTTCTTAGACTGAGTTGCCTTTCAAGTTTAAAGATAAGTATTTTTTAGTAATTGTTTATCCATTGATGAACCATCATGCATTATTGACTAAAATAGTTCTCGATTATGGAATTGTATTTGTGTTGTTTATGTATGAATACGTGGATGCATTTTAATATAGATACGATATTCAAGCACATGATGAGTATATCTATATCTATATCTATATCTATATCTATATCTATATATATATATATATATATATATATATATATAGATATATATATATATATATATATATAAAGAGAGAGAGAGAGAGATAGAGAGAGAGAGAGAGATGTGTGTGTGTGTGTGGAATGAATGATATTATTAAATAAGCTAAGTAAGCATGAGCTTTTGAACTGGAAATAAGACGTGCGAATAACTTGCTCGTGCTGATCATAGAACAACAAATGCACTAATGTGTAATAAACAATATGATAATGAGAACTAAGCTATAATGTTGAGAAGAAACTTAATTTGAATGAAATACTTAACTTTAATGAGAACAACACATAAATGAATCATAGAGGAAGATAAGGCCATGTTACAGGCCACAACAAAGCCATAAGAGCATGGAATAAAAGTTCAAATAGTGTGCTCAGATACCCTTTACTAATATGAAATATTTACATTGAAGATTGTCTACTCAGCAGAGTCTACATTAGCATACATCCATTTATTTGCCTAAGTTACAAACTTCCTTTTCGTGTAATAGGGATTGTGTGAGAACTGAGGGTTTTTTTTCTTGGGGCTAGATGAGCCCATAAACTTTACTTAAATTGCCTTCATCATTGGATTATGGGCAAGCTATATGTCTTTTGTTGGCGTTCTTTTGTCACCACTAAGCCACTAGGATGGTTCGAGGAGGTTTCTGCAACAATAAAGTTTTTCCTTGGGGTGATCATGAAGATCATGTTCTAATTCAAAACATAAGGCATGTTCAATATCCCTCAATCGAGCCATGGAAGAGAGAAAGAGAAAACTCGTCGCAGTGTAGAGGGATCATTCCCCACACTTATATGAAAGGATTGGGTAACCTTATCATTTTTCTTATTATAACCCTAGCCATGGAGGCTTCCAATTGGTGGGCGTTGATTATGCTCTAATGTGGTTTTTGTGAAAGTTTTGATGTGGCCTGGAAGGAATACCATGGAAGATTATCACGAGAGGCAAAAGGGGCTAACCAGGATAGAAACAACCAGGACATGCTGGCAGCCAAGCAAATCTAACTCTTATGCGATTGGTTGGTGATGAACCTACTTGATAGGTCATCCCATGAGGTCTCCCTGGAGCACTCACATAAGTGGTCTAATGAAGGGAGAAGGATAAGGTGTTGGTGTCAATACGTGTACCAATCAAGAGCATGCGTCGTGTAAGGGTGTGTCTAACTAAAGTGACCTGGCTCGGAGATAGAACTCGTAGGTCTTAATGTAGAGCATTTCTAAGGGTATGAGAAAATAAAAGTTCAGTGAGAATAAGAGGGATCGTGTGGTACTATGATGCGTGCCTGACTGGATTGTTATTCGCTAGAATGATAGGTCTACAACCACATAGGCCTAGACTTGTAGATCGGAAGCATGAAGATAAGGCACAAAGTGAAAATTCTAGATAAATCATGGAAGGATGATGTAAGGAGTTTATGTGGCTAGGATTGCACTGGCATTGTAGTCCTATTGGTCGAAGATTGAGCCACTTCTCAAGTTAGCCCAATGAATTTCACCCCTAAAGATTTAAGTGGGAGTTAATTGTAAAGTGTTAGAATGGAGGCAAGCAGGATCATGTGGGAGTGATTGCGATAGTAGTAGGGAGTTGGCTGTGGCAGTCCAATGGGGAATATGCCATACAACCCCACCATCCATGTAATCTTGGTAAGTGAAACCTGACAACAATTAAAAGGGGCACTTTTGGAAGTCTATTGAAAGTGACCAAACAGGGTGGCATCGATTGGCTACGTGGCCACACACGCAAAGCCTAATAGAGCTATCATTGGTGGAGGAAGGACCATCAACTTGGTCAGCTTGACGTTGTGTTCTTGGCAAAATAAAGTTTCACCCTAAGGTATGAGTTTCCAAGATAATTGCAAGCGTCAAGAGAGGGTGAGTGGGGTGACATTTATAAGAGGATCCACTCTGATACATTGGCTAATGTGGAGAGTGGAAGCTATTGGATTTTGGTGGGTATAACGATATATATATATATATATATATATATATATATATATATATATATATATATATATATATATATATATATATATATAGATATATATATAGATGTATGTATAAAAATCATTTTTCTAATGGTAACCTGAGGGGTCGGGTGACATTACAAAGTGGTATCAAAGCATCCAGGTTCAACACCTGGACTGGATGGGCTTCGTCATGGGAAAGTGATGATTTTGATATATATATATGTGTGTGTGTGTGTGTGTGTGTCTGTGTGTATGTATGTATATGTATGTATGTATAGATATATGTGTTTGTGTGTTTACATATACATACACACATACGTACATACATACATACATACATACATACATACATACATATATATATATATATATATATATATATATATATATATATATATATATATATATATATATATAGAGAGAGAGAGAGAGAGAGAGAGAGAGATAGAGAGAGAGAGAGATACCTCATTTATATAATGGTAACCTGAGGGGGCAAGTGATGTTACAAAGGTATCAGAGCATCGAGGTTCAACACCTGGACTAGATGGGGTTTGTCATCAGAAAGTGATGATTTTGATAATTTTATAAAAAAATTATTTAGGTATTAAAGGTGAGTCTAAATAAATTAATAAACAAACCTAACTGGGCATCAACTCATCCTGTGACATCATGGAATGACAAAAATTTAAGTCACTGATCAACGTATTGAGGTTAATAGTATATATTTTATCGTGCCCCCTCCTTAGTGACATCGGCATGGGCTTGACCCCCCCGTACAATTTGTATATCTATCTAGGAAAATATAGATCATTGGTTCTGATGGTTGGAGGCGGGGACCATAAATTAGGACTTGTGGAGAAAGACTCTAGGCATTGAGACTAAAATTATTTGGGAGGAATGGGTGGTATCAACTATGATGGATTATGGTTGTTGTAGGTTGTAGATTGTAGTAGTAAAATTATTGTGTTGTAATAACGATGTGTTATGATGGTCATCGTGTGTAGGAAAAAAATTAGGGCAGCCTTGTAAAGGGAAGGGCCCTTTGTCTAATTGTTTTTTGATTTTATTGATGATGCACTTGAGCTTAATTTGTGCACATGAATTATTAAATATGGTTAGAATTCCAAAGTGATTGTCTTGTCACAACAAAATTCTCCATGACAACTTCATGAATGCAAGGTTCATGATCATAATGGTACTTTATTTGATTATTGTATGAAAATATAACATTGTGTGTGGTTGAAAGCACAACAAAAGTATCATAAAAAAACGTTATATAGCAATGAGGATCAGAATGGATGAGTAGAGTTTTGATCAATCAAAACATAGAAGTGATAGGGTTAGAGTTAATGAAGAAGAGAGATCAGCCAACCAAGGGAGAGGGAACCACTCCTGAGACTGGATGGAAACCCTGAGAAGCTTGAGGGTTTAGGTGTGAAGCTTTAAGGCCGATAGAGAGAGGTTGGTAACAACCCAAGAAAGGAAAGTAGAGATCAATGCAGTCATCCTACAATGTCTCCAGGATTGGAAACGACAAAGGAAATATGAGTTGAGGGTTAGTCATTTGAAACAAATACCCCCATTAGCCAGAAGAAAACATCAACAAAGCAGATTGTGGCAGGTCTACAAAGAGGTGCAAGCGAGGAAGGAGGACACTCTTCCAAGAGGTCAACCTTTGAGCACTCTAAGTGGAGGAACCAATAGACATGTGCATTATTCAAGAAAACCATATAGCTGTTTTTCTCGGAGGCACTGCCATTCTCACCATCACCATCATTATCATTCAACAAACAAAGGAATGAATCACATGCTTTGAGAAGTTAGGAAGGCTAAGCCACCCACATTTGATGGGGATATGAAGAAAGTAGAGGATCCACAAGCTTGTCTGCTAGGTATGAATAAAATTTTCATAATGCATGATTATTCTAAGAATATGAAAAACTCTTTAGGGGGAAATACTTGTGTGAACATTATTATGATAGTAAGGCAAGAGATTTCTATGAACTCGAAATGGGTTAGTTAGCTAGTGATGAGTATGTTACCAAGATTTTAGATGTGTCATATATCAAGGATGAAAAAGTCAAAATTCAGTGATTCATCAACAGGTTGCATATGGAATTCATGGATAAAATTGAGTTGTTGGAAACCCAAACCCTAAACTATGCTATCAAGAAGCCAACACATTTCCATGAGCAAGAAAAAAACAAGGTTGATATTAAAAGTAATTAGCAGGCTAAAAGCAACACTAGACATAAGAAGAATTGTCCCAGGAAAAGATCATAAAGAAATCCAATGTTGTTGATAAGAAAAATGTACAACAACTGGCATCAACGTAACTCGAGTTCGAAGGCCGAGAGCTGCTCAAGTGTTGGACTTGAGGTGGGAACCATAGGAGGAGAGCTTGTCCACATATGTAGGATGTTGGGACAGATATTTACAATGCTCAAGATGTGAGTACGATGGGTGAAGTAGCTCGAAGTATGGCAAGAATTTATGTAGCATTGGATAACCACCAATAAGATCACTAGGAATCCATCGCTGAGATGTAAGGTAATCTACAATAGCAATTCATTTATATTTTAATTGATCTAGGTTCTAATTATAGCTATGTAAGTATAGATATTGTTGAGAAATGTTGTTTGAGCAAGGAGTTTCATGAAGAAACTTGGTTGGTTCAGTTGGCAACTCGAACAAAAAGAAAAATAAGCCATTGGGTAAACTACTGTGCATTTGAGCTTATGTGCATCCCCACAAAAGCCCACTTGAATGTGTTTCCATTAGGTGTGTATCGCATGTTACCAGGCATGGAATATATGTACATACACCATACCAAGGTAGATTTCTATGAAATATCAATTTAATGCTTGGATGAGAAAGGAACAAAAAGAGTGTTGCAGAGTAGGAAAAATCTCTTTTTACTGAGATTAATCACGACTATGCAAGAAAAACACAACAACAGAAAAGGATGCATGCTATTTGTTGTGCAAGTTTCTAAGAATGAGGAATATGACAGAGAAATAGAAGATGAGGAAGTTGAATTGCTACAAAAGTACGGTATTTTCTAGCAAAATGCAAATTCCTTTCCCTTGGATGTTTCTAGATTACCTCCTCTCAAAGAGATAGATTTCTTTATGGAGCTAGTACTTGGAGAAACACCAACGTCTAAGGCTACATATAGGATGAACACCCTAGAATTAGTTGAGCTAAAATTGCAGCTGAAGGAAATGCTTGACGAAGGCCACATTAGGCCTAGTGTGTCCCCATGGGGATAACTGGTATTGTTCGTAAAGAAGAAAGATGGAATGCTCAAATTATGCATTGACTACAGGTCGATGAATAAGTTAACCATTAAGAATGGATACCAATTACCAGGGATTGATGATATCTTTGATCAATTGAGAGGAGAGCAACATTTTTCTCCAAAATTGACTTGATGTGAGGCTACCATCAAGTAAGGATCAAGGAGGAATACATTCATAAAACTACTTTTGTAACAAGATGCGGGAACCATGAGTTCATAGTGGTACCCTTTGGGATTACCAATTCCCCTACCATGTTCATGTGCCTGATGAACAATGTGCGACATCCTTATTTGGACAAGTTTGTGATTGTATTTGTTCATGACATCCTAGTGTATTCATGAAAAAAAGAAGAGCATCAATACAATATCTATACAAAGATTAGGAAGTGTGACTTATTCCATTCACAGATACATAATTTGGGGCATATCATTTCCAAGGAAGGAATCACAGTTGACCCTGAGAATATTAAAACCATAATGGAATGACCAACTCCAAAGAATGTGCATGAAATTAGATCATTCATGGCGTTGGTAGGGTATTGTATGATATTTATCCAAAATTTATCCAAGATAGCTCACCCCATTACAACCTTGCAGAGAAAATGAAAAATATTTGAGTGGACTCCACAATGTGAAGAAATCTTTGACTAGCTAAAACAATTGCTAACCAATGCATGAGTGCTAAGAATTGTAGGTCATAACAAGGATTTCATGATGTGTACAAATGCCTACAAAGAAGGAATTGGTGGAGTCATGATGTAGGAATGGCAGGTCATGTGCCATGTGTCCAAAAAGGTAAATGAGCATGACGAGAATTATGTAGCACAAGATTTAGAATTGGATGTCATCATTCATGCCTTAAAAATATGGAGGCATTTTGTCCTTGGAAGGAAATTTACACTCATGACAAATCATAATTGGCTCAAATAATTGTTTGGAAAACCAAACTTGAATGCTAGAAAAGGAAGATGGTTGGCCATGCTCAGTGAATTCGACTTTGAAATCAAGTACATAAAAGGTAAAGAAAATAAGGTTGTTGATGCTTTGAGTAGAAGAACCCAAGTAAATCACTTGGCAGTTGTAAGTTCTTACACGAGAGATCTGATAGAAAGATTCAAAAGTGTTGGGTTGTAAAATGAGAAATATCAGCAAGTGAAACAAAATTTGTTGCAATGTGCTGAGGATGCACAATATCCTCTCACTGAGGATAGCCTAATTAGGTTGAAAGGAAGAATTTATGTGCATACAGTGATGAAATGAAAAGGCTGATAATGAAAGAGTTCCATGTTAAGCCTTATTCAGTCCATCTAGGCTATCAAAATACCCTTATATCGATTAAAATGAACTACTACTAGCTAGATTTGAAGAATGAAGTGGCTTATTTCGTTGAAAGATGCATGGAATGCCAACAAGTAAAGGCTAAGTGCAAGAATCCGCCAATATTGTTACAGGCTATCCCTATTCCATAATTGAAGTCGGAGGTAATTTCTATGGATTTCATTATATAATTTCCTAAAACATCCAAGCGGCATGACACATTCATGGTAGTGGTGGAAAATCTAAGCAAGGTAGCTCATTTTGTAGTAGTCAAATCCACTAATTTTGTTAGTGACATAGCATAAATATTCATAAAGGAGATTGTGAGAATGCATGGAATCCCCAAGAATATTGTGTCATAAAAAGTTGCTTGGTTCACTTCCAAATATCAGAAACAACTAAGTACAGGAATGGGAACCTAATTTTCATTTAGTGCAACCTATCATCCCCAAAAAGATAGGAAAACATAGAGGATTAACAAAATTATTGAGGATGTGTTAATAATATATGTAATTCATCTGCCCAAGAAGTGGGAAGGATATATTCCACTTATGGAATTTTCATACAACAATGGATACCAATAATCCCTAAAGGTGAGACCATTTGAGGCATTGTATTGCAGGAGTTGACACACTCCTATTAGTTGGAGTGGTCCAGTTAACACGGTTCATGTACGATCTGATATGCTCAAGCATATGGAGCAGCAAATCCAGATCATAAAAAATAATTTGAAAGTGGCATAGGATAGGCAAAAAAGCCGTGCAGATTAGGATAGAGTTCACAAAGAGTTCTCAGTTGGGGACCATGTTTACTTAAGGATTAAACCTAATAAGAATTCCATAAGGATTGGGTCATGTTCCAAGTTTGCACCATGGTATTATGGGCCATTTGAAATCCTTGAGGGAATTCGACCAATGGCCTGTAGGTTGGGTTTACATCCTTCGATCGCAGTTCATGATGTTTTCCATGCTTCTTTACATAAAGGATATGTATAGCAATATAATCATATGATTGATTGGTATGTGTTATAGGTGGAACCAGAGGAAGAGTTCCATCCAGAGCCAATGTGAATTCTAGACTGAATGACTCTCGTGCTTTAGAATCAAGCCATAGAGCATGTTAAGGTATTGATGAGCACCAATATTGTAGCAAGAATGTTGCAACACTTGGGTTACCAGCTTTACTTTATCAACCCAGGGTTTGTACAAACATGGAGGTGACAGTGTTGTATACACAAGTAAAAGTGATTGTTCTGCCTTTTATCACTATTCAGATAGCGAGAGACCACTAGGATTTTCAAGCCAAACTTCTATGGATTCAGAAGAAGCTTGGTTTGTTGATGAAAGAAATATAAATGTACTCTAAGAGAGAGCTGATCTACTGTAATAATGAAAAAGACTGAAATTCAATGCTAAGGCACACCATTTCTTAATTAAATACTAAGAACTATGCTTTGCAATAATGATAAATTAACATGAACAAAATGCTACTATGATAAGAATGGAAGTTAAAAAGAATAAAAAATCACTATTATGGATGTAAAGGACTGTAATCAATCTGTTTTGTCTTTTTATGCTTTTCATGAAAAATCAAGTGTGCAAGCTAATCTCTTTTGGTGATGTGGCGGGTGGCTTAGGGATGTTGGTGGATGGCTCAAAGGTTCAGGATATGGTTGGAAGGTTTGGGAGACCCTTGGGTGACCTTGGGTGGCTTCCTAGAGGTTTTCCCTCATTTCGGCCTCAAAACATGCCACTATAGTGAAACCTACACAATGTACTAGAAGCCTAGAGGATCCCTTGTATTTCTACAGGATACCGTCGAGAGAAAAACGATGCGTTTTGGAGGTGATGGAAGGATTAGGGAAGGTGGTTGATGGGTGGAATGGAGTGAGAAAAGGCCTAGGATCACTCAGAACCTAAAACCAAGTTTAGGAGATGGTTGGATTCGCTCAACATGCTTGGGGGAATTTCTATGTAAAATGATGAAAGTGGTGAAGGTCTTGATGAAAACAAGGAATGCCTATGGGTGGATGAATTTGGAAGGTGGTTGATTGATAATAAATCTCTTTCTACTTCTAAAGCACCTTCTTCGCATCAAACATGTGTAATTTCCAAAAAGTCATGTAAACAAGAAGAATTCTCATGAGCTAGAAAAGCATAATTTAATGAACTAACTGTCTACCTTATGCATGAAGAAATTGCTGAATAAAATGGAATCATGGATGAGATCTACTACAAGAGTGAAGATAGAAGAGATAGCAATAAAATCCTACTTTGCAAAATTGATTAAATACTGGTTCAAATACATTAAACTCTAACTATTATGAAAGAAATGGAAATATGTCTTTTTGGGGCTGCAAAAGGGTATTTTCCTCAAATCACGATCCCAAAAGGAAGAATTGATGCTAGGACACCTACTAATAGCTTTGTGGTGCTTCTTTTATCCCTTCTAACCTGCTACCGAAGTAAGGAACAAATGGAAGAAAACTAATGAACAATTAATCAAATCTACACTACTTGCAATGAAATACTTCTAAACATAGTTTAACCATGAATATATGAAACTAAGCTAAGCATATAGATACAGGAAGAGGAGCCTTTGTTGCTATGGTTGGGCCCTAACCCAATACCTTCAACCCTTTTGTGGGGAAAAATGCCTATGCAGGACGATCCTATCCACCTAAGGTGTGACAGTGCCTTAGCAACAAACAGAGACAACTATTCTAGTATTCTTCCTTTATGAATTAGAATGAAGAGAGATGGATGGACTAACCGGTGTCTTCCGTTTGTCCCTCGATCCAGTTTCTCTTCTCTTTGAGAGTTCTCAGCTACTTGCCTTCTCGCTCGCCCAACTTCAACAGGTCTCTGCAAGATCACAAGAAGAGAACACTACACAAGACATGGATTCATATCCATAACTAGTTCAGGATTAGAAATAAACTAAACATACTAATGCAATCATACATCAAAGATACATCAGTATATAGGAGAAACCAAGATAGCTTTATTGATGAATAACAAGGTTCAGGAAGAGATACAACCAAGAAGGCTCCAATCCAGCATCTCCTTCCCAGCAAATGGAATTCCTATCTTCGCCTCCCTTCAAAGCATTAAGCACCCAATGATTCTGATCTCAAACCAACAACAATTCTTTGCAATAACAAAATTCCAGCCTTCAGATCTCATGGAGGAGAGATCTATATATAGATGTTTGGAGAGAGGATGAGTCAGCTTGAGATCTGACTAGTGTCCTCTCCCTTTGTCAGTTCTTGTTTCCACTTGGAGGTTCTTGCTTCCACTTGGAGTTTGAGAACCTCTTACTCATCATGAGTTGAATTCATTGAGGCAAGTGTCATTGAGGAAGATTCTGGAAGCTTCCAGGGTCTTGACACCTCGTTGAATGAACTTGCCATTTATCAATTCCCGCTCAGCGCACCTTGGTAGTGCTTCTACTTGCGTTGCAGTGCAGGTAGCTAGTTCAAGCTTTGCATTTCAGCGCAGACAGCTAGTGGAGCTTTTGAATTGATCATGAATTGACTTGTTTTTGAGCAGTTTCTGGTGGAGAACTTCTGTGAATTGCTGTGGTTTGTTAGCCTTGTTCCTCTAGTGGTAGGAACAACATGTTTAGGGACTTTGGATCCCTTAGATTATGGACATTTCATGCTCCATGCTGTAAGGAAAAAAAATGTCTATAACAGTTGCCCCCTAAAGTATGAGGCCGTTTATCGGGTGAAATGCTTTATCAGGAGGATCCGAAGTTCATCCAATGTTGGGAGGAGACCTGTAATACAATACAATACATTATTTTTCATACTGCTTTCATGATCTAGCTGAGGCGGGCATTCCCATGCTCAGCTTTATAAATTCATTTTTCTGTACATAGAATAAACAATCGTCTGATGGTAGACTGATGATTTTGATGAAATCATCATCCTTTCTGATAGGATGATTATCTGCTGCAATGATGTACATGTCAATGTCTTTATCTTTCCTGAAAATATATATCAGCCCGGATGGATGAAACTAGATCCGGGGTCTTCAAACTCGTTCGATCTTCACTCTAAGTACAAGTTGATCCATGTGAAAAATGTTCTGAAGTCGAACATGGAAAGACATCGCTTGATTACCGGTCAATCAGGTAAACCGTTAACAAGCGCGAGAGGAATCACCGATAATGATAATGACCCTCAAGGTACTGCAGTACAATTCACGTGGTGTGAATAAAGGACTTGGCGTTGAACACCACGCAAAATCTTTCGGTCGAAGGTCATTGATGTATACCTGTCGCTGGAAGTGAGAAACTTGCCATTGAGGCATGCAAGCTTCCAAGTACTGAAGGGGTTGTTCCTAGATCAACTTCTTGGATAATGAGCTGATGTCGACAAGAAGCGATCCGTCAAAGGAGGGTCTTAATGAATCCCACATCAATGACACGGAACAGAGCTAATGATTTTGATGGAGGTGAAAACGATCTGATGACATATGATTCAGGGTGGCGGTCATGAAAGGATGAAGGATAATGTACAGTAGTGGATGGGACACGGTTGACTTCTCTAAACGACTTCTCTTGAACATATGGCGACACTGATGCGATGGATCGGTAGCATTACCCCAAATATGGATGGTATGGCGAGACCATGGTGATGTGACCGGTGAATGAAACAACCCAACCCGATTGTGGTACAGAGGAAAAATGTCATGTTCAAGAGCGACTTGCTACCATCAAAGTTTTCTTGAGTTTCTCCCAATTTTTCCCCAGTCATTGCTGACCAGTACCTCTTTATTTTTGTCAAGCTTGAGGAGGATAACATATGCTTGTTCTATAACCTGCCCTTTGGGCAAGCCCATCGCTATGTTTTAACGAGCCTAGCGATAGTGAAACTCGTTCTCGTCTAAAGATAAGTTTGTCGCTATTTAATGATCTTAACGAGTCTAACGACAAAGACAACTCGGTCCCTTTTCATTTTTAGAGAGTCTGAAAAGGTACGTAAAGATAACTCCAAAGTTCCTTTTTCATCATCTAATCCCTTAAGTCCGAAAAAGTATAAAACAATACAGAAGGGATGAGTTTTCGATAGTTTTAACGAGCCGAAAAAAACAAGCACTCGATCTTTTTGTGCAATAATCCCTCAGGTCCAAAAAGATTAAAATCTAGAGGAGGGATAGCACTTCCTATCCCTTTAACGAGCTGGAAGGCCAAGGACTCGGCAATCTTTTCATTTTTTACGAGTTAGATGAAAAGAGCTTAAAGAAGACTCATCTTTTGAGGAACGAGTGATGAAACGGGTTAGCAGCTGATTCCAGGTACAGGTTGGAATTTTCCAATCACGGCAGTGTCACAAGGATGGCTAGGTGAAATCACTCTTCGCAGCTGTTCCTCAAAATGGGTAAACAATCAAATGGAGGTGAACGATCGGCCAAATGAAAAGTGGAGGTGACGGTGCAAACACGACCAAGGCTTTAATGGCTGATAATGTTACATTCACAGTGGTTATTTACCGAGTAGTTCATTTTTTAACGAGCTTAAACACGGATTGAAACACTTGCTCGATCTTATGTTTATTTTTTAACGAGCATGAACTATGTGCTAAAACTGCTCGGATCTTGCGTTTATTTTTTAACGAGCATGAACTGTGTGCTAAAACTGCTCGATGATAAGCTTGCATGCCCCCAGCATAATAACACAAATCGAGGTGCATGCCCCCCCAAGCTTCATTGCATTCAACTCGGTGGTTGGAATGAAGGTTTACCTTTGAGATTTGAAAAGGGGATCTGTTTCGTTTTTTAACAAGGTTGACACGAGATAAGAACCGTCCTCGGAGTCCAAATCCATTAGATATAAAAGGTTTCATATTCCACTGTGGCCACTTCTGCCAGATTACTCGGAGGCGGTGGGGCAAAAGTACCCATTAAGGCGGGGTCTTTTAGGAGACTTACTCCGATATTTTGGAGTGAATGATTGCTTCCATGGATCCTTGGAATGCTTCCAGTAACTTGAGAACCATTGGGGAGAAATGTTTGTTGGTCGACGATTGTAATTCCTCCTTGAAAGGGAAATGCAATCTTTCTAAAATAGGTCGACACAACAGCTGCCATGGCATATATCCATGGTCGTCCCAGTAGGATGTTGTAATCAAGATTCCCATCGATGACTTCAGCATCTATTTCTACTGTTTTGCCCCTTAGTTCAACTTTCAAGTTATTTAGGATACCGTACGGGGTATATGTCCTCCCGTCGAATGCTTTTAATGTTGTCGCAGATCGCGACAAGGGTGGAGATTCTAAAGTTTTCCAACAACTCATCGACATAATACATGTAGATGCCCCCTCATCAATAATCGTTCGGTGAACAGTTTTGTTGAGGGCTTTCACTTGAACAAGGAAAGCTAATTGAGTTGGTAACTGAGGATCGTACCCTTTGTGGTCAAAGGATACAAGATTGGAATCCATTGGGTCAATCCCACCTATTGCTGATAATAAAGCTTGCTCTTGGGAGAGGCAATTTTGCGGTACCTCAAGTGTCGACATAGTGGACGACGATTGGGCCAGGTCCTCTATTATATTATAATTCTGTGTTATTTTTGCACGAGGATTAACTGTCGATTTGTGCACTACTCCCTTTGGCGACTTTATCATTTGTTCAGGAATGATGGGTGGCACAACTTTGGTCAAAGTTGTTGTCGAACTACTAGGTTGTTCATTTGTCTTGTTATTCGACACTTGTGGATTCCCGTAATCTTTATTCCTTGCCAAAGCATCATTTTGCTGCTTTGAGATAGACAACATAAGCACTTGGGATCGGGAAGCATTTTGATTAGCAACCAGTTTGGTTCCCGGGCTTGGAAACGGATCAGTCAATACTGCTGAGGTTTTTGAACTCTTAAAGAGTTTCTTAACTTCAGCTATATGTGGACAATCTCTCATCCAATGATCCTCATCACATATATGACACCCTGCAGGGGGTTTCCTTTTTCTCCCTTTCTTTTTCTTCTTGTCCCCTGGTTGCTTCAGTTATTTGCCCTTGTCAGTCGACACGGCATTTACTTCCGAGGCAAGAAGTTCCTCATTTGCATCTTGATCTGAAATCTTACGGGCCTTCTTGGATGTGGCCTTTGTCGATTTCGCGTTTGTCGTGCCAATCACACCATCGCCGGCATGAGAGTCATTGTTTGATTTAGGAAGAGGAGGAATTGAGAATTCCTGTCTAGGAGCATCAGGTATTTTGTCGTAGAGCGTGCCAGACTGAGTATAGACCAAGTCCAGATATTGCGCACGAGCGATAACTTGCTCTTCCGTTACGACTCCCCCCTTTGCCACATCTTCCGTGATGGCAGGAAGTAATGACTTGATAAACCATTCAGCTAATAGCTGATCGGGAATGTACGTTTTTACCATCCTACGACGACGTCGCCACTCATGTATATGATCAGATATGTGAGTGGCTGTTGTCTGTTTGAAGTTGGTAAGAAGTTTGGTTCCCGTTTCGTACCTTATCGGTAACTGAAAATGGGTTAAAAAGGTTGTGGCTAGGGTACTGAAGTTGTCGAATGAAGCTCTAGGCAATTCGATATACCATTTTGCTGCCGGACCAGTTAACGTCCTCTGAAAAAGGTGAAGCCTAATCGAATCATCATTTAGGGTGTTTGATGAACACCACAGATGAAAGGTCATCACATGATTCGACGGATCTTCACCCAGATTTCCATTAAATTTAGGAATATCTGACGGAAGTTTATGCGGAATCGCTGGCCATAAAGGGGCATAAGCAATTGGATCATTCGTAAGCCGGTTTAGATCTAGTAAGTCTAGAGTTTCTACAAAGGCCAACTGTTGATTCAGGTTAGGCGAAGCATACCCAGGATAAGATGGAATCACCTGAGCAGTGGGTCTTTGCATACCAGCATAATGTATTTGATGCTGGCAACTTTGACAAGGTTGATGGGCATAACCATTATAATATGGTTGTTGGTAACCGCTTTGTAAATGCGATTGCCCATTACTTACAAAGACTTGTTTCTCAGGTCCTCGATATGATTGCTGGAATGGGGGTTGATGAGTTTGAACCAGCTCTAGTTGTTGGACCATTTGCTGTTGTCCAATACTGGATGATTGACCAAGATGAGGAGTCATAGTACTTGTTTGAGCCTGAGTCGCTCCAGATAAGGAGGCACTAACCGGAGGTTGTGATTGAGTTGTCGAGACAAGAGGCTGTTGTATGGCAACCTGAGAAACATGAGGTTGACATACAACAGGTAGCGCTTGTACTTGCGACGCAATCACCATACCAGGTATAGTGGCAACATTCGACATAGGGTGGACTGGTTGCATTGAATATGCAACCCTTGGTTGCTGAGGCAGTATCGGTACCCATCCGCTGGATGTAATTCCAGTTTGACCTGAACTTTGTTGTAAACTCCCATATGGTTGTTCTCTGGGGGGAACAATGAAAAGGCATACTGCCCTCCATATGGTGGCAATCCAGTACTTAAAGGGTAGATTGGCCTTTGAAGACACATTGGATCAATTTGTTGAGTTTCAACATAAGAAATACCAGATGATAATCCGGATGAAGAAATAGGAACTAACCATGTCGTCGAAACAGTCTCTGATTGGACTCCAGCTTGTTGTTGACAATTTGCCGGGACAGATGGTATACCAGCGAACATCGTTGGAGTAGCAGCAGGAGGCTCTGTCGCTGCTGTGTCGGATGACACAGTCCTGGATGTCGACGGTTGTTCAGACATATTTAGTCTATCCAAAAGATTTCCTAGCGATTCTACAAGAACTTTGTGATGAAGGTAGACTAACTTCGAAGATCAACGAGGGAAAGGTGATGATTATTCCGTTTAAAATAAATTTTAACGATGCTTAGACACAACTTGCTTTTTCAATTTTAGAGAGTCGAGAAAAAGCTAAAGATGACTCTAGTCTCCTTCGATGTTTTAACGAGCCCGAAGTGACAAATGCTCGGATGGACTTTTTTTGTTATAGAGTCTGAAAAAGGCCAAAAGAAACTGCTCTGGAGTTCTAGGCAGAGGGTGTGCCAAACTTTTCGCAAAACCGCATAATACTTTTTAGGGTACGGGCGGTCGATCTTCCTGAATGCTGTGTTCAGTGCATTGCGATTAGTAGGGCAGCCGACATGGCTTCCTAAGGATAAAGGTTTTATTCCTATAGGGGTCTCCCAATATATACGCGACGGTACGTGGGAGCACAATCCGTACTAGCGCTATCGTCCCTCAGGAGGAATCACCCACCTTCAACAAGATCGACAGTCACCAGGCTTTACGATGCCGGAACACGTCTCTAGCCTAGACCTCTATGTTGTGTGTTATGTTGCAAAGCGTTGTTAAGTTCATTCAGTTTATTTTAGGTTGATCTTTTTTAGAAGTTTTCCTTTTTGGATCACCACGAGATGTATGGTACAATTCCTAAATGCAGTCTAAAGATGATAAGCAAGCTTTATATCTTTTCAACTATGAAAATCCTAGCTACCAAGGGAAAAGAAAGACACCATCTTTTCTCAAAGAGCAATCAGCACACTCTAATGCACTTTTCCTAAATCAAGCATGCAAACTATCAAAATGCAAATGCACAATGCAGGTGTTTGTTTTCCACTTTCTTAGTATTGATGCCTACAAAGAAAGCTTTTTGTACAACTTTGAATTTGCTTTTAAATGACAAGTACAAACAAGTTTACTTTTTCGAAATCAGAAAGGGTAGAAGAGAATACAACACTTTACGACTTTCGAAATGAACACTTGTTTCGACACTTAAAAGAGACAAATTGAAACCAAAAGCAAAAGCAAATGTATAATCAACTGTAAACAGCCAATGAACTCTCTCCTAAGATCACAATCAACAGATCTGAATCAAGGGCTACAGGATGATTATTTCACTCATGCAAAGGAAAACTATAAATGACGCCACAAACACATAAAAGAATTCACAGTATTTTTGTACAAAAGGAGGCGGAATTTAAGCAGAGAAAAGGAGTTATCAGACTGGTACCTATGCTGGTTACAGGCTGCAAAAATCAGAGATCAAAACAAGGGAAAACAGAGCAGAGAACCCCAGCTGCACAAGGCCTAACTGGATCAGCGCAACCTCAACACAGGGATTTTGACATTCAGCGCAGGTGGCCTTCACGGGACCTGCGTTGAAATGCAAAACCTCTTCACAAGGTTCGCGCTGAAGGAGAAATGAGAGTTTCTCACTGGGTTCTGGGTCACAGTTTGCTGATTAATCTACAGTTTCAGGCCAAATAAAAGTAACAAGAAAGGTACAATCAAAGGGATGCTTTGAGGGAGTACTAAGATCTATCACAAAGGATCATCAAATCATTTGTGAGTCCATTGTTCAGATCATAGACAAATCCAGTGATTGGATCAAAGCAGCAACTGTCTACTTTGCTTCTGAGAATAGCAGATGCAGTTCGATTGTTGCTGTTGAGTCTATGAAACAAACAATGATAGAGACACAAATAAAATGACTAAACAGATATCCCCAGCGGAGTCGCCAATTTGTTGTGGGGAAAAATGCCTATGCAGGACGATCCTATCCACCAAAGGTGTGACAGTGCCTTAGCAACAAACAGAGACAGCTATTCTAATATTCTTCCTTTATGAATTAGAATGAAGAGAGATGGATGGACTAACCAGTGTCTTCCATTTGTCCCTCGATCCAGTTTCTCTTCTCTTTGAGAGTTCTCAGCTACTTGCCTTCTCACTCACCCAGCTTCAACAGGTCTCTGCAAGATCACAAGAAGAGAACACTACACAAGACATGGATTCATATTCATAACTAGCTCAGGATTAGAAATAAACTAAACATACTAATGCAATCATACATCAAAGATACATCAGTATATAGGAGAAACCAAGATAGCTTTATTGATGAATAACAAGGTTCAGGAAGAGATACAACCAAGAAGGCTCCAATCCAGCATCTCCTTCCCAGCAAATGGAATTCCTATCTTCGCCTCCCTTCAAATCATTAAGCACCCAATGATTCTGATCTCAAACCAACAACAATTCTTTGCAATAACAAAATTTCAGCCTTCAGATCTCATGTAGGAGAGATCTATATATAGATGTTTGGAGAGAGGATGAGTCAGCTTGAGATCTGACTAGTGTCCTCTCCCTCTGTCAGTCCTTGTTTCCACTTGGAGGTTCTTGCTTCCACTTGGAGTTTGAGAACCTCTTACTCATCATGAGTCGAATTCATTGAGGCAAGTGTCATTGAGGAAGATTCTGGAAGCTTCCAGGGTCTTGACACCTCGTTGAATGAACTTTCCATTTGTCAATTCCCGCTCAGCGCACCTTGGTAGTGCTTCTACCTACGTTGCAGTGTAGGTAGCTAGTTCAGGCTTTGCATTTCAGCGTAGACAGCTAGTGGAGCTTTTGAATTGATCCTGAATTGACTTGTTTTTGAGCAGTTTCTGGTGGAGAACTTCTGTGAATTGCTATGGTTTGTTAGCCTTGTTCCTCTAGGGGTAGGAACAACATGTTTAGGGACTTTGGATCCCTTAGATTATGGACATTTCATGCTCCATGCTGTAAGGCACAAAAATGTCTATAACAAACCCTCTGAGTCAAATAAGTACTGGATCAAGAAAAAGGTCATTCTTATTAGTAAAACAAAAGATTACATCAAATTCTTCCACAAGTTTGGAGCTCCAAAATAAATAGAGTTTTTACAACCCAAATTCAAATCCTAATGAAGCTCTAGGCCTCTCTACTTATACAACTGAAGTCTCGAATGACTTCCTTAACTCAAGGGAGGCTCGATTCCCAAACTCAAGATGAACTAACTCTTTGTCTATCACTTGCTCGGTTGCCTCTTGATCTTCATGACTTGGTTACTTGCACTCTGAGATGGTGTGATTAACGGAGGAATACTCGAACAGGAGAGGAGTAAATGAAGAGGATTTAACACCCACAATCTCTTTCCCTTGTCCCATTCGAGTCTAAAATTTATTCTTGCCAAAATTTCTTGATTTTCTCTTCCAAACCTTCATTCAATGCATATTAGTTCACTAGGCATAATATCTCACTTTAACTCATCTCATTAAACAAAATATAATCAGAACATGTAATAAGTTGTCGGCAGAGTTGGTTTGAGTAAGATAGGAGGTTAATTAAGGTCCATATAGTTACCCAATGATGAGGCTCATCATCACCCCCCTATTGAAAGTGTTGCTTATCCTTTGAGAAACTCAATCAATATCCATGTATTTCATAGCTCTAGTGGCCTCCCTGACATCCCATGCCTCCGCTATGGTTTCCTCTTCTTGTGCATAGAAACCTACCTTCCTTTCTACCTCCTCCCACTGCCTCCTTTCTTCTTCTTCCTTCTTTCCTTCTGTCATCACTAAGAGCAGTGGTGGATTGAGTCTCAAGCCAATCCAATTGACTTTGAGACTTTGAGTAGATTACTTGTACATGGGTGTCATGTTCAGTGCTTCCCTCATTCTTTGAGGAGAGTGTTACTCGGTTATCTTTAAACTGTATGGCAATGTGTTCCATCTCCTTAGGCAAGATTGCATGTTTTCATCCCCTAATAACCTGAACATGTCCTCAAAATGTGTAATTGCTTGCTCTTGGGCAGCACGATACCTGAGTTCAAGTTGAGGATCATTTGCAATTAAATTATGTGTATTGATGAGGACCATTGAATTAGATTGCTCAGTTATGATCATAAGAGGCTTTATTTGTTCTCTTACCAATATCTTCTTCATTTCTATAGCCCTTACTTCCTCATGGTTCATCCATGATGCCAAATCCATCAATTGTAAATCTCCTAGCTTGGCATTAGGGTCCCATACATTCATGTGTGTTAAGGCCATGTTATGCAAATAAAACTCAGAAATCTTAGCCCTATCTTCCAATGTACATTTATCACAAAGATCAATGATCTGTCTATAATCATGAAACGACATAGTGCCTCTCTATGCTAGGGTCTTGGTATGGAACTGTAGCCACTGTTCCTTAAGGTATAGGGCATAGGATTTAGCTGGCATCCTGCATTGGAATACTTCCAAAGAGAGACTAGCCATGCATACCAATTGATTCTCTCTTTCTTGCAGTTGTCCTTTCAACCATGCATTTTTTGTCTCTAACTAATTTTTCATTATGGCTAGTCTATTCCTCAAGCTACCTAGCTCTCTGCCCATATCTTTGAGCTTCTCCTCTATGTAACCAATGTCCTCCACCCACTTGGACTTGGCAATCTGCGTCCATATATGAGTTCTCGCTCTCTCCTTCTCAAGCTCAAAGAATAATGGAATAGCAATTTTTTACCCCCTTTAATAAATATGTAATAGGAGTCAAGGTTAGGTTGGGGGCTAGGTTCCCTTAGTTGTAGGTCCTCTTCTTTAGTTTCTTGTTGTAGGCTTCCCTACTTATCCAATTTTTGAGTCTCCTGTAGGTTTAGCAGAGTCTCTTGTAGTACTACTTTTGCTTCCTGTAGCTCCTGTTTTGTATCCTGTCGGATTCCTTTTCCTTTGGATGAGGTGGATCTGGTTACATGCCTTCTCACATAGGTGATAGGAGAATTAGGGAGGTTTGTGCTACGGATCCTCTTTATTGAGTTTTCAAAGGAGGAGGCATTTTCTCCTACTGTTTAGGTGAGCCCTCATTTACAATGGGAATTTTGGTTGGAGTTTGGGGTTTCCCCTGCCTTATCCTTGTGATTTTACATGGTCTGAAATATAACGGGGCCTGCCTTTGTCTTCTTCCTTTTTGTTTGATAGGGTTGCTAAGAGCAGTGAGGGCTGCTACTGCTTCTTGCTTTATGGATTTTGGAGACACACTAGGTGACTCCTCCTTGTCTTCTACCTCCTCTTTTCCATTGCCATTTTCTTCTATGTCTTTCCCCTGTTCTCCTCCTTCTAGATCCTCATCTTGTTTATCAGTCTCCCCCTTGACATCTTCCTCTGTTTCCTCATCACCTTCCTTCTCTTTCTCTTCTTCTTCCTCCTCACCTGTCTCATCTTCATCCCTCTCTGTTTCTTCTCCATCTGTTTCAGTTTCTTCCTCATCGTTTTCACTTACAGCAGGACTAACATCATATGTCAGGGTTTTGATATCCTCCTCTGTATGTTGGCATTATGACACATGTGTTGTACTTGATGGCAACCCAGCTGTAGTAGAACAACTCACTTATATATGGTAACTAGATGAATCTACAGGAGACATATCAGATGTGACAGAATGCATGGCAGTCTTGTTTACAGATGTGACAAAATGGAGGGAAGTTGAAAGGAATCATTTTAGAAGTAATATGGGAAATCATATTATAACAAGTTTATTAAGAGGGAAGAAAGTAATGGTACAAAAGAATAGGATGAAGGAACAAAGGACTATACATCAAAATCAAGAAATTGAAGAAAGAGAATGGTTTAAGAAGTATACGCTGGTTCACCATGTGCAAGTAGCGTATACACATGGGCTCATGGATCGGAAGAAGCATATACGTATGCACACGCTTTCACAGAAGAAAAGCGCGTATGGATGGAAAATCAAGGTTTTGGTCCAAGGTGTTCAGTCCAAGGTATCGGTCTGACGTATTTGGTCAAAGCTATTGGTCCAAGGTATCTGGTCTAAGGTATTGGCCCGAGGTATTGGTCCTAAGTGGTTTTGGTGCAAGGTATTGAGAAATGCCTAAACTATATAAGGAGGATAAGATTAAAGGGATAAGAGCACAAGCAATGAATATCTTATGAAGTGTTAGATCAAAAGAAAATATGCATTTTATGGGTTTCTCATGCTTTCCTTGATCTAGACTAAATATGCACCTGAGCATTTGATGATGGATGAGATCTAATGATGGATCAGGTTCATAATGACTTATCATTATGTGATATGATAATTGATGGGCAAGATCTGATTGCTAACATATGTTTTATCCTTTATATGTGATGATTTAGGTATTTGTGAAGTCAGGAATTGTAGTGAAGTTATAAGTAAGTATTTGCAGATCTATATGTTGGTTCACTTTGGTGAAGGTGAGTATACATGCTGGTTCGGCTCTTCCAAGTAGTGTATGCAAAATAAAAGCTTGATGTTCAAGGATGACTGATATATCAGATCAGTGCTATTGTTTTACTATTGTCTGTTAATGAAGTCTTCTTAGATCTGAAAGTATAACTGAATGCATAAAGAATTTGTGTCTCATTGATTAATTGATTGAGAAAGAAGGGTGATCCTTGTTGCTATCTGTTTATAACTCTGTAATATGACAATAGATCTTCATAATGTCACTGATTGGTACAGTTTGTGGTTCAGAGGTTTTATTATTCAGTATCTTTATAGGTATACTTGGGTTGGGCAAAAGGAAGTAGCATATACACACAGGTTTGCTTCATTAAAGGAGTGTATACATTCTGACACATGCCTTTTGAGGTTACAGTTAGTTCTGGTTGTTGATGTAGTGTTATGGGTTTAGATCTGTGTACTGGTTACAACGATCTCTCTGTCCCACTAGATTGGTTGAATTTGATTAAGTTTTAATGAATGGTTGATTCAGTTGTGTCAGAGGTTCAGAGCTTTTAGTGATTGATTGTTTCAGTTATATCAAAGATTGATTGGGTTTCAGTGATTGGTTGATGCAGATGTATTTGATAGTTGTATTGATTTTTAGCTTCAATGTTACTAATGGGTCCAATATGAAAATTTGATGAAACGAGGCCTTCATGTCTATTGTTGTGTACTAGGAGTATCTAGTGTGAAAATTTATGAAACTTGGTCCCTAGAGGATACTGACGATTGGAGCCTTCAGTGAGGAAGTCGAAGCTTCCTGCCAGCAGTGGCTAGTGATTTGATTAGGGGGTTGGAGCTCCCTTCCACTAATAGTTGGAGAAAGAGTGAAGGTTGTAGCCTTCTGTAGGTCAGGGCCTACGTACTAGTAAACATATTGGCTAGTACAAGAACTAGGGGTTTGTAGCTCCCTTCCAATATAAGATGGAGAATGAGAGAAGTTTGTAGCCTTCTGCCGGTGTGTTCCTATGTACTGATATGATTCTGCACCAGTACAAGATTATAAATAGATTTTCTTATTATTAAAAGAAGACAGAGACAACACCAACAAGTGGTTTTCACCCACATTGGGTTTCGACCTTAAATCTTGGTGTTCATGTGTGTTTCTTATATGAGATGGTTTATTCTATTATTACTGCACATGGTTACCGTTTAATGCTTAATAAAGTACTGATGCACTGATTAAAGATCAACATATGATGAATTAACTAAATCATAAGTTCAATGGATATATGATGGTTACCTTAAGAATAGTTGCGTGCACACACGAGTTCCCTTCACTGGAGTAGCGTATATAAATCTGATTATGGAAATGAAAAAGTTATTGATTTGTAAATACTGATTCACCCCCCCCCCCCCCCCACAAGTATTATTTCCAACAATTGGTATCAAAGCAGGTCCTTTGGCAGAAGCTTGATCACTTGAAGGAGATCTATAGAAACAATGGGAAAGAAGCTAAAGAAAAAAGCACCTCAAAAGAAGAAGGAATCTCAAAGGAACTATGACAGTGGGAGAGACAATTGGCCATTATGTGGAAGAAACTCTTCATATTCAGAATCACCTCTGAATGAAGATGAACAAGAAAAAGAATTATTAGGTATGAATTTGTTGTCCTCTAGTGATACATTTCTCTATTCATTTGAAGATAATGAATGTGATAGCAAAACAACAGAATTTTCTCTTATGGGTAAAAGAGAAAGAAATCAAACAGAGGCAGAATTTAAAAAGCTCATAGACATAATTAGAGATCAACAAGATCTATTGGAAAAAATGGAGTGTACCTACAACGAATAGATTACAAGGTTAAAGGCTCAGTTAGAGGAAGGAAACAAAGTAAGGAAACAATATGAGGAAAAGGAAGATCAAAGTCAAAGGCTGCAGGATGAAGTGACATCATTTAGAAATGAAGTGAATGGAAAGGACACAACAACCAAGGAAGTTATAGAAAGAACCAACTACTGTGAACATCTTGAAGTTGTGGTTGTTTCTCTGAAAGAAGATCTCAAAAATTCAAATAAGCAGAATGAAGAACTACTCCAAGCATTTGAAGGACAAGAAAATGAAGTTGTCGAATTAAGGCAACAACTGGAAAAAGGAAGAAAATTTGAATAAATCACGATGAAGCAATATCTTGAAAAGTTAGAGTAATATGAGGTTGAGGTAAATATCCTTAAAGGTAAATTAAAAGAAAAGGATAAACTTTTACAATTTCAAGATATTACTAAGATTTTGGATGATATTCTTAGTACTCAAAGGCCTCCTTCCATCAAATCTGACCTTGGTTTTCATGAAACTATTAACGGGGAAACTAGCTCACAAACCGAAGCAAGGAACTCTAGTGCAAAATCTAAAATTCTCAACAAGGAAATAAGAGGTCAACCCCATCAACAACCAAGGAAAGAAAGTATTCAAAGAAAATTATTTACTCCTAACTATGGAAGTGTTAATCAATTCTTTCTTCTAATGCATAATGTTGAATGTTTTATATGTCATAATTTTGGACATGTTGCAGCAAGATGCAGAAGTGGAATGGTTCAAGCTAATAACCGTCACACAGAAAGATCATCAGCTTCCAGGTACTTTAAGGGATATTGTTTCTCTTGCTATGTTTGGTCACAAAGCCATTAAATGCTATAGCGGGAATATGAAACATATAAGATGTTATGATTGTAACAAGTTTGGGCATATAGAAAAAGAACGCAGGAGAAAATTTCAACCAACATACCAAAAGTAGTAAACATCATCACACTCCAAGGTATGGAAGAAGAAGAAAGTACATCTAGAAATATGTGGTATAGCTCAGTATACTGATAGAATAGACTCAAGAGATACTGAGAGTATGAAATTTCAGTGTTCTAATTCTCATACGCAGTTATCATGAAGATAAGTCTTGTATATATGTGGGTTCAAAGCTGCATATTCATGTATATGTTCGTTTGATGAAGAAGCAGTGGAGTAGACTCAGAAAAATTATCTGATATGGTTCAGACAACTACCACTTATCTTTTATGTCTTGATGATTGATGAATATAGTCTATGGATGTTATTTAGAAGTGATTTTGATCCTCATAAGTTGTTGATGACATGATGTATATCTAATTGATGATGATGCCTTGATATTTCTTATTGATATATGAAATGATCAGATATGACAGTGAATAGGTGGCATAGGTTCAGGGGGAAAAAATGTTATGCTTCTAATATTTCATTGTTGGCATTATGTTTAGAAGTCTTTGGTACCTAATTATTATTATCGATCGTGATGAGGCTTATGTTGCTAAAGTGTTTAAATGATACATCATGCTATGTTGTAGTTATGAGTTTCCTATGATGATGAGAATTGTATTGCTTGGGGTTACATGGTTGTCATTCAGATCAGATTTATGGGTTATTATGGATGACTTTTGATGATGCATACAATACACATATGTTGCTTAGATGGTGATCTTCATAAGGACAAGGATAAGTAAAAAGCTTGAATACACAACTTCATTATTTGACGATGAGTCACTTATTTCTTTTATGTTGTTGTCATCATGCCTTCAAAGATGCATAAAGTTCATATGGTGCAGTTATGGTGTAGGATTCCTATATTTCTTGGCTCTCACATGGTTGAGGATTGTTGTTGTTGTTGTTAGTATCATGAAAGCTTGACCAATGACTATGAGCTCATGGTTTTCTAGCTACATATTGTTATCTCTTCAATTGATACACATTATGCTGGATACATGGATGATTACTTAAGTTGCATATTGATAAATATTGTTGGTTGGCCAAGAGAATGGTGTTATTACAGCTCTCATGAACAAAGAGCTATTTGAAGACATGGATATTCGGAGACATCGCTTACTTAGTCACATAATGATGATTCCTTCTTATTTTATGATGATAGGTTTGATACTGACATATGTTGATTATCATGGTTAATTCTTATCAGATAGGGGATGTTCCCTAATGATGATACATGGTTGATATATTGAGGGTTCTTGTGGAAAGATCATGCAGTTCTTGGTGATGATGTTATGATCATAGATGATGACTATGGTGTTTTCACATGCATATGATATGATGTGAATGATTTTGCATTACTGCTTGGAGATATGACATATGCTTAGTTGATTCATGGATGGTTATCATAAGCCTCTTTCTACTAAGGAAACGAAGCAAGTTGATCTTGATGAGATCAAGAGGATGAGTTGATATCTATAGAGAACATACTTTGTCATAGGTTAATTATCTTTACTTTTTCATATCTTAGGAACTGATGATGGACATATACAGGTTGTGGGTCTCGATGTTGCTAACAAATGCTTATGGTGCAGATCATTTATGGTGTATGATAGTTACTGATGACTATCATGGTCTTGTTTAGGTTTTTGGTCTTTGTTATAAATTTCATGTATATCACTCGATTGAAAGGTTATATAAAGGCCCATGATGTAATAATATGTATTTGTCACTCATAGTCTTTTAATGAGTCCTTTTGGTCATATGATGTAATTTATACCCCCACTATGCATGGGAAGGATGATGTAATAATTGCTATGTTTTAGTCATGTATAAACATTTGGTATAGCCCCACTTGGTTGGGTAGATGAGTCAAATTTGGTATATCCCCACTTGGTTGGGAGATTGATGTATGTATGAGTCACTGGTGATAGGAAGGTCATACTCATACAGTTGAGTTATAGAGTCATGTTATTCTTTTAGAAAATATATTTGCAGACTCTACATGTGCTCAGGTGGAGCATGGATGGTATCGTGCATCTCAGCATGTACAAAGGGGGACTTTAATCAAAGAATTCAGCATGTGCCTAGGGGAGCATGATCAATGTTCATATTCAGTTGTTCATATATTAAAGTCTTCATTTTGGTTAGCCCTTTACCCTTGATATCAAAGGGGGAGAGTATCTTAGTCCGCCCTTTGCCCTTGATGTCAAAGGAGGAGAGTATTTTGGTTTTGCTTGTTATCTCTAAGAGTTTCTACATCTTGTAGTAATCAACACCAACATGGTTGCCATCAAGTCCAAAGGGGGAGATTGTTGGCATTATGATACATGTGTTGTACTTGATGGCAACCCACTTGTAGCAGAACAACTCACTTGTATAGGTTAACTAGATGAATCTATGTAACTAGATGAATCTACGAGAGAGATATCAGATGTGACAAAATGCAGGGCAGTTCAAAGGAATCATTTCAGACGTAATATGGAAAATCACATTATAACACGTCTATTAAGAGGTAACAAAGTAACGGTACAAAAGAATAGGGTGAGGGAACAAAGACTACATATCAGAATTAAGAAATTGAAGAAAGAGAATGGTTTAAGAAGTATACACTGGCTCACCATGTCCAAGTAGCATACACATGCGGGCTCATGGAATGAAATAAGTGTATACATATGCACGCACTTTCATAGAAGGAAAAGCACGTATAAGATGGAAAATCAAGGCTTTGGTCCAACGTATTCAGTCCAAGGTATTGGTTCGAGGTATCTGGTCCACGGAGGTATTTGGTCTGAGGTATTGGTAAAAGGTATTGGTCCTAAGTGGTTTTGGTCCAAGGTATTGAGAAAGGAATAAAACTATATAAGGAGGAGAAGATCAAAGGGATAAGAGCACAAGCAATGAATATCTTATGAAGTGATAGATCAAAAGAAAATATGCATGTTATGGGTTTCTAATGCTTTGCTTGATCTATACTAAATATGCACCTGAGTGTTTGATGATGGATGAGATCTAATGATGGATCAAGATCATAATGACTTATCATTATGTGATATGATAATGGATGGGCTAGATCTGATTGCTAACACATGTTTTATTCTTTATATGTGATGATCTAGTTATGTTTGAAGTTTGGAATTGCAACGAAGTTATAAGTAAGTATTTGCATATCTATACGTTGGTTCGCTTTGGTGAAGGTGTGTATACACACTAGTTTGGCTCTTCCAAGTAGCGTATGCAAAATAAAAGCTTGATGTTCAAGGATGACTAATCTATCAGACCAGTGTTGTTGTTTTACTGTTGTCTGTCAATGAATTCTTCTTAGATCTAAAAGTAAAACTGAATGCATAAAGAATTTGTGTCTCATTGATTAATTAATTGAGAAAGAAGGGTGATCCTTGTTGCTATCTATTTAGAACTCTGTAATATCATAGTAGGTATTCAAAATGTCACTGATTGGTACAATTTGTGGTTCAGAGGTTTTATTATTCAATATCTTTAGAGGTATACGCATGTTGGGAAAAAGGATGTAGCGTATACACACGTTTGCTTCATTAAAGGAGCGTATACATTCTGAGACATGCCTTTTGAGGTTACAGTTAGTTTTGGTTGTTGATGCAGTGTTCTGGGTTTAGATGTATGTACTGGTTACAGTGATCTCTCTATTCCAGTTGATTGGTTGAATTTGATTAAGTTTGAATGAATCGTTGATTCAGTTGTGTCAGAGGTTTAAAGGTATCAATGATTGATTGTTTTCAGTTATATTAGATATTGATTGGGTTTTAGTGATTGGTTGATGCAGATGTATTTGATGGTTGTATTGATTTTTAGCTTCAATGTTACTAATGGGTCCAGTATGAAAATTTGATGAAACGAGGCCTTCATGTGTATTGTTGTGTACCAGGAGTATCTAGTGTGAAAATTTATGAAATGTGATCCCTGGAGGATACTGACGATTGGAGACTTCGGTGAGGAAGTCGAAGCTTCCTTCCAGTAGTGGCTAGTGATTTGATCAGGGAGTTGGACCTCCCTTCCAGTACTAGTTGGAGAACGAGTGAAGGTTGTAGCCTTCTATATGTTGGAGGCTACATACTACTAAACATATTGGCTAGTGCAAGAACTAGGGGGTTGTAGCTCCCTCCCAATAGAAGCTGGAGAATGAGAGAAGGTTGTAGCCTTCTGCGGGTGGGTACTTGCGTACTGGTATGAGTCTGCACTAGTACAAGATTGTAAACAAATTTTCTTATTATTAAAAGAAGATAAAGATGACAGCAATAGGTGGTTTTCACCCACATTAGGTTTCCACCTTAAATTTTGGTGTTCATGTGTGTTGCTTATGTGTGATGGTTTATTATGTTATTACTGCACATGATTACTGTTTGATGCTTAATAAAGCACTGATGCACTGATTAAAGATAAAAATATGATGAATTAACTGAATCATAAGTTCATTGGATATACGCTAGTTAACTTAAGAACAGTTGCTTCACTGAAGTAGCATATATAAATCTAATTATGGAAATAAAAAAGCTATTGATTTGTAAATACTGATTCATGCCCTCTCTCAGTATTATTTCCAACAATTGGTATCAGAGCAGGTCCTTTGGCAGAAGCATGATCGCTTGAAGGAGATCCGTATAAACAATGGGAACGAAGCTAAAGAAGAGAGCACCTCAATAGAAGAAGGCCTCTCAAAGGAACTATGATAGTGGAAGAGACAATTGGCCATTATGTCGAAGTAACTCTTCAGATTCAGAATCACCTCAGAATGAAGATGAACAAGAGAAAGAATTATTAGGTATGAATTTGTTGTCCTGTGGTGATACATTTCTCTGTTCATTTGAAGATAATGAATGTGAAAGCGAAACAACAGAATTTTCTCTTATGGGTAAAAGAGAAAGAAATCAAATAGAGGAATAATTTAAAAAGATCACAAACAAAATTAGAGATCAACAAGATCTATTGGACAAAAGGGAGTGTACCTACAAAGAAGAGATTATAAGGTTAAAGGCTTAGTTAGAGGAAGGAAACAAAGTAAGGAAAGAATATGAGGAAAAGGAAGATCAAAGTCAAAGGCTACAGGATGAAGTGACATCATTGAGAAATGAAGTGAATGGAAAAGAAACAACAGCCAAGGAACTTATAGAAAGAACCAACTACTGTGAAGGTCCTGAAGCTGTGGTTTTCTCTCTAAAAGAAGATCTCAAAAATTCAAATAAGCAAAATGAAGAACTACTCCCAGCATTCGAAGAACAAGAAAATGAAGTTATTGAATTAAGGCAACAAGTGGAAGAAGGAAGAAAAGCTGAAGTAATCATGAAGAAGCAATATATTGAAAAGGAAGAGCAATATCAGGTTGAGGTAAATATTCTAAAAGGTAAATTAGAAGAAAAGGATAAACTTTTACGATTTCAAGATAGTACTAAGATTTTGGATGATATTCTTAGTACTCAAAGGTCTCCTGCCATCAAATGTGGCCTTGGTTTTCATGAAACTATTAAAGGTGAATCTGTCTCACAAACCGAAGCAAGGAACTCTAGTGCAAAATCTGAAATGCTCAGCAAGGAGATAAGAGATCAACCCCATCAACAAAGCAGGAAAGAAAGTCTTAAGAGAAAATCATTTACTCCTAACTATGGAAGTGTTAATCAATTATTTCTTCTCATGAATAATTTTGAATGTTTTATATGTCATAATTTTGGACATGTTGCAGCAAGATGCAGAATTGGAATGGTTCAAGCTAATAACCATCACACAGAAAGATCATCAGCTTCCAAGTACTTTAAGGGATATCGTTTCTCTTGCAATATGTTTGGTCACAAAGCCATTAACTGTTATAGAGGGAATATGAAACATATAATATGTTATGCTTGTAACAAGTTTGGTCATATAGAAAAAGAATGCAGGAGAAAATTTAGGCCAACATACGAAAAGCAGCAAACATTGTCACACTCCAAGGTATGGAAGAAGAAGGAAGTACAACCAGAAATATGTGGCATAGATTAGTATACTGACATAACAGACTCAAGAGAAAGTAAGAGTATTAAATTTCAGTGTTCTAATTCTCATACGTAGTTACCATGAAGACAAGTCACGTATATATTTGGGTTCGAAGCTACATAGTCACATATATGTTGGTTTGATGAAGAAGCAGTGGGACAGACTCAGAGAAATGATCTGATATGGTTCAGAAAACTACCATTTATCTTTTATGTCTTGATGATTGATTACTATAGTCTGTAGATGTTATTTATAAGTGCTTTTTATCCTCATAAGTTGTTGATGACTTGATGTATATCTAATTGATGATGATGCCTTGATATTTCTTACTAATATATGCAATGATCAGATTTGAGAGTGAATAGGTGGCACAGGTTTAGGGCGAGAAAATGATATGCTTCTAATATTGCATTGTTAGCATTATGTTTACAAGCATTTGGTACCTAATGATTATTATCAATCGTGATGAGGCTTATGTGGCTAAAGTGTTTAAATCATTAATCATGTTATGTTGCAGTTATGAGTTTCCTATTATGATGATACTTGTATTGCTTGGGGTTACATAATTGTTATACAGATCAAATCTATGGGTGATTATGGATGAATTCTAATGATCCATATAGTACACATATGTTTCTTACATGGTGATATTCATAAGGACAAGGAGAAGTACAAAGCTTCAGTACACAACTTCATTATTTGACGTTGAGTCACTCATTTCTTCTACGTTGTTTACATCATGCCTTCAAAGATGCATAAAATTCATATGTTGCAGTTATGATGCATGATTCCTATAGTTCTTGCCTCTCACACAGTTGAGGATTATTTCTATTGTTAGTATCAAGAAATCTTGACAAATGACTATGATCTCATGGTTTTCTAGCAATATATTGCTATCTCTTCTATTGATACACAATATGTTGGATACATGGATGATTACTTAAGTTGCATATTGATAAATATTGTTGGTTGGCCAAGAGAATGGTGCTATTACAAGTCTCATGAAGACATAGCTACTTGAAGACATGGATATTCAGAGACATGGCTTACTTAGTCACATAATGATGATAGGTTTGATACTCACATATGTTGATTATCATGGTTAATTATTATTAGATAGGGGATGTTCGCTAGTGATGATACATGGTTTATATATTAAGGGTTCTTGTGGAAAGATCATGCAGTTCTTGATGATTATGTTATGATCATAGATGATGAATATGGTGTTTTCACATGCATATGATATGATGTGAATGATTTTGTGTTACTGCTTGGAGATATGACATATGATTAGTTAATCCATGGAAGGATATGATAAGGCTCTTTATACTAAGGAAACGAAGCAAGTTGATCTTGATGAGATCAAGAGGATGAGTTGATATCTATATACAACATACTTTGTCATAGGTTGATTATATTTACTCTGTCATATCTTCAGAACTGATGGTGGACATATACAGGTTGCAGGTCTCAATGTTGCTAACAAATGCTTATGGTGCAGATCACATATGATGTATGATAGTTGCTGATGAATATCATGGTCTTATTTAGATCTTTGGACTTTGTTATAAATGTCATGTATATCACTCGATGAAAAGGTCATATAAAGGCCCTTGATGTAATAATATGTCTTTGTCTATCATAGTCTTTTATTGAGTCCTTTTGGTCATATGATGTAACTTATACCCCCACTATGCATGGGAAGGATGATGTAATAATTTCTATATTTTAGTCATGCATAAACATTTGGTATATCCCCACTTGGTTGGGTAGATGAGTCAAATCTAGTATATCCCCACTTGGTTGGGAGACTCATGTATGTATGAGTCATTGGTGATAAGAAGGTCATACTCACATAGTTGAGTTATAGAGTCATGTTATTCTTTTAGAAAATATATTTGTAGACTCTACATACCATACCATGTATGAGTCATGTTATACCATCCATGCTCAGGGGGAGCATGGATGGTATAGTGCATCGCAGTATGCACAAAGGGGGAGTTTATTCAGAGAATACAGCATGTGCCTAGTGTGAGCATGATCAATGTTCATATTTAGCTGTTCAGATATGAAAGCATTCTTTTTGGTCAGCCCTTTAGCCTTGATATGAAAGGGGGAGTGTATCTTGGTCCGCACTTTGTCCTTGATCTCAAAGGGGGAGAGTATTTTGGTGTTGCTTGCTATCTCTAATAGTTTCTACAACTTGCAGTAATCAACACTAACATGGTTGCCATCAAGCCCAAAGGGGGAGATTGTTGGCATTTTGATACATGTGTTGTACTTGATGGCAACCCACTTGTAGCATAGCAACTCACTTTTATATGGTAACTAGATGAACCTACGTAACTAGATGAATCTACAAGAGAGATATCAGATGTGACAAAATGCATGGTAGTTTTGTTTACAGATTTGACAAAATGTAGGGCAATTCAAATGAATCATTTCAGAATTAATATGGAAAATCACAATATAACAAGTCTATTTAGAGGGAACAAAGTAATCGTACAAAAGAATAAGATGAAGGAACAAAGGACGATACATCAAAATCAAGAAATTGAAGAAAGAGAATGGTTTAGGAAGTAGACGCTGGTTCAGCATGTCCAAGTAGCGTATACACGTGGGCTCATGGAACGTAAGAAGCATATACGTATGCACACACTTTGACAGAAGGAAAAGAGCATATGGGATGGAAAATCAAGGTTTTGGCCCAAGGTATTCAGTCGAAGGTATTGGTCCGAGGTATTTGGTACAAGGTATTGATCTGAGGTATTTGGTCATAGGTATTGGTTTGAGGTATTGGTCCTAAGTGGTTTTGGTCCAAGGTATTGAGAAAGGCCTAAAACTATATAAGGAGGAGAAGATCAAAGGGAAAAGAGAACAAGCAATGAACATCTTATGAAGTGTTAGATCAAAAGAAAATATGCATGTTATGGATTTCTGATACCTTGCTTGATCTAGACTAAATATGCACCTGAGTGTTTGATGATGGATGAGATCTAATGATGGGTGAGGATCATAATGACTTATCATTATGTGATCTGATAATGGATTGCTAACACATGTTTTATCCTTTATATGTGATGATCTAGGTATGTCTGAAGTCGGGAATTGCAACGAAGTTATAAGTAAGTATTTGTAGATCTATACGCTAGTTCGCTTTGGTGAAGGTGTGTATACACGCTGGTTAGGCTCTTCCAAATAGCGTATGCAAAAGAAAAGCTTGATGTTCAAGGATGACTAATATATCAGATTAGTGCTGTTGTTTTACTGTTGTCTTTCAATGAAGTCTTCTTAGATCTGAAAGTAAAACTGAAAGCATAAAGAATTTGTGTCTCATTGATTAATTGAATGAGAAAGAAGGGTGATATTTGTTGCTATCTGTTTAGAACTTTGTAATATGACAATAGATCTTCATAATGTCACTGATTGTTACAGTTTGTGGTTTAGAGGTCTTATTATTTAGTATCTTTAGAGTTATACAAAGGTTGGGCAAAAGGAAGTAGCATATACACATAGCTATGCCTCATTAATGGAGTGTATACATTATGACACATGCCTTTTGAGGTTACAATTAGTTCTGGTTGTTGATGCATTGTTCTGGTTTCAGATCTGTGTGCTGATTATAGTGATCTGTCTGTTCCAGTTGATTGGTTGAATTTTATTAAGTTTGAATGAATGGTTGATTTAGTTGTCGGAGGGTGAGAGGTTTTAGTGATTGATTGTTTCAGTTATATCAGAGATTGATTGGGTTTCAGTGGTTGGTTGATGCAGTGTATTTGATGGTTGTATTGATTTTGAGCTTCAATGTTACTAATGGGTCCAGTATGAAAATTTGATGAAACGAGGCCTTCATGTGTATTGTTGTGTACGAAGAGTATCCAATGTGAAAATTTATGAAACATGGTCCTTGGAGGATACTGATAGTTGGAGCCTTCAGTGATGAAGTCGAAGCTTCCTGCCAATAGTGGATGGTGATTTGATCAGGGGGTTGGAGCTCCCTTCCAGTAGCAGCTGGAGAACGAGTGAAGGTTGTAGCCTTCTGTAGGTCAAAGCCTACATACTAGTAAACATGTTGGCTAGTACAATAACTAGGGGGTTGTATCTCCCTTCCAGTAGAAGATGGAGAACAAGAGAAGGTTGTAGCCTTCTGTAGGTGGGTTCCTGCGTACTGGTATGAGTATGCACCAGTACAATATTGTAAGCAATTTTTCTTATTATTAAAAGAAGACAGAGATGATAGCAGTAGGTGGTTTTCACCCGCATTAGGTTTCCACCTTAAGATTTCTTGTTGTTCATGTGTGTTGCTTATGTCTAATCGTTGATTCTATTATTACTGCACATGGTTACTGTTTAATTCTTAATAATGTACTAATGCACTGATTAAATATCAACATATGATGAATTTATTGAATCATAAGTTCACTGGATATACGTTGGTTACCTTAAGAATAGTTGCGTGCACATGCGAGTTCCCTTCATTGAAGTAGCATGTATGAATATGATTATGGAAATGAAAAAGTTATTGATTTGTAAACACTGATTGACACCCCCTCTCAGTATTGTTTCCAACACTGTCTGCATGTCTCTGAAAATTGACCATTGGATAGGAATTATGTGGTTGTGGAGGGCATCTTCTATGATGATTCTAATTAACCCATGGTAGGCTAATTATTGGTGGTTTCCCTCCTGCACCTTTATGCTTGTATCTTTCAATGATTGCAGAACGAAGTATGGTATGCTGAGCTTGTGGTGAGGAGATGTTTCTGCTCCAAACCTCAATTCTTCAAGAAGCCTAAAGTGATATCCATAAACCACACTATACCTACCTCACATGATATGTATTTGATAAGCTGGTAGCTCACCTCATTCTAGGGATATGGTAGGCTTATTCTCCTTAGTCCATTTTTGTCCTCAATGGGTTCTTCTCCCTCTAAAAAGAACTTCTTCTTGGCAATCTGACTATCTCCCTTATCGTCCTTTCTCCAAGGAATTCTTAGGGGAAGTATGGTAATCCTACTTATGATTTTAGGGGTGAGCTCTATGGAGAGGCCTTTCACCACAACAGTGGCATGGATTCTGGTAAGTGGAATGAGGGAGAGAGAAAAATATCTGGGCACTTCATCATCATACCCTCTTAATTTTTCAAAATACCCCATCCAATTATGCCTTGTGAATATTTCTAACACCTGAGGGTGTTGGTGGATTCTCACAGTGTTAATGGGCTCGCCTCTATTAAACACTCTTGTCATTTTTGTTTGTGAATTTCGAGGAGCTGAGATGGTTGATACAATTTTTAAATGTAGAAGTAAATAACTGAAAGAACCATGGAGGCAATTCCCTTACACAACTGCCAAATTCATTCAATAATAGGTGATTTTCTTTTCAATTCACTTTGAAAAAGGGAAGTAATTTTAGAGCCTACCTCCTCATAGTGTTTCATGTAGCCAACCCTCGTGTTTTCCCCTCTGAAACTCATCTCGTCCAATCCCGTAGACTGTTTTTCTGTATCCTGTAGGATTCATGTACGATCATGTAGGATTTCTTGTGTAATCATGTAGGAAGTCCTGCGTAGGAGAAAGGTGGAATTTTATCTTCTGTGGGTTGCCTGGGTATGACAGCGACTTTTCTAGAGTGAGCCTTGAGGAGATAGATTCATGAGTACATGGGATCAACGATTATTTCGTCTTATGGCCAAGTTATGTGAGGTGGTGTGCTGGCAGCGGAAGTACATTTTCTATTTTTGGACCATTGGTCCCCACTACCACCTCATCATTTCTCTCTCCTCGTAATCAACTCCTAGTTCATGCCTCTGTAGACTTAACTGCTTTTTTTCTTGTCCTCTCTTTCTTTGGCTTGACTATTGCCACGTGTCAGAGGACCCATTGTTTTGTCTTCATCGACTGAATGAAGGTGGCCAAGTTAAATGGCCACCTTTCACTTATAAACCAACTTGCTCATAACCTTTACATCTTTTGACTACATTATGAAAATGAGAGAGTGAAGCGAGATACTTACCTGTGGTGCTAATACCTTGCTGCAGTTGTTGAAGACCTAAGGTGCTTATAGTGTGTTGGTTGCATGTTATTTTTCCTTCCTTTTTTATTGCTCTCTGATGATCCCTTTGATGTGTAGGTACCTGGTGTTTAATATGATGGTGCTACTATTGCTCTAGAGCTCATTATATCCTTGGATCTTCATGCTAGAAGCATGCTACTACTCATGATTTTTATTCTGTGGGATAGGCTGCTACAAGATTTCCTGTAGTTGCTTCTCCCTCAGAACTTTTAATCATACACTCTGCTGGGATTTTGAGGATGATGACATGGATTGAGAGGAAGACTAGGAGTGTGGAGAATGAGAAATACTCAAGTGTTGCTCCCTTCTACTCTCTTGTTTCATTTTTTCTCTTTGTTTTCTCTTGAGGACTGTGAAATTTTTTTTGGAAACTGATTTGTTTATGATGAATGTAGGGGCAATCAAGGTGGAGAGAGGTATGGTAATGAAGTGGTGATGTAGGAATGTTATTGTTTTGACTTGGAAGGTCATTTTCTCACCCTAGGGTCACTTCTTGTAGGATTCTTGAGCCACTGTAATTCCTACAGGATCATCGTGTAGGTTTTCAGGGGATCCTGTAGAAAACATAGTCCCCTTGTAAACTGAAGCAAATGAGTGAAAAAATGAAAGAAATGGTGGAGTGATGAATGACAATGGGTGGAAAAATAAAATGTGAATGAAATACGTCCATTTTTTTATCCTCCTTTGTTCTCTGATCGTCCTCCTGCTGACCTACAAACAAAAATTTTTCATGATTTTTTTTTTTTTGAAAACAACTAGTTTGCCTCTAAGAGGTTTTCATCCTAGATGTTTTCCCTCGGTGCCTCAGGAGAGGTTTTCACCCAGAGATATTTTCATTTTCTCTTCTTTATTTTTTTTTTTTTTCTGACACCCTTGGGCTACCCCAAGAGGTTTTCAGCCCACTAGTGGGACTCAGGTGCCTCATGGAGGTTTTCACCTAAGTCCTTATTTTTTTTCTTAGTTATTTGATGAGGCAGGAGGTTAAACTTGCTCCAACAACATCATTGTTTTATTTATACCATCAATGAACTCTTGCTCTGACATTGGCCTCTTGCAAGCTTTTATTTTGTGCCCATTAACAAGTAAAGGAATGGCCTCTGCATCTATGGTTCTAATCTGCACTGAACCATTATCATGACATATTTCTATAACATAAGGCCCCAACCATCTTGTCCTTAACTTGCCCTTAAAGTCTTTATATCTAGAATCATATAACAAGGCCCAAGCACCTTCTTGAAATTTCTTATCCTTGATGTTATTATCATGCCAAATCTTCCTCTGATGTTGGGTTACCTATGTGTGTAGGAGGGCCTGCATTCTGAACTCATCCAAACCATTGTGCACTGGTGAGGTCTAGATCTAGTTGGGATGCCATCCTTCATGTCTTATACTAAAACTCAGTTGACATTAGGGCCTTTTTCCCATAGACCAACTCATAGGGTCCGAATCCACTGGTGGTCTTCTAGGTGTTATTATAGGCCTAGGTGACCTTAACTAGTCTATCTACCCAATATTTCCTACTGTTGCTAAGCACTTTGGTCAAGATGCCCTCCAACGCTCTGTTCCTCACCTCCACTTTCCCATTAGCTTGTGGGTGATAGGGAGTGGAGGTTCTATGCTTGATCTTGTGCTGGCTGAGCAAGTCTTCAATCATGTCAGAGGTAAATTGGGTGCCTTGATCAGTGACTAGCTCTTTAGGGTATCCAAATTTGTAAAATACATTCTCCCTTAAGAGCTTAGCTACCTTCTCCTCTGTTGCTACCTTAATTTCCTTGGTATCAGCCCACTTAGTCAGATAGTCAGTGCACACAACGATGTACTATTTTTGCTTGGAAGGAAGGTAAATAGGTCCAATTAAGTCCATCCCCCACTTGTCAAATGGCTCAAAGGTCACTTAAGGCTGCAGAGGCATTTCATCCCTTGGAGTAGGCTTTCCCATCCTTTGATACCGATCACACTAACTAGTATATCTTTTCACATCTTGATGAAGAGGGGGCTAATAATAGCCTGCTTGTAACACTTTGAATGTTGTCCTCTTTGCTACAAAGTGACCTCCAGAAGGCCCATCATGACAGGTAAGAAGGATGTCAAAGACTTCCTCCTCCCTGACACACCTTCTTAGGATTTTATTGGGGCCAAGTTTGAAGAGATTGCCCCCAATCCAAGTGAAAGGGGTGCTCTTCCTTATAATCTTTCTTTTCTCTTTGGAGGACAAGTTCGGTGGGAACTGTGCAGATACCAAATAGTTTGCTATGTCAGCAAACCATGGAGAGAGAACTAAAATGGAGAACAAGTGCTCATTCGATAACTGGTCATCAACCATTCCCTCCTCACCTGCAGGCAGAGTTAATCTGGACAAAAAGTCTGCAATGACATTTTCTTTGCCAAGCTTATCGATAATAGTTAGATCAAACTGTTGTAATAAAAGTAACCATCTTATAAGACGAGCATTCACATCAGGTTTATTCATTAAATATTTGATTGCAGCATGGTCAGTATGGACAAATGTTTCATAGTCTGTAATACAATGTGTAAATTTGTTCGATGAATGCACAACAACTAGGAGCTTCTTTTCAATCACTATGTAGTTGAGTTCAAACTTTGACAGATCATTACTGATAAAGTAAATGGCATAAGGAAATTTTTCATCTATCTGACCTAGGGATGCTCTTATGGCTTTGTGTGAGGCATCATAATGAATATGAAAGGGAAGGACCCAATTTGGGCCTCGGAGAATCGGTGCAGCGGTTAACTTGTTCTTCAGGACGTCCAAGGCCTCTTGACGGATTTGACCATATAAAATCATAGCCTTTGGCCAACAACCCAAATAAAGGAGAGGCCAACTTGCTAAAGTCCTTTATGAACCTTCAGTAGTATCGAGCTAACCCTAGGAAACTTCTGACATCTCTCTACTTTTGAGGAGGTGGGACCCTTTGGATGATAGCTATTTTGTTTGGGTCCACCTGCAATCCTTGCTGAGATATTGAATGACCCAACACAGTCCCTACAGTCATCAAGAATTCACATTTTTCAGGACCGAGAGAGAGGTTCATTTCAATGCATTTGTGTTGGACAAAGCCTCCTCGAAATCACATCCATAGCGTGTAAAATCATCCATATAAATTTCTACGGCATCATGGACTAACTCGGAAAACATACTCAGGACTGCTCTCTAGAAAGTGGCGGGAGCATTGCATAGGCCAAAAGGAAGGACCCTATAGGAAAAAGTGCCCCAAGGACAAGTGAAGGTGGTTTTATCTTGGTCTTCCAGGCTAATCTAGATTTGATTGTACCTGCTGAATCCATCTATGAAAGAGAAAAACTTTTTCCCTACTAGGCCATCTAGCACTTGGTCGATGAAAGGTAGAGAGAAATGGTACTTCTTTGTGGCTTTGTTCAATTGCGTGTAATCAACACAAATCCTCCAATTACCATTTTTCTTGGGAACTAACACCAAAGGAGAGACCCACTCACTATCGGAGATAGGATAAATGAATCCTGCATCTAGCAATTTTTGCAGTTCTTCTTTCACTATATCTTTAAGAGTTTGATTCATCCTCCTTTGGGGTTGTCAGACTGGCTTGCAACCTTATTTCATGTAAATGTGGTGAGTACACACTGAGGGGTGTACTCCCTTCATTTCTTTGTAACTCCAAGCAAAGGAATCCAGATGTTCCTTTAACATGTTGTACAACTTATCCTCTTGGAGAACATAAAGAGATGGATTGATTTTCAAAGTTCTCTCAGGGCCTAATTTTATGGTTTTGAGATGGAGAGGGTTGGGATTGGCCAGGTATAGATCAATTGGATGGTTTTTCTGGGTTTCCTTTACTACTTATTCTAGGGACAATGTACTAGAAGTTGGATTTTGGAGTAGGTGTTCAATTAAATCATCTTCATCATGTTGTCCTCTTCCCATGGTTGTTTCTAAGGTATACAGTTGGGTATAATAAACTTCATCTTATTCCTCCTCTTCTAGCCATAAAGGTAAATCATGTTTTAGAGATGGCTGAGCAGGAGGGTATAGGACTAACTGCTTGGACATATGCCCTTCCTTGATGGTCATATTCCCAGCTCTACAGCTGATGTAAGCATCGATAGTGGCCAAGCATGGCCTCCCAAGGATGAGAGGGTAACCAGTAACCTTATCCTTAGGCTGGAGAACTAGGAAATCTGCAAGGTACTCCAAAGATTCAATGGAGACCATCACATCCTCCACAATCCCCTCAAGGGTCAGTGTGGAGCGGTCTGCAAGTTGTAGGATTGTTGTGGTATTTCTCAATGAACCTTGGAGATTGAGCTTAAGCATGGCATCCTTGGTTGTCAAATTAATGGCAACCCCAAGATCGATCAAAGTGTGTGGGAGAATGGTTCCATTGATGTGCACATCTACTATAGGGCTTCCAGGGTCCAAATATTTTGGATAGATTACCTGCCCCAGCATTAAGTCAGACAGTTGTTCAGTGACATAAATGGTAGGGGAATCTCTTTTTCACCTCCTTGGTTTCTTGAAACACTTCTCCTTAATCAAGTTATTGTAAATAGGTACATCCTTTATGGCTTGGAGAAGTGGAATCTTGAGACATAGGTTTTTCAATTCTCCTAGAAGTTTAGTCTCTTCTGGGGTAGGCTGGAGTGGTTGAGTTAATCTCTTAGGAAATGGTGGATTTACTTTAAGAATGCTTTCCTCTCTTTCTTCTTCAACCTCCCTAGGTGGAGGTGGACGTTAGTTTTCTAGTAGAACTCTCCCAAATCTCAAGTTAATTACCTAGATCTTCACAGCATAAGCTAAATATGATGTCTCTCTACTGTATACTTGTTGTTCTTGTCTGTTGTTCGGGTTAAGAGTTGGTTGGGAAGGCATCTGGGGTTTTTTAGGTGGAGCAGAGTGTTACAGTTGTGGTTGGGTAGGTGGTGAAGGAAATAAAGTGGGAACATTGTTGTACTGGGGCATCCACCCTGGGGCAATACATTCCACTGAGGTTGTGGCAGAGCATATGGTTGGAATGATTGGATGGCTGGCTAGGAATGATACTAATATGAAAAGGACCAAGGAGGAGGTGTAGAAAAAGAAGGATGAGCAGGGGGTCCCCATGAAGGTATGGATGTGGTCTGGCTAGGGTTGTAAGATGCATGTGATGACCCTTGCATGCTCTATTGGTATGGCCTAGGCCCATGAGGTCTCCTTTGTTTTATGTAACAGAGATGCTCGGTGACCCCTTCAACTCCCTGATATACATCTTTGCGTCTAGGCAAACAAGGGCACTTGTATCTGGAGTGGTTTTCTTCATATACTGAGTAAACTTCAATAGAATTCAATGGACATTCATTCCTAGGGTGCCTCCTAGTGCATCCAGGACAGAAAATGGCCAAGGCTCTCTCTGCTTTCTCCTAACAAGCATAGTCTCCATCTGTAAGGCAAGGGTTTGCAGCATCTCACTCTTGAAATCTTCTAGCATGTTTCCAATTTCACCGTTGATGGATGAATTGGAAGAGGATGTATTGACTATAGGTTGACTTCCCCTACCCTTTTTCCTAGCTGTGCTAGAATGGTTTCTAAAGGCAGTCTTGATATCCTCATAGGGTAACCGGTATATATCTCCTCCTACTAACAAGTGTAGGGCATCCAGAAGTTCTTCCCTTACTCCTTTAAGCAGGACCAACTTCAGTGACATAGGGTCAAGTGTGCACTTGGCCCTTTTGTAACTAAGATGGAATCTTTCTTCATAATACTCTAGGGATTTGTCATTGCCTAAGGTCATCCTAAAAATTTCCTCTTTAGTACTCGATACTTGTTGTTGAAGGCTTTCTGCATTTAAGCCCAAGTTGTGATGTTATCCCCAGGTAAACCCATGAACCAGCGCAAAGCTACACCCTTGAGGGTAGATGGAAATAGTTCCAACTTCTGCTCATCGTTTGTGTAGCCATAGGTTTGGCATATAACAACAAACTTAGATAGCAAAGTGTCGGGATCTTCTATGGTCATGCCATGGAAATGAGGAAGGGTAGAGGGGCTTATATTTTTCATCTTAGTGTCCCCATTGGTTTCCCTGATGGGGAAGGCACCCTCAACTCTCTCTCTATTCCCTTTGTCATTTATGTTTTCAGCCATTGGCTCTGTAGGAATGGGTTCTTCTTCTTCCTCCCCTGTAGGTTGTTCAAATATGTTTGGTTTCTCACCTAAGGGTTCCTCCAGTTCACAGCCACCGAAGAAGAGGGAAGTTTGGTTGTTTGATGCAATGGGTGTATTTGGCAAAATTTTCCCTAAGTTATCCCTATTCCTATGAGGCATGAAAGGAAATGTTTTTGGTTTGGTTTTGTGTTTTTTTTTCAAACTTTGAAAGTGATTGCAAAATTGAAATTGCAGATTGAATGAAAACTACCGACTGAATGAAAAGCTAATTTCTGAATTGAAATATTACTTACAAAATGGAAAGGAAAGAAGAGAATGTAGAATTAAAAAGGAAGCAACTAAATTACTTTTGCATAAATGAAACTAATGACAGAATATTAGAAACAAGAAATAGAGGAAAGAAAGCAATAATCACATATTACCCAGACACCTCCTCAACAATGACACCAAAAAGTGATGAGCACCAATATTGCAATAAGAATGCTACAACTCTTAGGCTACCAACTTTACTTTATCAACCCATGGTTTGTACAAACATGGAGGTGATAGTGTTGTATACACAAGTAAAAGTGATTGTTCTGCCTTTTGTCATAGCCCAGATGGCGAGATACCACTAGGGCTTTCAAGCCAAACTTCTATGGATTCAGAAGAAGCTTGTTTCCTTGATGAAAGAAATAGAAATCTACTCTACAAGAGAGTTGATCTACTGGAGTAATGAAAAATACTGAAATTCAATGCTAAGCCACATCATTTCTTAATTAACTGCTAAGAGCTATGCTTTGCAATAATGATAAATTAACATGAAAAAAATGGTATTGTCCTAAGCATGGAAGTTAAAAACATCAAACATCACTGTTATGCATGTAAAGGACTATAATAAATTTGTTTTGTCTTTTTATGCTTTTCATGAAAAATCAAGTGTGCAAGCTAATCTCTTTTGGTGATGTGGCAAGTGGCTTAGGGATGCTGGTGGATGGCTGGAAGGTTCAGGAGATGGTTGGAAGGTTTGGGAGACCCTTGGGTGACCTTGAGTGGATTCCTAGAGGTTTTCCCTCAATTCGGCCTCAAAACAGGCCACTACAGGAAAACCTACACGATGTACTAGAAACCTACAAGATTCCTTGTATCTCTATAGGATACAACCGAGAGAAAAATGATGGGTGTTGGAGGTGATGGAAGGCTTAGGGAAGGTGGTTGATGGGTGGAATGAAGTGAGGAAATGCATAAGATCACTCAGAACCCAAAACCAAGTTTAGGAGATGGTTGGATTCGTTCATCATGCTTGGGGGAATTTCTATGTAAAATGATGAAATTGGTAAAGGTCTTGATGAAAACAAGGAATACCTATGGGTGGATGAATTTGGAAGGTGGTTTCTTGCTAAGATATCTCTTTCTACTTTTGAAGCACTTGCTCTATGTCAAACATGTGTAAATCCCAAAAAGTCATGTAAACAAGAAGAATTGTCATGAGCTAGAAAAGCAGAATTTAATGAACTAAATGCCTACCTTATGCATGAGGAAATTGCTGAATGAAATGGAATCATTGATGAGATCTACTGCAAGAGTGAATATAGAAGAGATGGAAATAAAAACCTATTTTTAAAAATTGATCAAATGTTGGTTCAAATACAGTAAACTCTAAATATTATGAAAGAAACATAAATCTGTCTTTTTGGGGTTGCATAAGGGTCTTTTCCTCAAATCATGATCCTAGAAGGAAGAAGTGATGCCAGGACACCTACTGACAGCTTTTTGGTGCTTATTTTATCCCTTCTAACCTGTTACTGAAGTAAGGCACAAATGGAGGCAAAGTAATGAACAATTAATCAAATATACACTACGTGCAATGAAATACTTCTAAAGACAGTTTAACCATGAATCTATGAAACTAAGCTAAGCATACAGATACAAGAAGAGGAGAATTTACTGCTATGGTTGGGCCCTAACCCAAGAGTTTCAGCCCTCTAAGTTAACTCAGTACTGGATCATTAAAAATCTCATTCTTATTACCAAAACATAAAATTACATCAAAGTCTTCCACAAGTCTCGAGCTCAAAAATAACTAGAGTTTTTACAACCAAAATTCAAATGCTAATGAGGCTCTAGGCCTCTCTACTTATACAACTGAAGTCTCCAATGATTTCCTTAAATAAAGGGATGCTCAACTCTCAAACTCGAGATGAACTAACTCTTTTTCTATCACTTGCTCCACTACCTTTTGATCTTCGTGACTTGGCTGCTTGCACTCTGAGCTGGTGTGATTAACGGAGGAATATTCAAATGCGGGAGGAGTAAATGAGGAGGATTTATGGCCTAAAATATCTTTCCATTGTCCCATTAGAGTTTCAAACCTTAGTCTTGCCAAAATTCCTTGATTTTGCCTTCCAAACCTTCATTCAATGGATATTAGTTCACTAGTTATAATATCTCACTTTAACTCATCTCATTAAAGAAAATATAATGAAAACATGTAATATGTTGTGATAAGTGTTGGTTTGACTAAGTTAGCAGGCGAATTAAGGCCCATATAATTACCCAATGATGAGGCTCATCAGGTACAATGGAAGCACTTTGGTATAAAGGAGGCCACATGTGAAATGGATGATGCCATGAAATTTGAATTATCCCTTCTTATTTGCTAGTTAAATCAAGTGTGTATATGATTGTAAATACTATATTGAGTTGGGTGTATAGAGCTCCATGAAAAAATACATGTTGTGTTTTGTGTTCGGTGTTACATATGGGTATATGAACATGGAGGGCGATTTTCCCTCAAGGGTGAGGGGACTGTAATAACCCCACCCATGGCACTCGTATAAAAAACATTGTAAATATTTGTATATATGTGAAATTTGAAAAATGGGGTTGAGTCAAAGGGACATGAATTGTAGAGCTAGGGAGGAGAATTTCTTTCTTAGGATGATGTCATTTCTTATGCATAAACATAAATTGTGAGACAACCATTAAAACTGGCTAGTGCAGCAATTTAAGAGACTAGTTCTGGAATTAAATGGGCCACAAAAGAAAGTACACAAACCCATGTTTCTTGAGAAACAACAACAATGAAAGAGGAAAAACAATCTAGCATAGATATTATGCATTATAGGACATTGAGGACGCATCAAAAAATGTGAAATGAGGAAACAACAATAGGAGGATTCATTCGAGTAAGGCTAGAAGAATTTGAGGGCATTCAAGAGGCAGACAAAGAAGGCAAAGAATATTGGGAGCATTGAGTGAAAACAATTAGTAGGCAAATCTGAAGAGAAGAGAGGAGAAGAGAAGGGATTGGTTGTTTGGTTCCCTGGAGGTTGTGAGTTGAGCTGTTAGACTCTAGATCCTTGTAATAGCTTGGGGTTGCTAGAGGATATGGGTTGAGATAGAATCCCTGGAGCCCTATAATAACTTGGGTCCCTCGAGGCTATGGGTTGAGATAGAGTTCTCTAGAGCCCTATAATAGCTTTGGTCCCTGCAGGCTGTGGATTGGGATGGAATCTTTGGAGCCCTATAATAGATTGGGTCCCCAAGAGGTTGTGTCCTGGGTTAATAGACTCTCGAGCATCGTAACATCTAGACAAGAGGCCAATCCTAGAGTATCATAAAAGGAAAACCTGATTGAAGACCTCTCGTTACTGCATTAATATTATAGTGAATTTTAGAATCCACAGAAGGGGGTGAATCATTGTGTGTGCACACTTAGGGGTTGTGTAAACTACCTCTTACTCCCTATGTTGGCATAGGAAGTAGAATTTGGCTAGTGGGATTAAGGATGGATGTCATCTAGAGTCCCTCTCTCAGTTAGAAGTTAGTGATCAATTCCCTTAATCAAGCATCCCCTTCAGACTCTCGAATCTAGCTCGGGGATGATATTTGCAAGTAAGTATGGCTGTAGATAGCTATGGTTGGGTGGAGAGTCCTTATCCCAGACTTAGTTTCCCTTTAAATTTAATAAAAATTATCTGACATTACTTGATTATTTGTTGATGAACCATGATGAATTCTTGATTATGGTAGTTCTCGATTATGGAACTATATTTGTGTTGTTTATGTATGAATATGTGGATGAATTTTTATGCAGATCAAGTATTGATGGACATGCTGAATATGTGTGTGTGTGTGTGCAGTGTTTCTGTGGAATGAATGATACCATTAAATAATCTAAGTAAGCATGAGTTTTTAAATTTGATATAGTATGTCGTGAAAATAACTTCTTGGTGTTGATCACAAAACAACAGATGCACAAATGTGTAATAAACCATATGAGAATAAGAACCAAACTATAATGCTAACCTAAACATTAAGCTAAATGAAATGCATAACTATAATTAGGACATCACATAACTAAATAATAGAGGAACAAAAGGCCATGTTGCAGGCTGTAGAATATCCATAACAACTTGGAATAGAGCTTGAAATAGTCGTCTCAGAGTCCCTTCATTAAGACATGAAATAGTTACATTGAATATTGTCTGGTCGATAGGGTCTGCATTCGCTTACGTCCATTTATTTTCCTAAGTTACAAGATTCTTTTCCATGCAGTAGGAATTGTGTGAGAATTGAGGGTTGTTTCCCTTGGGGCAAGGTGAGTCCATCAAATTTACCTAAATTTCCTTCAACCTTATGTTTTGAGAAGGTTATATTTATTTTGTTAGCATCCTAGTGCTTCCAGGGAGGCACTAAGAGGTTTTGCATAGCACCATGGAATGCCTTAATAAAACATTAGCGTTGACATAAACCGATGACCTTGATCTGGAGGTGTGTCAAACCTCTGAGACAAAATCATGGTCATTAAGGTTGGCTCTAGTATGTTTGTGCAACAACAAATCTTTTCCTTGGGGAATCACAATGATCTCCTTTTAATTCATAACATAAGATAGGGTCGATATCCCTTAATCGAGCCATGGAAGAGAGCAAGAGAAAATTTGTTGTAGTGTAGAGGGATCATGCCCTGAAATTATTAGAAAGGATTGGGTAACCTTATCCTTTCATTGACCATAACCGTAGCCGCAGAGGTTTCCCATTGGCATAACTCAATTCTCTTATAACATGATTGGTCATGAAATTGATGACATGGCCTAGAAGGAATACCTTGAAAGAATTTTACAAGAAGAAAAAGGGGATAATCAGGATAGCGACGACTGGGACACGCTAGTGGGAAGGTAACCTTTATTGTTATTTTATTTGTTGGGGATTAAGCTACCTAACAAGTCATCCCGTTAGGTTTCCCAAGAGCAATCGCATAAGGTGCAGGTGCAAGGCAACAAGAAGTGGTCGTGGTGCCACTACATGTCCCAATGAGGAGCAAGGGTCAAGCATGGGTGTGACCCACTGAAATGGAAGCTATTGCTAGAAGGTATTACCCCAAAACATTTCTAAGGGTGTGAGAAAAGGAAATCAGGGTAAAAGAAGTAGGATGATGTGGCACTGTAGCGTGTGCCAGGGAGGATTGCTATTGGCTCAAATGGTAAGCCCACAACCACATAGTACTAGACACCTACCCCGGAAGAATGAAGAGAAGGCACAATGAAAATGTATGTTAAAGCCTGATAGGATGACGAAAGGATTTTACATGGATGGTCGCGCACTTTCTCCATAGTGGTATTGGTCAGAGACTTGCCATCTTGATGAGTCATCTTGACGAAGTTCACCACATAATATTAAAGCGAGATTCAATTGTAAAGCGTCGGGATGGAGATGAGTGGGATGACCTGGGAGTGCTTAATATGGCATCAGGGAGCTGGTCGTTGTAGATCAATGGGGAATAGGACATACAACCCCACCATCCACATAATCGCTGTAAGTGAAACCCTATGGGAACTAAACGGGGCGCTTTTGGTAGTGCATCATAAGGGAGAAAATGAGGTTATGTGGGTCGACTGTGTGGCCATACACACAAAACTAACATAACTCTTGTTGGTGGGTGAAGGAATCCCAACTAGGTCAACCTGATGTTATTTTCCAAGTGGAATGAAGTGTCACCATAAGATATGAGGTGTTAGGATAATTACAAGCATCGAGAGCTGGTGAGTGGGGTGATGTGTCTACTAGGATCCACCTAGAAGGCGTTGGCTAATGTGAAAAGTGGAAGAAATTATATTTTGGAAGGAATGGAATATATATATGTGTGTGAGTGTGTATATATATATATACCCCATTCATCTAATGGTAACCTGAGGGGTCGGGTGATGTTACACCATGTTATTATTTTGACGAGACCCTGTAGCTAGAAGCGTTTTGGTCTTATCAATAGATTTTTTTTAATGTGTATGAAGAAAAAGACAATATTACGAACCATTTCTATTTAATTATTGAGTTTTACATTGTATAAAAGACAGTAAAAGTAACATTGACTATTATTGTCCATTCACTTCTACATTATTTAGATTGACTACTTTTACTCTATTATTTTTATGCATGTAAAATGATATTCTTCTTTATACACAATGTAGCTACTCTAAGCCTTAGTCATTTATATTCATTTTATTACCTTCCATGCACTTCTTCTTAACTCGGAATCTAGGATTTAAAATAGCTTATTTCACATTACTTTATGTCAATCAAAGATTTCCTATCATTACAAAATAGAATTATGGAATATACATTCTAACTGAAATATACAATCATACAATTATGAAAAGAGTATGTTCAACACTAGTTGTTGTGCCATCTTCCTCCCTATCATAGTCACCAATTAAATAATAGTATTTCTTTACTTAGGACACTCGTTAGCCTGGACCATGAATTTGTAATGAGATAAATAAGATTTTTCTACTATTTGTAGTATTTTCCCCAACACTCTTACCACAGTGCTCATGGAAGAAAAAAGATTCCCCCTCCTCTTTGTCCCTTTTCCTATGAAAGTGTAGCCTAAACATTCCAAAGTGCTTGCAACAATTAACCAACTCTCAAAACTTTATTTCCAAGTGTTTGTACTCAACAGATACACAATTGTGCCTCCCAAACATAGATTTCTTTTTTAATTATTGAAATTTCATAATTATTTGATGCCATTGTTTGAGCACTTTTCCAAACTAGTTACGTGGCCCTATTATTCTGGTTACCTATATTTTCTCACCCTTTATGAAGGGAACAAGAATCTCTCGCCTATCACCACTTAGTGAAACCAGTGGTGCAATAAACAACTAGTTGTCTGTGCTACAAACTCATAGTCTATCATATTCTCACATGGTGCAACATCAAATGGTGTTTAAGTAACTTTATTAATGAATAATTAGTTAAAGTCATTAAAATATCGTGTAATGTTCTCAACTTTTGCTATCAAATAGTTAAAATAATTAAAAATGACTAAGAATTTTCTCATTTCCTCAATAATTTCAATTAAGGGTGTTACATCTCTCTACCCCTTAAAAAGACACCTTCGCCAATGCCCCTTCAAAAACGTCTAAGTTATGCAATAGGAAAGGATATTCTTCTTTCGTACCATCTTCCATTTCCTATGTGACCTCTTCAGGATTGAACTGCTTCCACTATGACTTGACCCAAGCAATGACCTTACTCAACAACGAAGTCTTATTTCTATCCAAGGTGCACATTCATTACACTTGGAACTCACCCTTGGGTTCCACTTGGACAAAACTCCAATAAATTATACAAGGAGTATCATGAATATATTTCTTTAGTAATGAAACATGAATAAAATTATGAACCTTGACATTTGTTGGTAAGGGAAACTAATAAGCTATTAACCCTATCTTCACTAATATTTGAAATCATCCACAAAATCTATGAGCTAAACTGGCACAAATCCCTAATCATAAAGTACCGTTTTTATGGTTAACCTTTAGATACACATGATCTCCCATTGCAAATTCCCTATTTGTTATGTTTGTGTCCGCTTACATTTTTTATGATCTTGTGCCATTTTAAAATTTTGTCTTGTTTGTTGTACTATATGTTCCATATCTCTAAGAAAATATGGTCATAGTAGTATCATATCCACTAGATTATCTCAAGTGATAGGTGTTCTTCATTTTCTGTCATACAACACTTCAATTGGTCTCATTGTCAATGATATTTGGTTATCCTTGTTGTATGAAAATTCCACCATATTTAAGTAGCCCTCCCATTTAATTGGTTTGTTTATCACAGATATTTTTAACATATCCTCTACAATGTCATTGGTCCTCCTTTTTTTCCATATTTTAGTGGATGGCATGCTATACTGAAGTTTAGTTGAGTTTCTAATCCTTCAAAAGAGGCCTTCCAAAATTTTGAAGTAAAATTTTCATCTCTATCAGAAATTATCATTTTTGGAACTCCATGGAGTTTGAATATTTATATCATAAAAATGTTTGCAATATTATGAAAATTATGTGTCGATCTAAGAAGGATAAATTGAGTTTATATGGTCAACTTATCCACAAATAGCATGATTAAGTGATGTTGTTCATTCATTCTAGGTAGTCCAATGATAAAATATACATAGATAACTTCCCATTCCCACTCTAGGATTGGTAAAGGTTGTAAAAGTCTAGTTGGATGCCTATGTTATGATTTTATTGGTTGACATTATAGAAACCTAGAAAGGTGCTCAACTATTTCAGTCTTAATACCCAGCTAATTAAATTCTTTTTCAATGGGTGTAAGTGTTTTGTGATACATTGGAGGACCTATAAAGGGTCTTTTATATTGTTAATATAGAATGAGATTATTTACTTCTACCAAATTTGATATATTGAGCCTATTCTTATAGTATAATAGGTCATCCTATATAACACTATATCCCTTCTCTATCATTTCTAGACTATGACTAGCATTTTTCACACAAATTTGCGCAATTTTCATCTGAAATGTACGAAATTTGACTTTATTTTTTAAATTTGATTTATAAGTGTTGATGGTAATTTCTTAATGTAGAATAATTTCTTTTTAATTCATCTCAGACCTATATAGAGCATATTATTGTACTATAATAGGCCATCCTCCATAACACTATATCCCTTCTCTATCATTTCTACACTATGAATCGCCTTTTTCACTCAAATTTGTCTAATTCTCATTTGAAATGTCTACAAATTTGACTTCAATTTTGAGATTTAGTTCATAGTTACTAATGGTCATTCCATGAACTATACTATTTTTTCTACTTAATGTATCTAATACGTTATTTTTTCCCCTTTAATATTATTAATTTTGAATTCATACTGAGTAAGAAAAGTAAACCACCTTGTTTGTCTCATTTGATTTTTCATGGTGAAGGAGATACTTTAGACTAATATTATCTGAAATTAGCATAAATTTTCTCCCCAACAAATAGTGTCACCATAGTTTTAAAGCATGAATTATTGTAGCAAGTTCTACGTCATGTGTGACATAGTTTTGCTCATGTACCTTTAATTTCCTTAACTCATAACATATGACATGACCATTGTGTATATGAACTCCTCCTAGTCTCTCCTTTATTTCATCTATGCACTCTACAAAATCCTAATAAGGATCTTTTATTTTAATATAGGTGCAGTTGTAAGTAGTTGCTTCAATTTCTTAAAGATCTTTTGACATTTAGGGGTCTAGTTAATTTTTTTCTACCTTTTTTGCGATGAAGTTATCGGGTGTGTTATCTTTCAAAATGCCTTTTTAAATCTCCCATAGTATCCAATAATACCCATAAAGGATATGAGATTAGTAACATTTTTACGAACTAGATATTCCATGATTTCCTTAATATTTTCTAGATCCACTTGGATTCCATCTTCAGATATTACCCCTGGTATTAAATTTTCGTGTGATAAAAGGAGCACTTGTTGAATTTAGCTTATAATTGATGTTTCCAAAGTGTTTGTAATACTTGTCATCGATTTTTTCATGTTTTATATCATCTTTAGAACATACCACAATTTCATCTATGAAGATTAGAACATTTTTTTCTAGTTACTTACTAAATACGTTGTTCACTAAGATCATGAAAGTGGCAGATGATTAGTAAGTTAAAATGGTAACACCACAAACTTGTAGTACATGTACCTTGTTCTAAAGGTTATCTTATGAGTATCTATATCCTTAACTCTGATCCGATGATATTTTAATCTAAGGTCTATTTTGGAAAAGGCCTTTGCACCTCTTACCTCATTAAATAAGCCATTTATTATGGCAAAAATGTACTTATTTTTTGTTTTCATCTTGTTAAGTTGTTGATAGTCAATACAGATCCTATGCATACCATATTTCTTCTTAATAAAAATGGCTTGCACTTTGGATGGTGACACACTATGTGGAATAGTCTTCGTTTCCAACACTTTTGAAGTTGCATTTTCAGCTCTATTAACTCAAATACACTCATTATACAAGGTTTTTTAGAACATGGCAGCGATTCATGATGTAAATCTATGGTAAAATCTATATCTCTCTTTGGGGGAAGTCCAAAATTTATTCAAGCATGGAATCTTGATATTCTTTGAGAGTTGCATAGTTCTCGAGAGTTCTTTTCCCTTTTTCAGTCAACAAATCTAAAAGTTTTAGTGCCTGTAATTGACACCCTTTTTTTATTAACTTGCATTGTTGTTATCTATCAATGGCCATTGGTCTTGTAATACCTTTAACTACTCTAGGTTCTTTCATCACCTTCATAAGTGAAAGTTTCTCTGAGCACATTATGATTATTCTATGTTTTTCTAGTGATTCCATCCCAATAATAATATCATAAGCTCCCAAAGGGAGTGTAATTAAAGTAGACTTAATCTCTAGATCATCCATAACCAAGGATTAGTTTGGTACTAACTTAGTAACTTTCCTTTTTTCCCTTGTGTCTTGTTGCACTATGTAGGACTTTTTGTGTTTCGTTTTTCCTAATTTATAATATTCTAATAAGGTAGGTGAAATGTAACTTAATGTAGCACCCGAGTCTATTAAAATAGAAGTAGATGTGGTTAGAAGTTTACCTTCCACTTCCACCATAAATGGTTGGTGTTCTACTTGTGAGTTGTCTAGTGTAGAATTAATCCTACTTATGCTCCTTGTATTCTCCCCTATTGTGGTTACTTCTTGAACATTCTTTACAATTGCCTTGTCCTTATCTTTAAAATGAAAATTCCTAGCCAAGTGTAGTCCATTACATTCCCACAAACTTAATGGGTTCATTAGAGTTTCCTTGACCTTTCGTTTCTACTAGTCTTGTTGTCCTAGTTCCACTTTGAGTTAGCGTGAACTGTGAAGTAATTCCTTTGTTATAATTAACCCCTTGAAACCCTCTAGATACATTCCATGAGGATGAATCCTTGAATCCATTCTCTTTCATAAGGTTTTTCACTCTTTTTATTCTACCATGGTTTGGTTTTCCATCTCTTTTTTAAACTATTGATAACATAAATTTTCTTTTCTTATGACATCCTCCATGGTTTTGAGATTTCAAATTCAATTTGGCTTCCACAAACTGATGGAAAACAACTCAAAAATATTTGGGATTTTTCCTTTTCTTCTTTGCGTTATGGTACATCTCTAAGTAGTTTCAAAAATTTGGAAATAAATTGAATCCATAGTTTGATTTCATAATTTGAAATCATTAAATTATTTAGCCTTCTCATCATAATGTCATACAGTTAGATATGCTTGTTTGAATAGCTTTCTAAATTGATTCCATGACAAGTTTTTCTCTTTGATTCCATAGGATACTTTGGTGTTATGCAACCAAATTGATGCTTCACCGTTCACTAGTAACATGTTAACGTGACCATTAAATTACTAGAATATTTATAAAGTTAGAATTGTTTTTCCATGTTACCACATTTCAGCCTTCTCCTCAGACTTCCCTTCAAAAGTAGGTTGTTTGATTCTCTTAAACTCACCTTGCAATTCGTCTACTTTGACATTCTTCCTTTCCAACAATATTAATATTGTGGTTACTTTCTCATAAGTTTCATCAATAGTTTTCCATTTTTTATCTTCTCTTGTGACTTTTCTCCATTTCCATTAGTTTTTTCTTTTCTTTTAAGGGATCTTGGTTTCAAGGTTTAAGACCCCTTATCAAATTGCTAGAAGTGTGTCTAACATGAGTTTGGTTTTCTTTGTCTGTTAAACTTTGTAGTAACATTGCATTTAATTACTAATGTTATACTTGAGCTTTCATTATTCTTTTGCTATCAACCGTAACACTTTCCAACTCAACCCTCAAATGTCTCATTGTTTCCATCATAATTGATGTTGTGTCTTGATTATTCTCACTATTTCCATGTATAACCTCTCTTCTTTCCTATGACATCTTCATTGTGAGGTGGATCACGTATAACCTCTCTTCTTTCCTATGAACATCTTCATTGTGAGGTGGACCACTTTCCCATGTCATTTGTTGAAGGCTTAACATCTACAAGGTGTTATAATTTCTTTGTTTTAAAGCTTCTAAATGAGGTTGCAACCCATTTTCAGGCACAAATGTTATAACTTTTTGCTATACCACATATATGATCTCTCCTACAATCTCATAAACATACATGCTTAAATAAAATGCATAATTCTTTTTCTAAAAATAAGATGTGGTTTTGTATTGAAAGCATAATTCTTTTTCTAAAAATAAGATGTGGTTTTGTATTGACATTACCATAGTTATTTTTGTTTGTAACATTTCCTTTCGTTGATCTCCCTATCAAAAGGGGTATTACAAATTTTTTTTTGGTTCATATAGCATTGCAACATTAGATCTTATTTTCATAATTCTCTTGGTTAACCTTCGTTCTTGAATTCAAGATCCATTACATTGATAGTCAAGTGAGTATGGATTTCTTCCATTAACGGAGCATGACAACGATGGTAAACTATCAATGATCCTATTATGCGAGTTCTAAGTCCAACCATTTTAACATATTCAGATATTTATACGTTGCAACCTTTTAAGCTTTGACTCCCACGAACATAGCATTCTTCATCTTTTACATGGTTAAGGTATGTTATAAAGGGTGCTCGTGGGATAAAGGATGTAATTAGACGTGGGCTAAAGGCTCCACGTCCTACCCATCTTGATTATACGTGGTGAATTGCACATACAGTCGACACACGCCATGTCTAACATGCTCAAGGATAACGTAATTTTCTATCTACCACATTAATGTTGTTGGGTTTACAAATCTCAACCATAAAGGCCAAACCGTTGTTTCCATAGGGATAATCACCTTAAGGACATTCCTACACCGTTCGATGATACACAAATTTATGGTGGATCCTTGCTCGTTACTCCCAAGATTGTTTCATTTTCGATAGGTGGAGAAAGCGTACTTACATTATTAGTTTCATGTATAATCCTTAATTAGTCTATTAGCAAAATAGGTGGGGAAAGCCTACTTACATTATTAGTTTCATGTATAATCCTTAATTAGTCTATTAGCAAAACATTGGTGATTGGTAGCGAAAGGTTCGAGGTTTTATCTCTCTTAGTTGTATGGTGAGCAATTCATCCAGATCATTTCTACTCATCATGATAGTAAATCACGCCTTAGTCGTTTTTGTCGTTTTGCATGTCAAAAACTCTCGCCAACATTCTAATATTTTTTATTTTTTTTTATGTTTATGATTCGTAATTTTTCAATTTATAATGTTTCTCCTCCATGTCCTGATATGTTTTTTCCATCATGTTTTTCATCATACAAGTTTTATGGAGGAAAGGACAAGGATGGCTCTCCTCAAGGAAAAACAATGAGCAACCTTTTCCATCGAACACTGTTTTCTCAAAATGCATACTTTGTTTGGGTCGACACCCTCGCAGCCGATGTGGCATTGTGGTAGGGTCCATATCCATGACATCAGTCCTAATTTCTTTATGGAATGGTAAGCATAACCCTGAACCACATTTCTTCCACTACTGAAATATTTATGTTTACCTGTTTTGACGGGTTCACAAGAATGCTTGTGGTTGTTTAGAAGTAAGAAAACAGTTTTCCTTTCTATCAACGATAACATTGAGGATTAGGGTTGCGAAACCTCCAAGTTAGTAACACAACGATTTTCTTATTTCAAGTTATTCATCACCCTGACATAACAGACCTCATATTCCTTCTTGCAAATAACTCTCAGAGCGTAGTAATGTTTTTTAATACTATTAGGAAAGGTCGAAGCATGGATATAGTCGAATGGCCATATTCAAGCTCTCACAAATATGCAAATACATTGTGTATCTTATTGATTAGTTTGTGTATATCCATGGCAATGGAATGGATTTTAATCATGATTGACATTAGCATAAGATAATAGATTTACATTTTGTAAACGCAAATGGTAGTACGGATCCATAGACGGGTCATGGATCGTGCGGTTCACAAATGTTAACAAATGACTTAACTCATCTGTAATTATTGTATTACGGATCCATGCGCTTGTCATAGATCGGGCGCTGCACAAAAATGTTAACAAATCACATAGCTCATTTGTAACAACTTTATTGTTTAATTACACCGAAGGTGTTTTTCTATGGAGTTGGCTGGGCAGACACTGTTCATCCCGGCCAATCCCAGAGGTCCATTTTCGCCTGCCTTTCAAATAAAATATTGACGCGTGAAATTGTCCGTTGTCCCTCTCGTGTGGAAAGGACGACATTGTTGGACGACGCCTGCAGTTTAATGGCATGTGAAGTGCCGAATGACCACGTAGTTGGCCAACGTCGGCAGTTTAATGGCGTGTGAAAAGGGGGTTACGTTGTGTCACCGAACTTGGTCGACGGTGAGTTCTGCTTGTCGTCTAATTTTCTCATGACTAAGCCACGACTCTCAGGAAGAATTTCGGATTTGACCATGGTCGTATTCCTACGGAATGGGGTTTCGGCTCTGTCGGTTTTCAGGGGCTAAGTGAAAAAGATGAAGAAGACGAATATATTTCCATATTGGCAGAGTGGGTTGCTTATGCTATGCTGGGTGATGATGAAATCTCTTAGTAGGTGTTAATGTGGACGTGGGTGTTCATGTTGCCATGAACTGGGCTTCTTCAAAGCAACGAGTTATTGTACACAATAGTAATGAGAAGGTATATTCATGGTTTTAGTTTTTCTTGCTTTCGATTTTATGAAATCCTGAAATGTGTTTATAAGATTTTTGGTTTTTTTTGTTGGACTTTGTTTCAATATCAAATGTCAAGGTCATCTTAGTCTACATTAAGTTGTGTGTTGGGGAGAGTCGTTTCTCACCTACGGAGGGCTCAAGACTGTAGAGCAACGCTGCCGGTGAAAATGAATGGGAATTATTCCATATGGCTACAAACCAGGTATATGCCACCGATGAGTGGCTTCACCGTAGCGTCTAAAGGGGAAGCTCAATTTCAGTGTGTTGGGAATTCTCTTGTAAAATCCAAAACAAAATCACTGAATAGAGAGTAATACTCTGTTTCTGCCACATGATCTTAACATGGGGAAGCTTAAAATAGATTGCTGGAAAAGCTCAGAATTTTTCACACACATGAAAACTTTATGTTCATTAATAAACTGCCTTATACAAACTTCATCCTCTTAACAGAGGGATTCACTAAAAAACTTCCAAAAAAAATTACTCTGTCTCTTTTAGAAATTTTACACTACTGTGTGTAAAAATTTCTTTTACATTTACTACTGTAAAAAACAATCTTTAATAACAAAAATTACATTCACTGCTCTGTAAATAAATTTCTTCAATACATATGGTGAGCGCATTACATTTCATTTTCAACCAACAAAAAAAATTCCTTTCAACAAAAAGACCCCAAATATTTAGGCTGCTGCGTATTCCATATGTGTGTATATTTTTCTATGCGCTCTGCTTCCCTTTACATTACAATGCGTATACAAAAAAATTGAACGACAAACACTTATCTATGCATATTTACCTTCATACTCCCGTGAGAAATTAAAAACAATATAATTAAAATACTATTAGCTATGCCCATAATTCAATGACTTAAATAAATAATAAAATTAAAAACATTTCCCAATAATTACTTCACTGCAGTAAACGACAGTCAAATCGAAAACTTCACGGAATGTTCATGTGCACATCAACTTTGGCTTAATCAGACGATGGACAGTCTTCACTTTAATCAAACGATTATCGCTCACCCAAACCAAACGAACGTTACCTCTCGATGAAAAGTTGTTTTGCAAAATATACTGAGGACACGCGTCAGCACAGGATTTTATCGCGTCTGTTCGGAGGAAAACCACTTTTCAGCAAAAGCGGTGCGATAAGGTTCAACGGTTTTCTGAATTAAATGCGCACGGCAGTTTGAAATTAATATTTCAACACTCCCCTTTAATTTCAATTGTTGGGTTATCAGTCATACCCAAACATTTCCTCAAAAATTCAAAGCTTTTCTGGTCCAATGGCTTTGCCAGAATGTCTGCAACATGTTCCTGAGTCTTGCAATGTTTTAAAACAATTTCTCCATTACTTACCAATTACCTGATGTAGTGAAACCTTCTATCAATGTGCTTCGTTCTCTTATGAAACACAGAATTCTTGGATAATACAATAGCTGAGCTATTGTCACAAAAAATCACCGTTCATTTTGCCTGCTCTTGGCCTAAGCTCCTTAACATACTTCTCATCCAAACTGCTTGACATGCTACTACTGTAGCTGCCACATATTCTGCCTCTGTTGTAGACAATGCTACAATAGGCTGTTTTATAGAAGCCCATGAAATAGCTCCTGAACCCATGTGAAAAACATAACCAGATGTGCTTTTCCAATCATCTACACTTCCAACCCAATCACTATCAGTGTATCCAATTAAATCTGAACATTTTGAAGTAGTATATAAAATCCCAAATTTTTTAGTACCTTTAACATACCTCAGAATTCTTTTTGCTGCCTGCCAATGTGCTTCTTTTGGCCTCTCCATGAATCTAGAAATTTAACTAACAACAAACATTATATCTGGCCTAGTTGCAGTCAAATACATGAGGCTACCAACTATGCTCTTGTACAAACTAGGATCAAAATCCTTGTTGTTGTCCTCTTTGCTGAGTTTTAATCCCATCACTGTGGGAGTGATTGCTGCGTTGTTGTCCTGCATATTGAATCTCTCTAATACTTCATTAACATATTTTTCTTGTGAAATAAAAATCCCATTTTCATTTTGAACTACTTCTATTCCTAAAAAGTATCTCAGCAAACCCATATGAGTCATCTCAAATTCTTCTTTCATGACTGTTTTGAAATTTTCAATCAGGTAATCATCATTACCTGTGAGAATAACATCATCAACATATAACACAACAATTAGTATTTTACCATCATTTTCTTTGATGTAGAGGGTGGGTTCTCCCTCACACTTTGCAAATTCATTTTCTTGTAGATAATAATATATCCTACTATACCACGCTCTTGGTGCTTGCTTCAGCGCATAAAGAACTTTCTTCAATCTGCACACTTTGTGCTCTTAGCCTTTCTTTTCATAGCCTAGAGGTTGTTCAATATAAACCTCTTCCATTAACACTCCATTTAGGAATGATAACTTCACGTCCATTTGGTAAACTTTCCACTTGTTTTGTGCTGCTATGGACAGCACTACTCTCATGGTTTCCATTCTAGCAACCGGTGCAAAAGTTTCCTCATAGTCTCTCCCATACTGCTGCTTATATCCTTTAACAACCAGCCTTGCCTTGTGTCTTTCTATCTTACTTTCAGCATTACTCTTGGTCTTGTAGATCCATTTGACTCCAATGACTTCTTTTCCTTTTGGTAGTTCAACCGAATCCCATGTCTTGTTTCTTTCTATGGCATTAATCTCCTCATCCATAGCTTCTATCCATTTCTCATCCTTAATTGTATTTTTGAAATGAATAGGGTCATCAACATGACAATATAAAGCAAACAAAGAATTTATACCTTCATCATAAATGTCACTTAAATTTCTTAACTTCTTACCTCTTTCATTTTGTGTACAAGTACTTGAAGAAGCACTTGAATTTCCTCCTTGTGGTGTGCTTGGAGAAGCACTTTCATTTCTCCTCAAGGGTGTCCCTTGCTGTCCTTGTGTTGGCGCTGCTATTTGGGGATGTATTTCAGCCATCTCCTCATCATCTTCATCATGAGACAAACAATTTTTAACATTCATTGTTTTCTCTATGCTTCCATCCCAAGCTTCCTCCTCAATGAATTGAACATCTCTGCTCACAAAAAACTTCTTGGTAGATGGGATATACAACTTGTAAGCTTTGGATTCCTCACTGTAACCAATGAAAATAAATTTCTCCCCTTTGCTGTCCAACTTCTTCCTTAGCTGATCTGGAATGTGTGCATAAGCCACACAACCAAAAACTTTCATGTGGGTGACTTCTTGCTTTCTCCCACTCCATGCTTCTTCTGGCACTTTGTTCATGACTACTTTTGTTGGGCATCTATTCAAAATATATACCGCACAGTGTACAGCTTCAGCCCAATAATCATTTGGCAAATTCTTTTCCTTTAGCATACTCCTTGCCATATCCATGATGGTCCTATTCTTCCTTTCAGCTACTCCATTTTGCTGCAGGGTGTACCTAGCTGTAAATTGCTTATGAATTCCATTTTCTCTACAAAACCGTACAAATCCTTTGGAGATATACTCACCTCCTCTATCAGTTCTTAGAACTTTGATATGCATCCCGCTTTGGTTTTCTACCAGTGCTTTGAAATTTCAAATTTTTTCAAACACTTCACTTTTGTTTTTCAGGAAATAAACCCAAGTCTTTCTTGTGAAATCATCAATGAATGCTAGAAAATATTGGCTACCTGCTAGTGATGGAGTTTGGATTGGTCCACATAAGTCTGAGTGGACAATCTCTAAGGGTTCCTTTGCCTTTATGCTTTTCCCTGATGGAAAACTTTCTCTGTGTTGTTTCCCCAAGATACAACCTTCACAAAAGTTGTCCAGTTTCTCCATCAATGGTAATCCTCTTACCATTCCTTTTCTACTCAACAAGTTAAGACCTCCAAAGTTGAGATGTCCAAATCTCAAGTGCCACAACCAATTTTAATCCTTTGGTACGCTTTGGAAAGACTCTTGTATCACTGCTGCTATTACTTCTTTATTTTTTTAAATCTGCCTTTATTCTGAGAGGGAACATCCTGCTCCTCGTCATCTTCACTTCAACAATACATCGTTTGCTGGGTGCTCTATCCATGATGGTGCATGCATCATTCTTAAAGAAAACATTGTACCCCTTTTGAACAAGTTGTCCAATACTTAAGAGGTTACACTTCATTCCAGGAACATAATAGACATCTTTTATGGTTTTTTTTCACCTTTCTTTGTAAATATTTTTACTTCTCCTTTTCCCATAACATAAATTTTACTATCAGTCCCAAGTGTGACTTGTGATTTCACATTTTGATCTAAAGCAGAAAATAGGGCTATGTTTCTTGTCATATGGTTGTTGCAACCGGAGTCTAGAAACCATATATCATCACTGTTTGTTTCAGCCATATTACAAGCTAACAACACTTTATCTTGTCTGATATTTTCTCTAGTGATATTTGCACTTGATCTACTACTCATATCATGCTGCTTCTTCCTACATTCATTTGCATAATGCCCATATTTTTTACAATAATAGCATTGGACATTGAATTTTTCATACCTTTGTCCTTGAGCATGATGTTGCCCACTTTGTCGGTTGCTGACTTGGCCTTGGTTCTGATTTGGATTGTTGCCTCTTCCTTGAGCATTTGCTGGATTGTTCCTTCCACCTATGTTTTGGCTTCTGGCTCTTCCTCTCTTGTTTCCTCTGCCTTGACCTCTTCCTCTTCCAAAGGACATCTAGGTCTTGAAGGCTTGCTCTAGAGATGAGTTTTCATTTCTACTCAACCTCTACTCATGTGTTATCAGTGATACATGAAATTCATCAACTGAAAAGTTTGTGAGATCCTTTGTCTCTTCTATGGTGGTGACAATCACATCGAACTTTGAGGGTCGGACCCTCAATAGTTTATCCACAATCCTCATTTCTTCAAGAGTTTCTCCATGAGATCTTATTTGTGTGACCAGACCAATCACATGTGTCAAGAATGAGTCAATATTCTCTGACTCCTTCATGCAGAGATTCTCAAAATCTCTCCTCAGCAACTGTAGTTTTGTTGTCTTTACTTTCTCCATGCCTTGATAGGCTGTCTTGAGGGTTTGCCATGCTTCTTTGGATGTCTTGGTTGCTGCTATCCTTGGAAAAACACTCTCATGCACTGCTTGATATAAAAATACAAGGGCTTTGGAATTCCTTCTTCTTATTGCCCTTCAACAGATCTTTCTCTGCTTGAGTTAATCCACTAAACTCATCTTCATCTCCTGGCTCTTCAAACCCATATTCAACAAGTTCCCATAAATCTTGTTAGGCAAACAGGGCTCTCATGGTTATTGCCCAATAGTCATAGTTTTTCCCATTAAACTGTGGGAGTTGAGTATTAAAAATACCCATGCTAGTGCTCGTGCTGGAGCCAGCCATTCTTGCACTCTAAACTATCACTGTGTATTTAAAAATCACTGACTATTCTCAATCAGCAACACAAAAAAAACTTTGAGAAATACCTGGATCTTTTCTTGACTGAGTCTTCACTCTGCTAGAGAAGCTGCTGCAGCAAGAACCATTCCCTTCAGCTTCTTTGACACCTTCAAAGAGCCTGGACAAGCTCTGATACCATTGTTGGGAATTTTCTGGTAAATTCCAAAACAAAATCACTAAAGAGAGAGTAATACTCTGTTTCTGCCACAGGATCTTAACACAGGGAAGCTTAAAATAGATTGCTGGAGAAGCTCAGAGTTTTTCACACACATAAAAACTTTATGTTCATTAATAAACTGCATGATACAAACTTCATCCTCTTAACAGAGGGATTCACCAAAAAACTTCCAAAAAAAATTACTCTGTCTCTTTTAGAAATTTTACACCACTGTGTGTAAAAATTTCTTTTACATTTACTGCTGTAAAAAACAATCTTTAACTACAAAAATTACATTCACTGCTGTGTAAATAAATTTCTTCAATACATATGCTGGAGCGCATTAAATTTCATTTTCAACCAACAAAAAAAAATCCTTTCAACAAAAAGACCTGATATATTTAGGCTACTGCGTATTGCATATTCCCCTTCGTTTTTCCAACGAACAACATTGTTGTGTGTATATTTTTCTATGCGCTCTGCTTCCCTTTACATTACAATGTGTATACAAAAAAAATTGAATGACAAACACTTAATTATGCATATTTACCTATCATACTCCCGTGAGAAATTAAAAACAATATAATTAAAATACTATTAGCTATTCCCATACTTCGGTGACTTAAACAAATAATAAAATTAAAAACATTTACCTACAATCTACGAACACGAGTAAATACCATTAATTAGTTCACTGCAGTAAACAACAGTCAAACCCAAAACTTCACGCAATGTTCATGTGCAGGCCTAAACATCAACTTTGGCTTAATTGGATGGTGGATGTTCACTTTAATCAAACGATTATCGCTCGCCCAAACCAAACAAACATTACCTCCCGATGAAAAGTTGTTTTGCAAAACGTACTGAGGACACGCATCAACACAGGATTTTATCGCGTCCGTTTGAAGGAAAACCACTTTTCAGCAAAAGTGGTGCGATAAGGTTCAACGGTTTTCTATATTAAATGCGTGCAGCAGTTTGAAATTAATATTTCAACACAGTGGAGTCCAAACGTTTTGGACTTTCAGATTGACGGATCAACCTTTTCTGGCTTCGATTCCGCTTACAATGCTTCTCACAATGGCCAGCAGAGGCCATAGAAACCTCATCCAAGGGTCGGAGAATGCAAAATTCTTGCTCACAAAGTTCTTTTTTTCTTTTTACACCTATTCATTCTTTTATTTTCTAATTTATTCTTTGAACAATGTCCAAGAATTGTAGGGAGATGCATTGAGCTAACAGTTGACTCGTTTTTCGTGTTTTTAGAATCATCAGTAGCCACAGGCAGAACAATCGACGACGATACAAGGAAGACTACAAGCAATACAGGCCTAGCAAGGGAAAAATATATGCTGGAATGCTAAACCAGTGAGTCGCATCTATTCAGCATGTCCTCCTAGTCAATAGATTGTTGGTGGTTCTGGAATGGGCTATATTTTTTGGTTCCAACAGACTCGGAAAGGAATATGGAAGCACTGCTATTTTCTGTGGCGGAGGATGGATAATGGTCACGCTGTCAAGCAAAAGCCAAGCAGTTTAACTCTCCAACCCCAACATCCCACGTCAAACGGTCAAAAGCTCTTGGTCTTGCTTTAATGGAAAATATTAAAGAAAGTAATTCTTGAGCCTTCATGGCTGGTATTAAAGAATGTGATTCTTGTTTTCTCACTACATCTTGCTCGACAGTTTTCCTTCCAGCAAGGATAGTGCGGGATTTGAACCTTAATGTTGAGGACTTGTGATTGAAGCCATGTGGTTTGTCAGAAACCTCGCTTAACTTTCGCTTAGCTGCCGCAGTAAGGAGCTTTTTTCTTAACATTTTTTGAAGACAAAATCTTAAGTGCCCGTTAAGATATTTTGATCTACGGTTGTTAAAAATCCCTCAAACTTTTGTTCAAGATCTATAATTTTATAATTTCTTCGCTACAGTTATACTATATAAGAGGTATGTCCAAACATACTAAATGTGCCCACCAACCAGTTTCAAACTTAATCGTATTTCAGATTGAACTTAACTCTATTAATTCTACATTAAACTTAATTTAATTGTACATTTCTGAAATATTGATTGAAATTCAATTGTTTGACAAGAGAAATCATTCTTTTATGCACTTCTCTTTGTCTGATTCTAAAATATTCTTGCAATTAGGAATTTCTAAAATCTTGAAATATTCTTAAAATTGATTGCAGGTTGAACTTAAGTGGGATTGCAGATTTCAGAATAATTGATTGGAATTGAATCGCTTGACCAACTAATTCAACTCTTAAAAGTTATCTGTCCAAATTTAACCTGACTTGTGTTTTCTTATGTCTCTTGTGTGGTAGTAGGGACAGGTAGTGGTTTTCAAGCTTTAATGCTTTTTATAGGTTGATATTCATGAAAATGTAGTAGAAACGTTGGAGAAGGTATTAGTGGCTATAGCTAGGTAAGTCCAAGTCTTTTCTACCTTTTCCATTTTCCAAAAGCTTCCCATGTAAATTCCTTCACTCCTTCACTAGAGTCTGGTTTCTGGAATGTATGAATTTTTTAGTCTATTCCCATACTCTGCATCATTATTTTTCAACCATTTAGCCTTATGATACAAAACTGCGATACTCCTGGAACGAGTATTAGCCCATGGTGACTTATTTGAGAGCTATTATATCTCTTTGTTATACTATTATTTCAATGCACATTCGTATAAGTTTAGAGGGTTTATCGAATGCATTGATTTGCCTCAATTGGCAACAGTAAAAATTGCATTTTGTAGCCACACATCGACTTTTCACAGCCTATTAATTTCTTTGAAGTCGAATAGCATTTCCCCTCTAAATGATTATCTTGATGCCAACCTAGATATGGTGTTCAAGGATTTTGCAATGATTAGGCCTATTTGGCCCGGGGAGTCCATCTTAAGGATACATTCTGGTGTTCTGTCGTATTTCATTATATTAAGTGGATTGTGTTATTTGCATATTGAAATAAACAGTTTTTTCAACACATGCATGTGTTCAAAACAAGAACCTTCTTGCTTGTTGATTCCAAACCTTTGAATGAATGCAATACTAGTGTCCAATCAAATTATACAACTTCGAGAGGACCTAAATGCGTATAATATAGATATATCAAATTCTTTTTATGGGTGGGAACATTTATCTTCTCTCTAAGCAACTTTGTTCCTAGCAAATGGAATTCAATTAATCTCCCTTGTCTTCAAAAGCTTTTGTTTGCTAGGCACTTCAGAGAATTGATATTTGTGGTAAAGCTTATCCAAGGTCTATGGTTGATATATTTGATTTTTTTTCAAACTACTGGATGGTTTCATTTATTTACAGTAGTTTTAGAAAATTGAGGGACTGAAACGATGACGGGGCAACTTTCGTTGACCATTACTGGTTTCATGAATGAAATCCATAAAACAATTTGCACTTGTTGGGAAGTTTCTGCTCGTCAGACTAGTTATGTGGACTAGATTTTCGCAAGGATAATTTCCACCATTAACTTGCTAACGATACACGTTTCATTTCGTCGACTGTGAATTAAGTTGCTACTCACTAACGACACATGTTTCATTTCGTCGACTATCAATTTTTTTTTGGGTAGGTTCCTATTTCTTTATTAAATTTAGCATATTTTATTGGATTAGAGACGAGAACATATGAATTCAAATGAAAAAGATATATTTACTTATGTTATCTCAAATATTCAACAAACATTATTTTAATAGTTAAATATAAGGTAAACGGAAGTTATAAGTTTATAGTTTTGGTAAGAGAAAAAGTTAGGTTATAATAGGGAATAAAGTTATATTGTACAATAAAGTATAAAAGATATCGAAGAGAAATAATGATAATTTTAAATTTTTTCAGGCTTAAAATATAGTTTTGAGAAAACTTATTGTAAAATATGTTAGAATTAATGGAGATTAGGTGAATATTGTTACTTAGTTATGATTAAGTTTTTCTTAGGCATTCAGTTCCTATTATTTAGGGATATGTTTTACTATCCCTAACAAAATGTATCTATTTATTATTGGAGTTTAATATGAAGCCTCAGCGGGTGCATTTTCTCGTAGGAGCTCCTCGTGATCCGCACTTTTGAGCTCCTCCTGTGTTGTTTGCCAAATTCATGTCTTCCATATGCAATTGTTGACATGGTATCGGAGCTGCAGGAAAGAGAGGCCTGTAAGATAAGTTGAGAGACAATACATCGTCACTGGGAAGCTAAAGAGTAAGTGCGATGAGTCACGAAGAAGTTGAAGTGTAATTGCTACGACATTGTTCAATGCTTCACACAGATTTTATTTTCCGCTTCGTCTCACGATTGTGGTGTACCTCTGTAACAAACATCATAGGAATCAGATATATCTCTGTGACTAGTCCCATATCTGTGGTTTAAGAGCTGTGACGCTCTGAGTTGCTGCGTTTTTTTCAATCCTGTGTGTGTGGAAAATGGTGAGTTGCTGCGTTTTTTTCTTTTGAGGAGGTTGCTTGTAGGAGGGAAAGGTCGCCCTAGTTTTTCCACGTGAAGAAGCCAGCTGAGACGCCTCGTGGTTGATCGCTGAAGAAAAGTGCGTGGAGATTGAATCTCTCAGCCTTACTATGTGAAGGATCCACTGAGCGTGGTGGAAGACATTGCCTGTTGCCGTGAAAAGTAGTGGTTGTGTGTGAAGACTGCGGGTGCTCTACTATTTGTGCAGAGGAAGTGTATTGAGCGAGAGAAGCTTAGTGACTATGGCAGCGTTGAGTGAGAAGCTTGATGTTCTTCCTCCTCCCCACTATGGCGAAGAAATAATCTTACCTCAAACAATTTTTTTTTTTCTCTATGGTGTGACCTAAAAGGAGATCTAGAATTGAAATTTGAGAAATTAGTATTATTGAGGGCAAATTTTTTTGTGAAGAAAATTCTCAGGGATAAGGGTATTTTTTAATTTGAGGGTTGTTGAAGATTTTATTCATCTAAGATGAATAATCAAATTACCTAAGCTTATCTTAATGAGAGTAATAAGCTTGATGTTTCCAATTACACAAATTGGAAATTTAAGCTCTAGACTCCGCTTGAGGGACAAAATGCTTATAGCATTGCCACTGGTGATGAAGTCAAGCCGACTACTGTAATTGGTGGATCGAATACAAAAATTCAAGACTAGGAGAAAAGGGAGATGAAGGCAAAGGTGCTACTCAAGTTATCAGTCAAAGATTGCATCATTCCTCACATTCAAGATTGCAAGACAGTGAATGACATCTAGATTATTCTCAAAGATATGTATGAGATCAAGAACACCAGTCAAACCTTGTATTTCAGGAAGAAGATTCTCTCAATCAAGATGGAGAAGAATGAGTCTGTTTCTTCATTCATATCCTGGATAAAGGAAGTTAAAGATAAACTATCTAATATCGGTCAAACCGTGGCAAATGATGATCTGGTGACAATTACCATGAACGACATGACGGATGATTATCAGATGTTTATAACTAGATTGAATGCAAGAGAAAAGCCTCCAGGCTTTGAAGAGCTCACTAGGATTTTGCTACAGGAAGAGGAAAGGAGGTTCTCAAACCTCAAAATTTAGATCTTGCATTGAAGATAAAGTTCAAGCTAAGAGGGAAAGCAATGGCTAATCACAGGAGAGGCAGCACATCAAGAAAAATGGCACCACAAGGTATGACCTCTCATAAACAAAATCTGCTCCTAAATGCTTTTATTGTGGTAAGATAGGCCATATTGCTAAATTTTTCCATAAGAAAAATGCAGATGAGGAGAGGTACAAGCAGAGAAGATTCAGTTCATTTGGCTGATACAGATGCAGATCAGAATCAGGATGTCAAATTGTTTATGGCTGAGGCTGAGACTGCGTTAGCTACTGAGGGGGATGAATCAGATATTTGGTTCATAGATTCTGGAGCCTCCTCACATATGATAGGTAAAAAGCAATGGTTTAGAAATTTTAGAGAATCCAACACTGGAGTAAAAGTATACCTCGGAGATAATAGAGGGTACGAGATTAAGGGACATGGAGATGTCCTTGTTACTCTGATGGAAAGATCAAGAATATATCTGATGTGTGGTATATTCCTGGTATTAAGAAGAACCTGATTTTTGTGTCAAAGATTACAGATCAGGATCTCAAGGTAGAATTCTTTAAATCTCATTGTATTATTAAATACTTGTTGGATCAGATGAAGCCTATTGCTATAGGTATTCGCATAGGGGGACTCTACAAACTGGATGTGAAGAGTATGCCACAACAAGCCTTGATGTCATCGGATAAGTTTGCTGAAAATTTGTGGCATCAACGACTTGGTCATATTAATTTCAGTGACCTTCTCCTGTTGCAGAATAAAGATATGGTAGATGGACTTCCTGTTTTAAAAAAGATGCATATTAATTGTGAAGCATGTGCATTCGGTAAGTAGCATAGAGATGAATTTCCTACAATTAAAGATAGAAAACAGAGGGACATACTCGAACTTGAACACACTAACTTATGTAGCCCAATGCAGACAAGATTATTAGGTGGGGCCTACTATTTTTTAAATTTTGTTGATGACTGTACAAGATTCACATGGGCATATTTTCTTAAACAGAAAATTCATGCTTTTGAATATTTCAATCAATTCAAAAACATGATTGAGAAGCAAACAGGGAAGTTCATCAGGATTCTTCGATCAGATCAAGGTGGAGAATTCAAGAAAGGGATTTTCATCAAATATTGCAACGAGCATGGGATACAGCAACAATTTACAACACCTTACACTCCTCAGCAGAATGGAGTAGTTGAGAGGAAAAACATAACACTGGTGGAGTGTGCTCGCAGTATGTTGAAAGGTAAGAATCTAACCAATGGTTTTTGGGTAGAAACTGTTAATACTGCAGTGTATTTAAAGAATAGGAGTCCTACTAAAAGTCTTGAGTATAAAACTCCTTTTGAAGCATTGTTTGGCTTCAAGCCTGCAGTAAGTCACCTTAGAGTATTTGGTTGTAAAGCTTTTGCTCATGTTCCTAAAGAGAATAGGAAGAAGTTAGATTCAAAGGCCATTAAATGTGCCTTCATTAGATACTGCAGTGAGTATAAGGCTTATAAATTGTTTGACCCTTCTATTCACAAGGTGTTTGTTAGTAGAGATGTGATATTCCATGAACAGTTTGATGATGGAAATCCTATTCAAAACAATGAAGAATGGCATGTACCCTTACTTCTAGAAGAGGATAGTGAAACAAGGATAAGTTAGCAACAGAAACAAAAGCAGGAATAGTAGTAGGAACAACAACAGCAACAAGATAATGTGGAAGGAATTGAGTTCAGTCAAAAAAGAGAAGAAAGCAGTAGAATAATTGAACCCCCACCACTTAGGAGATCGATCAAGCCAAAACAGTTACCAGCTCGATATAGGGATTGTGCACTTATGACTGGTATGCTAAACATTGCAGAACCTTCTAATTTTTATGAAGCTAGTAAAAGTTCTGAATGGAAGGAAGCAATGAAGGAGGAATATGAATCAATCATTAAGAACAATACTTGGGATCTAGTAAAACTTCCTAATGATAAAAAACCCATAGGTTGCAGAAGATTATTTAAGTTGAAATTTAAAGCAGATGGGTCTACTGATAAACATAAAGCAAGGTTGGTGGCAAAGGGGTATTCCCAGAAAGAAGGTATTGATTTTGAGGAAACATTTGCCCCTTTTGCAAAATTAAATACTATCAGAATGATTATGGCTTTAGCCACTATGTATCATTAGAAAATATATCAATTAGATGTTAAATCTGCTTTCTTAAATGGTGACTTAAAAGAAGAAGTATATATAGTGCAGCTTGAGGGGTTTGCTAAGAAGGGAGAAGAGCACTAAGTATGTAGATTAAAGAAAGCTTTATATGGTTTAAAGCAGGCTCCTAGATCCAAGTACAAAAAAAATTGATTCATTTTTCCTCATGCATGGTTATAAACGGAGCTAAAATGATCCCAATTTGTATACTGTGTTTAATGATGAGGGATAGATAGTGTTGATTTCTTTATATGTAGATGATCTAATCATAACAGGAAGTGTAGACAATCTCATTGAAGAAATCAAGTAGCAATTATCACAAAAATTGGAAATGAAGGACCTTGGAGAAATGCATTATTGTTTGGGTCTAGAAGTTTGGGGAGATTCAAGCCAAACTTTCTTCTCCCAGGGTAAGTATGCAAAGAGTCTATTGTCTAGGTTCAAAATGGATGAGTGTAAGGTTACATCTGTGCCTTTACAGCAGAATAGAAAACTTCAAGTGAATAATGGTTCGAGATATGCAGATGCAACACTGTATAAACAATTGGTTGGTAGTATTATTTATTTGACTACGACAAGACCAAATTTAGCTTATGTAGTGAGTGTTTTGAGTCAGTTCATGACTTAACCTCATGACAATCATTGGCTTGCAATGAAAGGAGTATTAAGGTCTCTACAAGGAACATCAGACTTTGGTATTTTGTATTCTGACTCATTTGATGTTAGTTTGACAGGTTATACAGACTCTGATTGGGCAGGAAATTTAGATGATAGAAGTTCAATTACACGTTATGCCTTTATCATTGGTTCCAGGGTCATCTCTTGGTGCAACAAGAAGCAACATACTATTGCCTTATCCTCAGCAGAAGCAGAATATCAAGCTATGTGTGTAGCAGCATGTGAGGCAGTTTGGTTGCATAGACTTATCCAAGATGTAGGAGAAGAACAGACAAAAGCTACGATTATCAATTGCAATAATCAAAGTTCCATCAAACTGGCTTACAATCCCGTGTTTCATAAAAACACCAAGCACATAGACACTCAATTTCATTTTGTCAAGGAGAAGGTGCAGTCCAAAGAGATTTGTGTAGAGTATTGTAATTCTTGTGATAATATCACTAATATATTCACTAAGCCTCTGGGAAGACTGAAGCTTGATTTATTTAGGGATACATTAGGTGTGTTTAATAACCCCTTTCTCCATTAAGGGGGAGTGTTAGAATTAATGGAGATTGGGTGGATATTCTTACTTAGTTATGATTAAGTTTTTTCTTAGACATTCAGTTCCTATTATTTAGGGATTTGTTTTACTATCCCTAACAAAATGTATCTATTTATTATTGGAGTTTAATGTGAAGCCTAAGCGGGTGCATTTGCTTTTACGACCTCCTGGTGATCCCCACCTATGAGCTCTTCATGTGTTGTTTTGCCAAATTCATGTCTTCCATATGCAACTGTTGACAAAATAATTACCATATAGTGAAATCAAATTAACATATCCTAACAATGCAATCTAACCTTTGTATTGTGAACTTTACAACTTTGTATATTACTAAGTATCTTTTTATAACTATCCGTTCATAATAAAAAAGTCATACTAAATTTGACGAAAAAAAATCATTTTAAAACTATTTTATATAATTAATCAATTTTATTGTTTTCCAATAACTATTATATTTAAAATTAAATACAATGTAAATGGAAATAATAACAACAAATCATTTTCAAACTATGTTTTTCCATAAATATTATATTTATAATTAAATACTATGTAAATGAAAATAATAAGATTAATATAATTTTAATATTTAAAAAAAAATATATAATATTAGGTAAAATCATATTATATATATATATATATATATATATATATATATATTGTATGCTGGGGCGGGACTCTCTGATTTACATGTCCATTATGCACCCCTCTACAGGGGAAGGGTAGCCCAAGATTTGAACCCAAGACTTCCGGTTCGGTGAGACTTCATTTCCACGGCCCTTGCCGCTTGAGCTACCCCATGTGGACAATCATATTTTATATTCTTAACCATATACTATTGTTAAAAAAACATTGCTTTCATTATATTATAAGTATTACACGTTTGTTATTTCTATGTGTTTTTTTCTTCAATTATCAATTTAATATAAAATTTATTAGAATTATGATGATGATGAATCATGATGATGATAGTGGTTAATGTCCACTAAGACCAGAATGGTCTATTAGACGTCTAATTTTCTTAGTTTTTAATTCTCTGGCTCCTTGTCTTTCTTGGCAAGATTGACGTTGTAGCTTTCTTTTTTTTCTTTACGGCCTTCCAACTTTCGTCACCTTGCATCTCCTTCATCATTTCTTTTTCTTGGGACATTGGTGTCTTAGCTTCGCAATCTGTTGTGTTCGTCCTTTTGAAGATAGTCGGAGAAGAAGTTTGGTCTAGGAGATCTTCTTTGCTGTGAAATGAAGATTTATTTTTTGCAATATTCGAATCCTCATAATTGTTGATGCTTGAGAGAACAGGGCTTTCTCCATGCTTGCCTTGAGAGTTGTTTATTTCTTGTCCGATTTCTTGTGATTCAGAGTCTTCTCTAGAGAATTCTTCTTTGATGACAGTGTAGTGCTGTTTTTGTGCTCCTTCCCACCATGTAGATCTGTGGTGGTTTTTTCTAGCAGAATTTTTCTGGGAGGCTCTTGGGCAATTTTTGGCTAGATGGCCTATCTCAAAGTAGGATCGACATCTGAAGAGGACACTTTCATAATCGAGTTTCTGGTTCCACACATAGTCTTTACTTGTTAGGTTTATTTCAGTTGGGAATCTGGCGCTGAAGTCCATTTCCACACAGACGCGTGCATAGGTGGTTTTGGCATATTCCTCTGTTTCTGGGCACCTAGAGTAAAATTTTCCAATTGCATTTCCAATGGCTTTTAGCGAGGAGAGATTCCAGAGATGCAAGGGTAGGCTTGGCAATCTCACCCAAACTGGGGCTGAGGTTATGCCTGTTGTTGAGGGGTCAAATGATGGTTTCCATGGCTTCATGAATAGGCCTGAGTTTTCCCAAAACCAAGGGCCGGAATCTAGAATACATTGTCTTCTTTTAGGATTCTCAAAATCTACTATAAAGAAACCCCTAGCACAGGGATAGATATTAATTTCATCAGAAATGACAAGCTTCCATACCTCTGAGATCCAATTGTGGAGAGCTGTTAGTCGTGGCCAAAAACCATTGAACCGACAGATTAGGGCACTTTCGGAAAACTTCAAACCCTCATCAAGTGAGGCCTGGAGCACCTGGATAGTGGGAGTTGGGGCTTCACTGACGATATGGGCAGGAGCTTGCCCTCGAGAAGTGGACAGAACTGAGCCAGCATCTATTTTCGCGAAGATGCGAGCCATGTTTTCCTGTAGAAATAAGGTAGAAGATTAGATCCAGATCTAGCTGCAGAAAATTAGATCTAGAACCTAGCCGCAGAGAATAAGGCAGAAGATTAGATCTATATCTAGATCTAGCTGCAAAAGATTAGATCTAGAACCCAGCAAAAATTTAAAGTAACTTCAAACCTTACTAACTTTATTAACCCATTAACCTTATGCATGGATGGTGTATCATTGACCTTACGCTTCCAGGCTCACGACAGCATACAAATTACCCTCCAAAGAACTTGCGGCTGTGGTTGCGGCAAGAAAATATGGCAACAAACGATCGTTTATGACTAAGTTGCCGCAGAGATGAGCCGCAGAGATATTTATCAATTGAGCCGCAGAGATATATTGAGCCACAGAGATAAAATATTAGATCAAGCTTCGATTGAGCCACAGAGATATATTGAGCCGCAGAGATATTTATCAATTGACATATAACGTATTTGAACAATTGAGCCGCAGAGAAATGAAAAACCCCACGAATTTTCCGAACAGAGCCGCAAAGATATATTGAGCTGCAGAGATAAAAGATTAGATCAAGCTTCTATTGATCCGCGGAGATATATTGAGCCATAGATATATTTATCAATTGAGATATAACGTATTTGAACAATTGAGCCACTAAGAAATGAAAAACCCCAAGAATTTTCTGAACAGAGCCACATAGATGTATTGAGCGGAGAGACAACAATTAGAGACCACAGAGCCACAGAGACCACCGAGCCGCAGAGCTGCAGTGAGCTACTTTTGCAGTGAACTAAGTTCATAATGGAGGGTGGTTGAGGGCTGCTTTTGCTTTTTACTTATTCTCCTAACTCTTTATATCTAAATATTGTTCATATAAAATTATTAAAGTTATTATGATTTTCTTAAAATAAGAAGCTAAGTTTTAACATTGCATTCTCACTTTGACTAAATTTGGTTTATTCAATTCATATGGTCTCCCTTAGTGATGAAGGATTTATTTAGGTTTGACACTATGATCTTATTTAAGTCCAAGAAAATTAATTAATATTTAATAACTAATAAAAAAATTTTTTATTATCAATTTCATTAAAGTGTTTGGCAAACCTTATGCGCATGCATTCAACAATGTGTTACTCGGAGATGATGTCACCAACTATTCTATTCCTTCAACAATGGGTTACTCGGAGATGATCTCCCTAGATATTCTATTCCTTCGGTGTACCTTTGCACCTTTAGGGGCAATTGCTAGTATAATGTTATCTTGGGTTTTCCTTCCCTAATTTTATATTTATATTTATATGGTCGATACTTTATATTTTCTTAAGAGAGTTCGTTATAGTTTTAGATAATGACCACAACTCTTATGGCTTATTATTCAATGTAGCCATGTTATTATTTTTATGAGAACCTGTAGCTAGAAGCTTTTTGGTCATTTTTTTTAATGTATATGAAGAAAAATAAAATAATATTAACCATTTGTAATGAATTATTGAACTATCAATTATATATAATATAGTAACAATAACATTGTCTATTGTTGTTCATGCACTTCTACCTTATTCACCTCATCTCCTTTTACTTTATTCAGCAAATGCATATAAAATACTCTTCTTTATGCACAAATTTTCTACTTTAAGCATTACTCATTTGTATCCTTTGTATTCTCTTCCTTATACATATTCAATCCAATCTAGGATTTATAACGTCTTATTTTGTATTACTCTATATAAATGAATGAGTTCTTATCATTACGAATCATAAATGTACAATATATATTATAAATGAAATATATAATTATAAAAAGAACTTGTTCAACACTATTTGATGCACCAAATTCCTCCTTGTCGCACTAGGAAGTCAAGAGTCTTTCCATGCTTAGGGAACCCCTAGCCTACACTATGGGTTTGTAAGGAGATCGCTAATATTGCTCTACTCCTTACTCTCTTTTCCCTAACACTCTTATCCTAGTGTTCATGCACGAAAATTTTGTCCCCACTCTTTTCTTGTAAGAATTATTGTGATAATGGCCTACCCTTCCCTTATATAATGTAGCCTAACTAATCTAGAGTTGTTCAAACATCTAACCAACTCTCTAAACTATATTTCCATGTGCATGTACTCTACCTCCATAACATACATGCCTTCTTCCAATTTCAAATTTTCTTGGGACATTATTGCCATTATCTAACCACTTTTCCATATGGGTTAGGTGGCCTTATTTTTCTGCTTACCTATATTTCCTCACATTCCATACAAGGAATGATAATTTTTTTGTTTGTTTCCACTTGGGGAAATCAGTTGTGTAGCAAATCGCTAGTTATCTATCACAAACTAATAGTCTATCATAGTCTCACATGGTGCATCAAATGATATTTAAGTAATTTTATTTAGGGACAATTATTTACAATAATTACAATATCATGCAATGTTCTCAAATGGCATTATAAAATAATCAACAATAATTAAAAATGACTAAGTATTCTCCAACTTGCTCAATTATTAAAACTAACGGTATTACAACCTTGCCTTCCCTTCCCTCCTTATTTTCATATTGGTATCATATCTATATGAAGGTCTTCCAATCCCATATTCCTTACTTGAATAATTCATCATATACAACAATTCTCATGTCAAGGGTTAGACACTCTTCTTAGCCTCCATCAAAAGATATATTTTCAATTATTATTCTTTAGAAATGTTCTAATGCTGCTGCTAATGATGTGTTGGTTTGGATCATTAAAGGTGGGAATGAGATTGTTATTTGAATGAAAAGCTTGTTGTTCCTCACTAATCAGATTGTTTTACCACCAATTAACATACACAATACTCCCACTTAACAATTTAATTGTTATCCTTGTTATTAATGTATATGAAAGTCTATCTTCATCACACTTTTTGAAACAACTCTTCATTTATAAAAAATCAAACATTTTATAAAAATTTGGATCTCCCCCTTCCTCTAATACGTTACGAGAATGAGTGATGTGGTTTGCAATAACAAGGAAATTGCATTTAAGGTTTCTCAACCCCTAAAATGAAACAAAATACAAGTCCACCACACTTTTTGAAACAACTTTTTATTTTTAAAAAATCAAATATTTTATAAAAATATTGATCTCCCTCTTCCTCTAATAAGCAAGGAGAATGAGTGGTGTGGTTCGGAATAATGACATTCTATTTGAAGTTTCTTGGCTCCCTAAAATGAAACCACAGTGTGTTCATGTTTTTGTTTGGATAAAATTAAACAACATTAAATACAAGAACATTTCTATCTAATTAAGACGCCCAATCCTTTCAAAAGTTAGCGACCGTTATAATGCCCAATCCTTTCAAATCATTAACTATTGGCTTTATTTACGGACAGCTATTCAAGGCATTCGCTAAATTACACTTATAAGTTCAATGATATTATTTGAAAAATCCTATCGACATAAGGAAAGGAAAAATAATTAATGTGAAATATTGAAATTCTTTATTAGAGTGAAGGATCTGTAAATGAAAAACCTATAATCTACTCATTTCAACGACACCAACTCCTCATGGAAACCATGGAAACTCACTTGGATTCATGTTAAGTTCGAGCTTCTCCCATAGGAATGATATATATATATATATATATATATATATATATATATATATATATATATATTAATTATTTCATCGAGACCAACACTTATCAATGATATTATTTGAAAAATCCTATCGACATAAGGAAAGGAAAAATAATTAATGTGAAACATTGAAATTCTTTATTAGAGTGAAGGATCTGTAAATGAAAAACCTATAATCTACTCATTTCAACGACACCAACTCCTCATGGAAACCATGGAAACTCACTGGGATTCATGTTAAGTTCGAGCTTCTCCCATAGGAATGATATATATATATATATATATTAATTATTTCATCGAGACCAACACTTATCTCTGGGGAAATTCAATTGGATTCGTGTTAGGTTAAGTGCCAGCTTCATGGTGTTGAAATCTAATTTCAACTGGGCAGCTGTACCAACGCCCAAACCGCGCAGCAACTAACTCACCCAAAACCGCCAGAATGAAACCACAAACCCGCTTGAGGCATATCGGACCGCTCTTTGGTATGGAGTGGTTTCCGTACACAAGGGCCCGATAAAACTTGGTGCAGACGCGTGGCTCTCCCCATACGTAAGCAAACGTAATTTTTCGGGTGCTATTGTTCAGTTATGTAATGCCTTCCGATATTCTCCTCCACCGTCAGATCTGCTCCCGCGCTCTCCACCGTCGATTGCCTGAAGCTGCATACGGGCCTGCATCAAGTTAATGTTGCGTGAAGTAAAAGTCAAGTTTGGTTGACCGCAGTTTTAATATGAAGGCATTTAATAAGATTGTCATAAGTGTTGGTAAAACATTTAAGTTTTTTTTATTTTACGGCACGTAAAAGTAATTGTGCGTTTTGTTTTTTGTTTTCAAAAAAATGAAAAGGGCTCGTGCATTGTAATATTTTTTAAAAAAAAAGAAATGTGTGTTGACTTTTTTTTGTAATGTGAGAGCTCGGGGGCAGCGAAAGAGAAGAGAGAAAATATGAAGACTTGAGCACAGCAGTGCAATACGAAGAATGAAGACGAAGTTTGTATGAAGCATGATGCGAATATAGCACAGCAGTGCGGAAAAGAACTAGAATCCTTTGTATGGTTTTGTAATTTTGTTTATGTGATATGCACAGAAGTGAAGCAGACGTTTAATGTTTTTGAGCTGCATATGTAAATTTTTATTACAGCAGTAACTGTAAAAGGGTTTTACAGCAGTAAACCCAGCTCAGTAAATTCTCAGGGTGAAAACAGAGTTTTGGTTGAATGTTGTTTTTGGTAAATCCCTCTCAGTAAAAGAGGAAGAAATATGTTGTTTCAGGCATTTTTATTTTAAATGAATATCAATCATTTTATGGTGGTGAAATACTCTGTTCCTCAGTAAATTTTTTTAAGCTTCCCTGTGCAAAAAGATCCTGTGGAGGTGAAACAGAGCATTGCCTCTGTGAAGTTTATTCTCTTTGTTTTTGATATTTTATCAGAAAAATCCCCAACACATGGTTGATTTTCTCTTAAATTTATGAAAAGATAGAGCTCTTCTTCTTTTCGTCACGGCTTGAATAATTAATATGGTTTACGAAAACTGTGTGTTCAAGCTTGTTCAGTACTTGGCTTACTTGACCAATGCGAACCAAGTTCCCAAACAGTGTTTATGGAAAAGGTTTAAGGCCAGCAGTCTAATATTGCCATCCAGCTCAATGTATCGTTCCCCTGTCGTTTAAATGTGCCTACTGAGAGCGCTCATTACATACATCTCTATGTCCAATACGAGAGACCAGTAATCTATTCATTAATATGCCTAATTCTATCACTATATGCAGTTCCACACAGCTGTTTCGTTTTTGGCTTTTACACAGCATTTTAACTCTCTTATGGTAAGCTACAAAATCTACGTCGTTTCACACAATTAAGGAAAGATGCAAGCTATATGCAGTTCCACACAGAGCTGTTTCGTTTTTGGCTTTTACACAACATTTTAACTCTATTATGTTAAGCCACAAAATCTACGCCGTTTCACACAATCAAGGAAAGATGCAAGCTTTAATCATGTACAGAAAGCTATGAATCAGTTATTAAGTGTTCAAGCGCATTCCAATGTCAGTTACCAGATTCACCCTTTTAAGACAACAGCCCAGGGGTATTAACTTATGATTTATGATTTAATTTATCATTTATAATTTGAAGTCTGTTTGTGCATTCAACTAAATACGCATGTAGCTTTCCAAGCAGAACGTAAGGGCACAGGGCTGTAGAAGGATGTCACATACCTCGTACTTGAATTTAAATATAACTAAAAAAATTTTTTACAAGGTGAATATATCAACCTCAACCATATATAAAAGCTTACACATGCGGGTATAAAGTAGGTCCGATGTGTTACCATACTACTCCCCCTATGACCATGTGCACACACTAACGGATATATATATATAACATGTTTGATGCATCCAACTTACGGAGTCAAGGTTTGTTATGGTTTAATGGTTCTACATATGACTATACCATTTCAACTTTATGCAGCGGATGGTTCTTAAGTTTATCGTCACAGTACTGAAACCCAACTGTCTTCTGTTTGCTGGCGACCCCTCCTCATTACACCTGGACCCGCATTCAATGTCTGTCTGCCTGATCACGTGATCGGCCATGGCTCCACAGGCTGGATCCTTCCCGCCTTTGGCACATTGGCAATACCGCCAAGATCTACGGCAGAGAGAAGTTGATAATATCCAACGCTGGAGATTTCTCCACGTCGCAGGGTTATGTATTTGTGCTTATAAGGTTTATGGCCCGCGTTCATCGGGGTTTTGCTGTTTCCATTTGGCGCTCCAGAGCTCGGGGTAACACTCTGTTACCACTGGGCGTTTGCTCCACGATTCCTGCTTCGGCCTTCTTCGGTTGCCCTCGACAGCACATGCATCCTCATCGTAGAGTCACCGCTCCAAAGCTAGGTAAGGTCTCCACCTGTTGGTTTGTTTTGCATTAATGTTCAGAGTTCTCATATTAATCGCACAGTGACGGCCTCATTGCTGATTGACAGGTAATGACGAGCCCGCAGTCGTGGCTCCTTCAGCGGCATAAGCTGCCCTTTGCTGCTACTAAGCTGGATATACACAGGTACTTCTATAGCCACGAATCCCCCTCTCATATTATGAACTACTAGTTAAGGTTTTGGTATAAGATTGTCGGAGGGTATTCTGCTGTTTCAGTTTATAATTTCCGCCACCTTTCTTCTTCGGTTGGCGCAGATGGAGTTTCACTGCCTGCTCAAATCCGGGGCCATACCCATTGGGGTTTGAGTATGTGCAGCCCGATACTTTTCCTCCATTGCTTACAGCAGATTCTGGGTCGAAACTCTCGGTCATAAGTTTAGCTGCTCAGTGGCTGCCTTGGTATTATGATTTAGGGACATTGACACATTTATATACTCTGTATCTGTATTTACTTTGTAGCTTCTACTGGTTAATGAATTTGGGACCGAACCCATATGATTTTCTTTAAGTTCTTTTAACTACTACAGAGTGTGAATACCTGTGTAAATTAATGTTATCTCGGCCTGTTGTCTATCGCCGAACATTATTATATTTCCAGCTATTTCTTATCGTTTCCTTTATAAAAAGCTCCTGTAAGGGTTTCGAGTTTCAACATCTCTCATTATTTATTTATATGTATCTTTTGTAGTCTATTCATGGTGATTATGATTTTTAAGAGGGTTTGGTAAGTCGGCATACGCCGCTTCCCCAATCACCTTGATAGCCCAGCCGGGACTCGCGCCTGCATCTAATCCAATAGATGTCTGGCCGACTCGGCGAGGGTTAAGAAAAATGAGACTTTCAGTCATACAGATTTAAGGTTATTCCCTGGTATCGTTCTATTACCGCCGGGACATGGACTCTGACTGTTATATACAGTTTGCTCTTAAATCTTTATTATGAATTAGGGGAGTTAACAGTGTAGAGTTCTGATATGAATATAGTAACGACCATGCGTTTATTCCTCTGTCATAACAGCATTATTCATTTACTGTGAATATGAAGTTATTATTTTTAGGTACATATGCTATTGCATGCGACTTATACGCTAGATATTATTCATCTATTGTTAAATGTATAGATGTTTTGTACTCGACAGTATTATTAGAGCAGTCCATTTAAATTTACAGTGGTTCCTCTGTTTGTTTTTCCCTTCTTACGATAGGGTTTGAACGTGAACCTAAGTTCTATTTCCGTATCTCACAGTGGTCATGAGAACAGCGACAGTGGCCTCAGGCTTCTGCCGGTCTTAAGGTCTTCTTCAGTCGCGAACTCGTTCTGCTTGCTACTTAAACTTCTGCCTGCCATACCCTGATATACTTCCAGTCTTATAAACTAAAGTTTCGATGGCCCTTCTCCAGATTTACACTTACTATATCACGTGACAGTAAGGCTACCGAGGCTTTTCGAATCAATAAGTTTAATGCATAAATTTCTATTATAATGTCTCAAGTTCTCCTTCACAGGGTACTTAGCCCTGCAATTACAAACCCTAGCCCCTTCGTTTATCTCACTCTGTTCTATTAAGTAGCCTTTCTTGCCACGTATGCAGAGTTAAGTAATTCTAATTGACACAATGACATGCATTACTGTGTCATCTTCTCATTCGCAGTTATTCTATTTGCTTATGACACTGTAGGGTTTCTAACCCCTACTGATAATATGCAGTACTTATAAGTATCACAACAGTTGTAGAGTCTTAAGGTTTTGTTACTTACCTGGTTACCGCTTGTCGAGAACGTTCTTCAGTACTCCTTCTGCAAAATCCCTGTGTTAAGCTCGCTATCCTCCCAACCTTGAGACTTGTCCTTCGGGTCCCTCCCCCCGAGCTTATGCTTACCGGATCCCAATCCTCAGTAAGACAACACCTAGGGTCTTGACTATCTGGTCTTTACCAGACTTAGTCCAAAACTAGGTATGTTCTTTTTCTTTTCTTTTCTCCCTTTCTGTCTGTCACTACAGCACACCATTCTCCATCCACCTTCTCCCCCCTCTGTTAGGGTGCTCGCTGATCCATTTAACCAATGCCAAGAATTAGTTGTAACTGATATGTAATTTAAAATTACTTTTACGCAGGTTTGATTAACTGATTGGTAACTTAAAATTACCTTACGTGGGGTTAATCACAATAGGTATATTACAAAGGACCCCAACAATGTTGAGGGCTATAGAAGGACCCCAACATTGGACATTGTTGTCACACACAGTCATAGTCAACAGAGTGTGCGTAGAGATAAATCAACATGGTTTGTCCAGAACCGAATAAAAGGTCAATCAGACAATTGCACCGTAATTAAACCCCACCCAATAAAAGGTTAATCGGACAACCGCACAGTAATTGAATCCAGTTCTCATATTACCAATGTATTCAAAACGGAATGCCGTAGTCTAACTAGCAGGGTGAATTGCCCATAAAGTTATGGAAATTCTGGTTATATTTATAAGAAATCTGGCAACAATTTTTGTAAATCTAAGTTTGTTGTTGAACTTCAAAATTTTAGGTTTCCATCGATTTTCACCATAAAAAAACAAGATTCAAACACTGCTTTTACAAGATTTTTTGAATTTTTTTTGGTCAAATTCCAGACACTTTTGACCTTCCTGCAAATCCTCAACGTCGGTAGACTACTCCAAACGGAATAGCCCCATAAAAAGCAACTCGACCAAACGGTCCAAATAGTCGTGGTGGTGTGGCGTTGCAATTCAACGTCCTTTAATTGTTCCATCAATCAAGTGACAAAAATTAACGGTGTAAATGTGAACTAGCAAATGAATTGGAATGTGAATAGCCAATGTAATCAAAACTGAATGGCCTCATACTCAACAACTCGACCAAATAGTCCAAATAGTCATGGCCCTGTAAAGCTGGCATTCAACGTCCTTTAATTGTTCAATCAATCAAGTGACAGAAATTAACGCTTAGATGTAAGCTAGCAAATGAATTAGAGTGTGAATCGTTGTGGTTGATATAAATGTGTCTGATGCTGGAATTCAATTTTTTTTAAAAGAACTCTGTATTTAATAAATCTGATTAAAGCACAGCCATAGGGATAACATTTGGCTGCGTTATCTAAGCAATGATTACATCGCAACAATTTATTTGACATAGCTAAATGAAAATAAATTATACACAATGCCAACACAAAATAATTATTCCCCACAAAGAATTTAAATGCATGATACAACTCAAAGAGGAAGGGCGTTTGATTTTGCTTAGAAAATTATTACAGAAATAAGACGTTATACACGTAAATGTCGTTTCGACTTATTTTTATTCCCTAGCAATTTTGTAGTTGGATTTAGGTCGTGCACAATATTGCTCTCATGAGTCGATATTCTCAGTGGCTTCCTTATCCTTTTATCCTAAACTTCATTGCTTTTCAAAATAACATTTTTTCTACAACTGCCTTTCTTCTTCGGAAGATTTTATCCTACCTTCTTTGTTGTTTTATTTTTACAAAACATATCTTCATTTGTATATAGCTATTTTAGAATATTAATTATCATTGCCATTCATTTCATCATTTTAAGATTTTTGGCCCGTTATATTCAACATATTTACTAAACTTATAACTGGATTTAATTTCCAAAATTAACATCTAAAAGTAATTCAAATCCACCATAGACATCACTTCCTCATAACCATTTAATCACCAAAAAGTTACTTATAATTTTTGCATGTTGTTATGGCTTCCTCGGGTCCTCTTAATCACCTTTTGAAATTCTTCAAACAAAGTAGTAGTTCGGTTGCTACACCCCAGACCTACTCATAAATTGAAATTTTCGGGTTGTGCGCAACGAAATCGTTTTGCACAAAGATATCAGGGTTATGTTTAGTTTTTAGGCAAGCTTGTTTAAGAGATTTCAGACCTATTTATATATTAGTATATGGTACTATGTCAAATTAAATGGTCTTATAGAAAGAGTTAATCAGGTTATGGAAGATATGTTAAGGATGTATGTGATGCACAAATTAACTAAGTGGCAAGAATATTTGCACATGGTGGAGGGTGTTTATAATAATGGGTAGCAAGTGTTATGTTCCTATACCAATAGGAGTCATAAATTTGAATGACTAAGGTTAAGCTTTGTAATATTGTACATTTTTTTGCTTTCTGCAAGTGTTTTCCATATTAAAAAATTAAAAAAAATGTAAATATGGTATGTCCTAAAAGAATAATCAAAGGACAAAAGGAATGAGAATAGGTCAAAAAAATGAAATATATGAACCCCAAAAGACAAAAAGAGACCATGAAAGTGTGCAAGTCAAAATGCCACTACTATGTACTTTTTATGCATAATAAATGATTATGTGTAGCTTGTTACTTATGTCACAATCCATTTTAGTCAAAATGTTTAAACATAGCTACTTCATACTGTGAATTTTATGTTTATAAGTAGTGAATAAATCTGACCAAACAGTGTACTATTGGCAAATCATTAGATACATAGAGTGAATAAAAGGAGCTCATTAGTTTAATCTGAGCCCTTGGAGGATATAAGGTTAGAATTAGATAGTTTATTTGTAAAGAAAAGAAAAATATTGATAAGGGTTTGCTCGCCTAAATGCACCAAAATAAAGTGAAAAAAAAATGGTGGGATGAGTAAATGGTTAAGTAGTAGAAAAGTTGTAGAAATATCATGTCATTTGATACAAAAAGCACTTATGTCATTGCTCTAAATGCATCATTTAAATATGCATAAATGGTAAACAAAGCAAAATCAATGGTTCACAATTTGGTTTACTTAACATCCCCTCATTCATTTTCACCCCTATGACATTCACCAACTTTCTTTTTATAATAAAAATATTAATACTTATAGTTTTTAAGTCAAAAAGGTTCAGAGCATTTCTCTAACTTCTGGTGGGATCGGACCCTCGGACCCTCGGCTTGATGACTTAAAAATAAAAAGTGTTAAATTTCATCATAATTCATTTATACACCTCACAAAATCCCTTTTCCTAAGGTTAAGTTCTCTTGCGTAGGAAAACCCCTTTATAAACATGTTTTATGTACAAAAAAACCCACCAAATACATTTATCCTAAAGTACTAACTATATGGAAAACACACAACATTTCATGTACCTAAGTACAATACCCCTTCCACTCATTTCACTTCATATTAACTTTTTAATTAAATATATAAAAATTCCGAAAAGCCCATTGTCCGCATATATTTAACTCCCTCATATAAATTAACCCCAACCCTTAGTTTATCTATAAACTATATTACTACCTCTTATCCTGCAAAAAATATTAAAACCCTGCCCTCAGTCCCAAATCCCTCATTACAGTTTGGCCCGATCCACTAAACCTGGATTAGTCCTTAAACTAATCCCGAAACCACCACAATTAAATCCCCGGGCCCCCCATTAAATCTCATCATTCACCCCTGCGCAACTCCAATCACCTGATCACTATTGATCGTCCCTCCTCCACATCCAATGCCTCACAAGCATATCGGGTTGACCCGATGTCCTCTCTTTACCTACCCAATAAGGCGGTTTTCCCCCTAGCCCTTGACGCTACGTGTCAAGCACTAAATGGAATCGAGCGACCCCTTCTCAATACTGCTCGCACCACAAAAGCGATGCGGTGGCCCTCCCAAAACCATTGCCCCTTTCAACCGAAAACCGTCATTGTTCAACAATTAGTGAAACCCGCCAAAATTAACTATTTTTTCTATAAAAGCCTGTTTACCTCTCTTTTCACTCTTTTTGTGCATTTCACCTTTGAGAACTCAAAAATTCATTGTGACCCTTGCAAACAGCCAAATTACTCACAAACCTCCACCATTGCTCCACAGACGCCGTAAACAACCCAACTCGTTCATCAATCTGTACCAGTACTGTACGAACTTCTGTAGTTGCCTTCAACCACCATTTACAGTCAAATCCACCCAATTCTAGGTATTTAACTCTGGAATTCCAACTCCATTATCAAATTCAGAGTCAATTCACCCTCGTGTCATTGTTAGTTAAGTAAAAAAGATAAAATTTACTTAAATTTTAACACTGTGAGCCATAAACAATTACAGAACCTCGATTGCCCTAAAAACTTTGAATTACTACTCACACTCAAATCCACAAGAATTAAGTATGGCTGCCCCAATTGTTATGGATGTAAGGCCCATCACTACACCTCATTTAGACCTGGACCACCTTCCTTCGGTGGATAAAGATTTCCAAATAAAGGATACCACTGTCCTAGAACCCCTGCTCAAAGTACATTGCCAAAGTAGGGACAAGTTCCTGAACCATGCTGATGAAATTGGCTTTTGGGAGTCAAATTTTCCGAAGTACCAGTGCTCCTAAGTCGACATTTTTTCTGAGACTGTTCATATATGCTATGCTTTCTACGTCCCCAGTCACAGAATTGTTATGTCTCATGACTAGAAGGTCCTTTTGACCATCACTTATGAGTCTATTAATGAAATGTTGCAACTCCAATGAGGACCAAGCCTAACCGAACTCTCAATTGGAGACCTATTGGACCTGTATCCCAAACTTAGCTCTGAAAAGTTGGCCCAACTATTCAAGACCTTCATCAGAGAAGAGAGACACATCCCTAAGGACTCCCCCCCCCCATGTATCAGTCATTTTCTCTCCATGAGGCCAAAATATTATGGCCATGATATCTTCTATTCTGGGTTACTCCACCAATGAGTATATTTATGAAATAATCCTTGCCTTCATGTCCATCTACACTCCAAGGTAGCCTCCTGATGTCATTTATGACTATGCCCAATTTATATCTGGTAGAATTCATGAGCAATTCCTTCGAATGAACAATGAAGGGGTTTTTAAGTACTCCTCAGTTTTATACCATATGTTCTTAATTATCAACCAGAGAAGTTCCCATTCACCCTTCAAAAGCTTAACACCAAGGGTCAGCCCAGGTCAGTAATTTTTTGGACCCCATTGATCCACCAATACCAGTCTCCATACTCTTACTCTGATTTCATCGATTTATTTGTACATCCAGTCATGGCAATGTTGACTAGAAGCCCTCCTCCTAGAATCAGTCCAAAAATAAAGAGAGTCCTTTAATTGTCTAAGAAGACCAAAGTTGGTGACTGGTACCTTTACCAAAACCATACAGAAATCAGAATTTATGGTTGCATGCTGGCACCATACAAGCTACCAAGATACCTCCCAATGAGGTTGTTTGCATTAGAATACTATACGAAAATTATCAATGCAGATGAAATAAACTTTCTCAATGCTAAGAAGAAGGCCAATTTCAAAATAAAATACTAACTAGGCCCCTTCATATGCAACTCTAGAGAGGCAGGCAAAGAGGCAAATTTGATATTATAGAATATGAAGTTCCAAAGAATTTTTGTCTGGAGATATGATCCTTTGGAATTCATCACAAAAAAGAGACAAAAGGTCAAGCTAGGACCTTTCATCCACCATCCCATACCTGAAATAGAAGCATATGCAAATCAGAAAAAATGGGTGGAGGGTACCCTAGTAGACAAAGACAACACTAGAGTAGATGTAGAGAATGCTCTAATTGATTTAGAAAAGAAACTTGATAACATCTCTTTTATGTAGGTACCAGAAGAACTAGAAAGAACCATGAGTACCCCTCCAGTTATGCAGACTCCTCAGAATGAGGAGAAGATCCCAAAAAGAAACAGAGAAGGGGCTTCCACTTCAAGAATGGCCACCTCTGATTTGCAGCAAGAATCAAACAAGAGGCAAAGGCTAAATCCAGCCTCTGAGCAAGAGTATATTAAAGACTCAGCTAAGGTCACAGATACAGGAGCAGAAAGAAGTAGGCCTACCACTCCATCTAGAAACATGAAAGAGCCTTCCACATCACAAACTCAGATGTTGAAAAGGCAACTCAGTGTTGAAGTATCTTCCTTCAGAATGCCCGCTGACAAAGACCAAGATAGAAAGGAAAGATATAAAGAAATAAAGGCCAGAAATGAGAGGCTTAAGGCCCAAACATATGCACAATACCTAAAGCTCACTCCTACCAATCAAACAAGGCTAATGTCAACCTTTGACATTAAAGAGGGGAAGCTGCAGATGACCTTTGTGAAGCCTACAGCCTAGAAGCCAAAGACAACATTAGATTTTGAAAGGGTAGATTTTGAAATGTTGGCAAGGGATATTCATCCCATAGACGAGATTGAACTACAAAAATAGGTTGGAGAAATGATATACTCCACCCTAACAGGTAAAGCCATAGTTGTCCATTAGCTACAGAACTCTCTGAACAACATCTTAGCTCAATTCCAGTTATAAAAGCCTCCTCATAGGCCAAGGATACCAGGATCAAGTCCTTAGAGGACTTAGTGATTGAATTGGGACATGATCCCAATGATATAAAAGCTATAGAACAACTTATCAAAAATAAGAAGGATGACATAGATTCATTTAAGAAATAACTAAAAATACTTCATCTACAACATCCAGAAACATTGGAAGTCCTAGAAGCCCACCAAGGGCATGAAGAACTAATGAACTTCGTCTTGAAATTAAATGATCAACTAAAACAGACTGAAAAGGAATTGGATGCTTTGATCTAATTAAACCAAGTAGGTATGGCCGCTTCTTCAACAAATGTTATCCCCACAGTCTCCATAATAGTTCCATCCGCACTAGAAGCATCTTTGGCACCTACAGCTCCACTTGCAATAGCCTTGCCAACAACAACAAAGTCTACATCAGCAGCAAGTGCATCAGGAGAGAAAGCAGCAGAACTAGTCAAAGCCATGGAAGAGATGTCTATCTAGGCTACTGAAATGAACAAGTTAAGAGAAAAGGTTGCAAGTTTGGAAACAGAGTGCAAACTTGCCCAACTGAAGTAGAAAGAAGAAGCACAAAATGCCCATATAATGGATGAGAGAATCAAAATCCTAGAGAAGGATTTAACACTGGAGAAACCACTTGGAAAAACCAAGGAAATGTTGTGGGCCAATATCATTGACTCTGTCAATGATATTTGGCCATCAATCCAAGTAATTTTTGAACAAACGACACTGGTAAAGATAGATATAGAAGCTATCTAGAAAGTGAAGGAGGAATTGGGAAATAAGCTAGAGAATGCATATAGATTCATCCACTTCCTCAATAGCAAGAACAGATATGAGCTCCAGGAGCTAAATATAGAAGATAGGACTGCTACCATTTTATAAATAAGGAAGGTCCTTTGCAAAAGGAACATTATGCTTAATTTGGAAGAAAAGTGCCACAATATGCAGGTAGCCATTGATAAGTTCATGGCTAAATTCTAAATTTTGAGGGAGAAAGGTATACCTAGTCCTATGTTTATCAATGACAAACTGATTACACAGTTGGACTATGGTGATAGACTCAGAAAATTGGCTAAGGAACAAGCTAGTTCTTTATCAATAAAAGTCCTACCAATAGGCAAATTTTTATATGACACATTTGAGAACTTGTTTTTCCTTGAACATGAGGTAAAACATTTGTTCCTCACCAAGCCCAATTTTTCCAAATATACTGAAGCTGATGAAATCTATAGGAGAATGGTGAATGTGAAATTACTAGACGCAGAATTGTGGCAGACTATGACTGATTTACTGTGATGAATTTACTAGGATAAATTTACTACGCAGTAAAAATGAAGGCAGCTAGGTAAAATAGGTGAAAACAGGGCAGTAGGGTTAAAGAGTATCAGGGTTAAAGAGTATCAATTGAAAGATGAAAGTAAAGAAGACTCCAGCGTGAAACTCCACAACTGCAAGCCAACATAGAGGGCTACACTTCAACAATAAAGGCCAACACAACCAAAATAAAAGGAACAGCATGAAACAATTCATTAGCTGTCTCCATCATCTTGCAAGAAGATATTTTGTATTTCCTAGATTAATTCTCCAGTTGTTTGAGATATTTTGTAATTATTTTTTTTTGTATAAATACTTCACAATTCGAAGTATGTAGGGTGGATTCTTAGACTTTTCTATAGTTTTCTTGATCAAAGACTATAACCTATTGTGTCACTGTTGGGACCGGCAAGCTGGATTATTGAATAAAGCAAAGACATTTCACTAGATTCATGTGTAGTGAGAAATATAGACAAGTATCTTCTTTTTGTTGTCATTTTCATTTAAAAGTTTTTCCATAATCTTAAATGCATCTGAAATCTAGATGTTATAATATGGAATGATATCTCAGAACTTGCTTCATTGCACTCCGTTTTGACTATTATGCATTTTTATGTTTTCTGCTAAATTATCTAAGTTAAGGAATTCTTGATTGCTCCTTAGTTTAGGTAGTTTCCCTCTGGTCTAGAGTAAAGGATTCTTAACTGCCCTTTGCTCATGATCATCCTCTGTTTCCTCTTTTTAATCCCGGTTTGAGAACTCTTAAGTGCTCTCTCACCCTGGTTAAGATCATTTCACCCATTCCACCTAAAACTTGTGCTTCACTCTACTAGCTTTCCCATCGAACACTCCATTTAATTATTTAATCCCAGTTCTACTGCCCTTCTTTGACTCCATATCCCAATAGCTAGAGATATTATTCTAACCATCTGTTTATGGATTTCACCATCCAACTTCCAATACAAATCCAAACCCCCCGAACTTTAAGAACTAGCTTAAAATCTCAGCAAACAAAGTTAAATTATATAGAGAGAGCCCCTCTGAGTCATAGGTTGGCTAGAGCCTATACTTAAAATATTAGTTTGTAGTTACCTTGGTATTTCCTTCTTCTGATAACTTCTAGGGAAAAATTATGAGTAATAACAACAAGCATCTTTGATGTTGAGTTCATTTGACAGATTGTATGGTAGCAAATGCAACACACTAATGAGTCAGGAAAACCTCCTTAACAAGGCCATTTTATCTAGATTTGCTCAAGGAAATGGAAGAGAAAGCAAAAAAAAATAGTAGAAGTTGAAGGCTTCTTAGGATAGATAGAAATTTCATGTAGATAAAACCAAATCAAATAGTGAATTCAAAATTGGTGATCACGTCTTCTTGAGGGTGAAGTGAGGAAGGAGTTCCTTGAAATTGTGTAGCATTACAAAGTTGACAGCAAGATATTGTGGACAATGAAAGGATTGTTCTTGTCACATATAAGATCAGATTACCACAACATCCTTTCATATTCATAATGGTTTTCATGTTTCCTCACGTAAAAATTATGTTCCTAGTTCTAACCATATAACTTATTGGAAGATGATTCAGTTAGAAACCAAGGGGGAAGTTCATGTACAACTAGTGCATATTTTGGACAAGAAAGTGAAGGTGTTTACAAATTGAGTTGTCACCTTGATAAAGTTGCAGTGGACCCATTTTGATCTTAGAGATGCTACATGAGAGTGTGAGGATGTGATGAAGGATGGATCACCTCATATTTTTAAACAATTTGTGTAAATATGTGTGTATATATTTCATTGAGTATAGTTCCTAAATAAGGGGTCGGGCAATGTAACACCATTGGTCAACCACTGAAATGTAAATAACATTTATGTGAAATTAAGATGGTGAGCAGAGACACACCAAATAGGATGGTGATTCAAGGACATGATTTGAGGGCTCTTGTGCCCATATGTATGTGTGTATATGTGTTATGGTGATTCAAGACTTGGGGGCTAAGATCCAGGAGCCATGAATGTGGAGAGAAAGTGGAGAGAAAACCTATATATTTACCCCAAAACTTGAACCGAAAAAAAAAACATAGTTAATTCCCTTGAAACATAAGAAAGAAAATAACTCTTTATTAAAATGAAGGAATTATTTACCACTACATTATTGTCGATCAACCTATTTTGTGTGGTTGACCCATAACCATGGATTTTTGGATGACCAAAAAACCATGATGAATGAAAATCTGAGAATAGAGATACCTTGTAATGCCTATGGGCCAAGTGTGATGCTAACAATGTATGACCCAAAAAATGGACTTTAGTGGCAATGGTTTTGTGTGGTTGACCCATAAACATGATGAACAAAGATCCAATGATAGAGATATCTTGTAATGCATATGGGACAACTGTGATGTTGGCTATGTGTGGCCTACAAAATGGACTTCATTTGACTAATAATGGTGATGAATCAAGATTCGAGGATAGAGATACCCTATAATTCGTGTGGGCCAACTGTGATGTTGATAGTGTGCATCATAGAAAATGGACTTCGGTGGCAAGGGTTTTGCGTGCTTGACCCACAACTGTGATGAATGAAAATATGATGATAGAGATACATTTTAATGCTTGTGTTCCATTTGTGGTGTTTATAGTTGGTGGCTTCGCGAATGGACTTTAGTGACAAGGGTTTTGTGTGGATGACACATAACTGTGCTCAAATAGTTCACTTGTTGATTCACCTTGTAGAGATATCGTGGCTTATCTTTGTAAATTCTACCCGTTGAATGAGATGTTGTAGAGGCTTCCTCAAGTTTCACATGATAATCCCACCATGTTGTACAATAATCATCAAATATAAATCTATCACCATGGACACGATAGAGGTATATAATATGCCTCTGATGTCTTTGGATTAGAAATATCAACACCTCATTCACATATGTGGCTAGAATAATTTTACTAGCCTACTCAAAATAATCAATTGAATTCCATAAAGAATCATATTGCTTGTCCGCTTGAAAACGAGTAACTATTTTGTTGAAAACTTTGAAGGAGATATGTTGGGTACAGTTATGCAATTTTTGTAGTAGCATTCTTTCATGGAAAGTTTGTCAAATTCCCCTTCAATAATGATAATGTCTCTTTCTTCCTTCATATCATCCAACCCATAAGGATAATTTTCACAATGTTTTCCTTGTAAAAATTGTTTTGTTGCACCATAGTATTTGTAATTAACAATATTTCCATTCCTTTGATACAAGAATTCAATTACAATCTTATTATCTTTTATGCTCTTCATCACTGCATTTATTTGTATGGTTTCAAAGTAATCATAGAGCTCATCAGATATTGGCTCCAATTTTAGATATTATTCTATGAAATTTCTTATAGTTGTATCTCCAACATTCAATGTAGAATTCTTAGATGTTATCCGCTCAAATTTTGAATTCCCTATAGACAAAGGTGTACCCATCGTGATACTGTCACAATTACACTTGGATTTGGCACACCACCATATTGAATAATTTTGATTTCCATAGACGAAAACTATAAAACTTCTTTGCCTTGTGTGTCCTCCTCCACACTGTGGGCAAAGTAACCAACTAAACTCACTTGGTTGACATCAGCCATCTATATTGAACTTTTCCAACTGATGAAGCATTGATGGAGCTATCACATCTCAACTTGTGTAGTCATCGAGGAGGAATTCAGTTAATAATAGTTGAAGAGCTTCAACTACAGATATGAAGACTTATCCCCATATGAGAAATGTATCGTTTTAGAAATGGGCTCCATGACAAAAAAATGAGCCAATTCTATGCACAAGAGGAGCTAAAATATTATCAACATGTACTTTGTTCTTCTTAGCTCTTTCATCCTAGAGAATGTTGGCCAAATAACACGAGGCTAGAGATTACAGTAAATATAGCTAGATTGATTGAGATATTTAGTGATACATCAAGCGATATTTCATGAGAAGCAACGAACGATATTTCATGAGAAGCCACAAACCAGCCAGGTAGATGACCTTTCCCACCTCTTCAACCCGAAAGTATGTATCTTCCTAGCCCCCACTAGCCCAGCTGATCGTACATTACTGATCGTACATTTTGCCCAGCCCTTTCGACCTTATCCCAAGCTCTAGGTAGGCAAGCACTCCGACACCTCAAAGTCATACGCACAGTACGTTACGTAGCTAGTCGGGGAAGCTTAAATAATAAGAAATGGGGTGATTATGAGCGTAGGCTTCCAAACGAGTCTTGTTGGGATTTCTATGACCAAGATATTATGATTCACCATGAAATTTTTGGGGCCAAATAACATTGAGGTGGTGGAGATTGAAATGGATGTTACTGTCCCTATGAGAAAACCTAGTGACTGTTCCCACATGCAAAGTGATGATGTTGTTGATTAGAAGTAAGAACAATGAGGCTACCATGGGAAACATCAATATGTCAATCCAGGTTTCTCTTTAGAGTAGCCACGAGACTCTGCAATTTGGCCCAACGTATTGATGAATACCAAACCTTATGTACCTCCGCTGAGATATACCACCAAAAAATAGTCATAAATCAATGCTTTTGATGAGTTGGATTACGTTATGATCTTCCCCAATGATTTCCCGCCTCGATTTTGGTTTGGCCTCACATGGGTTGGCCTAGGCCACGCTACTACTACAGTTGTGTTAACGGTGGTGGACCCGCCAACATGTTAGGGTATCTCCCCAGTAAGAAGTCCCAATTAGAACTCAGACCGTTTGATGTAGGAGTCTTAGTAGTGGGTTGTACAATATCGCCTTGACCACGATTTCACACAGAGGCAACTAAGATAACCCTATTGGTGGCAAGGGTGTGACATATGCAGTAAGTCAAGGAAGTTGCATGAGTGGTTCTAACACACGAAGGGTTAGGTGCATGCGCCCCTTGGAAACCTGTGCAAGAACATAGTTAAGAAGGGAACACATGAGCAAAGATGCATCACAACATGGAAGGCAAGTAAGATGGAAATCCAATGTGATGGTTAAACCAAAAACACATTTTAGTAAGATTCATTCATACATATACATAAAATATATACACATGCATGTGTAAGCAAAAAAATACATATATCATTTAGAGTAAAAAGGATAGCTGAAATACAATATGACATATGCATGAAATGTGTTAGCTTTGTTATATTACGAAGTGTATGTTCCAGTCATACAATACAACCATGACCAACCACTAGTTTCGACAGTGGAACGTTACAGTCATTGTCGCTTGCTCCTCCAAAGAGATATACTAGCTTTGCACAGTGGAGAAGCCAAGGCTCGTTAAATACTCTCCCATCTTTCTCTAAGATACTCCTATTGGAAGCTTGGCTGACCAAAAGCCTCTACAATGAGTTATGAGGGACTATATATAGCAAAGGGTGCGGTGGCCCTTGACATTCCCCTTTGTGACTGTTCACCTACCCTCATGACTCTTCAACTACTCTATGACTGTTAGATTCAACTATCAACACTTGAACTTCCACTTGACAAGATGTTACATAGAATCTCCACATGTACCCATGTGAAACAAAATAGGCTTGAGAAAGGCATGCAAGACATCACTCACACTGAAACCATTGTGGTAAGACCAATACTTCGACATCCTTGCGATGATCAACGGTGGCGAACTGATGCCAAGCTTGGTCATCCATGATGGTGTCCATGCGCTCAATGGTGACATCCTACTGAATGCGAACTCTTGCCTTCGTTGCATCTAGGTACACTGATATAACCCCTCTGTCTAACTCATTAATAGCATGCACGTCATCATCTTGAGTGTAGCTATACAAGAAACATATTAATGCATAGTGTCTGTGCTGATCTCCAAGCGTGTGCTTTTGACCATGCACATCAACTTATCAAAGTACATGTTCATCTCCAATCATAATTGCTTCTTGTCTTCGCCTTGGTGAGTGTGCCAAATGGGTGGGATCACATGCGTGTGCATAATGACATGCACATCTCTAAATTCCCTTGCATGTGATCAACAACACTGCTCACCTTGTTTTCTTCACGCCAGCTCTTGGGATGGATCTATAACTTGTGTGGGCAAAATTTCATCCGTCAGTGCTTGTTGTGCCCCCTATTATACTTGTTCTTGCTCTAACTCATTCTCTCATCTATGAAACTCTTTTTCTTCCTTGAGTTGTTGCTCCAGCACATGCAACTCCTTATCTATTTCTCTCTCTTCCTTCGTGCAACCTTCATGATGCACCGTCACCTCATAGCCTCAGTCTCCAAAGTTTCTTTCATCACTACTGGATCTGCTTGAGCTTGCAACTTTGATCTGCCCCTGTGTTGTCAACAACCTTCCTCTTGCACTCACCGCATGCAAGTGTGCTACCTTCTCCTACTGCTAATGGTGTTTCTCGTTGTGATGTCATTAACATTCATCTTGATATCCTTGTCCATGGACAACTTTATGTCTTCATAGATAGGCAAGTTCATAGACACTTTATCGACTGCATCCCCAAGTGTGCTTTTAACGGTGTCTTTGACTTTGCTCTCCTGGAAGCCATTGTACCTATGTTGTTGAGAGGGAGACGAACACTTGTGATACTTGGAGACATAGCAACACTCATGAAAAGCAATCTGTCAGTCAAAAACCAAAAAAAAAAATAGAGGACTAACATGCAACATACCTGTGTGACTGTCTGTGAAGATTGTGCAATTTTCACCAGGAGGCTGGGAGATTGACTGTCAAAACTGTGCAAGGCACATTCTAGGCTATCGGGAGGCCAACTGATTGCTGGAATTGCTCAATGCATGGTCCAGCCTAGCCTGCAAAGGACTGAAACTATGCAATGTGCAATTTCAGTCCGCAGTGACATGCAACTACCAAATTGCATTGTGCAGTTTCTGAGGCCATTAGGACACTGCCTCCAAGAATTGTGCAATTAAAGCCTGGAGGTCAGTGATGGGCATGACTTGCATAATTTATGGAGGTAAGGCAGAAACTTCTCCTTTGGAAATGCGTAATGCTAGCCAGGAAAGGCACAGTTCGGGCCAAGGCAGTGTTACACAGTAATTTGTCACTCTCCTATCACTCCCCGTTCCTGATCATGGAGAACCGTAGTAGTGATTATTGTGTTATACATTCACCATGAAACCTATTATTTTGCATCCCTTGAAGTTTGAAGAAAGTAGTCCCCAATCCCTCCAGAACATTTCCAGAGAATCCTTCTTAAAGCAAAGTTTTTAAGATCAGAGCTCTTTCTCAGTGTCTCACCTGCACCAATAGTAGTGTTTTACACTGTGACTCGTGCTGATCAGAGCTATTGTTAGCCCAATACCTGCGCCGATCTACTACTAGAAAGCCTTTATAAAAGGAAACAGAGTTTCACATCTAGAAACTTCTAGTGGGGATGTGTTGGATGTTCATTTGGTTGGACAAGGGTCGAGAACTCCATATAAGGTTCTATCCCCCTTAAAAGTGGGCCTTCCCAAGGAGATAAGACCTTCTTCCCCCTTTGAGTGGATCTCATTCTTATCCTCCTCTCCCTATATAAACCACTTCCTCTTACCCTTTTTGGTTACCGACAATAAAACACATAGTGAAAGTGGTGGAGAGATAGAACCAGTTGCAAAATTCTAAAATCTTTAGCTTTTGATAGGAGAAGACTAGTCTTAGATGACAAAAAAATAGTCTTTGGTAGCTAAAGCATGAGGAGAAAGAGTCAAAGATTGGAATCCATTTCATTTCAAGTTAGAGGAGAAAAAGAGTGCTGAAAAGGCATGTACCAGGACTTCGATACCGCAAAGAGGATCTCCAATGTGAAGGCTTCAGTTGTATTTCTCTTTGAAGTTTATTTTAGTACAACTAATGGTTTATTTCATATATTGGGTGTAATATTACATTTTATAGCTTAGAACTCGACCTTTTAAGTTTATTGGATTTAATTTTATGCTATCACGTTTGTTGTTGTTTTTTGCATGTTTGTTTCAGTTGCTTTAATGAAAGGAACGAAAAGAAGTTGGATCAAGAAAGCAAGATCACCGTCAAGTGGATTAGTGTTATAAGAGGTAGGCACTCTTATTTGATTCTAATATAAGGAAATTTACATTAGATTGTCTTGTTTGTGGCTAGAACCACTCTCTTGGGCTAGAGGATATTCCTACACCACAAATTGGCGACTCCACTAGGGAAATACATCTCCTTTTCATCACTCTGTTTTTTCTACTTTTGTGCCTATTTTGTTTATTTATGGTCTGCTGGATCTGTATTGATCCGTTTAAAGGAATACCGATACTAACCCACCCTCTAATGTGTTAAGTATGGCCCTCTGTGAAGTTATTTTTTATTTTTTTCTTTGAATCCCTCCATGAGCACTATTTTTGGCCAAGCATTCGCACCGATCAAGCCTATCAGCACTTGTTTTAGTGCGACCGTCGTGTCAAACATGCCGATTAGCACTACTTTCAGCCAAAAATTTGTGCCGATCTCTGAGTTAAGAGAAAATTAGAGTTTCTCCCATTCCAGTGGTAGTGTATCTTGACCCTCAAACTCTCTTCTTTCACCTAGAAGTGACTATGATGCTTTGTTTGCTGGGTTTGATTAATTGATTGGCTTGAAGTTTCATTGCTTGATTTTTTTATTTTTTTTGGATGGTATCTATGACCCTAGGGAATCTAGGTCAATTACCATTCATTTGTTTGTTTACTCATTGTGTCAAGTTTCTGATTTGCTGCTTCATTTAATCCATCTTTCAGTTGCAACATATTCATTGCTTCATTTTCAATTGAATGAGTGAAAGAGTCTTGTTTGTTCCCTTATTTCAAGTGTCTCTTTTCTCTTTCTGAGCATAGATTACATTTCTTGGTTTGTCGATTGAAGCATTCATGTGATTGGTTTGTTTGATTTATGGAAGAACTTGCTTTTAGTTTCATTTGATCAATGCTTGCTTGTTCAGAATTTTGAAAATTTTCATTATAGTGCTTTATGTGATAGATGCATTTTGCATTTTATGAAAAGAAGAACATCGTTCTAGTTTAATTAATCGAAAATATTGCATTAGTAGAATTATTGAGAAGCTAGAAATGCATCATCATAGGCATGGAAATGAAATGAAACTTGTTTTGTTGTTAACGGAAGATTATTTTCATTTAGAACATATATTAGTGAAAGATTTTATTCTTTGATTATTGCATTGATTGTGTGCTCTCTATCCCTCAATTAGCATTAAATTTCACCGAAGAAAGATTTATTTTCTCATACAGATGCATATAGGAGTATTCAGATGACAACGATAAGGCCTTGGAATTGAAACCTAATTCAAGAGTAAACGTTAAAATTTATTGAATTACCCTAAGGAATCATTGAAACTAAATGCTTACATTTAGAGGTCTAGGCTAGAGACGTGTTTCACCATCTTTAAACCTAGCAGCTGGCTTTCACTTTGGCATTAGACGATGCTAGTATGGACTTGTGATCCTCGTACCGTCGCGTCTATAAAGGGAGACCCCACTAGGTTTGCAATCATTTATTCGTAGGAAGCCGAGTCTACCACCCTTTAAACATGATACACCGAACACAATATTTAGGGAGATTGCCTGCTCGTACTTTTCGGTTTGTCGGATGGTATTCTATAGTTCACGGTTACCTAGTAATCCATTTTGCATATATTATCATGAGGAGTAATTTTGATCTTCTTTTACTCTTTAAATTTGAAAAGATCATCGAGCACTTGTCCTTTCAAGCTCGTAAACTCCGAAAGTGACTAGAGTCACCTTTCTCCCATTTCTCAACTCTTAGAATATGAAAAGGAAATGTTTTGTTCAGTGTCTTCAAATTAACTACCCACAAAATATTCCTGGTTAAAAGTTATCTTCCTTAGTGATTCTTCAGGGTCGATTACAATGACAAAATTTCCAGAGTCTACCAGTCACGGATTCCCCTTAGACGGGAATCCTGGTCCTCTTCCTTATTTTGGAAATGCTAGTGCTCCTTATATGGCAACGTTTTCCCTCCCTGGTTTAACCATTGGTTTACCTATCTCGTTACTTTTGATCTCGGTGGTCCCAAGTGTCCCATATCCTGCCCAGCCATCTCCTTCATTTGAATCACATCACGTTGATTCTAAGGTTGATGTCTCACCTTATTCCCATACTTGCTCACCTTCCACTTCTACTTCGCCTGATGAAAGTTTGAAATCCAGTAACCAAGAGGCTAAGTAGAAGAAGAACAAGATGAAGAAGAAGAAGTCAAATAAGTGAAAGGCCAGTCGTCCAATTGTTACTCGAAATGCACCTCCTATAGACAAACGTTCTGATCCTCCACGGAAGGTCAGATTCCCTTGCAAGTTGTCTAAGGGTGACCATCTCCTTCGAGACTGTCCTGGCATTCTGAGAGTCTTAGAGGTATGGTCGCAAGACTTGAATCGACCATCCCCATCGAGCTCTGGATATCATATCGATGTTACACCTTCAACTAATGATGGTAATAAGGGAAATATTAGATTCCCCCTTAGGTTATGTGAAGGAAAGCATATTCTTCACCTTTGTCCTCTTATGGATAAAGCTTCCAAAATTTTGGAAAACCTTATAACTCCTCAAGCCCAACTTCCTGTTGGTTATCAGAAGCTATCTTCTGACCCTCTCATAGTTGGTAAAGAGATTGAATTGGATTCATATTTTTCCCATCCTGCTCTTCCTCAGCATGACTCTCCCGTTTCTATTCCTGACTAACCATTAGTCAAAAAGAGTGTCGACTTGGCTTCGCCTTTAGTTGTTCAATCTATTCCCAAAGAGAGTAGTGATCATATTGCTCATGTTATTCTCATCTCCTCATATTCTCTTGAATCAAAGAGTGACCCTCCTATCCTGGTTCTTTAGGAGAGTCCTTCTCCTATTCCTGCAGAGCATGGGGGGAATCATATGATAACCCCACCAAGTAGTTATGTCATTTCTTTTGATTGGAGTCAGTTGACTGCATTCCTCCTCCCATCTTTTGTTCCTTTCCAAAGCATAGTACAAGCCTCTAATGTGGTAGTACATGGCACTGTATTAGATGAAGCTGCGTCTGTTAGCATCATGTCTTCTACTACATTGCAAGCTTTGGGTTCCCCAAAGCTTGTGCCTATCATCCAGAATCTATTGGCTTTCAACGGAGGAACCAGTCAGCCCTTAGGGATCCTTCCGAAATTCACTATTACTTTAGGAGGAAAGACTGTCTATATAGACGTGATGGTAGTCCAAGGTCCCTTATATTTCAATCTTCTCCTTGGATGCGACTATGTTTATGTCATGGGAGCTCTTGTTTCTTCACTTCTTCATGTGGTTTGTTTTCCACATAAAGGGAGAATAGTGACCATTGATCAATTGTCATTCATTGGTCACTAGATGCCTCTTATGCAGCCATCCTCACCTATTGGTTCTTATTTGCAAGAAGTACCCTCCCTGCCACAGGTCAATTATGTGGCTACCTGTTCTGTCTCCACATCTGCTGATGATCACATAGATGGTATAGTACATTATGTAATTGGGTCATTGGAACCTAATTTGCTTTCGGTACCAACTGACATGTATCCTTCCTAGAGTTTGGTTCTCCCATCTAGTGAAGACCTCTTGGGATCCATGTTCTCATATAGTTTAGGAATGGGGATACGTAGCATAGTTCCTTGTCTTGTGTCAAGCTCATTAAAAAATGAACCAAGGCCTATGGTGCAGAATTCCTTGTCTTCTGTCAAGCTCCTTAAAAAATGAAACAAGGGATGGAGCAGAGTTCCTTGTCTTGTGTCAAGCTCCTTAAAAAATGAAACAAGGGATGTTAGCATAGTTCCGTGTCTTGTGTAAACCTCATTAAAAAAATGAATCAAGGAGTCCGAGGATAGTTTCTTCCTATATAAACCTCATTAAAAAATGAAACAGACGTCCGAGGATAGTTTTTATTACTGTGTCAACCACATTAAAATATGAAACAGACGTCCGAGGATAGTTTTTATTACTGTGTCAACCTCATTAAAAAATGAAACAACTCCCTTTTCCATATTGAGTCTTGACCTTTCATTGTTTTGAGTAGTTCCCCCTTAGCTGGAACCTGTTTCTACCCTTTATACCACTCGTCCCTTGAGGACGAGTCACCTTTAAGCTCTTTTCTGACTCGTAAAAATTTGAAAAGATTGCTGAGTATTTTTCCCTTTTTGTCTCGTTGAAGTAAATAAAAATGTGGAGTCTCTTTAAGCTCTTTTTTGACTCTCAAAACATGAAAATATTGCTAAGCTCTTGTCGTTTTGACCTCATAAACAATTCTGAAACATCATTTACCCAATATACATTTACCAATTTTTCGCGCTAGGATAAACTATTTACGGAAAAGGCACTCCTTCATTGACATGGCCAAGAGGTTCTCTCAAATATTGTTTTCTACCTTTTGGGGCTCGAGAGACAACTTTACAAAAAGGGACCTTTGGATTTTTCTTTTCTGTGTCTTTTTCAAACTCTCCAAACATGAAAAAGATACTGAGTCTTTCCTTTATCGAACTCGTTAAAATTTAAACAACATCAGATTCGTCACCATGACAGATGTGAGCTTCTCCTTCCTAGGGCTCGTTAATCTTACTAGGTCAGATCCATCTGAAGTATGGACTTATATTACAAGCATATGCTATCCCCATCAAGCTTGTGTAAAAATAACTGGGGTACTCACCAGAAATGGTGGGGGAAAATTGGAAGTATTTCATCAGTTGTATTCTTCACTTGAGGGAGCATGTCACTCTTGAACATTGACACTCATCTGCTATTCGTGTTGGGTTTTGGGACATCCTCACTCTATCACTTGCCTCTTTGGGTTTTGGGTTCTCCATTTTAAACCTCTCATATGATCTCTAACACGTCACCATGACCTCTCATCCTATGATGTCAAATGCTGCCAAAATCCAAAGTCATGTCATCCACATGTTCAAGAGAAGTCTTCCTACCTGTACATTGTCTGATCATATGTCACCATATTGGATTACTCTCATTCATTGTGTTTCCCGTTTTGTGTCAATGATGAAGCATTCATTATGACCTTCCTTTGACAGATCAATTCCTGTTGAATTCAATGCATTATCCAGGAAGTTGATCTAGAAACACCCTTCCAATACCTTAGAGCCTGCATTCCCCAATGGAATGTTCTTTTTACTTGATGACAAGTTCTCATCATTGGCCTTTGATCGAATGATTTCACAGTTGTTCGACTTCAGTTCCTTATTCACAATTCATGAATTGTATTGATAGTATCTTGAGATCTGTTCACATTATGGGTGGTTTCTCTCGTGCTTGTTAACGGTTCACATCATTGGCTGGTAATCAAGTGATTTTCTAGCATGTTTGACTTCAACACATCTATTCACATGTTAGAATTTGTACTTTGATCGGTTCATGTTGGAGATCAAGACCCCGGGCTTAGATCACAAAAGTCCAGGTTGCGAGGAGTGATGAGTCATTCATGATTATATACATGATTCTCTAGTCGAATGGCTGTGACCATACCATGGACCTTTTCATTTTGATCCTCTCTATGCGGCTGGGAGCACCCATGTCGTGGATCTATTTCATGTGACCCATACAGTTGGATGGTTGCGTCCATGTCGAGGATCCATGCACATGATCCTTTTCATGAAGGATAGTTGTGCCTATAGCATGGATTCATGTATTGTTATATGCCTCTCATGTTTATCAGGCATGATTATCAGATTTCAGATATATACATGTATGTTTGAGTTGCAGGTCTTCTGATGCTAGTATTCCAAGTCCTCGCTCTGTCTTAAAGAATTTAATTCATTACTCTTAACACTTACTTCATGCTTTAGGGGGCATCTCTTCCAAAGTAATTTGTCACTCTAGTGTCAGTCCCTATTCTTGATCCCGAAGAACCATAGTAGTGACTATTGTGTTATAATTTCACCATGAAACCTATGCTTTTGCATCCCTTGAAGTTTAAAGAAAGTAGTCCCCACTCACTTCAGAACATTTCCAGAGAATCCTTCTTAAAACCTAGATTTTAAGATCAACACTCTTTCTCAATGTCTCACGCACATCGATAGCAGAGTTTTACATTGTGCCCACACCAATCAGCACTATTGTTAGTCCAATACCCACATCAATCTACTTTTGGAAAGTTTTTATAAAAGGAAATGATGTTTCAAATCTAGAAACTTCTAGTGGCGATGTGCTGCATGTTCGTTTGGTTGGATAAGGGCCGATAACTCCATATAAGGTTCTTCCCCCTTAAAAACGGACCCTCCCAAGGAGATAAGACCTTCTTCCCCCTTTGATTGGATCCCATTCTTATCCTCCTCTCCCTATATAAACCACTTCCTCTTACCCTTTTTGGTTACAGACAATACAACACATAGTGAAAGTGGTGGAGAGATATAACCAGTTACACAATTCTAAAATCTTTAGCCTTTGGTAGAAGAAGATTAGTCTTAGATGATAAGAGACTAGTATAGTTTGTTAGCTAAATCATGAGAAGAGAGAGATAGATCTTGGAAGCCATTTCATGTCAACCTAGAGGAGGAAAAGAGTGTTGAAAAGGCATGTAGCAGGACTTGGATACTGCAAAGGAGATCTCCAACACTAAGGCTTTGGTTGTATTTCTCTTTGAATTTTATTTTAATACAACTAATGGTTTATTTCCTATATTGGGTGTAATATTACATTTGATAGCTTAGAACTCCTTGACCTTTTAAGTAGATTGGATTCAATTTTATGCTATCACATTTGTTGTTGTTTCTTGCATGTTTGTTTCAAGTACTTGAATGAAAGGAACGAAAGGAAGCTAGAGCAAGGAAGCAATATCACCATCAAGTGGATTAGCGCTATAAGAGGTAGGCCCTCTTATTCGATTCTAATCTAAGGAAATTTACATTAGATTGTGTTGTTTGTGGATAGACCCACTCTCTTGGGCTAGAGGATATTCCTACACCACAGGGAGCCCAGATCGCCCGATGCGTGAATGAAAACATGAGAAGTCTGAATGCATGATGAGATGAGTGCAAACAAGAGTGAATGATCATACATGCAATACTCAAGTGTAGGATTAAGAAAACAGGAAAGCATGCATGTGTGTGAAGTGAGTGGCCACAACGACGACCGTCTGTGCAAAAACAATGTCATGCATGTGACAGCAGTGAGATGCAAAAAAAAACTGAAAAAATGCTTCTACAAGCTAGCATACATCGAAATGACAACAAGAACTTACTGAAATCAAGCAGACAACACTCACACAAAGTGAAACACAAAAAGAAATAGAAACGTAGCTTAAGACATGAAAAGTGGGATTACCCCGAAACAACTACGTTGAATGTCCAAACGACTCCTAAATGAAATCTTAGATGTCATAGCTGCACGGTCGATGTGAGGAATGACCTCTGTAACATCCGTTTGATAAGTTTTGATAAAATTTAGGTTGTGACGCGCATGCCACAAATCTAGGAAAAGCGACACTTGGCAGGAGGTTTTGGAAATGATCCTTGCATGTGACCTCCAACTTCTAAAAATAAATCTCTGAATCAAGGGATTCATTTTCATCCTACCTTGGGAGAAGCATTTCATGCATGCAAATCAGTTTTGCTCGGTCCTAGAGGGAACCGGTCAACTTGAAGGCACATGCATCGGTCTGCGAGCCTTGGGTGGAAATTTGCGTAGTTTTTGGGCTAAGCAGAGATGGTTGTCCTAGAAGGGATTGCACAATTTCTGGGAGGAACAGGTGATTCTCTCATAGGATTGCACAATTTTTGGGCTGAGCAGCTGTCATGGGTTAGACCCCGCAATTTTCTCAAGCAAGCCTATCTGACTGTATTGCTCAATTTCTAAGCCTAGAAGGCTGCCTGGGTGGATTTGTGCAATTTCTGCTAGTTGCTAGGTTGGATGTCCCATAGGGATTGCACAATTTCTAGGACCAACATGTGACTACTACCCATAGTTGCACAATTTCTAGGTTGAGCCGCTATCCTGGGATTAATTGTGCAATTTTTGTGAGGAAGACTATGAGGAAGAATTGCACAATTGTGGAGCCCAACTCGTTGTCCAAATAGGTTTGTGCAATTTCTGGAGGGAAGTCTAGTTCCCCTCCAGAATTGTGTAATTCCCATAGGGATCTACTCAACCAGCAACCGACACTAAGTCTGAAAAGCAGCCTATGAAGTAGGTAGAACAAACTTGCATGAAAAGGCTGACAAGAGTCTGTGAAACAGCTGAAGCTGATGTGATTGACAGTTTCTAAGGACGGTTGGTAGGGAGGCTCCAAAATGAAGCTAAGGAAAATTTTTGGATGGTGGTTGTATCTGCTGCAACACTTGGCGACACACTGGTAGAACTTCAACTCTCTGAATGGACCTTGTTTGTGAAAAGAAAGTCTAACACCTGCGGAAGTATTGTTCAGTTCTCTGTTCATCCTGGCTTCAACACTTGTTTGATTGTAAGATGTAGCATCTTCTAGGCTCTTGGTCAGTCGAAACACATTCCAACCCAAGCCAACACAATTGTTTTGATTGGGGATGAGGGGTATATTGGTGCACAAGTCATATGATCATCAGAGTTTTAGTTTCATCTATGGTGTTTCCCCACTGCCAGCAGGCCTAGACCGGGAACATAAGCATTGATCCACTACCAGCAAGCCTGGTTAGTACCACAATGGAGTTATTTGCATCACCTCTCTGTGCAGGAAGCCGTTCTCTTCTTTTGCTTTGTTCATTTCTCATTTTTTGAAATTTTCACTTTTCATTTTTTCATTTTCATACTTGTGTATAACACTTATTCATTTAAGAGGCGGAAGATGGATCCCAACTTATTGAGAGTAGAAGAGGTTGTTCCTTCAAAGAAGTAGTTTATATATACCTCTGACGTGCTTGTTAAGGATTTCCCCTTCACCTTACTCTACCTGACTGAGCTGATAAGGATTAACCCAAAAAACCACCAATTAGAGTAGGTGATACTAGTTAGGGCACAAGTGTCATGTTTTCACCAAGGTTCACTTCGAACAATACTTATTTTCCATTGATGTATCATGAACTGAAGACAACAAGTAATACATAAGAGAACGGACAATAGATAACCAAATGTTGATAGTTGTACAAGTCCTCTTCTACTTTACCCAGCTTGTTTCAAGAGTTGCACACAGTCCATGCAAAACTAACCTACGAACATAAACAAGAAAAACAACCAAAAAGTAAAGAAAGAAGTAGAAGTAAACACGTAAGCGAAGCGAGTAGGAAGACAAACAAGCAAGTAAACAAACACACAATGAAGGAAGCAAACATGCATGCAAGAAAACAACTCAAAAACCAAACACTACTCCTACTCCTAAGCTAATAGTGCATGGGTGGTCTCATGCGAAGTGATACTTCCAATGCATCCATCAACGCATTGGTTGACCCATGTTGGTGAAGGCATGGTTCACGAAAAACATAGTTGTCCGAACCAACAGATGTGAAAGATACAACAATGAAGACAGACACACTCCACATTTACAAGTGTCCATAGAAAAAAAATGAGTGAAATCGCATGACATGCACTCTGTGGACTTGCCATGGTGTTGTGCTACACTGGGTGCAAATGATGAGTGTATTCATTCCCTTGACCATGACATGAAAGAAAATGTGAGAAAGGTAGACCACTTATGTTACGCAAGTGTGCTTGCTGTGTAAGGTTCCTCCAATGCATGAGTGATGGGATCATGTAGTTCGAGTGTAGGAAGTGAAATCTAAGCATTAGATTGATCTTCAATGCATACAAATGAGTGATGAGGAGCCTTGCAGTTTTGAACAATTTCTTGATTAGAATTGAAACCAACCTAATCATAGCAATGGCTTGACATAACCATCAGCTAGGGCTGAAGTGCCTCGACAGTACGCGGGGTTTCGACTTCGTTGATAGATGGATCATCATAGACTAGTGTCTTAGACGGATTAAAAATGAGTGAGTCAAAATTGTGATTGAATGATGAGGAAAAGAGATCATGACAACCAAGATCAGAAAACTCAGGATGTTGGTCGGCATTCTCAAGATTTGATGAATCACACAGAGGGGTAGATGAGAAGCAAGAATATTCATCCTCTATGTTTCCAGAAAAGATAGATGAAAATCAAGTGGATGTTCAAAGAATGATTGGTCCTTTCCATTGTCAAATTATGGACTGACATCCATTGTGTCCGACGAATGATCAATAATGGGTGTGTCCGTGGACAAATATACACATGAAAAATCGACGATGGAAGGATCACCAAGGATGTTAGGAAAAAATGGAGGAGATACAAATAGATAGGGATGGTCCTTTGTTATCGGTGAATGTTCAAGATCCTAGTCATACTCTTCATGAATGCTAGTTCATGTTGGTTGTGCAACACCAACTCCATCGATAGATCGATCCTCGTTCAAAACAAGTGTAGAGTCCGGAATGGAAGAACACAAGACAATGCAATCTGGGGGATGATTAGAATATGAGGATGGAGGTTGAGGTATGAAATACATGTGATAATCCATGGGATTCCCAACCAAGTCTGCACAGAATCGGAAGATGTGATGTCAGGAGGATGTGCCGGTTCAAGAAATGTGAGTGCATGTTGTTCCACATCACTCTACATGGTGGAGTCGTTTGATGAGGGGATGGTGAAGAGTCACTTGTCAGAGTGATTGTGTCCATCTGTGATTGCACAGCTCCACCACTGAAGTATGTTGAGTGAGGCTTGGGCTCAGACTTCTTCGTGGGATTGACAGATTTGATAAGACAATATTCGTATCTGTTAATGAGATACTTGAATTTCATCTTCCTTTTTGGAGCTTGAAGCTACAAAACATGAAAGCGTCGTGAAAAATCATCAGGTGATTCTAGCAGAGCCTTTTATTTCTTTAACAATTTTTTGTGAAGAGGTTCTAGATCAAAATGATGGAAATTAGATTCAATGAGACCACAAAACTATTCAAGTGAGTGCACACTGCGAGCCGGTAGGCTACAACACCACCGTAGTGGGGATTCACGAAGTGTGTATGAAAGTAGTAGACTAACCTCTCTTGCATAGAACTCGTCTGCATTCTCGAGGAATGCATATAAGTCTTCTAAGTACTCAGGCCAGGCCACTTCACCGTCACCATCATACATGAATTCAGACAAGAGATCAAAAAACACCCTCATGAAGTTGAGAGGTTTGGCATGCAAAAAACATCGTGGAGGTGTGAGTGTGACAGAATCCATGATAGATGTGCGAAGGTTCAAAACAGGATGAGAGGACAGAACTTATCATCTGGCCCTCCTTCTAGCACCAGAAATGTTGACAGTGCTGGACCCACCAACATGTCAGGGGATGTCCCCGGTAAGAAGTTGCAATTAGACCTCAAATTGTTTGGTGTAGGAGTCCCAGTAGTGGGTCGTATAGTATCACCTTGACAACCGTTTCACACAGAGGCAAGTAATATGTCCCTGTTGGTGGCAACGGTGTGAGATATGCAGTAGGTCAAGGAAGGTGCATGAGCGGTTCTAACACATAGAGGGTGAGGTGAGTGCACCCTTTGGAAACTTGTGAAAGTACGTAGTTAAGAAGGGAACACACGAGCAAAGATGCATCACAACATGGAAGGAAAGTAAGCTGGCAATCCAAATTGATGGTTAAACCAACCACACATTTTAGTAAGACTCGTACATACATATACAAAAATTAGCTACACATGCATGCATAAGCAAACATATACATATGTCATTTAGAGTAAACAAGATTGCTAAAATACATTACGACATATGCATGAAACGTGTTGGATCTGTTATATTAAGAAGTGTAAGTTCTAGTCATACAATACAACCATGACCAACCACTAGTTCTGATAGTGGAACGTTACAATCACTACTGCCTGCTCCTCCAAATAGATATACTAGCTTTGCACAGTGGAGAAGCCAAGGCTCATTACAATACTCTCCAAGCTTTCTCTAAGATACTCCTATCGGAAGCTTGGCTGACCAAAAGCCTCTACAATGAGTTATGAGGGACTATATATAGAAAAGGGTGGGGTGGCCCTTAACATTCCCCTTTGTGACTGTTTATTTACCCTCATGACTCTTCAACTACTCTATGCCTGTTACGTTCAAATATCAACACTTGAACTTCCAGTTGACAAGATGTTACATACAATCTACACATCTACCCATGTGAGACAAAATAGGATTGAGCAAGCCATGCAAGACATCACTAACACTCAGAACGTTGTGGTAAGACCAACTCTTTGACATCCTTGTGAAGATTGATAGTTGCAAACTAGTGCTAGGCTTTGTTGTCCATGATGGTGTCCGTGCGCTTAATGGTGACATCCTGTTGAAAGTGAACTCTTACCTTTGTTGCATTCGAGTACAATAGTATGGCAAGTAATATGTCCCTGTTGGTGGCAACGGTGTGAGATATACAGTAGGTCACGGAAGGTGCATGAGCGGTTCTAACACACAGAGGGTGAGGTGAGTGCACCCTTTGGAAACTTGTGAAAGTACGTAGTTAAGAAGGGAACACACGAGCAAAGATGCATCACGACATGGAAGGAAAGTAAGCTGGCAATCCAAATTGATGGTTAAACCAACCACACATTTTAGTAAGACTCGTACATACATATACAGAAATTAGCTACACATGCGTGCATAAGCAAACATATACATATGTCATTTAGAGTAAACAAGATTGCTAAAATACATTACGACATATGCATGAAACGTGTTGGATCTGTTATATTAAGAAGTGTAAGTTCTAGTCATACAATACAACCATGACCAACCACTAGTTCTGATAGTGGAACGTTACAATCACTACTGCCTGCTCCTCCAAATAGATATACTAGGTTTGCACAGTGGAGAAGCCAAGGCTCATTACAATACTCTCCAAGCTTTCTCTAAGATACTCCTATCGGAAGCTTGGCTGACCAAAAGCCTCTACAATGAGTTATGAGGGACTAAATATAGAAAAGGGTGAGGTGGCCCTTAACATTCCCCTTTGTGACTGTTTATTTACCCTCATGACTCTTCAACTACTCTATGCCTGTTACGTTCAAATATCAACACTTGAACTTCCACTTGACAAGATGTTACATACAATCTACACATCTACCCATGTGAGACAAAATAGGATTGAGCAAGCCATGCAAGACATCACTAACACTCAGAATGTTGTGGTAAGACCAACTCTTTGACATCCTTGTGAAGATTGATAGTTGCAAACTAGTGCTAGGCTTTGTTATCCATGATGGTGTCCGTGCGCTTAATGGTGACATCCTGTTGAAAGTGAACTCTTACCTTTGTTGCATTCGAGTACAATAATATGGCCCCTCTATCCAACTTGTTTCATAGCATGCACATCATCATCTTGAGTGTGGCTGGACCAGCAAGATACTTATGCATAGTGTCTGCGTTGATCTCCAAGCGTGTGATGGTGACCATGTGCATCAACTTGTCGAAGTACATGTCCAACTCTAGTCAGACTTGTTTCTTGTCTTTGCTTGGGTGAGTGTGCCAAATGGGTGGGATCGCTTGCATGCACACAATGAAATGCATGCTCCTAAATTCCCTTGTATGTGATCAACAATAATGCTCACCTTGTATGCTCCATGCTAGATGCTGCGATGGATCTATAACTTGTGTGGGAGCAGTTTCATCTGTCCCTACGGGTTGCACCCCCTGATGTACCTATTACTGCTGCAACTCATTCTCTCATTTGTACAACTCCTTTTCTTCCTTGAGTTTCCACTTCAGTACATGCAACTCCTTCTATGTTTCTCTATATGCCTTCGTGCGATCTTCGTGTCACATCGTCACCTCAGAGCCTTAGTCTCCAAAGTTTCTTTCATCATAAGTGGATCTGCTTGAGCTTGCAACTTTGTTCTGTCCCTGTTTTTTCAACAACCTTCCTCTTGCACTCGCCGCATGTAGGTGTGTTTCCTTCTGCTACTACTGATGGTGTTGCTCCCTGTGATGTAGTTTCCATTCATCTTGATATCCTTGTCCATGAACAAATTTATGTCTTCATAGATAGGAAAGTTCATAGACACTTGATCGACTGCATCTCCAAGTGTGCTCTGAATGGTGTCTTCGACTCTACTCTCTTGGAAGCCATTTTACCTATGTTTTTGAAAGGAAGATGAACACTTGTGATACCTATAGACATAGCAACACTCATGACAAGCAATCTGTCAATCAAAAACCAAAACAAAGTAGAGGAATGACATGTAACATCCCTGTGTGAATACTTGTGAAGATTGCACAATTTTCACCAGGAGGCTGGGAGATTGACTACCAAAACTATGCAAGGCACAGTTCGGGATGTCCGCAGGCTAACTGACTACTGGAACTGCATAATTCATAGTCTAGCATAGCCTGCTGAGGACTAAGACTACGAAATGGGAAATTTTAGTCAGCAGTGACATGAAACCAACAAATTGCATTGTACAGTTTTTGAAGCCATCAGGACACTGCCTCCAAGAATTGTGCAATGCAAACCTAGAGGTTAGTTCTGGGCCAGACTTGCACAATTTCTGGAGGGAAGGCAAAGCCTTCGCTTCTAGAAATGCGCAGTGCTAGCTCAGCAAGGCATGGTTTGGGCCAAGGTAGCCCAGATCGGCTGATGGGAGACTGAAAACATGAGAAGTCTAAATGCATGATGAGATGAGTGTAAACAAGAGTGAATGATCATACATGCTAACAGCAAGTGTAGGATTTAGAAAATAGGAAAGAATTCATGTGTGTGAAGCGAGCCGCCACAACACTGACCATCTATGCAAAAACTGTGTCATGCATGCAAAAATAGTGAGATGCAAACGAAAAATGAAACGATGCTTCTACAAGCTAACATACATCAAAACGACAACAAGCACTCATTGAAATCAAGCAGACAACACTCACACAAAGCGAAATAGAAAAAGTGAAAAAAATGTCACACAAGACATGAAAAGTGGGCTTACCCCAAGACATCTGAGTTGAATGTGCAGATGACTGCTAGATGAAAGGTGGGATGCCAGAGCTGCAAGTTCGATGTGAGGAATGAGATCTGTGATGTCCGGTTGATGGGTTTTGATAAAATCGAGGTTGTGATGCGCATGCCACAAATCTAGGAAAAGCGACACTTGATGGGAGGTTTCTAAAATGATCCTTGCATGTGACCTCCAACCTCTAAAAATAGATCCCTGAATCAAGGGATGCCCTTGCATGCTGCCTTGGGAGAAGCAGTCCATGCATGCAAATCAGTTTTGCTCATTCCTGGAGGGAACCGGTCAACCTAAACGCACATGCATTGGTTTGCAAGCCTGGGATGAAAAACTGCATAGTTTCTGGATTGAGAAGAGATGGCTGTCCCAAAGGGATCACAAAATTTCTGGGAAGAATAAGTGACTGTCTCCTAGGATTGCACGATTCCTGGGTTGAGCAGCTAGCTTGGGTCAGACCTCACAATTTTCTCAAGGAATCCTGTCTGACTGTATCGCACAATTTCTGTTAGGAACATGTGACTGTCTCCCAGGATTGCGCAATTTCTAGGTTGAGGAGCTGTCTTGGGTCATACCTCGCAATTTTCTCAAGGAAGCCTGTTTGACTCTATTACGTAATTTCTTAGATCGGCACGTTGTGTGGCTAGATTTGCATGATTTTTGCTAGCTGCTAGGCTGGCTGTCCTGGAGGGATTGAGAAATTTCTTTAAGCAACAGGGATTGGTGCCCAGAATTGCGTAATTTCTGGGCTGAGCAGCTATCCTGGGATGAATTGTGCAATTTTTGAGAGGAATACTATTAGGAAGAATTGTGGACTTCTAGAGCCCAGCTGGGTGTGCAGCTAGGTTTGAAAAATTTCTCGAGGAAAGGTTGGTTGCCCAAAAGAATTGTGCAATTCCCAGAGGGAGCTGCTCAACCAAAAATTGACACCAAGTCTGAAAAGTAGCCTATGAAGGAGGTAGAACAAATTTTCATGAACAGGCTGACAAGACTCTATGAAACAGCTAAAGCTGATGTGCTTGACAGCGCAAGACATCCTGCTAAGGACGGTCGACAAGGAGGCTCCAAAACCAAGCAATTTTTTGAAGGAAACTGGCTAACTGTATTGCACAATTTCTGGGAGGAACAGGTGACTGTCTCCTAGGATGATGCAATTTCTGGGTAGAGGAGCTATCTTGGGTCAGACCTCATAATTTTCTCAAGGAAGTTTGTCTGACTGTATTATGTAATTTCTAAACCCAACAGGTTGCCTATGTTATCACTTAAGAATTCTAATGCCAAAATTTCTCATACTAGCTTGATGACAAAGGTCGGTGCTAGTCTAAGTTTGTTTTTTGTTTTTCCTTAGAGTCTAAGTCTTAGGGGGTCTTGAGTCAAGTATGCATTCTCCTTCATCACTGGTCATTCTCATTCATCACCGGTCTCATAGCCATGTGTCAGTTTGGTTTAAAAATTACTATGTACCACAAAGCCTTTTAGGTGATTTCGTAGCGCATGTAACCATTCTGAAGTGATTTCGCAGCGCATTAATCCTTTTTAGCAGTTTCGCAGCGCAAAAGTCCTTTAGGTGATTTCGCAGCGTGATACGTTTTAGGTGATTTCGCAGCGCATAATTCAAAATTTACACTGACCGCGCTGCGAAATCGGAGATTCGTGCATTCCGCAACGAATCTTTCCCAACTGTCAAATCTGTCAAGTTAATCTATGGCTGCGTCATTCATTGTCAGTTTATGCACTCCACATATCATGTCCAACTGCTTATCTCCATTATTACAACCACTAGGTACGTTGGTACACATGGAATACAAGTTCCAAGGAAGGCCAGGTATGCACAGTCTTAATGATGATTATATGCCTTGCATGAGAAACAAGTCTGCAAGATTTCAATTTGAAAATTGTCATCAAGCGAGGCAGCTATCAAGTGAGGCAGCCATTCAAGCAAGGTAGAGATTGGAGTTTGAGCAGCGCTAGAATTTCCAACCTCCATTACACTGAATCTTCATGGAGGGATCGATAGAAAGGAAAGATCACAGGTTAGGCAAATGTTTAAGAAACGAGCCTGAAGGTTTAGACATAACCTTGAAGAATAGAGAAGTTGAGCATGCATTTAAACAAGCTGGAGGTTGGAATTTTTGCAAGAAGCTCCAGGGAGGTCATGCACAAGTTACTAAGGAATTTTCCTTGAATTTCACAGGACTAAACTCAAAGGTTGGTATGCTGGAATTGTAGGTCTCACCAGACATGATATCTACAGTTACAGAGATTCCAAGAGGGTAAGAAAATTGGTTCAAGAATTTAAAATTTGACATGAACCCATGCAAAGAATTTCTAAAGCAGGAGTTCATTAACTCAGATTTGAGCAAGTCTGTTCCTAGAAGTTATGTCAAAGAATCATATGCCCATTTGCTTTCCTGTATACAGAAGTACCTGACCTGTGAAGGGAGATATAAAAAAGTGTATTCGTACCATTTTAAACTTCTGTTGCATTTCACATGGAAAACATCTATTGATCTACCTTTTTACTTATTCTGCAGCTTAAGTAAAATGTGTGACAAGGTGCAACTAAGAAAAGAAGCCTGTGAGAGTTCATTGTTCCACCATGGCTTGGTTAAGTTGATTGTTCTGCATGAATTCCAGAGGGTAGGCAGAGACTCGGACACATTCGTATTCATGTCTGGTTTCAAGAGCGAGACCGGTCTCAGCCCTCAAGCTGCAAAAGATCTTCCAACAACAACCAGTCCTCAAGCAGAAACAAGAGCCAAGAGGTTTTCAAAATTAAAGGCAAGGAAACAAGTAAGAGAATCTACCAGGCCACTGACTATTCAGGATACACCCCAGCAGTCCATGAAAGAGAAAACTCAGGTCAAAGAAACTACACATGAATCAAGCAAAGGTGAAGGAATTCAAAGAAGAAGGACTAGGAGCCAGGTGGCTAAATAAAAAGGTAAGTCAGTGAGTATTGAAGAAAGCCCTGTTTCAAAGGGAGACTTAAATGATTTATTGCAAGCAATTGACATTGAAGAGTCCCCACTAGTTCAAGCTGATTTGATACAGTCAGGAAAAGAGAAGGCTAAGAGGGTCAAAGCCTCAAAGAAACTCAAGTTTGATGATCAAGTTGATCAATTTGTTTTTAAGCCCAGGAGACCCATAACGAGGAAGTTCAAACAAGTACAGGAGGTGCCGCCAAGAGCAGATGAAACAAGAGAGGTGACATGACCTCATGAAAGAAAGGATAAAGGAAAAACAGTTGCCACTCAAGAAGAAGGTAATGTGGAAGAATTGAAAAAGAGATTGGGATTGGCCAACTTCGAAATTGCTAGACTGAAAAAGACTGCCTGAAAATTTGCACTTAAGGAAGCTTATTTTAACCAAATGCAAGCTTGGTGGAAAGACCAAACATTTCAAATTCCTGAAGTGGTTGATTTTAGTGTTCAATTCCGTAGCTGGACTACTCCTGCAATAAAGGAAGCTCAATTTATCAAAAAAGTCAATAAAAACCTCAGGTCTGGGATCAAAGTAATGAAGAAACAAATTGAAGACTTAAAGATACAGTTGAGCCAGCGAAAACAATCTCCATAAAGAAATCTCACTTCAAGTAAGGTTATGTTTCAAAGTTTTGATGGTTTTGCTTGGTATAATCTTTATTGAAGAATCAAACATTCCCATTCAGTTTTGAAAGGTCTTGGAGCTGTTGAAAGAATGCATAAATAGTAAAAGGCTCAAAATGGCAAAATTTTGGGTTGAAACTGTGATTTTTGAAACAACACAACAATTTTGTAGTGCGCTATGAAACTGCTGAAGGTGATGACTAAAGCTCAGCAGTTTCGTAGCGTGCTATGAAACTGCTGAAGCTACACAATCTAATCTCAGTCAATCGGTTTTGAAATATAAGCGGGAATTTTGAAAAGGGAATATCTATAAGGCATACAAGGCATCATCTGAAGCTATCAACATTCAACCAGGTCAAGACAGGTGGAGAAAATATGTATTCGAATCCAATTTTAATTTTTTTGTCATAAAGTGAACACATTTACCACAGTTCAAGATATATCAAAATAGCTTGGAAGAACTTTTGCCTTCCTACATGAAAAGGGTGGACAGCACATCAAGGATGTGGCAATCTGTTCTATTTTGGATAATCAAAGATAAAGGACATGCTTCTTTGGATTCAAACATTTTGAGGCAAACCAAAGACCGATAAACAGGGGTAGTTTCCTATGTTTCAGGGCAATGGAAAAGATGTGACAACATGGAGCCTTGAACATCCATCACAGCCGAACTAAAAGGGGAACATATGTCAAAGAATGAGAATAATTCTAATCAAGGCTATTATTAGCATAAGATGGAGTTAGAATCCTACTTGATTTAGATCTCTAAAAAGTCTAGTTGAAGTTTGTTACATTAAATAGGCAGTTAAAAGTTAAACAGGTGTCATTAGAAGTAGATTTTGAGTTCCCCTGATGTTTAAGGAGGAATCTCAGTCAGGTCTATATATAGGAGAAAGGGAAATGTAATAAGGGTTGGAAGTTTATGTAAAAGGCTCTATTATTAAGCTTATGTAAAAACTCTGTTTCTTTGGTAATACAATACTGGCTTCTGCTGCTCAATAATTGTAGAGATTTCAATGTATGTTTTCTTGTTGTTGTCTTTTCATGTTGCCTACAGTCTTATGAGTATTTGATTACCTAGAAACCACTTGCAGTGTTCTAATTTCCTTCACATACTTGTAAACTGTCCTCTATGTGTTTGGTGTACTATAAGTATATTGAAATCTGAATGCCTTGATTTTATTGCAAATCCAATTCTACTGTGAATTCTGAAGGACATATGGCTCCATAAGCCCAATGGATGCTTGTTAATTTGATTCCACCACCTTCATTCCTATTTGTTTCACAAAGAGTTAGCCATCTTAATCATAATTGAAAACATTCAATCCTTTGAGAGAACCCTCTCAAGCTAAGGAGGCTAAGCCTTAGCTAAAAGATTGGTTTGAAACAGTTACTTGAAGTCTTCCTGGTCTACAGCCTTCCAGGGCTTGACTTTGAGATAACAGCCTGGCTGGATTTGCACAATTTCTGCTAGCTGTTGCGCTGGCTATCCCAAAGGGATTCTGCAATTTCTTTAAGTAGAAGGTGACTAGTTTTCATAATTGCGTAATTTCTAGGCGGAGCAACTATCCTGGGATGAATTGCACAATTTTTGAGAGGAAGACTATTAGGAAGAATTGTGCAATTCTGTAGCCTAGCTGGGTGTCTAGCTAGGTTTGCACAATTTCTCGAGGGAAGGTTGGTTCCCCTCTAAAATTGCCCAATTCCCAGAGGGAGCTGCTCAACCAGCAACTGACAACAACTTCGAAAAGTAGCATGTTAAGGAGGTAGAAAAAATTTGCATGAAAAGGCTGACAAGACTATATGAAACAGTTGAAGTTGATGTGCTTGACAACACAAGACATGCTGCTCAGGACGGTCAGTAGGGAGGCTCCAAAACAAAGCTAAGGAAACATTTTGGAGGGTGGTTTAGCCGCTACAACAGGTTGGTGGCTTCTTCATATTGAATTTGAACGGGCAATTAAATTTCACCATAAATTTCTTGAAGCCCTTCACCCACAGGTGTAAGGGAATATGGTGGAAAGTGAGAAATGACAAAGGAAGGTTCATAAATGAATTGACAAATGACTCTTTGGTGAGGTCATTCTACTACATTTTTAAATGAAGTGAAATTTACGACAAATCATAACTCCATAAGAACATATAAAAATGCATAAAACCAATGGGGAGCTTGCTAGATGTTATTGTTGATAACCATCACCATTTTCACCTCCAAAATCACCAGTCATAGACCAGTCATGATGTAGCTTCCATAGTGTAGATCTCATTATCTTCGTTATCTTCGTCATAATCTAGAGTCCTTGGCATGGTGGATTCTTGAAATCATTAATTTTACAGTGACAGGAGTTGCCATAATGATTTAGCAACAAAATAACACTTATACGAGGGCACAATGAGGACTTTCTTGTTTCTCCATGCCAAGGGATTTTCCAAATGAATGTTGGTATCATAGGAAAGAGAGAGTGATGTTGTGTCAGCCTTGCAGGTAATGTCAGTTAGCGCCTATTCACAGACTTCACAGAGTCAAACCCTCTGGTGTTGTGACCCCAGTATGTTGGCCCTATGAAATTTTATGTTGCATCCAAATAGAAAATAATTGAAACCAACAAATAGAGAAATAAATGAAACAACAATTGTGAATGTGGCTAGAGGCATTGGATGAGAATATTTGCAACAAAGGGTATTCATAATGTTGTAGATTGTACGATTTATTGTACGAATCCAACTAATCTATTCTGGAAAGTTTTATAAAGCTATTATTTCCATCGAAACTGGGTATGATACCATTGATATGATCTTGGGAGCTAAGATCTATGAGCCATGAATATGGAGAGAAAGTGGAGGGAAAACCTACGGATTTATCCCAAACATTGAACTAAAAAAAAAAGTGAATGCCCTCAAAACATAAGAAAGGAAAGAACTCTTTATTGAAATGGAGGAATCATTTATCACCACATTATCCTTGACCAATTCTCCTATTACAAAGTGAGGCACATTATTTATTTCCTTTTTTGTCCTACAATACCATGGGTAAATAGCATGGGCGAATATCATGTGTAAATAACATGGGTGGATCCTAGTTTCTATTTGTATCATATGGGGGCATGCATAAATGTGTAAATGATTAATATTTTGAGGCTAGAAGGTCTAATAATGTAATTATGGAACACATGAATATAAATACAATAAGGTATTTGTAGGCTACAATGATGAAATGAAATTGGGGGGATGACACTCCATGGATGGGTAAAATATGCACTTATGATTTTAAAATCGTAAAAGAAAATTACCCATGAAAAATAACCAAAGTTATTTAATGGCTTGGGTGAATGGAAAGTGGCAAAAAATAAATATGCATATAAAAGACACATATTTGGAACTATGATGGAGGATGTAGGAGGGGTATTCCTACAATGTTACTTGTAGGGATGATTCATGTAAATGATTCTAGAATGATATTCATTGAAGCATGGTGATAGTGATGAAATGAAATCCTGTAAGGGCACCTGAAAACGCTATGAGGGAAGTGCAAGTCCAGGAAGGCACAACATTGGTGGTTGAAGGCTATTAATCTTAGTACTTTGGCTGTGTGTATCCTAGAAGGGTACCTAGAATTCCTATGAGGGCAGTGGAACTTTGGGAAGCCACAAGACTACTAGTTGGAGGTTGTTAGGTTTGGTACCTTGTCTATGTGAGGATTGGAAAGTTATTTTGAAGCCCTATGAAGTAAATTAAACTCCTAAAAGCCATATTACTACTAGTTGGAGGTTGTTCCGCTTGGTACCTTAGGTGTGTGAGGCCATGAAGGATACTTGCAAGGCCTAATAGGGTATTGAAAGTCTTGGAAGAGACAAGATGATTGATTGGAGGTGGTTTGGCCTAGCATCTTAGGCAATGGTTTTTGGTACTAGGTGTTTCCTAGGTTCTAGGTGTACTGGTGCCCATGGATTCGAAGCCCCATCTCATGGATGACCTATTGTTGAAATAAATGAACAATGTGGGCTATGGGTAGGTGGAAAATCAAATTCCTATAGCTAGTTTCACATAATTAATAGATACTTATTACAATTTTGTGTCTAATTATTTTTCTATGGAAAATAACCCATAAATTATTGGTAATTTCATGTTGGTATTAATTTAAATGCATTTGGGCATACGAATTACACATTAACATTAACATTCAAATTCCATAATTCCTAGGGTAAGGGGGATTTTCGCAATACATACATTGCAGGGGTAACCAACCTAGGGTTGGGACTCACAAGGGGAAAAAATGAGATAGTAGAGAATCATGGTATTGTTGTAGTGTTTTCTTCTCAAGGATGTACGAAAAGAACCCACTTAAGATTGTGAATGACAAACAATATCAATAATATAAATGGTTGTTAAGAATTGTAGATCTACAACAATTGATAGAAACAAACCATGCCAAAGTCCGGATCTATGCCACAAGCATAGTTAAAGAACAAAATAAAGAGTAATAACTCCAATCATCTAATAGAAACCGGATATGTAAAGAATAATTTTATAATAACACCTGTGAAGAGAACATATAAATGTTACCAGTCCCCCTCTATGGGATGGGTTATTGGCTATCCTCAAATGTCTTCAGCTTCTATAGAGTCTCTCTCCTCTATAATGCATAAACCCAACAAAAATATGGTGTGTGACAATGAAAATAATCAAAAGTGAATAATGAATGGAAAACCCTCCTATTTATAACAAAATATTTAGTTATCCTGGAATAATGAGAAATAATAAATATATTGATCTGATTCTTGGAATAACCACCTGGAATATTTTATTATATTTGTTTAGGAGGGAAAAAGTATTTAAAATTTTATTTAGAAATAATAAATTGTCAATGAATTAATTAAGGAATAATAAACAAATAATGATTTATTTGATTATTCCGAATGGATTTAGTCAAACTTAACAAATAATAGTAATTAATTAATGATCAATTAGTTATTTTTAGAGAAAAATAAGATAAATAATGATATATCTGTTTGTTTTTCATGATTGGGTCAAATTTAACAAGGAATAATAATAAAACATTGGTTTAATTAATTATTTCTAGAAGAAAATCAAATAAATATTGATTTATTTAATTATTCTTCACGCGTTTAACTATAAATTACTTAATAAAGGTGGTTTATTAGGTAATTTCTCACAGTGAAACCAATTTTACTAGGGTAAAATTGGCTTTACATGGTATACTTCAACCCATATAGTAAATTAGGTTAGATAATCAATTTTTTGGTGATAACAGGTATGTTATAGGGAATCTCCTTTCACAATGAATACAACATATAAGACAATATTTCATGGTTCTAGGATTGGGTCTCCTTAGTTTATATAAATGAGACAAAGGGTATAGTTATAAGAAAATGAAAGCATGAAAAGGTTTAATTTACATAATAATATAACGATATAAATGTAATCACTCAATATCTATAGCTTAATAATAAATTTTAGGTTTAACATGGGGATTGAATAGGGATTAGCATGCCCATGTACTTAAAACAAGTGTTTTCCTCAACACTTCACTATCTGCTATTGATTTTTCTTGCATATTTCATCTTCCAATGTCACCTCTTCCATTAGTAGGTTCTTTTGTTTGATGAGGTATCCCAAAATTGCTAGATTACTCAACTACTCATTTTAAGGATTGTTCCTGCCTCTACTATGAATTTCCCTCCTTCACTTATCTTTGGTACACTTCCAGGTAGAAAATGGATAACATAGTCATGCTCTCGAGAAAGTGGAAGATCCTTAGGTGTTATTCTAAATACCTTGCAATGATTATTGATAAAATTATGGAGATCCACTCAAATAGATGATAATTGACATTTGGACATTTAATGAATGAAATTATGCAATCGCAGCTTAGTGCCCATTTTTAGTACCTTTTTCAATACACAAGAGCTCATCACTCTAGAGGGTTTCTGATGGATACCTCTAATCTCAAATTCCTTGCCTTTTGAGGCAAATGTTATGAGGAGATTTTGGAAATTGAATGTCATTATTCCTAATGAATATAACTGTGATAAGAGGCTCCAGAATCAATGAGCCACTCATGAGAATGAGAAGAAGAAGATACATTTAATGCATAACTAGACTGAGATGATTGACAACGACATGCAGAAAGTGCCATTCCTGAAGACGAAGTTGAGTTTTAAGAAGTATACCCAAGTGCGTCTGGAGAAATCATCAATGAAGGTTAAGAAATACTTGTAGCCAGAGAATGAAGCAACCGGAAGTGGACCACATAAATCACTGTGCACAAGCTGTAAAGGGGCTGAGGCGTGCCAAGAGGCACATTTTTCAAAACTGTCCCGATGATGTTTTCCGAGTACACATCTGGAATAAACACCATCTCTGCAAGATACCATAGGAATACTTGTCACCATATTTTCTTTACACAGATGCTGAAGGGAGCGATAGTTTAAGTGACCAAATCGCTCATGCCAAAGTTTGCTCACTTCATCATTATGAGCAACAAATACTGAGGGAAGATTTGATGACCCAAAGTTGTGAAACTTATACAACCTTGTGGAATCATCAGCAATACCAGTAGCTAGAATCTGTTTAGGATCTCTTAGATCCTTGATTACAACATCATGAGGTGAAAATTCAACAATTTTACCTTCACCTGAATGAGTTATCTGATATACAGATAGAAGGTTGCAGGATAAGGTTGGAACACATAATACATCATTAAACTGACCATTGTCTAGATGAACAGTTCCAGTCCCTACAACATTAAGAGATCTATCATCACCAACATATATATTTTTGGTGTTACAATCATTTAAAGAAGAAAACATGGCTTTGTTTTTGGCCATGTGATAAGAGGCTCCAGAATCAATGAGCCACTCATGAGAATGAGAAGAAGAAGATACATTTAATGCATAACCAGACTGAGATGATTGCCAACGACATGTAGAAAGTGCCATTTCAAATTTCTTTTTAAGGCTGGACTTCACATGGTTTATAAGGTTGGGATCACTACCAGTAAGAATAAGATCATCAACATAAAGAACAAGGATGATAAGAGAGTTGCCCACTTTCTTGGTGTAGACAGTATTGTCAGAATAACACCTAGAAAAGCCAGATTCTAAAAGAAAGCTATCCATTTTGGCATACCAAGCCCGAGGAGCTTGCTTGAGACCATAAAGAGATTTCTTAAGTCGACATACAAGGCTGGAGTCTGTTTGGATGAAGCCAATGGGTTGTTCCATATAGATTTCTTCATGCAAGTCCCCATGCAAGAAGGCAGATTTAACATCCATTTGATGGACTTCCCATTTTAAAGAGGCAGCAAGGGAAAGAACAAGGCGGATAGATTTCATTTTGGCAACAGGGGAGAAGGTTTCAGTGTAGTCAATGCCTTCAACCTGTGAAAAGCCCTTAACAACAAGACGAGCTTTATGTTTATCAACTTTCCCATCTGGTCCATACTTGGTTCTGTAAACCCATTTACATCTAACAAGTTTGCGTCCCTTTGGTAGAGGAACAAGATCCCATGTATCATTTGCCAACAATGAATGATATTCTTCATTCATAGCTGCTTCCCAATGTGGATGGCCTGAAGCTTCTGCAAAAGTGTCAAGATCATGATTTACTGGAGCTTGAGCCAGTAAAGAAGAGGCTCTTTCAAACTGAGAACGTGTACATCGCTGATCTGTAGGATCAGCGGCAAGATCACCTGCTGCATCCCGAGTAGCACGGACCCATCTTGGAAGTTGGGGATCCTGAGAAGGTGGGGGAGGATTGTCCTCCTCACTTTCATCATCTGAAGAAGAAATGTTTTCAAAAGTAGAAGAGATAGGAAGAGGTGGCACATCCGCCGGACTAGGCTCGCAGGCCGATTTATTTTCATCAAATTTTACATCTCTTCTAATGATAACATTTTTAGACTTAAATGGAATAAGTCTATAACCTTTTACATCTTCAGAATATCCAACACAAGTACATTTCTCACTCTTAGGTTCTAAAGCTTTATGCTTTTCATCTGGAATATGGGCCCATGCTTCACTTCCAAAAACACGAAAGTGACTTACATCTGGTTTAATGGAACTCCAAGCTTCTTCTGGAGTGATATTCTTTAGAACTTTAGTAGGAGTGCGATTTATTATATAATTTGCACAATTAATTGCTTCGGCCCAAAAACTAAGACTGAGTCCTTTAGATTGCAACATACAATTAGCCATTTCCTTTAAGGTGTGATTTTTCCTTTCAGCTACACCATTTTGTTGTGGAGTGTATGGAACAGTATGTTACATTTGAATTCCATTTTCGGTGCAAAAGTTGACGAATGTGTTTTTAACATATTCTCCACCATTATCAGTTCTTACCTTAAGAATTTGATGTCCAGATTGTTTTTCAACAAAGGCTTTGAAGGCCAAAAATGTGTTAAATACTTCGCTCTTGAGTTTTAAGAAGTATACCCAAGTGCGTCTAGAGAAATCATCAATGAAGGTTAAGAAATACTTGCAGCCAGAGAATGAAGCAACAGGAAGTGGACCACATAAATCACTGTGCACAAGTTGTAAAGGGGCTGAGGCGTGCCAAGAGGCACGTTTTTCAAAACTATCCCGATGATGTTTTCTGAGTACACATCCGAAATAAACACCATCTCTGCAAGATACCATAGGAAGACCTGTCACCATATTTTCTTTACATAGATGCTGAAGGGAGCGATAGTTTAAGTGACCAAATCGCTCATGCCAAAGTTTGCTCACTTCATCATTATGAGCAACAAATATTGAGGGAAGATTTGATGACCCAAAGTTGTGAAACTTATACAACCTTGTGGAATCATCAGCAATACCAGTAGCTAGAATCTGTTTAGGATCTCTTAGATCCTTGATTACAACATCATGAGGTGAAAATTCAACAATTTTACCTTCACCTGAATGAGTTATCTGATATACAGATAGAAGGTTGCAGGATAAGGTTGGAACACATAATACATCATTAAACTGACCATTATCTAGATGAACAGTTCCAGTCCCTACAACATTAAGAGATCTATCATCACCAACATATATATTTTGGTGTTACAATCATTTGAAGAAGAAAACATGGCTTTGTTTTTGGCCATGTGATAAGAGGCTCCAGAATCAATGAGCCACTCATGAGAATGAGAAGAAGAAGATACATTTAATGCATAACCAGACTGAGATGATTGACAACGACATGCAGAAAGTGCCATTCCTGAAGATGAAGTTGAAGTTGAAGAATGCTCCACATGGATGTTATGTTTCTTCATTGCGGCTTCCAAGGCTTCCATCTTCTTAAAGCATTTAGATTCTAAGTGGCCATCTCGATTACAAAAGTTACAATGTCTATCAGTCTTCTTCCATTTGTTTTTATTGGTCTTATCATTTTGCTGAAATGATCTTTCATTTTGAGGGTGAGTTTGCTTAGGACCCTTGTTTGGTTTAGGACCATTCTTTTTAGGATATGACTTCTTAGGATTCTTTGAATTTGGTTGTTGCTGGGCGGCTAACGCTTTCTTGGAAGAGTTTCCAAGATTAAGAAGACCAAGGTGTAAGAGTTTTTCTTGTTCTCTTATTAAAGAATCACAAAAGGAGTCAAAGGAAGGGGGCTTGTAGTCTTTTCCTTGACAAATGAAAGCTTCCCTTGTAGAATGGAAGGTGGAAACAAATACAGAGTAGGCTGGTCCCAACTTAGTAAGGATGGAATAAATAAGGTTACTATCTTCTTTCTTTACCTTAACACCTTCCAAGAGATATCTAAGGGTCTTGAATTTGGACAAGAAATCTTCAATGCAAGAAAAATTATTAGGATCCAATGTAAGCAACTCATTTTCAAGTTGATGGGCTCTAATTTCATTTTTAATCCCAAAAACTTTATTGATTTGTTCCAATGCTTCATGAGGAGTATCAAGTTCTGCAATATGGAATCTAAGATCAGGAGAAATAGACATTCCTATCAAACCACGTGCTTGATCTTGTCTATTTTCCCATTTTGTAGCATTGTCTTCATATTTAGATTTCTTCTCTTGGCCTGTGGCTATTCTGTAGAGACCTTTACTTCTAAGTAAATCTTCCATGTAGGTTATCCATTGGAAGTAGTTAGTGCTGTCAAGAATGACTTGGCATGGACTTTCCATTTAAAAAAAAAACTGAAGCTAAAGATGCTGAAAGTAAGTGTTCCAATGGATAGATTTCGAAAAATTAGGCTGTTTTAAAAAAAACGGATCTGAAAAAGGCTTCCGGATGAAGAAGTTATGGATTTTTGAAAAAAATTTGTTGAAGTTGCCGGCAAAGTGCGCGAATGTGCGGGAATGAAAAAATCCGCCCCCACAAAATGGAGACTTGAACCCGAGACCTCTACTCTCTTAAAATAGCTTTGAACCAATTGATCTATACAAAAAATTTGAGAGAGAGAGAGAGAGAGAGGGGGGGGGGGGGCTTGGTTTGCGTGCTTGCCTTGAGAAAGCTCTTTTTCCCTACAAAACACAAAACACAAAACCCAACACGGACATGCAAAGAAAACGAACCTTATGGCTCGAAGTTAGCTTTAGCCAAAAAACTAGATATTTTCAAAAATGAACCTTGTGGCTCAAAGTTAGCTTTGGCCGGAAACTAGCGGCTCAATGTTTCTGATTTTCCGAGATCACCCTAAGGCGCAGGGAAAAGAGCATACGCATGAGAAAAATCCTTCCTTTATGTTTCTGATTTGCCCAGATCGCACAGAGTCGCAGGGCAAAGAGAATACGCAGAAATAAAAGGTATAGATCCGGTTAGAAAAAAAAGCTAAATAAACCGAAACCGAAATAAGCAGAGAGATAATAACAGTAAACTGCAAATAAAGACTGTATACCTCCAGATCTTAAAAATGACGCAGATAGGGCTACCGGAAACCTTTTCGCGTGAAACGAAAGGGGTTCCTCACTGGAACAGATGCTCCGAACATAACAGAGCAGTCCTCTCGGCCCGAAAGTAGTCAGAAATAGTAGATCTAGGAAACGGCAGCCGCATGCAGTTCTACCGGCTTCAGATTTGGATCACGAACGGACGCGGCCCTCAAATAGCTTTGATACCATGTAGAAATTTACAGGGTAAGTTCCTCAGAAAGAACACCAAAAGGACACTTCTCACAACCAGATCACAGATCAATACACCAGTATTTTTGACGTGGTTAAAACCCTCAAAGAGGGAAATAGTCCACGGCCTGCGCCAACGTGGCTACTACAGGCAATTTATTAATCAAAGAATGAAAATTTACATAAGCTTCTCTCATGCATGGATAACCCGAACAATAACCCTCCATGCGCTTTAAATAGAACTCATGGACCAATCAGGTGTCAAGCCACGGATCAAGTGTCGGTAATACCGAGGAGAGAGTGAACCGTCGGATCACTACATATCGTGACCGTCGGATTGTAAGTTACAAAATGTACAATGGTAAAGAAACACACTTTACCTAACTCTATACCTAACTCTATACTAGACCAAGTTGAACTTAACTATTTCCTATGTGTCGGAATATCCTAACAATAACCATTAGACCCCTAATACAGTACCAAAATCACCCATTTGTATTGCAAGCATGGCAATATCCAATAAATGCTCCCCATATTGAGCTTAATACTATGGTACTTCCATGAATTAAGGTACCTCCATTTGTAATCATTAATTGAAACATTGTTGATCAATATACAAAATAATTAAGAAGTTTTAATAATTTGTAATTGAAGAGTTATGTGTATTTCCAAAATCAATCAACATATTTACCTTTTCTTTTTTTATATATTCTTCCATCTTGAAGTTTTATTTAGTATTGATTTCAGTGAAAGAATGACATGATATTTTTGGAGCAGTATCTTCTAGGTCTATATCTTTTGATGTCTTCAATTAATTATTTTATTCCTCTTTAGAATATAAGTGACCCGAACTTAAACAAGACTGCAACAGATTAGAGATATAACCATAAATATAGAGATGTAATATAAATAACACTTAATTTTGTTATTGTCAAATACTGAAACATGCTTACAAACAGAAATGAAATAAAACTAGTTTGGGCGATGGTAGCTTATCTCTGAGAAGAGATGTTTCAGCTACATGCCTCTGAAGTGTGTTACAACGAGGCTCTAAGGACTATTTATTATTGGGAAATAATGTAAGACCCTAAACATCCAAAAACCTAGCCCTTAGGAGATTAACCGCCAAAACTATGGGCCCTATTTGGGTAAATTGGTACATCAACTTTTCAGGGTCGTAACTTTGGCATATAATCTTCATTTGACACACACCATACCTCGTTAGAAATATATATCTGAAGAATTCCACTATCGAGTTGAAAACATTAGATAAAGACTCATTTTTTCCCTGATTTTCCAAAAAGACATCATTTAGGGCCTTAAAATGGCTCCGAAAGTTCAAGACCTAAACAACTGCCAAAAATAGTAAGTTGTGCTACAATTTAGGAAACTAAAAAACTGAAAGAGAAAGTGGTGGGGGTCCAGGTGGAATAGGCAGTTGGCCACTAAAACCCACCTAGATCAGTCCTCCCCCCTTATGAGGCAATGGTCCCCATTGCGTTGAGTGCCTCCATGAGATGGGGAAACTTCTACTAGACTTGATCCCTCGTGAGCCACTTGCCTTGGTGTAAGAGTTGGCCAGCTTTGACAACCTGATATACTTGGATCTTTTGTTGGCGAGTTTTCTTGATCTGTGTGTCAATTATTTGATAAGTTGTGGCATGTTCCATGCATTTTGGGTTTAGCTATATTGGTGTGACTATTGGTGTGAGTTGTTTTGTAATGTCAAATGTGTCCAGCAATGGTGGAAAGTATGGCCGAAGGTGGTCTACATTGAACATTGGGTGCAGACCAAATAAAGGTGGAAGTTTGAGCTCAAAGGAATTTTCCCTATGAAGTAAAAAACTTTGGTAATAAATAGAAATAAGTAAATATGTTATTAATAATTGAATGATGATTACATTTTTGTGAGAGGCCTTGGCTATATACGGCCTCGGGTGCCTCTTGGTGAATGGGCGTGATCTTTGATCATGCCCTTTTGCCTAATAACTACAACTAACTAATTTTTACATAATATTAACTAATTTTTACATAACATTGCCCTCCTCTCGAAGGAATGCTTTGTCCTCAAAGAATACATAATGACAGATGTTGTTGACAAAATGCTTCGGTCTCCCAAGAAGCTTCTTCCTCGAGTAAGTCCTTCTACTTGATTAAGTATTCCTTGATTGTACGATGTCGGAGCTTTCTTTCTCTAGTAGATAAAATACCTTTTGGTTCTAAAATGACCCTTCCATCATCATCCAGGGATGGAAGTGTTGTTTGTGCTGATTGATTGTCGCCTAGTGCCCTTTTAAGGCAGGAGACATGGAAGACATTGTGAACATGAATTTCCTCTGGAAGGCTTAAACCATATGCAACTTGGCTAATCTTTTTGTTGATCTGATAAGATTCATAGAACTTTGGTGCCAATTTGTTTTTTCCTTTTTGTTTTCAGGACAATTGTTTGTATGGTTGGAGCTCGACAAACACCCATTCTCCTACTTCAAAATCTCTTTCAGTTTTCTTTTGGTTTGCTTGTTGCTTCATACGATTCCTAGCATTATTCAAGTTTTCTTTCAGTATTTGGACGATTTTTTGGGTTTCTTCTAGTTGATTTTTAACAACAGGTAGATTTGTCTGGACAATAGCTAGATCCTTTAATTTTGGGGGTTCATATCCATACAAAGCTTGAAATGGCATCATTTTCACTGAAGTATTATAAATATAATTATACCACCATTCAGCGTGATGCAACCATTGAGCCCACTTATTTTGTTTTCCTGTAGCGTATCAACATAGGTAGGCCTCAAAACATGTATTGATAACCTCTGTTTGTCCATCTGTTTGATGGTGATAAGCGAAACTCATACTTCGGTAGGTTCCTATGTGGTTGAACAACTCTTTCTAGAAATTACCCTTGAATTTGGCATCTCTATTACTCACAATGACTTTCGGAAAACCATGTAATTTTTATATATTTTTGCAGAATATTTCAGCAATTTGTTTAGCTGAGTATGATTTCTTTATTGCCATAAAGTGAGAATATTTGGTGAGACTGTTGACCACTATGAAAATCTTGTCCTTGCCTTCAGATACGGGTAATCCTTCAATAAAGTACATCAAAATTTCTTCCCATTTATAGTTTGGAATGTTTAAAGGGTGAAATAATCTAGGTGTCGTAATATTTTCACTTTTATTCCTTTGACATGTGTCACGCTTTGCTAAATACTTCTGAATATCATGACTCATTCCTTTCCAAAAGAAGGATTGATGTGCATTGTAGTAAGTATTAAAGAATCCTACATGTCTGGCTGACAGTGAATCATGTGACTCCTTGTGTATCTTAAATTTAAACTTGGAATTTGGATTTAGATAGATTCTTCCCTTGTACCATAGAATATCATTCTTCCATTCAAATTTTGAGTTGTTGGGAAGGTTATTGATTATCGTTATTATTTCTGGATCCTTGGCATACTCACTTCGAATCTCATTAAGCCATTCAGAAACAACAACCAAGATTGCAATTAGTGTTGTTTCTTCATCTTTCCTGGATAGGGCATCTACTACTACATTGTCCTTTCCCCTTTTATGTAGTATTTCCATGTCAGAAGCAGCAATTTTTTCAATCCCTTTTTGTTGTTATTCAGAAAGTGTTTTTTGTTGAAGGAGGTGCTGGAGACTGTTATGGTTTGTTCGAGTCGAGAACTTACTTCCCAAAAGATATTTCCTCCACTTAGCTAGTGCGTGCATAATAGCGAGCATTTCTTTGTTGTATGTGGACTTGAGGCATTCTCTTTTATTGAGCTTCCTGCTTTCAAAAGCTATTGGATGCCCTTCTTGCATTAACACTGCACCTATATCGAATTCAGAAGCATCACACTCAATGATAAATGGTTTAGAAAAATATGGTGTTGCCAATACCGGGGCATTAGACATAACTTCCTTTAATTTTTCAAAACACCTTCCTGCTTCCTCATCCCATAGAAATGAATTCTTCTTTAAAAGGTTTGTCAGAGGCATAGTTATATGTGCATAGTTTTTAATAAACCTTCAGTAATATCTAGTCAAACTTAAGAACCCTCTTAGCTTGGATACATTAACAGGTTTGGTCCATTCTTTTATAGCTTTGATTTTATTAGGGTCCACCTTTACGCCTTCATGGGATATAATGTGTCCAAGGTATTCTACTTCTTCCTTTCCGAAGGTGCATTTGGATTTTTTTGCATAAAATTGATGCTCTTTTAGTAGTGTAAGAACTTTATCCAGATGTTGTAAGTGCTCCTTCCAAGTTTTACTGTAAATTAAAATATCGTCAAAGAATACTAATACAAAATTCCTAAGATGTGGACGAAATAATTCATTCATAGTTGCTTGAAACATTGCTAGTGCATTGGTTAACCCAAATGACATTATTTTAAATTCATAGTGACCTTCGTGTGTTTAGAATGCCATTTTTGGTATGTCTTCCAACCTAATTCTAATTTGATAATAGCCTAACCTTAAGTCCAATTTTGAGAAGTATTTTGTGCCATGTAGCTTATCCAACATTTTGTCAATAAAGGGAATTGGGAACTTGTCTTTAACAGTTATTTTGTTTAATCCTCTATAATCAATGCATAGCCTAAATGAACCATCCTTCTTTCTTACCAATACCACTAGAGCAACATACGAACTTTTACTTTTCGAGATGATCCCACACTTTAAAAGGTCTTGGATTAATCTCTCAATTTCCGTCTTTTGGTGATGTGGGTATCAGTATGGCTTGGTGTTGATGGGGTCTGAACCTTCTTTGACTTCTATTGTATGCTCAATTTCCCTGTTAGGAGGCATTTTCATGGGTAGGTCTTGAAATACTTTTTCATGCTTCTGAATTAGATCTTGTATCTCTAGTGACTCTTCATTGATCATATTTGCAATAACATTTCTAATTGGTGACATTGTACTACATAAGCGGGTGCTCCTTTTCGAATCATCTTCATCATCTGAGATGATGATACAATTTGATTCTCTAGTGCTTGGAATATATGTAATTTGTACCTCTGACCTCCCCATTTAAATCTTATGAATTGTACTTGATGGTTGGCAGCATAAGTGCCTAGAGTTCGTAGCCATTGGATACCTAAGACTACATCTACTCCACCTAATGGTACAATGAAGAACGAAGATTCTAAATTAAAGTCTTGAATCTGCAATTTGACCTTATGGAATTTCCCCACCTTTTCAATCTTCTTACCGTTAGCTACCATCACCTTTATGTTTGGTAAGGGAAATGAAAAAATATTGAGTCTTTCTTCCACGGTTGCATCTAAAAAATTGTGTGTGCTACCAGAGGTGATGAGAACCACTACATTGTTCTTCTTTATATGTCCTTTCAACGTTAAGGTCTGAGGTTGTGATATACCTATCATAGCTAATAGTGACACTTGCGGAATACTTCTGTCATCTAATTCTGGTGAGAATTGTGGGGCATCTTCTATTTCTTCTATGTCAGAATCCTCACTGTTTGAACCATTAGTTGCTTCACAATTATATAGCTTCTTTGGTTCTTTTCCTTTAGCACACCTATGTTTGGGGTCCCAATTCTCACCACAGCGTTTACATTTGCCTTCTTTTATCCTTTGTATTTCCACATTAGATTTTTCACCTTCACAACGATGTGGTGGAACATATCTTGTATTATTTGAATCCACAGACTGGGGTACTCTTCGTCTTGAATATACTTTTTCCAGTTTTGACCACAGTATTTGTTCAAATTTCTTTTCAGTAGTTTTTGCTTTTTGTCTTGCTACTTCTATTGACTTAATGTCATGAAGGTCAAGTTCTACTTGTAAATGAGTTTTAAGTCTGGAGATGTATGATTGAACTAGACGAGACTCTGATAACCCAGGTACTTGTGTCACTAAGGTTTCCCATTCTTGAGTGTACTCATCCACACTTCCTTTTTGTCGTAATTTGATGAGTGATGAAAAAAACTCTTCTTCCCTTACACCTTGGAATCTTTTAAAGAATGCATCTTTAAATTTCCTCCAACTGATGGCGATTGTTGTCTTCTTCCACCACATATACCAATTATATCCTTCTCCTTCCATTTTCATGGATGCGTGTCTAAGCCTTTCGTCCACATCATTGATGTCATAAATCTTGAAATATTCTTCTGCTTTATTTATCCATGCAACACTGTATTTTTCATTTCCATCGAATTTAGGCATCTCGACTTTTTCCCTTCGCTGATATGTCGCTAATGGTTGAGCGAAAAAAGGATGTTGATTGGTAAATGTATCCTAGAGTTGCTTATTTGAAAAAATTGGATTACTATTTTCTTGGTGGGGTGTCGCTGATCTTTTTGGAGATTTAGCCTTTTGAGAATTTGTTGATTTTGTTGAGTCTAATGAATTGCGCTCTTGATTTTCTCCATCTTCTTGGAGTAGTTGTTTGGGTGTAATATCATGCTTTCTACACAAGTGGTTTAGCAGTGCCAAGGTCTGTTTTTGATTCATTTCGGTTTGGCTATGGTTCTACCCCATCTGTAGTTCTATTCGATTTGTTGTATCCTGGAGCCTCTTGACATCGTCAGAGTGCCCATTAAACTTATTTTGGAAATCAACTAATTTTTAATTGAAATCATCGGAGTGGTTAGTAATCCTATTCTCCAATTCAATCAATTTTTTATTGAAATCATCCATTGACATTGACATGGAGCGAGTTTGTGGGCATGTAAATTTTTTGCTAGCTTAAAATTTTATTTTATTTTGTTTTTTATTTTTTTTAAATAATTAAATTAAATTAATTAATTTAATTATATGACATAAGTTTTTTTTTTTAAATTAATTAATTAAAAAAAATTAATTAATTAAATTAATGTTATATATGTAATTATAACTATATAATTAAAACTATATATAATTATATATATAATTAAAACTACATATAATTATAATTACATATATGTAATTATATATATACGTATGTGTATAGTGTATATTGCATTAAAACGATGGAAAAGAGTTTGTATGGACAGTCACGTCTAGCTAAACAGCCAACTTACCTGAACAGTCACATTACTGTTTGACCATCGAATTGTGCGGATATCACGTAGATCCCACCACAATGGACTGGGAACATGGTGCTACGGCGTATGGTCAGTGGATGGACAACGGTGTTGCAGGCAGATGGTCAACCGATGGACAAACGGTGTTGCAGGTGGATGGTGAACCGATGGAGAAACATTGTGGGGAATTCGACAACGGGTAATAGTGGACAGTGAGAGCAAAGGTAGCATAGGTGAATTGGGATAGATGGACATCAGACAGAAACAGTGGAGGGCACGGTCAGACGGTGGAAGAAAAAACCAAACGGCGGAAGTGAATGGTAATTGGACCTTTGCAACAACAGAGCAACTGAGGATCATACGCTCTAATACCAGATGAAGTAAAAAACTTTGGTAATAAATAGTAATAAGTACATATGTTATTAATAATTGAATGATGATTACATTTTTGTGAAAGGCCTTGGCTATATACTGCCTCAGGTGCCTCTTGGTGAACGGGCATGATCTTTGATCATGCCCTTTTGCCTAATAACTATAACTAACTAATTTTTACATAATATTAACTAATTTTTACATAACACCCTACAACTTTGGTTATGTTCTATGGCCCATATTAGAGTAGGGAAGGCTTGTAGTGGGGTCTAGCAAGACGCTTTTTCTACAAATGTAGCCAAACTTTGTCGCCCACTTGGAACTTGTGCGACGACCGATGATGATCATGGCGTTGTTTGTACTTAGCATTGGTTTTGTCTAAGATATCATGGAATTACTGGAAAATGTGTTGAATGAACTCAATGAATATGTTAGCCCTGTCGACTTTAGACTCGAAGTGATCTGAATCTCCCGTAGTGGCTACAAATGATATGGCCACATCAATGGGATATAATGGATGAAATACCAACCCTACCTAAAATGGGATGTGTCTTATTGAGGTATGGATAGCTCTATTCTTGCTATGCTAGACATAGTGAAGGCTTTCATCACATGTGCGTGGGTGCTTCGAGTTTAACATGTGCAGAATGTGTACAAGCATCATGTTGACAACCTCTATTTGACCATTAGCTTGGGGGTGGAAAGTTGTGGACTTAGTAAGTTTGGTTTCCAACATAAACCAAGTACTTGACCAAAATGCACTTAGGAACCTGTTGTCCTGATCTAAGAGAATGGACTATGGTATCCCAAGGTGTACCCATAATCACTCAAAGAAGAGCTTAGTAGTGGCCTCTACTTTAAAACTCTTCTTGTAGGCCACCATAATCGCCATCTTCGAGAATCTAGAGACAACCATGAAAACAAAGTTTTTGTCATGCTAAGTAGAAGGAAGGCTTGACATGTAATCCATGGAGATGGATTCCCAAGATTGAGTATGAGTAGGTAGAGGAGTATATAGGCCTTGCTTCTTGATGGTTGGTTTGGTAATAGTGCGGGAAATGTAGGATCGAATGTACTGCCCGCCATCCTTATGAAGGTTTGCGCAATAAAAATACTTCTTTAGTACTGCCACTATTTTCCCTACTGTGAAATGTCTAGTGACCCGACTGTAGTGTGCCTCCAAAATCATCTTGGCATGCTCACTTGAAGGAACATATATGTGTCCAAGTGGAATAACAGTGCATCCTGGAGGTGAAAAGTTGGGACTTTCTTACCTTCTAGGAGTGTCTAGTATGTGCTGTCAAATTTAGGATCACTATTGTAAAGATGTGGCACCCTGAAGTCTTGTTCCCACATGAGTCCAACACATTGATTAGCGCCATGACTCGTGGTCGAATAAGGAAGTTTGCAACATTATTGGTGTTTCCTTTCTTGTACTTAATGTTCAAATGGAGCTGGACCATTTCTGATGGCGAGAATTCTACAACTTCCCTTTTGTCTGTATGAACTGTAGGGGTCACTGGTCTGTGTGGATGATTGTTTCCTTCCCCAAAATGTAATGCTTCCATTGATGGCAGGCTGTCACAATGGAATACATTCCTTTTTCATATGTGGATAATTTCATATTGTGTCTGAAATTGTCTCATGGTGGTAAGCCAATGGATGCCCCTGTTGAGTATGAACTACACCAATAGCATATTCAGAGGAATCTGTCTCAATCTCAAATGGTTTTTGCAAGTCTCGTAATGTGAGCACTAGTGCAGGGTAGAGGTGATGCTTCAACTCACAAAATTCCTTTTGTTGTATTTCCACCAAAAGAAAAAAAAATTCGCACTGCCCTTGGTGACTTGACTTAAAGGCCAAGTGACATGAGAGAACCCCAACACGAAGCTGCGGTAGAAATTGGCGAGACCCAGAAATATACGGAGATTTTTTAGAGTGGTTGGGGCTGGCCAATACTAAATGACTTGTATCTTGGCTAGTTCAACATGCACACCATACTCATAAATTATGTACCCTAGATATTGAGCCTAGGTTATGCCAAAAGTGCAATTCTCCAAATTGGCACATAGCTTGTGTTATCGCAGGGTTTGGAGGATCTGTCGTATATGGTGGAGGTTCACTTACCAAATCTAGATGAAGATCAATATATCATCTATATGCACCATCAAAAATGCATTTGTGAATGGTCGCAATATGTTGTTCATCAATCACATGAATGTTGCGGGGGAATTTGTTAACATGAAAGACATGAGAAACCATTCTAAAAGGCCCTCCTTATATTTGAAGGTAGTCCTCCACACATCGGAGGGTTCGATAGGCACCTGGTGATAATCAGACTTCAAATTGATCAAGTTGAAATATTTGACCCACTTGATCTGGTCTATAAGGTCATCAATCCATAGGATTGGGTACCTATTCCATACAATGATCTTGTTCACCACCTGATAGTCAATACAGAGTCTCCAGGTCCCATCCTTCTATTGTGCCAAGAAAATCAAGCTCCCAATGGGTGATGAGATTAGCCTAATGTGCCCTTTCTGCAACAACTCCTGAATTTGCATCGATATCATTGTTCTCTAGAATAGATCATTGATAGATCATTCCATTGGGTGGCAACACGCTTGGGGTCAGATTGATGCAGTGCTTGACTTGACAATGTAATGGCACCCCTGTAGGTGAGGAGAATGTGTCCCTATACTCCTCCACATCGTTTTCCATCTGCTACTGTTGTATGGAGGATCCCTCTCTAGAAGAAATGGCCACAATATTCTTCTTGCCCTAACAGTGAATCATAACGAAAAAAAAATTCCTGGTCTATGAAATGATCTTACTGCATTGCTTTGCAGTGATCATAGAAATGGCGGTAGGCGGGGCTACCTCCGGTATCCTATACAACTTATTGCCCAAAGTAATAATCATAGAGCGAGGTCTAGACTCATATACAACATGCCGCTTGCACAAGTATGGTTGTCCTAATAATACATCACAAAATTCAAGAGGGACAACATCACACAATACCTCATCTATGAAGGGCTTAATGTTCTAGGGAAGGTGACATTGATGGTTGATGCAAAGATCTCGTCCTTGGTGAAGCCACTGGATGGTGTATAGTTGCAGATGTGTTATAGTCTGTGGGCTCAACCACTTCATGACCTCTTCTAAAATGAGATTATTTTGGCTCCTGTTGTCGACAATGAAGCGTAGCAGACAACCCTTCACACACATTTGTGAGTGGAATAGACATTCCCCCTCCTTTGGATCTTCAGGCTCATTCTTCTAGCTATTAGTGTGGCCACAGTGGCACTGGGATCCTCATCAATATTTTCTTCTCTTTTTCATTCACCATATGAGGTTCTAACTTATAGTTAGAACATGTGTCTAATACAGAAGGCTTCAGCTCAGCCACTATTGACTGCTTGGCTCAACAATCACTCATGTTGTGAGTGGAGCCCTTATGGAAATTACACCATTTTCTTGTGTCCTTATTTGTCTTCATGGTGTTGCTCTTTCCTTACGGCTTCGTCAGGTTGTCCTAGGTCACCTTGCCCTGCCTTTGTCCTTTTCTCTATGGTTTGGGGATGCCTTTCCCGTGCTTTGGATTTGTAGATTGAAAGTATCGCTTCTTCTATTTAAACTTATTGTCAATCTTGATATCATATTGGTACATTGTCCAAAGCGAGGAGATCTCAAGGAACTCCATATCATGTTGGACGTACATGCAAAGGTAGCCATGATACTTGAGTACAAATTGTCACTCAGAATCCTTGATACCCAACTTCGTGCGAAGGGTATGAAAAATATTGGTAAAGTTCAGGACGTCTTGGTCCCTTCACTGCCACAGCATGGTCCACTTTATGTATTTATCCTCATATCTCCTGACAGGGAAGTACTGCTCCTTGATGGCATGCTGAAACAAATTCTACATGGGTGGGCTGAAAATAGTGAGGGTGTACTTTCATCCTTCTTCTCACAGTAGGTTTCCCACCAGTCCTTGACATGGGGGGCGGCTTTAAGAAGTGAAAAAGTAATACTTTCTTGGATGGAAAATTCATGAATAGAAAAAGATCCTGCTAGCATATTTAACCATTTATCTGTGGTGTACACATCTATCTGACCTTCAAATATGGGGGTGTCAAAGTTAACTTGTACCTTAAAGGGTGTGGCACTTCCAGAGTAGTTGCTCGAAGGAGATGTGTTTTCTTTTGGTAGCCACTAAAGGATCTGGGTAAAGTTTTCCATCATCGCGTTCCTCTGTTGGTCGAGGGCTTCTTCGAGCAAGATTTTGAAAGGATCTCCTACCCCCTCGTATTTCTTCTCTTCCGCCATGGGAGGGTATCAGGATTTGTGAGGCTGGTCTTTGAAAGGTTCGACCAGTTCGATCCCTAACTCCTTATATCCCAACCTCATTGGGGACATGCAAAGAAAAGCAAAGAAATTGCAGACCACTCTGACAGCACTAACCCAAACTTAAACATGAACACATCAAATTATAGATATAGTCATAAATATAGATATGCAGCAAAAATAACACATCATTTGCTCAGGCGATGGTATCTTATCTCTGAGCAGAGATGTGTCAGCTACATTCCTCTACATTATGTTACAATGAATCCTAAACATCCAAAAACCTAAACCTAGGGGATGAAGTGCAAAAAATATGGACCTCGTTTGGGTAAATTGGTACATCAACTTCGTGGGGTCATATCTTTGGCAAACAATCTCCATTTAACTCACACCATACCTCATTAGAAATATATATCCGAGGAATACAACTTTCAAGTTCAAAACATCAGTTAAATACTGATGTGGAAAACATTATTAGAAGGCCCATGTTTGACCCATTTTTCCCAAAAAATGTCATTTAGGGCCTCAAAATGGCTCTAGAAGTTCAGGACCCGAAATACTTCCAAAAATAGTAATTTGTGCTACATTTAAGAAAACTGAAAAAATGAAAGAGACAATGGTGGGGCCATAGGTGGAATAGGTGGGTGGCCACCAACATCCACCTAGATCAATAAGCACAATAATTTATTCTCACCACATTTATCCCCATTATTGTACTTTCTTTCACAACATATTATTTTTTCTCTTCCTCCATCCATTTGTTGAGGTGTCAACCCTATTAGTTGAGTCACATTAGGATAGGGGCATGATGTTCTCTGGAGTTTTTAGTGATTAATTTGATAGTAGTCACATTTTTTCTTTCATATTTCCACTATAAACTAAAGGAATGATTTATTGATTTAAGTTCAAATACATGCAACTCATGTTGGATTCTTTCCTTTAAAGTTCCCATAAAGAGGTCTAACAAATTATTCTTTGAAATGTTGTTTACCTTGAGACACAACTTTTGGAACTCTTTAATGTGTTTTATTATTAGGAATTTTTTTTATACTTACAAATTGACTAAAGGATATATTTTTCTTAATATCCATATAATGTGCTATAAATTTCTCTAAAAAAATGGACCAAGATATACCACGATTCATTTTCATTCCATAAAGCCAATGCTAGCATAGATGTTAGTATTGTTCTAAAATTGTGGACACAATGTTCACCTATCATAAAGATGCCACTTGGTCCAAATCAAAGTATTCCTCCATATGGAATATCCATTTTATATGATCATTACAACCAAATTTCCTCATATTGATCTTCATAATGTGGTAGTTCATTCATGTTGACTTGAATTCTTTATGATCTACATCATGCATTGTAACTTTATTATTATGGTTCTTTGATTCAAATATTTTTCTCTCAAATTGTAATAAAATACTCTGCATATGTTATTTAATCTTAGCACCATGCATCCCTTTATGTTCATGATTTCCTTGGATATGTCTATCCTTCTTGAGAGATCCTTTAATAGAGTGATTTCTAACTCTTTTATGGATTTTTTTTATTTTCTTCCCTATTTTCATTCATCTTCTTTTACATTCCATCCATAATTTCTCTTTTAATATTTTCTTGAGTATCTAATAAATCAAATTTTTTCAATTTGTTTCATTAACAATTTTCACTAATTAGGACAACCTAAATTCTAAGTCTCCATTTCCATCAAATTTTGTGGATGAGCCCTTAGGAGGGTTAATTTGTGTAGTAGATTTTGGATATTTCTTTCAATCCATGCGACAAAATAATAACAATACTTCTCTTTATCACAATTTTGAGTCACCAACAAAATGAATCTTATGAACAAAAGTTATGTTACTTCAAGTTTACATGCCTTTAAAACTTTAATTAAGAGAATATTTGAATGGATGAAATTTCTATTGATATATATATATATCTATGTGAAATTATCCCTTCTAAATATATTTTCTTTTTGTAATACTAGGATATGTCTTATCTAAAATTCCACAAATCTGACTAGAATTTGATACGCCAAGTGAAATTTATGGTAACTTTTGGAGAACTTATTGATTTCTGTCCTCTTTTGAGGAGTAAGCCTGTATATCATGTCGCATGTCAAATTCTTGAAATGTACTTCTAAATTTTTTACCTAAGGTACTTTTCTATGTATCATAATATACCTTAAATTTTTATAGTTTGAATGTCTCTGAAAGAATGTTATAGAAAAAGGAACCAAAATATCCTATTTTATATTTTATTAAGGGTCATTCATAAATCATCACATCCATAAATAATATATCTAAAGGTATAACAAAACAAAGTATAAAATTTTTAACATAGGGACCTAGAGATATCTCCTCTACCTCTTCAAAATTTCATGATCTAAAATGTCCTTGAAAATAATTTATAGTGAAAATTCCAAATTGACCTATTTGAAATTGATTTCAAGAGCATTCAAGAACCCTATATTTCTTAAAACATATACCAAAATGTATAGTGAACCAAAGTATAAAATAATTATCACAGGTACCTAGTCATAATTCCTCTATCTCCTTAAAATTTTGATTTTTGAAACATTCTAGAAAACAATTATAGCCAAAATTTCAAAATTTTGTGTTTGAATACAATGTTAGGAGCATTCAAGAACCATAACTTATTCAAAGTGTTAAAATGTCGCAACATCAAGACAAATCTACCCTAAGGGAAACCCTATACCCCATATGGATCTCATATTTCCAAAAGAATAATTATAAAATAAAAGTTATTTAGGAAAAATTCAACTTTTAAAATTTGAGAATTTCCCTCCAATTCCAATGTTGGATTATCTAGTAAAGGGCCTTCTTCTTATTGTATAAATATAGGTCTTATTGATCAAGTATAATATATATATATATATATATATATATATATATATATATATATATATATATATATATATATATATATATATATATATATATATATATATAGATATATATAGTCGTCATTGTTCAATGATACAATATTTGAAATATTCGACATGATAATTCTTGCATATGGTTCTAGCTCTCATGCCACATGATTTATCCAACACTTATACTCTCGCACATATCTATAGGATTACACTCGCAAGGATGGATACAATACAAAATTCACATTAGTCTCACACAATTGTTGTTTGTATGATTTGGCATTGATATAGTTTGGTATCTCTATTAGTATTTGTTATCTTGGCATCATATTGATGGATCATATTATATATGGACCCCGCGACATCATTTGTATGACACACGGAACCATATCCCATAATGGATCTATATGATACACTATATGTTATAGTAGTGGCACCAAACTCACTGTATAAGTATAGAAATGGAATCACACTCATTGTACATGTTTTGGCACTCACATGGTATGGAACTCACATCACTCTCACTGCATATGGTATATTGACTCATATATGCACCTTTGGTATATGTTCAACATCATTCTATGATTATGAGGATAGTAATGAGAGTTTCGATATATGGTAATATATAGAGTAACCCTTGATTGTTGGAATTTATATATATGGACACAACACATTGGTATCGAAAGATTGTATATATGGCATCCTTAGTTAGTAGTGTGTGAATGGCATCATTAGCATATGAGTTTTATTGTAGATTAGTATTGACATTGGATTATTTATGTGGCCTCACATGTCAGCAATGGTACGGAAAAAGTATTGGTATTGGCATTTTGATAATCTTATGCATACCCCTTGTCATCTACAACCCTATTTATGAGAAGGAAGCAGTACCCTTATCGTTGATGTATCTCTATATGAGTCTACATTGTATCTCCATGTAGAAATTGATGAAATATAATAGAAGGAGAGGAATTGAATTTTCAGGTTTCCACCTTGTGGGGTTTTTTCCTAGTCTTTCACCAAATTCTAGTGTCTCTTTGTGTGCATTTTTTTCTTCTAATGTTCCTTTTACTATTCCATCGCATTACTAATGATGTTGTTCTTTCTACATAACTGCATATGATGTTATAATTTTATGGGGTGAATTCAATGTGTAAATAATATAATGGAATTATCTTGAGCGAAGAACAATATATCCCTAAGAAAGTTTAACATGATATTAGACATGGGCTAAAAGAAAATTGATTGACATCGCCCCCTTGAAGACACAATGATGAAAGAAGTGAAGAAGTTTGAGTGCTAAAAGAATGCTAGGGTTTAAAGGAAACCCTAAGCAACCTTTTTCTAGTAAAATGAATTAGGGTTTAATAAATAAAACGATGTTACAGCTTGAAATAAACCCTTGAATTATTGTTGGAATAGGGGACTTGATATTATTAGCTCAACAGGGTTGGTGCTCACACATGTGAAGAAAATGATTTTGTCTATAGTCGCAGGGTTGGAACACATATTTTCGGTTGTAGTTGCACACTTGATAAGGTGCTCCATGTGGCTAGAGAGATACAACCATGCTCATCATCAATGGCTCCATGCGGCTATGATCTAAAATAGTTTTGATAGTTGACTGTTGACTTTTACCATTGACCGCAGGCATGGAAACCCTCATCTAGATCAAATTTGTCTACTGGACTCATCTCTTGGATATTTTTTTGGTTTGCTTTTCTTGATAGTCTATTGAAGATTCTGTGTAATAGTAGATGGACTAGTCTCAGTTGGGCCTAACTGTTGTTGGAAAATATTAAAAATGTTGTATCCAACATTGACATATGGATATCAAATAGTAATGATTCTTGAAGGTTGGTTCATGGAAGAGTTAATCACCTCTCATTAAGGATAAATATCTTTTAGATCTATGTTGTTACTTTATGACACTACCCTTGTTTAGATTTATTATTTCGATTTTTTGCTTATCCTTCCTACATAAAATTTTGAGCACTTCTGACTTCCTAATGGAGATATGACAGGTAGATCCTTCTTGAAGACCATGTGGATGCTCAATATTTTAAGAAGAGAAAAGTTGGTGAAGGAAGTTGGAGTGGATAAGAAAGTTGACAAAGAAACTAACTAAAATTACCAATGGAAAAAAAGTGCTATAAGTTGCTAAAGGTATCTAAATATTATATATTGTTTTAGTAATTTGATTTAGTTGCAATGATTGATGCAAAAATTTAGCCCTGAGGTATGACAAGAATATCACCCTCTTGGATGACTTGATTCATGCATTCCAGTCACATGCATATGAAAGAAAATTTGATTTCCGATGCATGTGATATATTGGTGCACTTTATAGTAACTTAATATGATCTCCTTGATATATGGCATTTTGATACCTATCATGTGATTTTGTAATGTAAGGCAAAAAACGTTGATTTTGATATGCGGTAACTTAATACTATTGTCAATGCCTGTAATGAGTATGGTAATCTTGATGGAAATAGTGTGGTTGTAACATTAATCTACTGACTATTTTATTGTTGAACTTGATAAGACCTTGATAATTTGTAACTACTATGATGTCCTAGCAACATGGTAAATTTGACAATGTGACAAAATGGATACCCTGACTTGATAATGTTAGGAATATGATGAAATATTCATATAATGCGATAAAGAAGTGATGATGTGACCATTAACATTTCATGGATGTTTAATGACATGTTCATATGTGAAAATAAAGCAACTGATGGTGACTTGTCATGACAATGATGTATATATATGAGAAGCTTATATAATTTGAGTTTGTGATCTAATAGTTTTGTTGATGAATGAAAGTAAAATGATATATCGGATGATGTTGTGATTGATGATGATTGAAGAGGCTTCCCATTCAGAGGGAGATATCCTTCATGATATCCCAACACCTACTATTTATGTACAATGGATGATTGGAAGTCTCATGATTATAGAATGAAACAAGTTTTATATTAATGAACATATAATATTATCAAAGATATGTATTTACCTATTAATTTCATGAGATAATAGTTCTTTGCTGACAAGTCTAGTTGACCCCATGCTATTCCAAGATCCACCTCTCATAGAAGTTTTATTTTTATTACATGTTGGAGTGTGTTAGGTCCCTATACTACTAGTGTAACCCATTATTGTTATTAGTACAACCCCCTTATTATATTTTTGTGCCCATGTCCCCATAGAAGCCCACTATTGTTATTATTGTGCCCTTAGATTATTATTGTTATGTCGGCTCTGATTATATTATGACCCCTTAGACTCCTATATATAGAAAGGAGGTCTTGTCATTTGAATCATCTAAGAATTTTTCATTTCTGTAATGTGAAGGAGGGTGCCCCCTCGAAGAGGCTTATTTCTAAGGTGTTGATCTATCTTTTCTATCTTTTTGTGAGTTGGTTTCATAACATTTGGTATTAGAGCTTTGGATTCTAGGGTTTCGCTGCTCCAAACACGTCATCGTGGAATTTTCACTATAACTTTCTTCTACGATGTTTCAAAAGCTAAAAAAAAACCCATTTGAGAAGCGATTGTGCTGAATCTTTGGTCAGAATTTCAGATCTTGTGTCGCTATATTTTCGGAGATATGATCTAAGGAAGTTAGGGTTTTTGCAGACCCTTGAATTACATTCCAAATAGGTCACCTTGGGAAAATCATCATAACTTTCACTCTGAGCATTAGATTGAATTTTAAGAAGTTACAGAAAGAGGACAGACTGTAGTTTTCCTGGGTATCATTTTTAGAACCTATGGTTGAAACAGTGAGCCATGGAACATCATACAATTCACTCTACTAAACCAGTCTATACTCACGTCATCATGGGAGATTTGGCATCTCTTTATTTGAGAATCCAATCTTGATCAGACTTGCAGGGTTAAGAAGATTGCTCAGAGGGCTATTACAGACCGAAATTTTAGAACTTAAAGATCCAAAATTATAGAGTTACATTCGTTTCAAGATCGAGCTCCTAAAATTAAGAAAAAGCAAGATGATGAAGTTTGATGGCAAGGATCCGGTAAATTGGATACTACATATGGAGAAATATTTTGATCTACATGGTGTACCACTGTTATAAAAGGTAGGTATTGCATCTTCATATTTAGAATCAGATCAATTTTTATGGTATAAAGGGCTTTGTTCTCATAAGCCACTTTTTAAGTGGTCAATTTTCACGGAGGAAATGATAGCACATTATGAGGATACAAAGAGAAACACCTTCTCTAGCCAATTGATAAATCTAAAGAAAATGTGTAAAATGGTAGAGCCAATTGATGACTTTCAGAAATTGAATATAAGGGAAAATGATATTCCAAAGAAGAAGAGGATTGGTGTCTCCATAGGGACTTTAAAGGATAGCATTTGACATGAGGTTCATCTTTGGGAACATGATTCATTGGAGAGGGAATTCAGGTTGGCAAGAAAAGTGGAAAGCAAATTTATGGCAACAAGGAAGTCTACCGCTTACAACTATAAATATGGAAGTTTTGTTTCTCCTAGCCTTCCACAACGTACAAGGTTGACAACACATCAATTGGAAGATAAAAGAGCAAAAGGGCTTTGTTACAATTGTGATAACAAATACAGTAAAGGTTATAAGTGTGCTGAGAAGAAATTATTTTAGATAGATTATGAAGAGGAGGAAGAAAAGGATCAAGAAACATCAAAAGAAGAGGATATACAACAGGAACCAACCTTGGAGAAAGAAGAAATGAATCCAAGCATATATTGTAAGGAATTGGAAAGAATTACCACTCCTCGAACTTTCAAGATAGAAGGACATATCAACAAGAAAAAGGTTCAAGAAGTGAAAGATCACATTGAGAAAGAAGAAATGAATCCTAGCATATCTTGTAATGCATTGACCAGAATTACCACTCAAACTATCAAGATAGAAGGACATATCAAGAAGAAAAATGTTCAAGAAGTAAAAGATCACATCGAGCATCAAAAAATGAATCTGACCATATCTTGTAATGCATTGGAAGAAATTAGCACTCAAACTCTCAAGGTAGAAGGACATATCAAGAAGAAAAAGGTTCAAGCAGTGAAAGATCAAATCAAGCATCAACAACAAGTTCTCCAACTTTTAAATGATAATGCCACTTTGGTGCATAATCAAATGAAACAAGAGGCAGATCAACATCGTAGTGAAAGAAGTTTTCATGTAGGCGATTGGGTATTTTTACGGCTACATCTCAAGTAAGATATTGATGAGAAGGAAAAGTTGGCAATACTACATGCACTTAACAAATGACAACCTTACCTATTGGGAAGACACTTCAAGGTAAAATTGGATCATGATAATCTGAAATACTTTTTAGAAAAAATATTATCTTTAGAAGAAAAGAAAAAATGGGTCACAAATATGTTGGGTTATGATTTTGAAATCATCTACAAAAAAGGGAAGCAAAATGTTGTTGCAGATGCACTCTCAAGAAAGGAAGAGGATGTGGAAGCATTGTTTTGTTCTATTTCTATTATCCAACCAGAATGGATAGACAAAGCAAGGGATGAATGGAAGAAGGATGAAGAAGAGTCGCCACTCATTCAAAAGTTGCAGAAGATCCTAGTTCAAACAATATTACTGGAACTTGACGAGGAAGGAAAAATCATATTGGAACCTAGAGTAGTCACAGAAACAAGAACCCAATAGCTACGAAATCGATCAATTTCAGAGTATATCATAAAGTGGAATAACATAATCGTTGACCATTCCACATGGGAGGACAAGAATTTTATAAAAAAGCATCAAGAACTACTCAAGCATTGAGGACAACATGTTTTGAAGGAGAGGGGCATGTTAGGTCCTTATACTACTAGTGGAACCCCTTATTGTTATTAGTACAACCCCCTTGTTATATTTTTGTGCCCATGTAGTCCCCATAGAAGCCCACTATTGTTATTATTGTGCCCTTACATTATTATTGTATGTCGGCTCTGATTATGTTATGACCCCTTAGACTCCTATATATAGATAGGAGGTCTTGTCACTTGAATCATCTAAGAATTTTTCATTTGTGTAATGTAAAGGAGGTTGCCCCCTCGAAGAAGCTTATTTCTAAGGCGTTGATCTATCTTTTCTATCTTTTTGTGAGTTGATTTCATAATAGATTGCATTGATGGATTATTTTATTGGATTCAGTGGATCTCGTATAAGCTAAATGAATCTTTATATACACTATGAATAGATATATATATATATATATATATATATATATATATATATATATATGTATGTATGCATAAATGTATGTATCTCTATATGTATGTATGTATGTATGTTTGTCTGTATATATGTGATTTTCTAGCAGGGTTGTCAGGGATCATGCTTGTGTAGGAATGATTGCTTATGCAGTTGAATAGCATGAAGAGGTTCATTATTTATGAGGAATTAAGTGGCTATAGTATCCCTCACAGATCTACGAGGTCAAGATCATGGGGATATGATTTGATGTTATGTGTTTATATTATGCATATGTTTATGCTAAGGAATACATTAGTGGAATGAAAGCATTGCGATCGGTGACATGTTGGGGCAAGCATTGGTAGTGGAAAGACACTACAAGAAAGGTTGCTTGTTAGATGCAATGTGGTCATTGGATGTGCAATACTACTATTATGTACATGTTTTGTAGGTGGTGTTGTGTACATGTGGTTTTCTATACATGTCTTATATGTGGTGTTCTGTACATGTGTTTTTTTGTACATGTTGTGAAGGTGGTGTTGTGTACACATTGTGCAGGTGGTGATGTGTACATGTGGTGTTGTGTGTACATTGTGAAGGTGATTTTGGGTACATGTGGTATCGTGTACATGTCGTACATGTTGTTTTGTGTATATGTGGGTCTATGTTATGGGTATTGTGTAGTTGTTTTGTGATGACATGTGTATCTTTTGTATTGTACAATATCTACATATAGGCATTATGTTGTACACCAAGTATATATGTATGTGTTGTGTTCTACACTAGGTGTACATGTATGTGTGGTGTTGTACATCAGGTGTAGGTTTATGTGTCGTATTTTAAACTGGGTGTAGCTGTAGGCATTGTGTTGTACATTGTGTATGTGTATGTGTTGTACAATTGGATGGCATAGTTAGGTATGGCATTGCATAGGCACTTATTTTTGATATTGAGAGTTAAGGTGGTTTAGTCTATCGATGCCCTTGTTTCTGATATTGAGAGTTGAGGCACTTTAGTCTCTAGATTCCCTTGTTTCTGATATTGACGGTTGAGGGGGCCTAGTCTCGGGATACCCTTGTTGTTGATATTGAGGAAGGATGTAGTTTAGTCACTAGATTCCCTTGTTTCTTGAAGAGAAGAGAAGAACCTGGGTGCTTGTTGAGTTTGGAAAACGAAACAAGTGTGTATACATGATTGAAGAGAAGGAGAGGCACTATGTGCTTATCGGGTTTGGAAAACAAAACTAGTGTGTATGTCTGGTTAAAGAGAAGATAAGGGACTAGGTTCTTGCCGGGTTTGACAATTGATTCATTGTGTGTACACAAAGAAGAATGAATAAAGGGAGAAGAAAAAGAATCATCTGAAAGATAAGTATCAATATTTTATTTCATTTTTTAATTATGCACATAGTTTATGATGGTTTCATGTGATATACAATTTTTATTTATGATGGTGGCATTTTGAGAAAACTAGATGTTATATGTTTATATATGATGATCTAATCAAAGAGCTAGTTAGACTTGTTGTGACAGGAAGTAAACAAAATTACAAGTGTACCTTATTGAGTGGCCACCAATGAGGTATGATTTGAATTTCTTAAAATTCCTTTTCCAGTCTAATTGCAATTATGTGCTTGGTATAGGAAAGTAGGGAAATGTTTGGTTTGGGTGGTAGGAACTGATTGGAAGAATTAGCAGCAACAACAAAAGGAATTGGAGTAGGCAACAGTGTGTTGGTAAAAAATTCAAGAGAAATGATACTATGGGACACTGGTACCCAATAGTGACCAATTTATTGCCATGAATAGTCTATGACCATTATGATGTTGTTGACATGGGTATTTTCCTTGGATTTTGGACCTTTCGATGCGAGGAAGGCGATGTCAGGGAACTTGGAAGGTGGGTGACTACAGAGAAGGGGGTGAACGTACTTCCCAAGGGACTGTGTAGCAAAGAAGGGAAGGCCAGAGAATTAATTTGTTTTGGTCATTAGCATTTCCAGATGCAAGCAGAAGCACACTGGGAGTGTGCCTTGGAATAATGAGCCAATAATTGTTCACTGAGGAAACATGTAGCACAAGCGTTGTAGCGCTAGACATTCGATGCAATTTTGACCTTGGGAGTGGATTCCAGACTTCTCGGGAAGCAGATGAATCCTGATATTACTCTGAGGCTAGTGTTGTAAGACTCTCTATTCCATTGTTGATTGATATGACCATTGTGGCATTTTATTTGTTGGTTAGAGAAAATGTGCATATGTATATGTGTATATTATTGTAACTATTGTATCGAGTTATGGTTAAAAAGCCCCATACACTATATGATTATTTTCTAGTTGAATCAAATGTGCATGAGTATATATTTGGTTGTTATTATAAATAGCGTAATGAGTTGTGTAATAAAGCTGCAATAAATGATATGTTTGTTATGTTTTCATTAGTGTCATTATAAATATGGCATGGAGATGGGTTATAAATATCCACAGGCATTATGTTTTATTTTTAATGGTTTGTTGGTCATAGGTGTCATAGAACACTGAGGATGGTGTTCCCCTAAGAGGTAGGGGTTTGTAACGACCCCATGTAAAAATTTCATGTAATAGAGGATAATAAACCGAAAATAAGAGCAAGATCATGCAACATGTATTCGAAGCTTAATGTTGGGAAAGTGCATCCTAGTGGGTGCCACTTTCAGTTTATTTATGGCTGAGGAAATAGGAAAAGACATTAGAAAAGGAAAAAGTCATAATTGACATTTATTTATGAAAATAAAGGAAAATATGAAAAAAGGGAGATGAAGGGTCACATATTTGAATGAGAGGGAAATTGAAGGGAAAATAAAGGAAATTGAAGAAATTAGAGGTGTCAATAATAAAAAGGTATCATAGGATCAGCTGGGAGCCTTTTGTCAGTTTTTCTTTGGAATTAGTTTCAGAGAGAGAGAGAGAAGAGCACCAACAAGATAAAGAAATCAAGCAAAGGAAAGACAAGGAAAGCAAAGGAAGGAAAAGGACACACAAGGAGAAGGTTGGATCAACAACTTTTGCATGAACATTTTGTAGGTAATAGGTTGCATGTGTGATTTCGTAGCTGATGCGTGAATGCATGGTACATGCATTGGTTTATTTGGTTCATTTACTTTCATTGTCAAGAGTTTTACCTAGTTTGATAATGGTTTCATTCTTTCCTTACAATTTTTTTGATAGTCATGATGTGATGGGATTCTTTTCTAGTTGAGATTTGGATTGTCAAAAGGTTTTAGAACCAAGTGAGGTGGCCTCAGGAAAATTCTCAAAGGTTGAGGGTGGAGGAGGTTTAACATCCAGGAAGCGCTTGATAGGTGGGTTGAGACAAGAAAACTCCTCAAGTTAATTGTGAATAAACTCTGAGGCATCCAAGCTCGTTTGGGTTTTGTGATCTCTTGATGAGTTTTAGCGAGATCATGATAGACCGAGGGTGGAGGTGGTTTAATCTCCGAGAATCCTTGGTTGTTTTTTTATTGTGATTCTGAATTCATGCTTGGAATATGGCATGGGAGTGATAGGCTGAAAGAAGGATTTGGTTTAGCCTAATCTATGGTCGGGTGGTACGTGGAAGTCCCTAACTTCGTTGGCTTTCGCATATGTTAATAATAGTTATTTTCCTATTGTATTCTATGAGAACTTGTACTTCCTGTTATGATTATTTTATGGTTGTTATGTCATCATTAATAATATGGTTATATGTTGGTTATAAGAATTGCTCTATAATGTGCTCTAGTTATGGATTTGTTGAGGATTTGATAAGTATATGATGGTTAATGAATTCATGGGATAACAAATGTTATTGCAACTATTATGAGAGGGAATTGGACCTTCTTGGTGATTCTTAAATAATTTTAAGACTCCTATGATCAAATATGCATTCATGACCAGTAGCTTACATGTTCATTATATGTTTGATGAAATGAATACCATGGTTAGGTTTGGTTAGGTATAGTTATTATGCAATTCTTTTTTATGTTTAGCATCATCCTTATGTAATTTATCATTCTAAGAAATATCAGGCGGTTCTGGACAGGGCTCTGGAGGCTGGCCTAAACTTTTTGCTCAAGTCTCGAGACCACAAGAACTAAAGTGAGAAAATTAGGGCACAAACGCATGGAGCAAGGTTTGTGAGTGTGATTGGAGGCCTTCAACTACATGCAGGTAGTGTGAAGGGTGCAGTTGGGAGTCTAGGTTTGTGAAAAAAGTTCAATCTCAGGTATTGACCAATTGTAGTGTTTCTTTATCTCCTCAGTGATGTGTAGTGCATGTAGGATGTTAGTTGTCATCATTAAGTCTCAATTATATTCCCCACTTCCTTAACTGGAGCTAGGAGGTCAAGTCATTTCATAGTGGCACTATGTTTCACCTTTATCGAGACGGATTATAAAAGTAGGTAAATGTGGGAGGGAGTGTTACATAACATATTATAGTCTCTTTTGTTAGTCCACAATTCACACATAGTTGGACAACCTTTATATAGTAAATGGAATCAACATTATTGGTTCACAAGTGCAATTTTATTTTGATGTATCATTCACACTTGGGATGATAATGCATGTGACAAATCCAACAATCCAATATTTTTGTGAGAAAATAAAATAGATATTGAACATGCACATGCAACCAAGAAAGGGAGGTCTTGATCCCACATTTTCTACCACTCCTTATATTCAAAGTTAGCATCAAAGATGTATTTTCAATAGAGGCTAAAATTATTCATTTGATGTGTTTGAATTGATGAAGGTTAGAGTTAGAGGAATGCATTTTAATTCAAACTAACTTTATTTAATTAATGAGTTATTAGTGTTATTGAATACTCTAATACAATCTACTATCAACAATGCTATCACAATTGACAATTAAATTACCATTGATGCTTGAATATGTTGACGAGATGCACAGGAAGAAATTAAGTTTCTTTAAATTGAGTCAGAAATTCAATAAGATGATGTACAACAAAAGACTCATAATTATTAACTAGTTCTTATTCAGAATAGTTTTTAGTTCGAGATTGATGCTTCTTATAACTGGCACATTATTACATTAGTTATCCTATTTGCGAAGTGGATTCAAAGGAAGTTGAATAAGCTCGAGTTGCACTTCCAAGAACAACATCAATCTTTGAAAGATGTAATCAATAACAACCATATAAATAGTATTTGATAAAATAAGGAAGTGGTGTTCCATATTCCAGAGTACTCCAAACCAATGGAATTTCATAGTTCTAGGTTTCTTAAAGAAAATTCATCCTCTCTTGCTCCACTTGTGCATCACACTCTCAACTAAAAACATTTTCACAAATTTGGCCACATTATGGATTCATTTTTTTATCTTCACCCTTTTGTACATTGTATAAAATGTACTAATAGTTCATAAGAATGTTCAAATCACAAGAATCATGCAACAAAAAAGATTCACTTTCATGGGATAACTTCTTCGAAATGGTCTTCAACAACCAACAGTAAGTATTGGTTGTACCATAAAATTCATTCTATAGAATTTACATGTCTTGTAGTAAAGATATTTTTATCTTCTCACCTTTTAGCTAACAAGGAGTGAATTGATAGTCAACTATTACTTTCAAAGTCATGAGAAGTAATCCTTAGCCACAACTAGAACTAGAGCTAGTAGATAACGCCTAGATCCAGATTCCTCTATAACCATATTGTTTAATAGTTATAGAAAGAGATAGAATTGTGTTCCATGGACACCATTTGGATTTCCAACATCCCAAAACCTTTCTTCCATTTGTGTTATTCCTTAAACCATCACTTAGTAGAAAACATATTTCTTCTGCTAGACAACAATTTGTGGTTAGCATAAAAACACCATTTCAGTGGTTTGTGGTCATTTTTAAACCATAATTATGGATGAATTTCACTTTGAAAAAGACATAAACTTCTAGATAGATTCTAAATTGTTCCAAAAAATAGTTCAAGATAAGTTCCATAGTTGGTATGAGGCCTTAAACCGCCACTAGTAGAAAACTTTGACTTCTACTACCTATTTAGTTTGTTGTCCTCCATTAGCCACCAATTTCATTGATCACATATAGTCATTCATTTTTATTCACCTTCACATTTCATCTCTCTTCACAGACTCGTGTACACCCCTTGGGATTAAGGGTTGTCATGTTGGAAATGCAATCCTCATAGCATATGTGAAATTATATTATTCACTTAAGAGGAAGGAAGAAATACTCAAGTGAACTTGAACAATAATTGTGGAGTCCAAAGGACCTCTTGGAATATAAAACCTAGGTTGCAAAACATTCTATTTATTTGTGTTATATGAATCCTAATGTATCACATGCCTTATATATCTCTTACCTATTTCGTTTGTTCCAACCCACACGAATCAAACACCCATGTATTATTATACGAAGTAGTAGCTAGCAATGCATTATCCTTATCTTTGTCATCTAGTGGCTCGTCTCCCTTCTTATTCATGGCATTGTTTGGTACAAATCATCCAAGTGATGCTATTGAAGTATTTTTTCTATATGATCAATTCTTCTCTTCATGAAAGGTATATTTAGATAGAACCTCCAATTGCAATATGTGCATGTCTTCTTATCCTTCTTTCACTTTCCTCGCATTAGATATAAACCATTCATACTGAGACTTTTCTTGCATTCCCTCATGCTATCTAGTTAATCATTGTTTCTGTTCTTCTTCTTAATATTCTATCTTGGTTACTAGACTACAAGTGCATGGGGTTAGGTAACCTTAATATCCCCCATGGTATGCCCTTGTATTAAATACTTAGTAAACTAATCGAAAAATGGAATGCTCAAATTCTTACCCATGGAATGTTTAAAATTACAAAAATAAGAGAAAAAATAAATTACTTAAGCCCTATCTTAGAAAGCACCCAAGGAATGAGTTTTGAGTCTTTCCAATCTGTGCCACAGCATGTACGTGATTCTTTAATGTCTTGAATATGGAGAAGTAGTCTTATGAGCTCTTCAAGCTTGATGGGTATATTGTGACTAAGTCATTTGAAGCTAACATCCCCTCAACCCATCTTTCTTTCCAAACAAGTCCTCCAATTTGGTCCAAACCACTTTACAATTTTTACACTCATTTAAATGAAACAACAAATCAGCATACATTTATAAAAAATGAATCTAGTATGCTCTGTGAATTTTATTGAAGTATTTATATTTCTCAATGGAAAATGTATGCTTAGTTTCTATTCCCATTTTAAATCTATGGAATCCCTTTATATGGAGGAGCATTAAAGTCTTAGGCTTGCAATCAAAGTAATTTAAAGTAGTGAGGATTAATAATATCTTATTTGTTCTCTTTATGGGCTACCCTAGCTTGTTAAGTATAAAATAAAATATTAGTATTCATGACAAGAAAACTTCGTATCTAATGTAATGTAGGATTTTAAACAGAATATCAAGATCTATGTGAAAAAAATACTAGATTGATTACTTCAAATCAAGATAGAAGAGAGAGAAAAATAACTTATACTAGATTGTCAACTGCAAAAAAAGAAAGAAGAGAGAGAAAATTATCTTAGATGCCTCTCACACATTTTACTAAAATGTAGAAGAAAAAATTATTATTAGAGTCATTTATGTATTGGATCAATAAAAATCTCAAAACCAATTCAAAATTTCATCTTGATCAACCTTCGCCATCAAATAATTTAGACCAAAGTAATACCATTAATTTTAATCAACTCTAAGCTTGAATATAATCTCCATTTTGGATATGGATCAATATTACTCATCCAATCCTTCTAAGTTAAAGTAGGTTGTTGGATCCCCAAATATTATAGTTGTACAAGTCACACACCTATGAATAAAGGTGTGGAATGTTATCCACTCATCCCCACATCTCATGATTAGATGCCACATGGATTGATGTGAGAGTAGGTAGGGCCCTCCCGTCTCATAAAATGTTAGAATTAATCCAACTCAACCATGGGATTCAAGTCGGGCCAAATGAGAGAGATAGTGGTGATGAAAGTGATTTCATAGGTTCCAAGTGTCTAAGGAAAGGCATGAAATTGATAACGTCCTACATCTAGTATTTTTTTTGTAGCTATATACTATTGGAAAATAATATTGAAGGATATTTTAACTAGTTTAGGGTACTATAGTGAAAAAAATATTAGTATTTTCTCATATTTTTATCATGATGTTTAGTTCATAAACATCCAAGGCCCTAAAAAATGTTTCAAAATGTTGAATTCCAATGAGAAGTGCATGTAGGAAACTCACATATTAATGATATATTAGATGAAATATATCTCAAATAGAATTCCAATAAAACATCACAGATGCAACACAAATTTAGTATGATAACGTTAATCTTGAATAACCTAACAGGATAATTTAGGCACCAAATTACTATCAAGAGGCATATCTTGAAAGCAGCCAAAAAAATGTTCCTTAATGGGATAAGAGATCCATGATGGTATATTTGAAATATTAACATACAAATTCTCAATAAATTAGAAAAAAATGTAGTAATACAAGGGAAAATTGCGAAAGATAGACCAAACTTCATCATGTCATAACATTAATCATAAATATTATATTTGGTCAAGAGAGTAATTAATGGAAATCCACAAAGGACAAGAATCCATATATCAAAGAAGAATTTTGAATTGAGTCATACATTTTCTTATGAAATCAAATGAAGTCATCTAGTGGCCTATATGAGTAGAAATTTCTACCATAACATAAAAAATAAAGGTTTTGTATAAGCCTATTTTTCTATTTCCATCTATCAAATTTATTGTACACATGTTGTGAAATATAGGTACATGAATGACCAAAGGCATGATCAGGGCTAGGCGTATAAAAGATTCTCATGGATCCCATGGTTATGAATAGGATGTAAGGGGAACGAACACATGTCAACCTGGGTAATGATGAAATGTAATAAAATGAGCATGAGAAGAATAGATTAAAGGACAATACGGTAGTGGAGACCATGAGGATTTTGATGATTAAGGTACTCAACTATAGGGATATAATGGAAGGTCGATCAAGGCCTAGGAGGACAAAATCCATATTAATACATAGATAATGAAAATCCTTAATCATTTGTAGAAGAATTAAAATAAGGGATCATATTTAAGGCATGGAGAGGAACATAAATCTAGCATTAAGAGGGGTTTTGTTGGAAGCTCAAAAAATTTTAAAAGTGCCAATAGGAATTAACATTGCTTACCAATGAATTCATCTAGGAGGGATTATGCATTATTAGATTCTCAAAATACTGCAATAATATAACCAAACATTACTCAATGGAGGAGGTCTAAGTTTGATGAATTAGAAGGAGGGATTAGATATTTTAAGGCTCCCACATTTGGTTCAGCCCATGTGAAGGGAGTAGAAGCTCAAGCCTAGATATTGGGAATGATCAAATATATTGAATTACATAATTACTCATGTAACTAGGAGGCTATACCATTTATATCACTTCTATGGCAAGGAATCCATGTGGTGGGACCATTTAAAGTAGGTAAAGTAGTTGTATCAAAATAAGATATATTGGAAGAAAAGAAAAAGTTATATTCAAAATAAATTTTTATTATAACACTATTCTAATAAAAATATGGAAGAGTTATCTAAACTCAAGATTCACAATATGGTAATGATGGAATATGAAAATAAATTCCTCAAGTTACTCAAGTATTTTAACTTTAATGAAAATGAGAAATTCAAGATCAATAACTTATTGAGTAGTTTTGCTCTCTATTATAGTGATAAAATCAAATTTGATGAGCACAAGTCCTTGGAGGAATTGACAAGAATGATAAAAGAAAACTATCCTTCTAGAGAGCTTGGAATGAAAAGAAGAGAGCCACCATGGATCAAAGAATGAACGAACACAAACCGTCATTTTTTAGGAACAACTGTCAAAGAAATCAACTAACACAACTAGCCCAAACTCAAGCAATGAAATCATAACAAACTGAAAAAATGACAAGATATTGTCCCATCAGATGTTGGGGTTGTGATGGTAATCATATGTATCCATACCACCCTCATAAAAGAGGCAATGTGAGGACTCTTTAGAACACTTAAGGCAACAATAATTGAATTTCAATAATTACTAGGTTAGGCTCTCCATGAGTCCTAACATATTTATAAAATGATTTAAAAATACATTTGGAGCTAAGAAATACCCATATATTTATCATTATTTTCCATATTTTTTTAAGTACCAACCTCATATTGAATACAACATAACCAATTTATTTTTAAAGAAACATGGATATGTCTTAGGAAAATCTACTTACATGGATATGGCATAGGAAAATCTACTTCATAAGTAGGAGCAATAAACACTTCATAGAGGTGTTTACAGTACTTTGAGTATTTATAATTATATATTATTTTATAATGAATGAAAAATGTGGAAAGGAATAGAACCAAATATAGAAAAACCATATGAAGGCTCCCATGGCATATACTTCACCTAGTACGAATAGGATCATGTAAAACAAAGGGAACTAGTCCTCTAAGTTCTAAACAAACTTCTTGACTATTGTGTTTATCTCAATAACATCTCTACCCAATTAAATATGAACCTTGCATTCAACATACACTCAAACCAATTAATTATAGTCAAAGAATGTTAAAGTTGCTACCAGAAATCATTTTCCCTCTAATATCTCTTAATGAACATGACTGTACCCATAATTTGTTCTAAAACATGACAAGTGGGATAGATATTCAATTTAAATTTCTCAAATGAAATCCCCTTATTTCTAATATATATCAATTATTTTCATTAATAAGGTAACTAAAAGAAATAATTTACCCACTCTAATATCATAATAAGCATGACCATGCCCATTATTTGTACTAAAAAATGATAACTAGGACGACAATTCAATTTAAATTTCTCAAGTGATATCCCCTTCTTTCTAGTATATTTCAATTATTTTCATAATGTTATTCTCACTTATTCTCACTTGCAACAATTCCATCTAATATGATTTTAAGTGATAGAATATTAGAGCTAAATTTGTTAATTAAAGTACCATATGACCTAATCCTTTATTCATTAAAATGGTATATGTTCCATTCATTATTATTTACTCTTTTCATTAACCCTTGAATTAAGTATGGGCAAGGGAAGACTTTTGACCTTGTTGTAATTCTATGTAGTTCAAATAATTATATATTATAATTAATATGTGTGGGATCAATCAATTATTTTATATTTTTTTCCCATGAGGTCATGGATCGACTCATTCAATTCCCCATCCTATTTAGGCATTATCCTTGAACATGACCATGATGTAGCCTCATCAATGCCCAATTTACCAGAAACAAAGAGAAAAGATCATTTATATTTTTCTAATACTTGTATGAAATTCTAATGACAAGGAATGTTATAATATGTTTCAAAGGGGCTATGAAATATATATATAAAATATGGTTTGGATTTAGAAACTTATAGTTCCCTCACTTCTAACTTTTTATAAGTTCTCTGTATATGTTAATCACGTAGTTAAAGATATTTCCAAAACAAAATATTTAGCCATTACACATTAGTTGGAAAAGCAATGCACTTATATATTGTTGAATACATTCGGGAATATAGAGTAAGGTTTAATAGAAATTGCATACCAAAAGTAGGTTGTAGGGTTAAAAATCAAGGTAAATTGTTACCATTTTGTTTATGTTCAATTGTTAATTAATAAATAGATAGAGGAATAAGTGTTTTTTTTTTTTAATTATGGGAATTCATAGTTTAGTAGACTAATTTAAGTAAAGTATAGAATCAAACTTATTCACTAATATCATAACTTAAGAGTATATTCAACAACTTTCGTGTATTACATAGGAATAATTTCTAACCTAATTTCTGAGAAATAAAAACCCTCTATCTATTAGAAAATAAATTGCCCCAAGAATTATGAGAGCTAGAACCCAATCTCAAAACGCTACAAGTCCATAAGGAAGGAAGAGCCAAACCCGAAAACCCTCATACCTCTTTAAAAAAAAAAGAGGCAAAAAGCGAATGGACATTCGTGCAATGTAAAGAAACTGGATACATGTCCAAATTCCAACCTTCCTTAACTACAATGGAAAACCTTTAACTATAAAATCATGCCTAAATTCTATATCAACCGCATATCCTACACCACATCCCTCTTATATATATATATATATAATGGAATAATATTCGAGTAATGGATGAAGATTTAAATTGTTTTAATAGCCTATTGAATTTTCTACTTGCTTATAGTAGTAAAGACGTTTTCGCAACTTATATTGAGATAGTACGTGGCGTCAAAGAAGTGGGGACAGTGGCCGGCAGCTAAGTTATGAGAATATTTTTACAAATATTCTTCCACATTCAAATTCCTGCTAAATTAATGGAAAAAGTAAATATAAATATTCATTTACATTCATTTTTTCAATATAGCAATCGAGGACTTCGCAGAAAGAATACTGACCGGCATTCATCCAAGGCATTTGCTATGTGTAATCTTGAAGGACATACGCTCTGTCAACAAGGTTTTGACTTCATTTCAATAAGAAATTTAAACATCTCTGAAAATAGTTATGTTTTAGAGGAACATATCTAGATCTGAGTAATGTTCTTAGGGCTATCTTGAGAATTCAAGTCTTGGCAGCTACCATAGTAGTCTCAGAATAATCAAACATATATTGAAATCCGATCTCCTAATCTATCAAGTGATTAAGCACCCTAAACATGAGAAATGGTTAACATAAGCACACAGTAAATATTTATCCTTGACCATCAAACATCTCTGAACAAATCTAGATTGTTAGATGGATATTCGTGCAGACAAACCAGACACCGCTAGTGAAATCCACATCGAAATTTTTGCAGCATATATAACTGTATCCTTGTACACAGACCTAGTTTGAAACACTGACAACGAGATTCCTACAAGAGAAATTAATAAACCATTTAACTATTTTGTTGCTAGATAACATTATACAGGAGACAGAGGACCCGATAACATTAAATCGGAATGTCAGAGGATCACCTTCGTGTACGATGGCACTCGCACAGAGTCTCGTTTTCAACTTGCTGGATGTGAAAGTTGCGGTGACAGTGGCACGCTGCACAGTTCAGGGCCGCAGCCGTTCCCTCTTCTCCGCTGGCCATAAATTCTCCGCACCCATCAACCGCGTAGCCACCAATGTTGGCAGCGTGATTCTTTCGGCATTCTCCATAACGTGCGTCATTCCTTAACGAAGCATCTGTTCCTCTTGCGATCGCTTCTATGTGCTGCTCTTCGTACGATCCCATTTTCTCCACAGATCTTGTTGACTGAGCTTGAATCTGAATCTCCCCGGGATTCGTTCCTAGGATTACCGATCTCAGATCTGCGAAAATAGATTTCAATTCATCTGTGAGCAAGTCCTCCTCCACTTCTGTATATGCTTGCAACCTAACAGAATCGTTAATGGAGGGTGAGCAGTTCGAAGGGTTTGATATCGAAATATCGACCTTTTCACTTTCTTTATTCATTTGCAGCGATCAACTTCTACTTAAATCTAAACAAATATAGGTTTTCAGGTTGATCCTTCTCCGTACATTTATTCTACCCGTATTAAAAGTGTCCGTCCGCTGGACGGCTAATCCTCTGCAACAAAAATAGAGATTACAATCTCAAACAAAAGCAAGAAGATTACAGTAATTCTATATTAATAAGTGAAAACACACGTCCCTTTAATGGTTATCCGATACAAATCCTAGGCGGCCTATTGGAAACCAGAGGAGATGAGAGACTAACACAGAAAGAGTATGTCCGAAACCTCAAAAACTGTTAGAAACCTAAACAGTTAATGATAATAATATCTCCGGACCCTCCAAAAGGCGGACACGAGGGCCCTCCGCCAAGATGCCCTAGTACGTGCACAGCTTTACCACAAATCGATTGGGACATGATAAAAAGAAGTCGCATATGCTTGACGATAGAAGACTATATATCTTTGTACCTCGGGTATGCTAAAAATTATCGAAGAAATTGATGAAAGAAGAGTATTAAACAAATTTCAAAGAAATTTACATTATTATCATTGTGTTTACGGTGGTATGGTAATCAAATTTCAAAGAAATTTACATGATTATCGTTTTGTTTACTGTGGTTATATGATTCATTATGTTGGATATGATGTCACGTTACATAATGTAAAGGTAATATTAAAAAACAAAAATAAAAGACAAGTCATCTCTGCCCCCACTAACATAGATATTTATATTAAGATTTATATGGGTAGATATCTATGTTCCCAACATGCATATTAATATTTAGCATTGACGTGACAGATGATCAAGTTGGCGATAAAATCTCAAGGATTAAATTAAATGGGATGCGATATTCAAAATCTAAATGGCCATCGTCTACAACCTTCCATTTGCATTTTAACTTAGACATTACCTTTTTATATATATATATATATATATTAATAAAATAAGAATTGAGAAATATCTATACGTTAGAAGATTAATAAAATAAGAATTGAGAAAGTGATTGTCATGCCCCCAAAGCGTACACTTCAATTAAAGCGCATTGAGTCCTTTGGGCCTGTGGCATTGGTGGTCCGTCGCAATAACTTAATCAACTTATGATTGCTTAAACCTTACCACGGGTTTACGCATTTAGCATTTGAATTTTCGTCACTAGTTAATGCTAAATTTTCGTCACTAGTTAGATATATTATGTTTGTGGAATTATATGCAATTTTAACCCGAGCACAATGCCAAAACACTTCACTTCATTTTGTAATGCTCAAATATTGATTCATATATTACAAGTATATTATCGATTTAACTTCATCAACATATGCACAATAATATTAGAATAGAACTATATATGCAATAGCGTGCAATGAATTTTCACAAGTAAGAGGGAAATCCCATCATTATCTCTTTTCTGTTATATAACTCTTCAAATAGTAATACAATACCAAGTTTCTGGTTTTAACAAGGTGCCTACTCTCACAATATAAAATTCAGCTAATTATCACCAAGTTGTCCCTGAAGCTTGCTCACATGATCCAACAAATCTACAGGAAACAAACTAGCAACTGAAGGTTATAGAACAAACATGGTGCCTACACACACCTTGCACAACAGAATAGGGCATAAGCACATCCTAGGCACAACCTACATGACACAACACAATAGATTGACAAATATTGAAGAGGATTTCTCTTCTAACTATTACAAATCACTTAAATAAAATTACATTGGAAACAAGTGATTGGAATTAGATTCTCCAACACTCTCCCTTAATTACAACCACATAAAAATTCAATTAAAATGTTTGTTTGTAAATGTCTCGGCTAGGCTTACAATTAAAAAAATTTACTTTAACTACATTTAGTTTTCTTATTCTCTTTATAGCCTCTAAATTGTTTCAACTTTTTCTTTTAGTTGTATCCTTCAAACCTTAGATTCTTCATTTGTCAGCGCATGTCTTCTATTCTTCTAGGCTATATAACCATATCATGGAATTCTTCAAAAAATGAGTTGTATGTGGGTTGTTGCCACATATTATCTTTTGTAGTGCTCTTTTCATCACGAATTTGTTGCAACATAAGACCATAATACAATTTCATCTCTTGAGGACCCCAATACCTGAAAATTTCATTAATTTTTTCATCATGCATGTTGTCTTCAATATCCGTTTCAGTAGCTTCTATGTAGACTTCATCTAGACATGGTGTGGCAAGTCACGCTTCAAGAAAATTTATTTGTTCTTCATAGTTGTTTTGTGTACTTGCACATTGAAAATCAACGTTAGAGATAAAAAAAGTTGTAGAACCTCATTGGTTTTGTTCCTTTTGCTATGTAATGAGATCTTTCTCCTATTGCGCTTCTTTCTCTGCCTCTTTTTTTGTCTCTGTTTTCTCTTTGTGGGTTTTCTTGTTTGCCTCTGCCTTTGTCTCTTCCACTTCTATACTAACCTATGCTGCTGCAGACATGATGTCTTCCACCACTCACTCAAGTCGGTTTTACTCACTTAATAACATCCTGTCTATATGATGTTTTGTTGCATCACCTGCAACCATTCAAAATTAGTCGACAATTCTTCATCAAATTTTACATAGCAATACTAATTGTTGGATTCACCATACCATTGACTGCCCCAATGGCACCTTTACAATCATAAGCATGCTCTGTTGCTGGATTCACCAAATTTTCATCAGAAAGATCTGTTTGTGGAATCACCAAATTTTCGTCCACTGGTGGTTGATCACAATGGGATTCAACAATATTTTTATCTTGTTGTAGATCTGCTATTATAGATCCACCTTCATCTTCAACTTCAACACCCCCCCTTACACCAAAACTCCTCTCAAGGGTATCCTAGGCTTCCTTGGCTGTCTTGGCATTTGATATCAGGGGAAGAATGTTTTCATCCACAAATTCTTATTCTTTTTTGCATTTCAATGTGAAGGCATCTTTTCTCCTCTTCAATTCCAAATCTAAAAATATTTACAACATATCATGTTGTCACTTTGACCTTCTTAGCCTCTTGTCTTTTCCCATTTGAGCATTGACAGAAATGGAGCTCAACAAAGAAATCAAACTTCAAACTAGTGACTAACTTCTCTACCACACAAATTCGAAAAAATGGGTTTACAAATTTTGTACCAAGAAATGCCTCTTTTACTAAATCTATCACAAAAGATCTTACTAAAAAAATCACAATACCTAGATTTGGTTGGAAAAATGCCCTTTTTTACATGTCCTTTTTGAAAAAAAAGGGTACAACGCCCCATTTTTTATAACAAAATTGAATCAAGCACCATCTTCTTAAAAAAACATGTTTTCCTTCCAAGTTACTTAAAAAAACCTTTAAAAAAAATTATAACAAACCCTTTTTTAATCCTCCCTTTTTAAGGAAACCTCCCTTTTTAATACTCCTTTTAAACCATGACAAAGCTTTGTACATTTTAAAATAATTATAAAACAAAATTCAAAAAAAGAATCATGAATCTTTGGAATATGGTGGATTTTATAAGAATGCCATAAAAAAAAGGTGATACGAATATCACGACTTAACTCCTTTGAAAAAAATCAGTTTCATAGAGGCATAATGCAACTGGCCTCAGGCTTTCGTTGTTTTCAATGGAATTCATCGTCGCGTCAACGACATTCTGCTAATACTGGTTTGCTGAAGAGGAACCACATGTGGGCAATAAGCGTGTGACGCATTGAAACTAACGCAACTCTTCAAACTTCTCAATGACGTTAGTAATGATTAACGCATCTCTTGAATAGTCGAGGTGCGTTAATGATACAACTCGATAAAATTCTTGGATGCGTTACACTTGATTTTTTTTTAAATTTTGACCTTCTTCTTAAAAATTTCATTTCTCTCTGTTGCTTCTTCCTAGGAGGCTTCTTCAAAATTCTATTGCTCCCTCAAAGAGCCTTTTGCAGGCTCCTCTCTTCTCTTTGTTACTCTCACCTCGCTCACATTTCTTCTCTCTCATGGAGTCTTATGCAAACCAGCTTTGATACCGTGATAACAATTGAAGAGAAAAGCCAACACTCAACAAATGAGAAAATCCCACTTGAATTAGTGGAAGATGACCTATCTGCAGTAGCACATGTTAGTAAAGAAGTGGAAGAGATAAAGGCAGAGACGAAGGATAATGCAGAGGAAAACAAGGAAGCCATCAAAGAGAAAACATAGACAGAGGAAGAGCTAGAGGAGGAAGGACTGTTACAGGGAAAAGTGTCTACTCAGAACTGCTTATCCCACTAAGGTGTGACAGCTGCCTTAGAAACAAACAAAGTAAAGCTACTTTCGTTTTTCTTTTATGAAGCATAGATAGAGAGGAACAAAGAAGACCAACCTCTGTCTTACGCTAATCTCCTGGTTCGATTCCTCTCTTCCTTGATAGTCTTTCGCTACTTGTTCCCTTGCACACCCAGCTTCACAGAGTACCTGTAAGATCACGATAGCACAAAATTATAGAAGAACATGAATCTATAATCATAAAAAAACTAGGATCAAATATAAATTGACCATACAAATGTAGCAAACATAAATGACACAAGAGTATGGAGGAAAACTTGAATAGATTTTATTGATAAACAAGAAAGAGCCAAGAGGAGTTACAACCAGTTGTTCTGACCCAGCATCAACCTCTTAGCAAGGAAGCCCCTCTTCACCTCATACAAAGCTTAGATCACCCAACAATCTGATGTTTATCTCAAGAAACCAACAGCAATTCCTTACAATATGCAAAATTCTAGCCTCTGGATCTCTGGGATGAGGGATCCATATATAGATATCTGTAAGGGGGATGAGTCAGCTTGTGATTTTGATTAGTATCTTCCCTCTGATATTTCTTGCTTCCATTTGGAGATTGATGATCTCTTACTCATCCTTGGTCCAATTCAGAGAGGCAAGTGTCACAGGAGAAGTTTCTGGAAGCTTCCATTGCCTCTCGACCTCGCGGAATGACACTACCATTTGTCATTTTTCGCCCATCGCACCCCACAGAAGGGCTTTTTGAATTGCAACGCACCCACACAATGTACTTAGGTGAGATGCAACGCACTTGGCTAGTGGAGCAGCTGAAATGATCCTGTTTTGACCAATTCTGAGCAGTTTTTCATGGAGAACTTCTGGGGGAAGCTGTAATCAGTTGACCTTGTTCCTTTAGGGGTTAGAACAACACTTTTAGGGACTTAGGAGCCCTTGGTTTATGGACATTTCATGCTTGGGGTTGCAGTTCCCAAAAATGTCTATAACAGTTGCCCCCTAAAGCATGAGGTCATTAATCTTTTGATGTCGGGTGAAATGCTTTATTATGAGGATCCGAAGTTCTTTCAAGCTTGGAGGAGACCTGTAATAAGATACAATACAATACATTATCTTCATAATATTTTCATTATCTAGCTGAGGCCGGCATTCCCATGCTCAGCTTTATAAATTCATTTTCATGTACATAGGACAGACAATCGTCTGATTGTAGACTCATGATTTTGATAGAGCCATCATCCCTTTGATTGGATGATTATCTGTGCAGCAATGATGTACATTTGATGTCTTTATTTTCCTGAATATATATCACAGCCCGGATGGATGAAACTAGATCCGGGGTCTTCAATCTCGTTTGATCTTCACTCAAAGTACAAGTCTATCCATGTGAGAGATGTTCTGGAGTCGAACATGGAAAGACATCGTCTGATTACCAGCCAATGATGTAAGCTGTTAACAGGCGCGAGAGGAATCACCGATAATGATAATGACCCTCAAGGTACTGTAGTACAATTCACGTCGTGTGAATAAAGGACTTGGCGTCGAACACCACGCAAAATCTTTTGGTCGAAGGCCATTGATGTAAACCTGTCGCCGGAAGTGAGAAACTTGCCATTGAGGCATGCAAGCTTCAAAGTACTGAATGGGGTGTTCCTAGATCAACTTCTTGGATAATGAGCTAATGTCGACAAGAAGTGATCCGTCACAGGAGGGCCTTAATGAATCCCACATCAATGACACGGAACGGAGCAAAGTATTTTAATGGAGGTGAAAACGATTTGGTGATATAAGGTTCAGGGTGGTGGTCATGAAAGAATGGAGTATAAATGTATTGAAGTGGGTGAGACACAGGTGAACTCTCTGAATGACTTCTCTTGAACATATCGGTGACACTGACGTGATGGATTGGTAGCATTAACCCCAAATGTGGATGGTATGATGGGACCATGGTGATGTGACCGGTGAATGAAACAACCCAACCCAACTCGGATGCTGATCCAGATTTAAACAGGAACACAACAAATTATAGAGATAACCATAAATATAGAGATGAGATAACCATAAATACATAGATGCAGCGGAAATAGTACTTCATTTCATTACTGTAAAACACTGGAATATGCTTACAAACAGAAATGGAAATAAACCAGCTAGGGCGATGGTAGCTTATCTCTGAGAAGAGATGTGGCGGCTACATGCCTCTGAACTGTTCCGAACTGTGTTACAATGAGGCTCGAAGGCCTATTTATTGTTGAGAAACAATGGAAAACCCTTCACATTCCAAATCTTAACCCTAGAAGATGAAACACCAAATTGTGGGCCCCGTTTGGGTAAATTGGTACATCAATTTCCCGAGGTCATAACTTTGGCATACGATCTCCGTTTGACGCGTACGATAGCTCGTTAGAAAGATCTATCCGAGTACTACCACTTTGGGAGGCAACATCGGTCCATGGACCCATGTTGCCCCAGATTCCCAAAAAAACCTCGTTTAGGGCCTCAAAACGGCTCCGGGAGTTCAGGACCCGAAAAACTGCTAAAAATAGTACACTGTGCTGCAATTTAGGAAACTGAAAAGACTGAAAGAGACAGTTGTGGGGGTCCAAATGGGATAGGTGGGTGGCCACCAACATTCACCTGGATCATTCCTCCCCCCTTAGGAAGCAATGGTCCCCATTGTGTTGAGTTCCTCCCTGAGATGAGGAAGCTTCTGCTGAGTTGGTTCTCTGGTGAGCTATTCTGCAATCTCTGGTGTGTCCAGAAATGGTGGAAAGCATGGCCGACGATGATCCACATTGAACACTCGGTGCAAGCGAAGGAATGGAGGAATGTCGTGCTTCAAAGCATTGTTGCCCATAGCCTTGGTACTGGTGTAAGGACCATGCCGGAGTGGTCTGAGTTTCTGATGGGTTCTGGTAAGGCGTTCTCTCTGTCGGTGCAACCAGATTTTGTTGCCCACCTGAAACTTGTGTATTACCCCTGTGGGTGAGGAGAAGTTGTTCCTGTGTTTTGTCATGACTGTATCCCTTTGTTGCTGTTGCTGCATGGAGGAACCCTTCACGAGGGCCATGGATGTAGCAACGATCTTTCCCATACAGATGAATTTCCTAGTCTGGGAGATGAGCTTGCTGCCTTTCTTAGCAGTGATCAAAGATGTGGCGATAGGTGGGGCTACCTCCGGTATCCTGTATAATGAATTATTCAAAGAAATAATGATAGCACGAGGCCTGGACTCACACACAGCATGTCGCCTCCACAAGTATGGTTGGCCTAATAATACATCACAATCATCCAGAGGTGTAACATCACACAATACCTCGTCTGTGAAGGGTTTGATGTTGTAGGGAAGGCGGCACTGCTAGCGAACTTTTAGATCTCGTCCTTCATGAAGCCACCCAATACTGTATGACTGTGGGTGCGGTGTAGTCGGTAGGCCCAACTGCTTCACGACCTTTGCTAAAATGAGGTTCTTTTGGCTGCCACTGTCGACAATGAATTGCAGCGGCGAACCCTTCACCCACATCTGTGAGTGGAAAAGATGCTCCCCCTCTTCTGGATCTGCAGGTTCATTCTTCTAGATCTTGGCAGTGGCAACAGTGGCGCTGGGATCCGCATCAATGATCTGCTTCCCTTTGCCATTCCCCTTGTCAGGTTCTGGCTCAGGGTCAGAACATGCATCTGATTCGGAAGCCTTCAACTAGGCCACCAGTGACTGCTTGGTCTGACACTCACTTGCGTTATGAGTGGGACTCTTGTGGAACTCACACCACTTTCCTGTGTCCTTCTTTGGTTTCATGGTATTGTTCTTTTCTTGAGGCTTCGATGGGTTGTCTTGGGTCACCCCGACTTGGCTTTGTCCTTTGGGCTTCGGATTTGTAGATCCAAAGTCTCGCTTCTTCTGTTTGAACTTTTGCTCGATTTTGACAGCGTATCGGTATGCTGTGCCTAGTGAGGAGATGTTCAAGAACCCCATCTCTTCTTGGATGTATCTGTGTAGGCAGCCGTGGTATTTGAGTACCAGATGCAGCTCAGAATCTTTGATACCCAACTGTGTGCGAAGCGTATGAAAAATGTTTGTGAACTCCAGCACATCTTGGTCTCGTCCCTGCCGCAGTGTGGTCCATTTGATGTATTTGTCCTCATAGCTTCCGACAGGGTAGTACTGATCCTTGATGGCATCCCATAAGTCATTCCAAGTGGTTGCGGCTGAAAATAGTGAGCCTATACTTTCATCCTTCTGCTCACAGTAGGTTTCCCACCAGTCCTTGACGTGGGGGGCTGCTTTGAGAAGAGGGAAAGCAATCTTTTCCCGATTTGAAAATTCATGAATAGAAAAATACCCATCTAGCAGATTTAACCATTTATCTACGACATCTGCGTCTATCTTACCCTCGAAGATGGGGATTTCAAAATTAACTTGTACCTTAAACGGCGTGGCGTTTCCAGAGTCGCTGTTGGAAGTCGATGCATCGCCTCTGGGTAGCCACTGAAGGATCTGTGCAAAGCTATCCATCATCGCGTTCCTTTGCCGCTTGAGCGCTTCTTCGAGCAAGATTTTGATAGGATCTCCTGCCCCCTCGTCTTTCTTCTCATCCGCCATGGGAGGCCGTTGGGATTTGCGAGGCTGGTCTTGCAAAGGTTCGACCAGTTCAAGCCCTAACTCCTTATATCCCGTCCTCGTTGGGGACATGCAAAGAAAAACAGAGAAAAAGCAGACCGCTCTAATACCACTTTTCCGGATTTAAACAGGAACACAACAAATTATAGAGATAACCATAAATATAGAGATGAGATAACCATAAATACATAGATGCAGCAGAAATAGTACTTCATTTCATTACTGTAAAACACTGGAATATGCTTACAAACAGAAATGGAAATAAACTAGCTAGGGCGATGGTAGCTTATCTCTGAGAAGAGATGTGGCGGCTACATGCCTCTGAACTGTTCCGAACTGTGTTACAATGAGGCTCGAAGGCTTATTTATTGTTGAGAAACAATGGAAAACCCTTCACATTCCAAATCCTAACCCTAGAAGATGAAACGCCAAATTGTGGGCCCCGTTTAGGTAAATTGGTACATCAATTTCTGGGGGTCATAACTTTGGCATACGATCTTCGTTTGATGCGTACGATAGCTCGTTAGAAAGATCTATCCAAGTACTACCACTTTGGGAGGCAACATCGGTCCATGGACCCATGTTGCCCCAGATTCCCAAAAAAACGTCGTTTAGGGCCTCAAAACGGCTCCAGAGGTTCAGGACCCGAAAAATTGCTAAAAATAGTAATCTATGCTGCAATTTAGGAAACTGAAAAGACTGAAAGAGACAGTTGTGGGGGTCCAAATGGGATAGGTGGGTGGCCACCAACATCCACCTGGATCAGATGCAGAGTGAAAGTGTCATGTTCAAGAGCGACTTGCTGCCAACAAAGTTTCTTCAAGTTTTCTTCCCAATTTTTCCCCAGTCATTGCTGACCAGTACCTCTTTATTTTTATCAAGCTTGAGGAGGATAACATATGCTTGTTCTATAATTTGCCCTTTGGGCAAACCCATCGCTATGTTTTAACGAGCCTAGCAATAGTGAAACTCGTTCTCGTCTATAGACAAGTTTGTCGCTATTAAAATTTTAACGAGTTTAACGACAAAGATAACTCGGTCCTTTTCAATTTTAGAGAGTCTAAAAAGGGACGTAAAGGAAACTCCAAAATTCCTTTTTCGTCATCTAATCCCTTAAGTCCAAAAAAGTATAAAATAATACAGAAGGGATGAATTTTCGATACTTTTAACGAGCCGAACAAAACAAGCGCTCGATCTTTTTGTGTAATAATCCCTCAGGTCCAAAAAGATTAAAATTTAGAGGAGGGATAGCACTTTCGGTCTCTTTAATGAGCTGGAGAGGCCAATGGCTTGGCAATCTTTTCATATTTTACGATTCAATTGAAAAGAGCTTAAAGGAGACTCGTCTTTTGAGGAACGAGTGATAAAATGGGTAGCTACGGATTCCACGTAAGGCTTGGAATTTTCCAATCACGACAATGTTACAAGGATGGCTAGTGAGATCACTCTTCGCAGTTGTTCCTCAAAATGGGTAAACAATTGAATGGAGGTGAATGATCGGCCAATGCAAAAATGGAGGTGACGGTGCAAACACGACAAAGGCTTTAAGGTCTGAAGTATTACATTCATGATGGTTATTTACCGGAAATTGGTTCATTTTTTTTTAATGAGCTTAAACTCTGGAGGAACATGTGCTCATTGCTTATGTTTATTTTTTAACGAGCATGAAGTCCACGCTAAAATTGCTCAATTAAATGGTCCCTTTTTGGCTTTACCATAAATGGCTTTGTTCTTTCAAATATTGTACTGTATTTTCAATTGCTTCATCAAACTAGTCAGAAATGAACAAAATATGCTTGAAAAATGAGTTAGAACACTAATATTTTACTTTGAACTACGTAAAAAGTAATGAAAAAGTGCTTTTACCTCTCATTTTACCATTTCATTTGAACTTTGGCTTGTTGGAGCTTTGGAGGTGCTTTCCCCCTTTGATTTTCATCAGCTGATTTCGGGAGATCCTTTGGACGATTCTCGGCGCCGTCTGGACCAGGTAGGAGCTAAACTTGAGCTCTTTCATTTCATGCTTTCCATTTTGCATTCTGAGCTTGGTTCCTGGTTTTTCTGAGCCTCTGGGGTTTGAAAAACTTGTTCTGCCTTTAGCGCACCCTCTGTGTATCAAAAGGTGCATTGGATGTTGGCCTGTCCACTGGCCATCTAACATGCAATGCACCTAGAGCACTATTGTAGGTGCGATGGGCGCAAAGAAGGAATTTTATGCACAGTTTTTTATGTAAATTTTGCCTGTTTCTTACAAAAATCAGGATCTAGCTCTTCTCTTGTTTGTTTTTCAAAGATCTTTGGAGCAAGATGATGATTACATGGCGAGAACGTGAGCATGAAGAAGAGGACATGCTTGCCCTACATGATCTGGTTACAGTAAGCACACTCCAGAACTGTGGCTTGTTGAAGTTTTTCCGCATTTCTAGCATGAGACAACAGATCAACTTACTGCAGTATTTGCTCAATGCTTGGGATCCTACCAACCAGGTTTTCTAGATCAAGGGAAAATCCATCCCCTTGACTGTAGTAGACATCTATTTCTTGACCATCTTGTCGAGGTGGGGTGCCCCCATCTCTTTATCAGGTTCGGCCCGAGGAGGTGAATCTGCGAGAGATTATGTTCGCCGGTATTGCAGAGAGGGATCTCAGCCGAGTAAAGACAGCAAGATCATCATCCGCGATGTCACTGACAGATCCCTCAGGACTATTCTGTTTACTTTTGGTAGGATGGCTGGTGGTGCGGCTCTTCATGTAGCCAACCGATCTTATATGCAGTATGCCTTGGAATGCCTCCAACCGAAGGTGTTCAACTGGTGTGACGCAGTACTTCTTGTGATGAAATAACATTTGACTAAGGTAAAGAGCAGGAGGTTGAAGAACTTTGGGTATGGCTCTATTTTGACCGCCTTTGCCTTGGAAAAGATACCACTGATGCAGCCATAGTATATTGCACTCGATTTACCTTCACCTACTGAACCACGTATGCAGAGATGGGTCGACCATGTGTCTAGGCATGCTGGTTAGTCTCAGATTTCATTTTCTGATACCTTCTTCGGGTGGTTTGATCGTCAGGAGATGGTTTATTCCGAGTACCCATACGCTGGTATGGACTTCCGGGGTGACCCAGATTTAGTACTGCCAGATGGCGAATAGTGGGGCGCCATTGGTAGATTCTTTCACCATACTCATGTTTATCATTTTTCATTTATAACGTCCTTGTGCTTTATTCTATCAAGACTTAATCAAACTCATGTGTTCATGCAGATGTTGGTCCTGTTCGGCCAGTAGTATGGCTGAGAGTGCTAGCCGCCGCCCCAGTAGGAGAGGTTGTTAGAAGGGCTATCCTTCATGACCTCGATGTGGCCGAGACTGTTGCGGCATTACAGGAACAGGTTGAGGGCCTCACTCTTGGTATTCCAGATGTGAGGACTGATGAGCTACCCTTGAGGTTGCAGCGGCATACTACTGGTGTGCCAAGACGATGGACTTGGCTCCTACGCATGATCGCACAGGTTGTGACTTGCTATCACGGGCATCATTAGACTAGGGTGCCCCCTAGTGTTTTGAGTTTTTTGGTCATTTGATCAATTTTTTCTTGGTTACAAAACATTATGTGTAGACCATAAACAGTTATAAATATTTTTGATTTTCGGAGTTTTATTTTGGTTAAGTTACATGATCCAAATGCAAATATTGATGGTATGCTTCTTTTTATAAATGTTGCTAATGTCTATCTAACACATAATTTGCCAATGAGTCAGTTAATGTGTTTAAGTTTATGGAAATATGTTGATATTGAATAAAATCAAATTGTCTTTCCAAAATCTTAACCCTTAGGAACATGCGATAAATAGTTGGATTTCGGACAGAGTAGATACCAGTGAGTTGTAGTATGATGAGTTGTGAGTATAGCCTGACAATCAGTCGGCGTATACCATGTGTGGTGGCATCAGAGAGAAGTTCTATCAACGCGCCATATTCAGCAATGTTATTCGTTGATCGACCAATACATACCCCTCTGAAACTTACTAACTCGTCGCTTGGATCAAAAATGGCCTAGGCCGCGGAAGATAGGTTCCACGAACTATGACTCGCTCCGTCGGCATATCCAACACATGACACCAATAGGTTTGACATCTGCAATAAATGTAAAAAGTGGATTACTTGACCAAAATAAACACATTAGCGAAAACAAAATCATAACAAAAGCATACAGGTTACCATACTGAATTACGCATAGTAACGCTTGAGGTACAACCCGTTACGAGGTTGCGCCAGTGGAATTCCGTCATAATCCATTAACTCGTAGGCTCCTTTCACTAACACTCACTTAACAATATAGGGGCCCATCCATAAGGACTTAAATTTACCTGCTCCCAATTTATCGGATTCTTGGTCATAAAGCAAGACCAAGTCACCTTCTAAGAAGACACGGGGTTTGACATTTTTGTCAAACTGGTCTTTGACTCGTTTCTTATGGGCTTCGTTAGCCAATGTGGCATCACGACGGGTTTCATCCAATTGGATTAGTTCCAAGAAACGAGCTTGTTCTTCTGAAGTTCCGGGGAGGAGATCAATTGCGAGTTTGAGGGACGAGATTTCACACTGGATTGGTAAGACTTCTTCCAGGCCATATACCAGTTGAAAAGGTGTAAACTCGGTTGCATTCCTTACCGATGTTCGGTAAGCCCACAAGGCTGAGTACAGGATTAGGTGCCACCTTCTTTTGTGAACTCCAATCATCCTTTGCAGCATGCACTTCAGGACCTTATTGATTGCTTCAACTTGTCCGTTGGCTTGCAGGTAATATGGAGTAGAGCTGTCGTGAGACAACCCTAGTTTGGCAGCTAATTTGACCATCATGTGATTGCGAAAATGCGATCCATGATATGTGACTATAGCTTGTGGGATGCCGAATCTGGCGACTACATGATTGAAAAAGAAGAGGGCAACTATTTCACCAGTATTATCTAATGTAGGCATCACCTCGGCCCATTTGGTAAAATAGTCTGCGACTATGATATACCCATGCCCCCCGGTCGAGGTGGGGTTACATGTCATGAAATCGATGCCCCATTTAGCGAATGGCCCTACAACAACTATTAGCTGTAGAGGTGTGGGTGGTCTTCTGGTTTTGGTATCAAAAATTTGACAAGCATGGCAACTTTTGACTGCATTTATGCAATCTTTAAACATTGTTGGCCAGAAGTATCCTGCTCGTAAGATTTTTTGTGCTGTAGCATAACCAGATTGATGCCCCCCACACACACCTGAATGGAAATCATTCAGGACTCTTTCGGCTTCCTCATGCGTGAGGCACCTTCTCAGAACTGTATCGATACCGCGACGGTAAAGTGTATCACCGACGATCATGTAGTCTTTTGCTTGGTATCGAATACATTTTTGTTCGGAGCGAGAGGTATTTGGCCTATATTTTTGGGTTTGGAGAAAATGATTATATCCCCATACCACTGATTGCTTGAAGATATCAGAAACAGACTTTCGTCCACGATCGTTTCTTTAGATGTTTCATCGTTGGACGACGATGGGAGATCGCATAATAATTTTGAGAAAACCAGAGCTTTCTTTGACTTGGATTTTACAAATTCTAGATCAAACTCTTGTAGGATTGCTATCCATTTTGAATATTTTCCCCCCAGCAACTGTCGCGACAATATATAAGTCATGGGGTTGCAATCTGACAGAATGGTAGTTTTTAGAAAGAGGACATAGTGTCGAAATCTCTGTATCGCTTGAACAGCTGCGAGCGCTAGATTTTCAACATAAGAATATTTGCTTTCCATATCAGTTAAGTTCTTACTTAAATAATATATAGGATGTTCGATTCCGTCGTCTTCTTGAACTAAAACCATTGCCATGGTCGTATCCGCTGTAGCCAGATATAGGTTAAAATCTTTTTGATAATCAGGGGCGTACATTAATGATGCTTTCATTAGGGATTCTTTTAAAGCATCAAAGGAAGCTTGCGCAACCTGGTCCCAGACAAAGGGTACTTCCTTTTTCAAAAGACGTGTATAACCTTTAGCAATTTCGGCGTAATTTGGAATGAACCTGCTGAGAAATTTTGCTTTCCCTTGGAGTTTCTGAATCTGAAGCAAATTTGATGGTGGAGGCAAATTTATGATTGCCTGAACCTTACATGGGTCAAGACGAATCCTGTCCTTTAAGACTACAAAGCCAAGTAAATGACCAGAACTGACGCAAAATACACATTTGTGTGGATTGAGCCGTATCTTGTAGTGTCGGCAACGTAGAAATATCTCTCTTAAATGTTGCGAATGATCAGTCCACTTTTGTGAATGAGCCGGAAGGTCGTCGAGGTATGGTTGAACGATGTTTTTGATGTCATGGAAGGCATAATTCATTGCCCTCTGAAATGTTGCCACGGCGTTCTTTAAACCAAAGGGTAATTTTCGATATGCAAATGTGCCCCACGGACAAATAAATGCAGTCTTTGACTGGTCCTGTGGGTGGATATTTATTTGATTATACCCAGAGAATCCATCCATAAATGAAAAGATTTCGCATCCGGCGCATTCATCAATTATCTGGTCGATGAAGGGTGTAGGGTAGTTGTCTTTTGGCAAGCTTGATTTACATCCCTATAATCGACACACACTCTAATTGTTCCTTGTTTTTTCATAACAGGGACAATATTCGATACCCAATCGGTTAGAGGAATCGGGTAAATGAAACCAGCATGGAGAAGTTTCTCAACTTTTTCCTTAATGGCAATAGCTTTCTTGGGGTGCACCTGCCGTAGCCATTGCCGTACTGGTTTGACATCTGGATACATCTTAATTTCGTGTCCAACAATACTCGAGTCAATGCCTGGCATCTCACTATATGACCAAGCAAAGACATCTTTGAATTCGTGAAAAAGAGCGTTATATATTTCCAGTTCTGAAGGAGAACAACATTTGCCAACATAAATATTCTCTCCAACATCTGTTTTGGTTGAGATATTTATGGCGGTAGTCTCTTCAATGTTGGACACGTTTCGCTCAGAATCCACCGTGTTTACAGTATTTGATAGAAAATCAAAAACTGAAGGATGATAAAGGTCATCAGGAGTATCTTCTCCACAATCTGGAAGGAGGAAACGATGGTGGTAATCATCCCATGGTGCCCCTTCAACTACCATTGATTGAACAATTCCTTCGTCGGTGACATGCACTCGCGACCAAGGATCTGAAGGGGTACTATATTCCTCAGACCTATCTATCCAAACGCTTGATGACCGTTGATTTGGGTTTGCCATCCAGGCTAGGAACATTGATTACTACAATATTTCCATCGGGCTTGGAGGCAAAACCATTGCATGATCCATGTCGATATCGTTTTCTGAGATCTTTTTAGAAGATATCATATTGCAGGTTCCTACCGACACTACTTCCGCCAGATTGATTGGGGGTGGAAGGGCGAAAGTTCCCATTAATATAGGATCTTTTAGTAGGCCTACTCCGATATTTTGAAGTGAATGGGGGTTTCCATGGATCATAGGAATGCTTCCTGTAACTTGAGAACCATTGGGGAGGAAGTTTTGTTGATCGACGATTGTAATCCCTCCTTGAAAAGGAAATGAAATTTTCCTAAAATAGGTCGAGACAACTGTAGCCATAGCATATATCCATGGTCTTCCTAGTAGGATGTTGTAATCGAGATTCCCATCGATTACTTCAACATCTATTTCTACTGTTTTCCCTCCTAGTTCAACCTTCAAGTTACTTAGAATACCATATGGGGTATATGTTCTTCCATCAAATGCTTTTAATGTCGTCAAAGATCGTGACAAGGCTGGAGATCCTAAAGTTTTCCAGCAACTCATCGACATAATGCATGTAGATGCCCCCTCATCAATAATTGTTCGATGAACAGTTTTGTTGAGGGCTTTCACTTGAACAAGGAAAGCTAGTTGAGCTGGTAATTGAGGATCGTATCCTTTATGATCGAAGGATACAAGATTGGAATCCTTTGGGTCTATCCCACCAATGGCCGATAATAAAGCTTGCTTTTGGGATGGGCAATTTTGTAGTACCTCAAGAGTCGACATAGCGGATGGTGATTGGGCCAAATCTTCCACTATATTATAATGTTGTGCCGCTCTAGCACGGGGATTAAACATCGACTTGTGTACTACTCCCTTTGGCGGTTTTATTATCAGTTCAGGAATGATGGGCGGCGCAACTTCTGTCGAAGTTGTTGTCGAACTACTAGGTTGATCTTTATCCTTGTTGTTCGACAGCTATGGATTCCCATAATCTTTGTTCCTTGTCGATATCAAAGCATCATTTTGCTGTTTTGAAACCGACAACATTAGCACTTGACACCGGGAAGCATCTTCACTGTCAACTAGATTTGTTCCTGGATTTGGAAACGGATCAGTTAACACTGCGGAGGTTTTTGAATTCTTGAAAAAATTTCTAAGCTCAGCTCTGTGTGGACAATCTGCGGTCCAATGATCCTCATTGCATATAAAGCATGGATTTTTTGGTTTCCTATTTCTAGGAGGGTTTGCAGAAGATTTTTCAGGTGATGATTCTTCCTGTTTCTTCTTCTTCCCTTTGCCTTTCTTCCTGCCCCCTGGTTGCTTGGTTTCTTTGCCTTTATCTGTCGATACAGCATTTATTTCCGAGGCAAGAAGTTCATCTTTTGCATTTTGACTTGAAATCTTACGGGCCTTTTTGGATGTAGCCTTTGTCGATTTCGTGTCTGTTGCGCCAATCACGCCATCGTCGGCATGAGAGTCATTATTTGATTTAGGAGGAGGAGGAACTGAGAATTCTGGTCTAGTGGCATCACATATTTTATCGTAGAGCATGCCAGACTGAGTGTAAATCAAGTCCAAATATTGCGCACAAGCGATAACTTGCTCTTCCGTGATGACCCCCCCTTTTGCCACAACTTCCGTGATGGAAGGTAGTAATGACTTGATAAACCATTCAGCTAAGTGCTGATCGGGAACATACATTTTTACCATTCTATGATGACGTCACCACTCATGTATATGATCAGATATGTGAGTGGTCATCGTCTGTTTGAAGTTGGTAAGGAGTTCCATTCCCGTTTCGTACCTTATTGGTAATTGAAAATGGGTTAAAAAGGTTGTGGCTAAGGTACTGAAGTTGTCGAATGAAGCTCTAGGCAATTTGATGTACCATTTTGCTGCTGGACCGGTCAAATTCCTCTAAAAAAGGCGAAGCCTAATCAAATCATCATTTAGGGTGTTTGATGAACACCAAAGATGAAATGTCATCACATGATTCGACGGATCTTCACCTGGATTTCCATTAAACTTAGGAATATCTGATGGAAGTTTATGCGGAATCGCTGGCCACCAGGGGGCGTAAGCGATTGGATTGTTTGTTAACCGATTCAAATCAGGTAACTCTAAAGTTGCCAAGAAGAGTAACTATTGATTCAGGTTAGGTGTGCATACCCAAGATAAGATGGGATTTCCTGAGAAGTTGGTCTTTGCATACCTGCATAATGCATTTGATGCTGGTAACTTTGGTAAGGTTGGTGGGCATGACCATTGTAAAATGGTTGATTTTGACCATTTTGAATAAACGGCTGCCCACTATTTGCAAAGATTTGTTGCTCAGAACCTTGGTATACTTGTTGGAATTGCAGTTGTTGGTATTGTACTAGCCATGGTTGTGAAGCCATGTGCTGTTGCCCGATACTAACTGTTTGACCAAGATGAGGGGTAATTGTACCCATCTGAACCTGTGTCATTCCACCATTCGGCGATTGTGGTTGAGTCGCAGGGTCAAGTGGCTGTTGCATTACAACCTGAGAAACCTGAGGTTGGCATACAACAGGTAGCACTTGAACTTGCAACACCGTCACAATAGCTGGTGTAGTTGGTATATTTGACAGAGGTAAGCATTGTTGCATCGAATATACAACTCTTGGTTGTTGAGGTAGTATCGGTACCCAACTTCTTGGAGTAATTCCAGCATAACCCGAATTTTGTTGTGAACTCCCGTATGGTTGTCCTCCTGGAGGGTATAATGAAAGGGCATACTGCCCCCCATACGGTGGTAATCCAGAACTCAAGGGAATGGTTTGCCCTTGAGGGCCGGACTGCCCAAAATGACCTCCAAATGGATCAATTTGTTGAGACTCAACATAAGAGTTCCTAGATATTATTCTGGATGAACAAACAGGAACAGACCATACTGTCGAAATGGCCCCTGAGTGGGCTCTTTCTAGCGATTGAGAGCTAGTTGGGACAGATGGTATACTGGCAAACATTATCAGAGTGATAGCAGGGAGTTCTGCCATCGCTGTGTCAGACGACACAGTCCTAGATGTTGACGGTTGTTCAGACATTTCTAGTCTATCCAAAAGATTACCTAGCGATTCTACAGGAGCTTCCGCTGGCGGTAGACTAACTTCTAATGAAGAAGGATACAGAGTGATCCTGACTCCAAATTGCGATGGACTACTAGATGGAGGACCTTCCACAATCTCTTCTATGGCAATCAGACCAGGTGGAAGGGGTAGACTGTCAGGTCCATGAAATATTTCTGGTGCCGAAGAAGTTATGGAATCGGCAGCAACAGATGTTTGAGGAGCAAGACTCTCCGAACCATTTGTAAATGGAACTGGTTCGGTAACACAAGTGTTTACCCTCAGACTAGGATCAGTACTATTGTCCTTCTATGGCTGTTGAACTTCTTCTATAGAGGCAGGGATACTAGAAATGTTTGGAGTAACCGGAGTCTCTGATGTTGTTGGAACACTTGTTCTAACTTTAACAGGAGATTTGGAACTGGTTAAATGAGTTTGCTTTGTCCGTACTAGCTTCGATTCCGGAGACAAAGATGGTTGACTCGTAAGCCTCCGCGAACGATGGGGTTTCAATTGACTTTCTTCCATGATTCCGGATTACTCGATCAACTAAAAATAAAGGGGAAGTATGTTTCCGAATTAAATGAATTTTAGATGCTTTGACACAACTTGTTTTTTCAATTTTTAAGAGTCGAGAAAAAACAAAAGATGACTCTAGTCTCCTTCGATTTTTAATGAGCCTGAAGTGACAAGTGCTCAGATGGACCTTTTCTGTTAAAGAGTCTGAAAAGGAATGAACGGGACTGCTCTGGAAATCTAGGTAGAGGGATTACCAAACCAATCGCAAAATTGCAGAATACTTTTCACGGTACGACAGTCAATCTTCCCGAATGTTGTGTTCAGTGCATTTCGATCGATAGGGCGGCAGACACGACTTCCTATGGATAAAGGATTAAGCCTATTGTGGTCTCCCAAAATATACTCGATGGTACATGGGAGAACAAGTCTGTACTGGCACTTATCGTCTCAAAGTGGAGGAATCACCCAACCATCAGCGAGAACAACAGTTACCAGGCTTTACGACATCGAAATACGTCTCTAGCCTATACTTCTAAATGTTGTTCGTTAAGTTCCAAAGCGTTGTTAGATTCATTGAATTTATTTTATGGTTGATCTTGTTTATGAAGTTTGCCTTTCAGGTTCACCGCGAGATGTAGATGTAATTCCTAAAATGCAATCTAAGATGATAAACAATCTTTTTATCTTCTTTGTGCAATGAAAATCCTAGCTACTAAGGAAAGAAAGACAGAATCCTTTCACAAAGAGCAAAGAGCACACTCTAAATGCACTTTCCTAAATCAAACCAATCAGACTGTCTAAATGCAAATGCACATGCATGTATTTGTTTTCGACTTTCTTAGTATATGAGTGATAAAAAGAAAGTTGATGCACAAATCTAAATTTCTTTTCAAGCGACAAATATCAACAAGTTTCTTTTCGAAATAAAAAATGGAGATGATCACAACACCTTATGATTTTGAAATGAATACTTGTTTTCGACACTAGAAAATTACAAATTCAGACCAAAAACAATAGTAACAGGATAGTCGACCATCAACAGCAATCAAACTCTTTCCTATGATCGAAATCGACACTTGTGACACTTTCAAATCAAAGGACGACAGTGCAATTATGTTACTTTTTGCAAAGAACTGAAAATGACTCAACAAACACAAAAAAAAATTTACAGTTCTTTTGTACAAAGGAGGTGGAATAACAGCAAGGAAAAGGGGTTTCAAACAGACATATACTGATTACTGGCAGCAAAATTCATGAATAGAACTGGAAAGAATGAATCATAGAAACCAACACTGCTCAAAGCCTAGTCTGATCAGTGCATCTGTAACACAGGGAATTTGAAATGCAGTGCACCTTCTCCACTCGGGAAGTGTGCTAAATTTCAGATTCTCAGAACAGTACCTGCGCTGGGCCAGAAACGAGACTCTGTTTGGGTTCTGGGTCACAGTTTGCAGTTCAATTCATGGGTTTTGGCCGAGCAAAAGGTAATCAGTAACTCAACAATCAGTGGTAGATCTAAGGAGGATCTAAGAGCTATCACAAGGGGAATCAGAGAGTTTGTGAATCAGTTGTTTAAATCATAAACAGATCCCGTAGATGGACTGAAGTAGCATTTATCTACTTTGCATTTTCTATGGAAAATGCAGTTCGAATGCTACCTGTAAGTTTATGAAATAGACAACAAGGAAGATAAACAAACAAACTAATTCTTCCCCAGCGGAGTCGCCATTTTGTTACAGGGAAAAGTGTCTACTCAGAACTGCTTATCCCACTAAGGTGTGACAACTTCCTTAGAAACAAACAAAGTAAAGCTACTTTCGTTTTTCCTTTATGAAGTATAGATAGAGAGGAACAAAGAAGACCAACCTCTGTCTTGCGCTAATCTCCTGGTTCGATTCCTCTCTTCCTTGATAGTATTTCGCTACTTGTTCCCTTACACGCCCAAATTCACAGAGTACCTGTAAGATCACAGTAGCACAAAACTATACAAGAACATGAATCTATAATCATAAACAATCTAGGATCAGATGTAAATTGACCATACAAATGCAGCAAACATAAATGACACAAGAGTATGGAGGAAAACTTGAATAGCTTTTATTGATAAACAAGAAAGAGCTAAGAGGAGTTACAACCAGTTGTTCTGACCCAGCATCAACCTCTCAGCAAGGAAGCCCCTCTTCACCTCATACAAAGCTTAGATCACCCAACAATCTGATGTTTATCTCAAGAAACCAACAGCAATTCCTTACAATATGCAAAATTCCAGCCTCTGGATCTCTGGGATGAGGGATCCATATATAGATATCTGTAAGGGGGATGAGTCAGCTTGTGATTTTGATTAGTGTCTTCCCTCTGATAGTTCTTGCTTCCACTTGGATATTGATGATCTCTTACTCATCCTTGGTCGAATTCAGAGAGGCAAGTGTCACAGGAGAAGTTTTTGGAAGCTTCCATTGCCTCTCCACCTCGCGGAATGACATTGCCATTTGTCATTTCTCACCCATCGCACCCCACAGAAGGGCTTTTTGAATTGCAACGCACCCACATAATGTACTTAGGTGAGATGCAATGCACTTGGCCAGTGGAGAAGCTGAAATGATCCTGTTTTGACCAATTCTGAGCAGTTTTTCATGGAGAACTTCTAGGGGAAGCTGTAATCAGTTGACCTTGTTCCTTTAGGGGTTAGAACAACACTTTTAGGGACTTAGGAGCCCTTGGTTTATGGACATTTCATGCTTGGGGTTGCAGTGCCCAAAAATGTCTATAACAAGGACGAGAGGTGCTCAATATATGTCACAAAACACACGGGGAGTGTTGGTTTATCCAATGTCCAAAAAAGTCTCCCCAATAGGAGTCGGGTGTGTATCAAACTCGTGATTTATTCTCTCATACCATGAAAAATAATGAAGGGAATCAAAGAGTGGAGTAGAGAATTTCTCGTCTCAGTATTACAAATCACTCAAATAAGACTACAATGGAAACATCAGTAATAAATGACGTGAAAATCGACTAAACTAGACTAACTTAATCTAAATTGAGACACTTGGAGGAATGGTTTTGACACCTAACAAGTGGTTGGAATTAGAATCTCCAACATAGTCCTATACACACCTCACAAACCTCAACTTTTGGCTCCACAAACTCATTCCTCCTCTCGAGTGACTCACTTAGTTAAATCAAGCTCACACTAATTCTAGGTGAAACTTCACATGTTTCTGCTTTCCTTTCTTATTTTGCAATTTGATGTGTTATTCTTCCTCTAAATTGTCTCCACCATATGCCAATATATATATATATATATATATATATATATATATATATATATATATATATATATATATATATATATATATAGATATATATATGACTTAGGCATTCAAAGGGATGTGTCCCCACCAAGTGGTCTGTCTCTTGGGTTGATCTAAACCTTTGGTTGTCCCAAGGCATCGTTTCACACAATAAGTGTGATATCCCCATTGGTATGACTCTACTGGTGAAAGTTATTGTTAAGTTGAACTATAGTTAAATTAGAATTTTAATTTAAGAATTTAAATGTTTCATTATTTACGTGAAATATTTATCTATATTTTCCAACATAAAAGAAAAAGGAATAATGAAGTTTTGTTAGTGATATTCATGAGAAATATGTAGAGGTCTATCCGATAGAGCTAAACCATAACAGTTAGAGAAGTGGTTGGATAATTAGTTATATGCCAAGAAAAAAGGGGAATAACAAAAGAGGAAATTCCCTCATGGGGATGATTATTCTACTCTATTCTATCTTATTCCTCTGGGAGAGAAAGGGAGGTTAAAAAAGGAGGAAAGCTAGAATTGCGGATTTTCGAACTAAAAAGTTAGGGCTCGAGATAAATGCTCTGAATCTAGTCTTGACTAGAACCATTATGGAAGAGAAAGACAATAATCTGCCACCACTGGGATAAAAATATTGGTGAAAAACCATTGGTGATAAGCATGATGATGCTTAAGGGTTACAAAAGGACTATCGTTATTCTCCATTGGTTCTCCTACTATATTGTGGTGAGGATCAGGGGTAGCTACGTGATCATCTAGATTACTATTAGGTGGACTGCGAGAACCCTTTGTGTATTCCTTGGGATATTTAAAATAAGTTTCAAACTTAATGTTTACAGTATCTAGCAGATTTTGGACTTATGAATATCATAGGAGTAATAGGGATGATATTAATGAAAAAGCTAAATGAAATTTTATGATGGGAAAGGTATATAAGTACAAGTGTGTAGGTATAGTAACTGATATAGGCTTATGTTGGAATTGGCCTAATCCATGGTAGTATTCCGTAACATAAAGAGGGAAAAATTAAATTATTGGCAGGATAAATAAAATATATTTTATGATATGTCATGTTATAGATTATATCATGATTTTTAAAGGTTGTTTGAAGTAATTACTATGAGAAAACATTGGCACTGAATAGTTCCATTAATAAAATGTGTGTTTAGGTATTTTTATTCATATTATATACAAAAATAAAATAAAATATGGTTAGTAACTTGAGCAGTCGAGAGAGTAAGCCTTAACCGCTTAAAACAGTCCCCAACTATAGTTTCTATATAGAACCAGTAATGCCCTAATACGAATTTACCAAGAGAAGTAAGGGAGATTGATTGTTATATAGTGAATAATTTATAAACAAAGATAATTTTCTCTCTATAATTTGAACCGATCGAGTAAGAAAATGGAGTTGTAGAAGAAATTGACTGGAAAACACAAGGCTAGGAGGACAATTTATTTTCTTTCTATATACTACAACTCATATACCCAACAAAGGGTATATTAATTTAAAAAGAAATGAGAAATAATTTAAAGAGAAAGCTTTCGTTGTCATCATAAGGGTATCGAGATACCTAATTATTAAACAAACCATAAGCTAAACATATATGCATATGCAAAAAACAAAAATATTGATGTAACATAGTAATGAATTGGTTGGCTATGAGCCAAGACAAAGATATGTATTTGACAATGACAAATAAAGAGACAAACACATATAGTAAACCATGTTGCAATTAAGAACTTAAAAAAAAAAGCATTATAAGCATCAAATATTCGACGGGATAAGGATGGAAATATGCATGAGATAATAAAAAATTAAACATGTTTAGGACAAGGTGAAGGCCATGAAAATTAGTTCTGAATATTCCTTACCAACAGAAGAGAGGTTGTAGCCTTCTTGGTCTAAATAAGAAAACATAAAAATAAAAACCTAGGAATAAAACCCTAGTTATGTATCTGTGCAGATAGATCGGAAGAAAAATGTGCAATTGCTAGATTATAACACTGTAACTGTTTGCCATTCAAGAGATGACCCTAAAGACAAAATAAGAATTAGGAAAGTTATAAACCTAGCCAGTGCAGCTAAAAAATCTAGATAGGAGCATTTGATATCAAAGAGGATTGCCACACTTGACAACAAGAATAACCCCACAAGAAAATATAAGCTATAAGTTAGGGTATGTTCTGTGAAATTACCCTATAAAAAATGTAAAAGAATACAAAGCATAGATTGAACATTACCAATTAGAATAGAAGATGGAAAGAATAGATATAAAATAAAATTGATTAGCTCTTGAAACAACAACCTCGATAATTACCAAATCCGCATTAGATGAAAAAATTGAAAAAATTCTCAAATCAAGCTCATTAGACATGAACGAAATATTATGTAAAAAAAAAGTAAAAGAGCACAATGATATTAGTGTATTCTGATTCTAAAAAGGTTTTCTTATCATAAAAATGAAATAACAAAAAACCGTAGACTCCATATTATGTCGACATCGATGATTTCTTCCAAAGCATTATTAATCCCGTGTATTAGTGGAATCTGAAGGGCGTGGTAATAAATTGTGTCATAAAAAACCCCAGGTGTAGAGGTTTCCTCCACAAGAGTAAAGTGAAAATGTGAGATTTGGGGGACAACCCCAAAGGTGGTTTCCATTATTAGCCATATTAAGGAATCACCACTATTAGATTAGCTAGGGGAAAGATGTACCATCATGATGGAGTGACTACAATACATATTTCCATATTTCTAGATAACTGGAGTATCAAGAAGTTTCCATCAAACCATGGAAATCAAATAACGAATTAAAATAACCATTATCTCAATTCTGAGCATTTTGAAGCACTTCAAAATTTGTATCAGGACTAAGGATGGTAATAGTCCAATATGAATTATCAAAAGACCTTATTATGAACATAAATAATAAAAAGGGTAGAGTAATACTAAAGTAACTAGGAACACTTTAAAGAGTGAGGTAACATTGCATGTGGTAGCATAACTTTGCAATATGTATATATGGTGTGCATTATTAGGTGGGAAATATGTAATAATCAAAAGGTGCTCTAATACAAATATTTTGGAAATCAAATACTAATCTATTTAGTTAGGTTAAGAGTCCAAGGTTAACCAAAAGAAATTCATTCAAAACATGTGTGTTAGAATAATAACAGTAATTCATTTGAAGAAAGATGAAAATTCTATCTTGATGTAATGATAGAGCTTAAGTAATAAAAACACAATTACATTATATCTTATTGACATTGGCCATGGTACATTTTACTTGTAATTATAAAAAATAAAAAAAACCTTTCTCTTTATAAAAACATCGAAAATATTAAGAATATCATAAATTCAAATGGGAGATGTCAAAAGGTGGTATCAGAGTGATGGTTCAAAACTAGAGAGCTTAGCCAATGATATTTGGTGATTCTAACTAATAGTAATCTATAATTTTTTCACAAATAACTACAACACAAAATGAAAGAAATTGAGGAAGGTGGGAAAACAAAATGGCACAACTTGTAGAAGGCACTCAAGTTGGAAAGGATGAGATCTATGTGTAGTTAGGACAACAAGCCCAAGTTCATAAGAAAGAAATAATAGATATAATAAGAGAATTATGAAATGAAATAGCCAACCTTCTTATACAGTAGGAGAGACTAAAAATAAATAATGCAGAACAAGAATAAGTGATTCTCGATTTGAAAGATAAACTTAATTCTAATACAATAGAGGCAACAAAGGAGGGAAGAAATAAAGAAGGAACTCTTAAATGTAAAAATGTGGAGGAATAAGTTTTTAGCAAGAATGGAACATGCAAAGAAGTTGAAATGTAACTGCATGGGGAATTCAGAAGAATTAGACCCATATCATATGATGGGGAGTTAGAGGAAGCAACAAAGGCGTGGTTGTTAAGCATTAATCTATATTTTCAAGTTTTTGACCATACCACAATATTGAAAGCTAAAGTAGCCACTTACTAGTTGCAAGGAAAAGCGTCATTATGGTGGGAGGAGAATTAGACAATCCACAATTTGGAATAGAAGGAGATTAATCGGGAAGAAGTTCAACAATTTTGTAAGGAAAAATACTTGACTGAGAGATATTTCAACGATCGAGCTAAGGAATTTCATGACTTAAAATTAGGAAAAATGTCCACAGATGAGTTAATAATAATGTTAACATGCGTTTTCCATTAGGTACCCTATATTACAAAATAAAAGGAAAAAAATTAGGAGTTTATAAGTTGTCTTCCAATTTCCTTTAAGGAGCGAATACAAAATGACAATCCTAAGACTATGGATGAAGCGATTTGTAAATCCAAGATTTGTTACCAGCAAGAAAAATAGAGGAATGACAATCCAAAATATTGGGTTAATAAAAAGAGAGATCTAGCCATACAAAATAATAAAGGGGTAAAGAACGGACATGTAAAACAAAATGGAAAAGGCGGATAAGGCTAAAATTTCAGTAGAAATAATGGACAACCTCAAAAATCATAAGTGAAGACTCAGGTGGGGTCAAAGAAATTTGAACCTAAGAAAGGATCTAGTAGGAAACAAAGAGAACCAATAAAGTGTAGGAGCTCTGAGGAACCGCACATCTAATGTAACTGCCCCTATAACCCAAGGTCAGTGAAATATTTTCGAAATGTCCAAGAAACCTCCACAGTCATTGATGTGGCTAAAAATATTCTCCGTATCAATGCAGTATTATAGGAGCACCAATAGGAGCACCAGTCCAGTATGGTGGAAATTGGAAGTAAAATTCGTAACCATCTTCTTTCAATATTAATTGGCCTGGGTGCTAGCTTAATCAGTACCAACCCAAAGATCAGAGAAACTTTCAAACAAGCAACTGAAAAGTATAAAAATCCTTGGCTAGTTCAGGTAGTTATCAGGGCAAAAAGAGGGCTTACAAACTTGATCAACATTGTTATATTGAGTTACATGGGAAGCCAAATATGGTTGACTTCAACATTCTTCTGTTCGGATCCTATGACGTGTTGATAGGCATGGATTGGTTGGAAAGACACAAGAGCGCCGTGAATTGATTTGAGAAAATAGTTTCATATGTGAGAGATAATTATAAAACTCAAATTATTGAGGGAATTTTTAGACGTGTCTCCTCACACCAAATATCAACCTTACAATTGAAGAAGTTAGTAGAGACAATCATCTTTTTTCTATTAAAATAGAAGATCAAATGGAAAGTATAATTGTGACACTGGAAGAGTTAGGGATAGTGTAAAAAGAAATTGATGTGTTTCCGTAGGACATAGACTTATCCATTGAGCTATTACCTGGATTTGTATCTGTATTGAAGGCCCTAGGCCAGATGAAAATACCCTAGTTGATAGAACTAAAATTCCAATTGCAATAACTATTGGCTAAAGGGCATGTTAGAACTAGTGTATCCCTATGTGGTGCACATGTTATTTTCATTAAAAAGAAGGATGGAATGTTCAAGTTGTGTATAGGCTATAGGTAGCTAAAAAGTTTAAAATCAAGAACAAGTACCCTTTGCCCTGAATTAACGATCTCTTTGATCAAGTTAGGGGGAACATTGTATTCTCCAAGAGAGATCTTAGATCTAAATGCCATCAATTACGAATTTGGCAAAAATATATACCAAAAACATCATTCAAAACCTACTATTGGCAATATGAATTCACAGTGGTACCCTTTTGGTTCACAAATGTGCTAGCTACGTTCATGTTCTCGATGAATGGTATCTTGAGTAAATTTTTGGACAAATTCATACCAATTTTTATTGATGACATATTAATAACTTTTAATATTGTATAGGAGCACAAACAACATTTGGATATAGTACTTGAAACTTTGAGAGAAAATTAGTTGGATGTAAATTTTACTAAATATGAATTGTATCAAAGGAAAATAAAATATTTGAGCCATGTGATTTTAGAGGAAGGGGTTAGAGTGGATGCAGAAAAGGTAAAAGTTAAACCTGAATGGCCAGTTCTAAAGGACGTAACTGACATAAGATCATTCAAGGGTATAATTGAATATTATCAATGCTTTATGTAAGGATTCTCCGAGCTGACCCACTCTATAACCTCCCTACAGTGGAAGGGAGTAAAATTTGAATGGACCCCACAACAACGACATAGATTTGGAAAGTTTAAATATTTTCTTATAGTTGTACAAATACTAAAAATAGCAGATTTAGAGAAAGACTTTGAAGTATGTACAAACACATGTCCAGAGGGTCTAAGAGGTAAGATTTTGACTTTTAACATATGATTCATGTAAGTTGGAGTAACATCAAAAAAATAATCAGTATATGACTTGGAGTTGGCAATATTAATTCATGCCCTCAAACTGTGGAGGCATTATTTGATTGGGAGGAAATTTACCCTAGTCACAGATTATGTGAACTTGAAGTATTTCTTCAGTTGGTCGAATTTGAAGCTACAAAGCTAAGTAGATGACTTTCCTTAGTGAGTACAACTTTGATATTATACATATTAAAAGAAAGGAGGATAAGGTTGTGTATTTCATAATTCGAAGATAGAAGTAAATAAATAAAATTTATGTTAGTGAAATTGAGATAGCTTTGCTACAAAAGGTAAGAGAGGCTACAAAAATAGATCCAAAATATAACTTGATATATAGAAATTTGCAAAATAAAATTGATCTAGACAAATTAACAGACTATACAATCAATGACAAGGGACTATTAGTTTATAGAGATAAACTATATATACCTGATTAGAAAGAAATTAAACAAATAATTATGGACAAACATCATAGGAATCCCTAAGGAAGTCATCCTGATTAGCAAAAGATGCTCACATACCTAAAGAAGGATTTCTTCTGACCTGGAATGATGAAGGAAGTGGAAGTGTATTTGACCAAGTGATTTGAGTGTTAGCTAGTAAAAGAAAAGGAACATCATCCTATGATATTTTTAAATCCCTTACATGTACCTGAAAGGAAGTGAGAAGTAATTTATCTGTATTTGGTTATTGGATTACCATGAGCCCAGAAATAACATGATGCCATAATTTTGGTAGTTAAAAAATTGACAAAGGTTGCACATTTCATTCTGGTATATATTACCTTTAAGGATGCATAGGTAGCGAATGTATGAATGAAGTAAATTTTTATGCTACATGGGATACCTAAGATATTCATTTTATAAAGGGACCCAAGGTTTAACTCTAATTTCTTGAGGTCATTATTTACCAGTTTAGACACTCAATTAAATTCCTACACAACCTATCACTTTCATATGGATGGGAAGATTGAAAGATCGAATTAAGTTCTAAAATATATGTTACCTGTGTATTATATGAATCAACCCACCAAATTGGAATATTTAATCCATCTAGTGGAATTTACATACAATAACAACTATAAAAACTCATTAAAAATGAGCACTTTTGAAGTACTATATGAGAAAAAATTCCATATACCTTTAAGCTGGAGTCAACTTGAAGACAAGATGGTAGTGAGACCTAATGTGCTTCAGGAAATTCAGAATATGGGAGAGAATATTATACAGAACTTAAAACAAGCCCAAGACAAGCAAAAAACTTATGCTGATAAGAAAAGGATTTCCAGATAATTCCAGGTGGAGGAACATGTGTGCCTAAAGGTGAAACCAAAGAAACTTCCCTGAGATCAAGAATTTTTTCAAAGATAGCTCCATTATCCTTTGGACAATTTGAGATCTTGGCTAGAGTTGGTCCAACGACATATTAGTTAGCCTTTCCTACTCATATTAGAGCTCAGAATGTATTTCATATTCCCTTATTAAATAAATATGTACCTAATCCTAATCATCTGATAAATTGGGATATGATATAGGTTGAATCAAAAGGAGAGTTCAAGGTAGAACCCATACAAATTCTGGACAGAAGGGAGGTTTCTCTTCAGAAAATTACCATCTCTCAGATCAAAGTATAGTAGAAACATTTTCAGCCTAAAGAAGCCACTTGGGAAGTAGATGAGAATATGAAAGGGGCCCTTCCCTTGTTGTTCCGAAGAATAAATGAAGAAAATAACACTAAGGACAGTGTCCCTTATAGTTGTGTTGGGGGGGCGAGTGTAGGGGAATTTGATACCCCCAATGATATGACTCTACTAGTTAAAGTTATGGTTAAGTTAAAATACAATTCAATTAGAATTAGAATTTTAGAATTTAAGTGTTTCATTATCTATCTATATATATATTGTGTACTTCAATGAAGAAGGAATAATTAAATTGTATCACTGACATCCTTGAGAAATATTTAGAGGGATACCTAGCAGAACTAAACCATAATAGTGAGAGAAGTGATTGGAAAATTTGTTATATCCCCAAGTAAGAAGAGAAATAACAAAAGAAAAGCATTTCTTCATGGGGACAATTATTCTATGATATTATATTCTATTCCTCTCAGAGATAAAGAGAGGTGAGAAGAGGAGGAAAACTAGAATTGTGGATTATCGAACCATAAATTAAGGGATTGATATGAATGCCTAAAATCTTATCTTGACTGGAATTATTGTCAGAGATAATGACAGTAATGTTCAGATGCCACCAGTGGGAGAAAAAGACTGGTGAAAAACCCTTGGTGATAAGAAGGGAACCACTTAAGGGTTACAAAAAGGAGTATAGGATTCCTCCATTAGTTCTCTCATTGTATTGAGGCGAGGTTTGGGGGTAGCCAGGCAAGCATATCACTTATAATTGAGTGTACTAAGAGATCCCTCTGTATACTCCCCAAGATATTTCAGATAAGTTTCAAACTTAATCTTTACTATATATTGTATATTTTGGACATATTAATATCTTAGTAGTAAAAGGGATGATATTAATGTAAAATTTAAATTAAATTTTATGTTTGGAAAGGTATATAATTATAGGTGCACAAGTAAAGTAACTGATATAGGCTTGTGGTTGAATTGGCTTAACCCACATTGGTACTCCCTAACATAAAGAGGAAAACAATAAATTATTGGTAAGATAAATAAAAGACAATTTATGATATGTCCTGTTATAGATATGCTCAATTGTAAAGGCTATTTGAAGTAATTACTATGAGAAAATATTGATAGTAAATAATTCCATTGAAAAGTTGTATGTTTAGGTATTTTTATTTGTATTATATATGCAAAAAAAAACTATGGTTAGTAACTTTAGCAGTTGAGAGAGGAAAAACTAACCACTGAGAACAATCCCCAATTATAGTTTTTATATAGAAATAGTAAAACCCTAATAGGACCTTCACAGGACTAGTAAGGAAGACTAGTTGTTATATAGTGAGTAATGTATAATTAAAGATAAATTTCTCTTTATAATTTGAACCAATTGAGGAATAAAATGGAACTGTAGAAAAAAATGAGTATAAAATGCAGGGCTAGGAAGACCAATTATTTGATTTCCATATATTACAACTTAGATACCCAATAGAGGATATATTAATTAAAAAAAAATGAGAACAAATTTAAAGAGAAAGTTTTATTATTACCATAAGGGTATTGGGATACCCGATTATTGAAAATACCATTAACATACATCAATTATGCATATACATATATGCACTTTAAAACATTATTGATGTAATGTAGAAATGAATTGACTAGGCAAGAGCACAGGAATATGTATTCAAAAATCACAAATAATAAGACAATCACATATAGAGAACCGTGTTACAATTAAGAACTTAAAAAAAAAAGTATATAACATCCAATATCTTACGAGCCATGGATGGCCATAGGCATGAGATAATAACAAAATATACATGTTTAGTACAGGTGGAAGGCATTGAAAAGTAGTTGTGAATAGGCCTTAGTAACATAATAAAGGTTGTAGCCTTCTTTGTCTAATAAGAAAACATTAAAATAAAAACATCATGTTAAAACCTCGGTTATGTATTTGTGCAGATGGATAGAGATAAAAGCGTGCGTTTACTAAAGTATAACTCTGTAATTGTTTCAACCAACTATCGAGAGAGAATCCTGGAGGCATAATAAGAATTATGAAAGCTAAAAACCTAGCCAGCTAGGCCAAATACATTAGACAAGGATGTTTAAGTTCAGAGAGGAGTGTCATACCCGAAAATAAGAAAAACCCTGCAAGAAAATATAAACTATAAGTTAGGGTAAGTTCTGCTAAATTAACCTACAATAGAACTGTAAAATAATATATAAGTTAGGGTAAGTTCTGCTAAATTAACCTACAATAGAACTGTAAAATAATATATAACCACAGAAATGATATTAGGTCACCGTTACCTATGGAGTGACATAAGTACCTTCCTTTATAATTATCATTCATTAAAACCCTAATGGGAAACAACGAATGAAGGGTTATTAAACCCCTATTGAAGGTCTTAAGAAAAAGAACCACAGATGGAAATCATATATAAGAAATCAAGTTGATTATCTCTAGAAACAACCACCTCGATAATTACCAAATCCACTTCAGATGGAAAGTTGCCAGATTTTTTTATATTAAGCTCATTAGACATGAAGGAATTCTTTTGTATAAAAAAATAAAAAGAGCATAAAAAAATGGTTGTCATGTGATTTCAAAAATGTATTCTTTCCATAAAAAGGAAATAACAACAAACTATAGAATCTTTCTATGTAAACGATGATGATTTCTTCCTAGGCATTGTTAAACCTATGTATCAGTGGAATCTGAAGGGCATGGAAACAAGTTGTCTTAGAAAAACCCTAGGTGCATAGGCTTCCTCCACTATAGGAAAAATGTGAGAGTTGGGTGGAAACCCCATAGGCGTTTAGCATTAGTGATCTAAAGGAATTACCATCACTATATTAGTTGTGTGACATACGTACCATCATGATGGATCAAGTATAATAGATATTTCCACAATGTTAGACAGTTTGGGTATGAAGAAGCATCCATTGAACCATGGAAATTAAATAACAAATTACATTAACCATTGTGGCAAGTTTGAGTATTTGGATGGACTTCGAAATTCGTATTGAGCATAAGGATTGGAATAGTCCCATATGCATTGTTGAAAGACCTTTCTATGAACATAAAACATAACAATGGTAGAGTAATACTCAAGAAGCTCAGAACACTTTAAATATGTAAAAAGTTAGGTAGCATTGTATGTGGTAAGATAACTTTGCAATACGTATATATGGTGCACATTGTTAGGTGTGAAGTGTGTAATAACTAAAAGGTGCACCAATAGAAATAGTATATTTCTTTAGGTAAAGAGTCCATCATTAACGAAATGAAATACATTCAAAACAAGTGAGAATAAACCTTTTGTACATCATGATGTATGGACTTGTGTTAGAATAATAATAATATTTTTTTGAATAAAGATGAAAATTCTCTCTAGATCTAATGATTTAGCTTAAGTAATAAAATAAAATTACATTATATATTATTGGTAGTGGTTGTGTTACATTTTATTTATAAATACAAAATCCCTTATGTCTACAAAAACATCACAAATGTTAAGAATATCCTAAAATCCAATGGGATATGTGACAATAAGAAACCCCATTTCATCATTCAAGTCGACTCATCTACTTTGTCTCATGTTCTATCGCATGTCACAAGCACACGTTGCCTCACATGTGACAATTGTGCCTCGCCTTTCAAGTTGAAATGCACCTTTCTTCTCATGTCACAATCATGACTCATCTCTCACATCGCAAGTCTAAAACATCTCATCTTGTCGCAAGTGTGACACCCTAAATTTTCCACTAATATCACAAATGGTGTGATGCCAATCTCACCTCGCAACTTAGCTTGCCTCAACTCACAGTGACATGCACGCATCTCCAAGGGGCTTACATCCTCTCCCACTCTAAAAATGTTATTATCCTTGACAATGAACCCCTCTGGTAATCCATCAACTAACAAAGATAATGGTAATATTGAAAGAATATTTTATTCTAAATATGAACAACCTCATCATCACGTTGTCTCATCAACAAAGGATAAAGTTCATCTAATCACATACATCCCATGTGACTCCAAATAATACCCATGTAATAATGTCATTTTTTAGATCCCCGCATGTTGTCAACTAACGGGGTAGCTAATCTAATCACAGCACCAACTTCATAATAACTCGTGCACCCAAACATGTACAACCATCATCACATCCTCATACGAAATGAACCTCTCCTCATCCTTCTCATCATGATGAAGCACCTTGCTTGGTACCTCATGCATCTCTAGACGCACCCTCCGAAGAAACTAATAGTGATCTCATCTCCATGAGATCATCAAGAAGATAAAGTGGGGTAGCCTCTTAAACTACCTCCCCACACTCCAAATCCTTTATATCTCCTCACCAAAATTGTCCTCCTTGATCTTGGAAATGACCCTTCATATCAACATGTAATGTATCTCAACAAATGGTGATAGAAACTAATCCTATCCTCTATCTCCTTTATTAACCTCTCTATCTCTACATCATCAGGCCATCCACGTGTCTCGACGGTCTCACTAAAGTCCTCAAACTCTCTGTTGGTCTGACTATGCCAAGGTTCATCATCTTGAACCTCATCCTAGAGTAAACATGCAATCCTATAATATCTCCTAGTCTCCATTCAAACTCAAACTCCAAGCATCAATATCCTCTACATCATCAACATACTCAACATCTCTACCATCATTAATAGTAGCAGTCTCGACATTAACCTTCTCACACTCAACTATGGATTCTCAACACCAACCATCTGTGGTATCTCTAACATCCTTAGAATCCCATCTACCAAGCTAACCAACATCCTTGAATTTTGGATGAAAATTGATTCCATATGATCCAACCTCTCACAAATCTCATCATCTCACAATTCTACCTCCAAATGGATATATTTTATCCTATATCCATCTATAATGGTGCCAATTGTTGAAACAATCACTAGTACCTTCCCTAAAAGAATGAAAATTTCCCTAATATGATATTGGCATGACACTCTTTCTAATCATGAATTCTATTCCCAGTGTAATCACATATTCATCCCTCCTAATAATTGTGAACTCATGCTTCCCCTTATAACTTCAAATTTGTTCTAGAATGTCACTCATCGGTCCAAGGTCTATTATGTCTTCAGAATTAACTCCTCTGAAGGATGCATGGATTGGAAAAAACTTCAAACCCAAACTCCAAGGGACATCCTCCCTAATAAATTTTTGAGAAGCCTCATTATGTGATGAAAGGAGATTTTGGGGGTAAGGCAAAACCCATTTCATTTACAAATTTTCGAACCTGAGGCCTGTGGTTTATGGCCCACAAACCTATCGGAAGAATTTATCAGCTTTAAACTTTGATACCACACAACTATCGGGATACACAAGAATTACACGGGAAACACATGAATAAGAACCCGAATAGATAAGGACAGAATTCAAATATTTACACAACCTGCATTCATAAATTGTTGGGTCCACACTCCCAGTCCGTCGCCTTCCCACTGCACTCTCCATTCATCGATCTCTGATCAATCCAATCTTCGCCGTCCATTACATCCTCTGATCCAATGGTCAGTATTCACTCAGAAGTTTCAAATAGTCCATTGATCCTTCGTCGTCACTCTTCCTCCATCAAATCCGATTGTTGACATTGATTTTGGGTACACAACAAGCACGAGGATTAATTGCCTGATAAAGCGGTTTCCTCTCTCCAACCTTGTGCTATGTGTCCTCCGCTGAATGGAATCGGGTGACTAGTTCTTTTTACCACTTATGGTTTTGAGGCCACCCAAAATACCACTTCCTGTTGCGAAACCACTTCTTCGCGAATTAATACCCTCACATCTCTGCCATGTGATGACTGTTGATCTATGAGATCCAACGGATCTCATGCATTCTCTCATTCATTTGCCATTTGATGGATTCTGTGCTTTAATCCAGTTCCTCTGCCATATACCCTGTCTTCACACTGTTAACACATTCCGACACTTATACAACAATTCATTATGATATCTTTAGATCGCCATCGATCCTTCAGTGATTGATGGTCAATCAACAATCCGACAACCTAAGATTACTCTATTTATGAAAATACACATAGGTTATCTGTACAGTAACACACGGGCGCATAATTCAACACGGAAACACACACTTTTCTATTATACACAGCATAGTTACATTCTAAGGCATTTCAGCCTTAGGCGCAAGTTCCCCTTTCGGTTACATTTTGGTCACTTTGTTCTCACAAATTTCTATCTGTCACTCTCTATCTATTACCGTCTATCTCAGGATATATATATATATATATATATATATATATATATATATATATATATATATATATATATATATATATATATATATATATAGATATATATAGGACACGCAGGTTGATCGTTACAGGAATATTGGATCAGATCACTGAAAGGATCCGATTAATCCTCTCCTTGATTTCCTCCACAACCCCCAAACCTCTCTATTTGTATACATGGAATATTAGATTACATTAAATAAGTCTTCTAGATACTTTATCCATTCCATCAAACTAGCTCTATTTTAAACAGAATTTATCCCTGGTTTGCTTTGATGGTCCACGTCCTCCTCCTTGCTCCGCTTTGCATTCTTTGTTTAATGAAGAGTGTCGGATGCTCTTGCATCACTATACACCATAGCCTTCAACTAACTCCCTCTCACATTAATCTCCACATCCTTCAACTTGGTTCGATCAGTTTCATGTTTTAGAATGGTTTGTTATAAAGAAATTGCAACAAAACCTGCATCCCTCCCACAAATCCATTAGAAATACTCCCTGCTCTTTCTTCCCTTTCTTCCTATTGCAATGCTACCATTTTTTTATTCAATGAGGATTTCTTCACCATGTGATCCTCTCCGCACAACCAACTTGCAACATAGTTCCTCTCTTTATTGAAACCAATCTTCTTTAGTCCATCCTCCTTCAGATAATTTCCTTTCCCTTTATCTAACTTATTCTTCTTCACCCTTCATGATCCTTCCCTTCCAACTTTCCTATTGCATGAAGATCCATAATCTTATCTACTATGGCGATAACCTCTTCAAGAGTTTGCACATTCTGTCTCCTCGCTTCAGGATGAGCATAAGGACGTAGACCTATTGTGAAATAAAAAAATATGTAATTCTTATCGATATCCAGAATATCCAACATAATAGTAAAATACTCAAAAATGTAGGCATGTATACTTCCCATCTTCCTTAAGAACTTCAACTTGCTTCTTGCACTCAACGTCTAATCATACAATCGAAATATAGTGCACAATACTTCCTTCAGCTTCAGCCATCTAGCGAGGTAATCGTGCATTTGACCTGTTGAATCCTTCTCTACTCTTCTTCTCCATGACAACTTTACATTCCCTATCAAGAATGAGGTAGTAGCCTTTACCTTGAACTCATACCCACAATATTCGAGTTGATCCAAGTATTGCTTCAAATCCCAATAGAAATTTCCAATCACCTCCATAATTCTTGTACCATCCAAAGATTCTAGTTCATTTATCTTCACCTTCACTAAACTACCATACAAACCCCATCCAACTAATTATTGCAAAACTAAAATTATTTCTTACTGCACTTCCATAGCAAAAGTAAGGTTCCCAACTTTTTCCTCCAACTAACCTAATATGTCATAAGCATCTTCAAGACTATCAAGCTTATAACTATATTATTCAAAATTCTCAAGTACTTGAGTTATTAGTTCAAACCATACACATTCTTGAATTCACCTAGTCCCCCCCATTCATTCTAAAATAGTGTTCATCTCACATAGACCAATCTTCACTAGAATTGGATTTGATACCAACTCACGAGAGCTTAAGAGTTATACATTCGTCTTCACAAACTTCTACCCTAGTACCAAATTATAGTGAGGAAGGTCATGTACTTTGATTTAATACCATCACACCCCAAAAGCATCCAATTGAGTTAGGCTGTATTAAGTTCTGTGGGAGTGAAACACCAACATGGTTCATTGTAATGACTTGATTGACCTATGAATAGCTACACACCGACTACACCTCTAGTAATTGTATTTATTTCAAGAGTTTGATATATTATGTTTATGTAATTAACATGCAATATTCACCCTAGCATGATTCCCAAACATTGCACTACAATTTACCTTGCAATTCTTAATTGTCCATTCATACATTACAATTATATTATCTATTTAACTTCATCAACATATCGATGTTAAAAGGGGAATGGAGACATACATACAATCATGTGAAAATTATTTTCATGAGTGGGAGGTAAATTCAATGATTACCCCTTTTATATTATATAGCTATTCAAACAATAATATAATTCCAAGTCTCAAGTTTCAACAAGGTGCCTACTCCCATAATAAAAGAAATCAACTTATTGTCACTAAGTCATGACATAGCCCAAAGCTTGCCCACATGAGACAACAAACTTGTAGTAAACATGTTGTCCTAAGATACTATAGAATGGATCTGTGATCTACATATGGGCTACATGAAACAATAGAATAGACTCCAATACAAGGAAAATACCTTCTAGTGGAGGTTATAACAAAGGATTTTAATGTTATAAAGATGGAAAAACTTGTCAAAAAAGCATCTGCTAAAACATATGTTTGTGATAGTGTATTTTTAAATGTAGATTATAATGGAACTTCATCACAACACAAAAAAAATGGGCAATCAGAGGTTTTAGCAGATGTTTTTGTTTTGCAGTACACTTCATGTAACAAGTAACATCGGTGTGATACATATATAAAAGCATTGGGTAGCATACATAACTAAACTAATTAAGGTGTTTAATGAAAAGAGCACTAGTGCCTAACACGTATACCATCCTAGTGCTTATCTATCAAAAACGCCCTGGGGTGTTGTTTTAAGGAATGACATTGGGGCATGTAAAAAATAATTGCAGTCCCAGTGCTTTTGATTAAACTCACAATGTCGATGCGTATTATTTGTATAAATGAACTAGTACGTTAGTGATATAAAGGGATGAGTGTTGTTAATTTTGATAATGCACCAAGGCTGGAAATAACATTTTGTAGGATTTGGGTGTTAGTTCTATGAAAGAATTGGTGCATTAAGAATTTCATTGCATTATGGTATTAATTGCAAACAGTACAAGTGCTTCAATAACTAAACGCCCTAGTGTTGTCATTTTTGGAAAAGGAACCAATCACACAAAAAATATGTTGTCGTGGTGCTTTTATACAACATAACAAATCGGTGTGTTTTGATGTTATGGACACATTAATTTTTTGTAGGAGATTTTCTCCTTTTTGGAAACATCGACCTCTAAGAGTGCAATTATTGTAATTTTTAAATTTGTTATTTATCAAAAAATTAACATCATCTTATAATATTAATCATATAAATTAAAATTTTATTAGTGCATTTGTATATAATGTTTGGATTAATTCATTATATTATCAGATCTTGCATCTCTTTGTTATAATATTTAATCAATGGTGTAACATTTCACAATGACATTGGATATCACAATAGAATAAATTAAAATGTATTTTATTATATATCAAGAAGGGGCTCTTTTTCCTACAAATTTGGATTGTTATTTGTAACCCTTTTCTTTCAATTGGGCCACTATCTCCATTTCATTAAAAAAATGTCTGTTTTTCACAAATAACTATTTCAAAAAATACAGCAGGTTGCATTTATATCCAAATAGATCATCGTTCTTCATTCGAACTGTTGCCAACACTTGAGCTACATCGATGACTTGGGTTATTTGGAGGAATGTTTTGTTGACTGCATCGATTTTTTTATTTTTTTATTTTTGTTTTTTATTTTTATCATATTCCATCTGTAATCATAAAAATAAAGTGTAATGAGTGTATCTACATTGGTGATAATAATGAAAATTGAAATAAATAATATACATCAATGTAAATCAAATAGAAATGTACCATAGAAAGAAGTGACTCGTATATTGTGCACATGGTTTCAAAACCAAGTCCATACTTTCTTTCCTGTATGTTTTAAACCCCATTATAAATCATGGATTTAATATAAATGATTTTTTTGTTCTACTAATTATAAACATAGAGAAGTAAAAAAACATAGATACCTACAGATTCCACTATTAAGTTTTGATATGCCAACATATACTCAGAACCCAACTTATCCCAATGTCAAAAAAAAAATTAATAGCTCTTCTTTGTATGTTAGCAACTATTTGAAGACATTCAACGATGATTGCTATTATATATATATATATATATATATACAAAAATGAAACCTTGATTTCTTATAAGGAAATATTAAAAATTATTGACAAACTTTGGTATCAACCATTTTCTTCCTTGTTGTCTTGTTTTATGTGCTAAATGAGTTCCATTTTGTTTTCTTTTCTCCAAGAAAATACATGAAATTAATGTTTAATGCTAAACTAGTATTTTAGATGTACAAAGTCAATCATGATTACATACATTTGATGCACATTGTTGTTGAATGATTCTTTTTTGTTCTATGTTTTTTCTATTGCAAGTCTTACATGTCTCATTAACCATTTCTATGGAAACACTTTCTCTTGTTCATATATAATTTCGGTGTTAGAATCATTGAATTGATTTTTGTACTGTAAGTGGAAAGTACATCTATACATTCGTTCCACTAGATCCCTCATATTTTTGTAAAAAAAAAGTTCCCCTTTCATTAACCTCCAACACCACTCCAAATGAGATAAGGACCAATTCATTATCATTTACATGTTCTATAATTTTTCTTTTCTGAGAATGACCTTGATATTTTCGTTCGATGTTTCTCCATGTAGAGCATTAAACATATATGAATTTATAGATTGTTTGAAACATGTTATATAATATTTTGAAGTATATTATTAATGAAAATTAAAAAAAAAACTTCATAGTAAATAGTATTGTTTCATTCATCTAATTCATCTTTCTGCAACTTTTCTATCAGGATTTTACACTCTTCTGTAATTAGATTAGAAATAACCTTATCAACCTTCTTCATTTTGTGGCTCTGCATGACACACGCTAACAAATACATATTAGTTAAACTTACATATAATTCAAATACATTTATTTTGTAAAGCATTTACAAAGAACTTTCCTTTGTTTTTTTTGATATGCTATCATTGTGTTGATGAATATTTTTGTTACTTGACACCTTCTTGAACAATTTTTATAAATATATAAACTATAACATTCAATACAAGAGCCATTAAATATATTTTATACATAAATCAAATAATTTTCCCCCAAAAAGAGCTTTGGTAACTAGTGTGTTTATTTTAACAAAACACACTTGTGCACTTATTCCATTAAATGCACTGGGTGTTCAATTGTGAGTGAAAATTAATTTTGTAAAAAGAAATTTAAATTATTACAGTGCAATTTGTAATGATGAATGGACCGCAATGACTTAATGGTGCTATTAGGTGCGCCTTTGTGTTATATTACACTAGGAGCAATGACAAAAAGACTAGACAAAAGTAATAGTGTCATAATATACTGGTGCGTTGTATTTCACAAGGCACACCACAGAACATATATCAGTTTTTTTTTTTTAAACTGACAGGGCCGGAAATGTTTGTATCTAATTCAATAAGTGATCTCCCTACTTTACTTGTAAAATTCCTTATATATAGTAAGTATAAAAACCCATTAAATCTAAAATGGCTAAAATGAAAAACCCTAATTGTGAAGTGGTTGAGGGAGTTCAACCCTAAGGTGAAATTTTGTCTGTTTAAAGGTAAATATTGAATTTTTTTTAGTTTTTTTCTTAATTTTAATTAAATTTAAATAGGAACAGTGATCGTAAAAAAATACTACTAAAATATATAGTAAATTTTTTATTATTTTGGGTTTTTAATTTATTTTTTTTGAATAAATCTAACAAAGATTCTAAACAATTTTAATAATAAAATCAACAATAAAATTAAAAAGAAATCTATCAATGATTTTAAGTGAATCCCCGTATCTTTCAAATTCTGGTCCTTCTATGATTGTAAATTATTTTGTTTTTCCACAATGCTCCCAGTATATCTCTCTTTCAAATGATCTCTCTTTTAATAAAACCCTAATAGAAATTGTCAAAAAATTCATTAGTAAAGGAAACAATAAAACTTAAAATTTTTGATATGTAAGGTTTTAAGAGAATCGACATACCTTTTAGCTTTTGATCTTCTGAATAGTTCTGTTGCTCCAAATTATTATACTGCTACACAATGCTCCTCTCTTCCAAATCACTCCTTTGAAGTTTTAGGAAACATAATGAAATAGTGAATATATTTTTACTATTTAAAATACTTTATGAAATTAGATTTTGAAAAATTAATTGGCACTTGTTTTTTAATTAAAAGAAAAGTGCATTTTTTTATCACATTATCCAAACATTGGTGCATTCGATTGTAAACTGCACCGACACATTTATAAGAAAAGTTCACTGACATTGTCGACGAACCAAATTTTTTCAACATACTAGCATCATATTTTTTTTTTGAAAATAACGAAACAGTGCGATTAATTTTTTTAAGGCAACATTATTGTTTTTATTTTAATGCATTAGTGCTATAATTGTTTTAAGAGCACTGATATGGTTGAATTCGGTTTTGCTTTCTAAATTCAGGAAACAAGTTCATATTGGTGCTACCTTTTATTTAAGAAGACCGATGCATTTTGGTACAAGAACACTAAAATGTTAGCATATTTTATATTTTTTTGGAATGCTGCAAACTGGTGTAGGTATTATTTGAATTCTCCTCTGTTGTTATGATTTAAATGCATCAACATGGTTTTGTCTTATAAGCGCACCAGTAGGGTTTAAATCCTATCTGAAAAAATATTTTCACATAAAATGGTATATTAATCTCAAATTATCCTTTAGGACACATCCATATGAATTACAATAGTTCATAGTATGAATTTTCTGCTTAAAGTCACCTTATTTTTGAAAATTTGTTTGAAAACCACATTGAAATTCAGATCGTGGTTATATCATTCTTGAGATTAATTTAAGATATGCACACAAAAATTTGTTTCTGATTTTTCTCAAATGTAGGGACAAAATATCAATAATATAAAATGGTGAATTCTTCAAATTATAGCTCGTTCCATATTACTGATTAATGTCCTTCAGGATTTCTCCCTTTCCATATCCAACAAGTTTAGATTTTATTTATATTTCGATTATCTAATTGATTTTTTTTATTTTTAACCCATGTTAATTGGAAAAGAGATGTATCAAAATTTTCAAGATCCTAATTCAAAATTAATTTGATATGCCGAAAATATTTCTTGAGTTCAAATACATTGGAAACTCTTATGAGGATCAGCATAACACAAGAATTTGGTAAATGAAATTTGACACGCTCTTCACCTTACCAAGTAGAACATGGCATCTTCCTGCCACAATCCCTGATCAATGATGGTAATAATTGTTTGGCATAATGTGATTTCAAAAAACCAATTGCATTGACATGCTTACTAATATCATTAATAGTGTACTAATTGCGTTCAATATTTTTCGAAATTATGATTCTAGTGATGATGAGCAACCCACCTACCATTTTCTGGTGCATTCCACTACAAATTCAACTTGAGAGAAGACTGCATTAAATGTAAGACTCAGAGAGGAAGCATATAAAGAACGGTTGAATCAAATCCTATTTAATTCACACTACATCCAGATTCACCAATTAGGAATGACTACAACAATAGTAGTTCTTCATTACAAGTTTGCAATGGAGGCAATGAAATAGAGGTTGGTATGGCTGATTACTTATGGGATATGAGTGCCATGGAATAAATGTTGTTAGATGCATTCTAGAACAATGAAAAAGGGGATGATTCTCATATCACTCGTACCTTATTCGAAAGGCTAAATTTTTTTTTTACCACCGCTCTCTTTAGACCTAGAAGCATGTCAAAGTTTACTTCGTTATGGACAACTATGTTGTTATACAACTTGAAAGAAACTTTTGGAAATTCAAATGAATGTTTCTCAACAATATTGAAGTAAGTCACTTGTATGATCGATCAAGACCCTTATATTTAGAGAAATATTGTCATAAAATACACATTAAAAATGGTCAATTTTATGAATGTTAAATATTGACATTGTACAATTATATTCCTTACCAACTGCAAGTTATTAAAATATAAGGTTCTTTTGAGTGATAATGTCTTGTTGGGTAGCCATGAATAGGCAAAGAAGTTGTTGAAAATGTTGGGTATTGACTACATATCATATCATGCATGTCTAAATGATTGTATTATATATAGAAGATAATATGTAGACAAAGAGATATGTTTGAAATGTGGGCATTGCATGTACCTTAATTAAAAACGAATGGGTAAATCACATAGTCCTTCTCATAAGATATTGAGGAACATGCCTATAATCCCAAGGATTCAAAAATTCTTTCATTGAAAAGAATTAGCTATGTTTCAGGGATTTCATGTCTCAAATAGAAGTGAGTCAAGAGTTATGAATCCCAAAAAATTCAATATCGATGAAATATATAGAGGATACATTGCCTGAAAAATTCAAGGATGAATATGAAGTCTACGACTTAGCATAGCAATGGATGGCATCAACTCATATTCCCTCCAAAAGGCCAACTATTTTGTTTGGCCTGTAGTAATTATCAATAACAATATCCCCCCATGGTTGTTTGTGAAGAATGAACATTTTATGTTGGCTCTCATAGTCCCTCTTAGAAGACAAGTCAAGGATATGGATGTATACTTACAACCATTGGTAGATGAATTGTAGGAATTATGGGAAGGGATACATGTGTATGATTTATCAAGACCAATCGTAATAGAGATGTGTTTTATGTTGTATGGCATATGTGCTTACACAATACATGATTATCTAGGCTTAGGATTTTTCTCTATTAAATTACATTTTTTTTTATTTGTTTATATAGGTAAAAATATGGTTCGACATATTAATTTAATTCATTGCAATTTTTTTGATCTTCATGGTTAGTAATTTATTGTCCTGTATACAATAATTTTGCAGGTCTTGTAACAAATGTTAGCATGGATGTAATGTTATGGACCTTCTCTAAAGGTTAGGTGGTTGAACCACCTACGAAATCCAATGTATGAATTATCTAGGGTATTTATCCTAGAAGATCAACCTTAAAGAGGAGAAACATCTGCTTTCAATTGTAAACCAAAGAGAACCCAAAGGTCTTCAATAATGACACCAACTAAATGGATTTTAGCATATGAAAGATAAGAGGGGAAGGAGTTTGCAGAAATGTTCGATTCAAATGGGGAGCATATGTTCAATGAACCAAAATTCTTCAACACCTATGTTGAAAAATTTCCCATTTGGATGAAAAGTAAATATGTCTTTTATGAGTTCCCATATTGGGAGCATCTTAAGATTTCCCACTTACTAGATCCCATGCATATATTTAAAAATGTCTCAACTTCTTTCTGGAGGCACATATCATCGAAATAAAGCGAGACATTGGTTGTGAGGAGAGATATTATTTCACGAAAAACTAAAGAGAAACATTGGCCAAGATACGAAACCAGAGGATAGGTTTGTCGCTCTTGTTTGTTTAGAAAAGGGATTCCCAATGGATTTAAGGAAAGATGATAGTTATTTAGAAAAGGGGGTTATAATTGTGTGAGGGTGCTTTCTTTACATTGGTCTTCACTATGACATTGCTTCATTGTGGAAGACCGTTTGTTGGGTTGAAATCAAATTATCATTCGAACCTTCTAAGAGTATGTATGTCAAAAACGTGATTTTATTATTTATTTTAATTTTTATACAATGGGATATTTTATAACTATTTTTTATATAATTTATTCTTTACTATGAAGTGTCCTTATCCTATGCTCATGCATGGGTGTGTGAACCGTCACCTCCCACAAGACCTACAATGTGCCATATCTAAATTATTTGCATTTGTACATTGGATCACATCAAAGGAGATTCATATGGATAACATTCCATTGTTGCGTTAAGAGATAAATATGATTGTTTGTATGTTTGAGAACAAAATGTCGACGAGTTTCTTGGACTTGCAGGTTCATCTTCTAATTCACCTAGTAGATGATGTTTAATTAGTATGGATCATTTTCGATTGTTGGATGTTCTTCTTAGAGAGGTACATGAAGAAATTGAAATTCTTTGTTCGACAAAGGGAAAAAACTGAGGCGTCTATGGAAGAGGGGTATATATCGTATGTGTCTTCCTATTATTCCAGTGAGTACATCAAGCATATCGACAATGCACCAAGTGCAAAAATTTGGGATGACAAAAGCAATGAAGGGGACCTTCTCAAAACGAATGTAAAGAGGTGCAAGATAAAGAGTAGGTAGCTTATAATTTTTCAAAAATTTATACACAGTAACTATTCACACTAACCTTCATATTAATGCATATTTGTATCTCATATGTACCATGTATATGTGTGTGTGTGTCTGTGTGTTGGTTTGATTTAATGAGTGAATTTAGAAATTGAAGTGATCAACAAATTCATTCTTTACGATATGGAAGTGGCACATATGTGGGTCGCATTGTATGAGTAGAGGAGGATGAAAATGGATAGTGATAGCAAATAATTGAAATGCTTGAATGGTAGAAGCATGCCTTATACTAATCATTTAAAAGAAAATATGCCAAGGACATGACCTAACATTTGGGTTATTGATCAAGTTAGAGAGAAATACAGTGCATCTCATCATTGCCTATGTGTTGGAGAGGATACACTAAACATAGGGATTGGGTTCAACAACTTGGTAATTATAGTCTCTTTTTTTCCATTTTTAACTTCGCACCGCACCTTTGAATTGTAACACACACACACATATTATTTTTAATTATGTTTAGGTTATTGGAAACATGACACTATGATGTTATGATCACTTTCTTATCGGTTCATTTGTTCCCATCTATGTGTGAATATCGACCTAATCTTTTCATGGAGGATGTGAATGACAGATTTATAATACAATACTATGGAGTGGAAGTTGAGTTTGACCAATCTAGCCATGCTAGCCACTACGATCAGAACCTAATGCAGGGGATGCTAGCTTACGTTCGAATGATACAAGAGATCATTCATGCGGAGTTCTATTTGCCCCAATGTGTTATTTTTATGTGCAAGTGGCTGGACACCTTTGATAAGAATAATGTAAAGGAAGATCACAATAGTGGGTTAATATTTATCAACTCTAGAAAGATGTGGTATGAAGCCAAGCAGCCTTATGTTTTCCTAAAACACTACAACCAAGTGTTTTTTACCCATATGTGTTGGATAGGGATTGGTGGTTCGTATTAAGACATGTCCCTAGATCAAAACATATTTCTGAGAACAACAGTGTTATCATGCCAGGAAAGGAAGATAATCAGGTTGATGACAATGGAGAATGATATGTGCGTGTGTTATTTTATCAGTTATACTCTTATTCTATGTTTTTTTCTCTTTATTTTTCTAATGATATATACTTTTTTCATCTTGTTGGCCTTTTATATAGTTGGTAATATTCACAAACATTCTTATACATATTTTTGTAGTGGAAACATGTCTACACTTAAAACTAAGTATTTTCAAATGTGTACAATATCTATGATAATAAGGATTCAATTTTACCATCATTCTCAAATAGGAAAATGAGAATAATATAGCTAAAATGAGAAAATAGTTAATTTAAAAACAGCATTGAAGATTTAGTCTCGATTTTGGATACTTGTTGGTTTATTGATCAGTTCACATGTTTTTTCTTCCTGTTTAGTTCAAAATAAATATAAATCATGTAGTGATAACTATATGAGGACTTTAACAAAGAAAAAATTGTGTATTAATATGTAAAATTAGATTCTTAACATGAGAGATAAAGTCATGTTTACTACATTTAAATTACAGTTCTTGAAACATTATGTAAACTAAAAGGAGGTCTATGCATGTATAAAATGTTGATTATGTATTTTTATTGATCATAAGAGAAAGAAATGGGCTTATATGGATGCATGAGAGGTTTTAATTTTTTATTCATGTATAATGGAACAATTACTTTTCTTCTCAATGGTAATTATAAATAAAAGTTGAATTAATAAATATTTTATGGCTAAGAATTTAATTATAAATAATGTGATGGTGATTAAGAGGCATTTGTTTGACTTTCAAATAAACTTGGTGATGCAATTTTATTTCCTATTTGGATTATGTAAAATAAATATCTATTTTTGTGTATTTGTAAGTAAATTATTTAGAGTAGATATGTCTTTATTGTTATGAACATGATGTAATATTAGCTAGAAGAGATGTAAAAACATGATTTTTAGTGACTATCTCATGATAAGTATGTGGAAAAAGTAATATTTCTTGAGTTGTTCATTAAGAAATAATCAAATTTATTTTTTTTCAAAAGTTTAAATCTAATATAGTATCATTTTGTATTATTTAACTCATATTTATTATAAAAGGAGGTAAATTTAAACAAGTACAATAGCAAATAAGGAACCAAAATAGCCCCAAAATGTTACATCTTTACTACTAGAAAAAAGTTCACTTGCCTCTTTAAGGGAGAACTTCTAATAGAGCCAATCCCCCACTACAAGTAACTTCACAAGCCTTATTTTACATTTCTTGATTTTCATCTTTAGAGAGAGAAATTTCTAATTTAAATTAGTAAGATTTTATATAAATACTAAATTTAAATTGCTTTAATATCTGACAACTTTAGTAATAAATTAAATTTTATAAAAATATATTTTTTTAAGTTATAGTAAAACTAAATTAATTTTAAAAAATTATGACTTAAGTTTTTCAAATTTAACAAAAGATTGAATTTTATAAACCAATATTTAATTAGTTAATTGTATTTAAAAAAAAATATTATTATTATTATTTCATATTAAAAATTGAATGAGTTACATTTTTTGTCTTATGAAGAAATAACTAAATTATTTTGCCTTTAATTGTTTTTTCCTTTTGAGTATTGAAATATTTTACTAATGAAGTTAGAATGAATATGAATGAACTATCTAAGCAATACAATATTGTTTATAATAATTTTACAATCGTAGTTTCAACCATACAAAACATTGTAATTTATACAAATATCTTTGCATTTTTGCATACAGTTTCATATATAAAAGTTTGATATAAGTTCACCAATACATAATCTATAATAAATATTGTTTCATAAAAATAAACATCATGATGATAACCATCTAACAAACATAAACATCATCTAAGATATACATTCAAAATTACTACCATCATCTAATTATATATACCTCTAACACATATAAATGTCATTACGTAGCATAGAAATCTAATAATCTAACAAGACATCATCATCATGATCACATATAACAAAACAGAAAAATTGTAATCTAACATCATCACCACACACATCCTCAAGTTAATATACATCTCATATCAAATCATTTTTATTACATACACATATATCTCCATAAACATTAAATGAACATATCTAACACGACCTGACAATATACACATCAACACCAACATATAAATTAAGTACATAAAAATGAACAAATAAATGAACCATACTCTGATACAATAGAAATAGTAGTGTCATCTCGATCTATATTAGAAGATGATGGATGGTCAACTACTGCCTCAACATCTTCTAAACTCTGAGGTGTAGGAGGAGGTGGTGATCTGCAGTAGAAGATGATGGGTGATCAACTACCTCAATGCCTGTGTAACTCTAAGGTGGAGGAGGAGGTGGTTGGTCTTCTCTGTCAGTAGAAATATAAGGCACATCCTCTAGATTTGACATCTCGTCATTAGGTGACTCAGGAAGAGGTGTACTACCAGAAGGATAACTGATACCCTAATTCCCATGCTTCAAAGGGGTATTACTACCAGAAGCATTATAATCACCACCCTCATCATCATGATCATGATCATGAACTCATTATCATGATCATGATCACCACGGCTGCCATCATGATCACCACCCTCATCTGACATATCTGTTGTTGTGTTCCTTACATCCCTCATCCTTGTTAATAGCCTACTAGATCCAACAATATAATGCATAAGAGACATCATCTCACGTGGACAGTCCCTTTAGAGATCCACGAACCTAGGATCTGTGTTGGAATCTAGAGACCTAGTGGGGCAGACTCCCTCCTCAACCAAAAATGTGGCCAATCTGTCCATCCAAAATCACAGACCATCCCTACGGCTCTAGATGCCCACAACCCCCTAAGTTTGTGCCTCACCCTCTTGGGCTTCGCCCATATCCTCATCTCCTCCATTCAGTGGGGGAGGAGGCACGCCCCCGTCAAATGTGTCAATGTATAAAAAATATATAGTACACACATAAAATTACATAATTTCATTAAACAATTTAATAAAACAAGTTAAATAATGTGTTAGAATACATTTTATTCTAATTAATTAATACAAGAAAATGAAACAAGATTAATTTAAAGAAAACAATAATATTTCCTCTATCATCTTGAGGTGCAAATGGTGTAAAGAGGATGTCGGGACACTATCTCTAATAAATCTCGATGTACAGAAACAATAACGAGATAAAAATATGGTCAAACTCACTTGCCAGTAGTGCTAGTGCTTAGGTGAAAATCTTGGTCAAATATTCTAGCAGGCCCCTCTTGGGCATCATCCAATGCCACATGCGCATTTGGGTGTCAGTGATTGGCCTTGGAGGGTGATGGTCAAATGTAGGCCTCGTATCTAGAAACGTATAAAAAACAAACAAAAAATATCTGAAGCAAAATGGAAGTTCTCCATCCCATGTGTCATTGCATGACATCTATCTAAAGCCATCAAAAAATTCCTCAAAAAAAATGAAATAGCATCTGATAAAACATGGCACATGAATCAAATAATCAACATAATATAAAAGAGGGCAACTAATGCACTTCCCATCACCACTAAATTGTGAAATGGTTGTGAATAATAATAAGATTCACCTAACCACCTTTAAAGAAAAATAAGAAATTTGTAGTTGTCCACCATGCACCTGAAAATCTATTGGATGAACCACATGAGGCCCAACTTATCTCTAACAGTAAAAAAGTCGACTCTTTGTTGCAACCACATGGGGAAAATTAGGGAATTGGGGAAAATCCTCCCCTCTTCTGGATAGGCTAGTGATAATGTATATGTCCTCCTAAAAGGGCATATACCACACCTAAGGACTGACATGGAAACTGTTATGAAACTAGCTCACAGAAAGGATAGAAAAGATAGATGAATGCCTTATAAATCAGCGACTTTGAGGGGGGAACCTCCTTTACACTACACAAATGAATAGTTCTTGGATGATAGAAATGACAAGACCTCCTTTCTATATATAGGAGTCTAAGGGGTCATAATATAATTAGAGCTGACATAACAATAATAATGTAAGGGCACAATAATAACAATAATGGGCTTCTATGGGGCACAATAATAACAATATGGGGACTACATGAGCACAAAAATATAATAAGGGGGTTGGACTAATAACAATAAGGGGTTACACTAGTAGTATATGGACCTAACATGCCCCTCTCCTTCAAAAAGTGTTTTCCTCAACGCTTGAGTAGTTATTGATTCTTTTGTATAAAATTCTTGTCCTCCCATGTGGAATCTTCAGCGAGTAAGTTCTTCCACTTGATGAGATACTCTGAAATTGATCAATTTTGTAGCTGTCAGGTTCTTGTTTCTGTGACTGCTCGAAGCTCTAATATGATTTTTCCTTCCTTGTCAAGTTATCGCAATACTATTTGAACTGGGATCTTCTGCAACTTTTGAATGAGTTTCCACTCCTTTGGGCATATGGATATCTGTAAGGCCTAATGTTTGGAGGAACACTTCCTGGAACCAAATGAATAGCATGATAATGATCAAGAATAGGTGGGAGGCCTTTGGGAGTCTCAAATACCTTGGAATGATTGTCCAAAATGTTTTGGAGATCTAGAGAAATACATGATTTCGATGTGGGATCCTCTAGTGAACATAATTGTGCAATTACACCTCATTGTTATTTATTTAGAATATTTTTCATGCTATTATAGTTGATTATCTTCCCAAGCTTCTCCTTGTTACCCCTCAATTCAACTTCCTTTCCTTCCAAAAAAAATTTCAAGAAAAGTTCTTGAAAATTAAAAGCTATCATACCCAATGATTGTAGCCATTGGACTCCTAGTAAAACATCAGCACCACCCATTGGAATGAAAAGCATTGGGCTATTCAATACATATTTTCCCATGGATAACTTGATATTATGGCTCTTTCCAGAGCAATTTATGGTTCCTCCACTTGCAACCATCACTTAACACTCCCGTGCTAGATATAGGAAGAAGTTACATTCATTGGCTCTCTTACAATGAACAAAATTATGCGTACTACCCAAATCAATCAACAATATTACCATTTTCTTCTTGATATGTCCTTCTATCATGATAGTTTTATGAGTGGTAATTTATTCCAATGCATTACAAGATATGGTCGGATTCATTTCTTGATGCTTGATGTGATCTTTCAATTCTTGAACATTTTTCTTCTTGATATGTCCTTCTATATTGATAGTTTGAGGAGTTGTAATTCCGGCCAATGCATTACAAGATATGTTCGGATTCATTTCTTCTTTCTTGATGTGATCTTTCACTTCTTGAACCCTTTTCTTCTTGATATGTCCTTCTATCTTGAGAGTTAAAGGAGTGGTAATTCTTTCCAATGCTTTACAAGAGATGGTCGGATTCATTTCTTCTTTCTCTGGGGTTGGTTCCTAGTGTATATCCTCTTCTTTTGATGTTTTTCGATCCTTTTCTTCCTCCTCTTCATAATCTATGTAAAATAATTTCTTCTCAGCACACTTATGACCTTTAGTGCATTTGCTATCACAACTGTAACAAAGCCCTTTTTCTCTTTTTTTTTCCAATTGTTGTGGTGTAAACCTTGTAGGTTGTGGAAGGTTAGGAGAAAAAAAACCTCCATAATTATAGTCATGAGTGGTGGGATTCCTCGTTTCCATAATTTCGCTTTCAATTTTTCTTGCCCACTTGAATGGCTTCTCCAATGAATCAAGTTCCCAAAGACGAACCTCATGTTAAATGTTATCCTTTAAAGTACCTATGAAGACATCAATCCTTTGCTTCTCTGGAATATCTTTTACCCTTACATTTAATTTTTGAAATTCCTCAATGTGCTCTGCCATTGAACACTTTTGTTTGAGATTTATCAATTGGTTAAAGAAGGTGTTTCTCTTTGTATCTTCATAATGTGCTATCATTTCCTCCGTGAAAATTGACCACGTGACAAGTGGTTTACGAGAACAAAGCCCTTTATACCATAAAAATTGATTCGATTCTAAATAATTAGATGCAATACATACCTTTTGTAACAGTGGTACACCATGTAGATCAAAATATTTCTCCATCTGTAGTATCCAATTTACCGGATCCTTGCCATCAAACTTCCTAACCTTGCTTTTTTATTTTTATTTTAGGAGCTCGATCTTGAAACGACTATAACTCTATACTTTCAGATCTTTAAGTTCTGAAATTTCATTTTTTAATAGCCCTCTGAGTCCTCTTTCTAGCTCCACAAGTCTGATCACAATTGGATTCCTGAAGAAAGATCTATTCCCGATATCCCATGATGACCTAATTATAGACTAATTCAGTAGAGCTAACTTGCATGAAGTGACATGTGTCTCTATTTCAACCTTAGTACCTAAAATTGGTATAAAGAAAAGTACAGGCCGTCCTCTTTCTGAACCTTCTTATGAAATTTCAATTTGATGCTCAGAACAAAAGTTATGACGATTTTCCCCAGGTCAGCTATTTGGAATGTAATTCGAGAATCTGCAAAAATGCCAACTTCCTTAGATCATATCTCTGCAAATATAGCAAGAAAAGCTCTGAAATTTGGACCAAAATTTCAAAACTATTTCGGCCCAAATGGGCTTTTTTGTAGCTTCTGAAAAGTCACAGAAAAAAGTTGCAGCGAAAATGGCACGATGACCTGTTTGGAGCAGCGAAACCCTTGAATCCAAAGCTCTGAAACCAAATGTTATGAAACTAGCTCATAGAAAAGATAGAAACGATAGATGAATGCCTTATAAATCATCCTCTTCGAGGGGGGAACCTCCTTTACATTACACGAATGAAAAATTCTTGGATGATACAAATGAAAAGACCTCCTTTCTATATATAGGAGTCTAAGGTGTCATAATATAATCAGAGCCGACATAACAATAATAATGTAAGGGCATAATAATAAAAATAATGGGCTTCTATGCAGCACAATAATAACAATATGGGGACTACATGGGAACAACAATATAATAAGGGGGTTGTACTAATAACAATAAGGGGTTACACTAGTAGTATAGGGACCTAATACAAAACCTACTCCTAAACAATCTGTTGGCTAATGACATGCACCAATAAGGCAGAGTGTGTCTTGAGGGATGTAGCCTCCTAATATTAGTTGAGGGGGCACACATTCCTTAGGAGCGCTTGAGTCGCTACAATAATAGGGTGAGCGAATAAATCCTTCTCCCTCTCTCTAGCCTCACAAGGTCATATCACATTGTATTGGTCTTCCATTTGCTCTTACTCTTATTGTTTTTCCCTCTAGAAATGTCTCTGCCACATGATTGACATATAAAATACATCAACCTCATAGATGAAATACATTTTTTTTATTAAATGAAAAATATATCTATAAATATGGAAATATAACTTTCGATTAAACAAGAAAAACATCGATGCACCTAAACAATAGTCATGCACCATCTCTAGTGTGTTGTAAGACACAACCGCATGGCATCAATGCACACATACGTATGACACACCAATTTTTATTCACATATCTAAATTTTCATAATGGTGTGTCACTCATGCAATGGTGCACATGTATATCCTTTTTTTACTGATAAGGAACATTCTGGCTATCGAACACACCAAGCTATAGATATATTTTTCAATATTAATTTTTTGTTGCGTTTAATAAATATAAATGCACCAAGCGCAACCTACAAATTGTATGCACCAACGTATTGTGAGAATATTGTTAGGAATTACAATCCCTTCGTGCCTCTCTAAAATTGTGTTGAATGATACAATCATGGAAATGATGGGCACAAACCAATTAATACCTCCCTCTTAGGATGAACAAACAAAAGAAGAAATTCAACCATTGAATGAAAAGAGACATAAAATGGTGGAATAATATTAATTTTCACTCTAGAATCAAATTCAAGGATTACTACATAATCTTGAGAATGGAGATAAGAAAAATGGAAGAAAAAAATGGAAATAATGACAATAAATAAACGATATTTATTTGTCCTCATAAAGAAAATTAGAATGAAAGGAAGATATGGAAAAGAAAGAAAGAGAAACAAGAAAAATGCAATCTGGCCATTGTGCTCAAGAAATAGATGACCAATGGTATAGAGATAATAAATGTTTGGATCACGTGAAAAGAGATATAAGAAAATTTTCTCACTAAAGGAAATTAAAAGAGTGAGATTTAGTTTTAGAAATAATACATCATCTAGAATAATGGGAAAAGGACTAGTTGACCTTAACAATGAGAAACATAAGGATAAAGATGTCTCATTTGTTGAAGTGTTAAAACAAAATATTTTAAGTGTAAGTCAAATGGTTGATAATGGAAATGAGGTCATATTGTCTTCTAAAGGGTGAAAAAAAGGGAAGGAAGAAACTAGCATAAAAGTGGCAAGAGAAGGAAAGGCCTCAAACAATGCAAGTGTCTTTGATAAAAGTTAAATCAAAATGTTGCAGCATGAGAGTGTGATATCTTTTAGTTTATTAGTAAAGTACATGAAAGAAACAAAAACATCTTAATTCATATCACAAATATAGAAATAGTTGAAGGCACATGACAAAATAATGAGATAATGAAGCAAGAATAGTTATAAGGTGAGTACACAACAATAGATCAATTTACATAAATAATGTAATAATCATTAAATATGAGCTACAATGGATGAGTGGTGTGTTAAGGCCCAAAAGTAAATACAGGTTTGCAGAAATAGTTCTCAAGGGAACAACCAAATAAGGAATATATTAGGTGATATTAAAGTAATTTGTAAAACAAGGGGTCAAAAGGAAGGATACCACATTCAGGGGGAGATACACAATCAACAGTAACTTACATCATCAATTGGTTTAAGCAAGAGTTGTTTGTTCAAGTAAAACAATAAATAAAATGTTTTCATATCTTATACAGTTTGTATTATTTTAGTTAAGAAGCTAATATGATGAGTCTTAACATTCTTGACAAAACATAGATAGTTGGTATCTAATTAATATCATAAAATGGGTATTTGCAAAAGGAGTTCATAATGCATTGTTATCTATTGGTATCATGTTACGAAATGAGAAAGGTTTGGATTTCAATCAACCATTAGTGTGATTTTGGCCCATTTATACAACAATAACATATTCATTTTAGGGATAATATGGAAAGTGTGCATAAATGGAGATGTTTCTCTTAACAAGTTAGGGGGGGGTGGTGGTGCAAATTTACTACTATGAAATTTTTCTGCTTTTTGTCAACTAGAATTATTTTGCTTCATTAGTAGCAGCCTCTTGTATGTTGAACAACCCTTTCAAGTTGAGCAAGGTCAAAGGGGGAGATTAATCAATCATTAACTCTCACAATGCATATACTAATAAATAATCAAAGGGGAAGAGCTAGAAAACATTAGAACCAAAATGGAGATATGCAATATATTTATTGGTACAAAGATAAATTGGAAGATGGAGAGTGATCAACCTTTGATTTCCATATAACATGTGAATATAGTAGCAATGGGGAAGCGAGGAAATGTCAAAGTTTGCAATTATTGTCAATCCAAGGAGATATCATCACCAACATATCATATTCTCCTAGGTGAGAATGGCAGGAGATAGATTATATAGACCGTTTTTCACTGATGTCAAAGTGGGAGGATGAGTAGAAGTTGGCTCTACATTAATGCAATTTAATGTGATTACTTTTACAAAGGTATTGAATAGCTATATCTCTAGGTAATATTTCCATCAACGGTTAGTAATTTTTGGTTGTGTTACCAGCAATGCCAAAGGGCGAGATTGTTGAGAAAATTGTTTTCATTGACTTCAAGTCTTCAAGGTGAGTGAATATTGAGAAACGTGTTGTCACTATTGTCTATCATTTTCATTGATTTTATGTCTTAGTCATTAATGTCAAAAAATTAATGTTCAAGGGGAGCTTGTTGAAGTGAGAGTGTTGAGAGTGTTGGTAGTTACAATAAGTTGTATCAATTTTAGGAGGAGCCTAGTAAGTATGTTGAAATATGTTATTTCCCTTTGTTTAAGGGTGGTTTTGGCTTAGTTACTTGTATCTAATAACAAAAATACAGGTTATGTCAGATAGTCCTCTTAGACAACTTTCCAACGGTATATGACACTTAGCCAAAAATATAAGGATTGATGAGAAAAAGTGTATTGAAGCATAGGTTTGTGGAAAATAGACAACAAGATGGATACCAGATCAATTTGGACTCATCTAGGAGATGAAATACATTTTTGCTACCTTAGGATCTACACGTCTAGTGATTCTGCCACTTAACAAACAATCTAGATCTAAATATGTTTTTGAATGTTCAATTCATAATTCCAACTATTTTGGTTCTGTGCTTAAGACTTGAATTTGAGCATCTAGTCCTTAGATAATTTTAAAAAGAATAAATAGAAAAATACACTTGGATGCTATATTCTTGTCCATAAATATGAATGACATTGAAGATGATGTGTTTGGTGCTGTGATTGTTAAAGTGGTGTATAGGTGGTAATGATATGGCTAGCATCATGATGTGGCAACTCGATAGCATGACACATCAAAGGTGTTCTTAGACATTTTGAGTGTCCAAGTGAGATGAATATGAATCAACATAACACCACTTAGAATATGCCACTTGGAATAAGGATGGATTCATGATGTAAGAATGACATCTACGAAATGAGTTACTTCGGACTAGGACATGAGGACCCGGAAATTGATCGAGAGACACATGATAATTGGCATGGAGATAATTGGATGACCTAACACTGATGTGTTGAACTGGATGAATGGTGGAATATGGTGTGGTTAAATTATAGTGTCATGGTAGGGTTTTGGGATTGGAAGTGGTTCCATATGCACAAAATGCTAATTATAGACCCCCCACACACACTATTAACTATCAGACATATAGGGGGGCCCAAAATTGATATAAACCATTATTCTACATACTATTGACAGTTTGTGTATGCTGCACCAAAGGAAGGTGAGAGAGGTTTAATCACAAAAATATCAAATTATAGACACCCCCCCATGTTAATATTTGAGTATATGGGGAGGCTCCATAATAAATATCAATTGTGTGGTTATACATGGTTTGAATTCTAGGAAAACATGGACGGTTAAACAATTTTTCTAGTTAACGAATTTTGTCATTCAAAAATTTTGGCACTAAATGTATTTGGGTGTTTAATTGGAATTTTTTTGTTGTGGTGTTGAGATGAATTTTGGTGCCTTCACATTCCTTACAATAAAATTTGGTGTTCTGAGTGTCAATATAATTAAACACGTGATTTAAAATGAGTAATGGAAACTGTGAAAATAAAAGTGGGATGTTGACTTGAGTTAAAATTATAAAAATGGGTATAGTTGAATGAAAAGTTCATATATTTAAGAAAAAAATTACCATGGAAAAAACCATGGACTGATACCCATGGTATCAGTTGAGTAGAGCTTAGAAAATACTAAGAGATAGGTGCAGAAGTGTGTGATGAATAGTTAAAATTTGAGAACGCTAAGAGTGTGGAAAAGGGCTGAGATCGTTAGAAGTTGTTCAAAATGAAGAATTTATAGGGATGAGTTTGGAAAAGGGCTAAAAAAATTATCTTCTTCAAAGGAATACGAGAGGGTAATAATGTAAAAAGTGTGTTGCAAATCTTAAATCATTGTAAAAGTCTGATGAGGGAAGAGGATGTGGAAGGACTAAAAATGTTAGAGGTTTTATTATGGAAAAATAATGGCTAAGTAATCATAACAATAGGATGCTTCTAAAGAAGCCTAAGTAAGGTTCAGATGCACATAAAATTATAGAACAAATATATTTCTATACCTGATACCTATAATGTTGTTTACGTAAAAGCAGTAGACCTAAGTGTTGCTATCAAATTTGAGGTTATAATAGAGTTGTTGAGAACATATGAAAAGTTATGATCAGCTTTGAATGTGAGAAAAGTGTTCCTGAGCAGATATGAAGAAGTTGTGAAAAAAAATAGGTTTGAGAGAAGAGTTATAGAGTAGAGAAAAATATGAAATCATAATGGATGGTAGTTTAAGGATGTTGGCTGTACAGTGAGAAATATAGATGGTTTAGATTTGAAGGAGTAAGAGAAGAAAATACAATTCCAAATATTAATTTGATATAGTACCTATGTATTTGGGTCTGAATTTTTTATGAAAATTGGATCATCTATGTTTAGCAAGTTGGTTCCAACAGATCAAGGAGTTAGTTCTTCCATCAAGTCGTTTCGTCTAAAATAACTTAGGGGTTGGTGTCTCCTCTAAGTGGGTGCTTGAAAATTGGCGAGTTGTTGCTTCCTTCAGTTCAGTGCCAATAATGTTTTTTTTCGGTTGGTACCCCTTCCATGTGGGTGCTTGTAAATCAAGGAGTGGTTGCATCCTTATTGTTTGTGGCAATAAACATAATGTAATAGCAGGTTGCAACTTGCGTTTTCATAAAGAAATAAAAGAGGATTGGTGGCTTTCTCATTTTATGGTTTTCAATGTACATCTGGTGTCTCTATGTGTTATGTGTGTGTATGTTGTTTATTATGTGTGATTCATGAGTTGTTTACAATGTTGATTGCTAAAGGAATTGAAATTGTGTAGATCGGTAATAATTATTTTTCTTGTAACATCTTTGGTCATAAGAATAATTCATCCCCCTCTTAGTATTATAATGGTTTCCGGTAATATTATCACTATCTTGAATCACTTCAATTTATTTGAGAGCTAAGGTCCTTTGGTAATAGCTCTTTCTTTTAGAAAATTGCATAATGTTATAAAATTGAGATAGTTAAACTCACAATTTAGGCTACATTCCTTGCTCAAAAAGGGATGAATCAATGACATGATTATTAGAGAGGAAAATGTAGTAAGAGTGGATGTGAAAATAAGTGTTTTAAAGGAGGTGGTCGACATAATCTAGCTGATATATTCAATATCCATTATGTTCATTATGAAAATAATGGATGTGATGTAGTATGTGTAGGAATCCATTGGAGAAAATGATATAAAAAATATAAACAAAAGGAAAAAGAAGGTAAATCTCTTTAAACCATGCAAAGATTTATTTAAAACTTTGTTTTATTCTTGTAGGGAAGCATGATTTCTTCATGTTGGTGCTACTTTCCATGTGACTCTTTATAGATAATTATTTTAGGAATTAAATCAAAATCTGAAGGATTTAATACCAATGTAGTCATAACTTATATGAATTAACACCATCAAATTCCAATTTCTTCAAATCCTAGATTTTGTTTACATGATTTCATCCATATTTGTGAGTTGTGGGGTGACTTTCGATATAGTTTTCACATCTGGATGTAAGGCCATATATTTCATATGTTCAGTGGACTAGTTGAAATAGGGAGGTAATCTAACAACATAGTCATTAAGATAGGATGTGCGGATAATAAATTATTGAAGCTAAAAGGTACATCTACATGAGCATATTTTTTTTCACAACTCTCTCATCATACCCATGAAGAAGGTACATTGTGACCCAATCTCTTGTGACATGCTATATTTAGGTAGGTCATAGTATGCTAGTTTTTGTATGTTGAGAAAAGAATAGTTTCTAGCTCACCTATCCTTGCAATGAATTTGACACAATGTGATGCATGTATCCTTGCTAAATAAAATAAGCACCCCTTTCATTATTATACTTTAAGATAATGTAGATGACTATAATTGATGCATTATGATTTATATGGCCTCATGCTTGTTGCGTATACTTTTCCTAATGAATATATAGTGGATTTATGGAAGATATATTCGGTTTATTTTAGAACCAAAAATATCAATCATTTGAATTTTTTTGAGAATATCATTTATGGATTTATAATGAAGTGTAATCCCATATTGGTACTCTTTTTACTAATAATAGAGGGTAATATGGAAAATAGATTTATAATGACCTTGAAATATATCTTTTCTAAGATGAGAACAAGCATCAAAACACCTTTCCACACAATCCTCAGTAGAATGGTGTAGCAAATATAATGAATAGGATACTCCAAAGCATGACATGTTCAATGATATATTTTATGAATCTAAAGTTTATAATTTTGGAGAATGAAATTTTCTTTGTAGTGTATGTGAGAAACAAAACTCTATCTTATGCTCTGGGAAACATAGTATCCTAGGAAATCTTGTATAACCACATTCCTTTCTGGAGGCATCTCAAGTTTCTTATAGAAAAGAAAGAAAATGGGTCCAAGAAATTGAAATTTCATCCTCTTGAGTTACTCAAATAATAATAAGGAATATTGTCTTTATGATGAGGTAAACAAAGTGTTCATTCTTTCAAGAGATGTAATTTTTCTTGAATCCAATAAGAATGATTGCACTATGAAATCCATTTTGATAATCTAAATAGATTCTCCAATGTAAAGACATATAATGAATTTGATAATGAGATTCCCCATCCTCAAGAGAGGTTCTCTTTTTTGTACAAATCTCTTAAATATCGTTTTGAATTGTAGTGTTCACCTCATGCATAAAATCAAACCACTTCTTGAAGCAAGAGTTTTAATTGGAGAGTGTCAAAGAAAGGATTGAAATGTTGAACCTTGATGGAAATGTAATGTCAGCTTAATTAGTTGAGAAATATTGACCATCGTAGAAATGTTTGAAATGAATCATAAAGATATTTCTAAGAGTTCATATTAAAGAGGTTGGAAAGATAGGAATTAGAAGTTCAACAAAGTAAGATGATCTAGGCAATGCATATAATTCATATTTAGTTGATTTCAATGATATGGACAACTCAAATAATTGTTGATTAGAATTATATTCTAAATTTGAACCATCATCCCTTAAATAAGTGGTTTCCCATTATGAGTTGAAATAGGAAACAAAGAAGTAGTATTATTCTTTCATCATGAATTGAACATAGAAGTTGGTGCATCACCCATTCGGAAATATACTAATTGGTTGTAGGTGGGTTTACAAGAACAAGTATAAATTATATGGCTTGTTAGGAAAACATAAGATGAGACTTATGGTGAAAGGATGTGCTCATGAAGAAGGCTTAGACTATGAGAAGGGTTTTTCCAGCACTGCAAAAAGGGATATCATTCATGTATTAATGACATTGGCAACATATAATAGGTGAAACATTCATCATATGGGTGTGAAAATAATTTTCTTGATTGAAAATTTAAAATATACTATATACATGTCTCAACTAGAAGGATTTATTATCAATGGTGAAGAACATAAGGTATCCAAAGTCATCATGTCTTTGTATGTCCTAAAGAAATCAACTTGGACATGGTGTAAAATGTTATCTACGCATATTTTGAAGAACAGTTTTAGCATCCTAATATTGATTATGCAACTTTTTTTAATCAATAAATCTATTTTCATAATAGGGAAAATGAATCATATATTGCATCCATAATTAAAGAATTGAAGAAATTTTATTAGATGACAAACATGGGACATATTCATTACTACTTGGGTATTGAACTCTCTCAAAATATAAGTTATTTGTTTACCAGGACAAGCACATTGGAATGTTGTCAATATATTTCTCATTAGTTATTATAATCCTCTCTCTACAAAAATGGAGAAAATATTCAAGGTAACACCAAAATAAGGGAACAAATTTGAGGATATAACTAAATATAGATAGCTTGTGGGGAGTCTTATATATCTTACCAATACTATACTATTTATTTGATTTTTAATTGGGATCCTATCAAGGCTCATGAAAAAACGTTGTGAAGGACACTTACGTGGTACAAACATATTTCTTATGTACTCTAAAGGAACTCATAAATTTAGATTCAAATATTGTAAGATCGAGGACTTCAAACTAGTTAGATATATGGATTGTGACTCTGATCTTGGATCAACAACTCTTTCTTGGACATCACACAAATAGTCCATTCTAAAAAATTCCACTATAGTGGTAGAATATGTGGCTGTTATATAGAAAATAAAGGATATCTTGTGCCTTAGAAAGATACTAGAGGATTCACAATAAATATAGTCCATTGTTAGTCCACTTTTAATTGACAACACTTCTACAATCTAGTTGGACAAGAAGCCTAGATTCTGTGATTAAAAAAATCACGTAACACAAAGTACTATCTAAATAGACATCAAATTGAGGCTAAGACATATAATCCATACATAATTAAATAAATCAACAAATTATAGATATCTTCGAAAGAAAACTTGAAACATAAAAGTTTTAAAAATTCAAAAAAATGCTTGGACTCACAAATACCATTTTGAATAATGTTGGGGAGTGTTAGATCGCTAATTCTAAGGATTGTTGTCTCATAAAAACATTGTAATAGTAAAATTGGAAGACTCATAGGTGAATAGGAATGACCATCAAACCTATAAAACCAACCATCATATCAATGTATTTATATATGTTTCATACTAATACAAGTTTAATGGGTTGAGTTATAGAAGAAAGAATATTATGCCTATTCCTTCCCTTCATAAATTATTCACTATTATTACTTTAATTTCCTCACATGCTAAGTGGAATAATGTTTATAATATTCTCTACTTCAATCCTCATTTTGTAGATTCTTCAATTATTATACACTTTGAAACCTAAGATCATTTGAATGGGTTCTTGTCCCACTGTTTGAAAAACTTCTAATAATTAATTAATGTCCATATTGAGCAATGCAATGTTCTTCCCTTCCACTCAATGTCCTTCTAATATTTATTATCCTTGGGATAAAATTCATTAGTTGTAATACAATGATATGGGGTTTAATGGTAAGTTTCGTTGGGTGATACCCACGAGATGAGGGTTCAAAACTCATTGAGTATATATATGACCTATTGTGTCTCGGCTAGAAGAGTAGGTGACCCCATAGCGGACGTCTCAGCTCTTGTTGAGGCATAAGTTTCCTGCTATTGTGCGGCTTGCAGGTGGTTGCACGTAGCCTAGGTTTATAGTGGCAACCAGTAGATTTGATCCTGGGTCTATTCACGATAACCCTCACCAATTACCGATTATCCTAGATTAAAAAAGAAAAATCATGAGTTGTAATTAACTCAAATGAACAACTCATATTTTTCGAGACATACTAAGTTACCGATTATCCTAGATTAAAAAAAAAAAAATCATGAGTTGTAATTAACTCAAATGAACAACTCATATTTTTCAAGACCCTTTAGTATGTCTTTGCTGAATCTACATCAAGAAAAAATAAACCCAATACAAAGTTTTTGAAATTGCTTTCAGTGAACTTTAACACATAAATTTCAGGTGACCGTCACCCTTGGAATATTCTTTTGCAAAGTCATCTCAAAATTTATTTTTGAAAATATTAGATATATGTGGAGGAAGGGAGAATAAACAATGTGAAATTTATACCCTTATTATGTTCTTCCTTGTTATCAGTGTAATCATTTTAATATACTTCATATTTTAATTTTGTAAATTATTATATAAAATAGGAAAATGCATTTTTTTTTAAGAAAGAAAAATATATATTTTTTTTCATGGGTTTACTTTAATTGGGGATCACCATGTTATAAACTACTAAGTAAATTATGACATTTAAGATTCAAATCTTTGTGAATGTTCAACACTATTTTATATAATTTTTCATTTAAGTGTGTACATTAAACTTTATATATTCCTCCATATAAATTATACATTAATAATTATAATTTATCTTTTTTAATTTTAGAATAATATTAACCTTTCAATTTAAAGCATAACACTCCTCTTCCAATTTGATTTCTTCACCATGCTTATATCACATTGTTACACAATACATTTATCCTATAGTGTATGTACAAACACAAATTTGACAACTATTCAAAATGTCCCATAAATTTAAGTCAGACCCTCAACAATTAAACCTTGTGCACTAGAGAAAAGTCATTACATCCCACCATTAAATCCACCCAATCCAATATCATTATTACCTAATGCAAAAATCAATATTTAAATTATCACACAGAACAAAACTTATGCAGATGGCATATAAAACACAAATTCCAGAAATATTCTTGCCACATCACACAATAGACGAAGGCCTTTATTTTATTTTTTCAGCTACTTGAAATTATTGGAATGCTCCTCATAAACAAAGTACATCTGCTTTTTGAATTGACATTGGTACATGTTAGAATTATTTGCATGTCAGACAAGATCACAAATATTTGCTTGTCATCAGATCAGATCAGCATGGCTTGTAAATTGCATATAAAAAATTAGCCTGAGCACTAAATCTATTTAGAAGGGAGAGAGATTAAGGATTGCACTTATCTCTTTCTACACTGAATGAACATAAGATAGTTGCAAATGGCCTTAATAAACTAGATATCTGAGTAACAGACCATCTACCCATAACGAAACTCAATGGAGATATTTGGGACATTACCATATTATCTTCCACGAAGGGTCTCATCAACTCATGCCCTACCCGCTTACGCTCAAAGTTATCAAAGTTATCCACGATTCAGAGATTGATATTATGGGTTCTAATAAATGGTAGCTTGAAATCATTCAGTGTTTTATTATGCTTATCCCGATGGTGCACAGTTCTGAATTTGAACTAGTATGTTGAAATCAATTGACGGATAAAAACCTATGCCAACCTCATCTCCTTAATTGGTGTCATAATTTAAAATCGAATTCGTACACAAGGAAAAACAACGACAAAGATGATAAGCGGTTGGTTTTATTATTTTCTAACTCTTTTAATGTTTCTGTTACATCTTTAATACAGTTAGGACGTATATATAAATAGATTTAAAGTCAGTAAAAACATTTCAAATCCTTATTATGTGAATTTAATAATTTAAATTTATAATTTCAATAAAAATTTATAATCGATAAAATTATAAAAGTTATAAAAAAAGTTATAAAAAATATTTGAAATAAATCTACTAAGTTTTAGATACACAGTGATTGGATGTTGTGAATTTAATAATTTAAATTTATAATTTCAATAAAAATTTATAAGCGATAAAATTATAAAAGTTATAAAAAAATTATATAAAATATTTGAAATAAATCTATAAGCGATAAAATTATAAAAGTTATAAAAAAAATTATATAAAATATTTGAAATAAATCTACTAAGTTTTAGATATACAGTGATTGGATACTGTGTTAATGTATTTCTTAATATAAAGTTACTGGTTCAATTCTCCATCGAATAAAAATAAAATTCTAGAGTAATACCCACCAAAGTTTTTAGGCAAAGCAAAGAGAAACTCATTGTAACAATTAATCTTACTAAACAAGTAGAAATACCATGGAGAATGTAACACAAAAAGGTTGAATGACCGGATTACATTATCTCTTAAGATTGAGGATTTATGGGCCTTCCACAAGATAAAAGGGTGGTTCACTGAATACTAGCCACTCTCGGGATTTATAGTCTTACAATAACTGTATCTCATTTTCTTTCGAGTGGCTTACTTTCGTATTTATTGAAACTTTTGGAATGAACATTTGCACAAAATCTAAATCTTCTGAGAATTTAGGATATATGGGTTTGTATTCCTGAGACATAATGTGTGTGTATGTGGCTGATCCTTTTTTTTGGTTTCCTAAACTATTATGGCATAAATTTTGAGTTAAATGCATAGAAAATATTTTTTTCCCTAATATAAAACCGATTTTTGTAATGTCATTACTACAGATATTCGTGTTTGTAACATTTACGTAATGGATTTCCTATTTCCCATTTAAAAAGGGTATTATTATCTTCTTCTTTTTCCGCCTTTCATGACAAAATATTGGAACATTACCTCTTATTTGATTCTCTATATGATCCTTCATGACAAAGATGGAAAACTATGAATCATCAATCATAGCTATTATCGTATATTATCAATCATATATTATCCTTGCAAGTTTATGTACTTCACTGCCCATAACCGTACCATCGTCCATCTTTTATGTCGTTAAGATATGTTATAAACTTTTCACGTTGGATAAACGATATAATATGATGTGGGTAAGGGCTCCAGATCACACCCATCTTGATTATATGCAGTCCATTTCTTGTACGTTTGAGCCACAATATGTCTAATGTGCTCAAGTTTAAGTAATTTTATATCTATGGAATTAAAGGTGTTGCTTTAAGAAGCTCCACCATAAAGGCCCGACCAATTTTTGCAGACAGACCGATATCTTTACGAACGATCTTACATCATTTGATGATACGCAATTACATCGTGGATCCTTGCTCATTACTCCCAAGATTGTTTTCATTTACATAGGCCGGAAAACCCTATCTGCATTGTTAGTTCCACGAATAACCATTGGTCCGTCTATTAGTGAAATATTGGGCATAAATAGCAAAAGGTTTGAGGTTTTCTCTCTCTTAGGTATATGGTAGTGATTCACCATGGTCATTCCTTAGAATCATGATCATAATTCAAGCCTTAGTTGTTTTTTATCATTTCACATGACGAAGACCCTTCCTTACATTCTCATATGTTAAAATTTGTTTATGTCTATGATTTTTCTAATTTTTCAGTTTATAATTTTTTTCTCCATGTTCTTGTAGGGTTCCTCCATGATGTTCCTCAAAATACAAGGATGAATGAGGCAAGAAGAAGGGTGGCTCGCTCTTGTTAAGGTAGAACAACAAGCAACACAACACTTTTCGTTGAACATAGTTTACTCTAAATGAATGATTTCCTTGGTTCACCCTTGTAACTAATGAGGAATGGATGTGGCATTGTCATATCCATGACCTCAGCGATAGTTTCATTATACAAGGGTGAGTGTTCCCCAAGCCACATTTCTTCCAAAGTAGTGAAATATTTAAGTTTATTTTTGTTTATGGGTTTGCTAAAATGCTTCTCTATGGTTGTTTATAGGTAATAACTCACCTAGGCTCTCTTTCAATGTTAATGTTAAGGATAAGGGTTACGGACCATTTAGGTAACACAACATTTTTCTTGTTGTAGGATGTTAGTTTCCAAGATGCAACAAACCTCACGGGCCTTCTTGTGAATAATTCACAAATCCCACTAAGATATATTTTAAATATTATATATATATATATATATATATATATATATATATATATATATATATATATATATATATATTATTTTATTTTATTTTATTTTATTGTGTTGGTTAGATGGTTCATATCAATGGTACCATGAGAGATTTGTCAAGAGTTGCAAAGGGAAGACATGAAATAGTAAATGAAAACAGGAAGAGCTCACAGGTGCGGATCACTAGGAGCTACCTCAGGGAAAACGCCACACACTAGCTTCACATTAGTTTGAATATTAAATAGATACAATTTGTTAGGGACAACAAATCATATCCCAGGAGAATAGGAACTGAATAACTATAGAAAGGAAAATCACAACTACGTAACAATAATAGCCTATTCTCCATTAATTCTAACACTCCCCCTTAATGGAGAAAGGGTTCTTAGACACACCTAATATGACCCTAAACAACTCAAACTTTAGTCTTCTTAGAGGCTTAGTAAATATATCATCCACATTATCACAAGAATTACAATATTCAACACAAATCTCTTTGGAGTGAAAATTTTCACTAACAAAATGAAATTGATTGTCTATGTGCTTAGTGTTTTTATGAAACACGGGATTCAAAGTTAGTTTGATGGAACTTTGATTATCACAATTGATAACCGTAGCTTCTATCTGTTCTTCTCCTGCATCGTGGAGAACTCTTTGCAACCAAACTGCCTCACATGTTGCTGCGCACATAGCTTGATATTTTGCTTCTGCTGAGGATAAGGCCACAATATGCTACTTATTGCTGCACCAAGAGATGACCTCAAATCAATACTAAAGGGGTAACCTGTAATTGATCTCCTATCATCTAAATTTCCCGCCCAATCAAAGTCTATATAACCTGTCAAGCTAACATCAAATGAATCACAATAGAAAATACCAAAGTCTGAAGTTCCATGCAGATACCTCAGTACTCCTTTCGTTGCAAGCCAATGGTTCTCATGAGGTTGAGTCATGAACTGACTCAAAACACTCACTGCATAAGATAGATCTAGTCTCGTTGTAGTCAAATAAATAAGACTACCAACCAACTGTCTGTACAATCTGCATATTTCGAACCATCATTCAATTGAAGTTTCCTATTTTGTTGTAAAGGAACAAATACATCCTTGCACTCATCCATTTTAAATTTAGTCAACAAACTCTTAGCATACTTACCCTGTGACAAGAAAGTTTGGCTTGAATCTCTCCAAACTTCTAGACCCAAATAATAATGCAATTCTCTAAGGTCTTTCATTTCAAATTTCTATGATAACTGCTGCTTGATTTCTTCAATGAGATTGTATGCACTTCCTGTCATGATCAAATCATCTACATATAAATAAATCAACACTAGTTTCCCCTCATCATTAAACTCAGTATGCAAATTAGGATCATTTTTTCTCCGTTTATAACCATGCATGAGGAAAAATGAATCAATTTTTTCATACGAGGATCTAGGAGCCTATTTTAAACCATATAAAGCTTTCTTTAATTTACAGACTAAATTCTCTTCTCCCTTCTTAACAAACCCCTTAGGCTGCATTAAGTATACTTCTTGTTTTAAATCACCATTTAAGAAAGCAGATTTAACATCTATTTGATGTATTTTCCAATGATGCTTAGTGGCTAAAGAAATAATCAATCTAATAGTATTTAATTTTGCAACAGGGGCAAATGTTTCCTCAAAGTAAATACCTTGTTTCTGGGAATACCCCTTTGCAACCAACCTTGCTTTATACTTATCAATAGACCCATCTACTTTAAATTTTAACTTAAATAACCATGTGCAACCTATGCATTGTTTACATGAGGAAGCTTTACTAGATCCCAAGTATTATTCTTAATAATAGATTCATATTCCTCCTTCATTGCTTCCTTCCATTCAAAACTCTTACTAGCTTCATGAAAATTAGAAGGTTCTACAATGTTTAACATACCAATCATGAGCGCACAATCCCTATACCGAGCTAGTAACTGTTTCAGCCCGCTAGATCTCCTGAGTAGTGGGGTGTCAACTATTTTACTATGTTCTTCTCTTTGTGGACTGAACTTACTTTCCTCCTCTTTATCTTGTTGCTGCTACTACTATTGTTGTTGGCTGATCCTTGTTTCAACATCCTCATCTGCAAGTAAGGGTACATGTCATTCTTCATTATCTTGAATAGGATTCCATCATCAACCTATTCATGGAATACTACATCTTTACTAACAAACACCTTGTGAGTAGAAGGATCAAACAACTTATAAGCCGTATACTCACTGCAGTATCTAATGAAATTACATTTAATGGCCTTTGAATCTAACTGCTTCCTGTTTTCTTTGGGAACATGCGCAAAACCTTTACAACCAAATACTCTAAGATGACATACTACAAGCTTGAAGCCAAACAATGCTTCAAAAGGAGTTCTATACTAAATACTTTTAGTGGGACTCCTATTCTTCAAATACACTACAATATTAATAGCTTCTGCCCAAAACCCATTACTTAGATTCTTACCTTTCAACATACTATGAGCACACTCCACCAGTGTTTTGTTTTTCCTCTTAGCTATTCCATTCTGCTGAGGAGTGTAAGGTCTTGTAAACTACTGTTGTATCCCATTCTCTTTGCAGTATTTGATCAAATCCCCTTTCTTGAATTCTCCGCCTTGATCTGATCGAAGAATCCTGATGAACTTTCTTGCCTGCTTTTCAATCATGTTCTTGAACTGCTTGAAATAATCAAAGGCATGACTCTTCTGTCTAAGAAAATACACCCATGTGAATCTTGTACAATCATCAACAAAGATTAAAAAATAGTATGCCCCACCTAATGATCTTTTTTGCATAGGCCCACATAAATCAGTGTGTACAAGTTCGAGTGTATCCCTCTGTTTCCTATCTTTAACAGTAGGAAATTCATCTCTATGTTGTTTACTGAATGCACATGCTTCACAATCAATATGCAACTTTTTCAAAACAGGAAGACCATTCACCATACTTTTGTTCTACAATTGTAGAAGATCATTGAAGTTGATGTGCCCAAGTCTCTGATGCCACAAGTTTTTAGCAAACTTATCCGATGACATCAATGCTTGTTGTGGTGTACTCTTCACATCCAATTTGTAAAGTCCTTCTATATGAACACCTGTAGTAATAGGCTTCATCTGGTCCAATAATTCTTTAATAATACAATAAGATTTAAAGAATTCTACCTTGAGATCCTGATCTGTAATATTTGATACATAAATCAGGTTCTTCTTAATACCAGGTACATACCACACGTCAGATATATTCCTGATGTTTCCATCAGGTAGAGTGACAAGTACATCTCCTGTCCCTTGATCTTGTACCCTCTATTATCTCCAAGGTATACTTTTACTCCAGTGTTGGATTCTCTAAAATTTCTAAACCATTGATTTTTACTTGTCATATGTGAGGAGGCTCTAGAATCTATGAACCAAATATCTGATTCATCCTCCTCAGTGGCTAGTGCAGTCTCAGCCATCAATAATCTAGCATCTTGGTTCTGATCTGTATCAGCCAGATGACATGCATGTCTTTTCTGCTTGTACCTCTCCCCATCTACCTTTTTATTTTGGCAAACTTCAGCAATATGGCCTATCTTACCACAATAAAAAAATTTAGGAGTAGAGTCGTGTTTATGTGAGGTCATACCTTGTGGTATCCTTTTTCGTGATATGTTGCCTTTCCTATGATCAGCCACTTCTTTCCCGTTCAGCTTGAACTTGATCATCAATGCAAGATCTAGATTTTGAGGTTTGAGGGACAACCTCCTTTCTTATTCTTGTAGAAAGATCTCGGTAAACTCTTCAAAACCTGGAGGCTTTTCTCTTTCATTCAATCCCATTATAAACATCTGATAATCATCTGTCATGTCATTCATGGTAATCATCTCCAGATAACCATTCGACACAGTGTCACTGATATCAGTTAGTTTATCTTTAACCTCTTTTATCCGAAATACAAATGAAGAAACAAACTCATTCTCCTCCTTCTTGATGGAGAGAATATTCTTCCTAAGGTACAAAGTTCCACTAGTGTTCTTGATCTCGTACATTTCCTTGAGAGTCATCCATATGTCATTCGTCGTCTTACACTCCCAAATGTGATGGATGATGCAATCTTTGACTGATAACTTGAACAGAACCTTTGCCTTCATATCCCTTTTTTCCTAGTGTTGAATTGTTGTATTCGATCCACCAGTTGTAGCAATTGGCTTGACCTCATAACTAGTGGAAATGCCATAGGAATTTTGTCCCTCAAGTAGAGTTTGGAGCTTAAACTTCCAATTATTGTAATCGGAATCATCAAGCTTATTACTCTCATTGAGGTAAGCTTCAGGAATTTGATTATTCATTTTGGATGAATAAAAAAATTCAATAATTTAAAACCAACCCCAGATCTTCTTTAAAAAAAAATGATCAATCCAAATTTCCTTTAGAAACTGCCCCCTTTTATCAAATAATAAAAGCCTCCATATTTTTAATTAAAGATTTAAAAAAACTTCAATTAACAAAAAACTTTAATTATCTAAATGATAATTATTCAAACTTCTTGTTGCAAGGGACCACCTCAACAGATATTCAAAAATGGCAAATCAATTTCAATTCAATGCAACAATAAACATTCAGTTCTCATGCCCTCTCACCAGATGGAAGAGGATCTCACGCTACACCAAGGATGGCAATCTCTTGCACGCCTCGTGTGGCCTCCAACCAGATTTATTTTCCGTTGTTGTTGGTCTCCTCTCAGCCTACAAATAAAGAAAAAAATATGGCCTCCTCAACCTCCTCTTTGCAGCCTCCGGGCAAGTCCAACTTCCTTGGACTTCTCCTCGCGGCCTCCAGGCAAGTCCTACCTCCTCTACGCTGGCTTTTTTGCTTGGCGATCTTGCCTTTTGGAAGTCAATAGTAGATCTCAATCACAGTAGGACAGTCGACACTCCTGCCTCCTCGCAGCTTGAACTCCTCCACCTTAGATGACAAAGCACCAAGAAACAAACATGCAATTTTTGTTCACAGAAACCGTAGCCTTTGGGCCTAATTCGCTGCCCACCACAAGACAGAAAAAAACACGCAACATTTTTTTCTTCACCTCAAGGTTGTCACGGCCTTCCCACATGGATCCACGCCAAGATTTGTGCATATCCATAATGAATATGCATCGTCATGGAAATAAAAAATCACAGAAGGGTAAAATGTGGATCGGCGCGATTCTCCCTTCAAATAACGTGATGATCGTGATGATATAGCTTCAATCACGCCAACCACTACCACTCAGGTATCGGCTCCCTCAGACCTACAGCTCTGATACCATGTCGAGAGTTGTACAGGGAAGACATGAAATGGTAAATCAAAACAAGACGAGCGCACAGGTGTAGAACATGAATAGCTAACTTAAGAAAAATTCCACACACTAGCTTCACATTAATTTGAATATTAAATAGGTACAATTTTTTAGGGACAACAAATCATATCCCAAGAGAATAGGAACTGAATAACTATAGAAAGGAAAATCACAACTACATAACAATAATAGCCTATTCTCCATTAATTCTAACAAGATTCTCATCCTAACCAACATTCTCATATGATAATGAATTTACATTTTTAAAACACGAATTGTAGTAAGGACCCATATGTTGGTGATGGATCATGAAACAAGCACATGTTTATTTAACATAAGACTTAATTATTTTGCAACCACACTATTATTTAATATAATGTTAACTTCGGCCCCGACCCTCTTTGATTTTATATTAATATTCATTAATAGTTTATATTATTTTAGATTTTTTATTTATAGCTATAGATAATGACACTTCTTACCTAGTATAGCCATGTGTAACAACCCCACCCATGGCCCTTTGATAAAACACATTGTAAATATTTTGATATATGTGAAATTTGAAAAAAGGGAATGAGTCAAAGGGACATGGATTCTAGAGCTGGAGAGGAGGGTTGTTTACTTGAGATGATGTGGTTTCTTATTCAGAAACCTAAATTTTAGGAAATCCATTAAAAATCACTGGTGAAGGAATTCAAGAGACAGGTTCTTTAATTAAGTGAGTTGCAAGACAAAGTACGAAGGATCATGTTGCTTGAGAAACAACAACAAGGGAAGAGGGCAAACAGTCCAACAGAGAGATTGTGCACTGCAAGATAGCAAGGATACCACAACAAATGAAAAACAAGAAAGAGAGAACAGGAGGATTCATTCGAGGAAGGATAAAAGCATTTGAGGGCATGCAAGAGGTATAAACAAAAGGAAAAGAAAATTAGGAGCATCCAGTGAGAATAATCAATATGCAACATTGAAGGGAAGAGAAGATAAGAGAAGGGATTAGTTCTCTATTTCCCTACAAGTTGTGTGTTGAGTTTCTAGACTCTGGAGTTGTATAGAAACTTGGGGTCCTAGGAAGATATGGGTTGAGATAGGATCCCTAGATTCATATAACGGCTTGGGTCCCTAGAGGTTGTGGGTTGAGACAAAGGTCTCTAGAGCCTTGTAATAGCTCGGGTCCCTGAAGGCTATTGGTTGGGATGGAATATATGGAGACATGTAATAGCTTGGATCCCTTGGAGGCTGTGGGTTGAGATAATGGTCTCTAGAGCCCTGTAACAACTTGGGAAGAGACCAATCCTAGAGTAGAATCAAAGGAAATCCTCATTGAAGACATCTGGTTACTCCATTACTATTACAATTGATTCTTGACTCCCTAGGAGGTGGTGAATCACTATGTATGTGCACATGGGGGTGAGCTAAAGTACCTGTAGACTCCCTATTTTGACATGGGAAATAAAAGTCAATTGGTGGGATTGAGAACAGAGGTCTTCTGGAGTCCTTGTTTCAGCTGCCAATTGGCCATTGATTCCATTAAGCAAGCATCCCCCTCAGACTTTGGAATTTGACGTGGGTTTGACAGCTGCAAGTAGGTGTAGCTGCAACTGTCTATGGTTGGGTGGAGACTCCTTTTCCCACAATGAGTTTCCCTTCAAGTTTAAAGGTAAGTATTTGTTACTTTATATGTTGATGAACCATAATGCATTATTGACTATGATAGTTCTCGGTTATGGAATTGTATTTGTGTTGTTTATGTATGAATATGTGGATGCATTTTAACACAGATACAATATTCATGCACATTACATATATATATACATACATATATATATATATATATATATATATATATATATATATATATATATATATATATATATATATATAGAGAGAGAGAGAGAGAGAGAGAGAGAGAGAGAGAGAGAGAGAGAGAGAGAGAGAGAGAGAGGTGTGTGTGTGTGTGTCGAATGAATGATATTATTAAATAAGCTAAGTAAGCATGAGCTTTTGAACTGGAAATAAGATGTACAAATAAATTAATCATGTTGATCACAGAACAACAGATGCACAAATGTGTAATAAACAATATGATAATAAGAGCTAATCTATAATGTTGAGCAGAACCTTAACTTGAATGAAATTCTTAACTTTAATGAGAACAACACATAAATGAATGATAAAGGAAGACAAGGCCATGTTACAGACCACAACAAAGCCATAAGAGCATTGAATAAAAGTTCAAACAATGGGCTCAAATACCCTTTATTAACATGAAATATTTACATTGAATATTTTCTACTTAGTAGAGTCTACATTAGCATACATCCATTTATTTCCCTAAGTCACAAACTTCATTTTCGTGTGATAGACATTGCGTGATAATTGACGGTTTTTTTCCTTTGGGCTAGATGAGCCCATAAAATTTACTTAAATGGCCTTCATTATTGCATTTTCGACAAGCTATATGTATTTTGTTGTCGTCCTATTGTCGCCACTGAGCCACCAGGAGGTTTTTTATAACACAATGGAAGACCTTCATAAACCATTAGCATCGACATAAATCCTTGACATTGATCTAGAGGTTTTTCATACCTATGTGAAAATGTAATGGTCAATAAGGCTGGCTTGAGGAGGTTTGTGCAGAAATAAAGCTTTTCCTTGGGGTGATCACAAAGATCCTGTTCTAATTTAAAACATAAGGCATGTTCAATATCCCTCAATCGAGCCATGGAAGAGAGCAAGAGAAAACTTATCGCAGTGTGGAGGGATCATTCCCTACACTTATAAGAAGGGATTGGGTAACCTTATCATTTTGTTGATTATAACCCTAGCCATGGATGCTTCCAACTGGTGCACCTTGATTGTGTTGTAACGTGATTTGTTGTGAAAGTGTTGATGTGGCCCAAAAGGAATACTGTGGAAGATTATCATGAGAGGCAAAAGGGGCTAATTAGTATAGCAACAACCAGGACACACTGGTGGCCAAGAAACTCTAGCTCTTAGGCTATTGGTTGGTGATGGACCTACTTTATAGGTCATCCCATTAGGTTTCCCTGTAGCACTTGCATAAGTGGTTGATGAATGGAGTGAGATGAGGTGGTGGTGTCATTACGTGTCCTAATCAAGAGCATGGGTTGTGCAAAGGTGTGGCCAACCAAATTGACCTAGCCCAGAGATAGAACTCTTAGGTCTTACCATAGAAAATTCCCAAGGGCATGAGAAAATAAAAATTGGGAAAAGGTAAGTGGGATCATGTGGAACTATGAAGCGTGCCCCACTGCATTGCTATTCGCTAGAATGATAGGCCTACAACCACATAGGCCTAGCCGCTTAGACCAAAAGCATGAAGATAAGGTCCAAAGTGAAAATGTTGCATAAATCGTGGAAGGATGATAAAAGGAGCTGATGTGGCTAGCATTGAACTATCGTCGTAGTCCTATTGGTCGAAGACTGGACCACTTGTCGGGTCAGCCCAACAAATTTCACCCTAGAAGATTTAAGTGGGAGTCAATTGTAAAGCGTCGGGATGGAGGTGAGCAGGATCACGTGGGAGTCATAGTGATGGTAGCAGGGAGTTGGCTGTGGTGGGACAATGGGGAATAGGCCATACAACCCCACCATCCATGTAATCTTGGTAAGTGAAACCTGACAAGAATTAAAAGGGGCACTTTTGGTATTTTTTTGGAAGGGACCAAACGGGGTGGCATCAGTTGGCTACATGGTCATACATGCAAAGCCTAATAGAGCTATCATTGGTGGAGGAAGGACCCTTAACTTGGTCAAGTCGATGCTGTGTTCTTGGCAGAATAAAGTGTCACCCTAAAAGGATCCACTCAGGTACGTTGGATAATGTGGAGAGTAGAAGGTGTTGGATTTTGGTGGGCATAGCTATATATATATATATATATATATATATATATATATATATACCTTAGTTATCTAATGGTAACCTGAGGGGCTGGGTGAAATTGAAAAATGGTATCGAAGCATCCATGTTCAACACCTGGATTCGATGGGCTTCATCATGGGAAAGTGATGATTTTGATATATATATATATATATATATTTGTGTGTGTGTATGTACATATACAAACATACATACATACATACATACACACAGATATATATATATATATATATATATATATCTATCTATCTATATATATATATCTATATATATATATATATATATATATATATATATATATATATATATATATATATATAGATATATATATATAGATATATATATATATATTTATATATATATATATATATATATATATATATATATATATATATATATATATATATATATATAGATATATATATATATATATATACCTCATTTTTCTATTGGTAACCTGTGGGGGTGGGTGATGTTACAAAGTGGTATCAGAGCATTGAGGTTCAACGCCTGGACTGGATGGGCTTCATCATGGGAAAGTTATGATTTTGATAATTGTCTAAACAAATTATTTAGGTATTAAAGGTGAACCTAAATAAATTAATAAACAAACCTAACTGGGCATTAACTCATCCTGTGACATGATGGAACGACAAAAATTTAAGTCACTGATCAACTTATTCAAGTCAATAGTATATATTTTATCGTGCCCCCTCCTTAGTGACATCGACATGGGCTTAACCTCCCTGCACAAGTTGTATATCTATCTAGGAAGATACAGATCATTGGTTTTGATGGTTGGAGGTGGGGACCATCAATTATGACTTGTGGAAAAAGACTCTAAGCATTGAGACTGAAATTATTTGGAAGGCATGGGAGGTATCAACTATGATGGATTATGGTTGTTGGAAGTTGTAGATTGTAGTAGGAAAATTATTTTGTTGCAGTAATGATGTGTTATCATGGTCATTGTGTGTAGGAAAAAATTTAGGGCATCCCTATAAAGGGAAGGGCCCTTTGTCTAATTGGTTTTTTATTTTATTGATGATGCACTTGAGTTTTAATTTGTGCACATGAATTATTAAATATGGTTAGAATGATAAAGTGATTGTCTTGTCACAACAGAATTCTCCATGACAACTTCATGAATGCAATGTCCATGATCATAATGGTACTTTATTTGATTATTGTATGAAAATCTGAAATTGTGTGTGGTTGATAGCACAACAAAACCATCATAAAATAAATGTTATATAGCAATGAGGATCAAAATGATCAAGTAGAGTTCTGATCAATCACAACATAGAAGTGATAGGGTTAGAGTTAATGAAGAAGAGAGATTAGCTAGCCAAGGCAGAGGGAACCACTCCTGAGAATGGATGGAAACCATGAGAAGCTTGAGGGTTTAGGTGAGAATATTTAAGGCCAATAATGAGAGGTTGGTCAAATCTAAAGAAAGGAAAGTAGAGATAAATGTAGTCATCCTACAATGTCTCCCGGATTGGAAGAGACAAAGGAAATATGTGTTGAGGGTCACTCATATAGAAAGTAAAATCCCTCATCAGTCAAAAGAAAACATCAACAAAGCGGATTGTGGTAGGTCTACAAAGAGGCACAAACGAGGAAGGAGGACACTCTGCCAGGAGGTCAACTTTTCAGCACTCTAAGGGGAGGAACCAATGGACATGTACATTATTCAGGAAAACCATCTAGTTGTTTTTCCTGGAGGCACCACCATTTTCAACATAACCATCATTATCATTCAGGAAACAAAGGAATGGATCGCATGCCTTCAGAGCTTAGGAAGGTGAAGCCACCCACATTTGATGGGGATATGAAAAAAGTAGAGGATGCACAAGCTTGTATGCTAGGTATGAAGAAATTTTTCATAATATATGACTATTCTAAGAATATGAAAGTTAGAGTCACCACCTATAGCGTGAAGGGAAAAAATATATATATGATGACATAATTTGAAGAATGTTAAATGTATTGTTGAGAGATAATTGACTTCGAATGAGTTTGAAAAAATCTTTAGGGAGAAATACTTGTGTGAACATTATTATGATAGTAATGGAAGAGATTCCTATGAACTAAAAATGGATCAGTTAGCCAGTGATGAGTATGTTACCAAGATTTTAGATGTGTCATCAAGGATGAAAAAGTCAAAATTCAGTGATTCATTAGTGAATTTCCTATGGAATTCAAGGATAAAATTGAGTTGTTGGAAACCCAAACCCTAAAATATGGTATCAAGAAGCTAGCACATTGTTATGAGCAAGAAAAACACAAGCTTGATATTAAAAGTAATTAGTAGGCTAAAATAAACACTAGACATAAGAATAAATGTCCCAAGAAAATCTCAAAAAGGAAACAAGGCAAGCACCGAGATCATATAAGGAAGTTTCTTCAGAAATCAAATGTTGTTAATAAGAAAAATGTGCAACAACCGGCATCAACGTAACTCAAGTTTGAAGGCTGAGAGCTTCTCAAGTGTTGGAATTGAGGTGGGAACTACAGGAGGAGAGCTTGTCCACATCTGTAGGATGTTGGGACATATATTTACAGTGCTCAAGATGTGAGCACGATGGGTCAAGTAGCTTGAAGTATACCAAGAATTTATGCAGCAATGGACAACCGCCAATCACATCACTAGGTATCCATCATTGAGATGGAAGGTAATCTACAATAGAAAGTCATTTCTATTTTAATTGATCTAAGTTATAATTATAGCTATGTAAGTATAGATATTGTTGAGAAATGTTTTTTGAGCAAGGGGTTTCATGAAGAAAATTGGTTGGTTTAGTTGGCAACTCAAACAAAAAGAAAAATATGCCATTGGGTAAAGTACTGTGCATTTGAGCTTATGCACATCCCCACAAAAGCCCACTTGAATGTGTTTCCATTGGGTGTGTATCGCATGTTACCAGGCATGGACTATTTGTACATACACCATCCCAAGTTAGATTTCTATGAAAAATCAATTTCATGCTTGGATGAGAAAGGAACAAAAAGAGTGTTGTAGAGCAGGACAAATCTCGTTTTAGTGAGCTTAATTATGACTATGTAAGACAAACAAAACAACATAAAAGGATGCATGCTATTTGTTATGCAAGTTTCCAAGAATGAGGAATTTGATAGAGAAATATAAGATGAGGAAGTTGAATTGCTACAAAAGTACGTTATTTTCTAGCAAAACGGAAATGTCTTTCCATAGGAGCTTTTTGGATTACCTCCTCTCAAAGAGATAGATTTCTCTATTGAGCTGGTAATTGGAGAAACACCAACATATAAGGCTAGATATACGATGAAAACCCTAGAATTAGTTGAGCTAAAATTGGAGCTGAAGGAAATGCTTGATGAAGGCCACATCAGGCCTAGCGTGTCCCCATGGGGAGAACTAGTATTGTTTGTAAAGAAAAAAGATGGAATTATGAAATTATGAATTGACTATAGGTAGATGAATAAGGTAACCATTAAGAACATATACCAATTACCAAGGATTGAAGATCTCTTTGATTAGTAGAGAGGAGAGCAACAATTTTATCCAAAATTGACTTGAGGTGAGGCTACCATCAAGTAAGGATCAAGGAGGAAGACATTAATAAAACTAATTTTGGAACAAGATACATGCACCATGAGTTCATATTGGTGCCCTTTGGGATTATCAATACCCCTACCATGTTCATGTGCCTGATGAACAATATGTTATGTCCTTATTTGGACAAGTTTGTCATTGTATTTATTCATGACATCCTAGTGTATTCATTGACAAAAGAAGAGCGTGAGAAACATTTAGCTATTGTTCCTTCTATTGAGAGATAACAAGATTATACAAAGATTAAAAAGTGTGAGTTGTTCCATTCATAGATACATAATTTTGGGCATATCGTTTCCAAGGAAGGAATCATAGTTGAACCTGAGAATATTAAAACCATAATGGAGTGACCAACTCCAAAGAATGTGGATGAAATTAGATCATTCATGGGGTTGCCAGGGTATTATGTGAGATTTATCTAAAATTTCTCCAAGATAGGCCACCCCATTAAAACCTTGCAGAGAAAGGGAAAACTATTTGAGTGGACTCCACAATGTACATAAATCTTTGAGTAGCTAAAACAATTGCTAACCAATGCATGAATGCTAAGAATTGTAAATCGTAACACGGATTTAGTGGCGTGTACAAATGTCTACAAAGAAGGAATTGGCAGAGTCTTTATGCAGGAATGGCAAGTCATATGCCATGTGTTTAGAAAGTTAAATGAGCATGATGAAAATTATGTGGCACAAGATTTAGAATTGGATACCATCATTCATGCCTTAGAAATGTGGAGGCATTTTGTCCTTGGAAGGAAATTTACAATCATGACAAATCATAATGGGCTCAAATATTTGTTTGGACAACCAAATTTGAATGCTAGAAAATAAATATGGTTGGCTATTCTCAGCGAATTCGACTTTGAAATCAAGTACATAAAAGGTAAAGAAAACAAGGTTGTTGATGCTTTGAGCAGAAGAACCCAAGTAAATCACTTGGCAGTTGTAAGTTCTTACACGACAGATCTGATAGAAAGAGTCAAAAGTGTTGGGCTGCAAGATGAGAAATATCAGCAAGTGAAACATAAATTGTTGGAATGTGGCGAGGAGGCAGAATATCATCTCATTGAGGATGGCTCAATTAGGTTCAAAGGAGGAATTTATGTGCATAACAGTGATGAATTGAAAAGGTTGATAATGATAGAGTTCCAAGTTAAGTGTTATTAATTCCATCCAGGCTATCAAAAGACCCTTATATCCATTAAAAGGAACTACTACTAGCTAGATTTGAAGAATGAAGTGGTTTATTTTGTGGCAAGATGCATGGAATGCCCACAAGTAAAGACTAAGTGCAACAATCCACCAAATTGTTGCAGCCTATCCCTATTCCAGAATTGATGTGGGAAGTAATTTCTATGGATTTCATTATAGGATTTCCTAAAACATCTAATCAACATGACACATTCATGGTAGTGGTCGAAAATTTGAGTAAGGTAGCTCATTTTGTAGTATTCAAATCAATTAATTTCGCTAGTGACATAGCACAAATATTCATAAAGGATATTATGAGGATGCATGGAATCACCAAGAATATTGTGTCATAAAAATATGCTTGGTTCACTTCCAAATTTCATAAGGAACTGATTACAGGAATGGGAACATAATTTGCATTTAGTAACCTATCATCCCCAAAGATATGGGAAAACTTAGAGGATTAACAAAATTCATGGAGATGTGTTAATAATTTATGTAATTCATCCACCTAATAAGTGGGAAGAATATATTCCACTTATGGAATTTTCATACAAAAATGGATACCAAGAATACTTGAAGATGAGACCATTTGAGGCATTTTATGGTAAGAGTTGACACACTCCTATTAGGTGGAGTTATCTAGTTAACACGGTGCATGTAGGATCTGATATGCTCATGGATATGGAGCAGCAAGTCCAGGTCATAAAACATAATTTGAAAGTGGCGTAGGATAGGCAGAAAAGGCATGTAGATTAGGATAGAGTTCACAAAGAGTTCCCAGTTGGGGACCATGTTTACTTAAGGATTAAACCCAAGAAAAATTCCCTAAGGATTGGGTCATGTTCCAAGTTTGAACCGCAGTATTGTGGGCCACTTAAAATCCTTGAGGGGATTTGACCAATGGCATGCAGGTTGCATTTACATCCTTTAATTGCAGCTCATAATGTTTCCATGCTTCTTTACATAAAAGATATGTATAAGAATATAATCATATGATTGATTGGTATGTGCTATTGGTGGAACCGGAGGGAGAGTTCCATCGAGAGATAATGTGAATTCTAGACTGAACGACTCTCACGCTCTGGAATCAAACCATAGAGCATGTTAAGGTACAGTGGAAGCACTTTGGTCTGAACTAGGTCATGTGTGAAATGGATGATTCCATGAAATTTGAATTATCCCTTCTTATTTGTTGGTTAAATAAAGTGTGTATATGATTGTAAATACTATATTGAGTTGTGTGTATAGAGCTCCATGAAAAATACATGTTGTGTTTCGTGTTTGGTGTTACATATGGGTAAATTAGCACAGAGGGTGATTTTCCCTCAAGGGGGTGGGGATTGTAACAACCCTACCCATGGCACTCGCATAAAAAAAATTGTAAATATTTGTATATGTGTGAAATTTGAAAAATGGGGTTAAGTCAAAGGGGCATGGATTCTAGAGCTAGGGAGGAGGATTTCTTGCTTAGGATGATGTTGTTTCTTATGCATAAACATAAATTGTGAGACAACCATTAAAACTGGTTGGTGCAACAATTTAAGAGACTAGTTCTGGAATTAAATGGGCCACAAGAGAAACTACACAAGCCCATGTTTCTTGAGAAACAACAACAAGGAAGGAGGAAAAAAAATCTAGCATAGAGACTACACATTGCAGGACATTAAGGACACATCAAAAAATGCAAATCAAGGAAACTACAATAGGAGGATTCATTTGGGGAAGGCTAGAAGGATTTGAAGGCATTCAAGTGGTAGACAAAGAAGGCAAAGAATATTGGGAGCATCGAGTGGAAACAATCGGTAGGAAACTCTAAAGAAAAGAGAAGAGAAGAGAAGGGATTGGTTCTTTGGTTCCCTGGAGGTTATGGGTTGAGTTGCTAGACTCTGGAGGCCTGTAATAGCTTGGGGTTGCTAGAGGATATGGATTGAGATAGAATCCTTGGAGCCCCGTAACAACTTGGGTCCCTCGAGGCTATTGGTTGAGATAGAGTTCCCTAGAGTCCTGTAATAGCTTTGGTCCCTAGAGGATGTTAGTTGGGATGGAATCTCTGGAGCCTTGTAATAGCTTGGGTCCCGAGGAGGTTTTGTCCTGGGATAATAAACTCTGGAGCCTTGTAAAAACTTGAGAAGAGGCCAATCCTAGAGTAGCATGAAAGGAAAACCTGACTGAAGACCTCTCGTTATTGCATTACTATTATAATGGATTTTAGAATCCTTAGAAGGGGGTGAATCATTGAGCGTGCACACTTGGGGGTAATGTAAAGTACCTCTGGACTCCTTATGTTGACATAGGAAGTAGGATTCGGCTAGTGGGATTAACGATTGAGGTCATCTGGAGTCCCTGTCTCAATAAGCGGTTAATGATCAATTCCCTTAATCAAGCATCCCCTTCAGACTCTTAAATCCAGCTTGGGGATGATAGTTGCAAGTATGTATGGTTGTAGATATCTATGGTTGGGTGGAGAGTACTTATCCCATACTTACTTTCCCTTTAAATTTAATGAAAATTATTTGCCAGTACTTGCTTATCTGTTGATGAACTATGATGCATTCTTGACTATGATAGTTCTCGATTATGGAGCTATATTTGTGTTGTTGTATGAATATGTGGATGCATTTTTATGCAAATCAGATATTGATGGACATCCTGAATATGTGTGTGCGTGTTGTTTCTATGGAATGAATGATACTATTAAATAAGCTAAGTAATCATGAGCTTCTAAATTGGATATATAATTTCATTAAAATAACTTCTTGGTGTTGATCGTAGAACAACAGATGCACAAATGTGTAATAAACCATATGAGAATAATAACCAAACTATAACACTAAGTGAAACCTTAAGCTGAATGAAATGCATAACTATAATTAGAACATCACATAACTGAATAATAGAGGAACATAAGACCAGGTTGCAGGCTGTAGCATAGCCACAATAGCTTGGAAGAGAGCCTGAAATCATCGGCTCTTAGTCCCTTCATTAATATGAAATAATTACATTGAGGATTGTCTGGTCAATAGGGTCTACATTTGCTTACGTCCATTTATTTGCCTAAGTTACAAGATGCTTTTCCACGGGGTAGACATTGCGTGAGCATTGAGGGTTGATTCCCTTGAGGCCAGATGAGTCCATCCACTTTACCTAAATGGCCTTCAAACTTACATTCTAAGAAGGCTATATGTATTTATTTAGCATCCTAGTGCTTTCAGGGAGGCATCGAGAGGTTTTGTATAGCACCATGGAATGCCTTAATAAAAAATTAGCGTCAACATAAATCCTTAACCTTGATCTGGAGGTCTATTAGACCTCTGAGACAATATCATGGTCAATAAGGTTGGCTCTAGTAGGTTTGTCCAACAACAAATCTTGTCCTTGGGAAATCGCGGTGATCCCCTTCTAATTCATAGCATAAGACAGGGTCGATATCCCTTAATTAATCCATGGAAGAGAGAAAGAAAAAAAAATTTCATACTATAGAGGGATCGTGCCCTGAAATTATGAGAAAGGATCAGGTAACCTTATCTTTTCATTGACCAGAACCATGGACATGGAGGTTTCCCACTGGCATAGCTCTATTCTCCTCTAACACGATTGGTCATGAAATTGGTGACATGGCCTAGAAGGAATAATATGAAAGAATGTTACAAGAAGAAAAAGGGGCTAATCAGGATAACAACAACTAGGACATGTTGGCGGGCATGTAACCTTTATTGTTATGTTATTGGTTGGGGATGAACCTACCTAACAGGTCATCCCGTTAGGTTTCCCTATAGCACTCGTGTAAGGTGTAGGTGAAAGGAAAAAACAAGTGGTTGTGGTGCCACTACATGTCCCAATCAGGAGCAAGGGTTGGGCATGGGTGCGATCCACTGAACTAGAAGGTATTACTAGAGGGTAATACTCCAAAACATTTCTAAGGGTGTGAGGAAATAAAATCTGGGTAAAAAGAAGTAGGATGGTGTAGCACTATGATGTGCACCCGCGAGGATTGCTATTTGTTCGAATGGTATGCCCATAACCACATAGGAATGGACACCTACCCTGGAAGCATGAAGAGAAGGCATAATGACAATGTATGATAAATCCTAATAGGATGACGAAAGGAGTTTACATGGATGGTCTTGCACTTTCACCATAGTGGTATTGGTCAGAGACTTGCCAAATTACTGAGTCATCTCGATGAGGTTCACCCTAGAATATCAAAGCAGGATTCAATTGTAAAGCATCGAGATGGAGGTAAGTGGGATGACGTTGGAGTGGTTAATATGGAAGTAGGGAGTTGGTTGTGGTAGATCAATGGGGAATAGGCCATATAACCCCACCATCAACATAAGCCCTGTATGTGAAAGATGATGGGAAATAAAAGGGATGCTTTTGGTAGTGTGTCAGAAGGGAGAAAACGAGGTTATGTGGGTCAACTGCGTGGCCATACACACAAGACTGACAGAGCTCTTGTTGGTGGGGAAAGGACCCACAACTAGGTCAACTTGATTTCATTTGCCCAGTGGAATGAAGTGTCACCATAAGATATGAGGTATGAGGATAATTGCAACCGTCGAGAGCTAGTGAGCTAGGTGATGTGTCCAGTAGGATCCACCCAGAAGGTGTTGGCTTACGCGAAGAGTGGAAGAAATTAGATTTTGGAGGGCATAGAATATCTCTCTCTCTCTCTCTCTCTCTCTCTCTCTCTCTCTCTCTCTCTCTCTCTCTCTCTCTCTCTCTCTCTATATATATATATATATATATATATATATATATATATATATATATCCCATTCATCTAATGGTAACTTGAGTGGTTGGGTGATGTTACACCATGTTATTATTTTGACGAGACCCTGTAGCTAGAAGCATTTTGGTCTTATCAATAGATTTTTTGAATGTATATCAAGAAGAAGACAATATTACTAACCATTTCTATTGAATTATTGAAGTTTATATTGTATAAAAGATAGTAACAGTAACATCGACTATTATTGTTCATGCACTTATACTTTATTTAGCTCAGCTCATATACTTTATTATTTTTATGAATGTAAAATGATCTTCTTCTTTATACACAATGTAGCTACTCTAAGCCTTATTCATTTGTATTCCATTTATTACCTTCCATGCACTTCTTCTTAAGTCAGAATCTAGGATTTAAAACAACTTATTTCACATTACTTTATGTCAATCAAAGATTTCCTATCATTACAAAATACAACTATGGAATATACATTCCAAATGAAATATACAATCATACGATTATGAAAAGAGTATGTTCAACACTAGTTGTTGCACCATGTTCCTCCCTATCACAGTCACCAATTAACTAATAGTCTTTCTCTACTTAGGACACTTGTTAGCCTAGACCATGAGTTTGTAGGGAGATAAATTAGATTTTTCTACTCTTTGGAGTCTTTTCCCCAACACTGTAATCACAATGCTCATGGAAGAAAAAAAATTCCCCCTCCTTTTTGTTCCTTGTACTATGAAAGGGTAGCCTAAAAATTCCAAAGTTCTCGCAACAACTAACCAACTCTCAAAAATTTCTTTCAAAGTGCATGTACTCAACATATACAAATTTGTGCCTACCAAACATAAATACCCTTTTTAATTATTGAAATTTCATAGTTATTTAATTCCATTGTTCAAGCACTTTTCAAAACTAGTTACATGACCCTATTATTTTGGTTACCTATCTTTTCTCACCCTTTAGGAAGGGAACAATAATCTCTCGCCTATCACCACTTCATGAAACCAGTGGTGCAATAAACAACCAATTGTCTGTGCTACAAACTCGTAGTCTATCCTATTCTCACATGGTGCATAAAATGGTGTTTAAGTATCTTTATTAATTAATAACTAGTGACAATCATCACAATATCGTGAAATGTTCTCAACTTCCGCTATCAAATAGTTAAAAATAGTTAAAAATGACTAAGAATTTTCTCATTTTCTCAATAATTGGGATTAAGGGTGTTAGATATCTCTACCCCTTAAAAAGACACCTTCCTCGATGCCACTTCAAAAACATCTAAGTTATGCAATAGGAAAGGATATGCTTCTTTCATAGCATCTTCCATTTCCTATATGACCTCATGAGGATTGAATTTCTTTCACTATGACTTGACCCAAACATTGACCTTACTCCACAACAAATTCTTCATTCTATCCAAGATGCACATTCATTACACTTGGAACTCACCCTTGGGTTCCACCTGGGAAAAATTCCAATCAATGATATGAGGAGGATCATGAATATATTTCTTTAGTAATGAAACATGACTAAAATTATGAACCTTAACATTTGCTAGTAAGGGAAACTAATAAGCTAACCCTATCTTAACTAATATTCGAAATCACCCACAAAATCCACGAGCTAAATTAGTACCCTTTTTATGCTTAACCTTTAGATACACATGTGCTCCCATTGCAAATTCCCTATTTGTTATGTTTGTGTTTGCATACATATTTTTATGATCTTGTGCCATTTTTTAATTTTGACTTGTTTGTTGTACTATCTGTTCCATATCTCTAAGAAAATATGGTCATAATAGTATCATATCCACCGGATTATCTCAAGTGATAGGTGTTCTGCATTTTTTGTCATACAACACTTCAATTGGAATCATTGTCGATGATATTTGGTTATCTTTGTTGTATGAAAATTCCACCATAGTTAAGTAGCCATCCCATTTAATTTGTTTGTTTATCACATATACCTTTAACATATCCTCTATAATGTGATTGGTACTCTTCTTTTTTTTCCATAATTCAATGGATGGAATGCTATACTAAAATTTAGTTGAGTTTCTAATCCTTAAAACAAGGCATTTGAAAATTTTGAAGTAAAGTTTTCATCTCTATCCAAAATTATCATTTTTGGAACTCCATGGAGTTTGAAGATTTATCTCATAGAAATGTCTGCAATATTAGGAAACATATGTGTGGATCTAACAAGGATAAATTGAGTTTCTATAGTCAACTTATCCACAAAAAACATGATTAAGTTATGTTGTTCACTCATTCTAGGTAGTCAAATGATAAAAACTACATAGATAACTTCCCATTCCCACTCTAGGATTGGTAAAGGTTGTAAAAGTCTAGTTGGATGTCTATGTTATGATTTTATTGGTTGACATTATAGAAACCTAGAAAGGTGCTCAACTATATCAGTCTTAATACCTAGCCAATTAAATTCTTTTTCAATGGGTGTAAGTGTTTTTTGATACATTGGATGACCTACAAAAGATCTTTTATAATGTTAATCTAGAATGAGATTCTTTAGTTCTACCAAATTTGGTATATTTAGCCTATCATTATAGTATAATAGGTCATCCTCCATAACACTATATCCCTTTTGATCATTTCTACACTATCACTAGCATTTTTCACACAATTTTGTGCAATTTTCATCTGAAATGTATGCAAATTTGAGTTCCTTTTTTAGATTTGATTTATAAGTGTTGGTGATAATTTCATAATGTAGACTAGTTTTATTTTTTAATTCATCTAGGACCTATATAGATCCTATTATGGTTCTATAATAGGCCGTCCTCCATAACACTATAACCCTTCTCTACCATTTCTACATTATGAATTTCATTTTTCACTCAAATTTGTGCAATTCTCATTTGAAATGTATACAAATTTGACTTCAATTTTGAGATTTAGTTCATAGTTACTAGTGGTCATTTCATGAACTAGACTTTTTTCTACATAATGCATCTACTTTGTTATCTTTTCCCCTTTAATACTCATAATTCTAAATTCATACTAAGTAAGAAAAGTCAACCACCTTGTTTGTCTCAATTGATTTTTCATGGTCAAGGAGATACTTTAGACTAATATTATCTGAAATTAGCATAAATTTTCTCCCCAAAAAATAGTGTCACCATAGTTTTATAGCATGAATTATTGTAGCAAGTTCTATGCCATGTGTGACATAGTTTCGCTCATGTACCTTTAATTTTCTTAGCTTATAACATATGACATGACCATTTTGTAGATGAACTCCTCCTATTCTCTCCTTTATTGCATCTACGCACTCTACAAAATCCTAATAAGGATATTTTATTTTAATATAGGTGTCGTTGTGAGTAGTTGCTTCAATTTCTTAAAGATTTCTTGACAATTAGGGGTCTAGTTAATTTTTTTCTGCTTCTTTTGCAATGAAGTTATAGGATGTGTTATATTTCAAAATCCCTTTTTAAATATCCTGTAGTATCCAATAATACCCATAAAGTATGTGAGATTAGTAACATTTTTATGAACTAGATATTCCATGGTTTCCTTGATATTTTCTAGATCCACTTCTGTTTCATCTTCAAATATTACCCTGGGTATTAAATTTTCATCTCGTAAAAGGAGCACTTTTTGAGTTTAGCTTATAATTGATGTTTCCAAAGTGTCAGTAATACACATCGTCGATTTATTTCATGTTTTCTATCATCTTTAGAACATACCACAATGTCATCTATGAATATTAGAACATTCTTTTCTAGTTACTTACTAAATGTCTTGTTCACTAAGATCATGAAAGTGGCAAGTGCATTAGTAAGTTAAAATGGTAACACCACAAACTTGTAGTGAATGTACCTTGTTCTAAAGGTTAGCTTATGAGTATCTTTATCCTTAACTCTAATCCGATGATATTTTAATCTAAGGTCTAGTTTGGAAAAGGCCTTTGCACCTCTTACCTCATTAAATAAGCCATTTACTATGGGAAAAATGTACTTATTTTTCATTTTCATATTGTTAAGTTGTCGATAGTCAATACAGATGTTGTGTGTACCATCTTTCTTCTTAAGAAAAAGGGCCTGCACTTTGGACGGTGACACACTCGGTGGATTAGACTTCTTTTCCAACACTTTTGAAGTTGCATTTTCAGCTCTATTAACTCAGATACACTCATTCTACAAGGTTTTTTAGAACATGGTAGTGATCCATGCATTAAATCTATGGTAAAATCTATATATCTCTTTGGGCGAAATCAAAAATTTATTCAGGCATGGAATCTTGATATTCTTTGAGAGTTGCATAGTTCTCGAAAGTTGTTTTCCCTTTTTTACTCAAAAAATCTAAAAGTTTTAGTGTCTATAAATTAACAACCTTTTATTATTAAGTTTCGCTATTGTTATCTATCTAATGGTCACTGGTGTTGTAATACCTTTAACTACTCTAGCCTCTTTCATCACCTTCATAAGTGAAAGTTTCTCTGAGCACTTTACGATTATTTTATGCTTTTCGAGTGAGTCCATCCGAATAATAATATCATAAGCTCCTAAAAGGAGTATATTTAAAGTAGACTTAATCTCTAGATCATGCATAACTAAGAATTAGTTTGGTACTAACTTAGTAAATTTCCTTTTCTCCCATGTGTCCAGTTTCACTAGCTAGGACTTTTTGTGTTCTGTTTTTCCTAATTTACAATATTCTACTAAGGTAGGCAAAATATAACTTAATATATCACCCGAGTGTATTGAAATATAAGTAGATGTGGTTAGAAGTTTCCCTTCCACTTCCACCATAGATGGTTGGTGTTCTACTTATGAGTTGTCTAGTGTAGAAATAATCCTACTTATGCTCCTTGTAAGCTCCTCTATTGCGGTTGCTTCTTGAACATTCTTTACAATTGCCTTGTCCTTATCTTTAAAATGGAAATTCATAGCCAAGTGTGGTCCATTACATTGCCACAACTTAATGGGTTCCTTAGAGTTTCCTTGACCTTGTTTTATTACCAGTCCCATTGTCCTAGTTCAACTTTGAGAAGCATGAACTGTGAAGTACTTCCCTTGTTATACTTACCCCCTCGAAAACCTCTAGATACATTCTGTGCGGATGAATTCTTGAATCCCTTCTTTATTTTGTAGGGTTTGTCGCTCTTTTTATTCTACCATGGTTTTGGTTTTCCATCTCTTTTTTAAAGTATTGATAACATAAATGTTCTATTCTTGTGACATCCTCCATGGATTTGAGATTTTCAATCTCAATTTGGCTTCTACAAATGGAAAATAACTCAAAAATATTTGGGATTTTTCCTTTTCTTTTTTGAGTTATGGTACATATCTAAGTAGTTCCAAAAATTTGGAAATAAATTGAGTCCATAGTTTGATTTCATGGTTTCAAATCATTAAATTATTTAGCCTTCTAACCATAATGTCATATAGTTAGATACTCTTGTTTGAATAACTTTCTAAATTGATTCCATGACAAGTCTTTCTCTTTGATTCCATAGGATACTTTGGTGTTATCCAATGAGATTGATGCTTCAACATTCATTAGTAACATGTTAACCTGACCTTTAAATTACTAGAATATTTATAAAGTTAGAATTATTTTTCCATGCTACCACATTTCAGCCTTCTTCTTAGACTTCCCTTCAAAAGTAGGTTGTTTGATTCTCTTAAACTCAACTTTCAATTCGTTTACTTTGACATTCTTCCTTTCCAACAATATTAATATTGTTGATATCTTCTCATAAGTTTCATTAATAGTTTTCCATTTTTTTATCTTCTCTTGTGACTTTTCTCCATTTCCATTAGTTTTATCTTTTCTTTTAAGGGATTTTGGTTTCAAGGTTTAAGACACCTTATCAGATTACTAGAAGTGTGTCTAACGTGTCTTTGGTTTTTTTTCTTTGTTAAATTTTGTAGTAACATTGCATTTAATTACTAATGTTAGAATTGAGCTTTCATTATTCTTTTGCTATCAACCCTAACACTTTCCAACTCAACCATCAAAAGTCTCATTGTTTCATCATAATTGATGTTGTTTCTTGGTTATTCTCACTATTTCCATGTACAACCTCTCTTCTTTCCTAAGACATATTCATTGTGGATCACGTATAACTTGTCTTCTTTCCTACGAACATCTTCATTGTGAGGTGGACCACTTTCCCATGTCATTTGTTGAAGGCTTAATATCTACAAGGTGTTATAATTTCTTTGTTTTAAAGCTTCTAAATGAAGTTGCAACCCATTTTTGGGTATTAATGTTGTAACTTTTCACAATAGCACTTATAAGATATCTCCTACACTCTCATAAATATAATTGTTTAAATAAAAAGAATAATTCTTTTTCTAAAAATAAGATGTGCTTTTCTAATGACATTACCATAGTTATTTGTGTTTGTAACATTTCCTTTGGTTGATCTTCCTATCAAAAGGGGTATTAAGATATTTTTTTTTTTCATATAGCATTGCAACATTAGCTCTTATTTTCATAATTCTCTTGCTTAACCTTCGTTCTTGAATTCATGATCAATTACATTGATACTCAGTGAGTATGGATTTATTCCATTAACGGAGCATGACAATGATGGTAAACTATCAATGATCCTAATATGTGAGTTCTAAGTCGAATCATAGTAGCGTATTCAGATATTTATACATTGCAACCTTTTAAGCTTTGACTCCCACAAACATAGAATTCTTCATCTTTTACATGGTTAAGGTATGTTATAAAGGTTTCTCATGGGATAAATGATGTAACTAAACATGGCCTAAAAGCAACACAACCTACCCATCTTGATTATACGTGGTGAATTTCACACACAGTCAACACACGCCTTGTCTAACATGCTCAAGGATAACGTAATTTTCTATCTACCACATTAATGTTGTTGGGTTTACAAATCTCAACCATAAAGTCTAGAGCATTGTTTCCATAGGGATAATAACCTTAAGGACATTCCTACACCGTTTGATGATACACAAATTTATGGTGCATCCTTTCTCGTTACTCCTAAGATTGTTTTATTTTTGATAGGTGGGGAAACCCTACATACATTATTAGTTTCATGTATAATCCTTAATTAGTCTATTAGCAAAACATTGGTGATTGGTAGTGAAAGGTTCGAGGTTTTATCTCTCTTAGTTGTATGGTGAGCAATTAATCCAGGTCATTTCTACACATCATGATAGTAAATCATGCCTTAGTCATTTTTGTGGTTTTGCATGTCAAAAACTCACGCCAACATTCTAATATGTTATTTTCTTTTATGTTTATGATTTGTAATTTTTTAATTTATAATGTTTCTCCTCCATGTCCTCATATGTTTTTTCCATGATGTTTTTCATCATACAAGTTGTATGGAGGAAAGGACAAAGGTGGCTCTTGTCAAGGAAAAACAATTACCAACCCTTTCCATCGAACACTGTTTTCTCAAATTGTGTACTTTGATTGGGTTGACATCCTTGCAACCTATAGGAAATAGATATGGCATTGTGGTAGAGTCCATATCCATGACATCAGTCCCGATTTCTTTATGGAAGGGTAAGAATAACCCTGAACCACATTTCTTCCTCTAGTGAAATATTTATGTTTACTAGTTTTGATGGGTTCACTAAAATGTTTCCTTGTGGTCGTTTACGAATAATAAAACACTTTTATTTTCTATCATTGACAACATTAAGGATTAGGGTTGCGAAACCTCCAAGTAAGTTAGTAACACAACGATTTTCTTATTTCAAGTTATTCATCACCTTGACATAACATACCTCATATTCCTTCTTGAAAATAACTCTAAGAGCATAGTACTTTTTTCTTAATACTAATAGGAAAGGTTGAAGCATGGATATGGTCGAATGGTCATATCCAAACTCTCACACATATGTAAATACATTGTGTATCTTAGTGATTAGTTTGTGCATATCGATGGCAATGGACAAGATTTTAATCATGATTGACATTAGCAAAAGATAATGGATTTACATTTTGTAAACGCAAATGGTAGTATGGATCCATAGATGGGTCATGGATTGTACGGTGCACAAATGTTAACAAATGACTTATCTCATGTGTAATCACTCTATTACGAATCCATACACTGGTCATAGATCGGGAGCTGCCCAAATGGTAACAAATCACTTAACTCATGTGTAACCACTCTATTTTTTAGTTACATCGAATGTGTTCCTCTATGGAGTTGGCTATACAGTTGGCTGGGTAGACACTATTCATCCCAGCCAATCTAGAGGTCCATTTTTGGCTTTCTTTCAAATAAAAAATTGACTCGTGGAATTGTCCCTCTTGTGTGGAAAGGATAACATGGTTGGACGATGCCTATAGTTTAATGACATGTGAAGTGTGGACTGACCACGTAGTTGGTCAACATCCGTAGTTTAATGGCTTGTGAAAAGGGGTTTTGTTGTGCCACCAAACTTGGTTGATGGTGAGTTCTGGTTGTCATCTAATTTTTTCATGGAAAAGTCACACCCCTCCTGAAGAATTTCGGATTTGACCATGGTTGTATTCCCTCCGAATTAGGATTGGGGTCTGTCAGTTTTCAGGGGCTAAGTGAAACAGATGGAGAAGACGAATATATTTCCCAATTGGCGGAGTGGGTTGCTTATGCTATGTTGGGTGATAATGAAATTTGTTAGTAGGTGTTAATGTGGACATGTGTGTTCGTGCTGCCATGAATTGGGCTTCTTCAAAGCAACGGGTTATTGTCCACAACAGTAATTAGAAGGTATGTTCAGGTTTTAGTTTTTCTTACTTTTGAGAAGGTATGTTCATGGTTTTAGTTTTTCTTGCTTTCAATTTTATGAAATCATGGAATGTGTTTATAAAATTTAGTATTGAGAAGGTGTGTTCATTGTTTTAGTTTTTCTTGCTTTCTATTTTATGAAATCCTCCAATGTGCTTTTAAGATTTTTGGTTTTTTTTTGTTAGACATTGTTTCAATATCAAATGTCAACTCATTTTATTCTACATTATGTTGTGGGTTGGGGAGAGTCGTTTCTCACCTACAGAGGGCTCAAGACTGTCGAGCAATGCTACTAGTGAAGATGAATGGGAATTATTCCATATGGCTGCAAACCAGGTATAAGCCACAGATGATGGGTTTCACCGTAGCGCCTAGAGGCAAAGCTCAATTTCATTGTAGTCAAAATGTTTTGGACTTTCAAATTGATAGATCAGCCTTTTCCGGCTTTGATTCCGCTTACAATGCTTCGCACCACGGCCAGTAGAGGCCTTAGAACCCTCGTCTAAGGGTTGGAGAATGAAAAATTCTTGCACACTAGTTGTTGCACCATGTTCCTTCCTATCACAGTCACCAATTAACTAATAGTCTTTCTCTACTTAGAACACTTGTTAGCCTAGACCATGAGTTTGTATGGAGATAAATGAGATTTTTCTACTCTTTGTAGTCTTTTCCCCAACACTTTTATCAAAGTTCTCATGGAAGAAAAACAAATCCCCACCTTTTTGTCCCTTTTCCTATGAAAGTGTAGCCTAAAAATTCCGAAGTTATCACAACAACTAACCAACTCTCAAAACTTTCTTTCCAAGTACATGTACTCAACAGATACAAATTTGTGCCCCCGAAACATAGATACCTTTTTTAATTATTGAAATTTCTTAGATATTTAATGCCAGTGTTTGAGCACTTTTCCAAACTAGTTACGTGACCCTATTATTCTGGTTACCTATCTTTTCTCACCCTTTAGGAAGGGAACAAGAATCTCTTGCCTATCACCACTTAGTGAAACCAATGGTGTAATAAACAACTAGTTGTACGTGCTACAAACTCGCAGTCTATCATATTCTCACATGGTGCCTCAAATGGTGTTTAAGTAACTTTATTAGTTAATAATTAGTGACAATCATCACAATATCGTGTAATGTTCTCAACTTCTGCTATCAAATAGTTAAAAATTAAAAATGACCAAGAATTTTCTCATTTTCTCAATAATTCGGTTTAAGGGTGTTACATCTCTCTACCCCTTAAAAAGACACCTTCCTCAATGCCCCTTCAAAAACATCTAAGTTATGCAATAGGAAAGGATATGCTTCTTTCATAGCATCTTCCATTTCCTATGTGACCTCGTCAGGATTGAATTTCTTTCACTATGACTTGACCCAAACAATGACCTTACTCCACGACAAATTCTTCTTTCTATCCAAGATGCACATTCATTACACTTGGAACAAACCCTTGGGTTCCACCTGGAAAAAATTCCAATCAATGATATGAGGAGGATCATGAATATATTTCTTTACTAATGAAACATGAATAAAATTATGAACCTTAACATTTGCTGGTAACGGAAAGTAATAAGCTAACCACCCTCTCTTAACTAATATTTGAAATCATCCACAAAATATATGAGCTAAATTGGCATAAATCCCTAATCATAAAGTACCCTTTTTATGCTTAACCTTTAGATATACATGATTTCCCATTGCAAATTCCCTATTTGTTATGTTTGTGTCCGCATACATATTTTTACGATCTTGTGCCAATTTATAATTTTGTCCTTTTTGTTGTACTATATGTTCCATATCTCTAAGAAAATATGGTCATAATAGTATAATATCCATTGGATTATGTCAAGTGTAGGTATTCTCGATTTTCTATCATACAACACTTCAATTGGTCTCATTGTCGATGATATTTGGTTATCCTTGTTGTATGAAAATTCCACCATAGGTAAGTAGCCCTCCCATTTAATTGGTTTGTTTATCATATATACTTTTAACATATCCTCTACAATGTGATTGGCCTTCTTTTTTATTTCCATATTTCAGTGGATGGCATGCTATACTGAAATTTAGTTGAGTTTCTAATCCTTCAAACAAGGCATTCAAAAATTTTGAAGTAAAGTTTTCATCTCTATCCAAAATTATCATTTTTGGAACTCCATGGAGATTGAATATTTATCTCATAGAAATGTTTGAAATATTGGGAAACTTATGTGTGGATCTAACAAGGATAAATTGAGTTTCTATAGTCAACTTATCCACAAAAAACATGATTAAGTTATGTTGTTCATTCATTTTAGGTAGTGCAATGATAAAATCTACATAGATAACTTCCCATTCCCACTCCAGGATTGGTAAAGGTTGTAAAAGTCCAGTTGGATGTCTATGTTATGACTTTATTGGTTGACATTATAGAAACCTATAAAGGTACTCAGCTATTTCAGCCTTAATAATCAGCCAATTAAATTCTTTTTAAATGGGTGTAAGTGTTTTGTGATACATTGGATGACCTACAAAAGGTCTTTTCTAATGTTAATCTAGAATGACATTCTTTAGTTCTACCAAATTTGGTATATTGAACCTATTATTATAGTATAATAGGTCATCCTCCATAACACTATATCCATTTTGTATCATTTCTACATTATGACTAGCATTTTTCACACAATTTTGTGCAATTTTCATCTGAAATGTATGCAAATTTGAGTTTCTTTTTTAGATTTGATTTATATGTGTTGGTGGTAATTTCATAATGTATACTAATTTTATTTTTTAATTCATCTAGGACCTATATAGAGCCTATTATTGTTCTATAATAGGCCATCCTCCATAACACTATATCCCTTCTCTACCATTTCTACACAATGACTCACATTTTTCACTCAAATTTGTGCAATTCTCATTTGAAATGTATACAAATTTGACTTCAATTTTGAAATTTAGTTCATAGTTACTAGTGGTCATTTCATGAACTAGACTATTTTTCTACCTAATGCATCTATTTTGTTATTTTTTCCCATTTAATATTCTTAATTTTGAATTCATATTGAGTAAGAAAAGTCAACCACCTTGTTTATCTCAATTTATTTTTCATGCTCAAGGAGATACTCTAGACTAATATTATTTGAAATTAGCATAAACTTTCTCCCCAACAAGTAGTGTCACCATAGTTTTAGAGCATGAATTATTGTAGCAAGTTCTATATCATGTGTGACATAGTTTCGCTCATGTACCTTTAATTTTCTTAACTCATAACATATGACATGACCATTTTGTAGATGAACTCCTCCAAGTCTCTCCTTTATTGCACCTATGCACTCTACAAAATCCTAATAAGGATCTTTTATTTTAATATAGGTGTAGTTGTGAGTAGTTGCTTCAATTTCTTAAAGATTGGTTGACATTTAGGGGTTTAGTTAATTTTTTTCTGCTTCTTTTGCAATGAAGTTATAGGGTCTGATATCTTTCAAAATCCCTTTTTAAATCTCCCGCAATATCCTATAATACCCATAAAGGTTCTCAGATCAGTAGCATTTTTACGAACTAGATATTCCATGGTTTTGTTAATATTTTCTAGATCCACTTATGTTCCATCTTCAGATATTACCCTAGGTATTAAATTTTCGTCTCATAAAAGGAGCACTTGTTGAATTTAGCTTATAATTGATGTTTCCAAAGTGTCTGTAATACACGTCGTCGATTGTTTTCATGTTTTATATCATCTTTAGAACATGACACAATGTCATGTATGAATATTAGAACATTTTTTCCTAGTAACTTACTAATTGCGTTGTTCACTAAGATCATGAAAGTGGCAAGTGCATTACTAAGTTAAAATGGTAACACCAGAAACTTGTAGTGCATGTACCTTGTTCTAATGGTTAGCTTATGAGTATCCTTCTCCTTAACTCTGATCCGATGATACTTTAATCTAAGGTCTATTTTGGAAAAGGCATTTGCACCTCTTACCTCATTAAATAAGCCATTTACTATGGGAAAAATGTACTTATTTTTAATTTTCATCTTGTTAAGTTGTCGATAGTCAATACAGATCCTGTGCGTACCATCTTTCTTCTTAAGAAAAAGGGCTTGCACTTTGGACGGTGACACACTAGGTTGAATAGACTTCTTTTCGAATAGTTTTGAAGTTGCATTTTCAGCTCTATTAACTCAGATACACCCATTCTACAAGTTTTTTTATAACATGGTAGTGATCCATGCACTAAATCTATGGTAAAATCTATATCTCTCTTTGGAGGAAGTCAAAAATTTAATCAGGCATGGAATCTTGATATTCTTTGAGAGTTGCATAGTTCTCGAAAGTTGTTTTCCCTTTCTTAGTCAACAAATCTAAAAGTCTTAGTGTCTATAATTGACACCCTTTCCTTATTAAGTTGCACTATTTTTATCTATCTAATGGTCACTGGTCTTGTAATACCTTTAACTACTCTAGCTTCTTTCATCACCTTCATAAGTGAAAGTTTCTCTGAGCACTTTACAACTATTTTATGCTTTTCTAGTCAGTCCATCCCAATAATAATATCATAAGATGCTAAATGGAGTATATTTAAAGTAGACTTAATATCTAGATCATCCATAACAAAGGATTAGTTTGGTACTAACTTAGTAACTTTGTTTTTTTCCCATGTGTCCAGTTGCACTAGCTAGCACTTTTTGTGTTTTGTTTTTCCTAATCTATAATATTCTACTAAGGTAGGTGAAATGTAACTTAATGTAGTACCCAAGTGTATTAAATAAGAAGTAGATGTGGTTAGAAGTTTACCTTCCACTTCCACCATAGATGGTTGGTGTTCTACTTGTGAGTTGTCTAGTGTAGAAATAATCCTACTTATGCTCTTTGTAAGCTCCTCTATTCTGCTTGCTTCTTGAACATTATTTACAATTGTCTTTTCCTTATCTTTAAAATGGAAATTCCTAGCCAAGTGTGGTCCATTACATTCCCACAACTTAATAGGTTCCTTAGAGTTTCCTTGACCTTTTTTTCCTACTAGTCCTGTTGTCCTAGTACCACTTTGAGTTAGCATGAACTGAGAAGTACTTCCCTTGTTATAATTACCCCCTTGAAACCCTCTAGATACATTCTGTGAGGATGAATTCTTGAATCCCTTCTTTCCTTTGTAAGGTTTGTCGCTCTTTTTATTCTACCATGGTTTTGGTTTTCCATCTCTTTTTTAAACCATTGATAACATAAATGTTCTTTTCTTATGACATCCTCCATGGATTTGAGAATTTCAAATTCAATTTGGCTTCTACAAACTCATGGAAAACAACTCAAAAATATTTGGGTTTTTTCCTTTTCTTCTTTTAGTTATGGTACATATCTAAGTAGTTTCAAAAATTTGGAAATAGATTGAGTCCATAGTTTGATTTCATAATTTCAAATAATTAAATTATTTGGCCTTCTAATCATAATGTCATACAGTTACATATTGTTGTTTGAATAACTTTGTAAATTGATTCCATGACAAGTTTTTCTCTTTGATTCCATAGGATACTTTGGTGTTATGCAACAAGATTGATGCTTCACCATTCATTAGTAACATGTTAACCTGACCTTTAAATTACTAGAATATTTATAAAGTTAGAATTATTTTTCCATGTTACCGTATTTCAACCTTCTTCTCAAACTTCCCTTCAAAAGCAGGTTGTTTGATTCTTTTAAACTCACCTTGCAATTCATCTACTTTGACATTCTTTGTTTCCAACAATATTAATATTGTGGATACTTTCTCATAAGTTTCATCAATAGTTTTCCATTTTTTTATCTTCTCGTGACTTCTCTCCATTTCCATTAGTTTTCTCTTTTCTTTTAAGCGATTTTGGTTTCAAGGTTTAAGACCCCTTATCGGATTATTAGAAGTGTGTCTAACACGTCTTTGGTTTTGTTTCTCCATTAAACTTTGTAGTAACATTGCATTCAATTACTAATGTTAGACTTGAGCTTTCATTATTCTTTCACTATCAACTCTAACACTTTCCTACTCAACCATCAAAGGTCTCGTTGTTTCCATCATAATTGATGTTCTTTCTTGATTATTCTCACTATTTCCATATATAACCTCTCTTCTTTCCTAAGACATCTTCATTGTGAGGTGGACCACTTTCCCATGTCATTTGTTGAAGGCTTAACATCTACAAGGTGTTATAATTTCTTTGTTTCAAAGCTTCTAAATGAGGTTGCAACCCATTTTTGGGCATAAATGTTGTAACTTTTCACTATACCACTTATAAGATCTCTCCTACACTCTCATAAACATAATTGTTTAAATAAAAGGAAAAATTATTTTTCTAAAAATAAGATGTGGTTTTCTAATAACATTACCATAGTTATTTGTGTTTGTAACATTTCCTTTGGTTGATCTCCCTATCAAAAGGCGTATTACTATCCCTTTTTTTTTCATATAGCATTACAATATTAGCTCTTATTTTCATAATTCTCCTGGTTAACCTTCATTCTTAAATTCACAATCCATTACATTGATACTCAGTGAGTATGGATTTCTTCCGTTAACGGAACATGAAAACGATGGCAAACTATCAATGATCCTAATATGTGATTTCTATGTCCAATCATTGTAACGTATTTAGATATTTATACGTTGCAACCTTTTAAGCTTCGACTCCCACGAACATAGCATTCTTCATATTTTACATGGTTAAGGTATGTTATAAAGGTTTCTTGTGGGATAAAGGATGTAATTAAATGTGGGCTAAAGGCTCCACATCCTACCCATCTTGATTATACGTGGTGAATTGCACATACAATCGACACACGCCTTGTGTCATGACGCCAGAGATGATGGTCGTCTTTGAACCGCTCTTGGCGAGGTGCGGCACCACCAAACACTTTCTTTTCACCAATACTTATGTTCGTGGACTACGGCTAACCACTTATCCTACTTAGTTTGTGTTTCACAACCAAGTATTATTAGTGTTTCCTTTATACCAATGAACACTGTTAGGCCCCTATACTACTAGTGTAATCCCTTATTGTTATTAGTACAACCCACTTATTATATTGATGTACCCATGTAGTGCCCATATTGTTACTATTGTGCCCCATAGAAGCCCACTATTGTTATTATTGCGCCCTTACATTATTATTGTTATGTCGGCTCTGATTATGTTATGACCCCTTAGCCTCCTATATATAGAAAGGAGGTCTTTTCATTTGTATCATCGAAGAATTATTCATTTATGTAATGTAAAGGAGGTTGCCCCCTAGAAGAGGCTGAATTCTAAGGTGTTGATCTATCTTTTCTATCTTTTCTTGAGCTGGTTTCATAACATTTGGTATCAGAGCTTTGGATTCTAGGGTTTCACTACTCCAAACAGATCATCGTGGCATTTTTGCTATAATTTTTTTTCTACAATGTTTCAGACGTTGCAAAAAAAAAACATATCAGAAGAAATTGCGTTGAACCGCGGGTCCGAATTTTAGAGATTTTAGCACTATATTTGCGGAGATATGATCTGAGGAAGTTGGTCTTTTTGCAGACTCCTGAATTACATTCCAAACAGGTGACTTGGCGAAAATCGTCATAACCTTCTCTCTGGGGATCGGATTGAAATTTCGTAAGAAGGTACAAAAAGATGACGGACTGTAGTTTCTTGTATGCATTTTTCAGATCCAAAGGTCGAAACAGTGACTTTTGGCATGTCGTACATGTTCTCTCTACTGAACTAGTCTATAATCAGGTCATCTTGGGAGATTGTGCATAACTCTTTCTTGGAGGATCCAATTTGGATCAGACTAGTGGCATTGGAAAGAGGACACAGAGGGCTACTACAAGTCGTAATTTTAGAACTTAAAGATCCAAAAGTACAGAGTTACAGTCGTTTCAAGATCGAGCTCCTAAAATCAAGAAAAAGCAAGATGAGGAAGTTTGATGGCAAGGATCTGGTAAATTGGATACGTCAGATGGAGCAATATTTTGATCTACATGGTGTACCACTATTTAGAACTAGATCAATTTTTATGGTATGAAGGGCTTTTTTCTCGTAAACAACTTGTTACGTGGTCAATTTTCATGGAGGAAATGATAGCACATTATGAGGATACAAAGAGCAACACCTTCTTTAGGGCAACACCACAACAATTGGAAAGAGTAAAAGGGCTTTGTGACATAGTGGAAAGAAAAATTATGGAAACCAAAAAGCATACCCCTCACAACTATAAAGATGGAAGTGGTGTTTCTCCTAGCCTTCCACAACCTACAAGGGTTACACCACAACAATTGGAAGAAAAAAGAGAAAAAGGGCTTTGTTACAATTGTGATAGCAAATGCACTAAAGGTCATAAGTGTGTTGAGAAGAAATTATTTTACATAGAATATGAAGAGGAGGAAGAAAAGGATCAAGAAACATCAAAAGAAGAAGATATATGCCAGTACTCCACCCCAGAGAAAGAAGAAATGAATCAGACGATATCTTGTAAATCAATGGCAAGAATTACCACTCCTCAAACACTCAAGATAAAAGGACATATCAGGAAGAAAAATATGCAAGAAGTGAAAGATCACATCGAGAAAGAAGAAATGAATCCAACCATATCTTGTAATTCATTGGTTGAAATACCACTCCTCAAACTATCAAGATAGAAGGACATATCAGGAAGAAAAAAGTTCAAGAAGTGAAAAATCACATCGAGCATCAAGAAATGAATCCGACCATATCTTGTAAAGGATTGGAAGAAATTACCACTCCTCAAACTCTAGAGATAGAAGGACATATCAAGAAGAAAAAGGTTCAAGCAGTGAAAGATCACATCGAGCATCAACAACAAGTTCTCCAACTTTTAAAGGATAACGCCACTTCGGTGCAAAATCAAATGAAACAACAGGTAGATCAACATTGTAGTGAAAAATGTTTTGATGTAGGTGATTGGGTATTTTTATTACTACATCTCAAGCAAGATATTTATGAGAAGGAAATGTTGGAAATACTACATGCAGTTAAAAAATGGCGACCTTACCGAATGGGAATACTCTTCAAGGATGAGGATGTGAAAGCATTGTTTTGTGTTATTTCTATTATCCAACCATATTGGATAAACGAAGCAAGGGATGAATGGAAGAAGGACGAATAAGTATGGCCACTTATTCAAAAGTTGCAAAATATCCCAATTCAAACAATATTTCCAGAAATTAAAGAGGAAGGAAAAATCATATTGGAACCTGGAGCAGTCATAGAAACAAGAACCCAGTAGCTACGAAATCAATCAATTTCAGAGTATCTCATCAAGTGGAAGAACTTACCTGCTGAAGATTCCACATGGGATGACAAGAATTTTATACAGAAGCATCAAGAACTACTCAAGCGTTGAGGACAATGCTTTTTGAAGGAGAGGGGCATGTTAGGCCCCTATACTACTACTGTAATCCCTTATTGTTAATAGTACAACCCACTTATTATATTGATGTACCCATGTAGTGCCCATATTGTTACTATTGTGCCCCATAGAAGCCCACTATTGTTATTATTGTGCCCTTACATTATTATTGTTATGTCGGCTCTGATTATGTTATGACCCCTTAGACTCCTCTATATAGAAAGGAGGTCTTTTCATTTGTATCATCGAAGAATTGTTCATTTATGTAATGTAAAAGAGGTTGCACCCATGAAGAGGCTGAATTGTAAGGCATTGATCTATCTCTTCTATCTTTTCTTGAGTTGGTTTCATAACAAACACCCACACACATTCATTATCATCAACAACTATACAAGAGAACACAATTGCACAGTATAAGGGGAGGGGTAACTCCCTGAACAACGAGTCTGCCCAAATAATATATTATACAGTCTTTCAATATTACAGAGCCTTACAAGTATACTTGGAAACACCAAGTTTCATACTTAGCCAATTTTACAACTCCATCACACCACCGTGTGATAACCAAGATTTCCTTGCCCAAGGCAGGTCGGTGCGCCCTCACATGAGCTGCCTTCCACACTTCACAACTGAACCTTGTTTTCATGCACGATGGGTGGGTGACTCCACCAAGTCACCAAGACACCCTCTTCGCACAATCGACTTCACCAACGTTCCACCATTCACCTTCGCATGGTAGTCTCACTCGAGTTCCACTGTTTACAACTTCCGTGTTTGCCCTTACATGACGGGCGGGCACTCACACGAGCTGCCCAAGAACCTGTGCATGCCTTTGAACAATCGGGTGCCTGATGCCTTCACCGCATCCTTAATCAACAACCAAATTTATGCCATTTGCCTTGCCCAACAACGGGTGCATATATACCTGTGCCTTCTTCTCAATCTGCACCTCACACTCTTTTCTTTTGCATCACCAAAGAGCTTGTTCATATTTCTTGATCGAATGATGGTCGTTTGCCTCCAAACACCCTACGAATATATAGGGGTGGGTGGCGGGTTATGTCACCCGGCAAACACACACCCAACACCCAAGCCAACTCGTTCAACATGTTGCCTTCACCTGAGTGGAGGGTCGGCCCGTCCAACTCGTGGGACCGCCCTCTCAACTCACCCAACATCGTATAAACTCGCCCTTGGCTCATTCACTTCACATTTCGCATAAGCTACTCGCCCATACTTCGCATGGTGAAGGTGACCCAGACCGCAGGTCCATACATCCTCCCCCACTTGAAGTCATTGTAGTCCTTGAAAATATCTCATCCTAGCAACCATCTATCACCAAGATCACCATACAAAGGCATACACCCCATCGGTATGTCATATATCAGAAATCATCTCAATCCATGACCATCAACCACCCTGTCACAATCTCCACATGCTGCTCCCCATTGTGGAAGGTTGTCCCCTCCACCTCAAGCTACATGCCTACTGCAACATCTCATGTCAACCTCATCATGTATCTTCATCATGTGAACTGCTGCCATGATACTCCAACACAATGCTAACATATCTCTGTACACTTCGCGACCCCATGTTAGAACTAGTTAGGTGATCAGTCCAACTATCACGCTCAAACCATGAGAGTGAACATCCTCATGCCACCATCAGTTGTTTCTCAGAACATCCCGTCACATCCTCAACACCATGAAGAATCCATCTCCATATAAGTGTAAGCCATGCTCGGGTCCATGAAGTAGTCTTCATCTCATCTGCAACATGTTTGGTATGAATGTGCTGAATGAAATCAACCACATCCATCCCAACATCATCCATCTACAAAACATCCATCTCCTCAATATGAAGAGACCATCTCATCAAACTTTGACTCTCGATGTGCCACATCCAGGTCCATGAAGCAACCTCCATCATATCTATATGTGCCATCCCTTAAGTTTTCCATAGAAACAAGCACACACCTGTCTCATCTCTCCATGTGCTGCCCATGATAGTAGATCAATCAGCTCCCATGTGTCAAAAGTGGTCGAGTCTGGGCTCAACTCATGCCCAAGTGTTGCCACCAAGGCATCATCAGTGTTGTAACTTCATCACTCCAAAGTGTCTCATAGTGATCCTCCACATCAAGTCACTCTTTCAAGCCACACCCATACATGTACTTGAAAGTTCGCATCCCATTCTGCATCAAAGTCCCTGACCTCAGCTCCCCAATGCATCAGATCCTCCAATTACACCACATATGAAGTCCCTAAAAGTCACAACCTCATGTCATCATGAGCTCCATGAGTCCTCCCTAACCAACATCTCAGCAAGCATACAAGTCTCAACCCAAAGGTCTCTGCAAAATGCCTCAGCTCTCCATGTAGTAGGAATTCTCCATAGTCTGCTCACAACTCCATCCAAGTCCACGGCCTTGTCATACAAGAGTGCAAAATCCCCCCATCGGATTATAAATAAAATATCTCCATGTCACCTTAGCAAATCCACCTACACAACATCCCTGCCTTGGCACTCCCCATTGGATGCCCATAAGTGACACCTCTACAAGTGCTCTTGCATAATGTCCCTGCATAGACTGCCATGCTCCATGTCTTCAACCTGATGTCCATGACTAAGTTGCCCATGCAGTCCAACCATGTAGACCCATCACAACAATCAGTCATCCTCATCCAAGTCTACAATCTTCAGTCTAGTGAACTCGATCACCCAACCATATCGTCATCATCAGTCCCTTCCACCATAGCTCCCCCACTAAAGGTTCCACCAAGACTTGCTCCTCGTCTCGGCCATGAGAAGTCGACCCAAGTATCATCATATCCAAGTGTGTGCCCTTCAATCTATCCATGAGTCATGCCAGGCACTTAGCCAATTCTCCATGTGGCTAAAGCATGACCCAATCCTCCGCAATGATCATCGTGTTCCTCCCTTGTCACGGGCCTTTGTACCTTCTACCATAAGGTCACAAATAACCCCAACAAGTCCTGCAACAATAAAAAATCCTTTCTTCTCCATACAAGGTCTCATCATAGACATCCATGGTAAGATGCTCCCCTGCATCGGCAAACTGGTTTTGCCCTTCCCTGCATACGGTCCATCTACCAAATGCTCAAATGAAACACAAGTATTAATAGTACTTACATCATCATCATGACGCTCCTCCATGTGAGTATCCTCATCCATCCATTTCTACAAACTGCACGATCCTGGTCCAAGTTGATCAATCTCAAGTTCATCCTCCATCGTTGTCACATCTGCAACATCCTCAATCATCACGCCTTCCTCTTCCTTGTCAGCACAATCCGTAAATTCATCTTGCTTCATTGTCCGACCAAGCTGAAGAAGTTCATCTTCAACATTCTTTTCCAAGATTTCAAGTTCCTTTTGAATCCATGGGTTCTCCTCTTTCAACCACTTCAACCTATATAAGGTAAACACAAGCTTCCCTTCGCATTCTTCCAAACTTTCCATGCCTTGTCGTTTAGTTTGGCCCAAGCACTAAGCTTCACCTCTGCTAAACCTATTTCACCATTCACCTGAATCACCCTGATATTCCAGTCGTCACCTGCAAAACTTGAACTCCCTACCAAGTCTTTGGTCTTGTAGAATCAGCTCCTTGACTCAGTTCACCAGCTCTGATACCACCTGTCACGAAGTGCAGGTGTGTATCAGTTTCAATGCTTCAACACCAGCACTAGCTCCCCGTCAATAGCTCTAATACCACCTGTCACGCTCCTACACTGGCGGTACTCTTCCAACCGCACTATAGTGAGATGCGGCACCACCGAACACTTTATTTTCACTAATACTTATGTTCGTGGACTACGCCTAACCACTTATCCTAATTAGTTTGTGTTTCGCAACCAAGTATTATTAGTGTTTCCTTTATACCAATGAACACCCATACACATTCATTATCATCACCAATTATACAAGAGAACACAATTGCATAGTATAAAGGGAGAGGCAACTCCCTGAACAATGAGTCTGCCCGAATAATATATTATACAATCTTTCATTGTTACAAAGCTTTACAAGTATACTTGGAAACACCAAGTTTCATACTTAGCCAATTTTACAACTTCATCACACCACTGTGTGATAACCAAGATTTCCTTGCCCAAGGAGGGTGGGTGCCCCCTCACACGAGCTGCCTTTCGCACTTCACAACCAAACCTTGTTTTAATGCATGATGAGCAGGTGACTCCACCAAGTCACCAACACAACCTCTTCACACAATCGGCTTCACCAAAGTTCCACCGTTCACCTTCACACGGTAATCTCACCTGAGTTCCACCGTTTACAACTTCTGCATTTTCCTTTACATGACGGGCAGGTGCTCACCCGAGCTTCCCAAGAACCCATGCATGCCTTCGCACAACCAGGCACCCAACACCTTCACCGCATCCTTAATCAACAAGTGAACTCATGCCATGTGCCTTGCCCAAGAACGGGCACATCTATACCTATGCCTTCTTCTCAATCTGCACCTCGCACTATTTTCCTTTGCATCACCAAAGAGCTAGTTCGTATTGCTTGATTGAATGATGGTTGTTTGCGTCCAAACGCCCTACCAATATATACGGATGGGTGGCAGGTTATGTCACCCAGCCGACCCACACCCAACACCTAAGCCGACACATTCAACATGTTGCCTTCACCTGAGTAGAGGGTCGGCCCACCCAACTCGTAGGACCACCCTCTCAACTCACCCAACATTGTATAAACTCTCCCTTGGCTCATTCACTTCACATTTCGCACGAGCTCCTCGCCCGTCCTTCACACGGTGAAGGTGACCCGGACCGCAGGCCCATACACCTTGTCTAACATGCTCAAGGATAACATAATTTTCTATCTACTGCATTAATGTTGTTGGGTTTAAAAATCTCAACCATAAAGGCCAAACCATTGTTTCCATAGGGATAATCACCTTAAGGTCATTCTTGCACCATTTGATCATCCACAAATTTATGGTGCATCCTTGCTCGTTACTCCCAAGATTGTTTTATTTTTGATAGGTGGAGAAACCCTACATACATTATTAGTTTCATGTATAATCCTTAGTTAGTCTACTAGCAAAAAATTGGTGATTGGTAGCGAAAGGTTCGAGGTTTTATCTCTTTTAGTTGTATGGTGAGAAATTCATCCAGGTCATTTCTACACATCATGATAGTAAATCATGCCTTAGTCGTTTTTTTGGTTTTGCAAGTCAAAAAATTTGACCAACATTCTAATATGTTATTATTATTTTTTTCATGTTTATGATTTCTAATTTTTCAATTTATAATGTTTCTCCTCCATGTCCTGTTATGCTTTTTCCATGATGTTTTTCATCATACAAGTTGTATGGAGGAAAGGACAAGGGTGGCTCTTGTCAAGGAAAAAAAATTAGCAACCCTTTCCATTGAACATTGTTTTCTCAAAATGCGTATTTTGATTGGGTCTACACCCTTGAAACTGATAGGAAATAGATATGGCATTGTGGTAGATTCCATATCCATGACATGAGTACCAATTTCTTTATGGAAGGGTAAGCATAACCCTGAACCACATTTCTTCTACTGGTGAAATATTTTTGTTTACTTGTTTTGATAGGTTCACTAAAATGTTTCCTTGTGGTTGTTTACACGTAAGAAAACACTTTTATTTTCTATTAATGATAACATTAAGAATTAGGGTTGTGAAACCGACAAGTAAGTTAGTAACACAATGATTTTCTTCTTTCAATTTATTCATCACCTTGACATAACATCTACCTCATATTCCTTCTTGCAAATAACTCTAATAGCATAGTACTTTTTTCTTAATACTAATAGGAAAGGTCAAAGCATGGATATTGTCACACCCCTACACCTACGACAATCTTTCAACTGCTTATAGCGAGGTGTGGCACTACCAATCGTTTTCTTTTAACCAATACTTACGATTGTAGACTACGCCTAACCATTTATCCTACTTAGTTTGTGTTTTGCAACCAAGTATTATTAATGTTTCCTGTATACAATTGAAAGCCCATAACATTCACATAAACAACATTATATACGAGAAATTCACAACAATATAAAGGGAGGGGCAACTCCCTGCAATATGCGTCTGCCCGAATAAATATATTATATAATCTTCGATTTTACAAAGCTTTACAAGTATACTTGGAAACTCCAAGTTTCATACTTAGCCAATTTTACAACATTCGGCAAACTCGGTTGCCCATCTTGTCGGCGCCTCTGCACAGTCACTGCACGACTCACCAACCCTTCGTTCACCTTGTCGCACGATCGTGTTGTTTTCCCAACTTGGGCGTGCCTCGTCCTAACCAAGTTGCCACACACGGGCGCCTCCACATGAGTCACACCTCCGTTGACAATCTCAACACTTCATCATTTCCACTGTGCACACCTTCCACGTTTTCCTTTGCACGATGGGCAGGCACTCACCCGAGTTGCCAAAGAACTCATGCACAACCACCCAACTGCAGAATCACACAAACTAGGCATTCATGCCTTCACCCATGCGCCTTTGCACAACCGGGCGCCCTTGCCTTCACCCGTGCACGCCTTGCACAATCGGGCGCCCATGCCTTACCCATGCATGCCTACTCGCACTCTTACCCAAGACTTTAAGCTTGTGCATTTCACCTCTATGCGGCCTCGCCCAAGGCTGGGTGCATAAAACTGTGCCTCACCTTCCCTTGTTGCGCCTACACCTTTGTACTTCACACTTCTCCTTTCCTTGAGTGTGTTGAGTGATGATCGATGATGCCAAATGAGGTCCAAATCACATACAATATATACACTTCATGGAGTGGTCGTGCCACCTCCTGGCCGACCTTTATTTAAAATCAAACCAACGCGTTCGTCCATATTTGTGGCTGGTCTGCCCATCGACCAATGCCCTCAACATGACTTCTCCATCGTCGGCTTCATAGATGGATTGCCCACGCTCATCCATCGTATAAACATGTCGCTCTCCTTGTGCTCACATTATACATGACTCCTTCACACGTTAGGCCGAGCTCCCACTTTTCCTTTGTTTCAAGTTGTTCGCTCACCAACTGTTGTCGCACTTCACCCGGTGGGCGTGCCAAGGACCGCAGGTCCTTACGTCCTCCTCCACCTGAAGTCGTTGTCGTCCTCGACAACATATTGTCCTAGTAGCCATCCACCAAGATCATCGATATCTGTCTCACACATGATGTCAACTCACCCACATACTGCAACCATCCCTGCAACATATGTAGAACTACCATCTCCATAATGTCTCTTCCCGGCAACCATCTGTCACCAAGATCACCATACCAAGGTAGACACCCCATCGGTATGTCATACATCAGAAATCATCTCAATCCATGACCATCGACCATCCTGTCACAATCTCCCCATGCTGCTCCCTATCTTGGAAGGCTGGTCGCTCCATCTCAAGCTACATGCTTCCTGCAACCTCTCGTGTAGACCTCATCATGTGTCGTCCTCATGTGAACTGCTACCATGATACTCCAACATAGTGCTAACACGTCTCTGTACATGCCGGCCCCCATGCTTCTTTCAAGTTATTCATCACCCTGACATAATAGACCTCATATTCCTTCTTGAAAATAACTCTAAGAGCGTAGTACGTTTTTCTTAATACTAATAGGAAAGGTCGAAGCATGGATATTGTCACGCCCCTACACCTGTGGTAATCTTTCAACTGCTTATAGCGAGGTGCAGCACTACCAGTCGTTTTCTTTTCACGAATACTTATGATTGTAGACTACGCCTAACCATTTATCCTACTTAGTTTTTGTTTTGCAACCAAGTATTATTAATGTTTCCTTTATACAATTGAAAGCCCATAACATTCACATAAACAGCATTATATAAGAGAAATGCACAATAGTATAAAGGGAGGGGAAACTCCCTGTAATATGAGTCTGCCCGAATTAATATATTATACAATCTTCAATTTTAAAAAGCTTTACAAGTATACCTCGAAACTCCAAGTTTCATACTTAGCCAATTTTACAACCTTCAGCAAACTTGGTTGCCCAGCTCGTAGGCACCTCTGCATGGTCACTACACAACTCACCAACCCTTCGTTCACCTCCTCACATGATCGTGTTGTTTGCGCAACTTGGGCGCGCCTCGTCATAACCAAGTTGCCACACACAGGCGCCTCCGCACGAGTCACACCTCCGTTCACAATCTCAACACTTCATCATTTCCGTCATGCATACCTTCCGCGTTTGCCTTTGCATGATGGGCGGGCGCTCACCCGAGTTGCCAAAGAACTCGTGCACAACCACCCAACCGCACAATCGCACACAACCGGGCATTCACGCCTTCACCCGTGCGCCTTCACACAACCGGGCGCCCTTGCCTTCACTCGTGCACGCCTTGCACAACCGGGCGCCCATGCCTTACCCATGCATGCCTACTCGCACTCTTACCCAAGACTTTAAGCCTGTGCATTTCACCTCCGTGTGACCTCACCCAAGGCTAGGTGCATAAAACTGCGCCTCACCTTCCTTTGCTGCGCCTACACCTTAGTACTTCGAACTTCTCCTTTTCTTGAGTGTGTTGAGCAATGATCGATGATGCCAAATGAGTTCGAATTCGCATACAATATATACACTTCATGGATTGGTCATGCCACCTCCTGGCCGACCTTTGTTTAACTTCAAACAAACGCGTCTATCCATATTTGTGGCTGGTCAGCCCATCAACCAACGCTCTCAACATGACTTCTCCATCGTCGGCTTCATAGATGGATTGCCCATGCTCATCCATTGTATAAACATGCTACTCTCCTTCTTGTGCTTGCATTATACATGACTCCTTCGCACGTTAGGCCGAGCTCCCACTTTTCCTTTGTTTCAAGTTGTTCGTTCACCAACAGCAGTTTCACTTCACCCGGTGGGTGTGCCAAGGACCGCAAGTCCTTACATCCTCCTCCACCTAAAGTCGTTGTCGTCCTTGACAACATATCGTCCTAGTAGCCATCCACCAAGATCATCGATAACTGTCTCACCCATGATGTCAACTCCCCCACATACTGCAACCATCCCTGCAACATATGTATAACTACCATCTCCATCATGTCTCGCCCCGGCAACCATCTGTCACATGGATCACCATACCAAGGTACACACCCCATCAGTATGTCATACATTGGAAATCATCTCAATCCATGACCATCGACCATCCTATCGCAATCTCCCCATGCTGCTCCCCATCATGGAAGGCTGGTCCCTCCATCTCAAGCTACATGCTTTTGCAACCTCTCGTGTAGACCTTATCATGTTTCATCCTCATGTGAACTTCTACCATGATACTCCAACATAGTGCTAACACATCTCTGTACATGCTAGCCCTCATGTTTGAACTAGTTGGGTAGCTAATGCAACTGTCACGCTCAAACCATGAGAATGCACATCCTCATGCCACCATCAGTTGTTTCTCAGAAAATCTCATCACATCCTCAACACGATCAAGAATCCATCTCCATACAAGTGTAAGCCATGCTCAGGTCAATGAAGTAGTCCTCATCTCATCTGCAACATGTTTTCCATGATGTCTGGTACTAATGTGCTGCATGAAATCAGCCACATCTATCCCAACATCATCATTCATCTGTGTGCCTCCTCAATATGAAGAGACCATCTCATCAAACTCCGACTCTTGATGTGCCACATCTAGGTCCATGAAGCAACCTCCATCATATCTGCTACGTGCCATCCCTCAAGTATGCCATAGAAACAAGTATACACCTGTCTCATCTATCCATGTGTTGCCCATGATCATAGATCAACCAACTCCCATGCCAAAAGTGGTCAAGTCTTGGCTTAACCCATGCCCAAGTGTTGTTAACAAGGCATCATCATCGTCACAACCCCATCACTCCAAAGTGTCTCGTATCGATCCTCCACATCAAGTCACTCTTCCAAGCCATACCCATACATGTACTTGGAAGTATGCATCCCATTCTGCATCAAAGTCTCTGACCTCAGCTCCTCAATGCATCAGATCCTCCAAGTCCACCATATATGAGGTCCCTTAAAGTCACAACCTCATGTCATCATTAGCTCCATGAGTCCTCTCCAACCAACATCTCAGCAGGCATACAAGTCTCGACCCAAAGGTCTCTACAAGATGCCTCAGCTCTCCATGTAGTAGGAATGCTCCATAGGCTGCTCACAACTCTATCCAAGTCCATGGCCTTGTTGTACATAAGTGCACAACCTCTCCATTGGCTCATAAATAATAAGTCTCCATCTCACACCAGCAAATCCACCTGCACAACACTCTTGCCTTGGCACTCCTCATTGGATGCCCATAAATGACACCTTTTCAAGTGCTCCTGCTTAATGTCCCTACATAAGACTGCCATGTTCCATGTCTCCAACCTGATGTCCATGACTAAGTTGCCCATGTAGTTCAACCAAGTAGACCCATCACAACAATTGGTCATCCTCATCCAAGTCTGCAATCTTCGGTCTAGTGAACTCGGTCACCCAACCATATCATCATCATCATGAGTCCCTTCCATCGTATCTCCCCCACTAAAGGTTCCACCAAGACTTGCTCTTGGTCTCCGCCATGAGAAGTTCACCCAAGCAACTCAAGTGTGTGCCTTCCAATAATCTATCCATGATTCATGCTGAGCACTTAGCCAATTCTCTATGTGGCTAAAGCATGACCCAATCCTCCGCAATGATCATCATGTTCCTCCCTTGTCACAGACCTTTGCACCTTCTATCATAAGGTCACAAACAACTTCAACAAGTTCTGCAACAATCAACAATCCTTGCTTCTCCATACAAGGTCTCATCATAGTCATCCATGGTATGATCCTCCCTGGCATCGGCAAACTGATTTTTCCCTTCCTTGCATATGGTCCATCTACTAAATGCTCAAATGAAACACAAGTATCAACGGTACTTACATCATCATCATCATGAGGCTCCTCCATATGAGTATCCTCATCCATCGATGTCTGCAAACTGCACGATCCTAGTCCCACCTGATCAACCTCAAGTTCATCCTCCATCCTTGTCACATCTGCAACATCCTCAATCATTACGGCTTCCTCTTCCTTGTTAGCACAATCTACAACTTCATCTTGCTCCACTGTCGAACCAAGTTGAAGAAGTTCATCTTCAACATTCTTTTCCAAGACTTCAAGCTTATCTCGAATCTGGGGGTTCTCTTCTTTCATCCTCTTCAACCTGTATAAGGTAAGCAAGAGCTTCCCTTCACATCCTTCCAAACCTACCATGCCTTGTCATTCAGCTTGGCCCAAGCACAAAGCTTCACCTTTGCTAAACCTGTTTCACCATTCACTAGGTTCTCCCTGCAAGACCAAACCAGCTCTTGTTTCCACCTGTCACCTGCAAAACTTGAACTTCCTTTCAAGTCTTCGGCTTTTGTAGAATCAACTTCCTTTGTCTGAACTTCACCTGAATCACCTCTGATACCAACTGTCACGCCCCCAAGCCTGCAGTAATCTTTCAACTGCTTATAGCGAGGTGCAGCACTACCAATCGTTTTCTTTTCACCAATACTTACGACTGTAGACTACGCCTAACCACTTATCCTACTTAGTTTGTGTTTCACAACCAAGTATTATTAATGTTTCCTTTATACAAGTGAAAGCCCATAAAATTCACATAAACAACATTATATAAGAGAAATGCACAATAGTATAAAGGGAGGGGCAACTCCCTACAATATGAGTTTGCGTGAATCAATATATTATACAGTCTTCGATTTTACAAAGCTTTACAAGTATACCTGGAAACTCCAAGTTTCATACTTAGCCAATTTTACAACCTTCAGCAAACTCGGTTGCCCAGCTTGTCGGCGCCTCTGCACGGTCGCCGCACGACTCACCAACCTGTCGTTCACCTCGTCGCACGTTCGTATTGTTTGCCCAACTTGGGCGTGCCTCGTTGTAATCAGGTTGCCACACACAGGTGCCTCCGTACGAGTCACACTTCTGTTCACAATCTCAACACTTCATCATTTCCACCATGCACACCTTCCGCATTTGCCTTTGCACGATCGGTGGGCGCTCACCCGAGCTACCCAAGAACTCATGCACAACCACCCAACCGGACAACCGCACACAACCGGGCATCCATGCCTTCACCTTTGCGCCCTCGCACAACCGGGCGCCCTCGCCTTCACCCGTGCACGCCTTATACAACGGGGCACCCAGGCCTTACCCGTGCATACCTACTCGCGCTCTTACCCAAGACTTTAAGCATGTGCGTTTCATCTTCGTGTGGCCTCGCCAAAGGCTGGGCACATAAAACTGCGCCTCACCTTCCTTTGCTGCGCCTACACCTTAGTACTTCGCCTTTCTCCTTTTCTTGAGTGTGTTGAGCAATGATAGATGTTGCCAAATGAGCTCGAATTCACATACAATATATACACTTCATGGAGTGGTCGTGCCACCTCCTAGCCGACCGTTGTTTAACTTCAAACCAACGTGTCCATCCATATTTGTGGCTGGTCGGCGCATCGACCAATGCTTGCAACATGACTTCTCCATTGTTGGCTTCATAGATGGATTACCCACGCTCATCCATCGCATAAACATGTCGCTCTCCTTCTTGTGCTCGCATTATACATGACTCCTTCGCATGTTAGGCCGAGCTCACACTTTTCCTTTGTTTCAAGCTGTTCGCTCACCAACAACCATCGTACTTCACCCGGTGGGTGTGCCAAGGACCACAAGTCCTTACAGATATTGTAAGGACTTGCAGTTCCGCTGAGGTGTGACTGCGACTGATTAGAGAGGGTGCGTGGTTGGAGATGAACGAACAACATTCCGGCATAGGTGCAAGCTCGACTTGGATATGCGATAGAGTTATAATGCACATAAGGGAGGGCGAGCTGGAGTATATATGCGTGGAGACATGGCTTGAAAGATGTTAAGGCTGACCACACTTGGAGACAAAGGCCGACATGAAGTTAATGGCTTTTGCGATGAAGTGTGTGTGTGGGGAGATTGGCCAGGCAAGCCACAATCTCGCCCTACGGTTGGTATATATTGGCATATGATGGAGCTCATTTGGACAAGCTCTCAATGCACAACATCTTCGTTCAAATAAGATAGACGCAGATCGAAGTGTGTGGCAGCAAAGGAGATAGGTGCAGGTTGGAGATGTGCCCGTTCTTGGGGAAGGCCGCCCGGTAGCAAGTCGTTTGTCTTGGTGTTGGGTGAAGGGCACGGGCAGGAGCGCTCGACGGTTGGTTGAGGTGTCCACGGGTGTGTGTCGCCCGGTTTGTACGACAACTTGGCACGGGTTCTTGGGTGATTCGGGTGAGTGCCCACCTATCGTGCAAGTGTACACGGTGACTTGGTGAAGTGTTGAGATTGTGGACAAAGGTGTGTCTTGGGTGGAGGCGTCTACATGTTGCAACTTGGAGGCGCACCCAAGTTGGGAAAACAACACGATCGTGCGATGAGGTGAATGAAGGGTTGGTGAGTGGTGCGACGACCATGCAGAGGCGTCGACGAGCTGGGCAATCGAGTTTGCCGAAGATTGTAAATTTGGCTAAGTATGAAACTTGGGGTTTCCAAGTATACTTGTAAAGCTTTGTAACTGTTGTAAAATATTGTATAATATACTGTTCGGGCAAACTCATTGTTCAGGGAGTTTCACCTCTCTTTATACTATGCAATTGTGTTCTTCATTTATAATTGTTGTTGATAATGAATGTGTATGGGTGTTCATTGGTATAAAGGATAACATAATAATACTTGGTTGTGAAACACAAACTAAGTAGGAGTAAGTGATTAGGCGTAGTCCACGAACATAAGTATTGGTGAAAAGAAAGTGTTCGGTGGTGCCGCACCTTGCTAAGAGCGGTTGAAAGACTACCGTCGGCTTGGGGGCATGACAGGTGGTATCAGAGCAGGGTTGCTCGTGATGAAGTGAAGATATTGAAGCTGATTCAGGGTTGAAGAAGCTTGACAGTTGGTGACAGTGAAGCAGGTACTTGCAGGTGAAGGAAGTTGTTTCACATACAAGTGGAACAAGAGTTGGTTCAGGTTGCAGGCATCTTGGTGAAGCTATTGGATGGTGGAAACTAGATCGCAAAGAAGAAGGAAGCTGTTAGTAATCACAGCTGAATCTCGGGCTGGGTCTAGTCACAGTGTGAAGGATGCTACTATGTCACTTATGGAAAAAGCGTTGGAGAAGGTGGAGGACTTGGAAGCTTTCTGGACTAAGAAGGTGGATTTGTTCGATCAGGAGCAAGAGGCCAATTCGAGGATAAGGGAAGAGCTCAAGGAACTCCGGACTCAACACGAGTACACTGATCTTATGTGTACACAACTTGAAGTAAGGGTCAAGGAGGTTGAAGAGGTAAGAGACCAAGGTCTTGCAGAGATCGTGGGCTTGCGAAAATCTCTTGACAAAGCCAGAGATGAGATCGCGGTGTTGAAGAAGGTCGTGAGGTATAACTCAGGTGGAGGAGTGCCTCATGTGAAAGTCAAGGAACTGGAATCTTACGATGGTACAAGGAGTGCAAAGACTCTTGGCAACTTTCTATGGGACATGGAGCAGTACTTGGAACGATTGGGTCTATCTGATGATGAGACGAAGGTCAAGGTAGCTGCTCAGTTCTTGACAAAGGATGCTAATATGTAGTGGCGAAGGAGGATGGATCAGATTGCCAACGGTAGTACTGGTGACTTTACTTCGTGGGATGAGATGAAGAAAGATTTGCAGACCCATTTCAGTCCTCAGGATGAAACGTGGGAAGCAAGGATGAAAATTAAGTTCATAAAGCAGACCGGGAACCTACAGACATATCAGCGGGAGTTTGCAAGTGTGGTTCTGGAACTTCCTGACATGGCGGAGAGGGACAAGGTGTTCAATTTCATTATTGGATTGAAGCCTTGGGCATGTAATGAAGTGAAGAGGCAGAGGATTAGAACACTTGAGGAAGCTTTTGCTGTTGTGGACAGGTTGGTGGAGCATTACGATGAGACTTCTGATGATAGGAATAAGAAGTCCGATAAGCTGAAAGAGAAGAAGAAGGATGATGCTTCGAAATCGGATAATAATTTGAAGACGAAGAAGGCCTTGAAGTGTTGGATATGTGCTGGACCACATATGGTGAAGAATTTTCCCTCTAGAGTGAAAGTGGCTATGATTGCACAATCTAATGCGAAGAATGAAGAAGCTTCTATGGGGATGATGCAGATACTTGGTGCAGCTACTGCTATAGAGGTGGTCTCTCAGAGGGATCCTAAGAGGAACAGTTTGGAGTATGTTCGGATGAATATTGGGAGTGGTGATATAGTCACTATGGTGGATAGTGGGGCCTCTCACAGCTTCATGGGTGAAGATACTACGAGAAGAATTGGGCTGAAATTTGTACCGGTGAAGGCACAGATGAAGACAGTCAATTCTTCTCCTGATAATTTTCTTGGTGTAGCTGAAAAGGTAGACACGACACTTGGTGAGTGGACAGGGAAGGTCGACTTCACTATAGTGCAGATTGATGACTATGAGGCTGTGCTAGGAATGGAATTCATGAAACAGTTTGATGCTATGGTTGTTCCACATTTGAGGAAGTTGTACATTTACGATGGAAGGGAAGATGTACTCATTGGTGTACCAACCATTGGAGTGACAATGCTTGATTGTAAGTTGGCAGTGATGCAAATGGAGGATGAGAAGCGGATGGAAGATATGAGTAAGCGGTTGTCTACAGTTGAGACAAAGCTTACCGAGCAGTCATTTCTCATCAGGACACTTTCAGATAGTATCTTGGATTTGTCAAGAAGGCTAGAAGTGGTTGAGGATGATGATGATGATGATGAGGCATATGTGAGGCCGAATGTCTGAGAGGAGGATCGGGTAACTTATCTATAGAGGATGGAGATAGAAGATCCTGAAAGATGGATTGAGATGATTAGTGAGGGTGAGCCTTCAGGCTCTACCCCGTCCACATCTTCTTAGATGACAAGGAAGATGGGGCTCATTGTTAGCTGCTCATGGCAGTGAGTCCTTAAAATAGGTTGAGCAAGTATGGCATATGGTGTAGGGATGGATTGGCATCAAGCATCTTGACATGTTGCAGATGGGATGGAGTTTCCATGGACCTGAGCATGGGTGAAATTCTTGGTGAGTCTGGGATGTGGCAGAATCCGAGATATACTGATGAAGGTATAAGGATGTTCACTCTCATGCCTTGAGCATGATAGTTGGATTAGCTACCCAACTAGTTCATACATGGGGTTCGGAAGTGCACAGAGAGATGTTGGCATCAGGTAGACGAGGAGGACAGTTCACAAGATGAGGATGACACATCATGGAGATGGAGTTCTACAAATGTTGCAGGGATGTTTGCAGTATGTGGAGGAGTTGACATCATGGACCGAGGATGAGACAGATATTGATGTTGATCTTGGTGGATGGCTACCAGGATGGTATGTTGTTGAGGACGACAACGATTTCAGGTGGAGGAGGATGTAAGGACCTACAGTTCCACCGAGGTGCGACCACGACTGGTTAGAGAGGGCGCGTGGTTGGAGATGAACGAACAGCGTTCCGACATAGGTGCGAGCTCGACTTGGATATGCGATAGAGTGATAATGTGCATAAGGGAGGGCGAGCTGGAGTATATATGTGTGGAGACATGGCTTGAAAGATGTTAAGTCCGACCACACTCGAAGACAAAGGTCGACATGAAGTTAATGGCTTTGCGATGAAGTGTGGGCGTGGGGAGGTCGGCCAGGCAAGCCACAACCTCGCCCTACGGTTGGTGTATATTGGCATATGATGGAGCTCATTTGGACAAGCTCTCAACGCACAACATCTTCGCTCAAATAAGATAGACGCAGGTCGAAGTGCGTGGCAGCAAAGGAGATAGGCGCAGGTTGGAGATGCATCGTTCTTGGGTAAGGCCGCACGATAGCAAGTCATTTGTCTTGGTGTTGGGTGAAGGGCACGGGCAGGAGCGCCCAACGGTTGGTTGAGGCATGCACGAGTGTGTGTCGCCCGGTTTGTGCGACGACTTGGCATGGGTTCTTAGGTGACTCGGGCGAGCGCCTACTCATTGTGCAAGTGTGCACAGTGACTTGGTGAAGTGTTGAGATTGTGGACAAAGGTGTGTCTCGGGTGGAGGTGTCCGTGTGTGGCGACTTGGAGGCGTGACCAAGTTGGGCAAATAACACGATCGTGCGACGAGGTGAATGGAGGGTTGGTGAGTCGTGCGGCGACTGTGCAGAGGAGCCGACGAGCTGGGCAACCGAGTTTGCCGAAGATTGTAAATTTGGCTAAGTATGAAACTTGGGGTTTCCAAGTATACTTGTAAAGCTTTGTAACTGTTGTAAAAGATTGTATAATATACTGTTCGGGCAGACTCATTGTTCAGGGAGTTGCCCCTCCTTTATACTGTGCAATTGTGTTCTTCATTTATAATTGTTGTTGATAATGAATGTGTATGGGTGTTCATTGGTATAAAGGATAACATAATAATACTTGGTTGCGAAACACAAACTAAGTAGGAGTAAGTGGTTAGGCGTAGTCCATGAACATAAGTATTGGTGAAAAGAAAGTGTTTGATGGTGCCAAACCCCGCTAAGAGTGGTTCAAAGACTACCGCAGGATTGGGGGCGTCACAGATATGGTCGAATGGCCATATCCAAGCTCTCACACATATGCAAAGACATTGTGTATATTAGTGATTAGTTTGTGCATATCCATGGCAATGGATTGGATTTTAATCATGATTGACATTAGCATAAGATAATGGATTTACATTTTGTAAATGCAAATGGTAGTACAGATCCATAGACGGGTCATGGATAGTGCGGTGCACAAATGTTAACAAATGAATTAAATCATGTGTAATCACTCTATTAGGCATCCATACACTGGTCATAGATTGGGCACTGCACAAATGTTAACAAATCACTTAACTCATGTGTAGCCACTCTATTGTTTACATTTTGCAAACGTGAATCGTAGTGCGGATTCATAGACGGGTCATGGATCGTGCAGTGTACAAATGTTAACAAATGAATTAAATCGTGTAATCACTCTATTACGGAACCATACACTGGTCATAGATCAGGCGCTGCACAAATGTTAACAAATCACTTAACTCATGTGTAACCACTATGTTGTTTAATTACACGGAAGGTGTTCCTATATGGAGTTGGCTGGGTAGACACTGTTCATCCCAGCGAATACAGATGTCAATTTTAGGCTTTGTTCCAAATAAAAAATTGACGCGTGGAATTGTGCCTTGCATGGAAAGGACAACATGGTTGGATGAAGCCTGCAGTTTAATGACATGTGAAGTGCGGACTGACCACGTAGTTGGCCAACGTCAGCAGTTTAATGGCGTGTGAAAAGGGGTTTTGTTGTGCCCCCGAACTTGGTCGACGGTGAGTTCTTCTTATCATCTAATTTTCTCATAACGAAGCCACGCCTCTCCCAAAGAATTTCGGCTTTGACCATGGTCGTATTCACTCCGAATGGGGTTTGGGCTCTGTCGGTTTTCAGGGGCTAAGTGAAACGGACGGAGAAGATTTCCGAATTGGCGGAGTGGGTTGCTTATGCTCTGCTGGGTGATGATGAAAGCTGTTAGTAGGTGTTAATGTGGACGTTTCCATGAGCTAGGCTTCTTCAAAGCAACGAGTTATTTTCCATAACAATAATGAGAAGGAATGTTCATGGTTTTAGTTTTTCTTGCTTTTGAGAAGGTATGTTCATGGTTTTAGTTTTTCTTGCTTTCGATTTTATGAAATCCTGGAATGTGTTTAAAAGATGTTTGGTTTTTTTTTGTTGGACTTTGTTTCAATATGAAATGTCAAGGTCATCTTATTCTACATTAAGTTGTGGATTTGGGAGAGTAGTTTCTCACCTACGGAGGGCTCAAGACCGTCGAGCAACGCTGCCGGTGAAGATGAATGGGAATTATTCCATATGGCTGCAAACCAGGTATAAGCCACCGATGAAGGGCTTCACCGTAGCGCCTAGAGGGGAAGATCAATTTCATTGTAGTCAAAATGTTTTGGACTTTCAGATTGATGGATCAGCCTTTTCCGGCTTCGATTCCGCTTACAATGCTTCGCACCACGGCCAGCAGAGGCCTTAGAACCCTCATTCAAGGGTCGGAGAATGCAAAATTCTTGCTCACCAAGTTCTTTTTATCTTTTTACACCTATTCATTCTTTTCTTTTCTAATTTATTCTTTGAACAATGTCCAAGAATTGTAGGAAGAAGCATTGAGCTAACAGTTGACTGGTTTTTCGTTTTCTTAGAATCATCGGTAGCCACAGGCAAAACAATCGACGACGATACAAGGAAGACTACAAGAAATACAGGCCCAGCAAGGGAAAAATAGATGCGGGAATGCTAAACCAGTTAGTCGCATGTAGTCAGCATGTCCTGCTAGTCAATATATTGTTAGTGGTTTTGGAATGGGCTATATTTTTTTGTTCCAATAGACTCGCACAGGAATCTGGAAGCATCGTTGTTTTTCTGCAGCCGAGGAAGGATAATGGTTACGTTGTCAACTCTCCAACCCCAACATCTCGCGTCAGACGGTCAGAAGCTCTCGGTCTTGCTTTAATGGCAATTATTAAAGAAAGTAATTCTTGAGCCTTCATGGCAGGTATTAAAGAATGTGATTCTTGTTTTCTCACTAGATCTTGCTCGACAGTTTTCCTTCCAGCAAGGATAGTGCAGGATTTGAACTTTAATGTTGAGGACTTGTTATCGAAGCCATGTGGTTTGTCAGAGAGCTCGCTTAACTGACGCAATAAGGAGATTTTGTATTAACATTTTTTGAAGACAAAATCTTAAGCACCTGTTAAGATATTTTGATCCACAGCTGTTAAAAATCCCTCTAACTTTTGTTCAAGACCTATAATTTTATAATTTCTTCGCTAGAGTTATACTATATTAGAGGTATGTCCAAACGTACTAAATGTGCCCACCTACCAGTTTCAAACTTAATCATATTTCAGATTGAACTTAACTCTATTAATTCTACATTGAACTTAATTTAATTGTACATTTCTGAAATATGGATTGAAATTCAATTGTTTGACAAGCGAAATCATTCTTTTATGCACTTCTCTTTGTCTGATTCTAAAATATTCTTGCAATTGGAAATTTCTAAAATCATGAAATATTCTTAAAACTGATTGCAGGTTGAACTTAACTGGGATTATAGATTTCAGAATCACTGATTGGAATTGAATCGCTTGACCAACTAATTCAACTCTTAAAAGTTATCTGCCCCAATTGAACCTAAGTTGTGTGTTCTTATGTCTCTTGTGTGGGAGTAGGGACAGGTAGTGTTTTTCAAGATTTAATCCTTTCCATAGGTTGATATTCATGAAAATGTAGTAGAAATGTTGGAGAAGGTATTAGTGGCTATAGCTAGGTAAGTCCAAGTCTTTTCTACCTTTTCCATTTTCCAAAAACTTCCCATGTAAATTCCTTCGCTGAGTCTGGTTTCTGGAATGTATGGATTTTTCAGTCTGTTCCCATATTCTGCATCATTATAAGTAAAGCATTTAGCCTATGATACGAACCTGCGATACTCTTGGAACGAGTATTAGCCCATGGTGACTTATCTGAGAGCTATTATATATCTTTGTTATACTATTATTTCAATGCACATTCGTATAAGATTAGAGGGTTTATCAAATGCATTGCTTATCCTCAATTGGCAGCAGAAAAAATTGAATTTTGCAGCCACACATGGAATTTCGCAGCCTATTGATTTCTTTGAAGTCGAATAGCATTTCCCTTCCAAATGATTATCATGATGTCAACATGGATATGGTGTTCAAAACAGTTTTTTGCATATTAAAATAAACAGTTTTCTCAACAAATTCATGTCTTCAAAACAACAACCTTCTCTCTGGTTGATTGCAAACCCTTGAATGAATGCAATACTAGTTTCCAATCAAATTATACAAATTCGAGAGGACCTAAATGCGTATAATATAGACATATCAAATTCTCTTTATGGGTGGGAACATTTATCTTCTCTCTAAGCAACTTTGTTGCTACCAAATGGAATTCAATTAATCTCCCTTGTCTTCAAAAGCATTTGTTTGCTAGGCACTTCGGATAATTGATATTTGTGGTAAAGCTTATCCAAGGTCTATGGTTGATATATTTGATTTTTTTTCAAACTATTGGATAGTTTCATTTATTTATAGTAGTTTTAGAAAACTGAGGGCAGTGAAACGATGACGGGGCAGCTTTCCTTGACTATTACTGGTGTCGTGAATGAACGCCATAAAACAATTTGCACTTGTTAGGAAGTTTCTGCACGTCAGACTGGTTATGTGGACTATATTTTCGCAAGGATAATTTCCACCCTTAACTTGCTAATGATACACGTTTCATTTCGTCGACTATGAATTAAGTTGCTACTCGCTAATGACACACGTTTCATTTCGTGACTATCAATTTCGTTTGGGCAGGTTCCTATTTCTTTATTAAATTTAGGATATTTTATTGGATTAGAGACGAGGACGTATGAATTCAAACGAAACACTTATATTTACTTTTGTTATCTCAAATATTTGACAAACATTATTTTCATAGTTAAATATAAGGTAAATGGAAGTTATAAGTTTATAGTTTTGGTAAGAGAAAATGTTTGGTTATAATAGGGAATAAAGTTATATTCTACAATGAAGTATAAAAGATATCGAAAAGAAATAATGATAATTTTAATTTTTTTCCTCCTTAAAATATAGTTTTCAGAAAACTTATTGTAAAATATGTAAGAATTAATGGAGATTAGGTGGATATTGTTACTTAATTATGATTAAGTTTCTTCTTAGAGATTCAGTTCCTATTATTTAGGGATCTGTTTTACTATCCCTAACAAAATGTATCTATTTACTATTGGAGTTTAATATGAAGCCTAAGCGGGTGCATTTTCTTGTAGGGGGTCCTGGTAATCGGCACCTGTGAGCTCCTCCTGTGTTGTTTGTTAAATTCATGTCTTCTATATGCAACTGTTGACATGGTATCGGAGCTGCAGGAAAGAGTGACCTATAAGCCTGTAAGCTGAGTTGAGGGACAATACATCATCGCTAGAATGTTGAAGAGTAGGTGTGACGAGTTGCGGAGAAGTTGAAGGGTAATTGCGACGACATTGTTCATTCCTTCACACGGATTTTATTTTCCGCTTCGTCGCACAATTGTGTTGTACCTCTACGACGATCATCATAGGAATCAGATGTATCTCTTCACCTAATCGCATATGCCTGGTTTAAGAGCTGCAACGATCTGAGTTGCTGCATTTTTTTCAAGTCCACATGTGTGGAAAATGGTGAATTGCTGCATTTTTTTCTTTTGAGGAGGTTGCCTGTAGAAGGGGGAGATCGCCCTAGTTTTGCCACATGAAGAAGCCAGCTGAGACGGCTTGTGGTTGATCGTTGAAGAGAAGTGCATGGAGACTGAATCTCTCAGCCTTGCTATGTGAAGGATCCAGTGAGTGTGGTGGACGACATTGCCTGTTGCCGTGAAAAGCAGTGGTTGCGCGTGAAGACTGTGGGTGCTCTGTTGTTTGCGTAGAGGAAGTGTATTGACTGAGAGAAGCTCGGTGACTGTGGCAGCGTTGACTGAGAGGTTTTTTTTTCTTCCTCCTCCCCACTATGGTGAAGAAATAATCTTCCCTCAGACAATTTTTTTTTCTCTATGGTGTGATCTAAAAGGAGATATGGAATTGAAATTTGAGAAATTAGTATTATTGAGGGCAATTTTTTTTTTGCGAAGAAAATTCTCAGTGATCAGGGTATTTTTTAATTTGAGGGTTGTTGAATATTTTATTCATCTAAGATGAATAATCAAATTGCTGAAGCTTATCTCAATGAGAGTAATAAGCTTGATGATTCCAATTACACAAATTGGAATTTTAAGCTCTAGACTCCGCTTGAGGGACAAAATGCTTATAGCATTACCACTAGTGATGAAGTCAAGATGACTACTGCAACTAGTGGATCGAATACAACAATTCAAAACTGGGAGGAAAGGGAGATGAAGGCAAAGGTGCTACTCAAGTTATCAGTCAAAGATTGCATCATCCCTCACATTCGAGATTGCAAGACAGCGAATGACATCTGGACAGTTCTCAAAGATATGTATGAGATCAAGAACACCAGTCGAACCTTGTACCTTAGGAAGAAGATTCTCTCAATCAAGATGGAGGAGAATGAGTCTGTTTGTTCATTCATATCCCGGATAAAGGAAGTTAAAGATAAACTATTTGATATTAGTCAAATCGTGGAAAATGATGATCTGGTGACAATTACCATGAACAACATGACGAATGATTATCATATGTTTATAATCGGATTGAATGCAAGAGAAAAGCCACCAGGCTTTGAAGAGCTCACTGGTATTTTGCTACAGGAAGAGGAAAGGAGGTTCTCAAACCTCAAAATTCAGATCTTGTATTGATGAAAAAGTTCAAGCCAAAAGGGAAAGCAGTGGCTGATCACGAGAGAGGCAGCACATCAAGAAAAAGGACACCACAAGGTATGACCTCTCATAAACAAAATCTGCTTCTAAATGCTTTTATTGTGGTAAGATAGGCCATATTGCTAAATTTTTCCATAAGAAAAAGGCAGATGAGGAGAGGTACAAGCAGAGAAGACATGCAGGTCATTTGGCAGATGTAGATGCAAATCAGAATCAAGATGTCAGATTGTTTATGGCTAAGGCTGAGACTGCGTTAGCTACTAAGGAGTATGAATCAGATATTTGGTTCGTAGATTATGGAGCCTCCTTACATATGACAGGTAAAAAGCAATGGTTCAGAAACTTTAAAGAATTCAACACTGGAGTAAAAGTATACCTTGGAGATAATAGAGGGTACGAGATCAAGGGACATGGAGATGTCCTTGTTACTCTGCTTGATGGAAAGATTAGGAATATATCTGATGTGTGGTATATTCCTAGTATTAAGAAGAACCTAACTTTTGTGTCAAAGATTACAAATCAGGATCTCAAGGTAGAATTCTTTAAATCTCATTGTATTATTAAAGACTTGTTGGTTCATATGAAGCCTATTGCTACAGGTATTTGCATAGGGGGACTCTACAAAATGGATGTGAAGAGTACGCCACAACAAGCCTTGATATCGTCAGATAAGTCTGCTGAAAATTTGTGGCATCAACGACTTGGGCATATTAATTTCAGTGACCTTCTCCTATTGCAGAATAAAGATATGGTAGATGGTGTTCCTGTTTTAAAAAATTTGCATATTAATTGTGAAGCATGTGCATTCGGTAAGAAGCATAGAGATGAATTTTTTGCCATTAAAGATAGAAAATGAAGGGACATACTCAAACTTGTACACACTGACTTATGTGGCCCGATGCAGACAAGATCGTTAGGTGGGGCCTGCTATTTTTTTATTTTTGTTGATGACTGTACAAGATTCACATGGGTATATTTTCTTAAATAGAAAATTCATGCTTTTGAATATTTCAAGAAATTTAGAGACATGATTGAGAAGTAGACAGGGAAGTTCATCAGGATTCTTTGATCAGATCAAGGTCGAGAATTCAAGAAATGGATTTTCATCAAATAATGCAACGAGCAAGGGATACAACAAAAATTTACAACACCTTACACTCCTCAACAGAATGGAGCAGCTGAGAGGAAAAACATAACACTAGTGGGGTGTGCTCGTAGTATGTTGAAAGGTAAGAATCTAAGCAATGGTTTTTGGGCAGAAGCTGTTAGTGCTGCAGTGTATTTAAAGAATAGGCGTCCTACTAAAAGTCTTAAGTATAAAACCTCATTTTGAAGCTTTGTTTGGCTTCAAGCCTACAGTAAGTCACCTTGGAGTATTTAGTTGTAAAACTTTTGCTCATATTCCCAAGGAGAACATGAAGAAGTTAGATTCAAAGGCCATTAAATGTACCTTCATTGGATACTGCAGTGAGTATAAGGCTTATAAATTGTTTGACCCTTCTACTCACAAGGTGTTTGTCAGTAGAGATGTAATATTCCATGAATAGGTTGATGATGGAAATCTTGTTCAAAACAATGAAGAATGGCATGTACCCTTACTTCCAGAAGAGGATAGTGAAACAAGAATCAGTCAGCAACAGGAACAAAAGCAGGAAGAACTGCAGGAGTAGTAGCAACAGTAAGATAATGTGGAAGGAATCGAGCTCAATCCATAAAGAGAAGAAAGTAGTAGAATAATTGAACCCCACCGCTCAGGAGATTGGGTAGGACAAAACAGTTACGAGCTTGATATAGGGATTGTGCACTCATGACTGGTATGTTAAACATTGCAGAACCTTCTAATTTTTATGAAGCTAGTAAAAGTTATGAATGGAAGGAAGCAATGAAGGAGGAATATGAATCAACCATTAAGAACAATACTTGGGATCTAGTAAACCTTCCTAATGATAAACAACCTAGAGGTTGCAAATGGTTATTTAAGTTGAAACTTAAAGCAGATCGGTCTATTGATAAGCATAAAGCAAGGTTGGTGGCAAAGGGGTATTCCCAATAAGAAGATATTGATTTTGAGGAAAAATTTGCCCCAATTGCAAAATTAAATACTATCAGAATGATTATTGCTTTAGCCGCTAAGTATCATTGGAAAATACATCAATTAGATGTTAAATCTGCTTTCTTTAATGGTGACTTAAAAGAATAAGTATATATAGTGCATCCTGAGGGGTTTGTTAAGAAGGGAGAAGAGCACTTAGTATGTAGATTAAAGAAAGCTTTATATGGTTAAAAGTAGGCTCATAAATCCTCGTACGAAAAAATTGACTCATTTTTGCTCATGCATGGTTATAAACGGAGCAAAAATGATCCCAATTTGTATATTGTGTTTAATGATGAGGGACAGATAGTGTTGATTTCTTTATATGTAGATGATCTGATCATGATAGGAAGTGCAGAAAATCTAATTGAAGAAATCAAGCAGCAATTATCACAGATATTTTAAATGAAGGACCTTGGATAAATGCATTACTGTTTGGGTCTAGAGGTTTGGAGAGATTCAAGACAAACTTTCTTGTCCTAGGGTAAGTATGCAAAGAGTCTATTGTCTAGGTTCAAAATGGATGAGTGTAAGGCTGTGTCTGTGCCTGTACAGTAGAATAGAAAGTGTTAGCTACCTATACCAATAGGTTTCATTTCTCATGATTGGCAGGGGAAGTGCCAATATGATCTACTTTGAGGATGCAAAGATCTCATATTTTGGGTGAAAGACACATATTTACAGTTGGTTGATGTGGTCCTACTTCTGAATGGGTGATCCAACAGTCTAAGCTGGGTCATGCCATGTTTCAATTTTGTGTTGTAGATTAGACAAAGAAATCTGTCCAAACAGTTCAATCTTGGCAGATAAAGTAGTTAGGTAGAGAATGAAGGTTCCCAACTGTTTAATCTAGGGCCTTGGAAGCAATAAGGCTAGTTTTAGATAGAAAATCAAAAGAAAAAGCCAAAGGAAAAGAAAAGGCACATAAGGGTTTGCAAGTCTAAGTGCACCCTCTTTGGAGTAACAAAAAATGCTAGGCAATAGAGTGGGTAGGTAGATGGGGTTGCAGAATCATGATTTCCTTTATGTCACTGGCCCAAGCAAAGGAAAAATATGGTGCCAGTGCAGGTCTCTTATTCAGCAGTTTTTGCAGCAACTCAATGAAGCATGTCTAACTTCCAGATTATCCCCCATCACATTCATTGCTAACATCCCAATACTACCTATGTTCATGAAAGAAAGTCAAACTCTTTTGTTGATTCTTGTTTCTTTAAAAGCCACATTTCTTGTGTAAAATTCTTTTCATTTTGATCTACTTCCTAAACTAAGTTGATTCCATATAAAACTTAGTGTTTTTCCCCCTTCATCCACCTCTTCCACTCATATTAACTCCTAATTTCCTATTTATTTAACTCCCTATACTCCCTTTCCCCTATTATTAGGATAATCTTATAGAACAAATCCCAAAGATGTACATATTCCCTCCCCCTTGGCATTATAGCCATATGCTTGAATATTGGAAAATCATGCAGGAATAAAGTCTGCTTGCATGTGGTTGTATAAAATCAGGGATTAAATTGACCTCTGGTCAGTTTGATAACCTAAGCTATACCCCTTTTCCCTTTACAACCCTTTGAAATCATTTACCCACTCTACTTGCAAAAAAGCCTTGTAAAAAACCCACCTTTACCCCTTATCCTAAGTTTGCTGTAATGCGCATTTCGACACAAAAAGCACCAAATAAACCCATTTTTCCTTTTATCCAAAGTTTGGATGTATAGCGCGCTTTACACAGAAATACATTGAAAAACACATATTCCTTTGGTCTTCAAAGTACCGCCCGGGCGCGCATTTCAAAGAATATATTAAAATATTCCCCGCCCGCTGCCGTATTGTCCTGCCACCTTTTCGACCCGTCGACCGTCGGATCTGGGCTTTCCCATCCGACGGCCCCCATCCATATCGGGTCGGCCCCGATGACCGAACGTTACCTCCCGAGAAATTGTCAGAGGGTGACGTCAGGCCTTTGCCACACGTCGCCCCCAAATCTTATCGGGCCACCCTCTGACAATACCGCGACCGTATCCAGAGCGGTCTGAGCAAACCACTTACTGCTTATTGTTTACCGCTTATCCCGTCACGTCCTTGTCACAGCTACGGCGTGCCCACGTCATAACCACTCAGCACCGTGTCAGCGCCCAGCCCGCCACTGCTCCGACCTGGCCGCCACCTCACCAATCCCCATGGACCACTCACAGGCCGCCACGTCACCCTTCCGTACCCGACCCCACCCCGATGACGTCATGCTGACGTCATCCAAAAAAGCGCCAATAACCCAAAAAGTCCATATTTTCGCCAAAAGTCGTGTTTTTTGTCACTTTCGCCTAAAGAACTATTGCTCCCCTCTGCATGCGAATTACGACCATTCTGTCGCCAACCTGCAGAAATCGAGCCAAAGGCCGTGGGCGCTTCCAATCTACCTGCATTGTAACCATTGCCGGCAATTCACCAGGTATTTATCCGAGTTTCCCATCCGTGCCTGGTTTTGAGTATAATTTACCAAGCAAGCATAAAAAGAGTCAAAATCACTGTAATTACCAGCAATTCTCCAGTGACTGGCCTCCATTTTCAGTTGTAGGGTCGAAATTCACCTGCACAGTCCACATTTAGCCAAGTTTTCATAAAAATTACAGTCAGTCCGCGCATTCGTGGACTTGAAACCTGAGCTGCACTAATTCACCGGGAAAACAGTGGTACTAGTCCCAGCAGTTGCTCATTCAAACTCTCTTTGGAGCATTTCGATTGTTCTCGCCACAATTTACCCAGTTCTTTCCTTGCAAATTGCCTCACTCTTGCAAGATACCCCTCTGTGTTGCTTTGTCCAGTAGAGCAAATCCTTATACAATTCAGAGTCCTAATTAGCCATGGAAACACCAGTAGCATTAAATGTCCCACCTCTGAATGCCCCACACAGAGAGTTAGAGTGGAAGGCCCTGGGTGATAAAGATTATCAGATGACAGAGACATTCTCAATGAATTCCAAATTTAACATTCATATGCTAAATGAGTTAAAGGCTCAACACCTCAGTGGAGCTGATATTTTAGGGATTTGGGACTCCAATTTGCCCATTTTTAACCTTCCTCAAGTCAATGCCCTTCCAGACTTGATCCATAAATGCTATGAAAACTATGATCCATGTCAAAGAGCTATTCTCAGTCCCACAGGTTTAGTCTTGTTCCATATCACCCCTGAGGCCATAAATCAGATGCTGCACTTTCATACTGCAAAGCCACTAACTCCCCTTTCCATGATGGATTTATTAAAGAAGGGGGGCAAGCTGTCCAGTGCCCAAATCATCAAGATTAATCAGTTATTTGTTCAGCCAAGCTCTCAAGCTGTGAGAACACCTCCTATTGGAAATCCATATCTCAATGACTTGGGCAAAATGCTCGTGGACTTGATCAGTTATGTCCTGGGGTACAGGGGAGTTGAGGATGTTGATGACACCATTATGGCCATGCTGTCCATATTTTCCCCTGGAAAGCCTCCTGCTGTGCACTATGATTATGCTACATACATTGCCAATAAGATTCATGAGCAATTAATGAATCTAGAGAGGGAGAAGGTGTTTAGATACACCTCATACATCTATCATTTGCTCTTATTTTATCAACCTGACAGTTTCCCTATTCCTCTCAAGAAACTTGATGCCCAGGGAAACCCAAGGTCTGTAGTATTTTGGACTTCAGTTTTTCATCACACCTCCTATTCACCATACACATACTGTGAATTCATAGACCTTTTTATCCATCCAGCTATGACCTTGCTATTTGGTGTCCCTCCTCCAAGATTGACCGATGAGATGCAAAGAATACTCCACCTCTCAAAGGCCTACAGCATTGGTGATTGGTACTTTTACCAACACCATACAGTAATCAGAATATATGGCTGTGAGTTGGACCCTTATAGGCTGCCAAGATATGTCCCTATGAGACTCTTTGCCTTGGAGTATTTCAGGCAATTTGGAAATGCAGACCAGGTCCATTTCCACAGTAAAAACAAGAAGGTGCAACTGAAGGTCAGGAACCAGCTAGGCCCATTTCTTTACAACAAAAGGGAGGAGGGATGGAAGGAAGCAGATATGATCCTAGAGACCCTCCAATTAGAAACCAGTTTCCGCTGGGTACCTTATGACCCTAATCATTTCATTTCTCTCAGGAGGGTAAGACATAAATTGGGTGGCTATGCTCACATCAGATTGCCTCATATTGAGAAATATGCCAATTTATTAAGTTGGAAAGAAGGCACTCTAGAAGAGGCAATTACTAGAGAGAAAATGCTACAAAGAGAGGCAAAGAATATTGAGAAAGAGGCTGACTTGGAAACTTGTGGGCAGGTTTCCTCTTCCTATCAAAGGCAACTTGGAGCAGCTGCCTCATCTTCTACAGCCCAGCAGCAAGCAGCTAGAACGGTTCATCAGGTGTCAAGCAAGGGTAAAGAAAAGCAGATGGAGCAGGAACAGCCACCTCCTACAGAAGAACAACAAAAAGAAGAGCAGCCAATGCAGCAAGAACAAACAGCTGAGGCCCCAATATCCACTGGGCAACAGGCTCAAGAAACTGTGCCTCCTAGGTAGGAAACGACAGTAGAGGCCTCGGTGCTCCAAACTCCTCTGAATGAAGATAGAAACCGAAAGAGGGATAGAGAGCAGGAGACTCCCCTTACCACATCCACAACTCAAGGGGAGAAAAGGCAGAGGATAAATCCCCTTTCAGAAGAAGAGATGCCTATTGGGCAATCCTTGGGCATGGGCCCACCAAGCATGGAGGCATCTGCCAGTTCCTTTCAGCAGGAACAAGAAAGAATAATCGGAGGAGAGATCAGCTCCTCAAGTCAGCAAAGCAGAGCCGAAAAGGGCATCAAGCAACAATTCATTGACATAAAAAAGAGAAATGAGCCACTCAGGCTCCAGATCTATAATCAATTGCTTAAAATGGCCCCTACAAACCAGCAGAGGCTTATGTCAGCTTATGACATAACAGAGGGAAAAATGGCCATGAGTCATTTCATGCCAACCATGTTGTAGCCACAGTCAGTTGCAGACTATATAAGGACCAACCTTGAGGTTCTTGCAAAAGACATCCACCCTATGGATCAAATAGAACTTCACAAGCAAACAGGTGAGATGGTGTATTTGACACTTGCAGATAAGACCTTCTTGGCACATAGGTTGGAAAATAGCTTGAACAATACAACCACCCAACTTGAGTTGGAGAAGGCATCCTCTCAGGCCAAAGACAACAGGATAAGGTCTTTGGAGGATATAATCATAGAGCTTGGGCATGACCCAAAGGACCCTAAAGCTATAAAGGAGCTGCTAAAGATAAGAGATTCATACATTGCAGCTCTAAGAAAGATGATAAAGATCCCAGCAACCCTTCACCCTCAAATAGAGGAGGTTGCCCAGCAAAGAAAGGATCAGGATGTATCAACATTGCTGGTAACACTGCATAAACAACTTGTCCAGACAGAGGGAAAATTGGTAGAAATAGAGGCTGCATTGCAGGCAGCCCTACAGCAGAAAGAAGGAGGCCAAACATTTCAGCCCCCTCCACAAGTAATCAACCTTGAGGAACCCCCTCAAATTATCACTCCTCCTACAGTGCAAACAGTTGAGACAGCTTCATCAACATCAGCACCAGCACCAACATCAGAGCAGGCTCCAAGCCTTGACATGCAGAAGCTGATGAATGAGATTCAAGCCCTGGAAGCCCAGATCGCAGAGCTAAATGAAGCCAAGGAGAATTTGGCTAAGCTGAATGAAAAATATGACAAGTCCAAGCAAAATGTAGCTGAAAAAGGAAGAGAAATAAAGGCTCTCAAGGAGAAGATAAAGGAGCTGGAGAAAGAGCTCACCCTTGACAAGGTTGTAACTGAAATCAAGAAAGTCTTATGGGCCAACATTGGCCAATCAATAACAGATTAATGGCAGTATATAGAGACTATTCATGAGCAAATGGAGCTCATAGGCAAAGCACACAGGGAAGTCCAAAGAGCAAGGGCATCTCTACGCAATATGCCTGAGATAGCCAATAGAATGATCAATGTTCTCAATAACCGTACAGGTCCTCAGCTGGCCACAATAGGAATCCCTAATAGAACTGAAACCATCCTACTGATAAAGAGGGTCCTCACATTGAGAAGCCTGGTACAAACATTGGATAGAAGAAGCCAGGACATGCAAACAGAAGTAAACAAATTCATGGATAAGTTTGCAGCATTACAGAGCAGAGGCCTTCCTGGCTTGCTGAACAGCGCAGGGAGGCTACTATCACATGAAAATTATGCCAAAAGGGTGAACACATTTGCCACTAATGAGATCACTGCAGGATCAAGTACCTCAGAGGAAACAGGGCCAGCATCTGGGCAAAGTCTCTATGACAGAGTAGAGAACTTATTTTTTATTATGAATGAGATCAGACATTTATTTGAAGTGCCTCCAAACTTCTACAAATATACAGAGGCAGATGAAACCTTAGATGCAATTTTGAGACATCAACTGCCTACACAGGAATGGTGGACCAGAATGATACAGTTGTTACTATAAACAAGAGGCTTTCATCAAGTTTTTTCATCAAAAAACATAAATCATCATGTTCAGAAAATTTGATGCATTCAGTATGTCTGGAGAAGAATGGACTGAGCCAACTCAGCAAACCAATGCGGCCACTAAAGCAACACTGACAGCTACAGGTGACAGGGCCGAGAAAGCTACAGCATGACAAAGCCATAAAGACACATCATTCAGCATTAATGCAGAACGCTCAACCGACTCAGTGGCCTCCAAAGGTCAAAAAGACTTCTGACAGAATTAAAGAGTATTCATTTTGTATTTAGAGCAGCAATAACTTCCTTATCTGCTATTCTGTAAAGTTGGTGAGCGTATTTATTTACCAAGTGACTCAGCGGTTCAGATATTTTTGTATAACCGATTGTATATATTCCCCCTCGCATAAGCTTGCAGGGGTTGTTGATTTTCTCTTGAAGACATCCTATGTTGTAAATATTCAGAGTTTAATACAAAGAGCTGATGGAATTTCGAAAGTCTTGGGTTGTTTGATGCGTTGTGGTGTGCTTGCCGAATGTTACAGGATCCCTGCTTATTTCATGACACAATAAGTTTTTCTTTAACCTTTTCATTTTTTGTTTCATTCCTTCATAACTCATTCACGTTCTATGTTCTGCAGTTCGATAGCAAAGAAAAAGAATAGTTTCAAGATTTATTCATGGAATACCCTGAACTCAATCTATGTTGTTAAGAATGTTTTCCTCAGTTATAGTTATGATAGTGTAATTCTTAATTGCTGCACCTTCAGACTATAATTTTCACAAGGGGTCATTGTTCAGGAATTCAAGCCTGCTCCTGTGCAATACATCTTATTCTCATATCACCAGTTTAGTGGAAAACTCTTAATTGCTTTCCGCTGGCTAACCATATTTCATCACCTCAATTTTAAGTTTGTTTCATGGAATATTTAAATGGCCCTGCAGTTTAGACAATCCCACTCAACATGTCAAACAACCTACAGCCATAGACTCCATTGCCCAATGGACTAAAACTGTCTGAAGATCTCATCTTAGGTACTAAAAGACATCATTCAACCAAAATTTCAAACCAAACCCTCACCTCATATCTAGCCTAAGATTCTTAAGAACAAAGTTAAACAGTCAAAGAGAGAGCCCTCTCTGATTACAGGTTGGCTAGAACCTATGATCCAAAGCTTGGTTAGTGGTTACCCCGGCCGTATTCCCTTAGGAGTCAAAGGGAACAACTTGGGTGTTAACAGAAAGCTTCAGGTGAATGATGGTTCGAGATATGCAGATGCAACACTGTACAGACAATTGGTTGGTAGTCTTATTTATTTGACTACAACAAGACCAGATTTAGCTTATGCAGTGAGTGTTTTGAGTCAGTTCATGACTCAACCTCATGAAAACCATTGGCTTGCAGTGAAAGGAGTATTAAGGTATCTGCAAGGAACATCAAACTTTGGTATTTTGTATTCTGACTCATTTGATGTTAGTTTGACAGGTTATACAGACTCTGATTGGGCGGGAAATTTAGATGATAGAAGATCAATTACAGGTTACGCCTTCAGCATTGGTTCCGGGGTCATCTCTTGGTGCAGCAAGAAGCAACATATTATTGCCTTATCCTCAGCAGAAGCAGAATATCAAGCTATGTGTGCAGCAACATGTGAGGCAGTTTGGTTGCATAGACTTCTCCAAGATGCAGGAGAAGAACAGACAGAAGCTACGATTATCAACTGCAATAATCAAAGTTAGATCAAACTGGCTTACAATCCCGTATTTCATAAAAACACCAAGCACATAGACACTCAATTTCATTTTCTCAGGGAGAAGGTGTAGTCCAAAGGGATTTGTGTAGAGTATTGTAATTCTTGTGATAATATGGCTGATATATTCACTAAGCCTCTAGGAAGATTGAAGTTTGATTTTTTTAGGGATACATTAGGTGTGTTTAATAACCCCTTTCTCCATTAAATGGGAGTGTTAGAATTAATGGAGATTAGGTGAATATTCTTACTTAGTTATGATTAAGTTTTTTCTTAGACATTCAGTTCCTATTATTTAGGGATTTGTTTTACTATCCCTAACAAAATGTATCTATTTATTATTGAAGTTTAATGTGAAGCCTAAGCGGGTGCATTTACTTGTATGAGCTCCTGGTGATCCGCACCTATGAGCTCCTCCTGTGTTGTTTGCCAAATTCATGTCTTCCACATGCAACTGTTGACAAAATAATTGCCATATAGTGAGATCAAATTAACATAATCTAACAATACAATCTAACCTTTACATTGTGAACTTTACAACTTTGTATATTAATAACTATCTTTTTATAACTATCCATTCATAATAAAAAGTCATTCTAAATTTGACAAAAAAAAAAATCATTTTGAAACTATTTTATATAATTAATCAATCTTATTGTTTTCCAATAACTATTATATTTAAATTAAATACAATATAAATGGAAATAATAACAACAAATCATTTTCAAACTATGTTTTTCAATAAATATTATATTTATAACTAAATACTATGTAAAGGAAAATAATAAGATTAATATAATTTTAATATTAAAAAAAATTATAACATTATGTAAAATCATATTTTATATTCTTAATCATATAGTATTGTTTTTTTTTTTGTAAGCAAAGGCAGGATTCTTCTTTTCTATTACTGGAAATTAAAGATCATAGACATAAAACATGTGGGCCGGTCTCAACCCGCCTCGAAGGGAAACCGGGTATCTTGACCACCTGAGGTTCTTAATTCCCATCCAAAAATAGAATAACTTCAGTTTTTCTACCCATGCTATATAGCCTATTATCCAAAAATATAAACCCAGCAGTCTTGTTTCCCACAACACACATCCAACTACCTTTCCTACAATAAAACAGAGTATGACTTTATACATATAAAACTAGTATATCTAGAGAAAACTACAAACAAAAAACCTCTTTCCGGCTGCTCCATCTGCTGCTAGCTGTGGACCTCCAGATTGGTCTCATTCTCCGTCTTGACACCCAATCCACTGGCTTGAAGACATTTCAGGATCTCATCCATCTTCTTGTCTTGCATCATTAAGGTGACTTGAAGATTCTGCATCTCTTTCTTCATTGCAGGTATACCCTGAGCCGTTTCTACCATTTCCATGGCTACTTGTTCAAGTGCTTTAGCTAGGAGTCTTTTCATGCCCCAATAGACATGCAGAGACTGTTTATATAAGGTCATCCTGCCTCTCGTATGTCCTGGGTCAGGCAGAAATGTCTCCCAATCCTCCAGTTCTGACCCTGATTGTTCCTGCCATGCTTCCTCTTCCAAATGATCAATGATCCTGCGAATGTTAGGATGCGTACGCTGGTGATAAGCCTCTTCAGCTTCCTGAAGTTTCTTTTGCATATCTCTCTTGCCCCGTTTCTTGCCTCTGGCTTCACTGCCCAATTCTTCCTCATACTCAGCTTTTGCTGTCCTACCCCCTCTGCCTCTTCGCCCGCTACCACTCCCTCTGCCCCGCTGGCTGGCACCTTCCGTCTTCTGCACACACCCTCCCCGTCTCCGTCCCCGTCGGCCTCCCACATATCTTTCCGCCTCTTCCTCAGACTCCTGCTCTTCGTCCCGGGCTTCGTCCTTCTTCCTCTGCGCTTTTCCCCGCTTATCCCCACCTGCTTGTCTGCGCCAGGGTTCATCATCCACCAGGTAATCACTTATGTCAAACTCCGTGTCCGAGTCATCTGATATATTCAACATAATCTTCCGGAAGGCCTCCTCAACCTGGCCCTTACCCTTCGTATCCCGTCTATTCTCCATACTCTGCAACCGGTGGCCTCTATCCCTGTCCTGACCCTCCGCCATATCCTCTATGCCTGTTATCACCAAAATCCTCTGCCTACTCTTCTCCTCTCGACAATTCACAAATGACCCCGAACGCCAGTTCATTCGCATGCATGCAAGATTTAAAACATGATCAAACCGCCACCTTGGGTTCCTATAGCTGTATTGCCATTTAAGATGGTCATTAATCCGCAATCCAAATGTGTTACCATAAGTGGATTCACTCACCATCATTCTGACGAAGCGTCCTCTCCTCCTCAAAACCCAGTCCCATCCTCTTCTTGAAATGAGCAATGGGACAGTATGGTTATGACTCCAAGCAAGTTGGGTATAAATTCCGTTCACACGAACCTGTCTACTCTCCCCATCATCATGACCTGTGGAACAGATGTCCCTTCTTACCATAATTGGAAGGGAATTATGGATTCCGCGCTGGCACCGTCGCATCATATAAGTCCTGGTTTAAGATATCTGTTAGCTCTGCCCATCGGGGATCGTTCTCAGCGATCCTCCAACTACCATCTATCCGCCTATCCCCTCCGCCGCTTCCCCAATTTGCCATAAGGTCAGCCGCCCTATTTCCATCACGTAAAACATGGGAGATAGTCGTGTACTCAATCCCCCGTAACAACTCTTCTACGTCTTTTACTATGGCTGCAGTCCGCCAGCTTTTAGCAACATGGTCCCAACACTTACCGTTCCGTAATTTTCTCAGCATATCAATCACCAGCCTTGAGTCACCCACAATCTCCAAATTCAAATAGCCATTCCTAATTGCTATACGTAATCCCTGGTAAACAGCCCACAACTCCGCCTCATTATTCGTCATATCACCTCCGAAATCCGCATATATCCATCTTGTAGACCCATTGTTGTCCCGAAAAATACCACCCAGGCCTGCTTGGCCTGGGTTACCTTTCGAGGCGCCATCAAAATTAAGTTTGATCCTTCCCTCGCCTGGAAAACTAAAAAGTTTGGGACTCTGCCCTCCACCCAGGGGTCGCTTCCTTGTATGCGGATAGATCATTGACATATCCAGATTGAGTTTCAATACTATCCGCTGCTCCTCCGGACTCAGTTGCCAATCCTGATCATCCCAAACCTCAGATAAGACTGTTTCCTTAATTGACCTGCAGACTACCTCCCAAATGCTCGACTCGTCCCTTCATTTGCCTTGGAAGATTCGTCTGTTACGCTCTTTCCAGGTTTCCCACACTATAAACCCCACAGCCAACGTCCATATCCTTCGTACCACCTTACTTTGAAAATTGCCTGTGCCCCATTGGAGTACTGTATTCCTATGATTTTCAGGATCCCTATTTGTCTGCCCAAATAACACCCTGATCTCCTCCCACAGCCCTCGGATGAAAAGGCATCTGTTCATAATATGCTCCTGAGTCTCAGCCTCCTTATTGCAAAGGTAGCATTTTGATGGCCCATTCATACCTCTCTTCTGAATATTATCCCATGTCAATATCCGTCCTCTACACAACAACCAAACAAAGTACGTTACTTTAGGCCACCAATTACTTTGCCAAATCTTTTTCCACTCCACTTGATCCGCCACTCTTTCTTCTCTTGTCACCCAATAATATGCTTCTTTAGCTGTAAACATACCCTTCGTTTCCTTCCCCCATCGAAGAATATCCTGACCATCTCTAATTTTAACTTTTCTAGAGTCTAATTCCTTAATGAACAGCTGTCCAACCTCTTGAGGAATAGTGTTATCGAAATCTTCTGGTTTCTTCCAGGCTCTCCATAATTCATTCTCTTTATATTATAAGTTTTACACGTTTGTTATTTCTATGTGTTTTTTCTTCAATTATCGATTTAATATAAAATTTATTAGAATTATAAACTAAGTTCATAATGGAGGGTGGTCGAGGGCTACTTTTGCTTTTTACTTATTTTCCTTTTAAAAAGTTATTTTTATAATTAAATATTGTTCATATAAAATTATTAAAGTTATTATGATTTTCTTAAAATAAAAAGCTAAGTTTTAACATTGCATTCTCACTTTGACTAAATTTGCTTTATTCAATTCATATGGTCTCCCTTAGTGAGGGAGGATTTCTTTAGGTTTGACACCATGATCTTATTTAAGCCCGCGAAAATTAATTAATCTTTAATAATTAATAATTTATATTTTAGTTATCGATTTCATTAAAGAGTTTGGCAAACTTTATGTGCATGCATTCAACAATGTGTTACTCGGAGATGATCTCCCAAGCTATTCTATTCCTTCAACAATGTGTTACTCGGAGATGATCTCCCCAGATATTCTATTCCTTCGGTGTACCTTTGCACTTTTAGGGGCAATTGCTAGTATAATGTTATCTTGGGTTTGCCTCCCCTAATTTTATATTTATATTTATATGGTCGATACTTTATTTTTTTTTAAGAGAGTTCGTTATAGTTTTAGATAATAACCACAACTCTTATGGCTTATTACTCAATGCAGCCATGTTATTATTTTTATGAGACCGTGTAGCTAGAAGCTTTTTGGTCGTTTTTTTAATGTATATGAAGAAAAACAAAATAATATTAACCATTTGTAATGAATTATTGAACTGTCAATTATATATAATATAGTAACAATAACATTGGCTATTGTTGTTCATGCACTTCTACCTTATTTAGCTCAACTCCTTTTACTTTATTCATGAAATGCATATAAAATAATCTTCTTTATCCACAAATTTTCTACTATAAGCATTACTCATTTGTATCCTTTGTATTCTCTTCCTTATACATATTCAGTCCAAATCTAATATTTATAACGTCTTATTTTGTATTACTCTGTATAAATGAATGAGTTATTATCATTACCAATCATAAATCTACAATATATATTATAAATGAAATATATAATTATAAAAAGAACTTGTTGAACACTATTTGATGCACCAAATTCCTCCTTGTCGCACTAGGAAGTCAAGAGTCTTTCCTTGCTTAGGGAACCCCCTAGCCTACACTATGGGTTTGTAAGGAGATAGCTAATATTGCTCTACTCCTTACTCTCTTTTTCCTAACACTCTTATCCTAGTGTTCATGCACGAAAATTTTGTCCCCCCTCTTTTCTTGTAAGAATTATTATGATAATGGCCTACCTTTCCCTCATTAATGCAGCCTAACTAATCTAGAGTTCTTCGAACATCTAACCAACTCTCTAAACTATCTTTCCATGTGCATGTACTCTACCTCCATAACATACATGCCTTCTTTCAATTTCAAATTTTCTTGGGACTTTATTGCCATTATCTAACCACTTTTCCATATGGGTTAGGTGGCACTATTTTTTTGGTTACCTATATTTCCTTGCATTCCATGCAAGGAATGATAATTTTTTGTTTGTTGCCACTTGGGGAAATCAGTTGTGCAGCAAATCGCTAGTTGTCTATCACAAACTCATAGTCTATCATATTCTCACATGGTGCATCAAATGATATTTAAGTAATTTTCTGTAGGGACAATTATTTACAATAATTACAATATCATGCAATGTTCTCAAATGGCATTATAAAATAATCAACAATAATTAAAAATGACTAAGTATTCTCCAACTTGCTCAATTATTAAAACTAAGGGTATTCCAACCTTGCCCTCCCTTCCCTCCTTATTTTCATATTGGTATCATATCTATATGAAGGTCTTCCAATCCCATATTCCTTACTTGAATAGTTCATCATATACAACAATTCTCATGTCAAGGATTAGACACTCTTCTTAGCCTCCATCAAAAGATATATTTTCAATTATTATTCTTTGGAAATGTTCTAATGCTACTACTAGTGATGTCTTGGTTTGGATCATTAAGGGTGGGATTGAAGTTGTAATTTGAATGAAAATCTTCTTGTGCCTCACTAATCAGATTGTTTTACCACCAATTGACATACACAGTACTCCCACTCACTCAATAATTTAATTGTTATCCTCGTTATTAATGTATATGAAAATCTATCTTCATCACACTTTTTGAAACAACTCTTCATTTATAAAAATTCAAACATTTTATAAAAATTTGGATCTCCCCATCTCCCCCTACCTCTAATACGTTACGAGAATGAGTGATGTGGTTTGCAATAATAAGGAAATTGCATTTAAGGTTTCTCAACCCCTAAAATGAATACAAGTCCATCACACTTTTTGAAACAACTTTTTATTTTTAAAAAATCAAATATTTTATAAAAATATTGATCTCCCTCTTCCTCTAATAAGTAAGGAGAATGAGTGGTATGGTTCGGAATAATGACATTCTATTTGAAGTTTCTTGGCTCCCTAAAATGAAACCAGTGAGTTCATGTTTTTGTTTGGATAAAATTAAACAACATTAAATACAAGAACATTTCTATCTAATTAAGATGCCCAATCCTTTCAAAAGTTAGCGACAGTTATAATGCCCAATCCTTTCAAATCACTAACTATTGGCTTTATTTACGGACAGCTATTCAAGGCATTAGCTAAATTACACTTATAAGTTCAATGATATTATTTGAAAAATCCTATCGACATAAGGAAAGGAAAAATAATTAAGGTGAAATATTGAAATTCCTTATTAGAGTGAACGATCTGTAAATGAAAAACCTATAATCTACTCATTTCAACGACACCAACACCTCCTGGAAACCATGGAAACTCACTTGGATTCATGTTAAGTTCGAGCTTCTCACATAGGCATGATATATATATATTAATTATTTCATCGAGACCAACACTTATCTCTTGGCAAATTCAATTGGATTCATGTTAGGTTAAGTGCCAGCTTCTTTGTTGATTTTCTCTTAAATTTATGAAAAGATATAGCTCTTCTTCTTTTCGTCAGGGCTTGAATAATTAATATGGTTTACGAAAACTGTGTTCAAGCTTGTTCAGTACTTGGCTTACCTGACCAATGCAAACCAAGTTCCGAAACAGTGTTTATGGAAAAGGTTTAAGGCCAGCAGTCTAATATTGCCATCCAGATCAATGTATCGTTCGCCTGCTGTTTAAATGTGCCTACCGAGCGCGCTTATTGCATACATCTCTATGTCCAATACGAGAGACCAGTAATCTATTCATTAATATGCCTAATTCTATCGCTATATGCAGTTCCACACACAGCTGTTTCGTTTTTGGCTTTTACACAACATTTTAACTCTATTATGGTAAGCCACAAAATCTACGCCGTTTCACACAACCAAGGAAAGATGCAAGCTTTAATCATGTACAGGAAGCTCTGAATCAGTTATTATGTGTTCAAGCGCATTCCAATGTCAGTTACCATATTCACGCTTTCAAGACAATAGCCCAGGGGTATTAACTTATGATTTATGCTTTATAATTTGAAGTCCTTCGGCTATAAGTAGTAATGACAATACTCAGGGTTTGTGCATTCAACTAAATACTGGATTCAGTCAAGGTGACCAAAGGTAATTCGCATGTAGCTTGCCAAGCAGAACGTATTATAATTTGAAGTCCTTCGGCTATAAGTAGTAATGACAATACTCAGGGTTTGTGCATTCAATTAAATACTGGATTTAGTCAAGGTGACCAAAGGTAATTCGCATGTAGCTTGCCCAGCAGAACGTAAGGGCACAGGGCTGTAGAAGGACCCCAACATTGGACATTGTTGTCACACACAGTCATAGTCAACAGAGAGTGTGCGTAGAGATAAATCAACATGGTTTGTCCAGAACCCAATAAAAGGTCAATCAGACAATTGCACCGTAATTAAACCACTCCCAATAAAAGGTCAATCGGACAACCGCAAAGTAACTGAATCCAGTTTTCATATTACCAATGTATTCAAAACGGAATGCCGTAGTCTAACTAGCCGGAGGAATTGCTCCTAAAGTTATGGAAATTCTGGTTATATTTAGAGGAAATTTGGCAAGAATTTTCATAGAGTTAACTTATAGTTGTTAAACTTCAAAATTTTAGGTGCCCTACATGTTTTTGATGGTGCTGAATCGATTTCCACCATAAAAGCACGATTCAATTACTACCTCTACAAGATTTTTTGAAATTTTTTTTCTCAAATTCTAGCCACTTTTAACCATCCAGCAATTCCTCAGCCTCTGTGGACTACTCCAAACGGGATGGCCCATAAAAAGCAACTCGACCAAACGGTCCAAATAGTCATGGTGGTGTAGCGTTGCAATTCAACGTCCTTTAATTAAGGGTAAAATGTGAACTAGCAAATGAATTGGAATGTGAATAGCCAATGTAATCAAAACTGAATGCCCTCATACTCAACAACTCGACCAAATGGTCCAAATAGTCATGGCCCTGTAAAGCTGGCATTCAACGTCCTTTAATTGTTCTATCAATCAAGTGAGAGAAATTAACGCTTAGATGTAAGCTAGCAAATGAATTAGAGTGCGAATCGTTGTGCTTGTTATAAATGTGTCTGATGCTGGAATTCAATTTTTTTCTTAAGAGAACTCTGTATTTATTAAATTTGATTAAAGAACAGCCATAGGGATAACATTTGGCTGCGTTATCTAAGCAATGATTACATCGTAACAATTTATTTGACATAGCTAAATGAAAATAAATTATACACAATGCCAACACAAAATAATTATCCACCACAAAGAATTTAAATGCATGATACAACTCAAAGAGGAAAGGAATTTGATTTTTCTTAGAAAATTATTACAGAAATAAGGCGCTATACACTTAAATGTGGTTTCGACTTATTTTTATTCACTAGCAATTTTGCAGTTTGATTTAGGTCATGCACAATATTGCTCTCATGAGTGGAAATACTCAGTGGCTTCCTTATCCTTTTATCCCCAACTTGATTGCTTTTCAAAATAACTTTTTTTCTACAATTGCCATTCTTGCCATTCTTCGTCGGAAGATTTTATCCTACTTCTTTGTTGTTTTTTTACAAAACAGGTCTTCATTTGTATATAGCTATTTTAGAATATTAACTATTATTACGATTCATCTCATCATTTTAAGATTTTTGGCCCGTTATATTCAACATATTTACTAAACTTATAACTGGATTTAATTTTCAAAATTAACATGTAAAAGTAATTCAAATCCATCATAGATATCACTTCCTCATAACCATTTAATCACCAAAAAGTTGAACTTAAAATTTTTGTATGTTGTTACGGCCTCCTCGGGTCCTCTTAATCACCTTTGGAAATTCTTCAAACAAAGTAGTTCGGTTGCTACACCACAGACCTATTCATAAATTGAAATTTTGAGGTTGTGCACAACGAAATCGTTTTGCACAAAGATACGAGGCAGTTTTTAGGCAAGCTTGTTTAAGAGATTTCCGACTGATTTATATATTACTATATGGTACTCTCTAAAATCAAATGGTCTTATAGAAAGAGTTAATTAGGTTATTGAAGATATGTTAAGGATGTATGTAATGCACAAATCATTTAAGTGGGAAGAATATTTGCACATGGTGGAGGGTGCTTATAATAATGGGTAGCAAGCATCCTTGATGTTGAGTTCATTTGATGGATTGTATGGTAGCAAATGCAGCACACTGATGAGATGGGACGACCTCATTAACAAGGTCATTTTTATCTAGATTTGCTCAAGGAAATGGAAGAGAAAGAAACAAAAATTAGTAGAAGTTGAACGCTTCTTAGGATAGATAGAAATTTTATGTAGATAAAAACAAATTAAATAGGGAATTCAAAATTGGTGATCATGTCTTCTTGAGGGTGAAGTGAGGAAGGAGTTCCTTGAAATTGTGTAGCATTACAAAGTTGACAACAAGATACTGTGGACAATGAAAGGATTGGTCTTGTCACATGTAAGATCAGATTACCACAACATTCTTTCATATTAATAATGGTTTTCATGTTTTCATACGTAATTATTATGTTCCTAGTTCTAACCATATAATTTATTGGAACATGATTGAGGTGGAGCCCAAGGGAGAACTTCATTTCCAACCAATGCATATTTTGGACAAGAAAGTGAAGGTGTTTACAAATTGGGTTGTCACCTTCATAAAGTTGAAGTGGACTCATTTTGATCTTAGAAATGCTACATGAGAGCGTGAGGATGTGATGATGGATGGATCACCTCATATTTTCAAACAATTTGTGTAAATATGTGTGTATATACTATATATTTCATTAAGTATAGTTCCTAAATAAGGGGTGGGGGAATGTAATACCACTGCTCAACCATTGAAATGTAAATATCATTTATGCAAAGCTAAGATGGTGAGCTGAGACACACCAAATAGGATGGTGATCCAAGGACATGATTTGAGGGCTCTTGTGCCCATATGTATGTGTGTATATGTGTTATGGTGATCTGAATCTTGGGGGCTAAGATCAAGGAGCCATGAATGTGGAGAGAAAGTGGATATAAAACCTGTAGATTTACCTCAAACCTTGAACCGAAAAAAAACATAGTGAATTCACTTGAAACATAAGGAAGAAAATAACTCTTTATTAAAATGGAGGAATCATTTGCTACTACATTATCGTCGACCAACCTATCATGTTACAAAGTGAGGATCATTCCTTAAATCATTTTTGTATTACAATACCATGGGTAAATACCATGGGTCGTTACAATACCATGTGTGGATCCTACTTTATATTTGGGCCATTCCTTCCCCCTTAGGAAGAAATGGTCCCCATTGCATAGAGTTCTTCATGAGAATTCATTGTTGAAGATGAGAAAATGAAGATAAGGGTTTTGTGTGGTTGACCCATAACCATGGATTTTTGGATGACCCAAAAACCATGATGAACGAGAATCTGAGGATAGAGATACCTTGTAATGCCTGTGAACCAAGTGTGATGCTAACAATGTACAATGCAAAAGATGGACTTCAGTGGCAATGGTTTTGTGTGGTTGACCCATAACCATGATGAACAAAGATCCAATGATAGAGATGTCTTGTAATGCATATAGGACAACTGTGATGCTCGCAATGTGTAGCCTACAAAATAGACTTCGCTTGACTCATAATCGTGATGAATAAAGATTTAGGATAGAGATACCCTGTAATTCGTGTGGGCCAACTGTGATATTGATAGTGTGCAACGTAAAAAATTCACTTCAGTGGCAAGGGTTTTGCGTGCTTGACCCACAACTCTGACGAATGACAATATGATGATAGAGATACATTTTAATGCTTTTGTGCCAGTTATGGTGTTGATAGTGTGTGGCCTCGTGAATGGACGTCAGTGACAGGGGTTTTGTGTGGATCACACATGATTGTGCTCAGATAGTTCACTTGTTGATCCACCTTGTAGAGATATTGTGGCTTATCTTTGTAAATTCTCACCATCGAAGGAGATGTTGTAGAGGCTTTCTCAAGTTTCACATGATAATCCCACCATGTTATACAATAATCATCAAATATAAATCTATCACCATGGACACGATAGAGGTATATAATATGCCTTTGATGTCCTAGAAATATCAACACCTCATTCGCATATGTGGCTAGAATAATTATACTAGCCTACTCAAAGTCATCAATTGAATTCCATAAAGAATCATGTCGCTTGTCCGCTTGAAAATGAGTAACTCTTTTGTTGAAAACTTTGAAGGAGATATGTTGGGTATAGTTATGCAATTTTTGTAGCAACATTATTTCATGGAAAGTTTTTCAAATTCCCCTTCAATAATGATAATATCTCTTTCTTCCTTCATATTATCCAACCCATAAGGAAAATTTTCACAATGTTTTCCCTGTAAAAATTATTTTGTTGCACCCTAGTATTTGTAATTAACAACATTTCCATTCCTTTGATACAAGAATTCAATTACACTCTGATTATTTTTTACACTCTTCATTACTGCATTTATTTGTATGGTTTCAAAATAATCATAGAGCTCATCAGATATTGGCTCCAATTTTAGATATTATTCTATGAAATTTCTTATAGTTGTATCTCCATCATTCAATGTAGAATTCTTAGATGTTATCAGCTCAAGTTTTGAATTCCCTATAGACTTAGGTGTAACGATCGTGACACCATCACAATTACACTTGGATTTGGTGCACCACCATATTGAATAATTCCCATTTTCATATACGAAAACTATAAAACTTCTTTGTCTTGTGCGCCCTCCTCCACACTGTTGGCAAAGTAACCAACTAAATTCAATTGGTCGACATCAACCATCTAAATTGAACTTTTCCAACAGATGAAGCATTGATGGAGCTATCACATCTCAGCTTGTGTAGTCATCGAAGAGGACTTGAGTTAATAATAATCGAAGATCTTCAACTATGGATATGAAGACTTGCCCCCATATGAGAAATGTATCGTTGTAGCAATGGGCTCCATGCAAAACAAATTGAGCCAACTCTTTGCACAGGAGGAGCTAAACGATTATTGGCATGTACTTTGTTCTTCTTGGCTCTGTCATCCTCCAGAATGTTGGCCAAATAGCATGGTGCTAGAGATTACAATGGGATTTCTATGACCAAGATATTATGATTCACGTGAAATTTTTGGGGCCAAATAACTTTGAGGTGGTGGAGATTGAAATGGAAGTTACCGTCCCTATGAAAAACCCAATTACTATTCCCACATACAAAGCGATAATGTTGTTGATTAGAGGCAGGAAGAATGAGGCTACCATGGGAACCATCGATATGTCAATCCAGGTTTCTCTTTCGAGTAGCCATGAGACTATGCAATTTGGCCCAAGGTATTGATGAATACTAAACCTTATGTACCTCCATTGAGATATACCACCAAAAAATAACCATAAATCAATGATTTTCATGATTTGGATTACGTTATGATATTTCCCAATTATTTCACACCTCGATTTTGGTTTGTCCTCACATGAGTTGGCCTAGGATATGCTACTACTATGGTTGTGTTGACGGTGGTGGACCTTCCAACATGTTAGGGGATCTCCCTAATAAGAAGTCCTAATTAGACCTTAGACCATTTGGTGCAGGAGTCTTAGCAGAGGGTCATATGGTATCGCCTTGACCGCAGTTTCACATAGAGGTAACTATGATGTCCCTGTTGGTGGAAAGGGTGTTACATATGCAGTAAGTCAAGGAAGGTGCATGAGCAGTTCTAACACATGGATGGTTAGGTGCATGCGCCCCTTGAAAACCTGTGAAGGAACGTAGTTAAGAAGGGAACACACGTGCAAAGATGCATAACAACATGGAAGAAAAGTAAGATGGAAATCCAAAGTGATGGTTAAACCAACAACACATTTTAGTAAGATTCATTCATACATATGCATAAAATATCTACACATGCATGCGTAAGAAAACATATACATATATCATTTAGAGTTAACAAGATTGCTGAAATACAATACGACATATGCATGAAACATGTTGGATTTGTTATATTAAAAAGTGTATGTTCCAGTCATACCATACAACCATGTCCAACCACTAATTCTGACAGTGGAACGTTACAGTCATTACCGCCTGCTCCTCCAAAGAGATATACTAGCTCTGCACAATGGAGAAGCCAAGGCTCATTATAATACTCTCCAAGATTTCTCTAAGATACTCGTATTGGAAGCTTGGCTAACCAAAAGCCTCTACAATGAGTTATGAGAGACTATATATGGCAAAGAGTCAGGTGGCCCTTGACATTCCCCCTTGTGACTATTCACCTACCCTCATGACTCTTCAACTACTCTATGACTGTTAAATTCAACTAGATCGACACTTGAACTTCCACTTGACAAGATGTTATGTACAATCTGCACATGTACCCATGTGAAACAAAATAGGCTTGAGAAAGACATGCAAGACATCACTAACAATCAAATCGTTGTGGTAATACCAACTCTTTGACATCCTTGCGTTGATCAACAGTGGCAAACTGATGCCAAGCTTGGTCGTCTCTGATGGTGTCCGTGCACTCAATGGTGACATCCTACTGAAAGTGAACTCTTTCCTCCATTGCATCTAGGTACACTGATATGGCCCCTCTGTCCAACTTGTTTGATAGCATGTGTGTCATCATCTTGAGTGTGACTGGATGAGCAACATATTGATGCATAGTGTCTGTGCTGATATCCAAGAATGTACTTTTAAACATGTGCATCAACTTGTCGAAGTACATGTTCATCTCCAGTCAGACTTCCTTCTTGTCTTCACCTCGGTGAGTGTGCCAAATGGGTGAGGTCACATGCATGTGCAAAATGAAATGCATGGTACTGAATTCCCTTGCATGCGATCAACAACACTACTCACCTTGTCTACTTCATGCCAGCTCCTCTGTTAGTGCATGTTGCCCATATTGTACATATTCCTGATGCAACTCATTCTCTCCTCTATGCAACTCCTTCTCTATTTCTATCTCTTCCTTCATGCAACCTTCATGCTTCACCATCACCTCATAGCCTTAGTCTCCAAAGTTTCTTTCATCACTAGTGGATCTGCTTGAGCTTGCAACTTTAATCCACCCCTCTGTTGTCAACAACCTTCCTCTTGCACTCGCCGCATGAAGGTGTGCTACCTTCTGCTATTGCTGATGGTGTTTCTCTTTGTGATGTTGTTTCCATTCATCTTGATATCCTTATCCATGAACAACTTTATTTCTTCATAGATAGGTAAGCTCATAGACACTTGATCGACTACATCCCCAAGTGTGCTTTGAATAGTGTCTTTGACTCTTCTCTCCTGGAAGCCATTGTACCTATGTTGTTGAGAGGGAGACAAACATCTGTTATACCTGGAGACATAGCAACACTCATGACAAGCAATCTATCAGTCAAAACATCCCTAACATGCAACATACCTGTGTGACTGTCTGTGAATATTGCACAATTTTCACCGGGAGGCTGGGAGACTGACTGCCAAAATTGTGCAAGGCATAGTCCAGGCTATCGGGAGGCTAACTAATTTCTAGAAATATGCGATGCATAGTATAGCCTAGCCTGCTGAGGACTGAAACTCTGCAATGCACAATTTCAGTTAGCAGTGACATGTAATTAGCAAACTGCATTATGTAGTTTCTGGGGCCATGAAGACACTACCTCCAAGAATTGTGCAATTCAAGCCTGGAGGTCAGTGCTCAGTCTGACTTGCACAATTTATGGAGGGAAGGCAGAGCCTTCACTTCTAGAAATGCGCAATGCTATCCGGGTAAGGCACAGTTCGGGCCAAGGCAGTGCTACACAGTAATTTTTCACTCTCCTATCACTCCCTGTTCCTCATCCCGGAGAAACCTAGTAGTAACTACTGTGTTATACATTCACCATGAATCCTATTCTTTTGCATCCCTTTAAGTTTGAGGAATGTAGTCCCCACTCCCTTTAAAACATTTCCAAAGAATCCTTCTTAAAACACATTTTTTAAGATCAACACTCTTTCCGAATGTCTCACCTGCGCTGATAGCAGAGTTTTACATTGTGACCCATGCCAATCAACGCTACTATTAGCCCAATACCCGCATCGTTCTACTTCTAGAAAGTTTTTATAAAAGGAAACAAAGTTTCACATCTAGAAACTTCTAGTGGCGATGTGTTAGATGTTCGTTTCGTTGGATAAGGGCCGCGGACTCCATATAAGTTTCTTTCCCCCTTAAAAGTGGGCCTTCCCAAGGAGATACGGCCTTCTTCCACCTTTGAGTGAATCTCATTCTTATCCTCCTCTCCCTATATAAACCACTTCCTCTTACCCTTTTTGGTTACAGACATTACAACACATAGTGAAAGTGGTGAAGAGATAGAACCAGCTGCAAAATTATGAAATCTTTAGCTTTTGATAGAAGAAAATTAGTCTTAGATGACAAAAGACTAGTCTTTGGTAGCTAAAGCAAGAGGAGAGAGAGTTAGAGCATGGAAGCCATTTCATTTCAAGTTAGAGGAGAAAAAGAGTGTTGAAAAGGCATGTACCAGGATATGGATACCACAAAGAAGATCTCCAACGTCAAGGCTTCAGTTGTATTTCTCTTTGAAGTTTATTTTAATACAACTAATCGTTTATTTCCTATATCGGTGTAATATTACATTTGATAGCTTAGAAATCCTTCACCTTTTAAGTATATTGGATTCAATTTTATGCTATCATGTTTGCTGTTGTTTCTTGCATGTTTGTTTCAGTTACTTGAATGAAAGGAACGAGAGGAAGCTGGAGCAAGAAAGCAAGATCACTATCAAGTGGATTAGCGTTATAAGAGGTAGGCACTCTTATTCAATTCTAATATAAGGAAATTTACATTAGATTGTCTTGTTTGTGGCTAGAACCACTCTCTTGGGCTAGAGGATATTCCTACACCACAAATTAGCGACTCCACTGGGGAAATACATCTCCTTTTCATCACTCCGTTTTTTCTACTTGCATGCCTAGTTTGTTTATTTATGGTCTTCTGGATCTATATTGACCTATTTGAAGGCATACAGACACTAGCCCACCCTCTCATGTGTTACGTATGGCCCTGTGTGAAGTTTTTTTTTTTTTTTTCTCTTTGAATCCCTCCATCAGCGTTATTTTTTTCCAAACAGTTGCGTGGATCAGGCCTATCAGCGCTAGTTTTAGCGTGACAGTCATGTCGATCATGTCGATCAGCGCCACTTTCAGCCCAAAAGTCATGTCTGTCTCTGACTTAAGAACAAATTAGAGTTTCTCCCATTCTAGTGCCAATGTATCTCGACCCTCAGAATCTCTTCTTCCACCCAGAAGTAACTAGGCTGCTTTGTTTGCTGGGTTTGATTGATTGATTGGCTTGAAGTTTTATTGCTTGATTTTTTGAGGTCTTTGGGATGGTTTCTATGACCCTAGGGAATATATTTCAATTACCATTAATTTTTTTGTTTACTCATTGTGTCAAGTTTCTGATTTGCTGCTTCATTTAATCCATCTTTCAGTCGCAACATCTTCATTACTTCATTTTCAATTGAATGAGTGAAAGAGTCTTGTTTGTTCTCTTATTTCGAGTGTCTCTTTCCTCTTTTCGAGCATATATTACATTTCTTGGTTTGTTGATTGAAGAATTCGTGTGATTGGTTTGTTTGATTTAGGGAAGAATTTTATTTTAGTTTATTTTATCATGCTTTGGATTTAATCAATGCTTGTTTGTTTAGAATTGTGAAAATTTTCGTTATAGTGTTTTATGTGAAAGATTCATTTTGCATTTTATGAAAAGAATAGCATCATTCTAGTTTACCTAAGCAAAAATATTGCATTAGTAGCATTATCGAGAAGCTATAAATGCATCATCATAGGCATGGAAATGAAATGAAACTTGTTTTGTTGTTAACGGAAGATTAAGTGCATT